>CAWUFW010001976.1:0-1252500 GCA_963921515.1 Calotriton arnoldi
CCTATATAAACATCAAATGTTTACATCTCTTTTACACTTCTAACCTACAATAAAGAAGAAGGTGAAACTCTGCCCAACTGTTTCCTAAAAGAAAACTTTCATTACTGTAGAAATCTTTAAAACTGCACTAGGTAAGTAAAACTGTATTTAAAATATAACAATACTACTACCCTTCAACAATAATTATTTCTGAGACATAGGGGCATATTAGCAAGACCGCCGATAAAATTATCGCCGTTTTAGCGGCAGGAAACTGCCGCTAAAACAGCGATAATGGGCTTGCTAATATGCGTATAGAATTCAATAGAAGCCCAGGTTAGATGTCCTGCACATCTAACCTGGGCTTCTATTGAATTCTATAACGCATATTAGCAAGCCCATTATCGCCGTTTTAGCAGCAGTTTCCTGCCGCTAAAACGGCGATAATTTTATCGCCTGTCTTGCTAATATGCCCCCTAATTTACTATTCTTTCATTCCCTACATTTATATCAGCTCTACAGATATCTTACAAAGCCAGAAAAATATTTTCAAAATTCTCACCAATAAAAGAACAATAAATGTAAGTATATTATATTTTTGCCAAAGCTACCTAAAATTATTTTTCAAAAGTTATTCACTAATATATATTTTCTTTTTTATCTATCTCCTCTGCAGTCAACAGCAAAAGCATCCAAAATAATTCTACAACCACTAACCAACTAAATACAATTAAAAAGTAAGTATATAATTTTCAATTATTAAACACCCTTAAATACCCACCCAAATAACCCTTTTCCCTAAAATCCCTATCATCTACAAACAATATAATCAAATTATTAAAATGCTTGTTTTCTCTTCCCAACAGAAATTACATCAAGAAAATAGAAAATAAAGCTTGAAATCATTTCCTGGACAATTTTGTTTACATCAAACTAAACATTGTAAGTATATTCACTGAAATGTAACTGTATTTAATAAATATGTGTTATTTATTATATTAAAACATTTGTTTTTTTAATTTTCCCTAGCATAAAACAAAACACATGACTGAAGGTGCAGAATTTGTAATGTCACAAAAAAATAAAATGTTATTATGTTATATGGGGTATGTCTATACACAGGAGAAACAAACTGGCCTTAAAGTGTTTTGGAAGTGTAGCAAATACTACTCTAACAAATGCTATGGAAGAGCTACTACTCATGAAACTACTGTTCTTTCTGTAAAAGAACATAATCACCCCCCAAACATAACAGAGATTGAGGTTAGAGATGCTCTTGAAAGTATAAAAGAAGCAAGCACTAGCAACCAACTACCCAAATACTAAAAGAGCAACTATTAAAAGTACCTCAACATGCATCAGGACAATTACCGTCCATAGCTTCTTTAAAAAGAACTATTGCCAGACAAAAAAAAGCAACTACAAGTACCATACCTGCCCCTAAAACGTTTGCAGAAGTAGTTATTCCACCAGAATTAAGCATTACTCACACTAAAGAACCATTTATATTTTTTGATAACAAATGCCCAGATAAAAGAATAATTATGTTTGCTACAGCAAACAATTTAGTTAAATTACAGCAATGTGACACCTGGATGATGGATGGAACTTTCAAAGTCTGTCCAAAACCATTTTACCAGCTGTACACAGTGCATGGATTGTACCAACATTCAAATATTCCATTCATCTATGCCCTATTACCAAATAAACAGCAAACTACCTACATAGATATCACTAAAATAAAAGAAGAAAGCAATAATTATTTTCCTTCAAAAATAATTATTGATTTTGAAATAGCCATGATAAATGCTATACTGAAAAATTATCCACACACAGCAATCCAGGGTTGCTATTATCATTTTAACCAGAGTCTCTGGAGACATCTACAAAAATCAACCCTAAGGGGCCGATTCCGATTCGGGCCGGAAATCTCTCCGACCGAGCTGGACCCGGAGAGATTTCTGACTGAATCGGACCCTAGCAGTCCGACCGAACGAGTACGATGCGCACGCATGCTATCGGACTCGATTCGGTCGGACTCCCATTGAAGTCAATGGGAGCCGGTCGTACAACGCGTACGCGGGCTCCCATTGACTCAATGGGTGCGAGGCGAACAAGGACGCCCCTACAGCGGGTACGCGTCGAAGCGGGTCGCGCCGTACATGCACAGGTAGGGGGACCCATGGGTCCCCCTGTGTGCGACTCGCACGGCTAGGCATACAGGGGGGTCCGACACGGACCCCCAAAGTGCGGCTCCGACTGCTCTTTCGAGCCGGACGGCGCGAGTCGGTCGGACTGCTCGAAGCGTGCATCGTACTTACCAGGCCGGGGAACGTCTCCATTGCGCAGTGCGAGTCGTGTCCGTGCGAGTCGGTCGGAGCGGTCGGCTTTCGCGTACGAGTCGGTCGGTGCGGTTGGGTCTCGCGAACGAGTCGGTCGGAGATTTCGCATCGTACTCGCTCGCCCGGACGCACGTACGAATCGGTCGGGAAACAGGGCTTCGAATCGGATCCGGTAAAGCCGAATCCGATTCGGAGCCCTACCGGCCGAGATCGGAATCGGCCCCCAAGTGTACAGTATGCTACACACAGTACTTTCGCCTACCAAATTAAAAAGCTAATAGCACTAGCATATGTACCTGTAACTGATGTAGCAGAGCACTACAATATTCTAATAGAGAGCCCCTATTACAAAAGGAACGAAGACAAAATAAGCCCACTACTAGACTACTTTGAGGACACCTGGGTGGGAAGACTGCATAGATCAGGGCATAGAAGGCAACCTAAGTTCCACATTCCTTGGTGGAACGTGTACCTAAGTACCTTAAACAAAGAAGCCAAAACAAATAATAGTGTTGAAGGATGGCATAATGCCTTCCAAGCAACAACAAGCAGAGGTAAACCTACCCTACAAAAAATACTATAATCTATACAAAAAGAACAAAGCTATCAAGAATTACTGATGGAACAATCTGTAACTCAAATACGTCCTAAATTAACTAAACAAACTAAAAAAATGTTTGAGCTACTGCAAAGTCAGGTTACCCTATACCCATCAACAAGAGGCCTAGATTACCTATCCCTAATAGCCAAAAGCATATTATAAACTACAGTTCCACAGCTATTATACATTTTTTCGTTCACAAAACAAACACTTTACACACATATATTAATATTATATTTTCACAATTATTACTTATTTGTGATATATATTTTTTTAACTAAAAAAATATATTTACAAATAAATAATATTTATCAAAATATACTATATATCACAATTAATTTTAACAACATTTCCCACCCAATTAATTAAAAAAAATAGACTTACGGTTTATGTAGCTGTAGAAGATGTATTCCAACAAGTAATAATCCTTTCATCTGTCTGTTAATCCATGTTAAAGTTTAAAAAAGCCCCCAAAAAAAATGCAAAAATCCAACAGGTCCTATATAAATCCATCCTTGCGAAATCCAAATAACGGAAACCCTCAAAAACCCGAAAAAGATATAAAAATATAAAAATCGCTCCAGGAAATTCCGAAAAATAAAAGAAACTGTGATAATAATATTAGTTTAACAAACTAATACACAGTTCTTTTTTTTTTAAACGCGTCTGTCTCTCCAACGTAAAGTTGATTAAAAGTAACCTGCAAAAAGATTGAAAGCATACCCACCCACACAAATACACCAAAATACATTCATTAAATACAATAACATTAATTTATATCAACAAAACAACACATATTTAGTCATATTATCGTCTGTCTACACTACGCCTCAAACACTAACTCACGACATCTCACTAAAATATAACTAACAAGTACAGCACACCAAAAACGCAACGACCTAACTATAAATACAATATATATATCCTAACTAGACTAAAACATAAGTATTAAGGGGGTCATTACGATGGCGGGCGGATCGCCCCCGCCGGGCCGGCGGTAGTCACCGGTGGCGATCCGCCCGCCATCCACACAGCAAAGACCCCCCGCCATATTATGATGGCTGGGGGGTCCGCGGCGGGCGGAAAACAAGGTTAATATGGTGGCGGTGTCTGCAAGACACCGCCATCCATATTACAATGCCTGCGGAGATCAGCCTTTCCATGGCGGCGTTGCCGCCATGGAAAGGCATACGGTCTCGCTGTTGGGGGCCCGTAGTGGGCCCCCAGGATGTTGGGGGTGGGGGGTGCACATGGGGGTACCTGTGGTACCCCCTGCATTTGTATGCACAAGGTGGCAGGCACCGCGCGGTGCCTGTCACGTTGTGCATGCAAATGCACAACGTGCATTCACAGCATTGTGGCGGGCGGTGCGGTGAGCACTGCCCGCCACAATGCTGGGAATAGGTGTCCCACCGCCACGGTGGCGGTGGCATCCTAATGTCAGGTGCGGGACCGCCGCACCCCTTGCGGACGGTCCCGCATTCCGTTACGGTGGCGGGCGGACTTTGTCCGACCGTCATCATAATGACCTCCTAAGTTAGAAAAAGAATAAAAATTTCCCTTACCTTGCTCGACGCGACGCAGCTTCCAACCGCGAGCTTCTCCGGTCCTCAATGACCCAAAATAACAGTACGCGGTTACAAAATAGTCCCTGTGAACTAAAAATGGCTGCTTAAATAAATGTTTAAAGAAGGAATAATGTTAAAATAATGCATTATATCAAAGTATAAATGTCAGATATATTTTTCTTATGTTGTACAATTTTTCTCTATATTTAAAAATTATTATATATTTTATTATACTTTGTAAAGTTATAATAATAATTAATATAAAAATATATTTATTATTATTATAATTATATATGTATTTTTATAATTATATTAATTATAAAAAAACATATTAATTATATAGAAATGTTAAATAAAACTTATCTGTTTAAAAAAATTATTTCATGCAATACAACAATGTAATAATTAATATTATTAATATTTTATATACTAATAATATTAATTAAAAATGTATTAACATGTAATAAAGTGATAATTATTTGAAAATGATAAACAATATTCACTACAGCATTATAATGTTACAATATTAAATAATAATTAACCATACAATGCTTTATTTTGTGTATATATATGCCAAAAATGGTTATATTATTTGTATAAACATATTACAATGTTACAACTCTTGTAAAATAATAACAACATATTGTTTGTATATCAAAATAAGAATACTTTTGTTATAAAATACAATTATATCATAAAATGTTTTTTTCCTTAAAAATTCAATTAACTAATAAATGTATGTAAAATAATTTATGTTCCTTAAATAAAAATAGACATATTTGGTGTATTTTTATTAATTTCTATTCCATACTATAAATAAAAGAAATTTTTTTTCTCTTTCTACCTACTTATACAAAAATAAAAGTTGTTTGAAAATAAAAAATGTCTAATTTTTTTTATATGTATATCTTATTATTGAATATTTTACTTAAATATATTAATTTGATAAATGTACCATTTTAATATACTATAAATAATCAGATTGGTTTTTTTACTAGTAAATTATAAACTATACATCAATTACACAATAAAAATTCATTATCACTGCACATAATAAAACACATTTATATTTCTTCACAAATAAAAACACATACTGTAATTTTCCTACAACTCTTTATATAAAATTAATAAATACACAGCAAAAACATATATGTAATCTAAAAATTAGATAAATTATAAATAATTTAAAAAATATATTTGTACATAAACATATATCACTCACTATTCCCAATACAATTAAACAATATTCATTGAAGGTGGTAAACATAAACAATATATAATTTACTCTTCCCCCTACACTTAGAATTAAGTAACAAAAAATGCTAAACATTAACCATATATAATTTACTATTCCCAATACAGTATGCATTAAATAATAAAAACTGCTGTACATTAAACAAATTTAAATTACTATTCTCACTCCAGTGAATATTAAATCAGGGAAGGTGCTTGACATTAAACATATATAAATTACTATTCCCACTCCAGTCATTATTAAGTCAGGGAAGGTGCTGGATATTAAACATATATAAATTACTATTCCCACTCCAGTCAGTATTAAGTCTGGGAAGGTGCTGCACATTAAACACATAAAAATTACTATTCCCACTCCAGTCAGTATTAAGTCAGGGAAGATGCTGGACACTAAACATATAAAATTACTATTCCCACTCCAGTCAAAATTAAGTCAGAGAAGGTGCTGGACATTAAACATATATAAATTACTATTCCCACTCCAGTCAGTATTAAGTCAGGGAAGTTGCTGGACATTAAACATATATAAATTACTATTCCCACTCCAGTCAGTATTAAGTCTGGGAAGGTGCTGGACATTAAACACATAAAAATTACTATTCCCACTATAGTCAGTATTAAGTCATGGAAGATGCTGGACAGTAAACATATAAAATTACTATTCCCACTCCAGTCAAAATTAAGTCAAGGAAGATGCTGGACATTAAACATATATAAATTACTATTCCCACTCCAGTCAGTATTAGGTCTGAGAAGGTGCTGGACATTAAACACATAGGGGTCGATTCCGATTCGGGCCGTAAAAAGCACCGACCGACTCGGATCCGGAAAAAATACCGACCGACACGTACCCGTGGCGCACGACACGCCAAGTACGATGCAAGGCGCGAAAAATCCGACCGACACGTACCGAAACCAAGTCGACCGACCGAGCCGCACGGAAAACAGCAATCCGGCCGGAAAAACACACGAATACAACCGACCGACACGCACCCGGAACAAATCCGACCGAAACGTACACGCGAACTCCAAAACGCAAAGTACGATGCAAGGCGCGAAAACCACGACCGAGCCGGACGGAGGACAAGCCGTACGACCGATACGCATACAAAACCGAGCCGAAGCAACACAATACACCGCGACCGATGCGTACGCAGCATAGAAAACTGCACAAACACAGCGTGAACGAAACGGAGAACACCGTACGAGACCAATGCAGGGTCCGACTCGGTCACAAGAACGTTTCCAACATACACAAACAGCACAAAGGAAAATCACCCAAAAAAAGGCCAAACAAGCAATTACCAAGCCAATAAATACTGGGGGTGGGGACAGAGAACAAAGACACACCCACAACTCCACCTATATAAAGGACACAAATCACTACCATGAGCCTTTGCAAATGCCATTCCACTGCCAGCACCCAAGAGAAAGCAAGCACACACCCACAGCTCATCCCTCACACAAGCCACACACCATCAGCACACCAACAAATACCTACCTCACATACACCCAGCAAAACACACACTCACACACCCTCACCTGCACACCAACACACACATCACCCACCATCACCACCCATCACCATGCCCCCAAGAAGAATCCCAAGTTCCTAGATAGTGAATTGGAAGTCATGGTAGACGAGATCCTCAGGGTGGAGCCACAGCTGTTTGGCACACTGGTCCAACAGACCCCCATGTCGCAGAAAACCAAGATGTGGGAGAGGATCATCAACAGGGTGAACGCCCAATCACCATGTCGGCGCACAAAGACCGACATCCAGAACAGGTGGTATGACGTGCGCAGGAGGGTACGGAAAATGCTGACGAAAGACTACATCAACAGCCAACACACCGGCAGTGGCCCTCCTGCCAAGCCAATATACCTCAGGCCCTGGGAGGAGAAGGTGCGGGCCATCCTTCCGCCAGTGAGCGTATATGGACTAGAGGACATCCCAGAGCCTGGTGAGTACACAACAAATGTACACAATATACTGCCACAAAACACACACACATCACTGTCAAGGGGAGAGTCAAACCATGCACTCATAGCAATTACACAGCAACCAGAACAGAATCATTCCAAAATGTGTATGTCAATCAGATAAACACAACACATGCCATCCAAAAAGTCACATACAACTGTGCCAACACATGTACAAACACAACTACAACTACAGCTAGGCAGTGGCACAAATAGAACTAACAAACACATCCACACATGTAGCCACCACAACAACACCAACACACAGTGAAGACCACTCAAAGGAAGGAATTCTGTGTATGCTGGCCAAGTCAGTGTAGCCAATAGCATCATGGGAGTCGCAGTCACACATATTGCCCCCCCCACAACTGTCCCATCAACACCACCATGAACCATGCGCACATCACAGGGAGTGGAGAAGGACTCACAAGATGGCTGACACTGGCTACTGCTGTGGGGAGCACAAGGCCCTGCTGGCAACTGTGCACCAACAAACAGCAGGACACCACTGACTGACATCCTGAGAGACAACTTACACTCCCTGCAATGCAAGCACGTTCCATGGTGGGATATCTGGCTAGCTGGGTGGGAAGGAGGACTTGCAGCACTGACCATAGTCACAAGCACCTCCCCTCACACCCCCCAACACAAACTCCACAGAACCCACCTGGTAGAATGCAATGCCCCCATCCTAACACAAGATCCCACAAAGAACCACCACCCTGGGTTATGTTGTGTGAAGCACAGGGACACTCTTGGGACTCTTAGCCAAACAACTGCCAGGACAACACTCCCAGCCATCCTGTCAGCACAGCCAGCCCACCCCACAGGGAAGCAGAATCAAAAGGAAGGAAGCATGGGCATGCTGGGAAGGGGGTGGAGGCAATAGCATGATGGGAGTCATAGTCACTGATACTGGTCACCCCCACAACTGACCCATCAACACCACCCTGAACCATGCTCACATCACAGGAAGTGGAGAAGGACTCACAAGATGGCTGACACTGGCTACTGCTGTGGGGAGCACAAGGCCCTGCTGGCAACTGTGCACCAACAAACAGCAGGACACCACTGACTGACATCCTGAGAGACAACTTACACTCCCTGCAATGCAAGCACGTTCCATGGTGGGATATCTGGCTAGCTGGGTGGGAAGGAGGACTTGCAGCACTGACCATAGTCACAAGCACCTCCCTCACACCCCCCAACACAAACTCCACAGAACCCACCTGGTAGAATGCAATGCCCCCATCCTAACACAAGATCCCACAAAGAACCACCACCCTGGGTCATGTTGTGTGAAGCACAGGGACACTCTTGGGACTCTTAGCCAAACAACTGCCAGGACAACACTCCCAGCCATCCTGTCAGCACAGCCAGCCCACCCCACAGGGAAGCAGAGTCAAAAGGAAGGAAGCATGGGCATGCTGGGAAGGGGGAGGAGGCAATAGCATGATGGGAGTCGTAGTCACAGCTCTACATCCCCCACCACATGGCCCAGCAAGCTCACACTCACGCATGCACATCCCACAGAGAGTGGAAAGGCCCATCAAAGATGTCTGACACTGTTGCTGTGTCGTGGGAGCACAAGGGCATGCTGGGTACTGCACACCAACCAACAGCAGGACACCACTGTCAGCCATCTTGCCATTGCTCTCACACCCACACACACTGAACTCCACACAAATGCAAGTAAGTATGGGAATGCTGGGAAGTGGGGTGGAGGCAATGGCATGATGGGAGTCGTAGTCACAGACATAGCTCACCCCCACAACTGTCCCATCAACACCACCCTGAACCATGCTCACATCACAGGGAGTGGAGAAGGACTCACAAGATGGCTGACACTGGCTACTGCTGTGGGGAGCACAAGGCCCTGCTGGCAAATGTGCACCAACAAACAGCAGGACACCACTGACTGGCATCCTGAGAGGCAACTTACACTCCCTGCAATGCAAGCACAGTCCATGGTGGGATAACTGACTGGCTGGGTGGGTGGGAAGGAGGGCCGGCTGTCAACCAAACACAACCAATGCAGACCATGTTCACACCCCAGAAAATACATAGAAATGCCCAAATAATGCAGGACAATGTGCCACAACAATATCAACCCCTGACTGTGACGACTTAGGACAATGCAATGTACAGGCCCGCACCCAGAGGCACAGTCACAACTGTCATGTGTGTCAACCATTGATGCCTGCAGAAACATAACATACATTGTTTGTGTCTCCCAAAAACAGGTGATGATGGGGACACAGCAGCAGACGCTGAGGAGTCCCAGTCCCAGGCTCAAGAGGATGCCGAGCTCACTGGCGTCGTACAGCCTCTGTCCTCCTTCGGACGATGAAGAACAACCTGGCACATCCGGTGCAAGTCAACATGCAGCACCAGCAGGACCACCAGCTGCAGCACCAGCAGGACCACCAGCTGCACCCCCTGCACCCACCCCTCCAACGACTGTCACCACGAATACCATCCCTGCCGACATGGACAGAACAAGGAGCAACACCAGCACAGTGACCCTGGACCAACCTGGGGCCATGGACACCACCACCACCACCAACCCCCAAGGTGGACCAGGGTTATCTGTGCGTGCCACTGCACACACTGCACATGTCAGCAGGGGTGGTGGGAGGGGTGGGAGACAGAGGTCGCTGCTTGCAGACGTTGCTGGTGTGCATGATGACCCACAACTGGTACGCATAGCTGATGCGTACCAGTCCAGCACCGGAGAGCTCAGCCAGGTAGTGGGGCTCCTCAGAGACATTAAACAGCAGCAGGCTGCCCATCATGCCCGCTTGGACTCCCACATGTCCCACGTGGAGTCACACATGTCCCGTGTGGACTCACACATGTCCCGCGTGGAGTCCAAGTGGGATGCACTGCATGAGATGACGGCGGTGCACAGGGACATTTTACAATGCCTCCGCCAGATGAACAGCAACCAGTCCACACCTCCCTGTGTGCCAACAACATCTGGTGCCGAACAAACTGCAACTGCCACAGGGAGGGAGGAGGACTCTGGCGGAGAGTCCCCTGCACCGCAGCAGCCTGTACTTGAGGGCCCCCCCAAGAAGAGGGGTCGTCCGAGGAGGGAAAAGTGAGAGGCCGATGGCCAAGCGCAACTCCCAGGAAGCCTGAACCTGTTCTGGATGTTCGCCTTTGTGCACAGACTGTTCACCCTGTTGACGGCAACACTACTCCCACACTTTGCATGGGGAGTACAAGTTGGACCAATGTGTCAGACAACTGTGGCCCCGATACTGGGGATCCTGTCTACCAGGACTTTCAATTCACCTAGGAACTTGGGATTGCAAGATTTATGTACAGCACAACCCATCCTATGCACTATTAACAGAAATGTATCACAATAAACACACTAATACACCATACTTGCCTCTGTCGTGATTCCAACGTGGGTGCTGTTATGGGGATGATGAACTGCAAAATTACACTGTGTATGCGAACTGCAACAGCAAGGACAACACAGGCATGTGAGTACAGGCAACGTGACACACATGAGGGAGACACACCACCAGGGCTACACAACACATACACACCTAGGCCATCTGACTCATTGCCTACACTGATGTTGCCAGGGAAGACGGTGCAATGCACAGACACCACACCCATTCCCAGTTGTAGTCAAGTAGCCCACAGGTGCAGTAAGCAAATGGCAGTCAAATGTGTGACCACAGACAACGCACATCACAAAGTGAAGCACAGGTTTATTACACAGTTGCAACATGCCGTAACCACTACAGATGCAAGGTAACCCCACCTGGCAGCGGGCACACAGTCAACAACTGTAGACGGAAGGAAGTCCATGGGTGTGGCGCACATCACCTGTAGGGACACAACAGCTACCAGCCTGGATGTGCAATCACGTCGTCGGTGGACACAGTTGACCAAACGAATCTGAAAGTACCCTGTGAAGGACAGAAATGACACACAGTCAAAAGCAATGGAGTACAGGACAGAACAGCAAAACTCATGCACAATACATGTTACAAGATACCCACCCAGAACCAAGTTAGCATGTCAACACTGTTGGGGAGTACAGCCCACCTGTCACCACACATCGCAACACACATCCAGTCAAGTAGCCCATGGACACACTCCAACAGCACCAGAGCACCACCCACACATCATGCCAACTCACATCATTGACATGACACCTCAGGATACTCACATTCAGCTAAAGAAGTTGGTGATGAGCTGTGTGCGGACATCACCATCACCATCATCATCATCATCGTCACTGGCATCGTGGTCCAGGCCAGGATCCTCCACAGGTGGCGGATGTTGGTCATTGTCATCCTGGATGAGAGGCAACTCCTTCCGCACTGCCAGGTTGTGGAGCATGCAGCAGACGATGATAATCTTGCACACTTTCGCAGGGGCATATGGGAGGGACCCTCCGGTCTTGTCCAGGCAGCGGAAGCGGCTCTTCAGGAGACCAAATGTCCGCTCAATCACTCTCCTGGTCCGACCATGTGCCTCATTGTAGCGCATCTGGGCTGGTGTCACAGGGTTCCTGAGGAGTGTCAGCAACCACGGCATGTTGGGGTATCCCGAGTCACCTACGGACAGACAAGTGCACATTAGCTGACTTGGAAAAGTGGGCGGAATACTACAGATCAGATCACACACAATGGCACAAAGTCAGTACACACCGACAAGCCAGGCACGCTGGTTCTGCATCTGTGCCATCATCCTGGGGATGCGACTACTCCTCATCACAAAGGCATCGTGTGCTGAACCAGGGAAACGGGCACACACGTGTGTGATGGTCATGTCTGCAAGACACACCACCAGTGCATTGACCGAGTGGTAGTGCTTGCGGTTACGGTAGGCCTGCTCCTGGGCCTGTGGTGGTACCAAAGCCACATGTGTCCCATCAATGGAGCCAATGACATGCGGCATCCTCCCCAGGGCATAAAAGTCACTCTTCACGTCAGTGAGTCGTCGCAGTCTAGGGAAATAGATGTACCGGTTCAGGAAGAGCAACATTGCCGCCAAAACATCGCGGAGCACACGGCTGAACATGGTCTGTGACATCCCACCAGCAGTCGCCACAGTATGTTGGAAGGTACCAGTGGCAAAGAAGTGTAGGGCTGCCATCACCTTCACCTTGGGGGTCAGCGCTGTAGGATACGGCCGGCCAGGCTGCAAATGTGGGGACAACTGCACTGCCAAATCCTCAATCAGCTGCCTGGTGAAGCGGTACCGTCGGATGCTGTCCCGTTCCACCATCGTTGCCAGGTCTGGGAATGGCCGATGGACAGCAGGAGCCCTGCAGTGCAGAGGAGAAGTAAGCAAGATTGTCAGTCACCCCACATATGCGGCATTGAACACACTGAAGATCCCAACATACATCATTATGATGCACAACTACATGAAGTGTGCAGTACCGGAAGGACATGTATGGTACATACATGGCCAACATCTGTCAACACGGTCCAACAGGTGGCATCAATTAGTCCCAGGTTGGCCCATTGGATATCATGAGGCCGTGTCACAGTTCCCATCTCCTGCTGCCGTGTCACAATAACCCCCACAGTGACATGTGAGGACAGATGTGCCCCAGGCACCACAGCTCAACGACAGGTACATTCCCAGGGACCCTGTAATGCCACATGGACACTGGCATCACATGGAGTATCATGTATACACCACAGCAAAACAACCATGACCCCCACAGGTAGTGGCCCCACTTGCCACGGCAGGACAGACATGGACGTCTGTGACACACACGCACAACATCAGAGTCCATGCACACACAACGTGGATGTGGAGACTGTCTCCCATTGTGCACATGAAATCAGAGACATTGTAAACACTACATGCACAAAGACTGTGGAGGACCATCACTATTGTGCCACTGGGACACCCTGGCTCAAACATACCGTCCCACATGGGACTCACGGGGTATGTGACATGACATACACATACACCACTGTGAAATGTGACCATGGCACATGCACAGATATGAACAGTTGCACATCACAGTGGTCATGTACACGTAACACCCAGGATCCTGTCCCCATGAACACGTGCACAGCCTGGGGGTGGCTGCCCACAGGTGACACCCACAGGACAACATGTACACCAACATACACACAATAGGAAATGCATCCTTACATGCCTTAGGATAAGGTTTGGACAGGCTGTCGTGATGTAGGTGTGCCCCTCACTCCCTGGGAGCTATCTGTGGCTGGCATATGTCCATCTGAGACAGGCATGCTGACATATGCCAGTCACATGTACAGTGATGCGTTGTACCGCAATGGACCGATCGGTGCCTCCGGCCGGCCCATTGCATTCAATGTGTGCAGGTACACGTTGTACCCCTGTGCGCGTTGAACTGCAATGGACCGATCGGTGCCTCCGGCCGGCCCATTGCATTCAATGTGTGCTGGTACGCGTTGTACCCCTGTGCGCGTTGAACTGCAATGGACCGATCGGTGCCTCCGGCCGGCCCATTGCATTCAATGTGTGCGGGTACGCGTTGTACCCCTGTGCGCGTTGAACCGCAATGGACCGATCGGTGCCTCCGGCCGGCCCATTGCATTCAATGTGTGCGGGTACGCGTTGTACCCCTGTGCGCGTTGAACCGCAATGGACCGATCGGTGCCTCCGGCCGGCCCATTGCATTCAATGTGGGCGGGTACGCGTTGTACCCCTGTGCGCGTTGTACCGCAATGGACCGATCGGTGCCTCCGGCCGGCCCATTGCATTCAATGTGTGCGGGTACGCGTTGTACCCCTGTGCGCGTTGAACTGCAATGGACCGATCGGTGCCTCCGGCCGGCCCATTGCATTCAATGTGTGCGGGTACGCGTTGTACCCCTGTGCGCGTTGAACTGCAATGGACCGATCGGTGCCTCCGGCCGGCCCATTGCATTCAATGTGTGCGGGTACGCGTTGTACCCCTGTGCGCGTTGTACCGCAATGGACCGATCGGTGCCTCCGGCCGGCCCATTACATTCAATGTGTGCGGGTACGCGTTGTACCCCTGTGCGCGTTGTACCACAATGGACCGATCGGTGCGCACCCATTGACAATGGGCTTGCCTGGCAACGGACGCGTTTTCGAATTTCGAACGAGTCGGTTGCTGGAAATTCAGTTGGTCACCCACAACAATGTTGCAAAATCATGTATGTCATGAAGTTGAGGATTTGAAGGATGCTGTGGGCGTGTTTTGGTGCTGCTATTCCATGGATTGGCCAGATTCAGAAGATGCAAACGACTTGGACCTATCACTTTGGACACAAGGGACAGTATCTGCCTCTCCAGCACATATATATTGCTGGCTGTTCCCCTGAGAGCTCACTTGCCTGCACTACATGCTCCAGGACGACATCTGCCACTGCACTGCTGCTGTCTCTGCCCCTCTGGACCCTGCAATGGCACGTACTGTGGAGAGAGCCCCAGCCTTCAGCCTTGAAGAGAACCAGGCCCTGCTGGACAGCCTACTTCCACAGTACAGCAAGCTGTATGGGACACCAGGGGAGCAGGTGAGTGTTCTGTGCACTGCCTTTCTGAATGTGCATTTTGTGTGACTAGCAAGGCTGAGAGTCTGCACGCCACTGGCTAGCAGGCTCACTGAGTAGTTGTCACCCCCATAGTGTGTAGTGACTTGCACATGGACAGGTATGGTGCAGTGACAGTGCATTTGAACATGGTTTTACTTCCCATGCAATGATACCATGTAGTGACGTCTGGCATACTGTCCATGGTCAGCTTTGCACTGCCTGTGTACATCATGTGCCCCTGTGATTGAGACATGTATATGCAACTGTGTCATGCACGGATATGTTGCATGTGTGGTAATGGCCTTTTCACTTTGTCATCCTGACAGGTTAATGCCCATCGGAAGCAGGAAATCTGGAAGGACATCGTCCGAGCTGTCCGGTCCGTGGGGGTCTACAAGCGCCGGATCCGCAACTGCCAGAAGAGGTGGCAGGACCTTCGGGGCTGGACCCGGAGGATTGCACGGGTCCAGCTGAAGCTGTCGCCTCCTCGCAGGAGGGGCGGAACACGGACCCTGACCCCCACATGCTCCAGATCCTGGCGGTGGTGTTTCCAGACCTGGATGGGCAGCTGAAGGCCAGACAGCAGCAAGGAGGGGGTGAGTCAAAGACTGCACTGTGAACTCTGTATTACATGCTTTGTGCCCTCCTCTGGCCTGGTTCAACTGCCACAGTGCAGCAGTCATGTTGTCCAGGAGCCATGTCCCTCTATTGTGCACTGCCCACTGCTCATCTGATACCCAGGTGTGGCCCTTACATTCAGGGAATTGTGTCACTTGGGACTGTGTCCTTGCAGTTTGCTTCACTAAAGGTGGGGGACTGCATCTGTTTCCCTAACTCTGTTGTGGGCATCATGGGTGGGTCCATTGTTCACACAACGCCTGGGTTTGGACATGTGATCTGCGTGTTGCTTTGATATGCGGTCCACTTGCTGAGCTGAGCCACCACATGTGCCTGGGGTATGTGGCACACGCACATGCAGCGGGTGGGAACAATGTTTGGGCCCCAGGAGTGTGCAGATTACGTGTGTCACACATACATAGCCAGCTATCCACTGTCCAGGGCACATCCCTCATTCATGTGGAGCAGGACAGTCATGCCTACTCCAGGCCATGCAATGCACTCTGTACTCCCACTCCCGTGTATCAGCTGACACATTGTGCACAGTGATTTGACCCCTCAGGTGTCTGCCTCTGTGTCAGTGTGCTGTGGATTAGTTGCCAGGACTGCTGGGGTGTTTCTTGGTAGGGGCTCAGCATGCCCCTGGAGATGTGACCATAGGAGACGATACTTGTGTGTCACATAGGTGTTTGATCAGCTGCCCGTGCAGACTGGGGTATGCGAATGTGATGTTCAGGCAGCTGTTCCCCATTCACAGCAAATTGTGAGGGGCTCAGGTTCAGAGGGTAGTGTCACAGGTCTCCCATATGTCCAATAGGTGTGACCTGGACAGATGAGGGTTGAGATGATGTGTTGTGTGGGGGATGTACATGTGCACTTGTGCAGCTCCAGGACTTGCATTCCCCATGACCTACTATTGTGACACAGTGCATAGTGTTGTTGTCTGGCTGCCAAGTCATACATCACTGAGACAGTGATGTATGACTTAGCAGTCATGCCTCTGCCATGGCATGTGTCAACTTATTGGTGGTCCTGCAGGGGAGTGACATGTGCTACATGCACACCATAGTGGCGCTGGCTATCACGACATGGGTGCATCATGGTGTCTGTCGCTGGTATGCATCACATGCATTTCCTATTTGACTCTGGGCATCCCTTTCATCCGGAAACCTGTACTGACTCAGTGGCAAGAGCTGTGATGTGTGCCACATCACCGTGTCCTCTGCACTGTCCAACTACTGTGTACTTGGTGCATGTGTCCACACTGGGGTGTTGCAATCCAACAGACACCAGACAGATGGGTGCAAGGCCATGTGGGATGTGAGTGCCATGCTTGGCATCAGACTGACAATTGGCTTCTCCTGTTCAGTTAGGGCACTTTTAGCAATGTACAACTAATGATGCCAGGGCTTGCTCTGTGATGTGCTGTGCTCACAGTGGTGTGTGCGTTTGGTGCAGGTGACTGATGTCTGTCTGTTCCCCATTGTTTGCAGATACATCCACGGCCACGGAAGGGGACAGCTCCACGGACCAGGAGGAGCCAGAGAGCCAGACTGGGTCAGCAGCCGAGGAGTGGTCGGAGGGACCCAGTGGCACGGAGGGCGAGGGGAGCCACACCGAGGAGTCCTCAGCACCATCCACCTCAGCTGAGGACCAGAGCAACTCGGAGGATGACTCCCTTGTGGAGGCGGGTGTCAGCAGCCACCACACCCCAGCTAGTGTTGCTGTCCCCGCCACCACCAGCACCACCACCGCCCTCCCATCGGCTCCCATTCCCAAGGTCCGTGGAGGCTCCCATGTTCGGGAGCGTGTCTCCTTTGGCCCAGGCACCGCACCCCCTGCCCCTGTGTCCCCTGCTGCCCTGAGTGAGGAGTCTGTGTACCTCCTTCGCCAGCTCCATGTAGGGCAGACAGCCATGCTGAGTGTCCTCCATGCGCACACCGCACTGTTGACTCAGCTGGTGTCGTTCATGGAGGGCATCTCATCGGGCATGTCTGACCTACAGAGGGGCAACAGGTCCATGGACTCCTCCCTGACAGCAGCAGTGTCCCTCCTCAGACAGTCCCTCACCCCTCCTGCCTCTGCTCCATCCACACTCCCCAGCACCTTGCCCGTCCCAAGCACACACACACCGGCACAGGCACACACCAGCACACACACATCCAGCACACAGACACACACGCCACAAACTAAACGCACACGCACGCACAGTCAGGGGACTGAAACCAGACTCACAGGGGATGGGGCCCTGGTACACACACACGCATCCACGGGCACTGCACAGTCCTCAGTTGCCTCTCCCTCCAAAGCACCCTCCCCTGCCTCACCTGCAACCCCAAAGACCCAGCGCCTCTTCCTCAGTGACCTCGGCCTCTTCCCCTCCGATCCAGCTGCCCCAGCATCCAGGGGGAAGAGGAAGCCCCCCACACGGAGCAGAGTGCCCTCGCCCCCGGACACCCTCCCCCAGGCGCAGACAGACTGAGGCCCCCACCCGCAAGTCCCCCGGAGTGCTAAGAGCAAGACCCCGCCGCCGCCCTGCAGCTCAAGCACCAGGTCTCTTTCCTCCATCCCTCAGGCCCCCACTCCACAGGTGCCCCCACCACACCCTGCCCCAGGTTCCCCCACCCACAGATATACCATCCCCAAGAGGCTCCGGCCTTCTCCCCTGCCACTTGCTCTCCCGGCACCACACCCCCCGCTGCGCTTGTCTGTGCCACTGATGTGGTGAGGGTGTCCTCCCCTCTGTCCAGCCCACCTTGCCTGTTCCCCATTCTCCTCCCCTGGTGGTAGGCACTGCAGGGGAGTCCACTACCACCCTGTCTGACTTGGGCACTGCAGTGGCGGACCTGTCCACTCCATCTGCAGGGTCCACTGCAGTCGTGCCGGCACCCACAACATCTGAGCCATGCCCCCCAGTTGTGCCGGCACACACCATGTCAGACACCTCCACTGCAGTTGTCAGTGGCTCTTCAGCACCCACCACCCCTTCCCTGCTTCCTCCTGGTGAGCCCTGATCCTGTCCCTGCGGTGCCTGGCCTACCCCCCGGTTGCCCCTCCTAGTGGATTGTCCCTGGTTTTGTGCAGGCATGTGTAGGGTGGCATCTGCCACTGTCACCCACTTGTGACTTTGTTGATGGACTGGCCATTGGCCTTTGTTTATGTTCTACCGGACTTCTACTTTTAATGCCACATATGCTGAATAAAGCAACTTTCTGTTCTCTAGTGCTTTTGCTTCTGATGTACATGATGTTGATGATGCTAACAATGCCCTTGCTGCAGTGATGGTGATATTTGGTCTCATGATAATGAAGTGTTACTGTGTAGGAACCCATGTGGTCCAGGGAGAATGTGTCCTATCCTGTGGTGTATCCATGTCATCCATAGCAGCATCTGAGGGTGTCATGTGTTCAGTATTTGGCAATGAGATTTCCTACTTAGATTGGCAACTTCACATCTGTGGCTTCCACCCCTGCACATCTGTTGTGCCTGCCATTGTTCTATTCGTCTACTTCCCTGACCGTGTGGCCATCTCCAGTGAACATGCAGGTTTGGGCATCAATGGGGAAGGACTCATCTGTGTTGTCAGTGCAACATTGCTATACAAGTGTGTTGGATCTGTGCTGATGATTCCGTTGGCACTTCCATGACCAGGCTGATGGGACGGGAGCCCTCATTTGGTGCTAATTTTTCATTGTGTGTCCCATTGCTGCCATGGTATGGTATCTGTTCGCCTCACATCTGCAGTCTCCACAGGGTATCTGCATGTGTGTGCCCATTGGTGCAAATATGTGGGTCTGCATTCGGATGGTCACTTCTGTCATTGTGTCATTGATGATTGTTGACGGTGTCAGCCCCCATGGGTGTTGTTTGTCTGCACATGGCCAAAGTTATGTCTTATTTGCACTGCAGGATTTGGCTCCCCCAATTTATGTTGCAATGGGACACATACACTACTTTGCCACTGATGTGTTTGTTGTTCTGTGACCAGGAATCATCCATGCAGTTTGGCAGTTGCACCTCTTACTTTGTCAACACTTACCTTTTGGTCACTGTGATGATGGGGGTTTGGACCCCATTGCCACAATGTTCAAAATGTGCTGCAGCTATGGACCCCACACTTGCCTTTTGGTCACTGTGATGATGGGGGTTTGGACCCCATTGCCACAATGTTCAAAATGTGCTGCAGCTATGGACCCCACACTTACCTTTTGGTCACTGTGATGATGGGTGTTTGAACCCCATTGCCACAATGTTCAAAATGTGCTGCAGCTATGGACCCCACACTTGCCTTTTGGTCACTGTGATGATGGGGGTTTGGTCCCCATTGCCACAACGTTCAAAATGTGCTGCAGTTATGGACCCCACACTTGCCTTTTGGTCACTGTGATGATGGGGGTTTGGACCCCATTGCCACAATGTTCAAAATGTGCTGCAGCTATGGACCCCACACTTACCTTTTGGTCACTGTGATGATGGGTGTTTGGACCCCATTGCCACAATGGTCATGGCCTGCTTGCGTTGTGTGTGCCACACACATATTTGTGTGGCACATGTGCTAGGGGGTCACATTGTATGTTAGAAGTCATGTTCGGTGTTGTAGGCATTTGACACAGTCTACACACGCTTGTCATGGTGTTGGGGGGATGTCTTCTTCTTGCATTCCCTAGGTTGTGGTGTGCTGGTTGTGTCATGCATTGTCCATCCTATGGGTGGGGGTGGTAGTGGTGGTAGGCATCCTGCCCCCCTGGGTGAGGGTGGTAGTAGTGGTAGGCATCCTGCCCCCCTGGGTGAGGGTGGTAGTAGTGGTAGGCATCCTGCCCCCCTGGGTGAGGGTGGTAGTAGTGGTAGGCATCCTGCCCCCCTGGCTGAGGGTGGTAGTAGTGGTAGGCATCCTGCCCCCTGGGTGAGGGTGGTAGTAGTGGTAGGCATCCTGCCCCCCTGGCTAAGGGTGGTAGTAGTGGTAGGCATCCTGCCCCCCTGGCTAAGGGTGGTAGTAGTGGTAGGCATCCTGCCCCCCTGGCTAAGGGTGGTAGTAGTGGTAGGCATCCTGCCCCCCTGGCTAAGGGTGGTAGTAGTGGTAGGCATCCTGCCCCCCTGGCTAAGGGTGGTAGTAGTGGTAGGCATCCTGCCCCCCCTGGGTGAGGGTGGTATTAGTGGTAGGCATCCTGCCCCCCTGGCTAAGGGTGGTAGTAGTGGTAGGCATCCTGCCCCCCCTGGGTGAGGGTGGTAGTAGTGGTAGGCATCCTGCCCCCCCTGGCTAAGGGTGGTAGTAGTGGTAGGCATCCTGCCCACCCTGGGTGAGGGTGGTAGTAGTGGTAGGCATCCTGCCCCCCCTGGCTAAGGGTGGTAGTAGTGGTAGGCATCCTGCCCCCCCTGGGTGAGGGTGGTAGTAGTGGTAGGCATCCTGCCCCCTGGGTGAGGGTGGTAGTAGTGGTAGGCATCCTGCCCCCCTGGCGTAAGGCATCCTGCCCCCCCTGGCTAAGGGTGGTAGTAGTGGTAGGCATCCTGCCCCCCCTGGGTAAGGGTGGTAGTAGTGGTAGGCATCCTGCCTCCCTTGGGTGAGGGTGGTAGTAGTGGTAGGCATCCTGCCCCCCCTGGGTAAGGGTGGTAGTAGTGGTAGGCATCCTGCCTCCCTTGGGTGAGGGTGGTAGTAGTGGTAGGCATCCTGCCCCCCCTGGGTAGGGGTGGTGGTGCGCATTCAGGCCCCTGTGTGCATATGTGGCATTGGTGATGGGCATCCCGCCCCTATGGTGCTGCTGTTGCTGGTGTAAGTATATTCTGCATCCCTGTGTGTGTGTGTGATGTGTCGTGTACGTGTTGTATGTGTTTTGTGGTTGGTGTCTCGCTTACCTTCTGTGCCGTACGCGTCCGTGCCTGTTCCGGTAGTATATGTAGAATATTGGTATGATCGGGACGAAGGGATTCATGGTTGGTTTGTGTCGTTCGTCCTTCTCGTTGCTTCGCGTCGTCCTCGTCGCTTCGCCTCATCCTCGTCGCTTCGCCTCGTCCTCGTCGCTGGCGTGTTCGTCTCGGAGCCGTGGATCGTGTTGTGGCGCGAATCGGAGCTTATGTGCGCCTCTCCCGGATGCTTTGACGTGCCGTGCGTAGCGACGGGTTCGGCGCGTACGGAAAGCGCATCGTACTTGTCCGGCCGGACGGGGCTGCATTTTTCCTTCCGTGCGACTCGATTCGGCGTTTCCGGATTCACCTCGGTTGGAGAACAGGACCTGGTTTGGGTGAGTACGGCTCGGCCGGATTCTTTGCTGTTGTGCGCATCGTACTTGCTCGTTCGGTGTGCTGTACGGATCGGTCGGGAAAGAGGCTCTCGCATGGCTTTTTTCCCGACCGAATGGTATTGGGTGCGCCTCCGACCGAGATCGGAATCGGCCCCTCAATCGATATTTTAATACAACGATATTATGACATTCGATATATTATACTTCGATATTTTACTACACATTCCAATATCGACATTTTTGATGTCGATATACTAAACATCGATATTTTATACCATAGATATTTCACTATCGATATTTTGGTATGTCGACATTTAAATTTCGATATTTTGACTGCTCACCCAGTGGAATGCAGTAGTTTGGACATGTTGTGCCATCTGGACACTGGCGGTGTCCTGCAGGTGTCATGGTGGGCGCTGGTTTTCGCTGTGATGATCCTCATGATGATTGTGTCCAGTGGATCCAAGCTTCCACATGTTGTCCTTGAAGAATGCCTAAAGCCACAGCTATTGACGCAAATGCGCAGGCTGTGATGTGAACCTAGGAATGTTTCAGCAACAGTGGATTGCACAATCCAAGGGTGGCCTCCTAATGCTGTCTGACCAGTTGATAGAGTGGACAATTCTTCCTTGTCCCTTTGGGTGAAAATTGAATCTAACTCAAGTCTCCTTGTAGAGATTGTGCCTCGATCACCACATCTTTTTCATTCACCAGGTGAAAGTAACTTCCTATCTTTTGAATTGTCAAAGAGTGTGTTTGCTGAGTTTGATGTCTGTTCTTTTGCTGCCGGACGTTTAAGTGATATGCATACAGGACCCACCTTGAGGTGGGCTATTCAGATCTATTCAAAGCCACAGATGCTTGTGGTATCGAAGTCTATATAATATAATAATATAACGTGTATTAATGTGCATTAATGAAACGCAAGTATCTTGGCGCTAAAATAACAGATGCTTATTGTTACCAAACTCATTGGTACTCATTATGAAATGGAACTAGTGTGCAGAAAGGTGGGTAGCATCCTGCATGGAGATGTAAAACAGCAGAAGTATTTTGGAATTTTACTTTCTACTAAATTGAGGTATTTAACCCGGGTATTAACTCCGGGTGAAATACCACAAGTCGCAACCAAGAGTCTCTGGGCCTGAAATTACCTGTCTGAAAACTCTGATCCTGATAATCGCGGGCTCAGAGACACCAGGCCTGCCACATTTGCTGCAGGGCAGGGGATGTGGGCAACGGCATTGCCTGGCACTCACTCACCCCCAGCAGCAGTCTGGGGGGAACAGACAATGCTGCTGGCCAGACAGGCAAAAGGATGCCTTACAACCATGCAACCCCCACCCTGCCCTACCACCCCATACTGGCACCCCCACTGACAAATTCTGTGTGCTCAGAGAAGGCGGAAAATGTCAGTATGTTTGCTGAAATAGGGAAAAACTGCCCAGTAAAGGAGCTGGTAACTCTGGGTCTGAGTAGTTATTCCCCATTTCAGGGGAAAATATTGTAATGGCTGGACGTTGCTGCGGCGATACCAGCTAATTCCAGCCCCCGGTATCTCTGCGTCAAGGTCTGGCCAGCTCATAATGAGGACCGAAGAGTCATTAAACACTCAGATATGTCTTCTAGCTTCTACCCCTGGAGAGTATGCGGCCCATCTACTAGGAACAGTAACTTTCTAAAACGTTACTGTGTACCATCTCCCTGCACGAAACCTCTCTGCACACCGCTCCCATTCCTATGGCATTTGACTACCAATCTGAGCAGAAATTTCGAAATAAAGTGAGAAACCTTTTTGTGGGAAAACTGGAGTGAGAAATTGAAAGCAAGAAAATCCATACTGCTAAAAACTGGAAAACAATTAGTGAGGACTTTTAACACATTTTAAAAAGTTTATTTTCTCTGTTAAATCATAAAGCCTCTTTTGGTGAAGTGTGTTGAGAAGTAGGAAGCACAGGATCAGAGAGACCTTTAAGGTTGACCAGAGACTTTATTCAGCAGGGTGCAAGCATGTATAGCAGACCCCACCAGGAGCAGGTGTTGCCAAGTCCAGGTCTCACTGCCAGGGACAGTCAACATGGAACTCCCTTACATATAACATTCCCTGATGTCACTGGAGAGAAGGAAGGCAGGTGACCACAGCTCCCCTTTTGATCCTAACTGTAATAAATTGAGTTTTTTTAATCTCTAAATGTAACAACTCTGTGATACACCTTGAACCCTTGAACCTAGTCCTACCTCCATCTTTACCCCGAACCCTCTGCAATGTACGATCCCTTGCCATAACCCTAACACCATCCTTTCTGTCACCCTAGCTCGAATCCTTTGAATTTGTAAACTTTAAAAAAAATATTACATTTTTTTTAACTTGAAGTTTTGCAACATTGAGTTTTTCTTACGTTTGTTTCTCATTTTTTTCTTTCAATCTTTGTTTACCCACTTTTACCTAAGAAGGTGTTTCTGTGGAAGCCATTACAGTAGCTTAGTTAATGAACAAGTAGACAGCAATGAAAGAAAGACTGCTAACATGCTGCCACTGCTTGTTTTGCTATAATTGCAATTGAACACTTTAAGTCCTGCCACATTGGGCGATGCACTCTTTCATTCACAGCAGACAAGTATCTGTAGGCCAGCTGCACATGTAGCAAACGGAGGCAAGCAAATTCCAGAAATTGTTGAGGACTTGGAGAACCAGAGCAGCTTAATTAGTTATGGAATCCTTACTGCGCGTGCCAAAAACTGGAGGCAAGCTATTGCTGTGTTTTGGGTGGCGAGATGTGAGGAGACTTCCGGGAACACTAAGCAGTCAGGGAAGAAGGGAGGATGCAATTAGTTTTTGATGAAGAACATCAACAAAGTACTTCATTAACAACTGTAACGCGCATGTAGCGGGAAAAGATTTTTGGTAAGAGGCAATGAGACACTGACAAATTAGGAGGAGACTAGAAGGATATACCCAATTACAGGAAAGATAAATGAAAAAAAGGGACCAATGTGACATGCTGAGAAAATTCGGGTAGGACCAGAAATAAAAGTAGTCCTACCCAAATAGATCATACCGTACGACCTTCCGCGCGGGATCTGGTGTGGGTTCCGGAATATCGAGTGGTAGATATCGTTTTACTACAATATCAAGGCCGGAATATCAAAAACAAAAATATACATAGAGGGGTATATAAGGGAAGTATAGGTTCACTGTAATTTAACTCCACATACATGTACATGGATGATATATATATAGCTTCAAGGGATGTAGGTGTGGAGTTAAGAATAGTAAAACAAATACTTATCTTCATGCACTTATCTCCGAAATATTTTTATCTTTTATATTTAGCCACCGATATTGTGATAAGCACAATATTATGGACTAAAACTGGGGGATTTGGGGGTAAATCACTATACAAGATTATCCTAGGAAGCCGCCAAATGGTGGGGCCTATTCACAAACTGCATCCTGTACGTTTAGTTGTATACTATAGTACTACTAACATACTACAAAATGCCATTGACAAACCTGTGTTCGGAGTTGCCACCACAGCCTCTCCTATCTTTTTATCTTTTTCTGTGCGGAGATCTCCACCCTGACTGCAGAGTCTCTGCACATATAACTATACGTTTGAGTAAAAAAATGTGGGAGGTGCAGGGAGGAGCGGCTGGAAAAGGGCAACACTTTCTACTAGAGGGGACAAGTTAAGGGATGAGTAAGGAGGAGTTAAGGAAGTGTTAGGGAGGGGTTTAGGGATTGTCAGACACCCACACACAAAAAAGTAAGCCCAGTCCTATTCACAAACTGCTCTTCTTACAATAGGCAAAAATGTACTCCAGCTCAGAGATTAAGTAAATCCAGCACCACATATGGCCAACCACTGGTAGTGCAACAACCTCTCATAGAAAATAGTGGCGGTAGGGACTTAAAATAGAACCTCTGATAAAATAATGCTAAATTAAATTAACATTTTAAAAATGGTTAAAATATAAATAAATCTAATGTAATGGTTAAAACATATTTTTATTTCAGCATATTTTAATGCACTTTTTCAATAAAAAATGGTTACATTATTTTTATTAAAACATAATTGAATTACTTTTACTTCATTATATATATCACTTTTAATAATTATTACTTCAAAATTCGAAAAATAGATGTATTTTGCTTTAGAGAAGAATTACTTTAGATACATTTTATATAGTCAAAATAATTAAATCTTAAAATTAAGTCATTAATGCTGTAACATTTTTTAAATTTTGTTCAACATTTGAAATAAATTTGTACAATTCATTTACATAAATATTTATCTTAATGGTAATTTTACTATTTTTTAAACTTTTATAAACGTTTCGGTAAACTTTATCCTAGGGAGATCTCCGCCTCAATCTCCCTTTGGTAAAATATATAGAAATGCACAAAAGATCATTAGGATCCCTCCTGCATAAGGACAAACTGTAGGTTACTCTAATCTGATTACCAAAAAGCACACCTAAGGGCTTCTGAAATTGGGAGAGCAGGTTCAATAAACCCTGCTGTCACTTCAAGGTTGTCATGTCTCAAGCAAGTCTGTTCCTAAATCCTCCGAGTGTGAATAACATTTCACATCAGTGGAAACATTGAATGAATGAGAGGAAAGAATCCATGAAGACTGACATTCGTAAGTACTGGGTTAACCTGGTCAAAACTATGCTTTTGATAACGCCGATTCTTATCTAATTATCTATAAGAACCTTCTGGTCGCCAAGATCTTTTTACCTGTTGAATAGTGTAAAGGAGAGAATCTCATCAGGTTATATATCAGCATTCATTTTGTCTGAAAGGACCACTGACTCCGAATTCAAGTTTGAGAATTTATTATCGCCAAAAATAACTGAACGTGCAAGCACCTCAACACGAGGTTAAAGAAATAAATGGGCACTAATACAAATAATAATCTACGCAGGAATCTCATCCGACTCAGGATAAGGAGAATAGAAAGTTCTAGAAGGATCAACCAGACTATGATTGCTCCAATTTCTAAGTTGCTCTTCATTGGACTAAACAAGCTTAAAATCAATAGCTGTCCCTACACTAACGCTAAATGACATCCCTGCATAACGATCTTCCCAGGCAAGAGTGAATAAAGGTGTCAGCTGTGAGGACTTCCTAAGAAGTGCAATCACATAATACCTAAGCTCAGCTCTGTCCTTCTCTCAGGTCTCCCCTACCTCTTCTCTGGCCTCCTCCCTCAGGGCACTATCCCTAATACAAAACCACAATACAATTGTACACGCCTTTGTCACGCCTCCTTGGCCAGGTCTTCTTTCTTGTGCTTTTCCATCGAAACGGTTACTTCATCCTGAACAGTTGCGATGACCTTGAGTCCCAGGCACCTTCTCCGCTGAAAGTATCATCCCTAAATTCCAATTCACTCCCCGTACCATGCCTCCCCTCTCTCTAGCTTTCGAAAACAAAGAGTTAGTCTTACTAACGAGACATGTGCCCTTGCACCTGCAACGAAAGATACTTTCAACAGAAACCTTCTACTGTGCAAATTAAATCTACCGTTTGTGCCCAGAGAGCCTTACCAAGAGAAACTTTTCTCGGCCTACAAAATAAGCTAACATAAGAATAAACCAAGCCTTCCTTACACATATATGTAGTCAGGCCTTTACATATAACTTTTAAACACACATCTTGCTTTTCCCTATAAGCTTTTTCATTACAATTCATATGCAAATAATGAATTACATGTGCAACTTTAATATGGTGCACGTTTAAACTACTGCAATTACATTACACACGAACTAATTCCTCTATGCATTATGTTCACACAATTCAATAAGCATTACATTACATCATTACCCTAACACCATTATGCTGCTGAGTTCACTTTCTCTCAGTGAACTATTCATTCTTTACTAAACATGCATGAGTATACAACTGAATATAAACGAATATATGTCTGAATACATGTAGGTGCGGCCTATCAGTGATTATGATGCACCCCTACAATTCACAAGAACATTTCGCTCTATCAGTTCCCCCCTTTGATGACTCCTGTCATCACATTTCATTCTACTCCCTTGGAGAAGGAACCGACCTAAACAGAACTTGTTGCCATCTTCCCTGATCTTAGTTTCTCCATGCTCTTGAGCCTTTGATACTGACTATCCTGCAGTCTTGCCAATCTCATCTCATTTTCCCTCAAAGCTCTCTTGACTCGGCCTGCTCGATACCACTTGTAGGCCTTGATCACAATCCACAAGCCAACCACACAACCCACCAAAATAAGGAGGGGACTCAGAGAGTACCCAAGGAATCCCTTTCCTAGGTTCGCAAACCAACCTCCCACTTGACCAAAACCCTTGCCGACCTTTTCCCAGGCCCCTTCTTCGGTCAAATCCGCTATTTTTGTGTGGATCGTAGTGATGTTACTTATATATTTCTCCAGATCCTTGCTACGGTCTGGTATATAAGTGCAGCACTCTTGAACCTTCAACATTTTACAGACTCCGCCCTCTTTTGCCAATAGGACATCCAAAGCAAGGCGATTCTGCAAAACCATTCCCCTTATCGACAACATCTCTCCTTCCACCAACACCAACGACTTTGCTGTATTCATCGAAAATTCATCCACCACAGTCGCTAACCTCCGAATCTTCACATCATTCAAGACTACTCCCAGACTAGGTATCATAGCTCCAAAGATATCCCCCACAACTATTCCTGCACTTGCAGCTCTTCTCGCTCTTGAATGCTCTCCACCTTCTAGAAGATCTAAATCTTCTGTATGGTAAATCTTTGGAAATATTATTGACAAATAACATGTTCCATACCAATTTGCAGGCAACCTCACATAAGCATTCTTCCCACATACGTAATACACCGTTGGTATCACTTGTACAGGACCTTGGAGAAAATCTTTTGCCACATCTGCCATGGTGAAAACGTGATCACAAGTACTTTGTCCCACTGCCACCTTCTCGTAGTAAGTCTGATAACGCCTTATACATAACTTACCCCTCTGCTCCTTATCTAACGCTATAGGACCATAGCTTCCCTTGGTCTTATGCAACTGTTCTTCCTCTGTCCAATCAGTCCTGTGATGCCCCAAGTCTCGGGAGTGAGTCAGCTTTCTATACCTATCCTCAACCTGATCTACAAACTTTCTCTCTACATCCGACATCAAACAAGTCAGATTGTGTCTGTGTGCGAATGCTGTATCCAATTCCAAACTCGGTATGAAGTACTTCCTGAGTCTATCTTCCGTCTTATAATAGTCATATTTATTCAAATGCTTGTAAGCTGGGACTTCAGGAAGCACTGCGTCGAAATTGGAAAAGAAATACTCGAACTGATCTCTCTCATAAAACAAACTAAGCAAAAGACTACATGAAATACCATAAGTCAGTGGAAGATGGTGATACCTAATACCCTCGTCCACTGAAGTAGGCAACTGCATGCACACATAACAATCTTTCGCATCCATCACATCAACATACTCATACAACAACTTAGCATATGCATTCAACTTAAAATCACCTTTAGATAAATCTACATGTAATCTACGACTTTCTTCTAATAGCAAAGCTCTATCAGCTGCCCTGTCTACCCCCTTCTGACTAGGTGTGATAGGTGTAGGTGTCCCTGTCACCTCCTCTACTTCTTGCTCGTGCGAACCAGTGTATGAGACTACAACTACTATGATTATAGAAATTATTACACTACTTATAAGAATGCCTACAATCCACTTTGATCTACGATTGGGATCTCCCGGCTCCATGGTTTCGAAAGTTCTCAAAAGTCTTGGTTATCGCAAAGAACTCTGAAAAAGTCTCTGTCCTTTAATTGTGACTTGCTTAACCAGCTTGAGCAACCATGAAATCTCCGGACTTTCCCTTTCCGATCACAATCTTATTTACACAGTCCAGAAAAAGACTTCCCTAGTTTTCGTTCCTCTTCTGTGGAAAGTCCCTAAGTTTATTCTTCTTCCACTCGGACCTAGGTTATCTTCTTCTTTTGGACTTTTATTTACAGTTTATAGTTGATCCACAATAAGATCCTCATTGAGCAATACCAGAACGTGATACAAAAGTTCAAGACGCAAAATCAGCACTTCATGTGAAAACGGCTCAACTCCAAAAGGCGGGAATTCGAGTCGATGCAGAACCAAGTTTCGAACTTCACTCAGAAGCGGGGGATTCGGAACCGTGAGGGTCAGTGTTCCTTCTATCTCGAGCCCTGGCAACTGCAGCACCACCTTCACCACCACATTCGGGCTCCGACGGACCACTTGCACTGACCTCAGCCTTCCCGTGCTCACCACCCCCTGCATCAAACACAGTGTAAGTCCATTCAGGGGTAGAGTATCTGCGACAAGGCACTCTGGTCCTCTTTGACCTTCGCCGACTGTCTTGTGCTTGGTCTTCGTCACTTGCCTCCGTTTCAGATACTTCGGACACTGGAGCAAGGTCTCTTTCAGGTGCTAACCTCAGGTTCAGTCGCCTCTGTCTTTCAGGCCAACTTTCTGCACTTCTGTTCGTTCGTCTGCCTTCCCCTTCTATACCCAGTGCACTACTTCCTCTTTCTGCGGAATCTGACTCTTCTCCGCCCACTGCACCGTTTCTGTCTTCGGTGTCTGAGTCAGGGTTCGAACTGTGGAAACCCCTTCGGCTTGCTCTAGTGCACCACCAGCTGTGTCAGCGACCCTTACAGCTTGACTTGTCCTCTCATGTGGCCCTGCCACATCAGCTGGATTTTCATTTACGAGAGGAGCTGTTTCTTCCAAGGGTGCTGGAACTCTGCGGGTATGGGAAGCATGCACCCAGTTCGGCAATCCTCCACACTTCACTGCTGTGTTCGTGATAAGTATCACCTGATACGGGCCACGCCAGCGGGCATCCAAGCAACTCTTCCTCACGTGCTTCCGGACGAGCACCCAGTCACCGGGACACAAGTCGTGGCACAGATCACTCGAGGCTGGGACCACTGCTGCTTGCACCTGCTGGGATACAGAACGGACCACATCAGAGAGTCCTTTACAATAATCGAGAATCAAATCATCAGTGATGCTTATCAAGGCTGTAGCTGGTACTGCTGGCAATCTCATTGCCCTTCCCATTAATATCTCATGGGGGACAACCCGGTCTTTCTGTCTGGGACACTTCGCATGCTCATCAGCACGAGTGGCAAGGCGTCGGGCCATTTCAGGGATGTCGAAGAACACATTTTTGCCATCCGGGCCTTCAAAGTTCCATTAACTTGTTCCACCATCCCAGAAGCCTCTGGTCTGTAACTACAGTGGAGTCTCTGGTCAATGTTCAATGCAGCACAAAGCAACTTCATGATTTCACTATGGAAGTGCCCTCCTCTATCTGATTCCAAAGAGGTCGGGATCCCGAATCTAGGGATGAGCTCCCTCAACAGTAATTTAGCCACTGTGAGAGTGTCACACCTGCGTGTGGGGTAAGCCTCCACCCACCGTGAGAATACACATACTAGCACTAAAATGTACCTCAATCCATTGCACTTAGGCATCTCCACAAAGTCCAGCTGTATTCTATTGAAGGGCCCTCCTGACCTTCCAATGTGACTCAACGTAACTACAGATCTCTTTCCAGCATTCATCTGCTGACACGTAACACACCTCTGACATACCGTCTCAGCCATTGCTCGGAACCGTGGGTTATACCACGTCTGTCTAAACACTCTCATCATGGCGTCTCTGCCAAGGTGTGCCTGTCCATGTATCAGTCTTGCCATTGGACTCAGCAATTCTTCAGGCAACACGGCTCTCCCATCGTTGGATACCCACACATCCACATCTCCTTTCTCACAACCAGCTTTGATCCATCCCTCTCTCTCTTGGTTTGAAACTTCATCCTGCAATCGCTTAAGCTCTTCCCAAGTGTCTGCCATGGTCAACATTATGCTGAGCTCGGTTCCTTCTTGGCTCTCCCCTATCTCTCTTTCCGTGAATATGCATCCTTGTTCTGCACAGAAACGGGCGACTTCGTCCGCATAATTGTTTCCCAAGGATACAAAGTCCTCCCCTTCCCATGGGCTGAACACTTTACCACAGCAATTTCTTTCGGATGTTGTAATGCATCTAACAATTGTCTTACATATTCTCCATTACGAATGGGTGAGCCAGATGATGTCAAAAATCCCCTCTGAGACCATAACTGCCCGAAGTCGTGCACCACGCCAAACCCATATTGGCTGTCTGTGTATATCGTGATTTGAATTCGATCAGCGGCCAAACAGGCACGGGTCAAGGCAATGATCTCAGCTACCTGCACGGAGCGTACTCCCTCTAGGCAAGCAGCCTCGACCACTCCTGAAATGGTACACACAGCAAACGCTGCTCTCAATTGCCCCACACTGTCTCTTAAGCATGAACCATCGACAAAGAAAATTTCATCTGGGTCAGTCAATGGTTCATCGACAATGTCAGGTCTCGGTTTGGTGCAAAGTTCGGTCACATCGAGGCAATCATGGTCCGCACAATCTTCATCATCCGTGTTCGGTGTAGGCATCAATGTCGCAGGGTTCAAGACAGAGCACCTTTTCAGAGTCACATTCTCTGCGGCAAGTATGACTTGCTCGTACCTCGTTAACCTATTGTTCGTTAGGTGCTGTGTCTTGGTCCTGGTCATCAATAACTCAACCGAATGTGGCACATGTACAGTCAATGGATGTCCCATTACAATGCTTTCACATCTTTCAATGCTGACACCTGTTGCAGCAACGGATCTTAGACATCCGGGCAACGCAGAAGCTACTGGATCTAAAGTAGCTGAAAAATATGCCACTGGTCTACGGACACCTCCATGGTTCTGAGCTAACACTGCTAATGCACATCCTTCCCTCTCGTAACAAAACAATGAAAAGGCCTTGTTGTAATCCGGCATTCCCAGTGCCGGAGCCCTGCACAAATCCTCTCTCAGTTTCAGGAATGATATCAAGCACTCCTCGTCCCATGGTACCGGATCACTCACATCCTTGTGCGTAAGCCTCTGCAAAGGCTTTGCTCTCAAGGAGAAACTAGGAATCCACTGTCGACAGTAGCCAACCATTCCCAGAAACATCCTAACTTCTCTCTGTGTGGTGGGTACTGCCATGCTCATTATTGCCTCAATTCGATCTGGTGACACCTTCCTCTTGCCTTTTTCCAATCTGTGTCCCAAGTACTGTACCTCTTTCAAACAGTACTGCAGCTTGTTCGGGGACACCTTATGTCCGTTCTCTGCTAAGTGGTTCAACAAGGCTACAGTGTCAATTCTGCAAGCATCTTCTGTTTCTGAGGCAATGAGCAAGTCATCTATGTATTGCACGAGAACTGAGTTCTGCGGCAACACAAGACTCTCAAGGTTCTTCTTCAGGATCTGGTTAAAGATCGATGGACTTTCCGTATACCCTTGAGGGATACGACACCATGTTAACACGCGATTTTCTAGCCTGAACGCAAAAAGAAATTGGCTTTCCTCGTGGAGCGGTATCGAAAAGAAGGCTTGACATAAATCGATAACCGTAAACCACTCGGCTTCACATGGGATCTGGAACAGTATTACTGAAGGATTCGGTACCACTGGACAACAAGGGACAACTATCGTGTTAACCTTTCGCAGGTCTTGCACGATCCTGTATTTCCCGCTCGGTTTCTGTAGTCCCATTATGGGCGAATTACAGGGGCTACCTCTGATCTCTTTCAAAATATCCTTCTCAATGAAAGTCTCGATCACAGGTCTTATTCCTGCAATCGTTTCTGGCGACAGGTTGTATTGAGGTGTCCTGGGGAAATCAACATTCTGTTTCACCTCAATCCGCACTGGTTCAACCCCTCTGATTAGACCTATTTCGTCGCCTGCGAAATCCCACACCACAGACGACACTGCGTCTCTCAGATCAGGTGGAAGTTCTTCCACAGTCACCATTGGGTACAGATCTATACACAGATGCTGATTGGTAATTTTAAAGTCAGCATCATCATCTCTCGTCTGGACCTCCACTCCCCGTGGTGTACAATAAATCGTGCAGTTCAACTTGCACAACAGATCTCTCCCCAAAAGGCAAACTGGACTCGTATCACACACTACAAACTGATGTCTAGTTTGGAAGGAACCTATCTTTACTAGGATCGGTTCTGTCAATGGGCTGCTTATTCTTTTATTCGCTACTCCAACAACCTGGATTGATTGTCCCGAGAGGGGTAGGTTAGGGACTACTGCAGATCTTACAGTAGACCGGGTAGCACCAGTATCAACCAAAAGTGTGGCAGGATGACCCTCAATCTCTGCCTCCACAAAAGGTCCTCTCTGGTCTACCTCCAAGACCGCTCCAAGTGTGCAGTCTTCCTCCCCTCTCAGGCACCGTCAGGATAAAGGGTCTAAGCTATTCTCGTCGTATTCTTCGAACAGGGGCATCTGTTGGTACGTTCGTGTTCCTTGTGAAATCCTTGGAGCTTGGGGAACCTGGGCGTGAGAGCTGTAAACCCCCCCTTTCATCGTCCTAGGCCTCGTCACTGTGTTAACTACCTCCTGCGCGGGTGCCTGAGCCGCCTCTTCCTCTTCCTGCAACTGATTAGCTGGGTTCAAAGGACACTCGCGTTTCCAATGTCCGACCTGGCGACAAAGATGACACGCAGTGGTCTTCTTCAATGTGGCCACGTCCACTCCTGTCTTGGAGTCTACTGGTTTTCCCTTTCCCATGGCTTGCCCATTCTGGTTTCCCTGGAAATTTCCTTGCTTTCTTCCTAAGGTCCCTCCACTAGGCTGACTCTGTGCTGTTTGCATCTGGACAAGCATCAATTTATCTTTTATCTTTCGATGTTTCGATTCCACCTCATCACTACAGTATCTCGCATACCGCAAAATTTCATCTAGTGGCTTGTTCTGCCAGCAGATCAAATGGTGCTGTATCATGAGGCTGATTTCCATTCTCAGACCCAGTACAAACTTTGACACAAACTGTCCCATATCCTTGGGGTCCAAGATATCTAACCCACTATACTGTTTAAAAGCTTGCAGAAGTCTTTCATAATATTCATGCACCGTTTCCTTGGGTTCCTGTACAGTCCGATCTATCTTAACCCAATCTATATCCTGAGGTGAAATCTTCAGTTTCAACCATGTAATCACCTGCTCATACTTTTTCATGACTAGGGGTGATGGACCATTTGTAACCGCCTCCCTATCCGGTTCCGAAGTCGGCCACTCGACAGCGACTTTACAAGCTGTCCACAAATCTCCCGGTACCACTATGTCAAACAAAGTGTTCAAATCAATCCACAATACTTTTGAAATTTTCACAAACCGCTCAACTTGTTTGTACCACTCTACTGGTTTTTCCCTCAGCCGAGGAAAATCATTTGTAAATGCAGCCAAATCACCTCTATTCCACGGCACATGCACATACCCTCCATTCTGTACTTCCCGTAAAGGAAAATTTCCAACACCCGTCGCCCCCCCCCCTGGCGGCGGCGTTTCCCCTTCTGCTCTCTTTACTGGTTTCTTCTTGGACCACCTTTCCTCCCATTTGTCCAACAAAATCCATATTCTCATTCCTACAATCAGATCCCTTGTGTGTGTCCTTAATCCTGTTAGTCTTTTCTCCTCCAGCTCCTGGTCACTGTAATGTAATCTATGTGGTCCCTGCAACGCTTTAGTTTTGTTCAGGTCCACCTCATATCTTTTGGCCAATTCCTTCAATCTATCATGTGCCATCCTAGCTTTTCGAGTCACATCTTTTGCTACAAACAGCAGCTCATCTGATCCATAAATTTCTATCCTTTCCAAAGGCAGACCCCCACTGATCATTTCGTCTACCTCTGCTTTCAGCCTCACTACGTCTAGCAACCTTGCCTGTACTGCACTCCTCAGTACATCTCGACAACCCGAGCCACCCCGCTCATCACAGTCACTATTCTGTCCTTGTGACCTATTCCCTTCCATCATATTCCTGGAATTTGGTCTGTCTTCCGAGACGTTTTCTGCCCTATCTCCTTGCATCCTATCCTCTTGGTTTGTTACTGTTGGTGTCCACATCCTCAAAGCTGACTTAGATTCCCGCAAAGACCTTGGTCTTTCTGGTCTCTCCTCTTCTTGTCTAAAGGAAGAGTCTGCAGTAGCCGGTAACGGCGTACTTGTCTCCAATGGTCTTGGGAAATGAACCACTCGTACTCCAAACCCATTCCCACTCTCACTGTTTCCTTCCTCCCTTCCCATTGGTACGGAGCCCCCTTCTCTCACTCGGTCTGGGTCATATACCGGTACTATAGGGCCAATGGTAACCGGTACTGTCAAGGAGTCCGGTAATCTTGTGTTCCCCGCAGGAGGCTGTGTTATCATAGACGCCGTTGCCCCCTCCTTTCCTGTGGAAATCCTTCCCACCACTCTCATGCTAGTCTGATTCTGGCTCTCATCAACTATTGCTACTGCTGGGGTCGGCTTTCCCTCTTCTGAATCTGGATTAAATGGTGGTGGCCTCTCTGCCAACAACCTATCTAACAAGCTGTCGTCTGTATCACTATCCTCTTCATCGATTCTTATAATCTTTCCGTCTCGTATTAACAATGGGTACAACTTGTCCACTTCAACCGTTGCCACCCTCCACCGTTTCTCCAGTGCATCCCACTTTGCATCCTGAAATGCCCTGATCGATTTCTTCACCCTTTCCTGACTCTTGTCTCTTTTCCTTTCGTGTGCTGCTCTAATCCACGCATGCAATGCCTCAAACTGTGTCGGTCTAGGTAGTGGTCGTAATGAAGCCATTACACTTTTTAGCTGGTACAATACCTCCATCCTGAAAGTACCATATCGAGGGAACGACAATTCTCCTTCTGCTTCTGTCATTTTATGCCAATTCTCAAGCCAAATTATAGTATGCAATCCTACATTCTTTGCCATATAATGTGCTGGTGTATCCTCGGGAGGAGCTTCCTCTCCCTCCCGAACAACCACATGTCTATCACCTCTACAAAGTTCCCGTAAAGCTTTAAAACATTTCATGATGAATCAACTTCGTATTTGCACTCAAAATGTCAGCTCTTGCTTCTCGATTTCACTCCACCAATACCAGCGCGGCTCACACCAACCGGCCTATCGCAGCGCGGCACTTGTCTGACGTCACTTTTCCTCCGCTCGCAGCAGTTCCCCTCCTTTCTAATTCACTCGTTCTCGCTCGCACCTGTCCCAATCATACTCTGAAATAATGTCCGTCCTACCGAACAATTACCTCTCTGACTGTCAGTCTTACCAATGACCGATCAGCCTCTTGAGCTTGTTGACCTCAATCTGGCAACCGTCTGTCCGCGAAACGACCGGACAATCGCCTTTAACACACTCGATAGGATTCAATCACTCGATGTTCTGCACACAATAACCTACGACCTGCGTTGGTTATTCACACACTCACACATGTGTTCCCTATCTTCAGTGGGTCTGTCAATGACGTCTCGTGACCCCCACAACCTCTGGTCAACGCTCTCAACTCTGGGTGTATTCTACACCACAATAAATCTCCCGGTCCCGCGCGCGCTCACGGTCCGTTTCTCAATCACACAACTCTCTTTCCAACTCCGCAAGACATCACACAACAATAAAACACCGCAATCTACCAAACATCACTCTTTTCATACTCACTCTACTACTAACTGCTACTTCCGCCGCACCGTCACTCTCCGTCAGTTTTCAACGACCTCCGACATCCTTCTCCCGCGGTCCTCTGGATCTGCGTCACTCGGGCTCTATGGGGCAACTTAATCTCCTATCTCGCTCTAGATCTCCCCTTACCATCAAAGGTAACCATCCTACTCTGCTACCAACTGATAACGCCGATTCTTATCTAATTATCTATAAGAACCTTCTGGTCGCCAAGATCTTTTTACCTGTTGAATAGTGTAAAGGAGAGAATCTCATCAGGTTATATATCAGCATTCATTTTGTCTGAAAGGACCACTGACTCCGAATTCAAGTTTGAGAATTTATTATCGCCAAAAATAACTGAACGTGCAAGCACCTCAACACGAGGTTAAAGAAATAAATGGGCACTAATACAAATAATAATCTACGCAGGAATCTCATCCGACTCAGGATAAGGAGAATAGAAAGTTCTAGAAGGATCAACCAGACTATGATTGCTCCAATTTCTAAGTTGCTCTTCATTGGACTAAACAAGCTTAAAATCAATAGCTGTCCCTACACTAACGCTAAATGACATCCCTGCATAACGATCTTCCCAGGCAAGAGTGAATAAAGGTGTCAGCTGTGAGGACTTCCTAAGAAGTGCAATCACATAATACCTAAGCTCAGCTCTGTCCTTCTCTCAGGTCTCCCCTACCTCTTCTCTGGCCTCCTCCCTCAGGGCACTATCCCTAATACAAAACCACAATACAATTGTACACGCCTTTGTCACGCCTCCTTGGCCAGGTCTTCTTTCTTGTGCTTTTCCATCGAAACGGTTACTTCATCCTGAACAGTTGCGAGGACCTTGAGTCCCAGGCACCTTCTCCGCTGAAAGTATCATCCCTAAATTCCATTTCACTCCCCGTACCATGCCTCCCCTCTCTCTAGCTTTTGAAAACAAAGAGTTAGTCTTACTAACGAGACATGTGTCCTTGCACCTGCAACGAAAGATACTTTCAACAGAAACCTTCTACTGTGCAAATTAAATCTACCGTTTGTGCCCAGAGAGCCTTACCAAGAGAAACTTTTCTCGGCCTACAAAATAAGCTAACATAAGAATAAACCAAGCCTTCCTTACACATATATGTAGTCAGGCCTTTACATATAACTTTTAAACACACATCTTGCTTTTCCCTATAAGCTTTTTCATTACAATTCATATGCAAATAATGAATTACATGTGCAACTTTAATATGGTGCACATTTAAACTACTGCAATTACATTACACACGAACTAATTCCTCTATGCATTATGTTCACACAATTCAATAAGCATTACATTACATCATTACCCTAACACCATTATGCTGCTGAGTTCACTTTCTCTCAGTGAACTATTCATTCTTTACTAAACATGCATGAGTATACAACTGAATATAAACGAATATATGTCTGAATACATGTAGGTGCGGCCTATCAGTGATTATGATGCACCCCTACAATTCACAAGAACATTTCGCTCTATCACTTTATACCTGATTTTTTAATACTTCATTTGATTTGCTTTTTCTCTTTGTGAATTAAAATTACAAATGTGGTTAAAGTTTTAACTATATGTATTTGCAGTGCTTTAGCGCCACCTAACGTCCATGTGGCAAACTGCAGGCATTTGGAAACAATCAGTGACTGTCCGTTAAAAACCATGCCTGCTGATTGGAACGTCAATAGGGTTTTATCATCTATTTCTGAAAAGCCTAATCATGGTGTAATGTTCTTTAAATGAATTATACAGCGTAAAAACACAGTTCTATTTCCCTAGTCCTACATCTCTAACTGCAATCAACTATAGGCATTTTAGAATGTTTGCTTGTTTGATGATGGCAGCTGGGGTTTTCGGCCCTATTGTGACATCATTTATCAGATGGCCCCTTTAAAGAGGTGCATAGCTGCCAAGGTTTCAGATTGCTTTGTGTGACATTTTCATAATTATGAGTGACATTTCAATGACTAGGAGTGACACTGTCTCGCGGGCAAAATCAAGTAATGAAGATTAGGGAAGCAGATAAATATCAAAAATTACACCCATTTGAGCAACAAGAAACTCTAACAAGGTCTTAAAACTGCAGCAAAGCACGAGAAATGGAAGGGCACTAACCGGAGACAGACTGCATGATTGCAGTTCTCAGTGACAGAGACATTTTCCCCCTGAAATAAAACCAAACACATAAATCCATGGAAAAAGCTAAATATCAGAAATTACGCCCTTTAAAACAATAATAAGCTTTGGAAAGACTTTCAAGCTGCTGCATAGCCCCTGAATTGCAAAGTTACAAACCTACTGCCCCTTTCCAAGATGAATGTTGCAGGAAGGGGACCAGAGAGGACCCATTTCATAATGCAGGCTAGCAAAAGGCTTGTCTTTTAAAACTCCATGGAGATAGAAATTGCACACAGATGATCAATCTTGGTAATTAAGAAATAATTTTTAGAACCATTAAATGTGAACTGTAACTAGTCCAAGCATGATTTTGTTTTTAAGGGACCATTTCACCCTTTTCCGTTTTCGTACTGCTTTTCAAAAAAGGTTTTTGTTTTGGCATTTATAAAAACAGAAGCCTTCAGGTCTTACAAGCAATATTCTGCTTAGGCCGCATGTGGAGAGCAGGGCACGTGCACACTCCAGTACGGATGACAGCACTAGGTGTAACATGAAAATGAACTACAGAACTCCCATGATCGCTTTTAGGTGACCTCAAGACACCACAATGTACTAAAGAAACAGCCCATGGAAAATAAAATGCAATCGTTTAGACAAAAACGCAGTCGTGGAGATAAGAAGCAGAGTATGTGCAAAACAAGAGGGGTTCGGGTTTAAATACACTAGTGTCACTGCTAAACAATTCCCAAGCAGGCCTCTGCAACAGGTTATGAAATAATTGCGTAACATAATGTGAATGTAGAGCCCGCACACTGCCCAGATGAACAGAAGGGCCCCTGCACACATTTGTTTTCAGAAGTTGCTGCCACAGAGCTACTACATAGATACTGAGCACATGAGCTGTGCTGAATTAAGTTCGCTGGCACTGAAAGTATTAGGACCGGCAGCACTGGCAGTGCGCTAGCGCTATTAATAAAATGTAAAGTACACTTTGAAGAAAACTGATACCTCACTGAGGCGCAACTTACTTTGTGAGTCGACTCGAGGAGCGGCAATTGTACAGGCCGGACCTCGCCGCAATGACTACCTCCGCAGAAAACACCGGCCCCGGCATAATTGTGTGGCTTGAAGCAGCTGCACAGGAGGGGCTGGTGTGCTTCTAGGCTGCTGAGGAGGAACTCCAGAGGCCGCCGCCGGTCAGGACCCTCACGTGTTTGACGGAGATAATAAAATACCCACAGCACAGAAATTTGTCACGGTGTGTGCAGTGCGCCGCTCCCATTACCACACCCTGTAGCCTGCCACTGGTTTATTCAGACTGCAGTCAGCCTGTTCACCACTTGCGCTGCAGCATCATGAACCAATAGCCATTAATCACGCTGCTGTACGCGTCGGGTAAATCTGTTACATAATTGTAGCAGCTTATGGCTGCAGACTTGCGCCCCAAACCCATCGGAAGCAGCGCGCACGGCGTGCTGCCACTCCAGACCACACCAGCCTTTGTTTCAATCAGGCAGTAATTCGTGCATGATTATATAGCGCTGAGGAGGCGCTATTATCCGTGACTTCGCATTTCAGTGCGGTGATGCGGACCACCACACTGAAATGCGTTAGTCTAATGCCTGATGCGTGGGACTTGGTACAAAAATGTTATGTCACAGTGGAAAACCGTTACATATTATACAAAGCAAAAGAATCCTTCAAAGCAGCCACAGTTAAAGGTTACTGGCCAACCTCGACGTACCTTCATACCTTTTGAAATATCGTGAACAACCTGAGAGCCCGCGAGGCCCAGCGTTCGAATTATCAGCCTGAAGCCTTCTCGCTGAACATCCTGGTGCATTTTAACCTCCCCAGTCCTGATGAAGATCCCACTCACAAGGCGCCAAATCAGCTGTTCTGCTTAGGGGTCGAAACGTCGACATTGCTTTTTCCTTTGTTCAGGCACTGATGACAGAGATTTATTATCTGCATCAGATATATTGTGTTATGATTTATCATTTTTGTACATGACAGACATCTGGTTGGATAGGCTGTAAATAGTGATGGTTGATGTATATAGGAACACTACCTTCCTTTTGCACTTCACTTTCACCATACTTTTCATGCACTCACTACCCCTCCCTTCTGCACCGTTGTTTAAAATGTTTAAACTTGAAACACTTTGTTGTTTATAATCTGGATAATATCCAATATTGTGATGAAATAAAATCACAACCACTGACAGTAAACGATTTGAATGGTGGATCGGGAGTGGTGTGGCGGGAAGGTGGTTGGAGGGGTGCGAACGGTACAAAATAAAATTAAAATAAACACTTACCTGGGACGGCCGGCCGCTGCCTCTTCTCCATCCTCTTCTTCCTGTCTCTGCCGGCTGCAGGAAGGAGCAGGAAGCACCCGGGCTCCCAGGCTCCCCATAGCCAATCACTATGCTGCAATGCAGCGTTGTGGTTGGTTTGAGCACCGAACCACGACGCTCAGGCGGGGACTGGGAGGCTTTGCTTGTTCCTCACCAGGCTGTGTAAAGCAAGCCTGGTGGGGAAGATGCAAAGTGCGCATGACTGTCTCGGGCCGGCCACGCAGTCATACACACTTAAGTAGTGCAAACCACTCCTCTCCCTGCTCTGGCCAGACCCGGCCCACCCCGAGAGCCACTTACTTCAATGGGAAAAATAAAATGATAATAACAATATTTATTATCATTTTATTTTTCCTATTGAAGTTAGTGGGGTGACGCTCAGCGGAGGAGCCGCCACTGGGTGAAGGGAAATGTGCAGAGGCATGCAAGGGGGACCAGCGTGGACTCTGAGGGGCTGTGGAGCCGAGTGTTAACACCATCCAGATCCAGATTCAAAAGAACAACAATTCTAGATTGACTTTCTGGGAGGAATGGTTTCACTTTCTTAAGGAGCAAGCCCTGGTACCAGGCTAAACAGCATTTATTTTTTAGCATTTATTATAGATTTAAAAAGTATCATAACATTAAAAAAAGCACTTTACATAAAGCACTTAACCTGTTATGAAAAAAAAACAGTTGTCAGCATAAACAGTCCTGCATTAGACAAACAGTTACTGCCCATAACCCAAAATGCTCCCCAATTTCAAAATTCAGTAGTACAGTCATGCACCTATCTCTATAGTTTGGAACATGGCTACCATAAGTTAACTGTTAAAATATAATGGCAAGAACCCATACCCAACCATAAGCTGAAATCCTACCTAATTTTAATTAATTACCTATTAGCTGTTTACAGCTGAACAAGTTAGCCAATGGAATCCTAGAAAATATAGTATGCCCAGTCGTGGGTCCCGTGCTCACTACGCCACTGGAGTCAAGCTATCCTGGCTGATGAAGGCTGATAGCCAGAAACCGGACCTAGGATGCTTGATTCCGGTCCAGGGAAGACATGGCTTGGCAGTTCGGTCTGGACTGTTCCCATGAGGCACAGGGTCAAGACTGATTTGCATATGGCTATGTCTGAACTGGGGTGGCGTGGTGAAGCAAAATAACGATGGATTAAACCCAGATCTGTGACTGGGGGTGAATGTTTGCCAATGTGCAGCATTCCGTCCATCATCTTGTGTGTTTTGCATGAAAAAAAAACTGTTGTCAGCATAAACAGTCCTGCATTATACAAACAGTTACTGCCCATAACCCAAAATGCTCCCCAATTTCAAAATTCAGTAGTACAGTCATGCACCTATCTCTATAGTTTGGAACATGGCTACCATAAGTTAACTGTTAAAATATAATGGCAAGAACCCATACCCAACCATAAGCTGAAATCCTACCTAATTTTAATTAATTACCTATTAGCTGTTTACAGCTGAACAAGTTAGCCAATGGAATCCTAGAAAATATAGTATACAGCCAAATAATCTTGAAGCTTTAATAATACTAAATCCAGAAGTTCAATTAATCTACCAATTATATGCCACTCTGCTCGTGCTATCCACATTGCATTGCCTCTTTTATTGTGACTGCATCGCGATATGTGAAAAATATTACCTACGACAGCTTCACCAGATCATGTTGGCTACAGATTCACCTTTTGCCCCATGTAGGCGACAACATTATAAGCTGATACTTTCTTCTTTCAGCCAATTAGAGCGCATATCAGCTACCAGAACTAATAAAAAACGAATACACATAACTTTCTGCTGTAAAATTAACTTACCAGTACCTATCAACTAAAACTGTGGAATAGTGGCATGGCAGGTTTCCAATGTAAAATTAGCTAATTTAAAATTACTGATTCTAGCAATGTCTGTTTGAAAAGAATAATTCACAATTTTCTACTTGATCAACATTTTAAAAGATTCGGAAGAAGTCATCTCATCCAAAACTGAGGTCATTGTTTCATGCCTCAGCATTCCCAGGGGAATTTGCAAGCGTTTCATAACACTAAAGTACACAAAAGTGATGGATGGAATGCTTGAATTAATCTCATCCACTGGCTAAAATGAATTCAAGCATTCCATCCATCACTTTTGAGCCAATACTCGGGGCCCACCCCAATCCATCCTTATTTTGCACACCGTGCCACCTCAGTTTGGGCCCAGCATTAAGCAAGTCAGTGTTGATCCCACTCCAATGGGAACGGTCCAGCCCGAACTACTAGGCCAGGTCCTCCCTGAATCGGAGCACAAGCAACCCAGGACCGGTTTCTCCCTACTTAGGGCTCATCAGCCGGGTACCACTTGGTTCCAGTGGTCCCGTGCTCACTGTGCCATTGGAATCAAGCTATGCCTGGCTGATCAGCCCATAATAAGGGCAAATATGCACCAATCATCATGAAAAAAGCGGTCACCCCTCAAGCAGCCAAGAGCAACAGTCCTCAAGCTAGACGTATTAAGCAATGTCCTCAAGTGACTGGTCTAGGGTGTGGCAGACTCAGTGAGGTCCCTAGAAGGGGGGCCTAGTGGCTTATTTACAAGCCCCTTGCGGTGCGTTATTTTTAATATGGGGAAAAGGGACGCACTGGCGGCGCAAGGGCCTTGTAAATAAGCCCCCTAGTCTCCAGCCTTAACTGTTTATAAAATGCGACCAGGCAATGACTGTCTCTGGGACCTTTTTCTTTTCAACGAGGCAATTCCAGTCATAAACACATCAAAATAAGTCCCTTCTACCAAGCTCTGCCAAGTCATTACCCACTAGGGCAGGGAGCCAAAGCCCCCATGCCTGCCGTCTCCTCAGCCAAATGGTGCAGCCTACCCCGGACGTAGTCAACAACGCCACACCTGTGTATCTGGAGACCAGCTGCCTCTGCCTGACTCCTGGGTTTGTGAAAATCCTACACGCCCTCTGTTCTTCTAAACAGTGAGGGGCAGATTTACAAGGCTCTTGCACCACTTTTGCATCCTTTTTAACATGGGAAAAGTGACGCAAAAGTGGCGCAAGGGCCTTGTAAATAAGCCAGAGTGGCCAAGAACACAAAGTCTGCCTGAAGCCATGCAGCCTTGGTGGAAGGTCACCGCCGCCCCTTCAGGCAACTGAAAGGCCTGGCTCCCAAATGCTGGTGTTGTTACTGATATTGTTATGTTGCAGTTGTAACTATTTTTACCAGTAGAAATTGCATTTTTTTTAATATTAAATACATAGAGAATTTTTACGAAACTAATTGAGTATAGCAGACGACCACTCTAACCGTAAAGGATTGGTAGAAAGGACATGTTCAATTGTGAGTTTGAACGAACTTTGTAATCCTTTTGACCTGACCGTTATAAGACAAACCGAAATACTTCTAAACCAGTTACAAGTATTGGCAAAGCCAATTGACCGAGACCTATTGTCTTTGCCAATGCTTGTATAAAATTAGCCCTCTTCAGCGCCATAATCATCAAGCCCAATTCAAGCCTACATTTACATGGAGGGCATGAAGTGGAATTCTGCTGTGTCTTTTAAGAGGAAGTAAAGAAATGTACAGTAAAAGCGCCGTCTAGTGGCGCTTAGAGGAAATACTTCGTTGCCGAGCTCTCTTGCTTATGGGTTTTCTTGAACTGGTACAGTGATGTTTTTTTAGGTCTCGCCTACGCAGCGCGCATGCGCTGATTAGGAAATGACCTTTTGGAATCGCTTTGGCTTTTCAGCCAAAGACGTGCACGCGTTCCATTGCCTTCAATGGCAACGCATGCACGTTTGGCGATTCACTTGCGGGAGCGAGCGGCGCCAGGAGCGATAATTGCTACCATATGGTGCCGCTCGCTCCCGCAAGTGAATCGCGCAGGCCCCCCCCTCCCCCCGCCCCCTGCTGCCGTGCGAGGCGCGCGCGTGCTTGTTGTGCAAGCTATGGATGCTAGTGGACGATCCCGACACTAACGAGTTCATCACTTGGAACCAGGTAGGCGACCAGAGCGCCATCCTTCCGAAGCATCACAGAAGATGAGTGGACTTAGATTGGAAACTGTGCAACTAATGGGAAAGCTCTGTATATCTGTCTCAGAAGATCATGCGGATCGTGGAAGTCCTAAGAATAACTGCACCACACTTGATTGAAGTTCTTGCTGGGCTATTTTAGGTTCTCGTTTCACATGAATTTGTCGGAGTAAGGATTTGGGGCGGGGGGTGGGGGGGGGTGAGTGTGCGTTTGTAATCTTTTAACCATTCTTCCTAGTACTTCGTGTACACTTCTAATATCACCGCATTAAAATCACAGCGGTGCCTCCGTTTCTAGCACATACCAGTCGGTAGAAGCGCTTGAATCAATCTAATGCAAAGAATACGTACTTGGACAGCTTTTAATTTAATCGTTTTGTGCTATTTCAGAAGGGGACCGACCATATATAAATCAGTTGAGGATGTGGCCACAAGGTGCTGTGCTGCCCGAACTGCTAATTGTGTATCATCCGAGTAGGAAAAGCGATCACAGATGCGTTTTGGCCTCGCTGGGCCTCATCGGCTTGCTGTAACTTGAGTTCATTTGGTACAGTGGGCCAAAACACGTGTGTGAGTGTCTGGATGTCTCGGGCAAAATATCAGGGTGTGTTCAAACAGGCGCTTTACCTAAAAGTTAAAACTGGTGCATGGAGAGGTGGCTTATAACAAGCTAGAATATGTAACGCCTCTATACCTCCTCATCCCAAACCATACACGATTTAATGTTTGGTGTTTGTCTCTGCTCCTGGTTAATTCTCACTAAATTAGATTTCTGCCATAGGTATTTTTAAACAAAGGGGTGCGCGCAACAGTAGAATCTATTAATATGCACTATAATTACGTTTTTTTTAAATGTATGTTTGGCCTACTTATCAAATGGCATAGATAAGCAAAGGTCCACGGTATGTAAAACTACACAGGTAGAGTCCAAGCTGTTATGATTGATCGTGCCATTTCCATCCATCATTTTTTTAAATTCACCGATATCGTTAAATCTTTAGGAGGGCGAACCCTTGGGCAGAGTTCTACAGCATACATGACAAAATGAAGTATTCGTCTAGGTTACATTCTCTTCTGTTACCAGGTGGGTAGTATCACTGAGATGTACAAGAATAAGAATGTAATTTGCGGTGCCCCACATTCATCATAATATATGAACCACTAGGGTAGTGGTTTCCATATTTGCAAACATACTGTAACAAAAATGAAGGGCGACTTTTCAGATTTTTAAATTGTTAGCAAAATGCTGATGTCAGAGGGAATTATATCACACAACCTTTTTCACAGTGTTGACATTAGTGTAAATTACATTATGATAATCAGCACTGGATGGCCCGACCCAACACATGATGCAGATGACAGCAGCTGGCAAAACATGCATTTCTGACAATAGTTGTGGTCACACACCAGTTAACAAGCTTTGGTAAAGCAAGTAGTCCCTTGGCAAGCAGGTGCACTGGTAATATTTATTTTTAGTTTTATGACGAGTATGTGGTATAAAAAGACTAAGAAGGGAAACATGCCACTGCCTAAACCTGACGTCCATATGCCTAAAATATGTTTCAAGTTTAAAATTAATGTACCCATCACATGTATAATTTTAATAGGACGGTACAGGTGCTTTTTAGCAGGTAGGTTAGTGGAGGTATAGAAAGCTTTTCAAATTTTGCAGCACAACACAGAAACATGTTTAAGGGGTATTGGTGTGTTGCTTATTATCCCTGATAATCGCTTTGCGGATGACTTTGATTATTGACGGCACAAAGAAAAGATATTAATGACTTTGAATTATTGTAGTCTGAGGACATAGACTAAAACACAAGGGTGGCTAAAAAATAAAGTCTAAAGAATCGATAGAAAAAAACTTTAACTCTGACCTCCGATCCTACCAGAAGGAGGGGTCATAGGATATTGAGTTCCATCTGTAAAATATTCCGACCAAAGTCCCAGTGCCCTTGGGGTGTGGGACACATGATCGTGTCTCCATGCTTTACTGTGCTCCGGTTCATGAGGTGAAAAATCAGCACAGTCTGTTACTCAAACGTTTGAGTCAGTTTCTGACACAGACAGTGCCTTTTGCAAATATTAAATCTAAAGCACTTTAGAGGCACTGTCATGTTGCCTTTCTTCAAACTATCTGATGTTTATCAACGTACATTAAGAAAGGGTGACACTTTCAGTCTAAAGCTGCCCTCTCTCATCACTGCCCCTGCTTTTGAGTCAAACATGAAAACACCTATAGTTTGACTTTCTGGTGATGTGTCTGCTTTTAATCTGAGGCTCCCTTCCTGTTCGGGCCTACTGAACAGCAGTAGGATCCGTGGCTGAAATTGGCAAGCAGTTGGGCTGTCAACACAGCGGCAGCCTACTTTCTAAATCAGTAGGGCTAGCATGTATGGGTTTCAGGTGAGATCGTTGGTGTGGGTAGTGCAGCCATATAAAGGGCAATGCATCTGCTCCGCATTGTGTATTTGTGAAACTACGTATATCATCTGCATTTAATTGAGAGCCTCATTCAGTCAAGCCTTTCCGTTTTCATAAATAACTTTCAAGTTAGGTGGAACGTTCTAAGAATGCTGGCTGTTAGTGAATTTTTTTAGTATTTAAAAAAAAAACATTTTAGGTGAGTGGTTTGGTTTATTGCAAGCTTCACAGAGTGAGAGAGAATTTACGACTGCTACGTTAGTCGAACCAGTAGTGACCCTTGAGTGAATACTTGGGTTATGTTATGGAATATCAGGCTATTTGTATACTGATTTTGGGAGGCAAGTGGTAAATGCGATCGTCCGCCAACCTGGGCCCCGTTTTAGAATATGTATGTAGAATATTGCAGAAATCACTGGTTTTATGCTTATTAACTTGAGCTATTTCCTTAACATTTGGAACATATCCAGACATAATTGGTGGCATAATTGTTTCAGCTGGTTATTACCTCAAGTCTCCTCTGGAAGCAAGGGATTGAGCTGAGACAATTTCTACTGGTAATATTGCTGCTGTCCCTGTAACTACAGAGACGATGTTTGAGAGTGGAAAAATGTTTGGAAACATGATAGATAAATATTTTTCCATCCACATAGCGTTAGCAGGAGGTTCTAAATGGAGGCAGAAAGGAATGGGAATGTAGCCTGCACCTCCTCGTTGTGTGTTTGATTATATTTGGTTCTCTACCCTAAGTTCTTTTTTGTGATAACACACACACCTAATACCTTTTTCAAGATTTTAGTGTTGTCTCTGGATTTAAAGTCACTTGGCTGCAAAAAAAACAGATGGGTGGAAATGTTTAAATCAATCTTTTCCACTGGACAGTTAATCCCATAGGTGTTTTTTTTACACATTACAGAAAAGGGACCGCATAAGTATGGGGCATTCAAAATCATTTTTGTCTCACTTTAATCTCAAGGGCCCACCTTAATTTGAGGCAGGCTCAGAGGAACTCGCAATAATCTTGTTATTGTAAGGAACGACTATAATGGTGGTTTCAGGGGACTCTGTGTATAAAGTCCAGTAGGGGACTCTGTATTTTTCTATTTCTTTACTTTTGCTATAATCGCGGCACCCGCGCTTTACTTTAGCGCGGGTGCCGCGATTATAGCAAAAGTAAAGAAATAGATTATTTTTCTATTTCTTTACTTTTGCTATAATCGCGACACCCGCGCTTTACTTTTAACATTAATGTTAAAGCGCTTTAATTTTAATGTTAAAAGTAAAGCGCGGGTGCTACGATTATAGCAAAGTAACAAGCAAATGGTGTAGCCAATAGGTCTCGCTTTTGGGACCTTATAAGTATTTAGTTATGCAACTGTTGCATGGCTAAACACTTATAAGGTCCCAAAGGCGAGACCTATTGGCTATGCCAATGCTTGTTATTAACTTTAAATTGTGTGAAGGAAGAAGAAGGGCCCACGGAGAGCGTGATAGTTTGTGGAAAGTGAGTGATACGGTAGCGTTCACACTTGGCAATTTGCTTTTTAGTTGCACTACAAAGTTTATTTAACGATTTCGCCCGTAAGCTCACTTATTTCGTGTCCAGAAAGGGCATAGAAAGACCTCAGTTGTTAGCTTGCAACCCTTGTAAAGCTTTACATTATGACAATAAAGCAGCATTGTAATTTTAATATCCTTGTCATGACTCCAGACAGTTTGAAAGGATCTTTTTTATGTCTAGCCAACATACAGCTTTAGCTGTCTGCTGCTGAATACCTATTGTTCTAATATGTTAAAAATATACACATGTAGTGAGCTGTGTATCACTTGCTCTTGCTTGGATGGCTTTCGTGTCTATTTCAGTTCCCTGCTTCTTATCTGATGGATTTCCTCCCTATTTTTTGTTTGTCCCACCTCAGGAGCATTTCTTATTTATTGTTTTCTGATTGGATGACATCTCTCCTACCATTGCTTACATTCAGGAAACTGCGACGCATCTGCACAGATGCGTCGGTTTCCTTGGCCAGCGCCAAATGTCCTTGCGCCACCATAGATGCGCTCTATTTACAATACTGGGCTCCATGGAGCAAGGATTAACAGATGTGTCAGAAATTCGGACGCATCTGTTGGCGCAAAGTGACGCATTGCTGGAGTTGCTCTTAAAACTGACGCAACTCCAGCAATGCGCCACAACACATAGGTGAGTCCCATAGAAAAAGCCCTGCCTCAATCCTTACGCCTGGTCTGAGCAGGCGTAGGGATTTTGACGCAGTGATGGCATAGAGTAACGCAGTGAAATGTCAGTTCTACATGGCTTTTTGCGTGGGAACGCCTAGCCTGCATACATTATACCTGGCGCAGGTATATTGTGACGCAGGGCTCTACAAACTGACGCATTGGACCCAATGCGTCAATTTGTAGCTATGGAGCAGGGTGGCGCACTGATTGCGCCGCCGCTGCGTCAAAAAAAAGTGACTCAGCAGCAGCACAAGGGGCTTATGAATAAGCCCGTACATTTTTCTTTTTCTTCTAGCAGTCCATGGGAGTAACAGCGCTTTCTTGCTCTCTCCCTTGTGTGCTGCTTCCTCCCTATGCCCTCCCACCCCCCAAAATCTCCTTGTTGCTCGCCCTCCCCCCCCACAGTTACTCCATTACTCCCATCATTGGCCTCTCTTTCTTATTTTCAGTGCCCTCTCCGGCACTGCCTTAGCCCCGTCACTACCCTGCTGCTTTATTGCTCCTCAACCCCTCTCTGTTGAGTCTTTTTTCAATTTTTTATTATTTTAATGATGTTGTTATATATTTACTTTTCTTATAGAGGGACGATTGTTTCAATTTGTTGTTAGGTTGCTCCTTTTGTCACTTATCCTTTCATGCTTATTTTATTCATATTTGTTTTAAAAATACAACTCCAAGATAGACGTCTGCATGCGCATATACACATTATCACCATTTTATCTGCTGATGCTATACAGCATTGGCAAAGAAAAAAAAAGTTCAATTTTTTTGCTGATATGTAAGAGCATTGACAAAGCTTTACTATTGCTTGTTTTAAATGTTTTGCTTCATGTAGACGTGTACTCTGTCGGCTGCTTCAGATTGTTTGCAGACCCTGTTGGAGGGGCGCAATGGGAAGCAAAGACATAGACAGGACTGGCATTTATATAGGGTGAGGTAAGGGTGCCACCAATATGTGATTCTAAATTCCATGAAAAGGCCTGAAAATATGTTTTTTTCACTGCATGACACCCATTGCTGGCCAACATTTCTTCAACTCACACCATTTCCTCATATCCTCATACAGTTCCATTTCATTAACTAAATATATGTATTACATGCTTGGGTGCTTTTATTGCAAATTATGTGGTAAAGGCAGTAAATCCTTTAATATGCAGTAAATGATGAAGCCACAAAATTACATAAATCCAGTAGCCCTCACAATTGCCCATTGTGTTAGCAACATTTTCTTTTTGAAAGGTAAACTAAAAATAAACATTATAATTCCAATCAGTGGCCATTAATATTTAAAGAAAATGGCTTTCTCAAGCTAATACCGTAAAAATAAACATGTAATATAAAAAATACATAATGGGTAACATGTAATATGGCCCCATATTGCTGTCATTTATAAACCACTCGTTCTTCAGCCTCTCGGTTTATGACAGCACCAAAACCCTTTGAAGGCAGGCAAGGGTACCAATATGTATCTTCCATTCAGCTGTGATGAAACTGGAAATCCGGTAACATTTGTCACTTTTGGTTATTTATTTATATATGTTTTTGTATAGCATGTTCAAAACCTTTGAGCATGGCAATGCCTTGCAAAGGCACTAATAGACTTCTAAGAGGAATCTAATAAAAAAAAAAGATAATGGTAGGGCAATTGCCCAGTAGCAACAACAAATGAATAAAGGTTTGGTAGTTATTACTTGCTGAAGAAAATTACAAATCAGTATTAAGTGAGCAAAACAGGTATAATAAGTAGGAGTGCAATCAGTTCAGAAGATGATATCCTTAAAAGAGGCAAAGATAGGCTGGCAGCTAAAGACTGATGGTTAGATGGAGGGTGCAGGTAAATACTGGTCAAGCAGAAAGCTTTTCAGTTGTTCTGATTTGAAGGTAGTTGAGGTGATGGTAGGAATAGAAGGCAGAATGGCATCCCAGATCCTTGGAGCATATCCACAGAAAGACTGGTTTAAGGTTTGCTTTTGTTTGAATATTGGGGATTTTCAGCATTAGGGAGATCCCGAGGAGCAAGTTTCCAACATCCGCGAGTGATGGAGCTCCAACCCAGTCTCCTCTCGTAGTGCCGGCATTCCCTCGGCTTACCTGTGATACGGGGTTGATGTGGTAAACACCACTCATCACTGGTTGGCTTGGTTAAGGCAAGGTCCCTGCCTCTGTGCTGCCTGGGCCTTGCTATACACACCACGTAGAGTGATCCTTTCCTGTCAAAACACACAGGCACTGCCTGCCCTGCTACAGGATCAAACTAAACAACCAAGGTACTACTCCACTGAGTGAATCGAAACGAAATGGGGGATAATGAAGTCCCCTCTAACAGGGAGTGCAACTCCTTCAGAGCTAAACCTCAACCAGGTGAGTCACCCAGCAAAGACTTTCCAAATCCTGCATCCTTGTTAGAAGGAATCCCTAACTAGTTGGGAATTGAGAGCAAGGAGCACCTCAAAAGGTTGTCCTGTAAGAGCAATCTATACTGCCTCCCCAGTTGCCAAAGTAGTATTATTGCCAGACATAAAGTTCTTCTTTAAAAATGTTAAGAACAGTATTATGTTGTGTGTGGTTGGAGTAAAGTACTTTAATTTTTTAAGACTAAGCACTGGTTGGACATTGAGTTACTCACCTTTATTGGTTAGGTTACAGAGTTCTGAGTTTCTAACCCCAAACCACCTTCTTGAGTAAGCCTTGGACTGGTTGACCTTGCTATGCTGAGGGTCAACCATAATAGGGGAGTAACAGGTGCTCAGTGTTAGGCTCAATAGTAAGTTTAAACCCAAGGACATCACTGGAAAAAGGCTAAGATTGACACAGTAATCCTAGCCTACACTGGGACTCCTGAAAAAATCCCACTCAAGGCCTTTATTTTTATATATGGGTCTGTAGACAGTTCACAAATCCTGGTATGAGGATTAGTCACACACGAACAGTCCAAATATCTCCAGCTTTTAACACTTTAAAACTCATCTGACACATTTTTTAATGCTAATTTATTAAAACTAGTAAACAGATTTACACCTAACCAGGCAAAGGCACGTCACTGAGTGAAGTAAAACCATAACATTCTAAATGCAATCAACACACTCAGGGCCTGATTTAGATCTTGGCTGATGGGTTACTCCGTCCCAGCGTGACGCAATGCTTAATTTGAGCCGGTGGTTTCCGGTGTTTGGCACCGGCACTTAATGGTCAACACCGCACTTATGACAGTCTGCCACACAGTGGTGCTGTTCATCTAATTTAGAGATGAGCAGAACAGCGGTTGTTTATGAATACAATATACATTCAAAATAAATAATATCAACCTCACCAGCCATTCCTTTAGCTTTGGGGACCTGGAATAATCGGAACCGTCACACTTGCAGGCAAGAGAGATAGTAGTTCTTTTGGTACCATCATTGGCAGTGATGACAGGGGTGGTGCAAGCTACAGTGGCCTCCTGGTCAGGACCCTGACACTTATTATTTTACAAATTAAGCACTACGGTGACGTATAGCCAGTCCGCGGAAATATAAATCCCATGGGATATAATGGGATTTATATTTCGGAGGATGACAGATTTACCCGTCCGCCAAGATCTCTAAATCAGGCCCATAGTTGGCTATGACATTTGTGGCGGTCGCTTCTACAATCTGTTAGCACAGGGGTTGCCTATTGTTTAATTACTACGCTATTAATGTACTCTGAACATTCTAATTGCAAGCCGGTCCAACTATTAGCTGTGCCTTATTGGCAGAGGCTCAACTGTCTCCCGGCATAATCACTTTCTATTGCAAGTCCTCCTTTTTCTTGTGGGAGAGACAAATATCTCATGGAGCGCCTAATTTTACCATACTGCCAGATAAAATTCATAAAAACTAGCTCTATTGACTTTAATAGGCCTTCATCAATCATAAACGGGATAGAGCGAAAGAAATATAGTACCTTAGGGAGCATAGTCATTTTAAGTACATTTGCTCTCCCTATTATAGATAAATGTAAGGCATCTATTCTTTTAAGATCAATTACCATTGTTTTTAAAAGTGGGGTAAAATTATCTTTTATAATGGTATCTGTTGCCGAACCTATTTTAACTCCCAAATAAACCGCTGAATCAGAATATCTTGCATCCTGCCTTCTAATATTTTTAGTACAAATTATCTGGGTTTTACTTTCATTCAGCAGATACCCCGAACAATGTCCGAATTCACTAGCAATCCCTGTAATAGCTATCAATGCCGCATCTGGCTCTGGTGTAATTATGGCCAGATCGTCGGCATATGCCAACAACTTAGTCTCATATCGATTAAAAACTACCGGTTTAATTTCATTGCATCCTAATAGTTTCCGTACTAAAGGGTCTATGTACAGGGCGAAAAGAATCGGTGAGCAAGGACAGCCCTGACGTGTCCCTCTAGAAATATACACTTTTTCCGAGCTGCCTCCCATTATCTGGATTCTGGCCTTTGGATCGAGATACATGGCCCTAATAGCCCCCATTATTGTAGGGCCAAAGCCTCTTTGTTCCAATATACCCCACAAATACTTCCACTTGACGCGATCAAAGGCCTTTTCTGCGTCTAGAAGGATCATGGCCATCCTCCCCCCCGTGGCAGCTTGCACATCAAAAAGTGAAATGGCCCACCTAATGTGATCAGTTGTCCCTCGACCTGGGACAAACCCATGCTGCCACGGGGATACCAGACCGCCCATGACCCTTCAGAGCCTTCTAGCCAGAACCTTGGCATAGATCTTTGTGTCCGTATTGATGAGGGATATTGGACGATATGAACCAGGGTTTTCCCTAGGCTTCCCTTTCTTGTGAAACACAATAATATTTGTTTCCTTCCAGGATTCAGGGATTTGACCGGAGCATATTATACCATTAAATAAATCCAATAACATTGGGGCAATCTCGTTCTGGATACTCTTATATACTTCAAGTGGTATGCTATCCGGCCCGCAGCCTTTCCTGCTGCTAACTCCTGCAATGCTCCTATTACTTCCTCTATTACCAGATCATTATCCAGCATTTCTCTATCCAGTTTATCCAACCGGGGGCCTATATCTTCAAACCCTAAACTACCATCGTCTGAAACACCCACTTCTCTATACAATGTTTGATAAAAATTTTTAAAAACTTCCAATATGTCGGCTGGCTCCGTATAATCCCGACCCTCCTCTTGTATTTTTAATATTGTATTTCTACTACTTTCTTGCCTAATCCAAAGTGCTAATAGCTTACCTGCCTGCTCTCCCGTCTCATACAGCTTGCCCCTATGTGTATGATACTCATCGGCTGCCTTCTGAGCTAACCACTTATGCAGCTCTGCTTTTATAATAAGAATCTTTTGTTGACTCCCTGCAGCCTCACACCCTTGCCCAATATCCTTTATATGTTGTTCCTCTGCTTCTACTAGTTGGCAGACCAATCTCTCATTTTCTCGACGAGCCTCTAGCTTTAGCCTAGCCGAGAAGCTGATCGTCTCGCCTCTCAAGGCTGCCTTAAACGCGTCCCAGACATTATTTCTGGATGAGCTAAAACGATTCGCATCAAAATAATCTTGGGCCCACTTCCTCAGATGTTCTACAAACTTGTGATCAGCTAGAAGCTTCCTCTCGAAAGTCCACCTTGAGTGCTTTTTATTTAGAATATCTATCTCATACTCCAACATTAATGGGCTGTGATCAGACAGCACCTTCGGGAGCTTCATAATACTAATCCTCTCCAATTCTGATATAGAAACCAGAAAATAATCCAGTTTCGTATATTTCTTAAAGGGGCATGGATAATACGTAAAACCCGGGTCATTAGGTTCCTTACAACCCCAGATATCTACCAAACCATGCGATTCCCATATTGAGGTTACTGCTCGAAATACCCTGGGTTTACGACCTACATAAACAGTATTATTTGTAAAGTCAGCAGAGATATTCAAATCTCCGCATACTATAATAGGTCTCGGCCAATTCAATAGTTCAATTTCAAGATATTCAAATATCTCCGGGTCATCCTGATTAGAGCCGTAAATTGTACATATTGTAAACCCTAAATCATGTTCCACCAGTGCCCACCTCCCATGGGAATCAAGCAGATGACGTTTAGCTCCTCCCAGCACAGATCTAGCCAATATTGCCACCCCTCTAACTGTAGATGTCTGTGAGGAGCAGGCCAACAACTCAAAGCCCCTTATCCTCAATAAATGTTTTTTTGCCCATGGAAGATGGGTCTCCTGTAAACATAAAATATCAATATAGTTTGATCTTACAAAATGCCCCATCATTTGCCTCTTCCTCCAATTATTTAGGCCCCCAATATTAAGGGTACATATCTTAAGTTTCCCCATTTAGCCCTACTAGGATAACATTTCTCTTCGGAACCGGCTCAATCATCTGTTTATATATCACAAGCCCTAAATCGCCAAAAAATCACAAAAAACATAACACCAGATACTTTCCCTCTTTTCAATTTTCCCCCATCCTTCCCACCCCTCACTACCGCCACCCCATCCAACCCCCATCCACCCCCCACTCCTCCCCCATCCCCACCACCCTTGTGAAGCGCTCAGACCTAGGTCTGTGCATGTGATGTATGTAGCATTAGCGACCTGGGTCCTTCTAAAACTACCAATCATAGCTACCTCCTACCCCCTTTATCCTATCAAACATAACCTTGCTTCTTCTTTTTCCCCCTCACCCTTTCTTCAATGCGGACCCAAGCTTTATTTGTCCACACCGTCCAAATATTCTCTGGCTTTTATCTCAGAAGAAAAATACAGTGTCTGTCCCCCATGGATCACCTTAAGTTGTGCTGGGTTAATCAGATAGACCTGGATGTTCTTTTCCTGAAATGGTTTTATTAGCTGTCTCAACCTCCAGCGTCTTTCTACCGTTGAGTGACAGAAGTCAGGGCGAACAAAAAATGAGACTCCCCCACTAGATCTCTTAGTTTCAGGTCTGGCCTTTTCTGAGATAGCCTGCCGCAATAAAAAATTCCCTAGAAACACCAAAATTGCTCGTGGTTTGTCCCCCTCCCTAGCTGGGAGACATCGTTTAAACGGAGTGCAATGAGCTCTTTGTATTTCTGCGGTCCAGTTCCATTCCATCAGCTCGGGAAAGGCGGATTTAAACAATTCGATAATATATACCCTAGCATCCGACCCTTCCACTCCCTCTGGTACCCCCAATACCCTGAGGTTGTTGCTCCTTTGCCTGTTCTCAAATTCCTCCAGCTTCCACTGAATGTCCTTAATCTGTGAGCTTTGGGCCTCCACCTGAGTTGATGCACTGGCCGCTTCCGCCTCAGTCGCAACTATTCTTTCCTCCAGGTTCGTCACTCTCTCACCTACATTAAAACATGCCTTGGAAAGCTTCCTGACGACCCCTTGCATTTTTCTCATAGCGGCCTGCGCCTTACGACTGTCCTGACGTGTTTCTTCCCTGTGGGAGAGAATGGCCTGGTGTATAACCTCCAATATAGGGGGGATGGAATCAGTGCCCGCAGAGAGTTTTCCAGAAAGCGGGGTAGTGGATGAGTAATCCCATCTCATGTCCTTTCTTCCTTGACCATGTACATCTGGCTGTATATTAGACTTCTTAGTTATTGTGGGGAGATCTAAATCACTATCCTCCGGGTCTGAATCCAAATTACTGCCCCCTAATGATGAACTCCGATCATCATCAGACCATTCAGCCCCTTCGGAGACAGAAAAAAAGCAGTCACTGGGGTCTTTATCCTTATCGAGATCAAGCCTGTCCCTGTCCCCTAGAGGATCCACTCCCCACATTGTATCTTTAGTCCCCAATGTTGGGTCGGGTTGATGTAGCTCCTTACCATCTGTTTCTTCTTCGGAAATAGAGGCCATATTTGAAATATCAGCAGTCTTGCTATTTGCTTCTATATTCCGTGATACATCGGGGAGAGCTGATGTGCTGCCCCCCCCCACCTTATCTCCCAATGAGACATTCCCCTCAGGACCGATATCATTGTCACTACATGGGGCTCTGCAACAGATGGGACAATATCCTTAGGATCCCCAGCATCCAGGGTAAATTTCAGATTCTGAGATATTTCAGTAGGTCCAGCCGGACTCACCTCCTCGTTCTGTCTCCTTTTGGCATTTTCCTCTGTGTTAGGAGCTGCTATACGCACTGCTACTGACCCTGCTACCTCCATATGCTGCTTCTTACCACACATCAACATGTCAGCTACCGAGGGGCCGGCTGGACGATTCTTTCCAGATGCCCCGCCTCTCCCCCTCCTTGGCTGCTCCGGCGTGCGTATCTGCTGCAGGTCGTTCAGTGCCTGCTCCGAGTTACTCTGTTCCAACGCCGTTGAGCTCGCGGGCGGCTCACCACGCAGCTTTCGCAATGCTGCCGCTTTAGCGCCCGCGGCATTCGCCGCCGATTTTGGTGCCATTCCTCCACTACTCCGTGATCCTCGACTCGCCAGGTAAGAAAGAGCCTTGAGGATAGAGCGCCTAATAATCCGGAGCCTGATTCTTGTGACCAGCGTGCAGAGTCTTTTTCGGGGGTTCCGTGATCCCATCATAGAAAAATGCGAAAAATATTATCGTGAGTCCCTTTTTATGCAGTCATCTACCGCAAGCCTATAGGGGTCTTTACCAGGGGTCGTTACTTCAAAACCTAACCCAGGATAGCGTCGCTAGTGCTGCAATCGGCCTCTAAGCGGCTGCCATCTTGCTTCCAGACCACCCATCTCATATACGTTTAGGGTGTATTCTCCTTTGAGATATAGGCATAATCACTTTCTTTTGTTTAATTAACAGTTTATTCATGAAAGCTGAACATTCTAATAGCAGTTGGTGCCGTTGTATGCCCTACATTGCTAGCAGAACTCTGATTTTTACAGCCACAATGTTTTTAACGAAAGTAAAGCCTGTTTTATCTGAAACCCTTTGTTCCCAGCTACACAATTCAATTATTTTCTCTTCTGTGTACCACAGACAATGAAACAGTTTAGTTCAGTATTTCATCTATTATTTTTAAGCATTGTTTTCAAGATAATTGTATTTAAATAAGCATGTAATATAAAAAAAATACAGGAAAGGTATTGGAGTGATATGCTTCTATAGTGCCATCTTGGGGTTATGGTGACATTAAAAATCCACTCAGCCTTTGACCTCATGTTTATGATGTCACCAGAATCCCTCAACTGCAACATAAGACCATGTTACACAGGTAGCTGTTGTTTATCATTGTAACTTAATCCTCTAATATGGTCCTTGTCAGACCCCGTTCAATAGGCTACTAGGCAGAATGGGGCACCTGGGCCACAACCGTGGTGGGTGGGATCATTTGCCACTGATTTCCTGTGGTCCGTCATCCTATGGCACTGAAAACAGGGCCAAGTACAAGCTTTCTGCACTTAATTCTGAGGGTAGCGAGGGCGAGCAGTGAGAGGCTTCTCAGGGACGTAGAGTGGGGGGCAAAAACCCAGAACACAAACAGTCAAACAAGAGATGCAATACATCACTGTCCAGAACCATGCTTGTCTTCTAGCAAAAAAGAAAGTACTTTAATGTCACAGCAGAATTGAATACTACACAAATAGATGGGGATACGACACAAATAGATGGGGATACGACTACAAGGATAGACGATCTCACCCACGGACTCTCAATGAAACACTACACCCTCTATTATGCGTTCTATCTCAATCTATGTGTCTCACAAGGTCTGTGGTGACTTCCCTTCAGTTAGTATCTAGGCAGGATCAGACAGACATGCAAGTTTATTAAGCAGTCAGAGAATGAGCAACTTGTAGGTCTGTGTGAACAATTCTTCATCCAAAGTGTCTCATTGGAAAGGACAACGTCCTATTGCTTGAGCTAGGCTTGTATGTGATAACCAGACCCACAGCTTCACCAGCAAGTTTTACAGATGTTCCTTACTGTCTGGGAAACTTGCTGCCATGCATACACCAACCCTAGCCTCACAGCAGCACTTTGATTTCTCTGCAGAGCCCTCCCTTCCTTGGACTAGAAGAACTTTTAAGTGAAACAAAGTGGGGTGGTTTGGGTCCCTGTTTTATACTGATTTTCCAGATGGGGATGTGGATCCACGTCTACGGTCCTCAAACCAGTTTGCGGTGGTACCCTTTCAAATGTCATTTTCTGGCTGAAGTGCAGACACATCCTTTGTGCATGGTGATGGCTCTCACAGCACGTAGTGATGCTGCTGGCTCCCAGCAGGAGTATCGAAAATATGGGCCCAATGAAATGTGAAGACTCTGCACCTAGCTGTCAGCAGCCTTCTTGGAGTAGCAGTGAGGGATAGACAAAAGGGAAGGACCTGCCTAGAATCTGCTGGATCACCCTCTCTCTGCTACCATCCATCCAGTGCTCAGGAAATCTAATCAGCAATTCTTTGCTAAAAGAAATGCATAGATGTTACACGAGTAGCACTGTCTTGATCTTCCCTTACTTTAATATCTCGGTCCCCTCACTCAAGCCACAGGAATGAAAGCAATACACCTTCTATCTGGGGAAGCTGTATCTCTGATCCATTTTGTGCCATATTAAACCAGGGGCCATCCAAAAATGGGTACAGCTGATGCCAGCAACCATATTTATATTGCACACAAATTGTCGCAGATGCATAATTTTAGAACTGTCAGCCTTAGGGTGGTTTCCCCCCAACTTTATGTTTTACTCCTCCATATTTTTCTGATCTCATTTTTGTTGGCCTTACGACTCTGTGCACTTTACTACTATTAACCAGGGCTAAAGTGCATGAGCTCACTCCTTAAAACATGAGAACACTGGCTTATCCCCAACTGGCATATTTAATTTACATATAAGACACTAGTAAAGTGGTGCTACATGTACCCAGGGCCTGTAAATTAAATGCCACTAGTGGGCCTGCAGTTCTGATTGTGCCACCCACTTAAGTAGCCCTTTAAACATGCCTGAGGTCTGCCATTGCAGCCAGTGTTTGCAGTTTTAAACTGCCATTTCCACCTGCCAAATGTAACCTTTTGCCAGACCTAAACCTTCATTTTTAATGCATATAAGTCACCCCTGGGGTAGGCCCTAAACAGCCAACAGGGAAGGATGCAATATATTTAAAAAATAAGGTATATACTTTTAAGTTCTACATGGCTTTATAGTGAAAAATTCATAAATTCAGTTTTCACTATTGCAAGGCATACTTCTACAGTAGAATAACAATGGAGTTAGCTAATTACATTCAATAAGGATATCTTCCAAATAGGAGCAGGTAAACAGTCCCTGTTTGGAATCTTTCGAATTGTAATGAACAATTCTCTTTAAAGGTAAAGTCAGTTTTTGAATTACAATTTTTAAAATGCCACTTTTAGAAAGTGTGCATTTTCTTGCCTTAGCCATTTAGTGCTTACAGTCTGTCTGGGTCACATGACTAGATGTAGTTGGCAGTTGGTCTTTGTATATTCCTCCTAGACAGCCACATGGGCCCTCACTGGCAAGATGGGGGAGTGGATCTGGGCACAGCCCTACTTACACAAAAAGGATTGCATACCTCCTATATTTAGTCTGAAGCCAGGACAGTGGAGGCAGGAAATTTGAGCACTTCAAAGGGAATCCTATAGAAGTTACTACCACTTCAAAGAAGGCACCAGGTATAAATATTGGACCTCAGGCACCAACTCTTCAGTACACTTCTGTACCTGTAGAGGAGTCTGCTAGGAAGAATGACTGCTGTGCTTCTGAAAGGACTGCCACTTTGCTGGATTGCTGCCGCCTGCCCTGCTGACCTGCTGCCTGCTGCCCCTGGACTCTGCAACTGTGAGTTCTAGCATGCTAAATGGTGTCACCCCATTCCTGGATCCTTGGAAGTGGGTCAGAAGATGCTCTGCCAGCCCATCTGTAGACTCAGCAGAACCAATGCATCTCCTCTGCTGCGCGGTGCAACCCCTAGCTGAACCGACGCATTGCCTCCGCTGCGAGGAGTCTTCCTGCGCAAGGATTTCACAACGACCTTGCAGCCTACATCCACACTGGAATCTCCACTGCACCATGCATTCCTGATGGAGGTTCTCGCATTGCAGCCCTCGTCGATGGCAGTGTCGACAACGGCTCAGGACTCTGCATTGCAAACCTCGCAGTTTCTTCGGAGCCAACCGGTGTGCAATGCATCCTCAATGCAGGACTTCGCATGCAAGCTCCCCATGTCGAGAGCCTCCTCAATGACAATGTAGGACCTCACATTACAGCCTCGCAGCTCCTCAGAACCAATTCTGAGTGACGAATCTCAGACCTGGACCTCACATCGCCACAGCAGCATGACACATCCTCGACATGGGACCTCGCAACGCTCCGCAACCAGGATTTAGGGTACTTTTGTTCAGCAGATCTAACTGGGTTCCTGTAGTCGGCCCATGCTCCATTGCAGTCAGTCTGCGTTTGTGACTTTGTCCCGTCTGGTGTGACCAGATAACCACAGTTGGCGCTTTGTGCTTTTTGGCACTATTATCACTAAAATCTTTAGAATTTTATATCTCCAATTCTACTAATTAGAGTTTTGTGGTTTTGATCTGGCTTTATTTACTTAAATGTGATCTATTTGGATCTTTTTTGTGTTGTGTTTTCACTTTGTTACTGTTTGAGGTGTTGCACAATTACTTTACACATTGCCGCTAAGTTAAACCTGACTGCTCTGTGCCAAACTACCAGAGGGTTGAGCATAGGCTAATTTAGAGTTTGCTTGTGACTTCACTCTGACAAGGATTGTGGTTCCTGCTTGAGTAGGGTTTCACCTACCTCAACCAGTAAACCAATTTCTTACACAAAAAATACAAATGCACTCGACATGTACATTGAATGTCAGTGTAAGTGTTTGCGTACCACAATGAAGCAGACTTTTGCACAAGTGATGCCGGTAGGTGAATTATATTCCCTCTGTTACTGGAACCAGTAGCACAAAGCAACTTCAATCTGGCTTTGACCATGTAGACAAATACACTTTTCAGTGACTCTTTGTGACATTAAATCTCACTTGAAAGACAGAGCCTTTGTATTCATTAATATTAATATTTCCAGACTATATGTGATGGATGCTTGATAAGACGTGTGGCCTCACACACTTACTCTTCATGTATCCTAAAAGTTCTTCAAGGTTTTCACCTGAACCAACATGTACATCTTGGATGTTTAAGTCTTGAAAGCTGAGTAATCTTTTTACTATTTAGATACCAGAGGAGCATAGAGGTTCTAGCTCGCTAGGACTAAAAAGTTGAGATTTCTAGAATTGTTTTCTGATGATATAATGGACAAGAACCCGGAATGCAGAAATCTAAAAAATATTGCCCAGTGGAGTGTACTATGAAGGACACCATCTTAAGAGAGCTACTGGAAGCTATTAAGAACAGGTTGCTTTGAAGCTAAATTAGTCTTGGTGGTCAAGGAAATTCGTCTGATTTTTGCAGGAAGACTTAAATCTGGAGAAGAATCGAGTGATGGAATTGCAGGATGGGGAGGAGATACCACCAGTGAGATTTCCTCTGTATTTAGTCTTTCCATCAGAAATCTGAGCATTTTCAGTTGCATACAGGTTACTATTTTGAAACTAATAATGAGGGTGAGGTGGAATATAAGACAGTAGATTTAACGACCAGGAATGTTAAAGAGGTGTTTTTTTCTTGTGACTTACCTCTTGTAGCCTTCTTTACGTGTGTAGCTGTATTCTTGGGTGTACTGTACCACAAAGTAATAGTCATGTGCCAGAACATTTAACAAAAAGGTGTTTTGAAACAAATTTGGCGCCACAAGAGCATATACTGAAAATATCATGCTAGACCACTGAGGTTCTGAGTTATTTTCAACTAGTTGTGGTGCACCTGCAACCCACCCATATCACTGATTTGTTTCTAGGCACTCTTGATGTTTGTTCATGTTATTTGTGTCTCAGCTCTGTTGTCCAGTTGGGGAGAGCAGGACAATCCACCCTTGACAACCAGGACCATGCAGATTATATTTTGGACCAGCAAGTTGGTTTCTTCAAGGGCTGCATGATATGCAAAGCTATTCAGATTTACATCCCTGGTGGGTTGCATGTGCATTGCCTTTCAATATTACAACTCCCTTAGTTTGCAAAGAGGTATACACACTTCACATATCAGTCATATTCCTGTAAAATATTGTATCAATGTACCAAACCAAATTTATAATGCAAGCTAAGGATTTTGATGCTCGCCTGGTGCACTGGCATGGAAAACCCTATGGGGGATATTCTCAAGAATGTGTGATAATTATCGCAAAATTAGCTTACCGCAACTTTGCACATCGCAGTCCATCGCGGGAAAATAACACCGTGTTAACGTTGTATTCTCAACCCGGCGGCACCATGCAATAGTCTCACGATAACGCGCCAAATGTATGCGTAAAAATTAATGCGAAACACGAACGCGAAAAAAGTTGCAATGCCCCAAATCGCGATACCAAAATCAGCGATAACCAGCGACAGGCCCGCAATTCCCACGCGTCATGCGGGAAAATGCACTATAAAAGCAGAAAAAATAAATAAATAAACTGCGTAGCACCATGGATGCACCCGGACCGAGTGCAGAGGACAACGCGAACCACACAAGCCCCACAGACGACCAGCAAGGAACCTCGGGGTCGGGGAAGGCCAAGGAGAAGAGGAAGAGGAAGACGCGGTTCAGTCCGCAGGAAAACAGGATCATCGTTATGGAGGTGATAGAACACTACCAACAAGTGTTCGTCACCTCCAACGTGTCATTGGTAACAAAGACGCAAACATGGCAGACTATCTTGGACCATGTGAATGCAGTTGCAGAGTTGAGGAGGACAATGGAAGAGGTCAAGAGGCGCTGGAATGATGTGAAGGGCAAAACCAAGAAGAAACTCGATGCCAACATGAAAGCAGCAAAGCAGATTGGAGGTGGGGGTCCAGCGGCACACAAGGAGCTGGATGCCATGGAGAAAATGGGGGCCACAGTCATCAGTCGGGATACGGTGCCAGGAGTAGTGGATCCGGACACTGCTCAACATGACCTGAGAACATCAACAGGGTGAGTACCGACCAGGGACTGGGGGGACGGGGGGGAGATAGGCACAATGGCACACATGCACAATTAAGTAGAGCACATTGCACACCCACAATGACTCTGGATCATGTCCCTGATCCCCTTGGCATACTGCAGCACACATAGAAACAGCAAGTAGGCCCCCGTCGACAATGTGCCCAGAGGGGGCCCTCCCCACACATCACTAATCTCACAACAAACCCATACACATGTGCTGAGCCCAGCAAAGCTGCGGGTCCGTGAGCCACACTGACAATGCAAGTGACACTGCATGACGATTAGCATGGCTGCAGTCCAATTACCATGACATGATGCACGCCACGACACTGAGGTGACTGTGTGTGGACCACATCCGGAAAGGAGCAGGTCACACTCTGACACATCCACATGCACAAACAACCCCTGACATCAACAAGACATCTGCGGACAAACCATGCCCAAAAGTCACAACTCGACCAAGAGCCCAATTTACCCAAGTCTGCAACATCTCAGCACTGTAGAAGCACAGAAGTCGAAGGCACACCGCCTGAAAGGGATAAGGGGCAGCCAAATCAGAGCTGCAGGGGCGACTCACCCACAATGCAGCACACACACATAAGAATAAGAGCACCTCAACATTGATAACAATGTGGTACAAAATGCAACACTTTCACAACAGAACACAGGACACAACTGGTGCCGCATGTGTGTACAAAATGGCCAATCACATCTGGCATAGCAGGAAACTGTGAGATGACAATGTACGAGTACAACCTCACATCCGTGATGTAGTACAAATGTCCACTGTCCCGCATCAAATAGGCATCTCCTCACAAACAGTCACAATGTACATTGTCATGCAGTCTGTATGTAAACTCCGCCAATGCGTCAACATACATGGAACACACTGTGAAACTGCATCTCCCCTTTACATTGCAGAGGGACAATCAACACCTCCTGCAGAGCAGACCCTACATCACGTCAGTGATGATGGAGACGACCTCCAGGACATCGACTACGACAAACTCCAACGGTTCATGGACAACCTCCGCACCCCACCTCCAGTAGCAGGGCAGCCCAGCACCATCGAGGTGATCCCACCCCCTGCACAGACCCCACAGCAGGAAGCACCCACCACCACGTCTGGCTCCCAGCACCTCACCGAAGAACACATGGCGTTCCAACGCCGTGTGTTAGACTGCCAGAAGGAGCTGGCTGAACAGGTGCGGGTGGGGTTCGACCTCATGGCAGCCAAACTAGATGCCATACGTGGGTGTCTAAGTCCCATCAGGGACCACTTACAGTCCCTAACGGACACCCACAGTCCGCCCCATGCCCTTCAACAATCCATGGCTGGCGTCGCTGGAGCCATGACTCGGAGACATCAACAACTGTCTAGTCAGAGGGGCTACAGCGATATCATCCATAATTTGGGAAACATAAGGAGGGTCATGGAGAACATGGAGCGGATGCAGGCGCAAAGAATGGCTACCATGGCTGCACACGAGAAAGCTGTAGATGGGTTCTTCCATGCCCTGCAGATCCTCATCATGGGAGTGATGCCACAAGACATTGCGCAGATGAATGCTGCTGCTACTTCTACATCCACATCTCTGGCCCCTGATGTGTCAGTGTCACACAGTGCTGCAAACCAAACACCACCACCCACATGTGAGGCACATGAAACGTCAGAGGACGAAGATGAGGATGAATCTGCCTCAGTGGTAAGGAGGAAGCAGTAGCATTCATCTCCGCCATATGGCTTGTTTCTGCTTGGGTCTGCCCTCTGCATCATGCCCTGGAATAACACCTTCCACTGTCCCCCGACACACTCTGTGACACTAACCTTGGACCTCGACATGGACTGCCATATCTTGTATGCTCAACAATGACACAGCAATCAGCCTGCGGACTGGACTCTTCCCCGTCCGAGTAACTTGTCAATCCCTAAAGGACTCTGGCTGGCCCTCCACGGGGCAACATTGTAAAGTGTTGTCTGCATGACCCAGTACTAAGACATCAAAAACAAGGGGAGAGCGAGGGAGAAAGAGGGTGCGTCCGTATCCCCTGTATAATAAGTATTAAACAACTATGGATGAACCCTGTCTATGTGAGGCACCATCACTGGAAGGCAGTGTTAGAACCCACTGGGTTTGTAAAAGACTCCTCACACACCAACCTGGTTGGTGTCATGCTTCATCATTGAGGTCCCAACCGGGTGGCCGAATGCCCCGGTTGTGCTACGACGCCTGATTACAGCGGAGCTGGTGTAGTGCAAAAGTGTGATGTGAATTAAAAATATCTCTGAGAATCCTTGCCTCATTTATATTTATTACTGGCGGCTCAGGATATCATTAAAAATATATGTGATGCAACTAAAAAAGAATTAATTATCTTATAGTTGGCTATGTGGTGGGTCTACATGTTTCAGCCCGCACAGGGAAGTAGGAGGGGCTTTCGTCAGGACCGTGCAGATAACGTGAGTGTGGTCTCTCGACGTCCCGGATGAGGACGTCGAGAGACCACAATAGGTTGCTTACGGGTTCGCTCTGATACCAAAGCCGTAGATAGGAGCGAACTCCTCCCGAGCCCCGATCAGCAAAACACTCTCAACCATAGTGTTCTCTACCATATATGTGTCCGTAAGTACGTTGACACACAGTCCACACACCTTAGCGTGTGTGTAGGTACTATTTTAAAAAAAATGTATGCACTTTTTCACGTGGCAACACACTTTTTTTGCCACTCACGTTATCTGCACGGTCCTGACGAAAGCCCCTCCTACTTCCCTGTGCGGGCTGAAACATGTAGACCCACCACATAGCCAACTATAAGATAATTAATTCTTTTTTAGTTGCATCACATATATTTTTAATGATATCCTGAGCCGCCAGTAATAAATATAAATGAGGCAAGGATTCTCAGAGATATTTTTAATTCACATCACACTTTTGCACTACACCAGCTCCGCTGTAATCAGGCGTCGTAGCACAACCGGGGGGCATTCGGCCACCCGGTTGGGACCCCAAAGGTCCAGTACTAAGATAGCCTCAACACTCCACTGAACGTAAATAATACATTCTAATGCACACAGATGTGTCATGTCTATGATTAATCAAGTATGAAAGCATGGACGAATGTAGGGGCAGTGATTCTCCCTTACGTCCATGTAGCTCATGGTGTGGGACTTGAGTCACAAGGTGCATCCCTGCATCATGGTGGTACATATTTGACCCCAAAAGAAGCCCTGTTGTCAATTGTAGGTCACAAATGACAGCCTATATGTAATGATTTGGGACACATGTGAAATGCTGATGAGTGGGATTCCTTACTATCTTTGACACACAGAAATGGCATTTCGAATACGTGACACTCTAAACAGCCCTCTGTACAGAGGTGACAAACCCACCATCTATTTCCAATTAGTGAGATTGTTAGCACTACATGTTGCACTTACAGTTGTCAGAGTGATGTGCTTGTACAGAGGAGTAACATGCACACAGGGAATGTGTGTTGTAATGAATTTATTTGCACATGCTGTGCCTGTGGTCATTTTGTACTGTCCCATGATTGCTAAGGACTGTGACAATGTGACGTGCTCATGTGAAGAAATTGTCAATGATGGTGTTCCTACGGGCTATTCCTGCTGCTGCTGCAGTGGGGTGTGGTCCACCTGCCTCATCTTCCTCATCATCGTCCGGTGCATCTGGCACTTGTAGCCATGGGGCATTGGTGCGTACACATATGTTGTGCAACACACAACATGCAACGATCATCTTGCACATGATGCCTGGGCTGTACAGGAGCCTTCCACCTGTGATGTCCAGGCACCTGAAACATGACTTCAACACGCCAAATGGGCGTTCCACGACGCCCCTGGTGCATTTGTGGGCCACATTGTACTGCCTCTGGGGCTGTGTGTTCGGGGCTCGGAGGGGTGTCATCATCCAAGGGCAGAGTGCATATCCTTGATCACCTGTGACAGTGCAGAGAGACATGAGTCAAAAGTTGGTTCTGCATGATGTGTTGGCAGGCTCACTAGTTCATTGGTGTGTGATATGTGTGACTTAGTGATTCCTGTTTGACAGGTACTGCTTGTAGCAAATGAGTGGCATCAATGTTTATTACATAGCCTCACTGCTGCTCCTCCCTCCCCCCGAGCCTATTTACTAGTGTGCGCAGCGCGGTTGCATCACTTGCACTCCTACGGGACACCATTGTCATGCCTGTCTGCGCATGTCCACAAGCCTGACAACGACACTGTGATGTTGTGCGTTGAAGGTGGGCGGCCACGTGTGTGTAGGCCTATGGTAAGGATAGGGCGGACACAGATGTAGAGTTCATGGCTGGCTGAACTCGCGATGCGGTTGAGGGTAGACTTTTGGCCTATGCTGCAGTAACAGTGACACACACAACAGTTGGCATGTATGATCCCGGACCCCGAGCGGGCTTGCGCTCCTTCATTTATCCCTTCGGCCGAGCCCGCACTCCGGGGGCATGCTACATCGCAACATTGTCCATTGCGGGACGGGTGGCGCCGACACTACAACAGAGACACACGCATTAGTTACTTCCTTGGCAAGGCCAACACTTAGCAGGGCCCAGGGCTGATTATCCACACCCCTACGCTGGACTGTCGTATGCCAGCCCACTCCGCTTACGCTTACAGGGGGGTACGACACAGCTACATGTCCCAGGTCTTCCCCACTGCCTGAGGTGACATGGTTGCGTCCGCTGTACACAGCACAATGTCATGTGGTAGGGCCCGGGGCCCTCATGCATACATAATGACCACACGGACACACTTAGATAGTTTGTAAAACTGGCTACGGGCACGTGCGCCCGGCCCCTTTTATTGCCAGGGTCACATGTCCAGTGACGCCTGTGCTGGATGGGTGTGGGGTGAGTGTAAGCCAGCCCTCAGGGAGTGGTTGTTGCTGGCAACAACTACAACAGTGATCAGACAATCAGAAGTTCAAAGTTCAAACAGCAAGGGGCCATGACTTGAGCTGCACAGAGTTAGTGGCCCCGGAAGCACTGCGGCCGGCACAGGCACACCGCCACGGGACGGTGACTTGCGGTGCACTGAGGTAGGGCCACGAGAGCTGAGCGGGTCCTCGTCGATGTCAAAGGTGAATGTCGCAGAGTGTTTCGGGGGACAGTGGAAGGTGTTCTTCCAGGGCATGATGCAGAGGGCAGAACCAAGCAGAAACAGGCAATATGGAGGAGATGAATGCTACAGACTCATTTCTAACACCAAGTCAGTATCAGCTACATGATGATGAAGACAACCCCCAGGCCATAGACTCAGACGCCACCAAAGTTCAACCAGAGAGTGTCCATGAATTTCGGGGCACAGAGTTAGTGGCACCAGAGCTGAAAGGGGATGCAGTCTGCGATGAGGCCTGTACAATGGTATAAACTCTGCCATAATGAAATCAAGACTCAGTTCCAAATGTGTGACCTACTTGACTGCAGTGTAGGCCGGAGGCAGTGGTCAGCAGGGGCTCACAGCCACGTGTCGTTGGCTTGCGATGCACAGAGTTAGTGGCACCAGAGCAGTTGTTGGTAGTGTTCGATCACCTCCATAACGATGATCCTCTTTTCCTCCGGACTGAACCGCGTCTTCCTCTTACTCCTCTCCTTGCGTACAGTGATATGTACTCTGCCATTGAATAATCAAGACTCAGTTCCAAATGTGTGACCTACTGGACCGCAGTGTAGGCCGAAGGCAGTAGTCAGAAAGGGCCCACAGACACGTGTTGTTGGCTTGCGATGCACAGAGTTGGTGGCACCAGATCGAAGGGAGTACAGTGATATAAATGCTGCCATAAACATATGAACTCAGCCATCATGAAATCAAGACTCAGTTCCAAATGTGTGACCTACTGGACCGCAGTGTAGGCCGGAGGCAGCGGTGGAGTACGTCAACGAGAAAGGAGTGCTGGGGGCCTGTGTCGAGGAGGCCGTGATGGTCTGAGGAGGCTGCCAAGGTCACGGGCCTCGGGCTTGGAGCTTGCACCGGCACGTGGTGGGCCCTCTTTGACACACGCCAGTGTCGGCAGGTGAGCAGTGAGGCCTGGTTGCGCAGGGGTGGCCAAGATGGGTCTGGGGACCAGCGGCCTGGGGTGCAGCAGGCGCACAGGATCGCAGGCACCGCCGCTCACGGCGTCGGCCTTGTGGTGGGCTGAGAGGCGCCGCCCTGGCAGACACGTTGGCCATTCCGGAAGAGAACCACGCCCAGAGCAACGGGCTTTTTATTCACCCCACTACGCTGGCCTGGCATACGCCGGGCCAGTCCACTCCGCTCACGCTTACAGGGGGGGACGTAACAAGCTACATTTCCGCGATCTTCCCCGCTGCCTGGGGTGACATGGTTGCGTCCACTGTCCACTACACTCCAAACACCAGCAGTATATGTCGACATGGTCATGTCTGTGGTCTGCATACTGCAGTCTGGCCAGCACATCCACGCCACACTTGGCATTGTGTACATTCTCATTCATGGGTTACTTGCCTCCTTCGCACATGCCTGGTTCCCACCTCTCCCCACATTCTGCTATTGTGTGGCTGAGGTGCCATGCCATTGATGGCTTGTGTACATGGCTAGCCCAGGTTACCACAGTAAGTTGTGCTGTCGTGTCTGGTAGGTGGGCATGTTGTTTGGCATGTTGTATGTGAGTTTGTAAAGTGTGCATTCCCAGAGTCGTGAGTTGAATGACTGTGGAGTTGAGGTGTGTGGTGTGTTCATTTGGTACTTACCAATGAGAAATGCATTCCCATAGGTGCCAGCCTCAAAGCGCTGGTTGATGGACTGTCGGAAGATGAAGGAATCATGCACACTGCCTGGGTAGTTGGCGACGAAATTGGTGAAGAGTCCCAGGTGGTCCACTATTGCCTGCAGATTGATGGAATGCGTGTGCTTCCTGTTGCGGTAATTGTGTGCAGTGGCGGCAGGGGGCACGAGGAGTACATGTGTGCAGTCGATTGCCCCCAACACGTGCGGGAAGCCAGCTATGGTGTAGAAGCCTTGTTTGGTCTCCAGCTGTTCCTGCACAGTGTGGGGGAAGTGAAGGTACTGGGGTACCAAGCTGATGATGGCATCCAAGACAGGTGTGATGAACTTGGATAGGGCTGGCTGTGAGACTCCTCCGACTCTGGCAGTTGTTGGTTGGAAGGTGCCAGAGGCCAACAGGTGCAGCACAGCCAGCAGTTTTGTCTGCGGAGGGATGTTGTTTGTCCGCTGTGTTGGTACCGTCAGCCTGTAGGCAATGATGGTCAGGATGCGGAGGATGGTTGTCCTTTTGAGCCTGTAGTGGGCAATGACATCCTCTGGTGTTAAGTCTGTGAGGCTGGTGTGTTTTCTGAAGGTCCGCTGTCTTTGTCTGTGCTGCCTCTGTGGTAGTCCGGGGGGGAGTGGGGGGGGGTCCGGGGGGTGGTGACGGGCCTGGGTGTGGTGGAGGTGGAGGTGGATGTTGTGGCCCACTTGGGGCTCCGAGCTGCATGATCAGTAGCTCCATGGCATCTGTTGTTCTTCAGGTGTGGCTCTGGTCTGGGCTCCCTTTTGTGGTGCAGGTTGTCGTCCGACTTAACACCAGGTAAGAGCAGGTGTTAAATCCCTGCTGCTAACGCGCCTTATCGCCTGTTTTGGGATCTTATCGCCGATCTGGCTGGTCATTGAGAATATTGCGAAGTGGTGTTTTCGCGGCTTTTTGCTCAGGAACGCCTACTCTGCATCTCATTAGCGTTAGTTGCCGGTGTCATCCGTGGCAATGTTTTTTGCGGCTACTATCACAGGTAAACTGGCGATATCGGCTGTTAGCACCAGCTTGTAAATAGGGCGATAAATCTATCGCCACTTTGGCTGCGATAAAGTGCCGCTAACTCGGCGATAAGTCCTTGAGAATATGCCCCAATGAGTTGTACGTGGTGTCTAAGTCTGCCACCTCTTTGTGGTGAAATGTCTCCTAGAGGTGGGAGTAACTGATTGCCACAATGTACCTGAAAATCACCATCGAAAATCAGTAGCTGTTTGTATGTCAGAATAATGTACATAGAAATATCGTACAGCATAAATAGCATGCCCTAAATATTGCTTATAAAAATACCATCCTATTGGGTGTAGATTTTCTATTATTGGCTCCAGTGGGTTGATATGTTTTGTAAATGAGATTTAGGACACTATATTTAGCACACCTCATAGGTGGTGTGATCACTCCAATAATAACTAGAACATACATGCTGTTTGGCATTATCTGCATCAGCGAAACATAGCGTTACCCTCGCTAATATTGCACCTTGATGATCTTGTTGGCTTTCAGGGGGCTCAACTTCCATCCAGACAACAGCTGTCTTCATCTTGGACACTATTCAGGAGTGGCCTTCGTGCCAGGAGAGCCCATGGCAAAATGCTTTAGCATGATGTACCTCACTAACTATCTCTATTTTTGACCACTAAATGCTCTCTCTTTCTCACTCACTTCTATGAATTTCAGTTATCTGAGGCCTCTGTCTGGATTAGATACTGCATGCTCTCACTTACATAAGCAACAGATACTCAAAACATTCATTCATATGGCATGTCTCACTATTCTTGCACTAGGAACATAGTCATTCGCAGACAAGGAGGTGCAAATCTGCACTCCACACACATACATATTCCTAAGTGTGTTTCCATGCTCACATTATTACCATCACTAAATGTTATCCAGACAAGTCCATACACATATCAATGTTTGTTCAAATGCAAGATGAGACTTAAAAATATTTCTGAGTTCCCATCGCAATTTTGATGTCAAATGTGGTGTTCAATTTGTACCGATAGTTGCAGATTGTGGGAACCAGCACTCATCAGACTTGGACCAAGAGCAAGAGAGAAAAAGACAGAAAAGAATAGATATGAGGAAGTGAAAGATGGGAAAACACTGACAACACGAAAAAGCTGAGGTGAAAAAAGAATTTGAAAAATGGCATACAGAGACAGGAAGTGAAAGGTGGTGGAAAAAAGAGGCATGAAGTGGAATCAAGAAAAGAAATCCTAGAAATTCATCAACCCCACAGCAGCACTGCATTAGGCTTCTAAGAAAACTTGTTTCTTACAAACTAAGCACTGGTAAGGAGTGCTCACTGTCTTTCACTAGATCCTATGGGGCACATTTACAAAACTTTCACACAACGCAGGGCAGCAAGCAAAGTTGGTGCGCTGCATTACGTGAAAGAGAGAGAGCAGAAATGCTCCATATTTACAAAGACATGGAGCATTTATGCTCCTTCCTTGCACTGGCGCACTGTGTGCAGCCTAGCACCAATGCAGGCACCCTTGCATTATAGTGCAAGGGTACCTGTGCTAGAAGCAGGATAGTTTTTGGGGCGGAAGAGACACCTTCCTACAGAAAAAACAATCCTTAGAGGCATTTTCCTATTTCTATGTGTGCTGCAGAATACAGGACACGTGGAAAAAGGAAATAACTAGGAGAAATAAAGATATTTCTTCTGGTTACGCCTCACTTGGGAAGGCATAGCATTTTGACACGCTCCCAGGTTTACAAGTCTTTGTAAATCTGGGAATGCGCCATCCATGAATAGATGCATGGTTACGCCAGTGCTCCCCCATGGAACGCCTCCCAAGTTGAAATGTAACATAACGCAGGGCAAGCAGCTGCTTTGCATTTCATTTCTTTTTGAAGCTACGCAAGGCCACACAAATCAGGCCTTGCGCAGCTTTGTAAATATTACTGAAGCCTTTGTGTTATATTTGTGACAACGCAAACACTTCCTAAATATTGGCCCTGGAGTGAATCTCCCTTAAAGCATTTGTGCACATTTTACTTCAGCCAATAAGGCAACCATGGATTTTCAGAGTAAAGTCCCAGTAAAAGGCAATGCAAAACTGCCACTTGGGTGACACTGCATGTCTTTTGTTGCACATTTGCCACTGGATGTCTCAGTCTGGTAACCTAACTAGTACACAATGTTCGCAAGAAAACCAGTGTCTTAATGAATCACTGTTGAATGACTAGCTCATAATTTTTGGCACCTTTTCCAAATAGTTCCAAAAAGCTTCAAATATAGAAAATCTGAACATCAAGGTATTAAAATGTTAATTTATTGTGCTATGGTACTCTTAGGTAAGTAAGCCATCTTTTATTTTCTAAATGTAACCTCCTTCCTCAACTCAATTTTGGCTGAAGGTCCAGAATGCTGGTGATGACACAGGCGACAGTATTTACCAGGGTTTGTAAGTAGTTCCAAATCTTGCCATAGTGTCAAAAGGTCCCAGTGATTGGTCAATGGAGAGGTCCAACAACTTGAGAACTGCAGTTGCCAGGAGATAAATATCCCTGTCAGTGTTGTATCAAGCTAGAGTCATCAGTTGGTTTACATGAGTGACATGTAGCTGCCCAGAATAGTAGCATGTTAGCCAGGGGTGCCCTCTAGATTCCATTCACATGTGCATTTATTCATTTATTCATTGTATTTTCGTTCTGTGACCAATCCACAAAGACAATGATGTGGGTCACATTAATAACAAGCAACAGGATTACCTAGTTACACAGGAATCCATCGGTACAAATGTAGAAAATGTACGATCTTTTACAGGGCATAGACTTTACCTATTGCTCTTAGTCAAGAAGGAGTATTCTAATTTCCCGCCTCATACTCCTTGAAGGCAGCAGTTATCAGCCATGCATAGTAGCATGGTTCATAGATTCTTCTGATAATGGCATCATTGGTAAGCATTGTATTGATCAGTATGCTAGCTTTACAAGGAAACACACTTTGATTTAATACTATAGTAACTCAACTTAAACTGGTGTAATTGATTTACAAAAATGTATTTCTCTATAATGCTGAATGCAAATTAATATCAGATCGTGGCATCGTGGCAGACCCTCTCACTTGAGACAGTGTATTTCATTTGCTTAAACGTAACTGGCGTAATATTCTCTAGAGTAATTACTTGTAATTACTGCAAAATTACTCGTAATAGTGCCTAATTATGTGAGATGCATAATCCTACATTTAGTGCCATTTTCTGGCCGCAAAATGCATCCTCACATCCAAAAAGATACATTTTGTGCTAAGAAAATAGCACTTAATGCTACAGGACACAAACAGCAGTAGCCAGAGGCAGTTCGCTCTCTCTTAATTTGTTGTCCCTGTGCTCCTGTGGTAGGATTTTTGCCCCAAATTATTCTTAACTACTCAAGCTGGTGTAATCATGTAATTTCAGTAATTTTGCATCACAAAAGCAATGAGTAATTACTGAAATTATTCCGATTACCCTGACATAATAAACATTTCTACCAGGACTACTTAAAATCTGCATAACTCTGACACCAACGTATTACTGATAGTGACACAACTCTTGTGTGCGAGAAAAAAATATTTTCTAGATTTTAAACTTTGATATTTGTATTTTGGGATGAATTATTTTAATTACATTTGCAGCCTCATATATGGTTTCCTTAATAACATAAACATCTGCACACTCGTATTCAGCACCTTTCCATACCAGTTTTGAGTGTTACGCCTTTGTGCACATTGAGTTTTTTCTGGAAAGGGGTCTTGTCTTCCACCAAGAGGACTAAATTATTGTGAGACTAGGCACTCTGAGGATTATCAGATGAAGGGGGCTGAAGTTATCAAAAGTGGCCTAGTTTGACATCTATGTTTAGAAGCGTATCTCTTCCTCAGAGGCAGTCGCGGCTCCTGGAGGGAGTGCTGCGGGGCGGTGGGCGGGCGGGGTAGTAATCCGGTAGACGGCCGAAGAGTTAAGTACATAAATAAATAAATAAAACGAATTACATTGCGCGCTGCAACGCCAAATACGTTGCAGCGCGCAATGTAATTTGTTTTATTTATTTATTTATGTACTTAACTCCTTCGGCCGTATACCGGAGTTTACTACCCCCACCCTGCCCCCCCCACCCCACCGCCCCCGCAGCACTCCCTCCAGGAGCAGCGACTGCTCTGAGGAGCTTTCCTTATTTTGGCCTTATTTTCTCCACTTCATATTCAGATTTCAAATTCCGTGTACACAGGGACTCAACTTTATAATAGAAGTTCATGTCCTCATATGATGTGCTTGTGTCCAGTGTGAGGCTCTCAAACCTTTGGATAAATGGAGAGATTGGTCGGAAAGTCATGTCTTGAAGCCAACTGCATCTCTTGCCCCTACCTGCTCGGTAGGCTGAGGACTTGGTGGTGAAGACGAAGTCTGGGAGCGGAAGTCCAGAAGAGATGGCAAGCTTACCCTGGGTGAGGGCAAAAAAGGGTCTAACAGGGCCTGGGAAGATGATGGGCAGCGTGACAAGGTGCTCCTCGGTGATGGTGCTATAGAAGGACAGTGCGCCTCCAGTGAAGTTCAAGCAGATGCCAATTCTCTGCACCAGAGGTGGCACCGAGTCCAGAGCTTCAGCGTCGTTACCATAAAGCACTCTAAAATTTCCTGGAGGTTGACGATCCAAACACCAGGATTCCCAATACTCATCAGCGAGGATAGCAGTGTCTACACAAACACCTGCAGTGACCAAAAGAAGGATACAGTGTTAGTGAACCTTTGAAACAGTCAGAGCCTCTAGCATTCAACAAATAGATGGAATCAAAATGCATATCAGGTCCTTCGTTAGAGGTTTCCACTTGCAAATATGCATCATGATTAATGTCTGCCCATCACACATTCACTCAAAAGTCAGAGTACAGAAAAGGAACTGTATGAAGGTGGGTCTCACCCTGAGAAAATCCTCTCTTAAGTTACAATCTGCTCTCCACATATGCCCTCATGTATTCCACTTAGTACACACATTTTCTCAATAGTTCGCTCACTCTCCATCACACTTCACCTTTACTTTTAGAGTGCTCTTTACCTTCCATTGTTCACCACAAAACCCAAGGCTGGAGATAATATTGGGTACACAAACCACGCAAGAGGTATACCATTACATTTGGTCCCAGTATTACCTGGGCAATATTTACACCTCTTTCAGAGTTTTCCCAGTATGAATGGGAAGTAAAATGTGTTAGATATCTTTGAGACCCAGTATTGTTGGATATTACTCAGGTTTTTATAGCATTAGCTGCACAAATTCCCCTCATGGCTAAAATCTTAAGACCAAGCACAATTTGCACACTTAAATTGTGTGCAAACAAGGTTTGCGCCTGATTTGAGAATTTATGAAGCAATGTTCCTGGAGATGATAGTATCTTGGAAGATGGATAGGTGCCGGGGACAGATGGTAAAATGCTCACCATCTTTGGCCCCTCCACAAAGTCCATTTGGTTTGTGCCAACCTGTATCCTATATGATTCATCTTGCCTAACAGCATGACTGTAATGGGACACTTCTTCTAAGGAGGTCTGCCATGTAGAGTCATGTAGCTCATGTAGGGTTGCATAATTCTTTAGTAGTGACACTGACAACAGATTGATTAACAAACAAAATAAGAACATTCATCTTGATAAAATACATCACATACATTAAAGCTGAGGAACACACAATTTGCTAGGGTGTAGGCAAAAGGGATTGGGTGAATAATTGAAAATAACCACAAAGGTGGTATGTACCATACCACAATCAAACTTGAAGCTTAAGGAGTTCAAGATAAGACATACAGGAAGGTTGCATTACAATAGTAATGCATTGGCTACACCATCTCACTCAAACACACAAAAGGTGATGGGAGGAATGCTTGCAATTTGTATAACCACTGGCAATCACTGTTGGTCAGTCCCTTGCTCACTGTGTCACTAGAATCAAGCTACATGACTGAAGAACCCCAATTAGGGTGGAACCGGTCCTAGGTTGCTTGTGTTCTGGTTCAGAGAGGACCTGGCCTGGCAGTTCAGGCTGGACTGTTCCCATTGGAGCAGGGTCAAGACTGATTTGCATATGGCTGGGTCTAATTTGAGGTGGCATGATGGGCAAAAGAACAATGGGTTGGAGTGCTACCCAAAGCTAATGCCAGTGGTTAGACTAATTGCAAGCATCCTCCCATCACCTTTTGTGTGTTTGATAACACCCTAAGTGGCCAAGGGTATGTCCAGATGTGGACCCTTGCTCACTGTGCCTCTGGAATTAAGCTACAGGCATATGGAGGGCCCCAATCAGGGTGAAACGAGCCTTGGGTTGCTTGTGTTCTTGTTAGGAAGGGACCTGGCTTGGCAGTTCAGGCTGGACTGTTCCTATTGGAGCAGGGTCAAGCCTGATTTGCATATGGCTGGGTCTAATTTGAGGTGGCACAGTGGGCAAAAGAATGATGGTTTGGAAAGCTACCCCGAGCGACTTCCAGTGGTTAGCCATATTGTAAGCATGCTCCCATCGCCTTTTGTGTGTTATATTATCGTAGTACCTGCCCCACAGGAAGATTTCTAATTACAATAGGAAATTCTCAAACTTAGTCTGTCCACCTATGGAAGATATCTTAAGGACCAGAGCACATACAGAAACCCACATAGAAATATTTGTTCCTGTAGAGTATAACAAATAAGCCATGCTCCAAAATATTAACATTTATAAATCACTCAGAAATTTGGTCTACAAATGACTTGTCTTAGTTCTTGAGGATTTTTTAATGGGTAGTATAAGATGTTAACGTGAAAAATATTCAAATTCTTGTTGAAAATATATCACAGTGATTTTACTTAATCTTATACAATGCACTTGAATACTAATATTTTTCCACAAATTGTTCCATTTGGATCCACTATGAATCTGATCCTGTGTGATTCGCTGTGTGGTTAGTGTCACACACTTGTGAGTAAACCTGAAATGTGCAGTTTGTAGGCTGCTGCACTGAAGGAACAAGAGACAAAAGTCTCACTCTCTCAGTACAAGTAAGTGTGCCACAAAGTAGCCAGGTGGTTGGTGGTGGTGAACATGGACATCTTAAGGATTTTGGGAACCCTGGGCCAAATGTTTTTGGGGGGCCCTGTTTGGAACAGCTTTTAATTTATGATTCAATTTCAGCTCTTTTATCCCTCTTTAGCCAGGTCACTGACAGGCACACTGGTCCAAATTCTAAATGTGTTTGTATCTAATATTTAGGAATAGCGACGTGTGTTTTCAAATTGTACCACAGAGGCGGCTTACTAATATTACTGAGAATAATCTCTGTGACACCCTCCCTTTTCTCATCTGTGAGGTCCTATTGTCACCTAAAAGAAACTTTTTATGGATGTTGCATGAAACAAACACATTTCTCTGCAAAATGTCTGTAATAGACTCTCACGCATCACCCACACTAAAAACACATTAAAGGAAGACCCCTGAAAGGCTGGGACCCTGGGCCAGAGCCCACTTTGCCCATGCCTTAAAACGTCTCTGGTGGCGAAGGCTAAAGGAAAGTACCTGGAAGAAAAGGCTAAATCATTGTTACCCAGATTTGGGTATAAATAAGTAAATCCAGGATTTGTAAAACACAGCAAATCACCTATGAGGGTCTCAAGGTGCTTAATTGTAGGCATGGGAGATTACGTGATTTGCCCAGAACCATAGAATGTTGACGCCAAGACTCGAACCTGGTTCCCAGCGGCTCCGACCTCGTCAGCAGCTTAGGCTATGCCACATCCTCTCCTGTAAATCCATATTAAGGTTCAACAAGCTCCTTCAGGGAGTCGTCGTTTGCCCAGGCCTTCAGAGATGTGGAGCAGGAATTTGCAAAAAAACAGACAATTGTACATTGAAGGCATGATCTAGGCAGCATTTACAAGCCAGGCATTTGTAAGGTGACAATAAATGTGCTGCCTTATTAGGATACATTTTTTGGTCACATCACTTGCGGAGGCAGTGACTCTCACCTTTCCCTGACACCTGAGGACTTTCTGAAACACAAGGAGGACCAAGCCATGCATTTCTGGCTGTACACATATGAAGAAGTGCAGAAAGCGTGCCCCCGATCACTAGATCACGCGAGGGGCTCTTTGGGTGCCATGGCACAGGGCCCCTTTCTCCGAAGTGGAGCAGCCTTGGAGATGAACTACTGTGGCTTTTGTGCAAGGCAAATTCTTACAGTAGTCATAGAGGAAGCTCTTGACCTCTTGTTTCCCTCACATGCTGCCTCAGCAGTGCACCACACAGTTATCCCATTGGTAGGGTCATGTTTGTTGCCCCCTTTTTGAAATCAGTGCCAGGAACATAGTTGAAAAATGTTCTCTGAATCAGTTTGTGCCTTAATCTAGCATCATCAGCAGAGCTTTCTATATGCCCCTCTCTGCACTGGCAGTAGCAAGCCTTGTATCACCACAGTCTGCTGGAAGAGTGCTGTTAATCACCCTAGAGAGCATACCACTGATAGATGTTAAAACCTATGCTTTCTGGTTTACCACCTGCATTAGATAAACATTGTGTGATGTTATCTCTAGAAGAGGTTGCATTGCATGACAACAGAAGTGGTCCAGACAGCATCTAATATTTTTTTATTGTCTGGTAACGATGCTTTAACAATAGACTGCTATAGTGATCATCACCCAATCCCTCTTTGGCCTACAACGTCTTAGTGGTTGCCACATGTGACCAAGGTTTTCACCAGATGTCCATGTTCACTTCTCACTAGTTGCTTTGGAATGATATCTTGCATTTTAGTTGCTATTTTATCCTGAAAAATTAGTTTTGGACTTTGCATCTGAGGGGCATATTCTCAAGGAACTATCGCCGAGTTAACGGCACTTTATCTCAGCCAAAGTCGCGATAAAATTATCGCCCCATTCACAAGCTGGTGCTAACAGCCAATACCACCAGTTTACTTGCGAAGGCATCTGCAAAAAACATCGCCACAGATGACCCCGGCAACTATCGCTAATGAGATGCAGAGTAGGCGTTCCCGAGCAAAAAGCCGCGACAACACCACACCTCAACATTCTCAACGACCAGCCACATCGGCGATAAGACCACAAAACAGGCGATAAGGCGCGTTAGCAGCAGGAAATTAACACCTGCTCTGACCTGGTGTAAAGTCGGATGACAACCTGCACCAACAAAGGGAGCCCAGCCCAGAGCCACACATGAAGAACAACAGATGTCATAGAGCCACACACCATGCATCCCGGAGCCCTGAGAGGGCAATAACACCCACCGCCACCCCCCCCGGAGCCCCCCCCCGCCTCCCCCCGGACCACCACAGAGGCAGCGCAGACAAAGACAGAGGACCTTCAGGAAATGCATCAGCCTCACAGACCTAACACCAGACAATGTCAATGCCCACTACAGGCTCAAAAGGACAACCATCCTCCGCATCCTGAACATCATTGCCCACAGGCTGACGGTACCAACACAGCGGAAAACCAACATCCCTCCACAGACAAAGCTGCTGGCTGTGCTGCACCTGTTGGCCTCTGGTACCTCCCAACCAACAACCGCCAGAGTCAGAGGAGTCTCACAGCCAGCCCTATCCAAGTTCCTCACACCTGTCTTGGAGGCCATCATCAGCTTGGTACCCCAGCACCTTCACTTCCCACACACTGCGCAGGAACAGCTGGAGACCAAGCAAGGACTATACGCCATAGCTGGCTTCCCGCACGTGTTGGGGGCAATCGACGGCACACATGTCCTACTTGTGCCCCCTGCCCCACTGCACACAATTACCACAACAGAAAGCACACGCATTCCATCAACGTGCAGGCAATAGTGGACCACAGGGGACTCTTCACCAATGTCGTAGCCAACTACCCAGGCAGTGTGCATGATCCCCTCATCTTCCGACAGTCCATCATCAACCAGCGCTTCCAGGATGGCACCTATGGGAATGCACTGCTCGTTGGCAAGTACCAAATGAACACACCACACACCTCAACTCCACAATCATGCAAGTCACAACTCTGGCACTGCACACATCATAAAATCACATACAACATGCCAAACAACATGCCCACCCACCAGACACGACAGCACAACTTACTGTGGCAACCTTGGTTAGCCATGTACATGAGCCATCAATGGCATGGCACCTCAGCCACACAATAGCGGAATGTGGGGAGAGGCGGGAACCAGGCATGTACGAAGGAGGCAAGTGACCCATGAATGAGAATGTACACAATGCCAAGTGTGGTGTGGAAGTGCTGGACAGACTGCAGTTTGCAGACCACAGACATATCCATGTCTACATGCACTGCTGGTGTTTGGTGTGTAGTGGACAGTGGACGCAACCATGTCACCCCAGCCAGTGGGGAAGATCACGGAAATGTAGCATGTGACGTCCCCCCCTGTAAGCGTGTGCGGAGTGGGCTGGCCCGGAGGACGCCAGGCCAGCGTAGGGGTGTGAATAAAAAGCACGTAGCACTGGGCGTGGTTCTCTTCCGAAATGCCCAACGTGTCTACCAGAGCAGCGCCTCCCACCCCACCATGAGGCCGACGCCGTCGCCGGGAGCAGTGTGGGCTGCGATCCTGTGCGCCTGCTGTACCCCGGGCCGCTGGTCCCCGAACCCGTCATGCCCGCCCCTGCGCAGCCAGGCCTCACTGCTCACCTGCCGACACCGGCGTGTGTCAAAGAGGGCCCACCACGTGCCGGCGCAAGCTCCAAGCCCGAAGCCCGTGACCTTGGCAGCCTCCTCAGACCATCACGGCGTCCGCGACACAGGCCCGCTTTACTCCTTTTTCGTTGACGTACTCCACCGCTGCCTCCAGCCTACACTACGGTCAAGTAGGTCACACATTTTGAACTGAGTCTTGATTACACAATGGCAGAGTACATATTTATGGCATCGTTTATATCCCTATACTCCCTTCTATGTGGTACCACCAACTCTGTGCATAGCATTCCGACCACACGTGTCTGTGGGCCCTTGCGGACTTCTGCCTTCGGCCTACACAGCGGTCCAGCAGGCCTCACACCAATCCATTACAGTCCGTAACAGGCAGGACACGGCATCGTCGCTGGCTAAACACCCGCTCAGCTCTGGTGCCTCCACCTCCGTCAACCAGGAATCTTCTCCACATGCCATTTCAATGCCGTGTGTTAGAGATCTAGGAGGAGCTGGCTGCACAGTGGGTGCCCCGCGCTGACCGCTGCCTCCGGCACCCACTGCGGTCAAGTAGGACACACAATTGGAACTGAGTCTTGATTTGTTCATTGCAGAGTTTATATCATTGTACAGGCCTCATCGCAGACTGCATCCCCTTCCGGCTCTGGTGCCACTGACTCTGTGCCACGGGAGTCATGGACACTCTCTGGTTGAACGTTGGTGGCATCTGAGTCTATGGCCTGGAGGTTGTCTTCATCATCATGTAGCTGGTACTGACATTGTGGGAAAGAGGAGACTGTAGCATTCAACTCCTCCATATTGCCTGTTTCAGCTTGCTTCTGCCCTCTGTATCATGCCCTGGATGGACACCTTCCACTGTCCCCCGTAACACTCCGCGACATTCTCCTTGGACATCAACGAGGACCCGCTCAGATCCCGTGGCCCTACCTCAGTGCATCGCAAGTCACCGTCCTGTGGCGGTGTGCCTGTGCCGGCCGCTGAGCATCCGGGGCCACCGACTCTGTGCAGCTCAAGTCATGGACCCTTGCTGTTTGTACTTTGAACTCCTGATTGTCTGATCACTGTTGTAGTTGTTGCCAGCACCAACCAACCCCTGAGGGTTGGCTTACACTACCCAACACCCATCCAGCACAGGCATCACTGGACGTGTGACCCTGGCAATAAAAGGGGCCGGGCGCACGTGCCCATAGCCAGTTCCACAAATTATCTCAGTGTGTCCGTGTGGTCATTCTGTATGCATGTGGGCCCCGGGCCATACCACATTACATTGTGCTGTGTACAGCGTGCGCAACCTTGTCACCTCAGGCAGTGGGGTGGACCTGGGACATGTATCTGTGTCGGACCCCCCTGTGGGCGTGAGGGAGTGGACCAGTGTACGGCAGTACGGCGTAGGGGTGTGGTCATTCAACACGTGGCTCTAGGCGTGGGTAAGTGTAGGCCTTGTCAAGGCAGTAACAAATGCGTGTGTCTCAGGTGTAGTTTCGGCGCCACCCGTCACGCAATATACAATGTTGCTATGTAGCATGCCGTACGGGCTCGGCCGAGGGGTAAATGAGGGTGCGCAAGCCCGCTCGGGGTCAGGGATCAGACATGCCAACTGTTGTGTGTGTCACTATTTACGCAGCATAAGCCAAAGGTCTACCCTCAACCGCATGGCGAGTTCAGCCAGGCATGAACTCTACATCTGTGTCCGCCCTGTCCTTACCATAGGCCTACACACACGTGCCCGTCCACCTACAGTGCACGACATCACTGTGTCGTTGTCAGGCTTGTGGACATGCGCAGACAGGCATGACAATAGTGTGCCGTAGGGGTGCAAGTGATGCAACCGCGCTGCGCACACTAGTGGATGGGATCGGGGGGAGGGAGGAGCAGCAGTGAGGCTACGTAATACACATTGATGCCGCTCACTTGCAACATGCAGTACATGTCATGCAGGAATCACAAAGTCACACATATCACACACCAATGAACCACTGACCCTGCCAACACATCGTGCAGAACCAATTATTGACTCATGTCTCTCTGCACAGTCACAGGTGACCAAGGATATGCACTCTGCGCTTGGATGATGACACCCCTCCGAGCCCCGAACACACAGGCCCAGAGGCCATACAATGCGGCCCACAAACACACCAGGGGCATCGTGGAGCGCACATTTGGCGTGTTGAAGTCACGTTTCAGGTGCCTGGACGTCACAGGTGGAGGCTCCTGTACAGCCCAGACATCGTGTGCAAGATGATCGTTGCATGTTGTGTGTTGCACAACATATGTGTACGCAGCAAGGCCCCATGGATACAAGTGCCAGATGCACCGGACGATGAGGATGAGGATGAGGCAGGTGGACCATACCCCACTGCAGCTGCAGCAGGAATTGCCCATAGGAACACCATCATGAACAATTTCTTCACATGAGCACGTCACATTGTGACTGTCCTTGGCAATCATGGGACAGTACAATATGACCACAGGCACAGCATGTGCTACTAAATGCTTTCAAAATACACATTCCCTGAGTGCATGTCACTCATCTGTACAGGCACATCACTCAGACAAGTGTGAGTGCGACATGTATTGCTGACAATTTTATGATTTGTTCATGGATGGTGGGTGTGTCACCTCTGTGCAGACGGGCTGTTTAGGGTGTCACGTATTCGGACTGCCAGTTCTGTGTGTCGCAGTTAGTAGGGAATCCCGCTCTTCGGCGTTTCACATGTGTCCAATTTCATTCTATTTTGGCTGCCATTTATGTCCTACAGGTGACAACAGGGCTCTTTTTGGGGTCAAATATGTACCACCATGATGCAGGGATGCCCCCTGTGGCTCCATTCCCACAACATGGGCAACATGTACGTAATCGGGAGTCACTGCCCCTACATTCGTCCATGCTTTCATGGTGGATTGATCATGGTCATGACACATCTGTGTGCAGGAGGGGTTGCTTGTCCCTCTGCAATGTGAAGGGAAGATGCGGTTTCAATGTGTGTTCCATGCATGTTTCTGCATTGGCGCAGTTTACATGCAGACTGCATGTCAATGTACATTGTGACTGTGAGGAGATGCCTATTTGATGCGGGACAATGGTCATCTGTTCTACGTCATGGATGTGTGGTTGTGCTCGTACATTGTCATCTCTCCGTATTTTTAATCCGCTTTTATGGTGCATTTTCACCCATGACGCGTGGGGATTGCAGGCCTATAGCTGGTTATCGCTGAATTTTGTATTGCGATTGGCATCATCGCTACTATTTTCGCGTTCAGGTTTTGCGTTTTTTCTGCGTCACGTTAGTTTTAACACGTTCTTTTGACGCGTTATCGTGGGACCATCGCATGGGGCCGCCGTGTTTTGAATACCACGTTGACACAGAGTTGTTTTCCCGTGAAAGACTGCGATGTGAAGAGTTGGGTTAAGCTAATTTTGCGGTAGTTATCACACGTTCTTGAGAATATGCCCCTGAGTGTGTTTACTGTTTCTTACATAGCCCACTTGCCTTAGCCTTATATCGGAGCTTTGCTGTTCATGCCCTCTAAAACATTTGTGGAGAAAAAAACTGCTTCCAGCCTCCTAAATGTCTTATGGTACCAGCAACAATGAAGATCTTATACTAGTCATACAAGGCACAGAATGAAAGTGAAAAAAATAGCAGGAATTATCTTAGAAGAGCACAAGACAGTTATTTTGCACATAACTCCAATCTTACATAATTCACGTTTAATACTCTCAGCATCAAAAAGGTGACAGCAAGTGAAACATAAGATGGAGAGAAACAGCACACTCATTGTGAGGACTTTTCTTGTGGCCCTGGGGCAGTAAGTGATTACTGCAAAGTATTCTATGTGGAGGCTGTTGTTTACCACTGGTTTCCAATGGGCAACAATACTACTGTGATCCAATTGGATAACCTTGTTGCTCCTATTGGGTTCATTTCTAATTTCAGGTATTGAGGACAAGTAGTCAAGGCTCGCTCTTGGAGGTGGTAGGGGTTAGAAACTGAGATACAGAATGGCATAGTAAATAACCCCCAATTACATCCATGTCCAGTCAGTGGAATAACTTCAAAGATAAATAGGAGTTCTAATTAGAAGTATAAAAATCACAGGTAAGTATAATATGCACATGATGCAAGTAGGAAGTGCTAACACCTTCTGTGGTAGAGATAGGACTCCCAAATGTATTTATAGCTCATTGTGCTAGGCACTATGGGCCTGATTAACAAAGGGAAACTTACAGTTTTGTGTAAGTTTACTTTTGTGAATCAGGCCTTATATTTGTATTTGGGGTTAAATAAAGCATGGGCATGCATAAACCTGTGCAGACACCTGTACATACACCTGGATGCATCCTGATGCAATAGAAATATCTGTAGTTGCCGGGTACTATATAGAATTGCATCTATAAACAGTTGAAAGGCTAGAGCTTTAGCAGATTGGTTCCCAGCCGTAGGAACATGAGCAAGCTTCTTTACTTACTTACTTACTTATGGCTACTACCCCTCCTGGGGTATAGGCCATCAACCAGGACTCCCGAGCCATCCCTGTTCTGGACTTTTCTTTCAATCTGACTCCACGCCTAACCCATCTCCTTGCAGTGAGCATCGAGGCCTCGGTGCTAAGTGTTTTTCTGGTCTTCCTCTTTTCCTTTTTCCTTGAGTGTTCCAGGTCAGAGAACCCTGGTGGTGTGTGATGCGAGCTTGCAGAGGCTGTGACCTATCCAGCTCTGGTGTCTTTTCATGATTCCTTCATGAGCAGGAAGTTGGAAATTCTGCTGCCATAGGTCATTGCTGCTGATGGTGGTTGGCGAGCAGATTCGGAGGATTTTCTTCAGACAGGTGTTGATAAAGATCTGGACTTTATTGGTGGTGGTCACTGTTGTCCTCCAAGTTTCTCCTCCATACAGAAGGACTGATTTTACTTGGTGTTAAAAAACCTTATCTTGGTTTGCAGTGTTCGGTCTTTGGAGCTCCAGCTCTTCTTTAGCTGAATGAAGGCATCCTTCTTTGTTTTGTCTTTGGCGTCTGTGCCGCCCTGCTTGTCTATGACACTGCCCAGGTAGGTGAAGGCCTCAACCTTTTCCAGTACATTGCCTGCAAGAGTGAATGCAGTCCTGTTGGACATGTTAGCCTTCAGGATCCTGGTTTTTCCCCTGTTAATGTTGAGGTCAAGTTGTACTGATGTGGCTGCCACCTTCTCAGTATTCTCTTGCATTTGCAGATGGGTTTGGGAGAGTAGGGCCAGGTTCTCTGCAAAGTCCAGGTCATCGAGCTGCATGCAAGATGTCAGCTGGATCCCATTTCTTCTCCTTGCTGTGGATGTCTTCATGATCCATTGTATAGCCAGCAGGAAGACAAATGGCGAGAGCAAACAATCCTGGCAGACTCCGGTCCTCACACGGAAGGCTTCCATGAGTTGTCCTCCTTGGAATATCTTGCAGGTCATTCCCTCGTAAGAGTTCCTGATGATTCTTATGAGTTTATCTAGCACACTGCAGTGTTGAAGAGTTTCCAAAGGGTCTCTCTCAGCACGCTGTCTTATGCTTTCTCTAAGTCGATGAAGTTGACATAGATAGGGGTGTTCCATTCCATCGACTGCTCAATCATGATGCATAACGTTGCAATATGGTCTGTACAGGATCTGTCTGTGATGAACTCAGCTTGCTGATCTCGGACCTGAGTGTCGACTTCTTCCTTCATTCTGTTGAGGATGAATCTGTTGAACACTTTGCCATGGGTTGATAGAAGAGTTATTCTTCTGTAATTTGTGCAGTTTCTCAGGCAGGGCCGGACTGGCTGTAGCGGGCACCAGGCGTTTCCCCAGTGGACTGGAGGGATGGGAGGCGGTTTTCTGGCTGTGCGGGCCAGTTTTGTCACTGGGGGCCAGTTTTGCAGCAGTGCTGCAATATCACCCCCCCCCCAGTAACAAAAGCAGGAGCAGTGCTTTTTACTAGCATTAATATAATGTATATTAAATACATGTAAATAATATTTATATACATATATATATATGTTCCAACAAATTGCCCGAGAGCTCAGGGACGCACACAACAGCAAATGTCACCATCCGGTTTATTTTTCAAAGAGGAAACTTGCATGTACAATCCAGAATAATTCATTCAGCCTGACGCGTTTCAAGGCAAAAAGCCTCTTCCTCATAGGCAGCTTCGAATGTCTCGCAGGAAGCTCTGATTAAATAGTTGATTACCTGCATGCTTGACCCCCAGTGGGCCTCGCTGAGTGTGATTATTCAATGACTGCATGCTGGGACTTGTGGTCCCATTCAGAGCCAAATTCCCCTTTTAGTAAGTCCTATGTGCACATTCGTTTCTTTAAAGCACATTTATATCCCTCAGTGGGCCCCAGATTGGTATGCAAGTTAAATATCAACATTCGCTGTGCTGCATATTGCGTGTAGACAAGTTCCACTCACGCAGCCTCTCCTGTACATTCCTGGGATGGTGCTGTCCCCCACGGCCAGGCGCCGTGTGATTAATGTTCCAACAAATTGCCCGAGAGCTCAGGGACGCACACAACAGCAAATGTCACCATCCGGTTTTTACAAGCTTGAATAAGAAATGCGCATCAAACCTACTAAGGGAAATTAACGCTTTGCTCACCATAGGAACTAGATGTCCCACAATGCATCTATGAAATCATGCACTATGCAAACGCCCACTATGGGCCGGAAATTCAATAAATAATGTTGAAAATGAATGGTGAGCTGTTGGTGCGTCATTTTAGCAGCCCATGAAGAAGGGGACTTGAGCCCTGAAACGCGTCGGCAAGATATGCAAATTTTGAAATATCAAGACGAGCTGCATCTTAATGCCAGATGGTGAGAGCGCTGGGAGTGCCTTCTCAATGCTCCGGGCACATTGTATAACAGAAATTCACACGGCAGCCCAGCCGTGGGGAAGAGCACCCTCGTGAATGCAGAGGCTGTGGATTTGAACCTTCAAAACCGTGACAGCGCAGCGCTCAGCATGCTTACTGAGTTCGCCAGTTATATTTCAAAACCTACTAAAGGACTTTTTACAAGCTTGAATAAGAAATGCGCATCAAACCTACTAAGGGAAATTAACGCTTTGCTCACCATAGGAACTAGATGTCCCACAATGCATCAATGAAATCATGCACTATGCAAACGCCCACTATGGGCCGGAAATGCAATAAATAATGTTGAAAATGAATGGTGAGCTGTTGGTGCGTCATTTTAGCAGCCCATGAAGAAGGGGACTTGAGCCCTGAAACGCGTCGGCAAGATATGCAAATTTTGAAATATCAAGACGAGCTGCATCTTAATGCCAGATGGTGAGAGCGCTGGGAGTGCCTTCTCAATGCTCCGGGCACATTGTATAACAGAAATTCACACGGCAGCCCAGCCGTGGGGAAGAGCACCTCGTGAATGCAGAGGCTGTGGATTTGAACCTTCAAAACCGTGACAGCGCAGCGCTCAGCATGCTTACTGAGTTCGCCAGTTATATTTCAAAAACCTACTAAAGGACTTTTACAAGCTTGAATAAGAAATGCGCATCAAACCTACTAAGGGAAATTAACGCTTTGCTCACCATAGGAACTAGATGTCCCACAATGCATCAATGAAATCATGCACTATGCAAACGCCCACTATGGGCCGGAAATTCAATAAATAATGTTGAAAATGAATGGTGAGCTGTTGGTGCGTCATTTTAGCAGCCCATGAAGAAGGGGACTTGAGCCCTGAAACGCGTCGGCAAGATATGCAAATTTTGAAATATCAAGACGAGCTGCATCTTAATGCCAGATGGTGAGAGCGCTGGGAGTGCCTTCTCAATGCTCCGGGCACATTGTATAACAGAAATTCACACGGCAGCCCAGCCGTGGGGAAGAGCACCCTCGTGAATGCAGAGGCTGTGGATTTGAACCTTCAAAACCGTGACAGCGCAGCGCTCAGCATGCTTACTGAGTTCGCCAGTTATATTTCAAAAACCTACTAAAGGACTTTTTACAAGCTTGAATAAGAAATGCGCATCAAACCTACTAAGGGAAATTAACGCTTTGCTCACCATAGGAACTAGATGTCCCACAATGCATCAATGAAATCATGCACTATGCAAACGCCCACTATGGGCCGGAAATGCAATAAATAATGTTGAAAATTAATGGTGAGCTGTTGGTGCGTCATTTTAGCAGCCCATGAAGAAGGGGACTTGAGCACTGAAACACGTCGGCAAGATATGCAAATTTTGAAATATCAAGACGAGCTGCATCTTAATGCCAGATGGTGAGAGCGCTGGGAGTGCCTTCTCAATGCTCCGGGCACATTGTATAACAGAAATTCACACGGCAGCCCAGCCGTGGGGAAGAGCACCCTCGTGAATGCAGAGGCTGTGGATTTGAACCTTCAAAACCGTGACAGCGCAGCGCTCAGCATGCTTACTGAGTTCGCCAGTTATATTTCAAAAACCTACTAAAGGACTTTTTACAAGCTTGAATAAGAAATGCGCATCAAACCTACTAAGGGAAATTAACGCTTTGCTCACCATAGGAACTAGATGTCCCACAATGCATCAATGAAATCATGCACTATGCAAACGCCCACTATGGGCCGGAAATTCAATAAATAATGTTGAAAATGAATGGTGAGCTGTTGGTGCGTCATTTTAGCAGCCCATGAAGAAGGGGACTTGAGCCCTGAAACGCGTCGGCAAGATATGCAAATTTTGAAATATCAAGACGAGCTGCATCTTATTGCCAGATGGTGAGAGCGCTGGGAGTGCCTTCTCAATGCTCCGGGCACATTGTATAACAGAAATTCACACGGCAGCCCAGCCGTGGGGAAGAGCACCCTCGTGAATGCAGAGGCTGTGGATTTGAACCTTCAAAACCGTGACAGCGCAGCGCTCAGCATGCTTACTGAGTTCGCCAGTTATATTTCAAAAACCTACTAAAGGACTTTTACAAGCTTGAATAAGAAATGCGCATCAAACCTACTAAGGGAAATTAACGCTTTGCTCACCATAGGAACTAGATGTCCCACAATGCATCAATGAAATCATGCACTATGCAAACGCCCACTATGGGCCGGAAATTCAATAAATAATGTTGAAAATGAATGGTGAGCTGTTGGTGCGTCATTTTAGCAGCCCATGAAGAAGGGGACTTGAGCCCTGAAACGCGTCGGCAAGATATGCAAATTTTGAAATATCAAGACGAGCTGCATCTTAATGCCAGATGGTGAGAGCGCTGGGAGTGCCTTCTCAATGCTCCGGGCACATTGTATAACAGAAATTCACACGGCAGCCCAGCCGTGGGGAAGAGCACCCTCGTGAATGCAGAGGCTGTGGATTTGAACCTTCAAAACCGTGTCAGCGCAGCGCTCAGCATGCTTACTGAGTTTGCCAGTTATATTTCAAAAACCTACTAAAGGACTTTTTACAAGCTTGAATAAGAAATGCGCATCAAACCTACTAAGTGAAATTAACGCTTTGCTCACCATAGGAACTAGATGTCCCACAATGCATCAATGAAATCATGCACTATGCAAACGCCCACTATGGGCCGGAAATTCAATAAATAATGTTGAAAATGAATGGTGAGCTGTTGGTGCGTCATTTTAGCAGCCCATGAAGAAGGGGACTTGAGCCCTGAAACGCGTCGGCAAGATATGCAAATTTTGAAATATCAAGACGAGCTGCATCTTAATGCCAGATGGTGAGAGCGCTGGGAGTGCCTTCTCAATGCTCCGGGCACATTGTATAACAGAAATTCACACGGCAGCCCAGCCGTGGGGAAGAGCACCCTCGTGAATGCAGAGGCTGTGGATTTGAACCTTCAAAACCGTGACAGCGCAGCGCTCAGCATGCTTACTGAGTTCGCCAGTTATATTTCAAAAACCTACTAAAGGACTTTTTACAAGCTTGAATAAGAAATGCGCATCAAACCTACTAAGGGAAATTAACGCTTTGCTCACCATAGGAACTAGATGTCCCACAATGCATCAATGAAATCATGCACTATGCAAACGCCCACTATGGGCCGGAAATGCAATAAATAATGTTGAAAATGAATGGTGAGCTGTTGGTGCGTCATTTTAGCAGCCCATGAAGAAGGGGACTTGAGCCCTGAAACGCGTCAGCAAGATATGCAAATTTTGAAATATCAAGACGAGCTGCATCTTAATGCCAGATGGTGAGAGCGCTGGGAGTGCCTTCTCAATGCTCCGGGCACATTGTATAACAGCAATTCACACGGCAGCCCAGCCGTGGGGAAGAGCACCCTCATGAATGCAGAGGCTGTGGATTTGAACCTTCAAAACCGTGACAGCGCAGCGCTCAGCATGCTTACTGAGTTCGCCAGTTATATTTCAAAAACCTACTAAAGGACTTTTTACAAGCTTGAATAAGAAATGCGCATCAAACCTACTAAGGGAAATTAACGCTTTGCTCACCATAGGAACTAGATGTCCCACAATGCATCAATGAAATCATGCACTATGCAAACGCCCACTATGGGCCGGAAATTCAATAAATAATGTTGAAAATGAATGGTGAGCTGTTGGTGCGTCATTTTAGCAGCCCATGAAGAAGGGGACTTGAGCCCTGAAACGCGTCGGCAAGATATGCAAATTTTGAAATATCAAGACGAGCTGCATCTTAATGCCAGATGGTGAGAGCGCTGGGAGTGCCTTCTCAATGCTCCGGGCACATTGTATAACAGAAATTCACACGGCAGCCCAGCCGTGGGGAAGAGCACCCTCGTGAATGCAGAGGCTGTGGATTTGAACCTTCAAAACCGTGACAGCGCAGCGCTCAGCATGCTTACTGAGTTCGCCAGTTATATTTCAAAAACCTACTAAAGGACTTTTTACAAGCTTGAATAAGAAATGCGCATCAAACCTACTAAGGGAAATTAACGCTTTGCTCACCATAGGAACTAGATGTCCCACAATGCATCAATGAAATCATGCACTATGCAAACGCCCACTATGGGCCGGAAATGCAATAAATAATGTTGAAAATGAATGGTGAGCTGTTGGTGCGTCATTTTAGCAGCCCATGAAGAAGGGGACTTGAGCCCTGAAACGCGTCGGCAAGATATGCAAATTTTGAAATATCAAGACGAGCTGCATCTTAATGCCAGATGGTGAGAGCGCTGGGAGTGCCTTCTCAATGCTCCGGGCACATTGTATAACAGAAGTTCACACGGCAGCCCAGCCGTGGGGAAGAGCACCCTCATGAATGCAGAGGCTGTGGATTTGAACCTTCAAAACCGTGACAGCGCAGCGCTCAGCATGCTTACTGAGTTCGCCAGTTATATTTCAAAAACCTACTAAAGGACTTTTTACAAGCTTGAATAAGAAATGCGCATCAAACCTACTAAGGGAAATTAACGCTTTGCTCACCATAGGAACTAGATGTCCCACAATGCATCAATGAAATCATGCACTATGCAAACGCCCACTATGGGCCGGAAATGCAATAAATAATGTTGAAAATGAATGGTGAGCTGTTGGTGCGTCATTTTAGCAGCCCATGAAGAAGGGGACTTGAGCCCTGAAACGCGTCGGCAAGATATGCAAATTTTGAAATATCAAGACGAGCTGCATCTTAATGCCAGATGGTGAGAGCGCTGGGAGTGCCTTCTCAATGCTCCGGGCACATTGTATAACAGAAATTCACACGGCAGCCCAGCCGTGGGGAAGAGCACCCTCGTGAATGCAGAGGCTGTGGATTTGAACCTTCAAAACCGTGACAGCGCAGCGCTCAGCATGCTTACTGAGTTCGCCAGTTATATTTCAAAAACCTACTAAAGGACTTTTTACAAGCTTGAATAAGAAATGCGCATCAAACCTACTAAGGGAAATTAACGCTTTGCTCACCATAGGAACTAGATGTCCCACAATGCATCAATGAAATCATGCACTATGCAAACGCCCACTATGGGCCGGAAATTCAATAAATAATGTTGAAAATGAATGGTGAGCTGTTGGTGCGTCATTTTAGCAGCCCATGAAGAAGGGGACTTGAGCCCTGAAACGCGTCGGCAAGATATGCAAATTTTGAAATATCAAGACGAGCTGCATCTTAATGCCAGATGGTGAGAGCGCTGGGAGTGCCTTCTCAATGCTCCGGGCACATTGTATAACAGAAATTCACACGGCAGCCCAGCCGTGGGGAAGAGCACCCTCGTGAATGCAGAGGCTGTGGATTTGAACCTTCAAAACCGTGACAGCGCAGCGCTCAGCATGCTTACTGAGTTCGCCAGTTATATTTCAAAAACCTACTAAAGGACTTTTTACAAGCTTGAATAAGAAATGCGCATCAAACCTACTAAGGGAAATTAACGCTTTGCTCACCATAGGAACTAGATGTCCCACAATGCATCAATGAAATCATGCACTATGCAAACGCCCACTATGGGCCGGAAATGCAATAAATAATGTTGAAAATGAATGGTGAGCTGTTGGTGCGTCATTTTAGCAGCCCATGAAGAAGGGGACTTGAGCCCTGAAACGCGTCGGCAAGATATGCAAATTTTGAAATATCAAGACGAGCTGCATCTTAATGCCAGATGGTGAGAGCGCTGGGAGTGCCTTCTCAATGCTCCGGGCACATTGTATAACAGAAATTCACACGGCAGCCCAGCCGTGGGGAAGAGCACCCTCGTGAATGCAGAGGCTGTGGATTTGAACCTTCAAAACCGTGACAGCGCAGCGCTCAGCATGCTTACTGAGTTCGCCAGTTATATTTCAAAAACCTACTAAAGGACTTTTTACAAGCTTGAATAAGAAATGCGCATCAAACCTACTAAGGGAAATTAACGCTTTGCTCACCATAGGAACTAGATGTCCCACAATGCATCAATGAAATCATGCACTATGCAAACGCCCACTATGGGCCGGAAATTCAATAAATAATGTTGAAAATGAATGGTGAGCTGTTGGTGCGTCATTTTAGCAGCCCATGAAGAAGGGGACTTGAGCCATGAAACGCGTCGGCAAGATATGCAAATTTTGAAATATCAAGACGAGCTGCATCTTAATGCCAGATGGTGAGAGCGCTGGGAGTGCCTTCTCAATGCTCCGGGCACATTGTATAACAGAAATTCACACAGCAGCCCAGCCGTGGGGAAGAGCACCCTCGTGAATGCAGAGGCTGTGGATTTGAACCTTCAAAACCGTGACAGCGCAGCGCTCAGCATGCTTACTGAGTTCGCCAGTTATATTTCAAAAACCTACTAAAGGACTTTTTACAAGCTTGAATAAGAAATGCGCATCAAACCTACTAAGGGAAATTAACGCTTTGCTCACCATAGGAACTAGATGTCCCACAATGCATCAATGAAATCATGCACTATGCAAACGCCCACTATGGGCCGGAAATGCAATAAATAATGTTGAAAATGAATGGTGAGCTGTTGGTGCGTCATTTTAGCAGCCCATGAAGAAGGGGACTTGAGCCCTGAAACGCGTCGGCAAGATATGCAAATTTTGAAATATCAAGACGAGCTGCATCTTAATGCCAGATGGTGAGAGCGCTGGGAGTGCCTTCTCAATGCTCCGGGCACATTGTATAACAGAAATTCACACGGCAGCCCAGCCGTGGGGAAGAGCACCCTCGTGAATGCAGAGGCTGTGGATTTGAACCTTCAAAACCGTGACAGCGCAGCGCTCAGCATGCTTACTGAGTTCGCCAGTTATATTTCAAAAACCTACTAAAGGACTTTTTACAAGCTTGAATAAGAAATGCGCATCAAACCTACTAAGGGAAATTAACGCTTTGCTCACCATAGGAACTAGATGTCCCACAATGCATCAATGAAATCATGCACTATGCAAACGCCCACTATGGGCCGGAAATTCAATAAATAATGTTGAAAATGAATGGTGAGCTGTTGGTGCGTCATTTTAGCAGCCCATGAAGAAGGGGACTTGAGCCCTGAAACGCGTCGGCAAGATATGCAAATTTTGAAATATCAAGACGAGCTGCATCTTAATGCCAGATGGTGAGAGCGCTGGGAGTGCCTTCTCAATGCTCCGGGCACATTGTATAACAGAAATTCACACGGCAGCCCAGCCGTGGGGAAGAGCACCCTCGTGAATGCAGAGGCTGTGGATTTGAACCTTCAAAACCGTGACAGCGCAGCGCTCAGCATGCTTACTGAGTTCGCCAGTTATATTTCAAAAACCTACTAAAGGACTTTTTACAAGCTTGAATAAGAAATGCGCATCAAACCTACTAAGGGAAATTAACGCTTTGCTCACCATAGGAACTAGATGTCCCACAATGCATCAATGAAATCATGCACTATGCAAACGCCCACTATGGGCCGGAAATGCAATAAATAATGTTGAAAATGAATGGTGAGCTGTTGGTGCGTCATTTTAGCAGCCCATGAAGAAGGGGACTTGAGCCCTGAAACGCGTCGGCAAGATATGCAAATTTTGAAATATCAAGTCGAGCTGCATCTTAATGCCAGATGGTGAGAGCGCTGGGAGTGCCTTCTCAATGCTCCGGGCACATTGTATAACAGAAATTCACACGGCAGCCCAGCCGTGGGGAAGAGCACCCTCGTGAATGCAGAGGCTGTGGATTTGAACCTTCAAAACCGTGACAGCGCAGCGCTCAGCATGCTTACTGAGTTCGCCAGTTATATTTCAAAAACCTACTAAAGGACTTTTTACAAGCTTGAATAAGAAATGCGCATCAAACCTACTAAGGGAAATTAACGCTTTGCTCACCATAGGAACTAGATGTCCCACAATGCATCAATGAAATCATGCACTATGCAAACGCCCACTATGGGCCGGAAATTCAATAAATAATGTTGAAAATGAATGGTGAGCTGTTGGTGCGTCATTTTAGCAGCCCATGAAGAAGGGGACTTGAGCCCTGAAACGCGTCGGCAAGATATGCAAATTTTGAAATATCAAGACGAGCTGCATCTTAATGCCAGATGGTGAGAGCGCTGGGAGTGCCTTCTCAATGCTCCGGGCACATTGTATAACAGAAATTCACACGGCAGCCCAGCCGTGGGGAAGAGCACCCTCGTGAATGCAGAGGCTGTGGATTTGAACCTTCAAAACCGTGACAGCGCAGCGCTCAGCATGCTTACTGAGTTCGCCAGTTATATTTCAAAAACCTACTAAAGGACTTTTTACAAGCTTGAATAAGAAATGCGCATCAAACCTACTAAGGGAAATTAACGCTTTGCTCACCATAGGAACTAGATGTCCCACAATGCATCAATGAAATCATGCACTATGCAAACGCCCACTATGGGCCGGAAATGCAATAAATAATGTTGAAAATGAATGGTGAGCTGTTGGTGCGTCATTTTAGCAGCCCATGAAGAAGGGGACTTGAGCCCTGAAACGCGTCGGCAAGATATGCAAATTTTGAAATATCAAGACGAGCTGCATCTTAATGCCAGATGGTGAGAGCGCTGGGAGTGCCTTCTCAATGCTCCGGGCACATTGTATAACAGAAATTCACACGGCAGCCCAGCCGTGGGGAAGAGCACCCTCGTGAATGCAGAGGCTGTGGATTTGAACCTTCAAAACCGTGACAGCGCAGCGCTCAGCATGCTTACTGAGTTCGCCAGTTATATTTCAAAAACCTACTAAAGGACTTTTTACAAGCTTGAATAAGAAATGCGCATCAAACCTACTAAGGGAAATTAACGCTTTGCTCACCATAGGAACTAGATGTCCCACAATGCATCAATGAAATCATGCACTATGCAAACGCCCACTATGGGCCGGAAATGCAATAAATAATGTTGAAAATGAATGGTGAGCTGTTGGTGCGTCATTTTAGCAGCCCATGAAGAAGGGGACTTGAGCCCTGAAACGCGTCGGCAAGATATGCAAATTTTGAAATATCAAGACGAGCTGCATCTTAATGCCAGATGGTGAGAGCGCTGGGAGTGCCTTCTCAATGCTCCGGGCACATTGTATAACAGAAATTCACACGGCAGCCCAGCCGTGGGGAAGAGCACCCTCGTGAATGCAGAGGCTGTGGATTTGAACCTTCAAAACCGTGACAGCGCAGCGCTCAGCATGCTTACTGAGTTCGCCAGTTATATTTCAAAAACCTACTAAAGGACTTTTTACAAGCTTGAATAAGAAATGCGCATCAAACCTACTAAGGGAAATTAACGCTTTGCTCACCATAGGAACTAGATGTCCCACAATGCATCAATGAAATCATGCACTATGCAAACGCCCACTATGGGCCGGAAATTCAATAAATAATGTTGAAAATGAATGGTGAGCTGTTGGTGCGTCATTTTAGCAGCCCATGAAGAAGGGGACTTGAGCCCTGAAACGCGTCGGCAAGATATGCAAATTTTGAAATATCAAGACGAGCTGCATCTTAATGCCAGATGGTGAGAGCGCTGGGAGTGCCTTCTCAATGCTCCGGGCACATTGTATAACAGAAATTCACACGGCAGCCCAGCCGTGGGGAAGAGCACCCTCGTGAATGCAGAGGCTGTGGATTTGAACCTTCAAAACCGTGACAGCGCAGCGCTCAGCATGCTTACTGAGTTCGCCAGTTATATTTCAAAAACCTACTAAAGGACTTTTTACAAGCTTGAATAAGAAATGCGCATCAAACCTACTAAGGGAAATTAACGCTTTGCTCACCATAGGAACTAGATGTCCCACAATGCATCAATGAAATCATGCACTATGCAAACGCCCACTATGGGCCGGAAATTCAATAAATAATGTTGAAAATGAATGGTGAGCTGTTGGTGCGTCATTTTAGCAGCCCATGAAGAAGGGGACTTGAGCCCTGAAACGCGTCGGCAAGATATGCAAATTTTGAAATATCAAGACGAGCTGCATCTTAATGCCAGATGGTGAGAGCGCTGGGAGTGCCTTCTCAATGCTCCGGGCACATTGTATAACAGAAATTCACACGGCAGCCCAGCCGTGGGGAAGAGCACCCTCGTGAATGCAGAGGCTGTGGATTTGAACCTTCAAAACCGTGACAGCGCAGCGCTCAGCATGCTTACTGAGTTCGCCAGTTATATTTCAAAAACCTACTAAAGGACTTTTTACAAGCTTGAATAAGAAATGCGCATCAAACCTACTAAGGGAAATTAACGCTTTGCTCACCATAGGAACTAGATGTCCCACAATGCATCAATGAAATCATGCACTATGCAAACGCCCACTATGGGCCGGAAATTCAATAAATAATGTTGAAAATGAATGGTGAGCTGTTGGTGCGTCATTTTAGCAGCCCATGAAGAAGGGGACTTGAGCCCTGAAACGCGTCGGCAAGATATGCAAATTTTGAAATATCAAGACGAGCTGCATCTTAATGCCAGATGGTGAGAGCGCTGGGAGTGCCTTCTCAATGCTCCGGGCACATTGTATAACAGAAATTCACACGGCAGCCCAGCCGTGGGGAAGAGCACCCTCGTGAATGCAGAGGCTGTGGATTTGAACCTTCAAAACCGTGACAGCGCAGCGCTCAGCATGCTTACTGAGTTCGCCAGTTATATTTCAAAAACCTACTAAAGGACTTTTTACAAGCTTGAATAAGAAATGCGCATCAAACCTACTAAGGGAAATTAACGCTTTGCTCACCATAGGAACTAGATGTCCCACAATGCATCAATGAAATCATGCACTATGCAAACGCCCACTATGGGCCGGAAATTCAATAAATAATGTTGAAAATGAATGGTGAGCTGTTGGTGCGTCATTTTAGCAGCCCATGAAGAAGGGGACTTGAGCCCTGAAACGCGTCGGCAAGATATGCAAATTTTGAAATATCAAGACGAGCTGCATCTTAATGCCAGATGGTGAGAGCGCTGGGAGTGCCTTCTCAATGCTCCGGGCACATTGTATAACAGAAATTCACACGGCAGCCCAGCCGTGGGGAAGAGCACCCTCGTGAATGCAGAGGCTGTGGATTTGAACCTTCAAAACCGTGACAGCGCAGCGCTCAGCATGCTTACTGAGTTCGCCAGTTATATTTCAAAAACCTACTAAAGGACTTTTTACAAGCTTGAATAAGAAATGCGCATCAAACCTACTAAGGGAAATTAACGCTTTGCTCACCATAGGAACTAGATGTCCCACAATGCATCAATGAAATCATGCACTATGCAAACGCCCACTATGGGCCGGAAATGCAATAAATAATGTTGAAAATGAATGGTGAGCTGTTGGTGCGTCATTTTAGCAGCCCATGAAGAAGGGGACTTGAGCCCTGAAACGCGTCGGCAAGATATGCAAATTTTGAAATATCAAGACGAGCTGCATCTTAATGCCAGATGGTGAGAGCGCTGGGAGTGCCTTCTCAATGCTCCGGGCACATTGTATAACAGAAATTCACACGGCAGCCCAGCCGTGGGGAAGAGCACCCTCGTGAATGCAGAGGCTGTGGATTTGAACCTTCAAAACCGTGACAGCGCAGCGCTCAGCATGCTTACTGAGTTCGCCAGTTATATTTCAAAAACCTACTAAAGGACTTTTTACAAGCTTGAATAAGAAATGCGCATCAAACCTACTAAGGGAAATTAACGCTTTGCTCACCATAGGAACTAGATGTCCCACAATGCATCAATGAAATCATGCACTATGCAAACGCCCACTATGGGCCGGAAATTCAATAAATAATGTTGAAAATGAATGGTGAGCTGTTGGTGCGTCATTTTAGCAGCCCATGAAGAAGGGGACTTGAGCCCTGAAACGCGTCGGCAAGATATGCAAATTTTGAAATATCAAGACGAGCTGCATCTTAATGCCAGATGGTGAGAGCGCTGGGAGTGCCTTCTCAATGCTCCGGGCACATTGTATAACAGAAATTCACACGGCAGCCCAGCCGTGGGGAAGAGCACCCTCGTGAATGCAGAGGCTGTGGATTTGAACCTTCAAAACCGTGACAGCGCAGCGCTCAGCATGCTTACTGAGTTCGCCAGTTATATTTCAAAAACCTACTAAAGGACTTTTTACAAGCTTGAATAAGAAATGCGCATCAAACCTACTAAGGGAAATTAACGCTTTGCTCACCATAGGAACTAGATGTCCCACAATGCATCAATGAAATCATGCACTATGCAAACGCCCACTATGGGCCGGAAATGCAATAAATAATGTTGAAAATGAATGGTGAGCTGTTGGTGCGTCATTTTAGCAGCCCATGAAGAAGGGGACTTGAGCCCTGAAACGCGTCGGCAAGATATGCAAATTTTGAAATATCAAGACGAGCTGCATCTTAATGCCAGATGGTGAGAGCGCTGGGAGTGCCTTCTCAATGCTCCGGGCACATTGTATAACAGAAATTCACACGGCAGCCCAGCCGTGGGGAAGAGCACCCTCGTGAATGCAGAGGCTGTGGATTTGAACCTTCAAAACCGTGACAGCGCAGCGCTCAGCATGCTTACTGAGTTCGCCAGTTATATTTCAAAAACCTACTAAAGGACTTTTTACAAGCTTGAATAAGAAATGCGCATCAAACCTACTAAGGGAAATTAACGCTTTGCTCACCATAGGAACTAGATGTCCCACAATGCATCAATGAAATCATGCACTATGCAAACGCCCACTATGGGCCGGAAATGCAATAAATAATGTTGAAAATGAATGGTGAGCTGTTGGTGCGTCATTTTAGCAGCCCATGAAGAAGGGGACTTGAGCCCTGAAACGCGTCGGCAAGATATGCAAATTTTGAAATATCAAGACGAGCTGCATCTTAATGCCAGATGGTGAGAGCGCTGGGAGTGCCTTCTCAATGCTCCGGGCACATTGTATAACAGAAATTCACACGGCAGCCCAGCCGTGGGGAAGAGCACCCTCGTGAATGCAGAGGCTGTGGATTTGAACCTTCAAAACCGTGACAGCGCAGCGCTCAGCATGCTTACTGAGTTCGCCAGTTATATTTCAAAAACCTACTAAAGGACTTTTTACAAGCTTGAATAAGAAATGCGCATCAAACCTACTAAGGGAAATTAACGCTTTGCTCACCATAGGAACTAGATGTCCCACAATGCATCAATGAAATCATGCACTATGCAAACGCCCACTATGGGCCGGAAATTCAATAAATAATGTTGAAAATGAATGGTGAGCTGTTGGTGCGTCATTTTAGCAGCCCATGAAGAAGGGGACTTGAGCCCTGAAACGCGTCGGCAAGATATGCAAATTTTGAAATATCAAGACGAGCTGCATCTTAATGCCAGATGGTGAGAGCGCTGGGAGTGCCTTCTCAATGCTCCGGGCACATTGTATAACAGAAATTCACACGGCAGCCCAGCCGTGGGGAAGAGCACCCTCGTGAATGCAGAGGCTGTGGATTTGAACCTTCAAAACCGTGACAGCGCAGCGCTCAGCATGCTTACTGAGTTCGCCAGTTATATTTCAAAAACCTACTAAAGGACTTTTTACAAGCTTGAATAAGAAATGCGCATCAAACCTACTAAGGGAAATTAACGCTTTGCTCACCATAGGAACTAGATGTCCCACAATGCATCAATGAAATCATGCACTATGCAAACGCCCACTATGGGCCGGAAATGCAATAAATAATGTTGAAAATGAATGGTGAGCTGTTGGTGCGTCATTTTAGCAGCCCATGAAGAAGGGGACTTGAGCCCTGAAACGCGTCGGCAAGATATGCAAATTTTGAAATATCAAGACGAGCTGCATCTTAATGCCAGATGGTGAGAGCGCTGGGAGTGCCTTCTCAATGCTCCGGGCACATTGTATAACAGAAATTCACACGGCAGCCCAGCCGTGGGGAAGAGCACCCTCGTGAATGCAGAGGCTGTGGATTTGAACCTTCAAAACCGTGACAGCGCAGCGCTCAGCATGCTTACTGAGTTCGCCAGTTATATTTCAAAAACCTACTAAAGGACTTTTTACAAGCTTGAATAAGAAATGCGCATCAAACCTACTAAGGGAAATTAACGCTTTGCTCACCATAGGAACTAGATGTCCCACAATGCATCAATGAAATCATGCACTATGCAAACGCCCACTATGGGCCGGAAATTCAATAAATAATGTTGAAAATGAATGGTGAGCTGTTGGTGCGTCATTTTAGCAGCCCATGAAGAAGGGGACTTGAGCCCTGAAACGCGTCGGCAAGATATGCAAATTTTGAAATATCAAGACGAGCTGCATCTTAATGCCAGATGGTGAGAGCGCTGGGAGTGCCTTCTCAATGCTCCGGGCACATTGTATAACAGAAATTCACACGGCAGCCCAGCCGTGGGGAAGAGCACCCTCGTGAATGCAGAGGCTGTGGATTTGAACCTTCAAAACCGTGACAGCGCAGCGCTCAGCATGCTTACTGAGTTCGCCAGTTATATTTCAAAAACCTACTAAAGGACTTTTTACAAGCTTGAATAAGAAATGCGCATCAAACCTACTAAGGGAAATTAACGCTTTGCTCACCATAGGAACTAGATGTCCCACAATGCATCAATGAAATCATGCACTATGCAAACGCCCACTATGGGCCGGAAATGCAATAAATAATGTTGAAAATGAATGGTGAGCTGTTGGTGCGTCATTTTAGCAGCCCATGAAGAAGGGGACTTGAGCCCTGAAACGCGTCGGCAAGATATGCAAATTTTGAAATATCAAGACGAGCTGCATCTTAATGCCAGATGGTGAGAGCGCTGGGAGTGCCTTCTCAATGCTCCGGGCACATTGTATAACAGAAATTCACACGGCAGCCCAGCCGTGGGGAAGAGCACCCTCGTGAATGCAGAGGCTGTGGATTTGAACCTTCAAAACCGTGACAGCGCAGCGCTCAGCATGCTTACTGAGTTCGCCAGTTATATTTCAAAAACCTACTAAAGGACTTTTTACAAGCTTGAATAAGAAATGCGCATCAAACCTACTAAGGGAAATTAACGCTTTGCTCACCATAGGAACTAGATGTCCCACAATGCATCAATGAAATCATGCACTATGCAAACGCCCACTATGGGCCGGAAATTCAATAAATAATGTTGAAAATGAATGGTGAGCTGTTGGTGCGTCATTTTAGCAGCCCATGAAGAAGGGGACTTGAGCCCTGAAACGCGTCGGCAAGATATGCAAATTTTGAAATATCAAGACGAGCTGCATCTTAATGCCAGATGGTGAGAGCGCTGGGAGTGCCTTCTCAATGCTCCGGGCACATTGTATAACAGAAATTCACACGGCAGCCCAGCCGTGGGGAAGAGCACCCTCGTGAATGCAGAGGCTGTGGATTTGAACCTTCAAAACCGTGACAGCGCAGCGCTCAGCATGCTTACTGAGTTCGCCAGTTATATTTCAAAAACCTACTAAAGGACTTTTTACAAGCTTGAATAAGAAATGCGCATCAAACCTACTAAGGGAAATTAACGCTTTGCTCACCATAGGAACTAGATGTCCCACAATGCATCAATGAAATCATGCACTATGCAAACGCCCACTATGGGCCGGAAATGCAATAAATAATGTTGAAAATGAATGGTGAGCTGTTGGTGCGTCATTTTAGCAGCCCATGAAGAAGGGGACTTGAGCCCTGAAACGCGTCGGCAAGATATGCAAATTTTGAAATATCAAGACGAGCTGCATCTTAATGCCAGATGGTGAGAGCGCTGGGAGTGCCTTCTCAATGCTCCGGGCACATTGTATAACAGAAATTCACACGGCAGCCCAGCCGTGGGGAAGAGCACCCTCGTGAATGCAGAGGCTGTGGATTTGAACCTTCAAAACCGTGACAGCGCAGCGCTCAGCATGCTTACTGAGTTCGCCAGTTATATTTCAAAAACCTACTAAAGGACTTTTTACAAGCTTGAATAAGAAATGCGCATCAAACCTACTAAGGGAAATTAACGCTTTGCTCACCATAGGAACTAGATGTCCCACAATGCATCAATGAAATCATGCACTATGCAAACGCCCACTATGGGCCGGAAATTCAATAAATAATGTTGAAAATGAATGGTGAGCTGTTGGTGCGTCATTTTAGCAGCCCATGAAGAAGGGGACTTGAGCCCTGAAACGCGTCGGCAAGATATGCAAATTTTGAAATATCAAGACGAGCTGCATCTTAATGCCAGATGGTGAGAGCGCTGGGAGTGCCTTCTCAATGCTCCGGGCACATTGTATAACAGAAATTCACACGGCAGCCCAGCCGTGGGGAAGAGCACCCTCGTGAATGCAGAGGCTGTGGATTTGAACCTTCAAAACCGTGACAGCGCAGCGCTCAGCATGCTTACTGAGTTCGCCAGTTATATTTCAAAAACCTACTAAAGGACTTTTTACAAGCTTGAATAAGAAATGCGCATCAAACCTACTAAGGGAAATTAACGCTTTGCTCACCATAGGAACTAGATGTCCCACAATGCATCAATGAAATCATGCACTATGCAAACGCCCACTATGGGCCGGAAATTCAATAAATAATGTTGAAAATGAATGGTGAGCTGTTGGTGCGTCATTTTAGCAGCCCATGAAGAAGGGGACTTGAGCCCTGAAACGCGTCGGCAAGATATGCAAATTTTGAAATATCAAGACGAGCTGCATCTTAATGCCAGATGGTGAGAGCGCTGGGAGTGCCTTCTCAATGCTCCGGGCACATTGTATAACAGAAATTCACACGGCAGCCCAGCCGTGGGGAAGAGCACCCTCGTGAATGCAGAGGCTGTGGATTTGAACCTTCAAAACCGTGACAGCGCAGCGCTCAGCATGCTTACTGAGTTCGCCAGTTATATTTCAAAAACCTACTAAAGGACTTTTTACAAGCTTGAATAAGAAATGCGCATCAAACCTACTAAGGGAAATTAACGCTTTGCTCACCATAGGAACTAGATGTCCCACAATGCATCAATGAAATCATGCACTATGCAAACGCCCACTATGGGCCGGAAATTCAATAAATAATGTTGAAAATGAATGGTGAGCTGTTGGTGCGTCATTTTAGCAGCCCATGAAGAAGGGGACTTGAGCCCTGAAACGCGTCGGCAAGATATGCAAATTTTGAAATATCAAGACGAGCTGCATCTTAATGCCAGATGGTGAGAGCGCTGGGAGTGCCTTCTCAATGCTCCGGGCACATTGTATAACAGAAATTCACACGGCAGCCCAGCCGTGGGGAAGAGCACCCTCGTGAATGCAGAGGCTGTGGATTTGAACCTTCAAAACCGTGACAGCGCAGCGCTCAGCATGCTTACTGAGTTCGCCAGTTATATTTCAAAAACCTACTAAAGGACTTTTTACAAGCTTGAATAAGAAATGCGCATCAAACCTACTAAGGGAAATTAACGCTTTGCTCACCATAGGAACTAGATGTCCCACAATGCATCAATGAAATCATGCACTATGCAAACGCCCACTATGGGCCGGAAATGCAATAAATAATGTTGAAAATGAATGGTGAGCTGTTGGTGCGTCATTTTAGCAGCCCATGAAGAAGGGGACTTGAGCCCTGAAACGCGTCGGCAAGATATGCAAATTTTGAAATATCAAGACGAGCTGCATCTTAATGCCAGATGGTGAGAGCGCTGGGAGTGCCTTCTCAATGCTCCGGGCACATTGTATAACAGAAATTCACACGGCAGCCCAGCCGTGGGGAAGAGCACCCTCGTGAATGCAGAGGCTGTGGATTTGAACCTTCAAAACCGTGACAGCGCAGCGCTCAGCATGCTTACTGAGTTCGCCAGTTATATTTCAAAAACCTACTAAAGGACTTTTTACAAGCTTGAATAAGAAATGCGCATCAAACCTACTAAGGGAAATTAACGCTTTGCTCACCATAGGAACTAGATGTCCCACAATGCATCAATGAAATCATGCACTATGCAAACGCCCACTATGGGCCGGAAATTCAATAAATAATGTTGAAAATGAATGGTGAGCTGTTGGTGCGTCATTTTAGCAGCCCATGAAGAAGGGGACTTGAGCCCTGAAACGCGTCGGCAAGATATGCAAATTTTGAAATATCAAGACGAGCTGCATCTTAATGCCAGATGGTGAGAGCGCTGGGAGTGCCTTCTCAATGCTCCGGGCACATTGTATAACAGAAATTCACACGGCAGCCCAGCCGTGGGGAAGAGCACCCTCGTGAATGCAGAGGCTGTGGATTTGAACCTTCAAAACCGTGACAGCGCAGCGCTCAGCATGCTTACTGAGTTCGCCAGTTATATTTCAAAAACCTACTAAAGGACTTTTTACAAGCTTGAATAAGAAATGCGCATCAAACCTACTAAGGGAAATTAACGCTTTGCTCACCATAGGAACTAGATGTCCCACAATGCATCAATGAAATCATGCACTATGCAAACGCCCACTATGGGCCGGAAATGCAATAAATAATGTTGAAAATGAATGGTGAGCTGTTGGTGCGTCATTTTAGCAGCCCATGAAGAAGGGGACTTGAGCCCTGAAACGCGTCGGCAAGATATGCAAATTTTGAAATATCAAGACGAGCTGCATCTTAATGCCAGATGGTGAGAGCGCTGGGAGTGCCTTCTCAATGCTCCGGGCACATTGTATAACAGAAATTCACACGGCAGCCCAGCCGTGGGGAAGAGCACCCTCGTGAATGCAGAGGCTGTGGATTTGAACCTTCAAAACCGTGACAGCGCAGCGCTCAGCATGCTTACTGAGTTCGCCAGTTATATTTCAAAAACCTACTAAAGGACTTTTTACAAGCTTGAATAAGAAATGCGCATCAAACCTACTAAGGGAAATTAACGCTTTGCTCACCATAGGAACTAGATGTCCCACAATGCATCAATGAAATCATGCACTATGCAAACGCCCACTATGGGCCGGAAATGCAATAAATAATGTTGAAAATGAATGGTGAGCTGTTGGTGCGTCATTTTAGCAGCCCATGAAGAAGGGGACTTGAGCCCTGAAACGCGTCGGCAAGATATGCAAATTTTGAAATATCAAGACGAGCTGCATCTTAATGCCAGATGGTGAGAGCGCTGGGAGTGCCTTCTCAATGCTCCGGGCACATTGTATAACAGAAATTCACACGGCAGCCCAGCCGTGGGGAAGAGCACCCTCGTGAATGCAGAGGCTGTGGATTTGAACCTTCAAAACCGTGACAGCGCAGCGCTCAGCATGCTTACTGAGTTCGCCAGTTATATTTCAAAAACCTACTAAAGGACTTTTTACAAGCTTGAATAAGAAATGCGCATCAAACCTACTAAGGGAAATTAACGCTTTGCTCACCATAGGAACTAGATGTCCCACAATGCATCAATGAAATCATGCACTATGCAAACGCCCACTATGGGCCGGAAATTCAATAAATAATGTTGAAAATGAATGGTGAGCTGTTGGTGCGTCATTTTAGCAGCCCATGAAGAAGGGGACTTGAGCCCTGAAACGCGTCGGCAAGATATGCAAATTTTGAAATATCAAGACGAGCTGCATCTTAATGCCAGATGGTGAGAGCGCTGGGAGTGCCTTCTCAATGCTCCGGGCACATTGTATAACAGAAATTCACACGGCAGCCCAGCCGTGGGGAAGAGCACCCTCGTGAATGCAGAGGCTGTGGATTTGAACCTTCAAAACCGTGACAGCGCAGCGCTCAGCATGCTTACTGAGTTCGCCAGTTATATTTCAAAAACCTACTAAAGGACTTTTTACAAGCTTGAATAAGAAATGCGCATCAAACCTACTAAGGGAAATTAACGCTTTGCTCACCATAGGAACTAGATGTCCCACAATGCATCAATGAAATCATGCACTATGCAAACGCCCACTATGGGCCGGAAATGCAATAAATAATGTTGAAAATGAATGGTGAGCTGTTGGTGCGTCATTTTAGCAGCCCATGAAGAAGGGGACTTGAGCCCTGAAACACGTCGGCAAGATATGCAAATTTTGAAATATCAAGACGAGCTGCATCTTAATGCCAGATGGTGAGAGCGCTGGGAGTGCCTTCTCAATGCTCCGGGCACATTGTATAACAGAAATTCACACGGCAGCCCAGCCGTGGGGAAGAGCACCCTCGTGAATGCAGAGGCTGTGGATTTGAACCTTCAAAACCGTGACAGCGCAGCGCTCAGCATGCTTACTGAGTTCGCCAGTTATATTTCAAAAACCTACTAAAGGACTTTTTACAAGCTTGAATAAGAAATGCGCATCAAACCTACTAAGGGAAATTAACGCTTTGCTCACCATAGGAACTAGATGTCCCACAATGCATCAATGAAATCATGCACTATGCAAACGCCCACTATGGGCCGGAAATTCAATAAATAATGTTGAAAATGAATGGTGAGCTGTTGGTGCGTCATTTTAGCAGCCCATGAAGAAGGGGACTTGAGCCCTGAAACGCGTCGGCAAGATATGCAAATTTTGAAATATCAAGACGAGCTGCATCTTAATGCCAGATGGTGAGAGCGCTGGGAGTGCCTTCTCAATGCTCCGGGCACATTGTATAACAGAAATTCACACGGCAGCCCAGCCGTGGGGAAGAGCACCCTCGTGAATGCAGAGGCTGTGGATTTGAACCTTCAAAACCGTGACAGCGCAGCGCTCAGCATGCTTACTGAGTTCGCCAGTTATATTTCAAAAACCTACTAAAGGACTTTTTACAAGCTTGAATAAGAAATGCGCATCAAACCTACTAAGGGAAATTAACGCTTTGCTCACCATAGGAACTAGATGTCCCACAATGCATCAATGAAATCATGCACTATGCAAACGCCCACTATGGGCCGGAAATGCAATAAATAATGTTGAAAATGAATGGTGAGCTGTTGGTGCGTCATTTTAGCAGCCCATGAAGAAGGGGACTTGAGCCCTGAAACGCGTCGGCAAGATATGCAAATTTTGAAATATCAAGACGAGCTGCATCTTAATGCCAGATGGTGAGAGCGCTGGGAGTGCCTTCTCAATGCTCCGGGCACATTGTATAACAGAAATTCACACGGCAGCCCAGCCGTGGGGAAGAGCACCCTCGTGAATGCAGAGGCTGTGGATTTGAACCTTCAAAACCGTGACAGCGCAGCGCTCAGCATGCTTACTGAGTTCGCCAGTTATATTTCAAAAACCTACTAAAGGACTTTTTACAAGCTTGAATAAGAAATGCGCATCAAACCTACTAAGGGAAATTAACGCTTTGCTCACCATAGGAACTAGATGTCCCACAATGCATCAATGAAATCATGCACTATGCAAACGCCCACTATGGGCCGGAAATTCAATAAATAATGTTGAAAATGAATGGTGAGCTGTTGGTGCGTCATTTTAGCAGCCCATGAAGAAGGGGACTTGAGCCCTGAAACGCGTCGGCAAGATATGCAAATTTTGAAATATCAAGACGAGCTGCATCTTAATGCCAGATGGTGAGAGCGCTGGGAGTGCCTTCTCAATGCTCCGGGCACATTGTATAACAGAAATTCACACGGCAGCCCAGCCGTGGGGAAGAGCACCCTCGTGAATGCAGAGGCTGTGGATTTGAACCTTCAAAACCGTGACAGCGCAGCGCTCAGCATGCTTACTGAGTTCGCCAGTTATATTTCAAAAACCTACTAAAGGACTTTTTACAAGCTTGAATAAGAAATGCGCATCAAACCTACTAAGGGAAATTAACGCTTTGCTCACCATAGGAACTAGATGTCCCACAATGCATCAATGAAATCATGCACTATGCAAACGCCCACTATGGGCCGGAAATGCAATAAATAATGTTGAAAATGAATGGTGAGCTGTTGGTGCGTCATTTTAGCAGCCCATGAAGAAGGGGACTTGAGCCCTGAAACGCGTCGGCAAGATATGCAAATTTTGAAATATCAAGACGAGCTGCATCTTAATGCCAGATGGTGAGAGCGCTGGGAGTGCCTTCTCAATGCTCCGGGCACATTGTATAACAGAAATTCACACGGCAGCCCAGCCGTGGGGAAGAGCACCCTCGTGAATGCAGAGGCTGTGGATTTGAACCTTCAAAACCGTGACAGCGCAGCGCTCAGCATGCTTACTGAGTTCGCCAGTTATATTTCAAAAACCTACTAAAGGACTTTTTACAAGCTTGAATAAGAAATGCGCATCAAACCTACTAAGGGAAATTAACGCTTTGCTCACCATAGGAACTAGATGTCCCACAATGCATCAATGAAATCATGCACTATGCAAACGCCCACTATGGGCCGGAAATTCAATAAATAATGTTGAAAATGAATGGTGAGCTGTTGGTGCGTCATTTTAGCAGCCCATGAAGAAGGGGACTTGAGCCCTGAAACGCGTCGGCAAGATATGCAAATTTTGAAATATCAAGACGAGCTGCATCTTAATGCCAGATGGTGAGAGCGCTGGGAGTGCCTTCTCAATGCTCCGGGCACATTGTATAACAGAAATTCACACGGCAGCCCAGCCGTGGGGAAGAGCACCCTCGTGAATGCAGAGGCTGTGGATTTGAACCTTCAAAACCGTGACAGCGCAGCGCTCAGCATGCTTACTGAGTTCGCCAGTTATATTTCAAAAACCTACTAAAGGACTTTTTACAAGCTTGAATAAGAAATGCGCATCAAACCTACTAAGGGAAATTAACGCTTTGCTCACCATAGGAACTAGATGTCCCACAATGCATCAATGAAATCATGCACTATGCAAACGCCCACTATGGGCCGGAAATTCAATAAATAATGTTGAAAATGAATGGTGAGCTGTTGGTGCGTCATTTTAGCAGCCCATGAAGAAGGGGACTTGAGCCCTGAAACGCGTCGGCAAGATATGCAAATTTTGAAATATCAAGACGAGCTGCATCTTAATGCCAGATGGTGAGAGCGCTGGGAGTGCCTTCTCAATGCTCCGGGCACATTGTATAACAGAAATTCACACGGCAGCCCAGCCGTGGGGAAGAGCACCCTCGTGAATGCAGAGGCTGTGGATTTGAACCTTCAAAACCGTGACAGCGCAGCGCTCAGCATGCTTACTGAGTTCGCCAGTTATATTTCAAAAACCTACTAAAGGACTTTTTACAAGCTTGAATAAGAAATGCGCATCAAACCTACTAAGGGAAATTAACGCTTTGCTCACCATAGGAACTAGATGTCCCACAATGCATCAATGAAATCATGCACTATGCAAACGCCCACTATGGGCCGGAAATTCAATAAATAATGTTGAAAATGAATGGTGAGCTGTTGGTGCGTCATTTTAGCAGCCCATGAAGAAGGGGACTTGAGCCCTGAAACGCGTCGGCAAGATATGCAAATTTTGAAATATCAAGACGAGCTGCATCTTAATGCCAGATGGTGAGAGCGCTGGGAGTGCCTTCTCAATGCTCCGGGCACATTGTATAACAGAAATTCACACGGCAGCCCAGCCGTGGGGAAGAGCACCCTCGTGAATGCAGAGGCTGTGGATTTGAACCTTCAAAACCGTGACAGCGCAGCGCTCAGCATGCTTACTGAGTTCGCCAGTTATATTTCAAAAACCTACTAAAGGACTTTTTACAAGCTTGAATAAGAAATGCGCATCAAACCTACTAAGGGAAATTAACGCTTTGCTCACCATAGGAACTAGATGTCCCACAATGCATCAATGAAATCATGCACTATGCAAACGCCCACTATGGGCCGGAAATGCAATAAATAATGTTGAAAATGAATGGTGAGCTGTTGGTGCGTCATTTTAGCAGCCCATGAAGAAGGGGACTTGAGCCCTGAAACGCGTCGGCAAGATATGCAAATTTTGAAATATCAAGACGAGCTGCATCTTAATGCCAGATGGTGAGAGCGCTGGGAGTGCCTTCTCAATGCTCCGGGCACATTGTATAACAGAAATTCACACGGCAGCCCAGCCGTGGGGAAGAGCACCCTCGTGAATGCAGAGGCTGTGGATTTGAACCTTCAAAACCGTGACAGCGCAGCGCTCAGCATGCTTACTGAGTTCGCCAGTTATATTTCAAAAACCTACTAAAGGACTTTTTACAAGCTTGAATAAGAAATGCGCATCAAACCTACTAAGGGAAATTAACGCTTTGCTCACCATAGGAACTAGATGTCCCACAATGCATCAATGAAATCATGCACTATGCAAACGCCCACTATGGGCCGGAAATTCAATAAATAATGTTGAAAATGAATGGTGAGCTGTTGGTGCGTCATTTTAGCAGCCCATGAAGAAGGGGACTTGAGCCCTGAAACGCGTCGGCAAGATATGCAAATTTTGAAATATCAAGACGAGCTGCATCTTAATGCCAGATGGTGAGAGCGCTGGGAGTGCCTTCTCAATGCTCCGGGCACATTGTATAACAGAAATTCACACGGCAGCCCAGCCGTGGGGAAGAGCACCCTCGTGAATGCAGAGGCTGTGGATTTGAACCTTCAAAACCGTGACAGCGCAGCGCTCAGCATGCTTACTGAGTTCGCCAGTTATATTTCAAAAACCTACTAAAGGACTTTTTACAAGCTTGAATAAGAAATGCGCATCAAACCTACTAAGGGAAATTAACGCTTTGCTCACCATAGGAACTAGATGTCCCACAATGCATCAATGAAATCATGCACTATGCAAACGCCCACTATGGGCCGGAAATGCAATAAATAATGTTGAAAATGAATGGTGAGCTGTTGGTGCGTCATTTTAGCAGCCCATGAAGAAGGGGACTTGAGCCCTGAAACGCGTCGGCAAGATATGCAAATTTTGAAATATCAAGACGAGCTGCATCTTAATGCCAGATGGTGAGAGCGCTGGGAGTGCCTTCTCAATGCTCCGGGCACATTGTATAACAGAAATTCACACGGCAGCCCAGCCGTGGGGAAGAGCACCCTCGTGAATGCAGAGGCTGTGGATTTGAACCTTCAAAACCGTGACAGCGCAGCGCTCAGCATGCTTACTGAGTTCGCCAGTTATATTTCAAAAACCTACTAAAGGACTTTTTACAAGCTTGAATAAGAAATGCGCATCAAACCTACTAAGGGAAATTAACGCTTTGCTCACCATAGGAACTAGATGTCCCACAATGCATCAATGAAATCATGCACTATGCAAACGCCCACTATGGGCCGGAAATTCAATAAATAATGTTGAAAATGAATGGTGAGCTGTTGGTGCGTCATTTTAGCAGCCCATGAAGAAGGGGACTTGAGCCCTGAAACGCGTCGGCAAGATATGCAAATTTTGAAATATCAAGACGAGCTGCATCTTAATGCCAGATGGTGAGAGCGCTGGGAGTGCCTTCTCAATGCTCCGGGCACATTGTATAACAGAAATTCACACGGCAGCCCAGCCGTGGGGAAGAGCACCCTCGTGAATGCAGAGGCTGTGGATTTGAACCTTCAAAACCGTGACAGCGCAGCGCTCAGCATGCTTACTGAGTTCGCCAGTTATATTTCAAAAACCTACTAAAGGACTTTTTACAAGCTTGAATAAGAAATGCGCATCAAACCTACTAAGGGAAATTAACGCTTTGCTCACCATAGGAACTAGATGTCCCACAATGCATCAATGAAATCATGCACTATGCAAACGCCCACTATGGGCCGGAAATTCAATAAATAATGTTGAAAATGAATGGTGAGCTGTTGGTGCGTCATTTTAGCAGCCCATGAAGAAGGGGACTTGAGCCCTGAAACGCGTCGGCAAGATATGCAAATTTTGAAATATCAAGACGAGCTGCATCTTAATGCCAGATGGTGAGAGCGCTGGGAGTGCCTTCTCAATGCTCCGGGCACATTGTATAACAGAAATTCACACGGCAGCCCAGCCGTGGGGAAGAGCACCCTCGTGAATGCAGAGGCTGTGGATTTGAACCTTCAAAACCGTGACAGCGCAGCGCTCAGCATGCTTACTGAGTTCGCCAGTTATATTTCAAAAACCTACTAAAGGACTTTTTACAAGCTTGAATAAGAAATGCGCATCAAACCTACTAAGGGAAATTAACGCTTTGCTCACCATAGGAACTAGATGTCCCACAATGCATCAATGAAATCATGCACTATGCAAACGCCCACTATGGGCCGGAAATGCAATAAATAATGTTGAAAATGAATGGTGAGCTGTTGGTGCGTCATTTTAGCAGCCCATGAAGAAGGGGACTTGAGCCCTGAAACGCGTCGGCAAGATATGCAAATTTTGAAATATCAAGACGAGCTGCATCTTAATGCCAGATGGTGAGAGCGCTGGGAGTGCCTTCTCAATGCTCCGGGCACATTGTATAACAGAAATTCACACGGCAGCCCAGCCGTGGGGAAGAGCACCCTCGTGAATGCAGAGGCTGTGGATTTGAACCTTCAAAACCGTGACAGCGCAGCGCTCAGCATGCTTACTGAGTTCGCCAGTTATATTTCAAAAACCTACTAAAGGACTTTTTACAAGCTTGAATAAGAAATGCGCATCAAACCTACTAAGGGAAATTAACGCTTTGCTCACCATAGGAACTAGATGTCCCACAATGCATCAATGAAATCATGCACTATGCAAACGCCCACTATGGGCCGGAAATGCAATAAATAATGTTGAAAATGAATGGTGAGCTGTTGGTGCGTCATTTTAGCAGCCCATGAAGAAGGGGACTTGAGCCCTGAAACGCGTCGGCAAGATATGCAAATTTTGAAATATCAAGACGAGCTGCATCTTAATGCCAGATGGTGAGAGCGCTGGGAGTGCCTTCTCAATGCTCCGGGCACATTGTATAACAGAAATTCACACGGCAGCCCAGCCGTGGGGAAGAGCACCCTCGTGAATGCAGAGGCTGTGGATTTGAACCTTCAAAACCGTGACAGCGCAGCGCTCAGCATGCTTACTGAGTTCGCCAGTTATATTTCAAAAACCTACTAAAGGACTTTTTACAAGCTTGAATAAGAAATGCGCATCAAACCTACTAAGGGAAATTAACGCTTTGCTCACCATAGGAACTAGATGTCCCACAATGCATCAATGAAATCATGCACTATGCAAACGCCCACTATGGGCCGGAAATGCAATAAATAATGTTGAAAATGAATGGTGAGCTGTTGGTGCGTCATTTTAGCAGCCCATGAAGAAGGGGACTTGAGCCCTGAAACGCGTCGGCAAGATATGCAAATTTTGAAATATCAAGACGAGCTGCATCTTAATGCCAGATGGTGAGAGCGCTGGGAGTGCCTTCTCAATGCTCCGGGCACATTGTATAACAGAAATTCACACGGCAGCCCAGCCGTGGGGAAGAGCACCCTCGTGAATGCAGAGGCTGTGGATTTGAACCTTCAAAACCGTGACAGCGCAGCGCTCAGCATGCTTACTGAGTTCGCCAGTTATATTTCAAAAACCTACTAAAGGACTTTTTACAAGCTTGAATAAGAAATGCGCATCAAACCTACTAAGGGAAATTAACGCTTTGCTCACCATAGGAACTAGATGTCCCACAATGCATCAATGAAATCATGCACTATGCAAACGCCCACTATGGGCCGGAAATTCAATAAATAATGTTGAAAATGAATGGTGAGCTGTTGGTGCGTCATTTTAGCAGCCCATGAAGAAGGGGACTTGAGCCCTGAAACGCGTCGGCAAGATATGCAAATTTTGAAATATCAAGACGAGCTGCATCTTAATGCCAGATGGTGAGAGCGCTGGGAGTGCCTTCTCAATGCTCCGGGCACATTGTATAACAGAAATTCACACGGCAGCCCAGCCGTGGGGAAGAGCACCCTCGTGAATGCAGAGGCTGTGGATTTGAACCTTCAAAACCGTGACAGCGCAGCGCTCAGCATGCTTACTGAGTTCGCCAGTTATATTTCAAAAACCTACTAAAGGACTTTTTACAAGCTTGAATAAGAAATGCGCATCAAACCTACTAAGGGAAATTAACGCTTTGCTCACCATAGGAACTAGATGTCCCACAATGCATCAATGAAATCATGCACTATGCAAACGCCCACTATGGGCCGGAAATTCAATAAATAATGTTGAAAATGAATGGTGAGCTGTTGGTGCGTCATTTTAGCAGCCCATGAAGAAGGGGACTTGAGCCCTGAAACGCGTCGGCAAGATATGCAAATTTTGAAATATCAAGACGAGCTGCATCTTAATGCCAGATGGTGAGAGCGCTGGGAGTGCCTTCTCAATGCTCCGGGCACATTGTATAACAGAAATTCACACGGCAGCCCAGCCGTGGGGAAGAGCACCCTCGTGAATGCAGAGGCTGTGGATTTGAACCTTCAAAACCGTGACAGCGCAGCGCTCAGCATGCTTACTGAGTTCGCCAGTTATATTTCAAAAACCTACTAAAGGACTTTTTACAAGCTTGAATAAGAAATGCGCATCAAACCTACTAAGGGAAATTAACGCTTTGCTCACCATAGGAACTAGATGTCCCACAATGCATCAATGAAATCATGCACTATGCAAACGCCCACTATGGGCCGGAAATTCAATAAATAATGTTGAAAATGAATGGTGAGCTGTTGGTGCGTCATTTTAGCAGCCCATGAAGAAGGGGACTTGAGCCCTGAAACGCGTCGGCAAGATATGCAAATTTTGAAATATCAAGACGAGCTGCATCTTAATGCCAGATGGTGAGAGCGCTGGGAGTGCCTTCTCAATGCTCCGGGCACATTGTATAACAGAAATTCACACGGCAGCCCAGCCGTGGGGAAGAGCACCCTCGTGAATGCAGAGGCTGTGGATTTGAACCTTCAAAACCGTGACAGCGCAGCGCTCAGCATGCTTACTGAGTTCGCCAGTTATATTTCAAAAACCTACTAAAGGACTTTTTACAAGCTTGAATAAGAAATGCGCATCAAACCTACTAAGGGAAATTAACGCTTTGCTCACCATAGGAACTAGATGTCCCACAATGCATCAATGAAATCATGCACTATGCAAACGCCCACTATGGGCCGGAAATTCAATAAATAATGTTGAAAATGAATGGTGAGCTGTTGGTGCGTCATTTTAGCAGCCCATGAAGAAGGGGACTTGAGCCCTGAAACGCGTCGGCAAGATATGCAAATTTTGAAATATCAAGACGAGCTGCATCTTAATGCCAGATGGTGAGAGCGCTGGGAGTGCCTTCTCAATGCTCCGGGCACATTGTATAACAGAAATTCACACGGCAGCCCAGCCGTGGGGAAGAGCACCCTCGTGAATGCAGAGGCTGTGGATTTGAACCTTCAAAACCGTGACAGCGCAGCGCTCAGCATGCTTACTGAGTTCGCCAGTTATATTTCAAAAACCTACTAAAGGACTTTTTACAAGCTTGAATAAGAAATGCGCATCAAACCTACTAAGGGAAATTAACGCTTTGCTCACCATAGGAACTAGATGTCCCACAATGCATCAATGAAATCATGCACTATGCAAACGCCCACTATGGGCCGGAAATTCAATAAATAATGTTGAAAATGAATGGTGAGCTGTTGGTGCGTCATTTTAGCAGCCCATGAAGAAGGGGACTTGAGCCCTGAAACGCGTCGGCAAGATATGCAAATTTTGAAATATCAAGACGAGCTGCATCTTAATGCCAGATGGTGAGAGCGCTGGGAGTGCCTTCTCAATGCTCCGGGCACATTGTATAACAGAAATTCACACGGCAGCCCAGCCGTGGGGAAGAGCACCCTCGTGAATGCAGAGGCTGTGGATTTGAACCTTCAAAACCGTGACAGCGCAGCGCTCAGCATGCTTACTGAGTTCGCCAGTTATATTTCAAAAACCTACTAAAGGACTTTTTACAAGCTTGAATAAGAAATGCGCATCAAACCTACTAAGGGAAATTAACGCTTTGCTCACCATAGGAACTAGATGTCCCACAATGCATCAATGAAATCATGCACTATGCAAACGCCCACTATGGGCCGGAAATTCAATAAATAATGTTGAAAATGAATGGTGAGCTGTTGGTGCGTCATTTTAGCAGCCCATGAAGAAGGGGACTTGAGCCCTGAAACGCGTCGGCAAGATATGCAAATTTTGAAATATCAAGACGAGCTGCATCTTAATGCCAGATGGTGAGAGCGCTGGGAGTGCCTTCTCAATGCTCCGGGCACATTGTATAACAGAAATTCACACGGCAGCCCAGCCGTGGGGAAGAGCACCCTCGTGAATGCAGAGGCTGTGGATTTGAACCTTCAAAACCGTGACAGCGCAGCGCTCAGCATGCTTACTGAGTTCGCCAGTTATATTTCAAAAACCTACTAAAGGACTTTTTACAAGCTTGAATAAGAAATGCGCATCAAACCTACTAAGGGAAATTAACGCTTTGCTCACCATAGGAACTAGATGTCCCACAATGCATCAATGAAATCATGCACTATGCAAACGCCCACTATGGGCCGGAAATTCAATAAATAATGTTGAAAATGAATGGTGAGCTGTTGGTGCGTCATTTTAGCAGCCCATGAAGAAGGGGACTTGAGCCCTGAAACGCGTCGGCAAGATATGCAAATTTTGAAATATCAAGACGAGCTGCATCTTAATGCCAGATGGTGAGAGCGCTGGGAGTGCCTTCTCAATGCTCCGGGCACATTGTATAACAGAAATTCACACGGCAGCCCAGCCGTGGGGAAGAGCACCCTCGTGAATGCAGAGGCTGTGGATTTGAACCTTCAAAACCGTGACAGCGCAGCGCTCAGCATGCTTACTGAGTTCGCCAGTTATATTTCAAAAACCTACTAAAGGACTTTTTACAAGCTTGAATAAGAAATGCGCATCAAACCTACTAAGGGAAATTAACGCTTTGCTCACCATAGGAACTAGATGTCCCACAATGCATCAATGAAATCATGCACTATGCAAACGCCCACTATGGGCCGGAAATGCAATAAATAATGTTGAAAATGAATGGTGAGCTGTTGGTGCGTCATTTTAGCAGCCCATGAAGAAGGGGACTTGAGCCCTGAAACGCGTCGGCAAGATATGCAAATTTTGAAATATCAAGTCGAGCTGCATCTTAATGCCAGATGGTGAGAGCGCTGGGAGTGCCTTCTCAATGCTCCGGGCACATTGTATAACAGAAATTCACACGGCAGCCCAGCCGTGGGGAAGAGCACCCTCGTGAATGCAGAGGCTGTGGATTTGAACCTTCAAAACCGTGACAGCGCAGCGCTCAGCATGCTTACTGAGTTCGCCAGTTATATTTCAAAAACCTACTAAAGGACTTTTTACAAGCTTGAATAAGAAATGCGCATCAAACCTACTAAGGGAAATTAACGCTTTGCTCACCATAGGAACTAGATGTCCCACAATGCATCAATGAAATCATGCACTATGCAAACGCCCACTATGGGCCGGAAATTCAATAAATAATGTTGAAAATGAATGGTGAGCTGTTGGTGCGTCATTTTAGCAGCCCATGAAGAAGGGGACTTGAGCCCTGAAACGCGTCGGCAAGATATGCAAATTTTGAAATATCAAGACGAGCTGCATCTTAATGCCAGATGGTGAGAGCGCTGGGAGTGCCTTCTCAATGCTCCGGGCACATTGTATAACAGAAATTCACACGGCAGCCCAGCCGTGGGGAAGAGCACCCTCGTGAATGCAGAGGCTGTGGATTTGAACCTTCAAAACCGTGACAGCGCAGCGCTCAGCATGCTTACTGAGTTCGCCAGTTATATTTCAAAAACCTACTAAAGGACTTTTTACAAGCTTGAATAAGAAATGCGCATCAAACCTACTAAGGGAAATTAACGCTTTGCTCACCATAGGAACTAGATGTCCCACAATGCATCAATGAAATCATGCACTATGCAAACGCCCACTATGGGCCGGAAATTCAATAAATAATGTTGAAAATGAATGGTGAGCTGTTGGTGCGTCATTTTAGCAGCCCATGAAGAAGGGGACTTGAGCCCTGAAACGCGTCGGCAAGATATGCAAATTTTGAAATATCAAGACGAGCTGCATCTTAATGCCAGATGGTGAGAGCGCTGGGAGTGCCTTCTCAATGCTCCGGGCACATTGTATAACAGAAATTCACACGGCAGCCCAGCCGTGGGGAAGAGCACCCTCGTGAATGCAGAGGCTGTGGATTTGAACCTTCAAAACCGTGACAGCGCAGCGCTCAGCATGCTTACTGAGTTCGCCAGTTATATTTCAAAAACCTACTAAAGGACTTTTTACAAGCTTGAATAAGAAATGCGCATCAAACCTACTAAGGGAAATTAACGCTTTGCTCACCATAGGAACTAGATGTCCCACAATGCATCAATGAAATCATGCACTATGCAAACGCCCACTATGGGCCGGAAATTCAATAAATAATGTTGAAAATGAATGGTGAGCTGTTGGTGCGTCATTTTAGCAGCCCATGAAGAAGGGGACTTGAGCCCTGAAACGCGTCGGCAAGATATGCAAATTTTGAAATATCAAGACGAGCTGCATCTTAATGCCAGATTGTGAGAGCGCTGGGAGTGCCTTCTCAATGCTCCGGGCACATTGTATAACAGAAATTCACACGGCAGCCCAGCCGTGGGGAAGAGCACCCTCGTGAATGCAGAGGCTGTGGATTTGAACCTTCAAAACCGTGACAGCGCAGCGCTCAGCATGCTTACTGAGTTCGCCAGTTATATTTCAAAAACCTACTAAAGGACTTTTTACAAGCTTGAATAAGAAATGCGCATCAAACCTACTAAGGGAAATTAACGCTTTGCTCACCATAGGAACTAGATGTCCCACAATGCATCAATGAAATCATGCACTATGCAAACGCCCACTATGGGCCGGAAATTCAATAAATAATGTTGAAAATGAATGGTGAGCTGTTGGTGCGTCATTTTAGCAGCCCATGAAGAAGGGGACTTGAGCCCTGAAACGCGTCGGCAAGATATGCAAATTTTGAAATATCAAGACGAGCTGCATCTTAATGCCAGATGGTGAGAGCGCTGGGAGTGCCTTCTCAATGCTCCGGGCACATTGTATAACAGAAATTCACACGGCAGCCCAGCCGTGGGGAAGAGCACCCTCGTGAATGCAGAGGCTGTGGATTTGAACCTTCAAAACCGTGACAGCGCAGCGCTCAGCATGCTTACTGAGTTCGCCAGTTATATTTCAAAAACCTACTAAAGGACTTTTTACAAGCTTGAATAAGAAATGCGCATCAAACCTACTAAGGGAAATTAACGCTTTGCTCACCATAGGAACTAGATGTCCCACAATGCATCAATGAAATCATGCACTATGCAAACGCCCACTATGGGCCGGAAATTCAATAAATAATGTTGAAAATGAATGGTGAGCTGTTGGTGCGTCATTTTAGCAGCCCATGAAGAAGGGGACTTGAGCCCTGAAACGCGTCGGCAAGATATGCAAATTTTGAAATATCAAGACGAGCTGCATCTTAATGCCAGATGGTGAGAGCGCTGGGAGTGCCTTCTCAATGCTCCGGGCACATTGTATAACATATATATATATATATATATATACACTTATATAAATGCGTACAAATATATGCATGTGTGTGCATGTTTAATATATATATATATATATATATATATATATATATATATATATATATATATATATATATATATATATATATATATATATATATATAATCTACTGGCGGTCGCCAGTAGATAGTTATAGTTAGGACCTATTTTCCATAGGAAATCCGCGACATTCTATTTGAAATAACTCTTGCGTCGGTTGATGAATCTTCGCGAAATTTTCAAACTTTATGGCCCACTCCGGTCCGCTCCTACCCTGAAAGTCTCAGGGTGATTCGTCAAGCGGGGGCCGAGAAAAAGGGGGGTCCCAAAACGTGTTTTCCCCATTCATTTTCCCATAGGAAACTTTAGACACGGTTACAGCCTGAACTGCTGAACGGAATTACACCAAATTTGGCAAAGAGGTAGTTCTTGGTTCAGAAAGAACCCTTTTTGTTAAATGGTGTAAATCCGTTCAGTAGTTGCGGAGAAATTAAAAAAATAAGAGTCAAAAAATCAATTTCCCATAGGAAACTTTATGCAAGGCTACAGCCTGAACTGCTGAACGGAATTACACCAAATTTGGCAAAGAGGTAGTTCTTGGTTCAAAAAGAACCCTTTTGTTAAATGGTGTAAATCCGTTCAGTAGTTGCTGAGAAAATCAAAAGTAAAAACACATATATATCTGGGCGGAGCCTAACCACACATGTCATCGTGAGATCTGATTGGCTGTCAGCACTTCATCCTGGAATTGCTGGCAGCCATCTTGGGACCAATATAAATGATAGTACCCTATTGAAATGCATTGTAGTGAATCGAAGATTTTGAGGGTTACCAAAAGGAGAACTATAAAGGGTGATAACAGACTTTAGTTGCATTAGAATTCATTTGTTGATGGTACCAAACTAATTTCAGGAATTGTGGTGTGTTCTAAGGTGATTTTACCCTGTGAAAAACCTTCTGCTGGGATATCATGAATCATGTTTGAGAGAAAACTATTTTCACATGCTTGTCCCATACAGTTTTGGAAGGTGCCCCAGAAGCTAAAATGAGAGCATATTTTCTGTAAATTCACATTATCTTTCTCAGTCATGTGAGAATGAAGTCTGACATTCTCAGTAAAACATGTACATCCAACAAGGGCAGAGACTGTCAGTTGATTCCTTTGTGTTCTACTGCAGCTTCCCAGAGTGTTCTAAAGAACAACTAGAGTGCTAACAGCCTTACTTATGACAAACGTATGGCACACCTGAAGCCATCTTGATTGGAATAAACTGGTAACACTTATAACATTTAATTTAAAAAGGAACAAAATGATGGGGTTCATCTTGTCATAGAAATTATGGTTAGTGCTCTGGAAAGAAAAATTAGGACATGTTTCAAGTGTGATCTCAAATATCTTCCTGTTATATTTCAAGAGGAGCAGCCTGTCAGTTGATGCCTTTGTGTTCTACTGCAGCTTCCCAGAGTGTTCTAAAGAACAACTAGAGCGCTAACAGTCTTACTTATGACAAAAGTATGGCACACCTGAAGCCATCTTGATTGGAATAAACTGGTAACACTTAAAACATTTAATTTAAAAAGGAACAAAATGATGGGGTTAATTTTGTCATAGAAATTATGGTTAGTGCTGTAGAAAGAAAAATTAGGACATGTTTCAAGTGTGATCTCAAATATCTTCCTGTTATATTTCAACAGGAGCAGCCTGTCAGTTGATGCCTTTGTGTTCTACTGCAGCTTCCCAGAGTGTTCTAAAGAACAACTAGAGCGCTAACAGTCTTACTTATGACAAAAGTATGGCACACCTGAAGCCATCTTGATTGGAATAAACTGGTAACACTTAAAACATTTAATTTAAAAAGGAACAAAATGAGGGGGTTCATTTTGCCATAGAAATTATGGTTAGTGCTGTAGAAAGAAAAATTAGGACATGTTTTAAGTGAGATCTCAAATATCTTCCTGTTATATTTCAACAGGAGCAGCCTGTCAGTTGATGCCTTTGTGTTCTACTGCAGCTTCCCAGAGTGTTCTAAAGAACAACTAGAGTGCTAACAGCCTTACTTATGACAAAAGTATGGCACACCTGAAGCCATCTTGATTGGAATAAACTGGTAACACTTAAAACATTTAATTTAAAAAGGAACAAAATGAGGGGGTTCATTTTGCCATAGAAATTATGGTTAGTGCTGCAAAAAGAAAATTTAGTGCATGTTATAAGTGAGATCTCAAATCCTCTTCTATTTCATTAGAAAATTCTGACATGCAGACTGAAACAATCACTTTCAATACCAGCAGTAGACTTCCAGTTAACTCCTTGGTGAGCAGTAGCTTTACTACAGTGATCTAATGAACAACTAGAGTAATAACATTCTGAATTTATGGCAAATGTGTGACACATCTGAATGCCTTCTTGATGGAATCAAAGTAAAAAACTGAAAGCATTTCCTACTGAGGAGACTGCAGTAAATGAGGAAATTAGGAAACTTCATAACAAAGAAGTCTTCCAAGATGGCCACCAGTGAAAAAAGAGCCCAAATGTAGCACAAATATTACCCAGATGTAGCCCACATATAGCCCAATGACAAAAGTGTGCAAAACACTTTTTATTTTTAGTTTTTTTGCAGTTTTATGTAGTGCAGACTGGTCAGGTATTGGAGCATTGCATCTTAAAACATGACCCCCTACACTACAAAAACACCACTGCACTACCCTAAACCCTAAAACACTACCCCAGCACGACCCCCTACATTACACAAGCACCACTGCACTATCCTAAACCCTAAAACACTACCCCCAGCATGACCCCCTACACTACACAAACACCACTGCACTACCCTAAACCCTAAAACACTACCCCAACACCACTGCACTAACCTAAATCCTAAAACACTACCCCCAGCACGACCCCCTACACTACCCAAACACCACTGCACTACCCTAAAACAGGACCCCCTACACTACACAAACACCACTGCACTACCCTAAACCCTAAAACACTACCCCCAGCACGAACCCCTACACTACACAAGCACCACTGCACTACCCTGAACCCTAAAACACTGCCCCCAGCACGACCCCCTACACTACACAAAGACCACTGCACTACCTTAAACCCTAAAACACTACCCCCAGCACGACCCCCTACACTACCCAAACACCACTGCACTAACCTAAATCCTAAAACACTACCCCCAGCACGACCCCCTACACTACCCAAACACCACTGCACTACCCTAAAACATGACCCCCTACACTACCCAAACACCACTGCACTACCCTAAACCCTAAAACACTACCCCCAGCACGACCCCCTACACTACACAAGCACCACTGCACTACCCTAAACCCTAAAACACTACCCCCAGCACGACCCCCTACACTGCCCGAACACCACTGCACTGCCCTAAACCCTGAAACACCAGCCCCTGCACGACCCCCTACACTGCCCGAACACCACTGCACTGCCCTAAACCCTGAAACACATACCCTAGCACGACCCCCTACACTGCCCGAACACCACTGCACTGCCCTAAACCCTGAAACACCACCCCCAGCACAACCCCCTACACTGCCCGAACACCACTGCACTGCCCTAAACCCTGAAACACCACACCCTGCACGACCCCCTACACTGCCCGAACACCACTGCACTGCCCTAAACCCTGAAACACCATCTTCAGCACGACCCCCTACACTGCACGAACACCACTGCCCTAAACCCTGAAACACTACCCCCAGCAAGACCCCCTACACTGCCCGAACACCACTGCACTGCCCTAAACCCTGAAACACCACCCCCAGCAAGACCCCCTACACTGCCCGAACACCACTGCCCTAAACCCTGAAACACCACCCCCAGCAAGACCCCCTGCACTGCCCGAACACCACTGCACTGCCCTAAACCCTGAAACACCAGCCCCAGCACGACCCCTACACTGCCCGAACACCACTGCACTGCCCTAAACCCTGAAACACCACCCCCCGCACGACCCCCTACACTGCCCGAACACCACTGCACTGCTCTAAACCCTGATACACCACCCCCAGCACGACCCCCTACACTGCCCGAACACCACTGCACTGCCCTAAACCCTGAAACACCACCCCCTGCACGATCCCCTACACTGCCCGAACAATACTGCACTGCCCTAAACCCTGAAACACCACCCCCAGCACGACCCCCTACACTGCACGAACACCACTGCACTGCCCTAAACCCCGAAACACTACCCCCAGCAAGACCCCCTACACTGCCCGAACACCACTGCCCTAAACCCTGAAACACCACCCCCAGCAAGACCCCCTACACTGCCCGTACACCACTGCACTGCCCTAAACCCTGAAACACCACCCCCAGCATGACCCCCTACACTGCCCGAACACCACTGCACTGCCCTAAACCCTGAAACACCACCCCCAGCACGACCCCCTACACTGCCCGAACACCACTGCACTGCCCTAAACCATGAAAAACCAGCCCCAGCACGACCCCCTACACTGCCCGAACACCACTGCACTGCCCTAAACCCTGAAACACCACCCCCAGCACGACCCCCTACACTGCCCGAACACCACTGCACTGCCCTAAACCCTGAAACACCAGCCCCAGCACAACCCCGTACACTGCCTGAACACCACTGCACTGCCCTAAACCCTGAAACACCAGCCCCAGCACGACCCCCTACACTGCCCGAACACCACTGCACTACCCTAAACCCTCAAACACCAGCCCCAGCACGACCCACTACACTGCCCGAACACCACTGCACTGCCCTAAACCCTGAAACACCAGCCCCAGCAAGACCCCCTACACTGCCCGAACACCACTGCACTGCCCTAAACCCTGAAACACCACCCCCAGCAAGACCCCCTACACTGCCCGAACACCACTACACTAAAGCCTGAAACACCACCCCCAGCAAGACCACCTACACTGGCCGAACACCACTGCACTACCCTAAACCCTCAAACACCAGCCCCAGCACGACCCCCTACACTGCCCGAACACCACTGCACTGCCCTAAACCCTGAAACACCAGCCCCAGCAAGACCCCCTACACTGCCCGAACACCACTGCACTGCCCTAAACCTTGAAACACCACCCCTCAGCACGACACCCTACACTGCCCGAACACCACTGCACGGCCCTAAACCCTGAAACACCACCCCCAGCATGACCCCCTACACTGCCTGAACACCACTGCACTGCCCTAAACCCTGAAACACCACCCCCTGCACGACCTCCTACACTGCCGGAACACCACTGCACTGCCCTAAACCCTGAAACACCACCCCCAGCACGACCCCCTACACTGCCCGAACACCACTGCACTGCCCTAAACCCTGAAACATCAACCCCAGCAAGACCCCCTACACTGCCTGAACACCACTGCCCTAAACCCTGAAACACCACCCCTACACTGCACGAACACCACTGCACTGCCCTAAACCCTGAAACACCACCTCCAGCAAAACCCCCTACACTGCCTGAACACCATTGCTCTGCCCTAAATCCTGAAACACTAGCCCCAGCATGACCCCCTACACTGCCCAAACACCACTGCACTGCCCTAAACCCTGAAACACCACCCCCGGCACGACCCCCTACACTGCCCGAACACCACTGCACTGCCCTAAACCCTGAAACACCAGACCCAGCAAGACCCCTACACTGCCTGAACACCACTGCACTGCCCTAGACTCTGAAACACCAGCCCCAGCAAGACCCCCTACACTGCACGAACACCACTGCACTGCCCTAAACCCTGAAACACCAGCCCCAGCATGACCCCCTACACTGCCCCGAACACCACTGCACTGCCCTAAGCCCTGAAACACCAGCCCCAGCACGACCACCTACACTGCCCGAACACCACTGCACTGCCCTAAACCCTGAAACACCAGCCCCAGCACGACCCCCTACACTGCCCGAACACCACTGCACTGCCCTAAACCCTGAAACACCAGCCCCAGCACGACCCCCTACACTGCCCGAACACCACTGCACTGCCCTAAACCCTGAAACACCAGCCCCAGCACGACCCCCTACACTGCCCGAACACCACTGCACTGCCCTAAACCCTAAAACACCACCCCCTGCACGACCCCCTACACTGCCCGAACACCACTGCACTGCCCTAAACCCTGAAACACCACCCCTGCAGCACCCCCTACACTGCCCGAACACCACTGCACTGCCCTAAACCCTGAAACACCACCCCCTGCACCGCCCCCTACACTGCCCGAACACCACTGCACTGCCCTAAACCCTGAAACACCACCCCCAGCACGACCCCCTTTACTGCTCGAACACCACTGCACTGCCCCAAACCCTGAAACACCACCCCCAGCACGACCCCCTACACTGCCCGAACACCACTGCCCTAAACCCTGAAACACCACCCCCTGCACGACCCCCTACACTGCCCAAACACCACTGCACTGCCCTAAACCCTGAAACACCACCCCCTACACTGCCCGAACACCACTGCACTGCCCTAAACCCTGAAACACCACCCCCAGCACGACCCCTACACTGCCCGAACACCACTGCACTGCCCTAAACCCTAAAACACCACCCCCAGCATTACCCCTACACTGCCCAAACACCACTGTACTGCCCTAAACCCTAGAACACTTCCCCCAGCACGACCCCCTACACTACCCGAACACCACTGCACTACCCTAAACCCTAAAATACTACCCCCAGCACAACCCCCTACACTACCCGAACACGACTGCACTGCCCTAAACCCTCAAACACTCCCCCCAGCACGACCCCCTACACTACCCGAACACCACTGCACTGCCCTAAACCCTAAAACACTCCCCCAGCACGACCCCCTACACTACCCGAACACCACTGCACTGCCCTAAACCCTAAAACACTCCCCCAGCACGACCCCTACACTACCCAAACACCACTGCACTGCCCTAAACCCTAAAACACTACCCCCCGCATGACCCCCTACACTACCCAAACACCAATGCACTACCCTAATCCCTAAAACACTACCCCCCGCATGACCCCCTACACTACCCTGAACCCTAAAACACTACCCCCGCACGACTCCCTACACTACCCAAAGACCACTGCACTACCCTAAACCCTAAAACACGACCTCCTACACTACACAAACACCACTGCACTACCCTAAACCCTAAAACACTACCCCCTACACTACACAAACACCACTGCACTACCCTAAACCCTAAAACACTACCCCCAGCAGTACCCCTACACTACCCAAACACCACTGCACTAACCTAAACCCTAAAACACTACCCCCAGCAGTACCCCCTACACTACCCAAACACCACTGCACTACCCTAAATCACTACTCCCAGCACGACCCCCTACACTACCCAAACACCACTGCACTACCCTAAACCCTAAAACACTACCCCCAGCACGACCCCCTACACTACCCAAACACCACTGCACTACCCTAAACCCTAAAACACTCCCCCAGCACGACTCCCTACACTACCCAAACACCACTGCACTACCCTAAACCCTAAATCTACCCCCAGCATGACCCCCTACACTACACAAACACCACTGCACTACCCTAAACCCTAAAACACTACCCCCAGCACGACCCTCTTCACTACCTAAACACAACTGCACAATTTGTTACAGGCGTTGCAACGCAGGCCTGTGGTGCTTACTGGAAGTACCTAGTGGGCTAGTTGGGCCCCAGGGACCCTCAGGATTCAAGGTGACCTAATCCCCCAACTTAAAACGCACCACGGGGCGCGTTTGCACAGTGGTGAAGGGAGGGGGCGGGGCCTCAGGTGACATGTGCGCAAACACGCCCTGTGGTGCGTTTTAAGTTGGGGAATTAATTCCCTTTGAATCCTGAGGGACCCTGGGGGCCAACTAGCCCACCAGGTACCTTCAGTAAGCACAACAGAGTTGCGTTGCAGAGAGGTGAAAAAAGGTTCATGGCCTCGGAACGCCTCTCTGCAACTCAGCTCTGTGGTCCTAACTGTAGGTACCTGGGGGGCTAGTTGGGCCCCAGGGACCCTCAGAATTCAAGGGGACTTAATCCCGCAACTTAAAACGCGCCACGGGGTGCGTTTGCACACATGTCACCTCAGGCCCCCCTCCCTTCACCACTGTGCAAACGCGCCCTGTAGCGCGTTTTAAGAGGTAGTTTTAATCCCCCTGCCCTATTATGTACTAGGGACTTGCAGAGGAGGTCATGCTAATCACAGGGGTACCCCAACGCATAGTGTTCCCTAGTGTATGTAGGTGTTTTCACTGTATTCTAAGTGTCTTTTAGCATAGCACTGGCTCTGGTTAGTCATAGTCAGTTACCAACAGTACCCGTCTGAAAAGTTGTGGGCACAGGATGATTTTGCAACAAGGCCTCTTTCTGCTCCTCTGTTGGTTCTTTCTGCACATCTTTTGCTTCTTTCTGTGCGTTTTTTCTTCTTTCTTCACATGTCCTACCTCTGTAGGCATAGTTAGAAACTAGCATTTAAAAAAACTTTGAAATTCACTTAAAAAATCATAGGTTTCAGGCATGTTATAGTTAGAAATTAGCATTTAAAAACCTTTGAAATTCACTGAAAAAACCATAGGTTTCAGACACGTTATAGTTAGAAATTAGCATTTAAAAACCTTTGAAATTCACTGAAAAAACCATAGGTTTTAGGGACAGTTATAGTTAGTTGGACATTTCACTCGTACAAAACCATAGAAATTCCCCCGTTATAGTTAGTTCAGCTAACTATAACTCGCGCCCCGCAATGCACTGCTGATGACGTCACATATTACATCACTCATGACATGGTCAGTGACATCACTGATGACATCACTGATGACATCTCAAATGACATCACTGATGACATCATCCATGTGATAATTTCATGCATCTTCTCACACCCTAATATAACTTTTGATACACCCAATCTAAATTACAGACTGCCATTCTCAAAACCATAGACACTCCAACACCAAAACTACATACCCACTCACTGATTCTTAGGTCTACACACACATCCACTCACTCACCCGTACAGTCACTCATACTTAGTCACTCAGTACAGGACTATCATATGCACTCATACACCTATATAAACACTCACACACCGCCACTCATCCATAGAGGTACTCACACACCTAGTCAGTCATGCAAAAACTTAATCACACACCCATTTACTCACCTATACAGTTATACACACACCAGCTCACTTACTCATACAAATACTAGCACATTCTTACGCTCTTATACAATCACTGATACAAGTACACACTCATCCATACAGCCACTCTCACAATCACACACTCTCACTTATAGCCATTTATATACTCCAACACACATATATACTGCCTTTCACATATGTAGTTACTCACACATGTACCACTGAGATATACATTCAATCACTAACACACCCATACACACACTCACCCACCCATACAGTCCATCACAGATGCACTCTTGAAACCATGCACCCAGTGAATCACCAACTCACACATCTATGCACAGAGTCACACACACCCCACCCACACAAACACTGAGGCACCCATACAGATACTCAGACAATCAATCAATAACCCATGTAGACACTCATGTAGCTATTCAGAAAGCCATGCAGCCGCTTACAAACCAACAGACAGACTGATACAGACATTCACACAGTTTAGTCACTAACCCATGCATTCAGTAAGATACATTTAATCACTCACTTGTAGAGTCAGTCACTCACGTACTAAATCATCCATTCAGACACTTATACACCCACTCATTCTTCAATACGCCTTTCCCTATATATATTAAACATATTTAAACTTTACAGAAACACACAGTCACTGGATGATGTCATCAGTGATGTCATCAGTGATGTCATTTGAGATGTCATCAGTGATGTCATCAGTGATGTCACTGACCATGTCATGAGTGATGTAATATGTGACGTCATCAGCAGTGCATTGCGGGCGCGAGTTATAGTTAGCTGAACTAACTATAATGGGGGAATTTCTATGGTTTTGTACGAGTGAAATGTCCAACTAACTATAACTGTCCCTAAAACCTATGGTTTTTTCAGTGAATTTCAAAGGTTTTTTAAATGCTAATTTCTAACTATAACGTGTCTGAAACCTATGGTTTTTTCAGTGAATATATATATATATATATATTTCTATTTCTAGGATTCCTTCGCCTCCCATGTGAAGTTTCTCGGCAGAAGTCACGGCGAAAGTCACGGCACCACAGCAAGGTATGAGTTTAAAAGTGATTTATTTTCACACCATTGTGCAAAAGTGAGCAAAAATAGGACAGCCTACGCGTTTCGGCTACCCCTAGCCTTCTACTGGACCATAGAGTCCCTTGCATCTAGACAGTATTTTATAAAGTGCTTTAGTGTTTAACCCCTCGTTTGTGTTTGTTCTTTGATAATGACTAGACTGCTAGCCTCCTTTAACAAACATGGATCAATTCAGTTACCATTTTAACATTTCTTGTAAAGTACATTTTTGTTTCAAGAAAAAAGTGCAAGTGCAGGATAAGATTGTCTTACTCAATTTGTACATTTAAAAAAAACACAGAGCCATCATTTCTTATGATTTTAAGGGAATATAAGGAAATAGAGGAAAGCGAGGAGAAGGGAAAGGGGGATGGGGCGGGGGAGAGGGGAGGGGAGAAGGGTGAATAGGGGGGAAGAGGGGTGAGACCCCAGGGTGGATCGATACATTTTATTCCTTGGTCTCTTTAATCTATATCCCCCTACATGCTGAATATATTCTGGATATCATGATCAATTATAACCCCCTAGCCTTTGTGAAGGGTCCACTATGAAACATATTGCACTAATTCATATGAAGATTAAAACTTTTTTCCTTGATTGTGATCTATAAAGCGTAAAGTACAAATTAAGTATTCTTTTAAACTTCATAATTATATCCAATGTAAATAATTAACCAAGGTGAAGATGTGAAGTACAATTCTAAAACCAAGATTAATTTTAAAACATCACTAAAGTGATACTTCAATAGAGATCTGATTTTCATGAATCCACCAGTTATTCTTGTGGGCATGGAGATAAAGAAAGCTCAATTGGAATTCATCCACCCTCCTAGATTTATTCCTAAGGTGGTGAAGTTGGCTCTGGTCTATTTATGTCGTACAATTTTTTATCATAATTTGAGTAAAGATTGTTCTCAAAATTGTGCAAAGTTCTATATACAGTAACGGGGAGTTCGTAAATAGAGTAACAAAATCTGGGAAAGTATATACACGAGGTTTGGAATAACATTATGATTCAGCTCAGCAATTAGTCCTGTGATTTTTTCACTATTTACAAATGAACGTGTAGTTCTGCATCTTGATTGTGTCCATATGGATGTTCAGTGCCAATCGCCAGAATAATATAGACATACTTTCCACATCTGAAAAACTCACAAGCACACGGGACACGCACTCGCCTTAAGAATTCAATAATTCCAAATTGCTCAAGTCATAAAAGTTTATTGCACCTTGCTGCCAAACAGCCCAAAACGTTTTGGCATAAACATGCCTTGATCACGGGTAAACAAGATTTGTTCCCAGCATACATTTAAAGTACATAATAATACTAAGGGTGAGCAGTTATATCCGCTCCACCAGTGGAGTTTTTAGAACTTCGCGCTCCGCTTGAAGTGCAACGTTTGGCATAAACTCCAGCACACGCAACGGAGCGGAGTTTACCAGTGCCAACTGGATTTTGCCTGACCCTGTCATGGGGTTTCCTTGGGACAGGCTTGCCGTCATGCAGTGCAACATGCACACTGCAGTTCTCTTGCTGTCCTTGGAGTAAGTGGTTAGAAGTTCCCACAGTGAATCCAAGATGGATAATCGGAGGCTTCTTTTCAGCGCAGTATGCACTGTAGAGCAGGAGTCAGATGGCAGAGAGGAGGCTAAGAGAGTCTGGTGGGCTGCGCCGCTGAGGATAAACAAGTGTTCTATGGTAAGGTGACTGGGAAACTAACTAATGCAATAACGCGGGGGTTGCACCAGCCTTCCACGTGGGCTACTACAAACGCCACACATACTCGAAACATGGGACATTGTCATACATTATGAATCACGTTTCTGACAAGCCAGTGCTGGCCTAGATTTTTATCTGTTAAATCTGGCTCTTTCGAGGGTCGCGCACTGAAAGAGTCTAATCACATGGCTGTTGAGGTAATATTTCCTCAAAGTCGGTGAACTAAGTTGCTACTAGACCATTTCATTTCGGCCAACTCCACGCCAGGTGCCCTCGCCGCTGCTATCCGGCGTATCCGCTTTGTGAACATCAGGCTGTAGTGCCAGCGGCCGAAGACCAGTATCACCAGTAGGAATTTGAAAATTACTAAATATATGACACTCAGCGAAAGAGCATAGAGAGAGATAGTAGCAAGAAATTATTTGCAGACGATTGCATAAGAAATAATGGCTGAATCTGAATGCATTTTTAACTCAATTTCTCCATTTACTGGCAACATGTAGTACTAGTGTAACTCTTCACATAGTCAATATTTTACGAGCAAGCAAGGACCTCATCAATTGAAGGTCTACACACTACTAGAATCGCGGTTCAAGTTACTCCGCCAGGGCGGGGAACTCCACAGAATTTCACAGAGGTTTTCAGTAACTCTGTGGAATTCCGCGTGGTACAACTCCGTGACCTCCGCCTAGGCCTAAACAATACCACAATATAGAAAACAGACAAACACCCTTGTGTGCATTCAAAGCTTGAAGAAGGGTTCGGCCATCTTTGAATGTATACAGAATCGTGCATGATTGCAGGTTCCAAACATCCATTGCTGTCGCAAGATGGCCGCCGCGTAGGAGCTCTTCCCCAGAGCTCCCGGTTGGGGATTACCAGATCGGTTGATATCCCCCGATAACCAAGCCATCCAACATCAACAAGCACATTTCTATGGCAACGGAACTCAAACAGATGAAACGACGTTTCGTGACTTCTCTTACCTGCAGTTTAGCTCGAACTCGAACCGCAGAGCCTCAGCCCTTCTACCCCGGCACCCGCAACGAGAACATGCGCCAAGGGATCGGAGACCTGCTTCCTCCCACCGGTCAAGACAGTAAGGACCTCCTGCGACGGACAGGCCACACTCGCATGAAGAGCGCAGCCGCGCGACACCTGGAACCGAGACGTCCCCCCTTCCGCTCGGCCCCAGATCACCGGGTGTGACGGCCCCAGAGGAAACTGAGCGGGGGACAGAGCAGACTCCAGAGTCCACCGAGGATCGCAGAACGAACTCCAGACATCGGTTCCCGGTGAAGCGCAGCACTGTATAACGCCACCAGCGGACATCGAAGCATGCTAATTTCAACATAATCACTGCCACTAACTTCGCCGACCGGGAAAATGCGGTAACTCAAAATGGCAGACATCGAGTGGCACCCGTATCTGCTGTGATGTGGATCAATTACACGCCGGATCACCCACCTGAACGGCCGCTTCACGGGGATTTAAGCTGCCTCCGTCTCCGGTTAAGGTACCACCACTTTTCAACAATTCAAGTTTATTTTATCATCGCGTCGAGCTTCTTTCTGATTTGGCCTGACCCTAAGATGGCGGCCATAATAGACACACTCGTAATACAGACATTTGCGCATAGTCACCCAGCGTTTTAACTGTCTGCGGAGTGTAAGGAGCGCTTCACTCTCAATCCACTGTGTCGCCCACGTCCCATGCTATTGGGATCACATCCTGCATCGCTTCGTTCCTCTTTTTTGCCCACAGAGTGCCAGCGCCTTTGCAGATTCTCAAAATGGTGCCCAGCTCCTATTAAGTTTTGCTCTAACCTCTGGAGCCTGCTAATGAGCCATCTGACGATCTGATTTCAGCCGGCTCAAGTACTCCAGTGAGTTCACTGTCCATTCCCTTAGCTAATCATCATTGTTTACCTTGCTGCGGTAACTGAACTCTAAACTGAGGTTCTCCTAATTAATGGCGGTTTTTCAATCGTCTTCACTTGTTCCCCCTAAAGACATGCTGACCCTGGCTCTGTTCATCATGCTGATCCTCTGCTCAGTTTGCACCCCCTTTCATCCGGATTATAGAAAATTATGGGGATCCTCTGAATTCATACATCAAGGACTCATCCCCCCCGCCTGTCCTCAAGATGGTCGCCTCAGTCATTGACTCTGTGAACCCTCCATCGGCAGCTGAGACCCAGCCAATTTGACTAACGCCCGGTGGAGCTACCTCACGAGCTAAAGAGGAGATGGGCTATGGATTCCCTCCTTGGCCATCACCTACCCAGCCGGTCCTTGGGCAAACTCTCCTGCGTCTCTCCTTGACCTTATCTCCCTCCTCCCCCTTCACCCTACCCCCTACCGCTCTACTCTTCTCTTCTTTCCAGCTATTGACCCCTGCCCTCTCCCATCCTTGCTCATAGTTTCCACCATGTTTATCCACTGGACTTCCTTATGTGAACTTTCCCTCGTCAGTTGAGACCTAGCTATTTGACTGAGGACCGATGGAGCTACCTTGTTTAGCTATAGGGGTGACGGGCTGGGGATCCCTCCTCGGACGTCACCTACCCAGTCGGTCTTTGGGCAGACTTCCCTTTGTCTCTCCCGCCGTCTTTTCCCCCCTCCCCTGTCTCACCCCCCTTCCCCCTTCCTTCCTACTTCTCTCACCTTTCCTTCCTCTTTCATTGTGTTGCTTATTTTAACGTAATTTGTAATTATTATCATTGTCTGTAACATTGTTTAACCGAATGTAAAGCGCTCTGATACCTACGGGTCTAGCCAGCGCTATATAAAACTCATTAAATAAATAAATCCATCACACATTCCTAGATTTACAACGTTTCGTAAACCTGGGAATGTGTCAGAATCCTACGCCTCCCCAGGGCAGGTGTAAGGAGGCACAACAAGGAGAAATACTGTAATTTCTCCTCGTTTTTCCTCTTTCTATGTGTGCTGCATGCTGCAGCACACATAGAAAGAGGAAAACACCTCTCGTGATTGTTTTTGTGCAGGAAGGTGTCCCTTCCTGCACAAAAACAATCATCCCGCAACGTAGGCACCCTTGCATCATGGTGCAAGGGTGCCTGCATTGGCGCATGGAAACCAATTGTGCGCCAGCGCAGGGGAGAGCTCAGGGATACGTCAAATTGTTGTAAATATGACGTATCCCTCTGATTCAGAAGTAACACATGCAGCGCAGCCAAATGGCTTGCAGCACTGCGCTGCGTTACTTCCTTGTAAATATGGCCCCCAGTTTACCTGTGATCAAGGCATGTTTACGCTGAAACAAGTTGGGCTGTTGCGCAGCAATGTGCAATAAACTTTTATGGCTTGAGCAATTTGGAATTATTGAATTCTTAAGGCGAGTGTGCATCCCGTGCGCTTATGAGTGTTTTGGATGTGGAAAGGATTACAGAGGGCTCCTCAACCCTTGACGCACACCGGTGCAGCCATTAAGGATCCTGACTTTGTGAGGACTCAGTAGAAGTGTGTATATATAGAACTGGTTTCCTGTGCTGTGTCATTACCTGTTGTATCCATGGACAGGTCATGGTTGAGATATGTATATCGCGTGGGCGTCCCCGGGCCACGCCCGGGCAAAGCCCGGGCCAAGGGCAGGCCCGTCTACGCCCATCCGCAGCTGGAAGAGGCTGGGCCAGGTCTCTTGGCTCCTCGATTGAACACAAGGGCCAAGGTATTGTCATTTTTACCTTATTTGTTTTGTCCTCCACTTATTTTTGCATCTTATCGAGAGTGTACAACAATTAAGCAAAGTGTGCCCTCCCTTCAGCGGACTAACCTCAGTGGATTACCTTAGGAGCTGGTACTGTATTGCTGGGCACTGGTCTGGTCTGGGCCGACACAGCGACAATTGACTCGTTCTTAACCAGGGCGGCCAACGTTTTCTCAAAGGAGATAGCCCTGACTGAAAGGAGGCTTTCCCTGGAGACAGGGAAATCAGTTCTGGCCCAAATTACATCGGATAACCTCGGAGTGGAAGAGGCAGGTCCCGGGTTGGCATCAATACCTCTCGCAATCCCATCCTCGGTGGCCACTAATGCTGAGACGGTTGTGACATTGCTGGAAGAGGATTCTGCCCCGATTAGTCCCCCCACTAAGAGGAAGAGAACAGGTTGCAAAAAAGTCCCCCAGAACGCACCGCTCAAAAGGATTACAATGCTAGCTTGTACTGATTTAGAACATTCTATTGACTCACTCATGCCAAGACTGGAGTCTATGTTTGACAGACTATCAGCGCCTATACATCAATAGCTGGAAGGTCTAGAGGCGAGGTTTGATGCTATTCTCCCGATAATATCCTGCCATTCCATCACTAGGGAGCCCGTGAGGGGTGGGTCTATCAGTCTTGCTAGGCCCATATCTTCGCAATCGCTTACCAGTGGGACAGCAGACTCAGTGGGTTCGCCAGCAGTGAATAGTAGCCTAAATCAGGCATCCCCTGAAACTCAAAATTCTGGGCAATTGTGTCAAGGGGTAACTGAAGTGTCAAGGGGCACCTGTGCGACCAGAAATCCGCCTCATGTGGTGCAGGTGGCGCAGGTAGCACAGGTGGCCCCACCACGACGGGCATTACTACCAAAGGGGCACCCAGCTGATACATTCGCCTTAAATATTTTTACTAGGAACCAAGCTGGCAGCCATAATATCATAGATCTGCCCCCAGAATCAGCATCTTTGGCTGTAATTTCATTGGGAGTTCCCTCGACCACACAGGGTACCAAGGAGTCAACATTGGACCTTATTCGTAAGGTCGCTCATTGGTGTAACGCTAACATTATCAACGGTCACTGGTTATCCCCAGACATTATTATGGCTAGAAGAGTGGGATGGGTGGGACGCGGGTTGGGGAACAATATTGAGGTGGACTGTGATATAGTAAATATGAGACATCCTGCCCAAGCTAAAGCACTTATTGATTGTTTGCTTAGGAGTAGTTCTAAAACAATGATTAGGATCGTCCCCCTTCAGTATTTTTACCCCCGCCAACTTTTCTTTAAATAATGCCTGGCACCTGGCACCTAGAACATTCAAGCCAGCTCAGATTAGCAATCTCAGACCTGTCCTACCTCTAGCTAATAAATATGAACCTTTGCGAAGCTTACAGGGGCTTGATGGCATTGACTGACAAACACCAGCCCAGGTGGAGTTGCAGGGTATAAGAACTCGGGAACCTGCTGCTAACACTATTCCCTCACCCTGGAAGTTAGAGTCCCCCCTTCCATCTAGACCAGTACCTATTAGAGCCCTTTCATCCAGACCAACATCTAGCAGAGCCTATAACACTCTCTCATCTCGGAAGTTAGAGTCTGCCCTTCCTGCAGGAAAGTTTTGGACATCTTTAAAAATGTTGAGGATACATTAGCTCACGCCACCACCCTGCCGCTTTCACCAATCTCTCAGGGCACAAACACCCTGCTCAGCTTTACACCAGTATCATTGGATACAGTGGCAAAATACATTCTGGAGGCTAAATCGGGCTCCCCAGAGGACCCTTGCCCACCTGAGCTGCTGAAAGAAGTCTCTGATTTGGTAAGCCCGGTGTTAACAGATATTTTCAACTCCATGTTCTCCTCTGGCAATTTCCCAGCAATTTGGAAGGATACGTCTATCCTTCCATTGCTGAAAAAACCAACTTTGGATGCAGCCGATCCCAATAACTATCGCCCCATAGCCCGCTTGCCACTGCCTGCGAAGATAGTTGACAAAATTATGAATATCCAACTTTCCCAGTTTATTGGTGAACATGATCTGTTGGACCATTCTCAGTTCGGTTTCCGTCGGGAACACAGTACCGAAACGGCACTTATTAAAGCCACGGAGGAAATAAGAGCGGTGACGGATGGAGGAGGGTCAGCGGCCCTGATACTCCTCGATCTATCAGCCGCATTTGACACGGCTGATCATTTCCTCCTACAACAGCGGCTGAAGATTCTGGGAGTTGGGGGTTCAGCACTGGCACTGGTGTCCTCCTTTCTTAAGGACAGAAGACTGGTAGTGTCGATCGATGGATACCAGTCTGAGCCATATCTCCTCCCTTGTGGAGTGCCCCAGGGCTCCTCCTTGAGCCCCACCCTTTTTAATATATACGTCTCTGAACTAGCCCCACTTATCCGGATTTTTGGCTTTAGCCTCACTTCTTATGCAGATGATTCCCAGATTGTAGTAGCAGCATATAAAAATCAGTCCTCGCCTGCTCTGCAATTTAAGAACTGCATGGGTGTCATCACTAATTGGATGAGCACACACTGCCTTAAACTCAATTCGGGAAAAACTGAAATTTTGACCTTTGGGAATCTGCATCCTAGCTGGGGCAGTGTGTGGTGGCCCGTTGATATGGGTGATCCACCGGAACCAGCAACTAAAGTGAAGAACCTGGGAGTATGGGTGGATAGTAAACTTTCTTTGTTCAACACACTAATGCTGTGGTTTCCTCCGCCCACTTCCTTATTAAGAAACTCAGGAAGATTCTCCCTTATCTTCCGGAGGACACGAAAAGAACTGTAGTCACTTCATTAATCCAGTCTAAATTGGATTATTGTAATGGGCTGTTTATAAACGTCCAGAAGCACTGCCTGAAAAGACTACAGAGCGTGCAAAATTCAGCCGCTCGACTTCTGTCAAACACCCCTTGGTTCAAATCAGTATCTGGTGAGATCCGTAATTTGCATTGGCTCCCTGTAGCGCAGCGAATAAAATTCAAGGCTCTTAGCCTGGTGTTCAAGGCCCTGAATCATACAGGGCCAGCCTTTTGCAAAATCTTCTTGTTTGGTATGAACCAACTAGACACCTTCGTTCATCTGGTGCTAAACTCTTGAGAGTGCCCAGAATTCGTACCTTACTCTGGGGTGGTTGCAGCTTTCATTACTGTGCTGCTAAACTCTGGAATTCCCTACCGATTGATTTGAGAAACGCGTCATCTCTTGTCTCTTTCAGAAAGGAACTAAAAACCTGGCTCTTCTGCAACTAGAGACTTACCAGTGGCTTACTTTGTCCGCAGCGCCGAGACACCTCCGGGTATTTGTGCGCTTTACAAGTATTGATAACATAACATAACATAACATAACAGTACCTATTAGAGCGGGCCCTGCCTGTCTGAAGATACTTTCGTGGAACATTGCAGGTCTAGGGACAAAAAGAGATGATGCCCTTTGGCTGAGGACCCTCGTGGTCAGTCACTTAATCGCCTTACAAGAAACCGGAGATACCAGCGAGAGCTTTTTTTTGGATGGGTTCACCTCGTTTTTTAAGTATGCAATTCCCTCGACAGCGGCCCGAGCCAGCGGGCGTCTTCTATTATTGGTTTCACTTGATTTAGGATGTAAGACGAGTCGATTAGAGTGTCAGTCTACCCATATGTTAGTAGTGGAGTTGTTATTTAAGAATCAATTCCCGTTGCTAGTGGTTAATTTTTACAGCTCCTCTACTAGATGTTCTGAGTTAGAACACTTAGCTGCCCTAGAGGGTTTTCTTGAACATTATAGGAAGAGGAAACACTCCTATTTTGAAATCATAATTTTAGGCGATTTTAATATCCACCAGTGCCATCTTAACTGTACTTCCACTAAGGTTTATGGGGACTTCTCACCACCAACTATACACTTTGAACATACAGACTCAGGTATTTTTACAGAAGGGTTTCTTTCAGCAAATAATTTGTACTGTCTAGAGCAAACGGGAGAGAATACCCCTATTCCTACCTTTATAGGCAGGGGTTGCTCTAGCATCATCGATTTTAAAATGATCTCCGCATCACTAGCTCTGGCAGTTTATAAACTGAGCGCTCTTTGGAGTAGTCACAGTGATCATAACCCCCTTATCCTTCAACTATTGTATTAATCCGCTTTACCTGAAGAAGAGAGTAGGAGTATTCCCAACTCCGACATCAGTACCAAGGTTTAATCGCGTCGGCTGAAGTGGGAGAAGGTGGTACCGGAAAGGTTCATGGATAACCTGTATGTGGAGTGTGCAGCTAAGGTCTTAGCATGCATGGATATCAATGCACAGGAAAGAAATGTTCTAGATGCCTTTGGAATGTTAACTAAACAGATAGCCATTAGCTTAACTGTCCTGTGCAGGGACAAGGGCTCCAAGGTCAAGAGATGGTTTGACGGCACCTGCTCCACTGCTCATAGGAAGTTACTGTTGGCACTTAAACCCATCCCGAGAGATGAGAGTGAGGTGAGGACTTGTAGGAGGGCTTATAAGCATGCAATTCAAGAGAGGAAGAAATCCATCAGGGAAAAGGCATGGGAGGAATCTTGGGCAAGCAAGTACACTCTCAGATAGTAATAAGTTTTGGGCGGTGGTTAACAGCCCTTTTGTTCTGACATAGCAAATGCCAGTACAGATTGTATCATAGCTCCAGAACGATGGGTTAAGCATTTTGGGAGCATGTACAGTGGCGATGATCTGGAGGGGATGGAGATTTAATGGGACTCTAGTTTAGTCATTGCACCACTTCATTTTAATGTAGAAGAGGTTTTTAGAGCTATTCTGGCTACATCTGGGGGAAAGGCACCAGGCCCGGATGCGGTACCAGCTGACTTGTATAAGGCAGACACTTTGGTCGGGGCTAGAATATTGGTGGGGGTTTTTAATGTGGTTGGCACATGCAGCCGTCCTCTCTCGTGGGCCAGGACTATTATTATTCCTATTTTTAAAAAGGGCTCAAGGGACGATTCTGCTTGTTACCGACCCATTTCGCTCTTGGACTCAGCTGCCAAAATCATGGGGAAGGTGATTTTGAATCGCTTATCATCGTGGCTAGATAATTTTAATGTTATTAGTGATCTACAGTATGGTTTTAGGCAAGGCAGAGGGACGCTCGACCAATGTATTAATTTGAACTTGGTGGTTGGGAAATATACAATAGCCAAAAGGGGCACCCTGCACATGGCTTTTATGGGCTTATCATTGGCATTTGACTGTGTAAATAGATCCAAACTGTGGAAGATCCTGTGGGAGCTGGGTATGGAGCCGGATCTGCTGATGTTTTTACATTCGCCCATATTAACACCACTGCGGCGGTAAGGTCCAATGAGGATGGCGGCATGGCAGATCCCTGGGAGGTTAGGAGAGGGGTACGGCAGGGGTGCATTTTGGCCACTCTGCTGTTCACACTCTATATCAATAAGCTAGGGGACCTCCACTCAGCCAGCAGTAATGATATCCCAAGAGCAAGGTTCAAACTGATACCTGCACTTCTGTACGCACACGATGCAGTGCTGTTTGCCGGGACCGCTGTAGGCCTTCAAAAACTTTTAAAGGTTTTTATTGATTTTATGGATTAACTTGACTTAGCCACTCATTTTTCAAAATCTCACACCATGACGATAGGCAGTAAAATGGCTGGTAAGTGCAAGTTTTTTTGTAGGGGGTAGAATTAACGGAAGTGTCTCCCTTCCCTTATTTGGGGGTGTTGTTTGATGATCGAGGGACCTGGGTGGGGCAAAGACAGCTCAAAAAGAATGTTTTAGCAAGAGCAGTAGGGGCTACGTGGGACTTTGCAAAAAGGCTGGGGTCAAAACCCGTACCTGCCCTGCTTAAGGTGTATAAAGAAAAGTGTATTCCTATGGCCACATACGGGTGTGATGTCTGGGGCTACAAGAATGTGAGTGACATTCAGGGGGTTGAAAATAAATTCATGCGTGGCCTTCTTGCCGTCCCCTCTAGCACCCCGGCCTTTATTTTTTATGAAGAGCTTGGTCTGGGGTACATTTCTGACCTCATTGCTGCCGCGCCCCTGATACATTGGCTGAGAATCTGGTTGAGTTCAACTACCACCTTGAACCAGCTTTTTATAGCGGACTGTATTGCCCGAGACGGGGCCCTACGCATTCCCTGGTTAAAATACGTCATGGACCAAATGAAATGGCTAGGCTGCCCTGACATGTATACTAAACCCAGACCCTTAAGTCCGGCAGCCATCAGGGATTTTAAACAGAATTTTCTGGCTGAGCAGCAGGCGATCAGGGAGGGCATGGAGTTAGCCAAGCCCTCAGTGAGAAGGTACGTCATCTTGAGTGTGTGCTCTCAGATGCAGCCTTATTTGTCACTGGTCTCCAATGAGCATCATCGTTTTGTTTTAACGCAGATTCGGGTTGAACCTGGTACCCTGGTTATTAGCCTTCCCCAAGGGTTACTCGACACCTGGTGCCCTAAAGCCATGTCCTTGTGATGATTTTTCTGAGCAGGATACCTTGCATTTAATCTTTTTTTGTGAATTTTACGACCCCCTTCGTAAAAAGTTCATACTGCCCTTACTTAGAAACGCAAAATAACGCTCAAGTAAGGCCTGCATTATTATATTTACAAATGCTTCCTTCCCCTATGGTGTGCTTTGGGGTTGCGAGTTTCCTGTCAGGGGCTTTGAGACTCAGGAAGAAGATGTCCCAGCAGTAGTTATCCAGCATTCATTTAGATATGGCCAGGACATTACATGTATCATCTAGCACATCTTATGGTGTAATTAAGTTGTTCACTCATTAAGCACTTGTCACTTTTGTATTTTATTCATTGAATTTTATGTTCATATCGGTATATGCCGCCGGATTCCTCGTCATGAGTTTTAATTCTTTTTGCTAAGTGTACCTAATGCTTGTATGATGGGACCTCTCTTAATGGCTATGTGCAATTTCTCTCTTTTAATGTACAGAATTTTTAAAATGTCTTGAAATGTTTTTTAACTGTCTGCTTTTATGGCTTTTACTGGCCGAATAAAGTATTTTGACTCGCATTATAGGGGATCACCTAGAACACTCATCAATCAGCCATGGGGTTTGGCATTGCTTCAAGAATTATGCTATAGGCATTGGTTACATTTCTTCTGGCAACAATATGCTGTCTTGGATACTATTTACAAAAATATCCCCCAATATGAGTTAATTATATAAAGTCTACACCAAATGAGCTATATGTTTTCCGATGATATTTAGGCCATGATACTTATGTCAGAATAATGAAGTTTTCAGTACACTGACAGACAACCATTGTTCAAGGAGTCATGGCACAGTCACTGGTTTAAAGGCCACAAGACAGGACTTTGCTGCATAGGCCTGGGAAAGGGCATTACTCAATGGTTAAGAAATTGGACTTTCTAGCAGTAGCGGCCGGTGTTGTGGAAGAGTGGTGAGGCGGGCAGGCAGTGGGGGGTTTGGGGACGACAGGGTCATGGGACAAAATTACAAAATAAGTAAATTTAAAAAACTGTACCTGCAGCTGGCCGTATTGCGCTCTTCTGCTCCTCTCGTCCTTGCAGGCACAGGCTCCCAGACTCCATGGCGGTCAATCTTGAGGCTGCACTCATGTCATGAGAGCAACCTCAGGATTGGCCTGAACACTCTAAATTTGTGCTCGCAGGGAGACTGGGAGCCTGTGCCTGCTCTCTCGCACCCAGCAACGCAGCTCTGGTTAGAGACAGCTTCACTGTGCATGATGCTTTGGCCGGCCTGAGACGGCTGGACAAACCGTCATGAGCAGTGAAGGCAGTGCACCTAAAACTCCCCTCAGGGCCTGTCACCCCCTAGGCCCCGCCCGCAAGACTCAGCAGGAAAGAAAAAATAAAACGATAATAAAACATGTTTATTATCGTTTTATTTTTCCTTTCCTGACGTTTTGAGGCGGGGGGATGCTCCTCCGCCATGGCGGAGGAGCTGCCTCTGCTTTCTAGAAAGGGTTATTGGAACGTTGTTGCTTCTGGATTCTGTGATCCATGTACTGCATCAGATATGTTATTGTTCCAGAAGCCATGGAATGCACCATTGCTCCAGAGATCAAGTGTATCTCTCTGGGAAAACAGAGCTAGGCACCTTTTCTAGGTGCAATGAGCAATGACGCTATGGACTATGAGATAAGGACATTGTCGACTGTGCAATAAGGCGCTGCCCCGCCACTCACCAAGTTGATAAGACTGGCTGTTACACACATCCACCTCCCAGTAGAAAAGGCCTCCCTTGATGCTGACATCGGCCATCACCTGAGGCTTCGGAGGAAGCTTCTGAGCAACCACTTCACCTTCCAAGAGAGATAGTAGTGAAGCGGACACTGAGCGGCTGAATGTCGCTTCATCTCTGGATTTTCTCCGCAGGCTGCAGGTCGACAGAGCTTGTCCGGTATAGATCACCTGGAGACCGGAGGGTGAGATGGTCAGCAGTGGATGGGCAGTGGAAGAATCCAGTCTGAAACTCAGTCCTACAGAAATAAGGCAGAACATGGACATGATCACCCACTGTCTTAAGTTTTCAGTTCCAAAATCTTTCACTGCTGCTTTTAATACTCCATTTTTCTTTGCCTCACCAGAGTTAGTGTCCTCTTCTTATCTGCTTCAGGGACATTTAACTCTCTTCCTCAAAGTGGAAGCATACATGATTGCTCTTTCTGAGTCAATGCCCATCAATGTTGACCTGCAGCACACACTGCAATTCAGCTGCTAGAACCCATACGTGAGCCATCAAATGCCCCTCATTCTACCTTAAACACTGGGGCATATTTACAAGGGCATTGCGCCGCAGGTTTTAACAAAGTTCCTGTGGTGCAACGCCCTGCTCCATATTTACAATGTGGCTTTAAGCCACTTTTTGTGGCTTAACGCCGCTTTGTAAATATGGAACCCTTTCACGCAGGTGTGGGCGTAACAGCCATTGCTTTTGGACGCTGTTCCAGATTTACAAGGAGGTGTAAATCTGAGGCAGCGCCAAAAACTAACGCCATGCATGAGCAGGCGTTAGAATGGTGAAACAAGGAGAAATACTTTTATTTTCTTCTTGTTTTTGCTTTTTCTATGTGTGCTGCATTCTGCAGCACAATAGAAAGAGCAAAATGCCTTTAATGATTGTTTATGTGCAGGAAGGTGTCCCTTTCTGCACTCAAACAAGCTTTCAATTATGATGATTTGCTACTTATATGTGTGCTGCAGAATGCAACACACATAAAAGTAACAAATTGTCATTATTGATTGTTTATGTGCAGGAAGGAACACATTCCTGCACATAAACAATCATTCCCTGCAACACAGTCACCCTTGCACTATGTTGGAAGGGTGCCTGTGTTGGCGCTAGGCTAGGGAAAACACAGGGATGCACAGTATTGTTGTAAATATGGCACATCCCTGCATTTTGAAAATGTTGGAGTGCGGCGCTTCAAAATTTGGAGCAGCTCCGGGCTCCAAAACGAATTTGGTTGCGCGCGCTGCAGCGCTCGCAACGAAATTCGTTTTATTTATTTATATGTTTACTTACCTCTAGTCGGCCGCATTCCGTACTTTACTACCCCCCAAGCTGCCCCACGTCACCGCCACCACGGGCCGCTACTGAGAAAGAGGCATGAGGTGGGACTAGACAGCCTTGACATTCAGCAAACCTAGAATTAGGCAGTTCCTCTGAGGTCTCCCATTTTGCGAACAACACGTATTTTTACTGAGTTTTATATAGCGCGAACTTGACCCGAATCGGGTATCAGAGCGCTTTACATAGCACCAGTTGCATTACATGAGGACACATTCATTTTTGTTAGGCACGGGGAGATTAAGTGATTTGCCTAGAATCACAGGATGTTCAGCGTCATTGCCAAGACTCGAACCCAGTTCCCCAGATTCGAGGTCGACCGCCCTAGCCGTTAGGCCAACTCTTCTCCCCGTTAAAGATTAAAAACCAAAATGACCTGACACTGTCAACGTTATTCACGTCCACAGTAAGCAGATTAAAGGGAAGTTGACACAGTATCTGACATAGCTTTAGTGTTTTGGCAAATTCTCAACTATAGGTGCTCAACCCCAGCATTTCGGCCAAACCCTGTATTACCTCTATAACTATTCACCCACGAGTAACTAGGCGTTCCTAACTATATTTTATAATACAACTCCGTTTGTAATCAATACTGCAACAGTCCTAGAAATGGTCCTGCATTAGAAAAACAGCCTCAGACTCGTGGCTTTTTATTCTTTCAAGGATATATCTCAGCAAATCTCTATTCGTCCTGTGACATAGTAAGGGTGTCAAGGGGCCTTATGCGAGCAAGGAAAATGACCACAAACTTACAGCCTGGGATTGAAAGACAAACACAATAATAATAATTCCAATTTGTAGACATAAAAGGGGGTGCAGAGGGTCCTCTCCCTCCCTAGGCTCCGGCGCCACTCCACCTGCTGCACTATAGGTAGGTACGCTTTTGCATTCTTCTTCTTACACCTCAAACCATAAATAAATGAACGCCTTGTTTTGTGAGCCAAATAGTGTTATACTGATAGCCCACCACAAGATGGCACCCGGCCTCACCTCAAGAAATCATGTTTGCACCAGTGATTTAAAGATTGCAAAAATGTGCATTCCTTTTAATTCAAGATAAACATAGCCTTGTGAGGTATACCAGCCAATAAGTGCTCGGTCATTGTCCAGAGGCAAAGGCAGAGAGCCTATAACAGTGGAGCAGGCCTTCAGTGGAATGGCCTGTAGAGGTCACTACAGGGGCTATAACCCTAACCCTCTTACAACATTTAGCCCTGTAGGAGCATAACTGTGGCTTTAGAGGTGGGAAGATAGCGGTCTAGAAAGTTTGTCGAATGTGTGACTGCCTCTAGGACATGTGGGGGACAGGCATGTGATCTGTCACCCAAATAATGGCGGGAGCGGGCTGGGCATAGCCATTAGCCACCCCAGCCCCACCAACTTGCTCTAAGTCTCCAGACTGTGGAGGAAGAAGCAGAATGTGAGCAGAGTGCAGTGAGGTGGGTCGGACAGACATCAGTCTGAGAACTGAGAAGTATGTATATAATGTTGGTATTTTTACAGTGCGCACCTAGGGCCGTATTTATGAGTGTTTGCCGTAGGGCAGCGCCTCGAGCCTTCCTGCTGCGCTGCCCTACGGCAAAAGAAAAGGGCAGGAATGCGCCGTATCTATCGGATGTGGTGCATTCTTGTCCTTTTCCCCTGCGCTGGAGCACAATGGGCTGCCGTGCGCCAACGCAGGCACCTTTGCACCATGGCGCAAGGGTGCCTGCGTTGCGGGGATTATTATTTTTGTGCAGGAAAGGAAATCTTCCTGCACAAAAACAATCACAAGAGGCTTTTTCCTCTGCAGCTTACATAGAAAAAGGAAAAACTAGGAGAAATAAAGATATTTCTCCGCGTTGTGCCTCCCTTACGCTTCCCCTGGGGAAGCGTAAGTTTTTGGCGCTGCCTCAGAGTTACGATTTCTCATAAATCTGGGGCAGTGTTAAAAAGCCATGGATGTTGCTGGGAACGCCCCCAGCAACACCCATTGCACGCCCATTTAACTCAGAAAACTGCGTTAAAGAGAACAATATTTACAAGGCTGCATTAAGCCGAAAAAAGTGGCTTAGTGCTGCCTCGTAAATATGGAGCAGGCTCCTGCGCCACCAGAGCGTCACAAAAAGTGACGCATCTGCGGCTCAATGGGCTTATAAATAAGCCCCCTAGCTTGAGAGCAATTGAGCACAGAGCAGTTAGTGTGGCACCTGGGAAGCCACACTTCTTGTGATGTCTCAGACCAGGTGTAAGCCTCACTCACACGTCCCTTCACTGGCGCTGAACAAAAAAACACACATACATGCAGTCAGTGCAGTGCAAAAATGACCCTGAGATGTCCACCTCTCCTTTATTTATCCCCTTGGCCATGCCCAGCCCAGCCCAGGGGTTACATGCTACGTCATGACTTGCTCGCAGCAGCCAGGTGTCCAGTACAACTCTGAGGAATATGTATAAGCGAATGGCGGAGTGTGGCATTAAGAACAAAATGCTAACACCACGCTCCACCATTCCGAAAACACAGGGATGAGCAGTATTTACAAAGATATGGCACATCCCTGCATTCTCCCTAGAGCTGGCGCTAAATCAAGCTGCCTAGCGCCAATGCAGGCACCCTTGCACCATAGTGCAAGGGTGCCTGCTTTGAGGTAATGATTGTTTATGTGCAGGAAGGTGTCCCTTCCTGCCCATAAACAATCCAGAATGGCGATTTGTAACTCCTATGTGTGCTGCCTTGTGCAACACACATAGAAGTTGCAAATCGTCATTTTTGTAATGATTGTTTATGTGCAGGAAGGGACATCTTCCTGCACATAAACAACCATTCATGGTGTTTTGCTGTTTGCAGCACCCAAAGAAACAGCAAAATCAAGGAAAAATAAAGCATCTCTCCTCGTTTCGCCATGTTAAGACCAGTTTTACCTTGGGCTTAATTTTGGCGCTGCCTCCTATTTACACCACCCTTGTAAGTAGGGGGAAGCGTCAAAATCAATGGGTGTTGCGGCGGAACGCCCACCGCAATCTCCATTGCCCACCCCATTCACACTAAGTCTAGAGTGTAAGGGTGCCCTGTAAATAAGGCAAAGCCCCTATCGCACAGGAACGTCATTTAAAGTGACGTTCCTGTGGAGATAGGGGCTTGTAAATATGCCCCTCTCTCTCTTAAGCATTGCTGGCTGCCAGCGGTAGCTATAACAGAGCTTCTTGCTGCTATGAGTGAAGTTGAGAAGGAGGAAGAAGGTGCTAGGATGATAGTTGGCAGTGACATTCTGCCTCCACTTTCGACTACTAGATTTCAAAGTTTTGCACTGATGGTTTTGATATCTGCCTGCCCTTCCAGGCCCCTATGGGTTAGTCACAATGTTTTGTTGCTCCCATAGCAAGAGTGCTAGACTTTGGTGGACTTCAAGCCGAGGAGGTGCCCTGACTTAGAGGACGAGCACGAGGCCCAGGTGACTGAGACCTGCATGGAGGATGACTCAAGGAAGAGAGCCTAACTAGGACCTGGGAGCATAGGGAAGCGGACTTTACAATGCAGGCAGAGGCATGCGTGCCGTATCCCCACAAGCGCAACCATGCTTGCTTTAACCACGTATATGCCTTAATCATGCATATGTGTGGTTAAGGCAGTGTGAGGTCTAGATGTCCAGGAACAGGAAGCGTTGGGACAGTGTGCTTGGCGCGGACCGGTAAGAGGGGCTGGGGCCAGGTTTGGGGTGTGGTGGGGTAGTTTTAGGGAAGGGGTAATTTTATGGTGCACGGAGGGTCGGGTTGTTTATAGGGCAGGCACCAGGGTTTAAGGGCTCAGGGCCAGGGGTTCGGGGTAGTTTAGGTTTTAGGGTTGGGGATCGTTAGGGCTTTAGGGGTTTGGGTTGTTTATATAGCAGGGGCCAGGGTTTTGGGCTCAGGGCAGGGGGGCTGGGGTGTGATCATTACCACACATCTCCCTTTACCAATCATGCCTTTACCACAAACTTTCGTTGTAAAGGGATGCGAGGTAAAGGAATGCGTTGTTAGGGCTGCGTTGTAGAGGCACACGTGGTTTAGCCATGCATGCCTCTATCATACAACCAGGAGCATATGTTTCCCAAGAGGCCGTAACAGCACTGAATGACAACTGTCAAACCTGTGGTCGGATTGTGTGCCTGCCTTACTTTGGGGGTGCCAGTTACCACCTATCCTCAATGTGAGTAGAATCCAATAGCTCTCTCACTCTCAACTTAGCTCCTAGTGGTGTGTTCCATTAAGAGAGCCTGGTTTCTACGCTCCCATCCTCCTATGATGTACAGTTCAGGAGATACAATCATTTAAAGATTCTAGTAGAACTTAACTCCTAAAGGAGTGCTCCAACCTCGCTAAAGGTGGAAGCCAGTTGACTCTGGGTTGTCCATAGTACCTCAGTTTCAGTGCCTAGAGCACGTGAGCCAGAAAACATTTACGGCAAAGAACGTCAGTTGGATCCAAGGTCTCCAGAGTATTCTCAATCCCCTCCCTTAGCAAAACAATGCCGTAAACCTGACTGTGCAACGGAATGTCGAGGCTAGGGATATCGAAATACCATAATAGCGTAGACAGAATATAGAGGGACTAAAATATTGAAAGTAAGTGCATATAGAGGAAGTATAGATTTATTGTTCTTAATTCCACTTCTATGCACCTTGAAAATTATGGGCCTCATTCACAAAGTGCCTCCGCTATCATGGCATAGGCCCCGCAGTTGTGGGGAGAATTCTCACTGCGGAGATCCCGCCCTGAGTGCAGAGACTCCCCCACGATTGTGGGTCTCTGCCACGAGTGCCGAGGCCCTTTGTGAATTAGGCCCTATATATTTTCAAGGTACATGTATGTGGAGGTAGGTATAGAAAATGTATAGTTACTTAACTTTCAATATCTTGTCCTGTGTTATTGTGTTCATACCATTTGGTGCCATTGGACTCCTACCTCAATATTCCGTGGGCACACCTACTGAGACACTAATAGAAACTGCACTACAGTACCTATGTATGTAAATACTAGGGAATGTGTTAGGCTCTTATATAAAAAGGTACTTGAAAAGTTTGTTCTTTTTATAGACATCTGAGATTTTACTCTACGACCTTATGCTTTTGTGAATGACGAAGGAATACTTTTTAAAGAATACAGCTCCGACTGAGCATATAGTGTGACATCAATTAGGCAACAAGAGCAAAGATACCTCAGTGGAAAAATCCCCGTTAGTCACTTTTTGCTCATCTATAATTGTAGGTTATGTACGGTCCCCAAAATCATCTGCCCCTGCTTTCAACATTTGTGGAGGGGCAGAGGAGTAATGAGTCATACATTACATTGGCCCCCCTCTTAAAGATAAAAAATAATCAACCTGCTTACCTGCCCCCCCACCCCCAACCATCACACTCTGGGCCCCATTCACAAAGGTAAAGTGGAACGAAAGTCTATCTTTACGACAGAGACCAAAAGTCTAACTTTTGTTCTCAGTTAAACTTAAGACCAAAACTGAAGTTTAACTGAGACAAAAGACTGACGGGCATATTTACTAGTAATTTGGCGTGGTGTGTCATTAAGCCTAGAAGGCTAACGACACGCTCACTCACTTCTGAATACGCAGGGCTGCACCATATTTATAAGAATATGGTGCCGCCCTGCATTTGCCCCTGCACTGGCGCTAAATTTAGCTGCCTAGCACCAACGCAGGCACCCTTGCACCATAGTGCAAGGGTGTCTGCGTTGAGGGGAAAATTGTTTATGTGCAGGAAGGTGTCCCTTTCTGCACATAATCTTTAAATGTAATTTCTTAACTTCTGTGTGTGCTGCTTAATGCAGCACACATAGAAGTTGCAAAATGGCATTTTTTAAAAATGATTGTTTATGCGCAGGAAGGGACACCTATGCACAGGAAGGGACACCTTCCTGCACATAAACAATCATTGGCGTTTTGCTGTTTTCATTTGTGCTGTACAACGCAGCACACATGGAAACAGCAAAAACAAGGAGAAATGAAACATTTCTCCTCGTTTCGCCAGGTTTTCCCTGGTCTTAATTTTGGCGCTGCCCCGTATTTACGCCTCCCTTCTAAATATGGGGCAGCGCCAAAATCAATGGGTGTTGCGGTGGAACGCCCACAGCAGCACCCATTGCTCTCCTCTTTCACGCTAAGTATAGTGTGAAAGGGGGCCTTACAAGGCAGCGTTAAGCCATGTTAAGTGGCTTAACTCTGCCTTGTAAATAAGGCGAAGCCCCTATCGCCACCACAACGTCCTGAAAAGTGACATTGTGGTGGCGATAGGGGCTTGTACATATGTCCTTTACTTTGCTGCTCGTAAATCCCCTTTGTGAATACCGAAAGTTGTAAAGTTAGACTTTTGTCTCAGTTTAAGTTTGTGAATCGGGCCCTCTGTGCTGTCCCTCTTCCTCCTCACCTAAAGGTTTGCTCTCTGCTCTGCAGCGCTACAATGACAAGCTCTCTGAGAGCTGCCTGCAATTCCTTAGAAATGTTACAGCCGTAGAAAACAGCTTTTGTTACCCACTCTTGCGCGTCATAGCAGTAAATAACCAGGTCTCGAATCTATAATTCATGCTAAAGGCTTTCACTCAAAGACATGCATAAGAATAAAACTCATTGAGTGTTGTTACTTTGTGTCAAACTGTGCCAATGTTGAAGATGCAACGCCTCGTCACCTTCAGTAAGGCGCGACTGCTCAACGACACTACCCTTTAGAGAGACAAGAGTCCTTGGCATCTAGTGACAGTGCTGCAGCACTCAAGGAGCAGGCGGTCAGTGGTAAACAATGCTCACTAATCATAGGTCAGCCAGTAATCACTGATCTGCCCTGCACCTCAGGGACTGTGACGTCACTCTTTGTATCAAAGACCTTATTGTTATTGGGCAGTGACCCTATTAGAGCTGTATAGGGGTCTTTCAGGGGTAACAGTCTCCCATTTACAATATTATTATTACTGGAATTATTATTATTGATATTATTATTATTATTAGTAGTAGTAGTTTTAGAATTCCTAATATTATTGTTGCTTTTAATAGCAATAACAGTAGCAATAGAAACGTATTATTATTAGTATTACTATTATGATTATTAATATTGCCATTATTATTTTTATTATTATTATTATTATTATTATTATTATTATTATTATCATCATTATCATGATTGTTATTATAATAAATAATAATCATAATAATAACCATCTTCATCATCATGATAATAATAATAATATAATAATCCTCATAATAAAAATAATAAGAAACATAATATTAATAATAGTAATACCAATAACACCAATAATAATAACAATTCCAATAATAACAACAGCAAAGCAAAACAAATATAACACTAATACTAAAACGACTACTGCTAGTACTAATAATAAGCTCAATTGAGTCCCATCCTAAACAAATTTCAAGTCGACCCTTTAGAATTAGCTTTCATCCTCACTCCCGTCTCCCTGCCCAAACTAAACGTCTGGGGGGATTTGAATCCAAGCTACTGAGTAATTTCTGGGAAACAGCAGACATTGTCCACCTTCCCCAAGCTGGTTTCTGACTACTTCACATCGCAGAGACGGTCCTCCTGGCTACCGTAGGTGACCCGGGAGGTATGGTGGACTCTGGCTTTTGCAGATCTGTCAGCAGTGTTTGACCCTGCCAACCATTAGCCTCTTCTCATTCACCTGGAAGCAGCAGGGTGGCCGGCTTACCTCTGGCATGGTTTTCTTAATCATTGTTAAATCTGTAATATTGTCATCTTTTATTTCAGATCCACATCAGGTTACATGTGGAGTTGTATAAGGTTCAGCCTGATCTCCATGGCTAGTCAAAGTTTATGTTAGTTTTCGAGTAGCCATGGTCCCCTCATTTGGTTTTCATTTTTTTATTTGTATGTGGATGACACCCAATTTGCATATGCCTTTATGCCTGGGCATCATGCACACCATTTGAATCCCTGACTCCGTCAACTCAATGAGTAGATTGGTGACCATTGGTTCAAGCTAACTGAGGGCAAAATGGAGATTCTTCAGATAAGTAACCCATCAGTGCCCTGAATTGACCAATTTTGGCCCAAGAATTGGGCTCTAGCCCGTTAACTGATAAAAAATGTGGAAGTCAAGAATGATGCTTCTCTAACCCTCTCAGGCCAAGTTTCTGCTTCTGTGCCTGGATGCGCTTTTCACCTCCATAAATTGAGGACAGTTTTTTCCTTTCGTAGCCATGATGGCAAAGGTACAGCCATCTCATTGATGATTGGCTGACACCTAGATCACACATTGTCTTAAGTATCTTATTATTAAGGACACTAATATTTTTAAGGTCCTATGTGAGACCTATCGAGTGATCTCTGGTACTATGGTACTGTGGCTGGTTTGCTTTGGTCACAAGCTCAGATCTTCTTCTGCAGCACTGCTTCACATTCCTAAATTTCGTGACGTACCTATGGGTGGCCAGTGGTTTCACGTGTTAGCCTTGACTCTCTGAATTGTTCTTCCTTTGCCCTTGAGAGTTGAACCCCCTATCATGGGATTACATCAGTCATTGAAGAGCCATATTTTTGCATGGACTTGCCGAGTGGGTATCTTGTAACGCTCTGACTATATACTGCAAGGTCAAGAAATCATCTGGTGTTAGAGTGCTTTATAAAAAGCAATTACCAAAACATATGAGTAGCTGAATGAGTGAGTGCATACATTTACTTAACACACTAAACTTTAAAAAGTCTCAATCATTAATCGCATCTGGTGCCAACACTTACCCATTAGAGACTGCTCCATCTCATCCTCGGCAATATCCACATCCATCTCCCAGCACCCGTTTCTAAAGCTTCCATCAGAGGGCAGTAATAGTGAATGTTCTTCACCCTGAAAGCATAAAACAACACCTGTGGCCAATAGCAGAACAGTAATAAGTTTCATCTGCAGGTAGATGGGAGTGAAGTTTCATCTGCAGGTAGATGGGAGTGAACCTACTGGCAACCTTGTGAGATAATGTTATTGATTGTAGGGCCCTCAGTTGTGTCTTGTTTTGTGAAGGGAGACTTGCTGCCAGCCATGCTGCAATATTTTTGCTTCAAATTGATGACCAGATTTATTATTTTTCATGCAATCCAGAGCAGCAAATAAATGTACTTGCTTTGTAGGGCATGAGGGGGACAAATCTCGCAGAGCCATATCTACTAAGATTGGCCTGTTGCTGCTGCCATACCCTACGCTAGTGCTCTATCAAGGCTTACTACACACAACAGACTACTCAGGTCTATAACAAGGAGCAACTTGGAACCTAGAATGTCAAAGAAGTATTTCTTTAATAGGACGAAATTACTCACCCACCAGAGGTGGCATGGTTCATCATAGGGATTCTCCTCACACCATGACAGCAATCACAGTGCGGGCTACAACTCCCGCTCTAATTGGGAGGAGCTCTTCAGATGTTTTAATATGTAATAATTTTCCCTATGGAGGCAGTCAGGTGGTGAGGCTAGTAGAGTGTAAATAGTGCTGTGGTGCAAACAAAAATAATGTAAGCGACATAATTAAAACTAACTCCAAAAGAGACATTAAGCTTTATTGTTGTCTTTCTGGGTCAGAATTAAAATAAGTGAATAAGATGGACGGCAGTCTTATAATCCAACCAATTTATCTCATGGTCAACATGTTTCTGTCCTCACTAGAACCCTCGGCTGAGGTGTCGGAGCATTCATCAGGACCTTAAATAATTCACTTCTGCTTTCAATAAAAAGCCAAAGAGTGCATAAAAAGAAAAGAAAAATACAAAGAAATAAAGAAGGTGGTCACCAAAATGTACTAATCGGACCCACTTTTCAATGGAACGCAAAAGTCAGGTGTTGCATCTCGGCTTGAAATGCCCTGGCGGTAGGCTCAGAGTGCACATTGCAACAGGCTGGGGTCAAATCTCCCCTCTCCAGCAGAAATAAAAGCATTTGTACATTGTGTTTTTGGATTCCTCTTAAAGACATTTCAGTCTTCTGGTAGTTCACTTCTAGTTTAGCATCAGCCAACTGGAGATCTACGCCATGATGTACGAACATTTTCTGAGTCTGTAACCAGTCACAAACTGATTACTGACTGCTAAATAGGCTGTTTGTGATTTACAAAGACTCTCTAAATTAGTGTTTCTTAAAATTGTACACTGCACTGAATAAGCAGTCGCAATTAAGAAATTCGCTAAAATAATGCATTTTGAATGTGCAAAATACCACTGATTTGATAAAGATGCTAACTTGGTGAAAAGTATCAAAGGGGGTCCCAAAATGCTTTGCAGTCTTTCACAATGGTTGCACGCTATTCTGTAGTCAGGTGGATGTAGATTCTGCGAGGGAGGCAGAGAGAAAGGATATACAGGCAGAGGATTACTTTTTTTGAACAAAACTGATGTGGAGGTTTATGCCATATACAGGTTCACCAAACAAGTTATTTTCAGTTTACATTATGATCCGGGCACTGTATTAAGCAGACCTACCCAGTGCAGTGTAGAATTACCTACACAGATTCAGGTTTTGTGTAGTTTATACTTGATGGCTTCTGGTAGCTACCAACGCACTGTGGCTGTAGCATCTGGAATTTGACAAAGTGCATTATGTAGAGTTTCCTGTAGTGTTACAGAGGAGATGTTGTTTAGAATATATTCCCACATTTCTCTTCCTAGCAGAAGCACATTTCCCACAAGTGCTTGGTTGTGTAGATGGTACACACATTTAAATTGCCCACCATCTGACATAGAGTATGTGTAGCATAACCTTAAAAGCCAACATTCTTTAGAGCATAAGTAGTATGTAATGCAAAATGTGTGATCACAGACCTAGCTGCCCAATACCCTGAGAGCACTCATGACTCTTATATATTTAGACACTGTCGTCTGTATGAGCGGTTAACCGCAGGACACTTTGAAGCTGGCTGGGTGTCAGGCAATTACTATTCATATGTCTACTTGTGTTATTAAATTTAATAGGTGTAAACACTAAAAGAGCTGTGTTGTGACAGTGCATATTCCTCAGGGACTTGAATTATTACTCCATACTTCCATCCTAGAATCTCCTAGACAAAGGAGATACAATGCTGCCAACAAACAAACAAAGAGCATTATAGAGAGAACAATTTGACTTCTTAAAGGCAGATTTAGATGTCTCTCTAAAAGTGGGAGTGCCCTGGAGTTTGACCCTGCAATATGTTATAAGATTACAGCCACATGTGCTATGCTACACAACCTAGTTGTGCCACATAACCACTCACACACCCACTCACACATCCGCTCACATACCCACTCATACACTCATAAGCTAAGTTACACAACCACTCACATACCCATCCAGCACTCACACAGCCACTCACAGACCCACAAAACCACTCACTTACCCACTCACTCACCCACACAGCCACTCATGCACCCATTCATATACTCATACACCCACTCATATACTCATACACCCACTTACACACCCATACAACCACTCACACACTTATCCAGCAAATCAAACACTCACTCACAGACTGATAAAATCACTCACACACCCACTCACAGACCAACACAGCCACTCACACACCCACTCACTCACACATTCACACACCCACACAACCACTCACATTCCCACTCACACACCCATACAGCCATTTACGCACCCACTCACAGACCCACTCACAGACCCACACAACCACTCACACAACCACACACACACCCATACAGCAACTCACACACACACTCACAGACCCACAAAACCACTCACAAACCCACACAACCACTCACATACCTGCTCACAAATCCACTTGCACACCCACACAATCACTCACACACCCATACAGTCACTCACACACCCACTCACAGACCCACAAAAATACTCACACACCCACTCACAGACCAACACAGGCACTCACCCACCCACTTACACACTCACACAACCACTCACACCACTCACACACCTATCTCGACACTCATACACCCACTCACAGACTGATAACACCACTAACACACCCACTCACAGACCCACAAAGCCACTCACACACCCGTTCACTCACACACTCACGCACCCATGTACATACCCACACAACCAGTCACACACCCATACAGCCACTCACACACCCACTCACAGACTCACAAACCACTCACACAGCCACACAGACAATCACACACCTACTCACACCCACACAGCTACCCCCACCCACTTATACACCCACACAGCCACTCACACACTGATATAGCCACTCACACACCCACACAGCCACTCTAACACCCACACACAGGCAGTGATAGACTTATAGAAATGCAATCGCTTATGTTTGTATTAAATGTGTTGTTGTTTTAGCATTCAATGTGTGCTATTGGTTGGGAACGGATCCACAGATCCATAAAATGATTTTTTTTAAAAGAAAGACTTGGTGCATTGCATTTATAGAAAGACTACATAAGTTACCTTGCCTCAATTTTTTTATTTTTTGTTTTAAAATATATAATAAGAATGAATGTGTGAATGTAATGTATTTATAAACTTGTGAAAATGTATAACAGTAAATTGGACTTATGGGTCCAATTGTAGTAAAATGAATATTTTAAAAACTGTGAAATTCATTAAAAACTAGGTTATAGGGACATTTTCATTTGAAATAGCATTAAAAACCTTAGAAATGTACTGAAATAACAAAAGGTTAAAGGGACATTCTTTTTAGGACATAGAAACAAAGGTTAAAGTAATGTTATAGTTAGGCGTGATAAAAAGATCTGTATTTGTTTAAAAAAAAACTTAGAAATTCAATGAAAAAAGCCATAGGTTTATGTAACATTATAGTTAGGTGAATTTGTCAGTGACAACATTAATGCTTTGAACTAAAAAAACACAAAATACACCAGTTATAGTTAGCAAAGCTAACTATAACTTGCGCCTCCGCCATGTACTGCTTATGACCTCAGATATTACATCACTCATGACATGTTTTATGACATAATTCTATGCCCCTCCTTCCCGAGCATTATTAGGCCCTAGAAACCCTATCCCCAGGGCTGTTTTTTTTAATTAAAGGGGAGGAGATTGCCTGGCCCCCTCCCTGAGTCTTATTAGGCCCTGCGGACCCCATCCCCCAGGGCCTTTTTTATGAAAGGGGAGGGGGTCATGTGCCCCCCCTCCCCAAGCCTTAATAGACCCTGGGGTCCACATCCGCAGGGCTCTTTTTTATTAAAGGGGAGGGGGCACTTGGCACCCCTCTCCGTGCCTTATTAGGCCCTGGGGACCTCATCCCCCAGGGCCATTTTTTATGAACAGGGAGGGGGCCTGCGTGGTTCCCCTCCCCGAGCCTTGTTAGGCCCTGGGCACCCCATCCCTCAGGGCTGTTTACTTTATTTTAAGGGGAGGGCAGTCATGTGGCACCCCTCCTTAAGCTTTGTTAGGCCCTTAATTTCTAAAATTAAGGGGAGGGCGGCCACGTGGCCCCCTCCACAAGCTACTATTGGCCCTGGGGACCCAACACTCTGGGGCTCGCATTTCTTAAAGGTAGGTGCCCGGGAGCCCACCCCGGGCACTCACCATATGCTTGTTGGGGCCGTGGAGCCGGTATTGCTCCCATAAAGTAATCAGCACTGATGGTGGGCTCCAGGGGCCTTTAATGGCTTGGTGAGGGGGCTGCATGTCCCCCTCCCCATTTTGAGCAATTTCAGCCCCCGGAGTGGGCTCCCTGGGGCCTTTACAGGCTCAGGGAGAGGGCGGAATGTCCCCCCCATTTTGAAAAATTGCAACCCCGGGGGAGATGTTCCCAGGGCCTGTCATGGCTCGGGTAGGGGAGCCGCACATCCCCCCTCCCCATACATCATGTTTTTGGCACCAGGGGTGGGCTCCACGGGCCTTTCATTTCTCTGGGAGAGGGGGCCCCCATCTCCCCCTCCCCATATATAATAATTTCAGTTGCAGGGTGGGCTTCCCATTATTGAAACAAAGCAGCACTGGCCTTCATTGTTTAAATGCAATTTGTGCAGGTTTGTTTTGTTTTTTGCCCAGGAGGGGTCCCTCTAGGTCCCCCCATGAGGCTAAGGTGGTCAGGGTATCCCTACCCTGCCCACTTATATATTTTTTTAAAGTAAGTCCAGGACAGGCGACTATGTCTCCGAGTCCTGTAAGGGTGGCCAGCAACATTTTTCTCATGTTGCTGGTAACCAATCAGAGCACTCGCTCCCACATGAGTCTGACTCCTATTGGAGTGATATGGCTTAAGGGAAATAAAGGTACCTGGGCCAAACAGAATGCTCTATTTTGAAATTGCCGCTCCTGCAAGAATCTTGAGACTCTAGCGGACGCAATGGTCCAGATATACAATTATATGTTAACCTTAATTTCGCAAAAATTACTTAATGGATTTACACCAAATCACAAAAAGCACAATCTGCAGTCAAGATCTAGCTTCCTGCCAAATTTGGTGTAATTCTGTTCAGACGTTTTTGCTGTAGCCTTGTCTAAAGAAGTCTATGAAAAATGCATGTGCATTTTGCGTTTTGGGTGCCCACTTTTTTCTCGGTCCCCTCTTAACAGATCACCACGAAACCTTCTATGCAAAAACTAGACAAAAAGTAGCATCTTTTTGGACAGTTTTGTGGAGATTCATGAAACGGTGCCAAAGATATTAGCAACACAATAAACACTTTTTCAATGGAACAGCTGACCTAACTGTAACTACTTAAGAGATATATATATTCACTGAAAAAAAACAAAAGAAACAGTGACATCATAGTAAGGAAATAGGATTAAAAACCTTAGAAATTCAGTGAAATAAACAAAGGTTACAGGGACATTATAGTTAGGCTCAGATTTCACACGCACAAACCCATAGAAATTCAGCAGTTATAGTTACCTGAGCTAACTATGACTTACAACCCCGCAATACACTGCTTCTGACTTCACATATTACATCAATTATGGCTTGATCATTAACATCACTGATGACATCAATGATGACATCTCAAATGACATCACTGATAACATCACTGATGACATCATCCAGTGAGTGTAAGTGTGTTGTAAACATTTCTGAAACTTAAAGATATATACTAAGCTACTGCATAGGTTAAATTACTATTCTTTCTGTACCATTAATGAGTGATACTATTTCTAACATATGTCATCTGAGTGGCTCTGTGGCTGTCTGTATCAGTATGTGAGTAGGTGTCTGAGTGGCTGTAAGGGTGTGTGAGTGGCTGTATGGATCTGTCAGTGGGTGTGTGAGTGGCTGTATAAGTCTGTCAGTGAGTATTTGAGGGGCTGTATGGGTCTGCGAATGGGTTTGTGAGTGGTTTTCTGGGTGTGTGTGGCTAATTGAGTGGCTGTATGGGTGTGTGAGTGGTTGTATGGGTATATGAGTGATTGTGTGGGTATGTGAGTGGTATTATGGGTGTGTGATTGGTTGTATGGATGAGTGAGTAGGTGTCTGAGTAGCTGTGAGGGTATGTGAGTGGGTGTGTGAGTGGTTGTACAGGTATGTTATTGGGTGTGTGAGTGGGTATATGGGTGTTTGAGTGGTTGTGTGGATGAGTGAATGGGTATGTGAGTGTTTGTATTGGTGTGTAAGTGGGTGTATGAGTGGCTGTATGGTTCTGTGAGTGGGTGTGTGAGTAGTTTTGTGGGTGTGTGAGTGGGTGTGTGGGAGTGTGTGAGTGGTTGTATGGGTCTGTGAGTGTGTGGGAGCGGTTGTGTGAGTGGTTTTATGGATGTGTGAGTGGGTGTGTGAGTGGTTGTATAGGTGTGTGAGTGGTTGTGTGGATGATATCATCAGTGATGTCATCAGTGATGTCACTGACCATGTTATGAGTGATATAATATGTGAGGTCATAAGCAGTGCATTGCGGGGACGGAAGTTATAGTTAGCTCAGGTAACTATAACTGCTGATTTTCCATAGTTTTGCGTGTGTGAAATCTGAGCCTAACTATAACGTCCCTGTAACCTTTGGTTTTGTCAGTGAATTTCAAAGGTTTGTTTTTTAATCCTATTTCCTAACTATAACGTCCCTGTAACCTTTGTTTTTTTCAGGGAATTCCTACATTTTTTAAATGTTACTTCCTAACTATAATGTCTCTGTAACCTTTGTTTTTTTGTGAATTTCGAAGGTTTTTAATTGTATTTCCTAACTGTAACCTGTAACCTTTGAGAGTGGGTGTGTGAGTGGCTGTATAGGTCAGTGAGTGGGTGTGTGAGTGGCTGTATGAGTCTGTGAGTGGGTGTGTGAGTGGTTTTGTGGGTATGTGAGTACCTGCATGGGTCTATGAGTCGGTCTCTGAGTGCCTGTGTGGATCTGTGAGTGGATTTGTTAGTGCCGCATGGATATGTGAGTGGATGTATGAGTGACTCTGTGGCTCTCTCAATGGGTCTATGACTGCCTCTATGATTTTGTGAGTGGGTGTGAGAGTGCCTGTGTGGATCTATGAGTGAGTGTGTGAGTGAATCTCTGAGTGGGTGTGTGAGTATCTGTGTGGGTCTATGAGTGGGTGTGTGAGTTTCTGTTTGGCTCTATGAATAGGTCTGTTAGTGGCTGCATAGCTCTGTGAGTGGGTGTGTGGGTACCTGTGTGGGCCTGTAAGTGGGTATGTAAGTAGATGCATGAGTCTGTGAGTAGGTGTGTGAGTACCTGCATGGGTATATGAGTGTCTCTATGAGTGCCCGAATAGGTCTGTGAGTGGGTGTGCGAGTGGATGAGTGGGTCTGTGAGTGTGTCTGTGAGTGCCTGTGTGGGTCTGTGAGTGGGTGTGAGAGTGCCTCTGTCAGTCTATAAGTGCCTGTGCAAGTAGATGCAGGGGTCTGTGAGTGGGTGTGCGAATACCTGTATAGGTCTGTGAGTGGGTCTGTGAGTACCTGTGTGGGTGTGTGAGTAGGTCTGTCAGTGCCTGCGAGGATTCCTGAGTGGGTGGGTGAGTGCCTGTGTGGCTCTGTTAGTGGGTCTGTGAGTGCCTGTGTGGTCTGTCATTGGGTATGAGAGTACATATGCAGGTTTGTGAGTGAGTGTATGAGTGGATGTGTGGGTCTGTTAGTTGGTGTTTGAGTGCCTATGTGGGTCTGTGAATGGGTCTGTCAGTGCCTGCATGGGTCTGTGAGTGGGTGTGTGAGTGGCTATATGGGTCTGTGAGTGGGTGTGAGACTGCCTGTGTGGGTCTGCAAGTGGGTCTGTGAGTGGGTGTGTGAGTGTCTGTGTGGGCCTGTGAGTGGGTGTCTGAGTGTTTGTGTGGGTCTGTGAGAGGGTCTGTGGGTGTCTGAGTGGGTCTGTGAGTGGGTGTCTGAGTTTCTGTGTGGGTCTGTGAGTGGGTGGCTGAGTGTCTGTGTGAGTCTGTGAGTGGGTGTGTGAGTGCCTTTGTGAGTCTGTGAGTGGGTGTGTGAGTGCCTACATGGGTATATGAGTGGGTCTGTGAGTGCCTGCATGGGTCTGTGAGTGGGTGTGTCAATGCCTGCATAGGTCTGTGAGTGGGTGGTTGAGTGCTTATGTGGGTCTGTGAGTGAGTCTGAGAGTGCCTGCATGGCTCTGTGAGTGGGTGTGTGAATGCCTGTGTAGGTCTGTGAGTGGGTGTGTGACTGCCTGTGTGGGTCTGTAAATGGGTGTGAGAGTACCTTTTGCATCAAGATTCACAGATCCGTTGCAGATTTACACGGGGCCGTGCTGACCCTCGTGGGGGATCCGCAGATTCCCGAAGTAGAAAAAACCCCAATATAACTCAATTTTGTACCCAAAATAGGTCCACCCTGAGCCCTTTAATCATTTTGTAGAAATATTTTAAGATCCTTAGACCGTTCCCCGATACTTAAAATGGCGGCTGCAATCTTCTGGTCAGGTTGTGGTCAGCAAATCATGGTGTTGCTGGTGGCGCTTGACTTCACGGATCCACAGCGGGGGATCCGCGGAAGGTCTGTTTCCCTTGATATACAAATTTGTTTTGCCTTTAATAACTCTGCAACTACTGAACGGATTTACACCAAATCTCAAAAAGGTTTCATTTTGGACCAAGAGCTACTTCTCTGCCAAATTTGGTGTAATTCCGTCCAGTAGTTCGGGCTGTAGTCGTGTTCAAAATCCCTATGGGAAATTGCACCTCAAACACACATTCTTTGACCCCCCCTTTTTCTCAGCCCCCGCTTGACGGATCACTCTGAAACTTTCCATGCAGAACTAGACAAACCGTGCGACTTTATTAGGATTCGTCAAACGGCACCAAAGTTATAAGCACGTCAAAAAACATGTTTCCTATGGAAACTAGGTCCTAACTATAACTACCTACTGGCAACTGCCAGTCTAGGCCTGGGAGGAGTTTGCGGAGTTCCGCGTCGTGACCAAAAAACTCTGCCGTGCTATGCGGAATTCCACAAGCAGCGGAGTGCGTTTGGTCATGCCGTTCGTGTTGATTTTCAGCGCCAAGTGTTTGTCCCACACTGTAAAATCAGCGCTAACGGCACCATGCCCAGAGCAAGAGGGCGCTGCCTCTTTTCTTGCAGCTCAAGTTGCTTTTCTACCCTATCGGCAGCTTTCTCAATGCGAACAGAAGGTTTCTCAACGCGAGCTGTCGCGACCATCCGCGACAGCCCGTGTTGAGAAATCTGAGGTGGATTTTCCTCGCTCGCGCTCGACAACTTGACGTTGACGTTCGTGCGCGAGGAAAAAAACTTTGTGTACTTTTTCGGAACTCTGCATGCTCTGCGGAGTGCGGAAAACTCTGCAAACTCCGCGAACGAAGCGGAGTTCACTGCCCAGGCCTCGTAATATATATATTGACATACCTATACCTTTGGTGCAGTTTGACGAATCTTCATAAAAATGTCCACGAAAAGTGTCTATTGGGGTCTTGTTGTGCATGGAAAGTTTCAGGGTGATCCAGGGCCGAGAAAAAGGGGGGGGTCAAAAAAAGTGTGTTTCCAATTTTCCTGTAGGGATTTTAGACACGACTACAGACTTAACCACTGAACGGAATTACACCTAATTTGGCAAAAAAGAAAGAGTGATTTTTGTTATTTGATGTAAATCCATTCAGTAGTTTTAGAGTTATTAAAAGAAATCCAAATTTGTATATCTAGGGATGTGGATCCTCCGAGGATCTCACAGTCCCCGTGCTGAAATCTGATTGGCTGCCAACATTTCAACTAGGAAGTGTTGGCAGTCATCTTGGCACTCGGCTTCAGCCAAGTCCCAAAAAAAAGATTAAAAAAAACAGAAAAGGGGGCATGGTAGGAGTACCCTGACCCCCTAGCTCTGGTACTGGGGTCCCCCAGGGACCCGCAAGGGCAAAAAAGCATTTTTTTAAAATTATTTTTGCTGCATAATCGTGACGGAATTTCGAATCTCAACAAAACCTTTTAAACAAACAAGCGCGGTCGCCCGTGTTCCTTTGGAGTATGGATTTCCAGGTGGGAAATTTGTGGTTAGGTGCAGAAAGAGGGCCATTAGCCAGCTGGCACAGGTCAGAATATGCATCCTGTCAGTAAATAGAAGCATAATTAACAGGTGCATAAGAGCCATGTGAATAGGTAGACCACGCCCATTGAGCACCGAAGTGTGAGCAGCGCAGCTCTAACACACACAGAGGCTGCCAAGATATAGCCGCCTGAAGAGATGTGTGCAATCAATAGCCATCTGTTTTTCCGGGAATGGCTTATCGGAGAGTGCGCTCCCGGTACTTTATGTTTTGGGGACTCCCCGGAAAGCGCGAAGCGTAGGAAGCAGAGTAGAAATAATCACGATAATGGACGCCAACTTCATGCGCGGATCACTTTGCAGTTATTTAAAGCAGAGGTTTGAGCCTCAAAGGGCTGTCATTTAAATAATGTTTGTGTTGCTATATACAATATAATTTGCTGACTATGGATCCTGCAAGATACACGGTGAGAGCCCCAGGCCTGGATTGTTGCATGGTTTTGGGCAGAAGACAGAGCTAAGCGGTAAGAGAGTTCAGCAGACTAATGCATCCATTTGAGAAATCTTCTTGTAACCTGAAAGTCACGGGTCGGTATCCTGAAGGGTTTAGTCAGCCTTTCAGTCTTCCAGAGTCAATAAAATGAATTCTATCAAACTTGTTGTCTGTGTCTAAAGAGGACAAAAGTGCTGTAGGTTATTGCATCAAAAGATTGCTTTAGGTTTTATTTTGAGCTGTAGACATAAATATGTGAGCACAGGCAAGTGTGCTGTAGCAGTAGCGGCCCATGGTGGGAGTGCTGCCGGGCGCTGACGTGGGGCGGGGGAGGGGCAGGGTGGGGGTAGTAAACTACGGATTACGGCCGATTAGAGGTAAGTAAACATATAAATAAATAAAACGAATTTCATTGCGCACGCTGCATCGCCAAATGCAATGCGGCGCGCGCAACGAAATTCGTTTTATTTATTTATATGTTTACTTACCTCTAATCGGCCGTAATCCCTACCCCCTGCCCTGCCCCTCCCCCGCCCCACGTCAGCGCCCGGCAGCACTCCCACCACGGGCCGCTACTGTGCTGTAGTTCGGACTTTGGAGCAGTAGTAAGTACTTTACAGGTTCATCTCACTTCTGACAACGAGCCACATCTGCTTTTCTCTTTACCCCAACTGCAAATGCTGGAAACTGGCCGTTCTATGGCTCTGCTGTAAACAAGCACTTGCAATGCAATAGGTCTCGCATTTGCGACACTTTGAGGTATTGGCATTGTAAAGGCGGCACCCGTGCTTAGGCTTTGAACATGTTAAGCTAAAGTGTGGGTGCCGCGATTGCTTAAAAAGTAAAAAAATAGAAAAGAAAATGATTTTTTTCCCTATTTCTTAACTTTTGCAGCAATTGCAGCACCCGCGTTTTAGCTTCAGCTGTTTAAAGCTAAAGCGCGGTGATGGCAAATAAAAAAGCGGCCTCAGTTTTTATTTTAATTTATTAAAACATTGGCGGCGCCCCGCACTCAGATGGGGCACTGGGAGGGCCATGTTTGATGATTTATAAAAAAAATAATAATGATCAAATGGGCGCTGTGCTACAACATAATGGCTGGCACCCGTGCATATTAAATTAAGCGGGCGCCGTGATCAAGTGCCGCGCCTGTGCATATTAAATCAAGCGGGCACTGTGATCAAGCGCAGCGCCCGTGCATATTAAACTAAATTAATCAAGTGATCAAGCGGGCACCCTTGCAGGAAAGCACGTCGTTCCTGCAATAGGGGAAAATCCTTAAAGAAAATAGCGTTCACATACTGTAGATAAAACAGACCATGTAACAACACAAGTAAAAAGTCCAGTCCTCATGGGAGGTTACAAATGCAGACAAGGCAGTACTAAGGAGGGACTGCTAAGCCTATTCACAAATCAAAAGCAACCATTTAGAAAGGACAGTAACAGGAGCCCATTGAAAAGAAGGGCGTAAAATGGGCGGAGCTTAAAGTCCATACCTGAATACAGCATGCCTCGCAGAGCAGCGCATGCACTGCCCAGGCTCGACCTAAAAAGCCCAGGATGAAGAAGGAGGAGGAAAACCCCATGGAGATGTGCGGTGGAACCTCTGAGAGAGGCGCTTTGGTCCCGACAGCTGCGGTCCTGTCACGAGGCCGTGGCTCCAGGCAAGTGACGGGGTTTACTATTGGTTAACTGTTGGGTTGAAGGGATTTCCCTCATGTGCGAATTTGGCACAGTAGTATGGGGTCACTATTTTAAGCATTACTCAACCAACCGAACTTTCTAATCACTTTATTTCGGAAGAATATCTTCTGGGGAATTTGAGCCCAACTTAGGGAGTTCTGATTTTTAAGTTATGTGTCGAGAACCCGTAACCATCACTCCAGCTTTTTTCTAGCAGCTGGACGTGATACTGGGGTTACCCTTGGCACTGCGGCTGCACTTTTACTCTTGGCTTTTATTTAAGAATGTTGTTTTTTTAGGAGCGATGTTTTCTATATATCTCAGCCCTCGTTACCCACACCACTTTCCTGTACATTATGAAGTGTACAATGCCCTGGGCATTATAATGTCCTGGGCACTGCCAGCCTCCTCCATTTATTTCAGCTAGAATTTCCTAAGCACTGACCCAGCTTCCGCCAATTATTCAGCAGGCCTTGGGGGGGGTTTCTGGAGGAGGCGGCATCGATTTTAGAGGTGTCGCTCTGTGGCCACACACCATTTTTCAGACCTTGGCACTGGGTTTTGCTGTCAGTTTCCACCGCTGCCACCTGATCTTTAACGGTAGGGTTGGTGTGGATTTTTGAGGGTATACAGCGGTTTATTTGCTGATACAGTGCTCCCTTCTTGTATGGCAGCTGGTGTTTCTATCACATGCACTCAGTCTACTGTGACCCTCTGCCCATGGGCACTGAATTTTGTAGAGAGGCTGGCACCGCACAGCACTTGGTTGCTTGGGCCAATATTATATTTTCGGGAAAAGGATGGGGTGGTTTGAGAAAGTACACGTGTGCAGTGCGAGGACCCATGACCTTCTCAAACCCACTCACCACACTTTATGACACCGGGCCTTGTAGACTGGTACTGCTTTTATTATTTCTCAGTGTCTGATTGTTTCAGTGGGAAATGATGCTAAGTGTTTCGAGAAATCTTCAATATGCTCTGTGCTAGTTACCTTCCACCCTACCCTTCACCCCACCCCACCCCATCCTTCCCATGTGGACCGGTTAGCGCCTGGTTCACGCATAGCGCTCTTAATGTATATAGAGATTCTTTTTGTTGGGGGATGCATGGAAATTACTCGTTTAAAAAGCTGGTTCTATGCATGATTTTCTATTAAACAAAAATGAAATGCTTCTTGCCACACACAACACCGCCGCCTTTCTCCCACCATTCAGGGTTGGCACTCGAAGTCTACATACAGCGCTTTGGGAGATTGTGTCTTTCAGGGGGCAGTGTGTGCTTTTAGGCTATAGTATATGCTCTCTTCAATGCTTATGCCACCCACCCCTTCCTTCGTGCCGGTCACCTCGCCCCATCCTCCCCTTCACCCACACCCATCCGAATTCCTGCCTCACTCCCTACCCGTTTAGGTCTCTAACACGGCAAGTTGGGTATACAAGCCTCAGCTGGCATCATATTACAAGACCAGTGTTCAGTATGTACCCTCCCTCTGGCACTCTAAGTCCATGCCTGGCCAGAATTTCACTCAGGAGCAGGGCCAGTCTTTAGCATTGGTAAGCTAGGCGCAGGTCGCCTATTTTCTGAGGGGCGCATGGAGCTGTCTGCATTAAGGTTATGCCAACAGCAGCGCCCTTCTCATCTTGCTCCAGCCTTATCCCTGCCTTTTCTTTTCTGTCTGATTTGCCAGTTTAAAGTGGCTTTAGACCGACATTATCACACGGCGGGCAATGTTTTTAACACTCCTTTAGCCCCCTTCATTGCCCTCCCTTCACACACTGACCCCTGCTGCACACATCAACAAAACCATCATCTGCATGAGATAGCTAAGCTATAGGTGATTTAGGTGAGCTGGGGGAGGTCCGGGGATGTTTGTGTTCAGGGGCCAGTCCCTGCTCATCCAGGTACTGACCAGTGAACACAAAAGGGACCCCCTGCAGCCTTATGTTGATAGATAGATAGATAGATAGATAGATAGATAGATAGATAGATAGATAGATAGATAGATAGATAGATAGATAGATAGATAGATAGACTAATTTTGAATACATTTACTTCAAGGCATTGAGTATCACTCTATTCGTCATGGACAAAAACTCATAGTATCATGAGAATAGACACAGTGACCTAGTATCAGACCATCAGAAGGAAGGTAGAAGGAGAGTGAGGCTGACGTTGTTGGGCATTAACATATCCTAACATAATTTTCCGAGGCGCTCACTTAAGATATGGTGGCAACGAGTGCTAATTAGACCATGCAGATAAGTCTTTCAGTTTCTCATTACTACCTTCGTGCATGTAGCTTACTTTGTTGATTTAAAAAGATAACTTACTTCTCCAGATGTATCCTGTGTGTCAACCAGTCTCCTGCGACCTGGTAACAGTGTTTGTTCATGGGAATCTTGGATCAAGCCGTCCTCCCCATTTTGTGCCACACTTTGCAGCACACAGTCACCTGTGGACAGTGCACTCTTCTCCAAAAGCTGCTTCAGAGTCCAGTTCACAGGGAGATAAGTCATGACTGCTTCCCAGGAAGGGCTGGGTAGTTCCACCTTGCACCGGCAGCCAGGGCAGTAAATACTGCAGCTCTCTCCAGGAGCTTTAGAGGTCTGTGCATGTTCGGAGATGCTCCTAGAGGAAACCAAGTTCTTCTCTTGGAGGATACAGGTCCTGCAGAGGCTGTCAGAGCAGGGAAGAAGTAGCGGAAGGTCGTAAGGCTTCTGGCAAGAGGGGCAGATAAGGTCTTCTTGGAACATACTTCCAAGCCCTCTAGCCATGTTTGAGCTCATAAGTCTACATTTTCAGGGTCAAAGAGAAAGAAAAATCAATGGAGGGAAATTGCCATAATCCTTACTGGCAGCATACTGTTATTAAGGTGACACCCTTTCGCCGCTGCCATAAGTAGCATCATCATAGCATACAAAAAGCATTCAAACACATGTAACAAATGGATAAAGGCTATCAAAACAGGAAAGAGATAGAGAAAAGTAGGTATTGCGTTGAGTGCAGAATAACAAGAGACTGTGGTTCACCTAAGCCCTTGGTGGAGCACTTTCTGGTCTTATGAATGGGCAGTGTGAGGTGCAGTTTTGGAGGTGTGAATTAATGAGCACCATCTGCAGGACTAACGTAGTACATGTTCTGCTAGCTCACAAATGGCTTCTAACCAATAAGAATGCTAACCGCCCTACGGAGTCGTGATGGCCCAGAGATGTTATAAGATCTGATATCATGTGAACATTATGACAGCATAAAAGTGAATGATGGAAACACTTGTATAAATCTGAACCACTTTTTATTACTCTGTACACATTCCCTACCATCTTGTATTAGCTTCTGTGATTCATTACAGACAGAGACCAACCATATGCAAATTAGTCATGGCCCTGCCTCTCAAGGGCCACTCCAAGCTAAATGGTTGGGCCAAGTCCACTCTGAATGGCAGTACAAGCAACTGAAGATCACTTTCAGCTTTGTTGGGCATCATCAGTGATGTGTAGCATGTGGCACACCGATGTGAGGACCCACATCTCATTGTGTGAACACCATGCACATAACATTACATTCATCTTGAATCTTACCCAATGGGTAGTGGTACCGATTGAACAAGATAATCTTATATGCTCATAGTGAGACACTTGTATCAACCTCTAAATTTCTACATTCTTCATAGTTGAAACATCCTCTTTCGGCACAAAGAAAGCTTTGCCTACGGGGCATTCCATGAAGCGAACCACAAAGGCTTTGAGTATAGACCAGGAGTGAGCACAGGCCATTGTGTGTCATCGTTAGAAAAACGTTTTTGTTCTCATAATCAACAGTGAGATTATGCTTGGGTGGGACCCCAAGCAATCCTTCTCCATCTAGCTGCTGATTCTGGCCAAACAGATCTCTAAAGACCCAGGAGCAGCCCCTGGTATCCCATCTAGACATGCATCAGTGTGTTGATGTCTGTGTAATGATGCCACTACAAGCCTTTTACCAATTACCAACATTCGATCCCCTTAACCAGAGCTAATGCAATCTAGGGATATAGTAATAATATACTCTTAATGCGCAAAAGAACATTATATAAACAGTAAACCATATTATTCTTATAAATATTAAATTCATATACATTGGAGGGGGGCTTGTGGACCCCCCCCAGGCTCCAGGGACCACCACCTCCCCGTGGACATAAACAACTAGTAGTGGGGGGCCTCAGCAACCCCTGCAGGCACCGGGAACACCACATCCCCAGGGCCAAGTTCATTTTTTTTAAATGTTGGGGGTCTGTGAGGCCCCCTCCTGGGCTGTTCTCGGCACCGGAGACCACCACCTCCCCTGGTCAGGAAGAAGAATGGAGGGGGCTGTACGGCCCCCCTCCCTGGAGCCAATAAGGCCCTGGGGACCACCAACCCCCAGGGCCAGCTCCTTCTTTGCCCCAGGGTGCCCCACCCCCGGGACATAGCTGTTTGCTGTGGGTTGGCAGCTCCTGCCAAGCCACAGCAAACGCTCCGCTTCTAGCAAACGAAAACATAAAAAAAGCTCTTGCTTGCTGGAAGCAGAGCAGAATTGGTTTTAGACAGAGGGAGCTGCATGTTTAGCAGCTCCCCACGTCTAAAATCAATGCCGGTTCCTGCAGGATCGGGGGAGCCGGCAGAGACCGCGGGGCCTTCAGGCGCCCATCGTGGTGACGCCCAGCAGACATGGCCAAGCCTCTGGGGTGGGGTCCCCGTGGCTGAAATTGACCGAGGGAGGAGGGCTGCGCAGCCCCCTCCCCTATTACATGTAGGCTGGGCCCCGGGGGATGGGGCCCCAGGGCCGAAATTGGTCTGGGAGAGGGCACGAGTGGCCCCCTCTCCCATTTCAAAATGGCCCGGGTCCCCGAGGCCCAAATCGGCCCCAAATAAAAGAAAAAAAAACAGGCCGGCAAGTCGCCGGAGGCCCCACCCCCTTTCACAACCACTCTACAAACATGCCTCCTGGTGCACTACTAGTTGGGGGATGAAGTCTCCTTGATTTCTGAGGGTACTAGGGGGCCAACTATCCCTCCTGTCACCTCCAGTAAGTCCCACACAGCAGGATTGCTGAGAGGTCTTCGGAGGCCACGCCCCCTTTCTCCACCACTCTGCAAACGCACCTCCTGGCGCACTACTGGTTGAGGGATGAAGTCCTCTTGGATGCTGAGGAACCTTGTGGGCCAGAAGCCCTCCTGTCACCTTCAGTAAGTCCCTAACAGTAGGATTCCTGAGCTGGTTGGAGGCCCCGCCCCCTTTCACCACCATTCTTCAAACGCGACAACTATTTTAAAAACCATAGAAATTCACTTCAAAACCAAAGGTTAAAGGGGTGTTATAGTTAGGAAATAAAATTTGAAAAACCTTAGAAATTCACTTAAAAAATCAAAGGTTACAGGGATATTACAGTCAGAGAATAGAATTTAAAAAAATTTGAAACTCACTGAAAAAAACAAAGGTTACAGAGACATTATAGTTAGTCTCAGATTTCACTCGTACAAACTCGTACAAACTTGATATTTTGTCCAAATACCGTTTCAAGCACAGCATGTTACAACGTAAATGTCCAAATGAAACAACGGCGGACCTCCTATGCCGCACCTCACACCAGTTCCAATAGATAAGTTCGCCGTGCAAACCACCCCAGCGCCAGCCATTGTATGGCGTCACTGTGCTCCAGATCAGAAACTATTATGCCAAATGGGGGTGCGCAGCTCAAGAATTCCAATAGGCAGATATCAATAGAAAAATAACTTCTTTATTTCAAATTTTTTAGGGCCATCAGATATAGACACTCCAGCCAACGCGTTTCATTCCCATATTGGGAACTTCATCAGGGCTGAAAGAATGTGACAAAAACACATATATATTACATTAAAATCATGCGACACAGGACTAAAAAACAAACAACATGTACAAAAAGCACTATACAGGAAAAGAAAGAGAAAAAACACAATTAAAATCATACATTTAACTAAACAGTGAGAACAAATATAGCATCATATTTGCAAACACTAAACATTCCAAACATGTACGTAAAACTAAATAAACATAACATATACAAAAAACGCTATACAGAAAGGAAAAGAAAAAAAAATTAAAATCATACATTTAACTAAACAGTGAGAACAAATATAACATCATATTTACAAACACTAAACATTCCAAACATGTACGTGAAACTAAATAAACATAACATAACACCAATGAACAATAAATACGAAACCTATTACACCATGTTGACAATATTAGACCAGTGTCATTCTTATTTGTTTTTCAAGTTAAAAAGTAAATAAATACTCATAATTTCAATATACAGTCACAAAACTTAAACACAACCAGTCCGTAGTTCAACAGATAGAGTTGAATTGAGAAAAACAAAAGAGAGGAAGGAGACTCACATATAAAGTGTATAGCATAAAAACAGTTCTGAATTTGAAAAAGCAGAAAGAAAAAATGAAAAAGCACATAACATATCTTACCAAAAAACATTTAAAAAGGTGACAATCTCCAAGGTACCGACAAACTTCAATAATAGTACATGATTCTGTACAGTTGGCGGAACCTTCCCAAAGAGATGGTGTATTCCTATATATGCCTGCCAAGGAAATACAACATTATTGCTCATGAAAGCGTGCAAGTGCACAATGAATCAAAACATAATAAGTGTGAAGTCATGATAGAGGGCAGGTAAACAACATATCCAATCATGATATGTACAAAAGCTGGTTACATAGAAGTACATGATTCGGAACAGTTGGCGGAACCTTCCCAATGAAATGGTGTGTTCCTATGTATGCCTGCAAAAGAGATACAACATTATTGCACATGAAAGCGTGCAAGTGCGCAATAAGTCAAATCATAATATGTACAAGGTCATAATAGAGGGCAGGTATACAACATATCCAATCATGATATGTACGAAAGCTGGTTGCATAGAAGGGGGCTGCAAGGCACCAAAGTCTATGACTCCACCCGTGTCTTTTACGAACTAGGGTGGTCATTTAACCCATGTCCTTTACGAACTAAAGTGGTCATTTAACCACCCAATCCACGAGTTCCTAGCTATTCGGTGTCAATGTTGGCAATGGGCATGAATGAGTTAAATAGAGCCAGACACAATTTAAAGAAAGACAGGGTAGTGTGTGTTTATCTTCATCAGTCACACAGTTGACAATAACATTTCGGCTCAAACGCACCTGTTAAAACAATCCAAACTATCAATGGTTGTCAGATAGACTCTTCAGTGTAGCACAATAAAGCCCCACGAAGAAAAGCCAAGGGCAAGTGTAATCTATAGTGCAAAAGAATGAGAAAAAAAGTTTGAATGCAAGCATATGGACACTTCCAGATCATCTATACAAGAAGACAACCCCCAATTCCATCCTGAGCATGGACGTCTAGTCACACAGACCAAAGTAATTGAACTCCAAAAACAAAGCAGTGTTGTAGGGTATCATACCTCTATGTCCACTAAATATCCGTCGAAATTTCCAATAATTCATAAGATCCAGTGTATTGCACTGAGACCCGTATGCACTCAAAGCAGATATGTCATCTCCTGTCAAGTCAATGAGATTAGCTGTTAGAAATACACTAAAAAATCGTATAGTACATTTACAATTTCTCCGTCCGTAACGCACGGGTCTTCACTGAAATTTCACACCATTGCACACCATCATACGTTGATTTATCTAGGATTCACCTGTAATTTAATTTCACATAACCCCCCCGAAGCTGAATATTAACTCTCCGCCTCCTCAACAAAATAAACTCCAATTCCCAGCAACCACCACGACACAACCTACCACACATCATAATCCGTTCAATTACAGTAACAACCTCTCCTAAAATAGAAGAATCAATTCAACCATATTTTTTTAATCAAGAAAATAGGTTCCGATACGCTCTCCCGCTGCCCCCAGTCTGGCGCTAAGTTCTTCGCCTCCCACACCGCATTTTGGACAACTTTTTAGAAGTCGCCACAAAAAACATATTTAAAGAGTATCCCACATATGCGCGTTGTCCACAGAAAGATAAACAAGTAATCAAAAGGATAAGATCCGTTATGATTTCAAGGTGTCTCAAACTGACCCTCAAACTAGCGCTGAGGTCTACGCTACCCATGCCGCATTTAAGCAGAATCCCGCACTTCTGCCCGACCCAAATCTCCTTACCTTAGTGCTGAATCAAACTTCCTCTCTCTTCCGTGTAAAAACATGGTCCTCCCACCGTCGCTACAAATACACGGGGCTCCACCCCCAACCCCATCAAGGCAGCCAATCGTAAATGCGTGAATAGCCCAGTCAGAGAATTGCGGAAGGAGTAATACCGGCTAATCTCATCCGGAAAAAGCCGCCATTTAAAAGTGACACAATACCCCGAGCCAAATCATAATATACAGGGGCTTTCCGATCTTTCTCTAATATCTAAAACTGGATATATCATACATTTTCGCTGAGAACATGTCATAGACTTTGGTGCCTTTGGTGGCTTGCAGCCCCCTTCTATGCAACCAGCTTTCGTACATATCATGATTGGATATGTTGTATACCTGCCCTCTATTATGACCTTGTACATATTATGATTTGACTTATTGCGCACTTGCACGCTTTCATTTGCAATAATGTTGTATCTCTTTGGCAGGCATACATAGGAACACACCATTTCATTGGGAAGGTTCCGCCAACTGTTCAGAATCATGTACTTCTATGTAACCAGCTTTTGTACATATCATGATTGGATATGTTGTTTACCTGCCCTCTATCATGACTTCACACTTATTATGTTTTGATTCATTTTGCACTTGCACGCTTTCATGTGCAATAATGTTGTATTTCCTTGGCAGGCATATATAGGAATACACCATCTCTTTGGGAAGGTTCTGCCAACTGTACAGAATCATGTACTATTATTGAAGTTTGTTGGTACCTTGGAGATTGTCACCTTTTTAAATGTTTTTTGGTAAGATATGTTATGTGCGTTTTCATTTTTTCTTTCTGCTTTTTCAAATTCAGAACTGTTTTTATGCTATACACTTTATATGTGAGTCTCCTTCCTCTCTTTTGTTTTTCTCAATTCAACTCTATCTGTTGAACTACGGACTGGTTGTGTTTAAGTTTCGTGACTGTATATTGAAATTATGAGTATTTATTTACTTTTTAACTTGAAAAACAAATAAGAATGACACTGGTCTAATATTGTCATCATGGTGTAATAGGTTTCGTATTTATTGTTCATTGGTGTTATGTTATGTTTATTAGGTTTCACGTACATGTTTGGAATGTTTAGTGTTTGTAAATATGATGTTATATTTGTTCTCACTGTTTAGTTAAATGTATGATTTTAATTGTGTTTTTTCTCTCTCTTTTCCTTTCTGTATAGTGTTTTTGTATATGTTATGTTTATTTAGTTTTACGTACATGTTTGGAATGTTTAGTGTTTGCAAATATGATGCTATATTTGTTCTCACTGTTTAGTTAAATGTATGATTTTAATTGTGTTTTTCTCTTTCTTTTTCTGTATAGTGCTTTTTGTACATGTTGTGTGTTTTTTAGTCCTGTGTCGCATGATTTTAATGTAATATATATGGGTTTTTGTCACATTCTTTCAGCCCTGATGAAGTTCCCAATATGGGAATGAAACGCGTTGGCTGGAGTGTCTATATCTGATGGCCCTAAAAAATTTGAAATAAAGAAGTTATTTTTCTATTGCTATCTGCCTATTGGACTTCTTGAGCTGCGCACCCCCATTTGGCATAATAGTTTCTGATCTGGAGCACAGTGACGCCATACAACGGCTGGCGCTGGGGTGGTTTGCACGGCGAACTTATCTATTGGAACTGGTGTGAGGTGCGGCATAGGAGGTCCGCCGTTGTTTCATTTGGACATTTATCTTTACTGGACCAGCAAGCACTCACTGCCATCCCGTGTGATATAATGCCACGTTTCGATTATAAAAGAGAAGAAATGGCACAGGACCTGTTCGGCAAAAATGCAAATGCGCCACAATTGGGAGTAACTGTACAAAGTACATCTGGATTACGTGCCTTGTTTGTTAAACTAGAGCGCCTAAAAAAACAAGAACTGTCAAGGTGGTGGGATGGGGTAACCCTCCAACAATATATTGATAACAAAAAGGTCCCCAGAGGGTTACGTATTTTAATTTTTCCCACCTTTGAGGATCTCAGCGATGAGCTTCTTAGGGAGTGGGAGGTGAACCTAGAGGGTGCTTCTCTGATAATGATGCAAATATAAATAAGACATTCGATAGAGAAAGGGGCGAAGCTCTTATCAGAGATTGAAGCCATAGAAAAGGATATCGAGGGCTGTGAGAACAAGGACCTAGTTGATAAGAACTATGACGTCCTTAAGAAAGTGATCGAGGGGCACCAAAACTATCTAAAGGAGAAGAAGCTACGAAAGATCAAGCGAGATGACAGGGATTATAGAGAGGGACGTATCTATACGTTCACGAAGAGATTTGATAATATTGCTGGGGTTGAAGACAGGAAAGGACCTAGAGAGGATAGTGAGGAAGTGAGAACGGCAAGTAGTACTTCATTATCATCTATAGGCAGTGCATCCTCCAATAACACCACAAGTGAACACCCTTTAGGGGAGGGATCAACGACCTTCCAAAAAGAAATGGCCAGACTAAGGATAAGTGGGAGTCAGGCAAAAAAGGTGCAACAACAAAAAAGACAAGGAGAGGGGGCCGAAGGAGGCAAGGGAGGTACAGTGGATATAGCCGAGGATCCACTAAGGAGATCAGAGAGGGCGAAGGCCAGGCAGAAATAGCAATCAGTTCAGACATGTCTTGTGAACTGGAGGGGGACAATGAGGATTTGGAATTGAAGGTTGTTAATCTGTCATGTAGGATTTTGGACTCTGATGAAATAAGTTTGCTATGTAAGGGTTTGGGCTTTTGCCCTACCCAGGAGGGTGACTTTACAAATGTACACGTGGATCTTTTCAAATTTTCTAGGATGTTAAAATTAAAAGATTTCTTCAATGATAAAGTGTCACACAACGATGTTTTTGGTGGGACCACGGAACATATCAATGTGACTATAGCTGAAGTTAAAAACTTACAGTGTGTACTTTCTCTGAGGGATGAAGAGGAGGTTGGAGTACATTCAATCTTGGAGGAACTGAATATAAGTGAAAACATTACTGAGGATAGTGGTCTGCGTCCGAAATCAAAATTCACCCCGACTACATATCATCGTAATATCGACATATTTACCGAACGTATGAGTGAGGGCTTGTACAAACTAGAAAAACAGAGCAGGTGCAATCATAAGTTACGCTACAATCTTACATCAGGAGAGAGAAAGGCACTGAAGAGGCTCAGAAATGATAGGGAAATAGTTATAAGGGAGGCAGACAAGGGCGGAAACGTCGTTGTAATGAACGCCGTAGATTACAAGAAGGAAATTGAACGACAACTGGAAAACACCCAGTGCTATGAAAGAATAAATCACAACCCCATACATGAGCTTACTATTGAGATCAATTTGAAGCTCAGGGAGTGGAGGGATATGGGTTTACTTAGTGATCAAGAATTTAGAAATCTAAAGGTAGAAAACCCCAGATTTCCTTGTATCTACATCCTCCCGAAAATCCACAAAAAAGGGGATTTTCCCCCAGGAAGACCGATCATTTCAGGGGTGGGTTCAGCTACGGAAAGACTCTCTGAATTCATTGACCTTAAATTAAGTAGACATGTCTTGGATTTGCCATCTTATATCCAAGACAGTAAGGATATTCTGGCTAAATTCCAAGACTTTGATTGGTCAGATGAGTTACTCTTTGTGACACTGGATGTAACAAGTTTATATACGTGCATCCAGCACGAATTTGGACTAAAAGCTGCTGAATTCTATCTGGACAGGGATGGGGCAGACCACTTGGATCAAAATCAGATGGTGCTTGAGATGATTAAACTGGTTCTTACCAGAAACTACTTTCTGCATGATGGCATGTGGTACCATCAGAAGAGGGGCACGGCCATGGGATCCAGGTTTGCTCCTTCTTATGCTTGCCTCTTTATGGGGTGGTATGAGAGGGGGCACGCCTGGAACAGATGTGCCTCCCCCTGGACAGAACACATCGTGTTCTGGGGTGGGGTACATCGATGATATCATCTGCCTATGGTCGGGTACCGAGTTACAACTTCTTGACTACTTCCAGTATCTGAATAATAATCCCCATAATGTCAAACTCACAATGGAATATAACAAGGAGAACATTAACTTTTTGGACCTCCACTTTTATGTGAAGGATGGGCGGATACCAAGCACCTTGTATCGCAAAGAAACCGCGTGCAATGCGGTATTACATGCCGATAGCGCAAATGCCAGTTCTACCATCAGGAACATTCCATATGGAGAAATGGTACGTATGAGGCGCAACTGCAGCGAAGAGAACAACTTCAACAGCAATATCCGACTTGTCAAGAATAGATTTCTGGCAAGAGGGTATAATAGAAAGGTCCTTAACTCAGCTGAGATTAAGGCACGAGCATTAACTAGGGAATCCACACTGACTAAGGGCAGTAGGGCGGAAGTCAGGAGGGACGAGACTGGTATGAGATTCACCACACAATACACCATATACAATGATGCAATCTTCAAACTATTGAAGAAAAATTGGCATTTACTGGAGGAAATACCCAGTCTGCGGAAGGTGATTCGGAACAATCCCTCGGTTACATACAGAAGAGGAAAAACATTGAGAAATAATCTCTGTCCTAGCTATGTAGTGACTGATACAAAAAAGAGTGCCACGTGGTTGCCATCAAAACCAAAAGGTTTTTACACGTGTAGTACTTGTAACATCTGTGACTTAGGGGTGGATAAAATCAAGAGCTTCGCATACAATGGCTCGGTGAACTATAATATCTTTAAGTTCATCAACTGCAACACCACTTTCGTGGTTTATGTGATTGGTTGTCCATGTGGGTTGATCTATGTGGGCAGCACCAAACGGAGCCTAAAAATACGAATCCAGGAACATAGAAGGGCAATCCTCAAAAGGGATCTCAGATACCCGCTCACGGAACACTTTGTGAAAAACCATAATGGCGAGGCTACCTTCTGGTTTCATGCTATTGAACATGTTGAAATGGCGGCTAGAGGTGGTGATCGGGAGTTACATTTAAGACAATGTGAATCGAAATGGATTTGTAAACTCCGGAGTATCACCCATGGGTTCAACACTGATCATGAAATGCACTATTTTCTGGAAAATGGTTGATGTGCAGATTGGGATCAGGTACTGTTTTGATGTTGGGGCGACTTGTCCATTTCAAGTATGCACAGATGATATTGGCCTCATATGAACATGGGCCTAAATAATATCAGGTTGTGGTGATTTCTTTATATGCACCTAAGTACTTTTGGTATTGTCCAACCACCTTTGTATACGGTTGGTTGGAAATCTGATAATGGTTCATGTTTATCTGGACTGTTGTGAAAATGTGGGATGTACATTTTACCTTTTGGGAGTGTTTTCTATCTCATCTTTCCAGTACCACATATGAAAACATGTACACATTTTGAAACAGGACTAGTGCCTGTGCTCCATTGGGACTTTAATCTTTGAACTACTGGATTTAATTACACACATTTTGTTGTTGGAGGGGTTTGCACCGTCTCAAGGTATATACCGTTCTGAAAAGAGTAGTTTTCCTCCTTTCCTGATAACATCCTCTTTCCGGTTTTTGATGTAATCAATTGGTAACTTTTTAATTTAACTCATTTTTTAGGTGTACATACTACGTACATTACTTATTGGTTGCAGTTATCATTCTCCTTTTTACAAAAAAAGGGTTAATTTGTTGAAATTTCCGTCTTAGCACTAGTCTCCTGCCCTTATGGAATAATTTGACTTCTTAAATATGGCGCCCGTTTTTGTCCTATGTTACAGCCTTACATTAGAATTGGATTTTCGCTTGTACATACTACGTACATTACTTTTTGGTTGCAGTTACCATCCTCCTTTTTACAAACAAAAAAAAAAAGGGTTAATTTGTTGAAATTTCCGTTTTAGTACTAGTCTCCTGCCCTTATGGAATAATTTGACATCTTACATATGGCGCCCGTTTTTGTCCTATTTTACAGCCTCGCATTAGAGTTGGATTTTTGCTTGTCAATATGGGTTTTGGAATGCACGAAACTCAATCTCCCCGAGTTGCTCCGTAGATAACCCTAACTTTAGTCATGTTCTCAGCGAAAATGTATGATATATCCAGTTTTAGATATTAGAGAAAGATCGGAAAGCCCCTGTATATTATGATTTGGCTCAGGTTATTGTGTCACTTTTAAATGGCAGCTTTTTTCGGATGAGATTAGCCGGTATTACTCCTTCCGCAATTCTCTGACTGGGCTATTCACGCATTTACGATTGGCTGCCTTGATGGGGTTGGGGGTGGAGCCCCGTGTATTTGTAGCGACGGTGGGAGGACCATGTTTTTACACGGAAGAGAGAGGAAGTTTGATTTGGCACTAAGGTAAGGAGATTTGGGTCGGGCAGAAGTGCGGGATTCTGCTTAAATGCGGCATGGGTAGCGTAGGCCTCAGCGCTAGTTTGAGGGTCAGTTTGAGACACCTTGAAATCATAACGGATCTTATCCTTTTGATTACTTGTTTATCTTTCTGTGGACAACGCGCATATGTGGGATACTCTTTAAATGTGTTTTTTGTGGCGACTTCTAAAAAGTTGTCCAAATGCGGTGTGGGAGGCGAAGAACTTAACGCCAGACTGGGGGCAGCGGGAGAGCGTATCGGAACCTATTTTCTTGATTAAATAAATATGGTTGAATTGGTTCTTCTATTTTAGGAGAGGTTGTTACTGTAACTGAACGGATTATGATGTGTGGTAGGTTGTGTCGTGGTGGTTGCTGAGAATTGGAGTTTATTTTGTTGAGGAGGCGGAGAGTTAATATTCAGCTTCGGGGGGGTTATGTGAAATTAAATTACAGGTGAATCCTAGATAAATAAACGTATGACGGTGTGCAATGGTGTGAAATTTCAGTGAAGACCCGTGCGTTACGGACAGAGAAATTGTAAATGTACTATACGATTTTTTAGTGTATTTCTAACAGCTAATCTCATTGACTTGACAGGAGATGACATATCTGCTTTGAGTGCATACGGGTCTCAGTGCAATACACTGGATCTTATGAATTATTGGAAATTTCGACGGATATTTTGTGGACATAGAGGTATGATACCCTACAACACTGCTTTGTTTTTGGAGTTCAATTACTTTGGTCTGTGTGACTAGACGTCTGTGCTCAGGATGGAATTGGGGGTTGTCCCCTTGGCTTTTCTTCGTGGGGCTTTACTGTGCTACACTGAAGAGTCTATCTGACAACCATTGATAGTTTGGATTGTTTTAACAGGTGCGTTTGAGCCGAAATGTTATTGTCAACTGTGTGACTGATGAAGATAAACACACACTACCCTGTCTTTCTTAAAATTGTGTCTGGCTCTATTTAACTCATTCATGCCCATTGCCAACATTGACACCGAATAGCTAGGAACTCGTGGATTGGGTGGTTAAATGACCACTTTAGTTCGTAAAGGACATGGGTTAAATGACCACCCTAGTTCGTAAAAGACACAGTTGGAGTCATAGACTTTGGTGCCTTGCAGCCCCCTTCTATGCAACCAGCTTTCGTACATATCATGATTGGATATGTTGTATACCTGCCCTCTATTATGACCTTGTACATAATATGATTTGACTTATTGCGCACTTGCACGCTTTCATGTGCAATAATGTTGTATCTCTTTGGCAGGCATACATAGGAACACACCATTTCATTGGGAAGGTTCCGCCAACTGTTCAGAATCATGTACTTCTATGTAACCAGCTGTTGAAATGACTTCAATTCAATTTAACAGTTAAAAGATGTATTTATTCACAGCACGGCAGATGTAAACCTCACAGCTTCCAGCTCCAGATGCAACTCGGCTAGCAACTGTCACCAATGCCATACATAGAACACTCCAATGTGGAATCACAATGAAATGATAACATGTCGCATGCAGGGTGGCATGCGGCCAAGTGATATGTTATCTTAAAGGGAAAGGTTACATAATAGAAAACAAAAGGATGTAACATATCTCCCTTATTAACAAAACAAGGAAAAGAAACCGCTACACAAAATCATTAAATCTCTTAGGAACTTGTATAGTACGATTTGAATTCTTAACTCTGAGGGCCACAGAATCATCATTACTTATATCAACTTCATCGGTAATAAGTTCGCCTTGTGCATCAACATTATCCTTATGAGCATGACTTAACCTAGGACATTTCGCCAACCTTCTGACATTCCAGGTTTTGCCATCCTGTGTTATAACACTATTGCTAAATATTTTTTTTATCTGGATGGCTTTGCCAAACTTGTTGGCACCCTTGTTTATAAAACCTGGTTTGAGGATTTTTACCCAATCGCCTATTTGGAAAGTGTGCTCCTTAGTCCTCCATTTGTCATCATACCATTTTTTGGTTTTCATTTGTTTAAGTTCTACTCGTTTTGCCACATCACTCACACCCTCCTTTTCAAAAATAAACATCTGTGATTTTTCTCTTAACCACCATGGACATACATTGTATGCAGGATCCCTACCCTTGAGAAGTTTGAAGGGACTGACTTCAGTAGTGGTATGTGGTGTGATGCGGTAAATCCATAACCGTTCTCTTAAAGCACTCACCCAACTTTTACCAAATTTAAGAGAATCCACAACAAAACTCTTGAGTACACGATTGAAACGTTCCTCTTGACCATTCTCATGTGGTTCATAAAGTGATGTGAGCTTGTGAACGATATTGCATTCTTTGAGAAATCCTTCCATTTCAGAAGATGTTAACTGCACTCCATTGTCTGTGATTAAAACAGATGGACACCCCTCACGGGAAAATATCTCTTTAAAAAAATTGATTACTGCACTTGTGGTAGCTTTAGCAACAAATTTTACCTCCGGCCATTTTGAATGATAATCGACGATAACTAAAGCAAACCGTGAGGATTCTGGTAACATATGAAATGGACCTGAGATGTCAAAAGCAATCTTTTGCCACGGTTCAGTGGGCCATTTCACAACTTTCAAGGGTGGAGTGTCTGTTTTTAACATTTTTTCACTAGAAACACATTTAGCACATTCTCTAACTACTCTATCTATGAATTTATCAATACCAGGCCACCAAAAATAACTTCTTACTAAACGTTTCATGGAGGAAATACCTGGATGGGTGTTATGTGCAATCTGTAAAATAATGTCATACATACCTACCGGGGGAATGCATTTTCCAGATTTAAAAATAAAACTACCTTCTACTTCCAGCTCTTCCGCTACATTAAAGAACGGTAAAAGATCTGGTCTTACCAAATTCTTCTTAGGCCGACCTTCCAAGATGTATTTTTTTAACTCGCATCATTTATCATCATTTTGCTCACATTTATACCAACAATCTTCAGTTATACTTTGGAACTTTTCTTGAACTATGTCTTCAATGATTAATATAAAGTCATACTCTTTTACAATACATACTTTATCTTGGTCGCACGGCAAACGTGACAGAAAATCAGCTGTCACATTTTTTTTCCTGGAACATATTCCGTAATAAAGTTATATTCCTGTAATTTGGATGCTAATCTAGCGATTCTGGCAGTGGAATTCCAACCACCTCCCACAGACAAAATATTAACAAGTGGTTTGTGATCCGTTCTAAGGGTGAATTTGTTCCCCCATACATATAGTCTATAGTGCTCTACGGCCCAAACACAAGCTAAAAGTTCCCTCTCAATCACTGCGTATTTACGTTCACACTCATTTAACGTCCTGGAAGCAAACGCAACGTTCCACTCTTCTTTTCCCTCTTTTTGTGAGAGAACTCCTCCCAAACCATAAAGGCTGGCATCTACAGTAATAATGCATTCTTTGTTGATGCGGAACGGTTTGAGTGTGGGAGCATTGATTATATCTTTTTTATAGCTTCAAATGAAAATTGTTGTACATCAGTCCACTCATACTTAGCACCTTGCCTCAAAAGTTTTCTTAGGGGTTCCATTTTTGTGGCGAAACCCTCTACAAACTTGCTGTAGTACTCACACATACCTGCAAACGACAGAAGTTGTTCTTTGTTGTTGGGTGATGGAGCTTTGATAATTGCCTCTACATTAGATTTCTTTGGAACCACACCGTCACCCGACAAAGTGTGTCCTAAATATTCAACTGATTTTTTTAAACAATTTACACTTGTGTGCCTTGAGAGTTAAACCATTTTGTTCCAATCTCTTACAAACCTCATTTAAATGAATTTCATGTACAATGGTATTCTTTGAGAAGACAAGGATGTCATCTTGGAAACATTTGACATATGTTCCAAATTTTCAGGGATTTGGATAAATAACTCTTTGGAAAACTGACGCGGCTGATGCCAGTCCAAAAGGCATGCGAGTGTATTGAAAAAGACCTTGCGGAGTGATAAAAGCAGTGTACTTTTTAGATTCTTCAGTGAGTTCTATCTGGTGGTAAGCCGACCTAAGATCTAATGTGGAGAAAACTTGTGCACCATCTAAAAAAAATACCACCTCGTTTATATTTGGCAAAGGATGACAATCCACTACGATGTTGGAATTCAGAGCCCTCAAGTCTACACAGACTCTCAATTTTTGATCAGGTTTGCGTACAAGAACTATCGGAGAAACCCATTCTGATGATTCTATCGCTTCAATTATACCATCTTTGGATAACTCATCTAACATTTCTTTAAGTTCTTCTCTAATGTTTATGGGGACACCTCTCAACTTTTGTACCACTGGTGAATGATTATCTTTTAAAACAATTTTGTGTGAGAAATTTTTAAGTTTACCCAGTTTGTCACAAAATACATTTCCATAATTTTTGATAAGATTAATTTCTTTAGCGGAATGTGGGGTACTATCTTCAACCACAGCAACGGTGTTCATCAAACTGTCATCACATAGAGATACCGGCTCCTTGGAACGAGAATTAAGCATAATTCCCAATTTCCACTGATCCTGCTATCCTAAAACATTTACCCCTTTCTGAGAAATGTATAATTTAATCTCAGCTTTCCTGTGTTTGAAACACAATTCCACATGAAAAAAACCCATGATATCAATTTTTGTACCACAAAAACTTTCAGCAACAATATCAGATGGTTGCAACAAATTAAAAGATATGGACTGAACTAACGTATCTAGATAATATTGATGAGAGATGATGGTCCATGGCGAACCTGAATCTACCATAAGTAACAAATTAATACCCAGGACCTGAAAAAAACATTTGGGTGATCTCATTTGAACATGTGCATTATTGTCTACAATAGAAACAACAAATCCTTTCTCAATACTAGGTGTAGTGTCTCTGACCGTACTTACATCAATTTCATATAAAGAAGATACTGCTCCTTGTCTCTGCATTTGTGGTCGTCTATCTCTACATACATTACTGAAATGGCCTATTCTGTAACAAATTTTACACTCTCTGTTTATAGCTGGGCAACCTGGAAAAGAAGCATAATGAGATTTACTTCCACATCTGTAGCATATACCATTGTTAATGACCACCTCATTTCTTTTCTGAGTAAAACCATGTTTGAACTTGTTAAAATTATTTCTTCTTAGAGGTTGTGGGAAGTCTTGCTTGGTATCGGATTTATGTCCCACAGCACATATTTCTTCATCTGTTGTCTTTTTTTCAGTATTTTTCCTAACTGTTTCCATCCATAAGTCAGATTGTTCCTGAGCTTTAGCTGTGGCTATGGTTTCTGTTAAATTTGGGTCACCCATGACCCATAACTTATCTTGGATTTTTTTGCTTTTGACAAGTACAATTATCTGGTCACGTATCATTTCATCGGGTCATCATACCAAAATTACAATGAATACTAAGTGACCTTAATGCTGTCAAAAAGTCATCAAAAGATTCTTCCTCTTTTTGTGTTCTAGTGTAAAATTTGAAGCGATTTAAAGCTATACTAATTGTAGGTTTAAATCTTTTTCCATCCGGGCCAAAGCTTCAGTGTACACATTTATGGAATCTCCTCCTCCTTCATTTAAGGTGGTAACCTGTGGTAGTGCTCTAAAACCACTTGGCCCTCTGATCCTAGGCAATGTAAAAAAATTATTTTCTTTCTTTCAGAGCCCATTCTTTCGCCATCTATAGCTTTCATATATGTTAGGAACTCTTCTTTCCATCTTGACCATGGCATGGGTGGATCACCCTTTGTTTGTAAGAATTTAGCAGGAGGGTCAAATTGCATGGCGGTGAGTATTTTATTAAATCAAGTGTTGGTATAAAGATGTAATGTGAACAAAAAAATAAAGAAAAAAAAACCGACAGTTTTTTTTTTTTTTTTTGATGGTCGGAATAACGAGGGGAAAGTAGATGCTTCAAAGTTGTAGAAACCGTATCCCTTTACGAACAATAGTAATTAACTGTACTTGGAGTACACACCAGCAAACCAAGCAACATACGATGTATGAATTTCACTTACAAAATGCTTCGCATTGTGAAGAAAAGCAGTTCTCCCTGCGCGTTTCGCTGTGTTGTTATGGTAACTTGAAAACAAAAATGGCCGAACAAACGTGCGTAGCGTAAACGCGACGTAACGTGCTTCCGATGAAAGATTAGAAACGTGCGGTCCAAGAGTAGAATGAAAGGAAATAACTCGCGTGCAGAGGAGTTTGCTGAAAGGCACACGGTGCTTCCTTTTGAAAAAATAACACAGAATATCGCCCACGCAGCTTCCTCAGGTATTTCAACACAGCCGCAGGTGCAATCAGTGCACAGATACGATATTCGTATTGTGCGAAAACAGCCGCGGGTGCAATCACTACACAAATTTATGTAAAAGTAGATTTTCCGCTTGAGAAGAAAACAGCCGCAGGTGCACTCAAAACACAAGATAATGCGCATACATATACTGCCGCTGGTGCAATCACGTCACTAAAACTCTCGGATTTAGATATTTAACGTACCTTTCAATGTTTTATCGTGCGCTTGTGTAGTTGGGTTCCTCTTGATGATCTTGAATAACGTTCATTGAAAAACGAGAAGAAAAAAAAAATGGCTTTCTTTAAACTTTTTCTCTCGTGGGTCCAGAATTACCACTCTGTGCCCGTGCTGCTGTGATAGTGGTTTCCCGTCGTCGCCAATGTTGAAATGACTTCAATTCAATTTAACAGTTAAAAGATGTATTTATTCACATCACGGCAGATGTAAACCTCACAGCTTCCAGCTCCAGATGCAACTCGGCTAGCAACTGTCACCAATGCCATACATAGAACACTCCAATGTGGAATCACAATGAAATGATAACATGTCGCATGCAGGGTGGCATGCGGCCAAGTGATATGTTATCTTAAAGGGAAAGGTTACATAATAGAAAACAAAGGATGTAACACCAGCTTTTGTACATATCATGATTGGATATGTTGTTTACCTGCCCTCTATCATGACTTCACACTTATTATGTTTTGATTCATTTTGCACTTGCACGCTTTCATGTGCAATAATGTTGTATTTCCTTGGCAGGCATATATAGGAATACACCATCTCTTTGGGAAGGTTCCGCCAACTGTACAGAATCATGTACTATTATTGAAGTTTGTTGGTACCTTGGAGATTGTCACCTTTTAAATGTTTTTTGGTAAGATATGTTATGTGCGTTTTCATTTTTTTCTTTCTGCTTTTTCAAATTCAGAACTGTTTTTATGCTATACACTTTATATGTGAGTCTCCTTCCTCTCTTTTGTTTTTCTCAATTCAACTCTATCTGTTAAACTACGGACTGGTTGTGTTTAAGTTTCGTGACTGTATATTGAAATTATGAGTATTTATTTACTTTTAACTTGAAAAACAAATAAGAATGACACTGGTCTAATATTGTCATCATGGTGTAATAGGTTTCGTATTTATTGTTCATTGGTGTTATGTTATGTTTATTTAGTTTCACGTACATGTTTGGAATGTTTAGTGTTTGTAAATATGATGTTATATTTGTTCCCACTGTTTAGTTAAATGTATGATTTTAATTGTGTTTTTTTTTCTTTTTTCCTCTCTTTTCCTTTCTGTATAGTGTTTTTGTATATGTTATGTTTATTTAGTTTTACGTACATGTTTGGAATGTTTAGTGTTTGCAAATATGATGCTATATTTGTTCTCACTGTTTAGTTAAATGTATGATTTTAATTGTGTTTTTTCTCTTTCTTTTTCTGTATAGTGCTTTTTGTACATGTTGTGTGTTTTTAGTCCTGTGTCGCATGATTTTAATTAATATATATGTGTTTTTGTCACATTCTTTCAGCCCTGATGAAGTTCCCAATATGGGAATGAAACGCGTTGGCTGGAGTGTCTATATCTGATGGCCCTAAAAATTTGAAATAAAGAAGTTATTTTTCTATTGATATCTGCCTATTGGACTTCTTGAGCTGCGCACCCCCATTTGGCATAATAGCATGTTACAACGTGTTACACTCAGCCACCTGTCTGTCCTTTTAACACTGAAAATATGGGTCAAAATCCCAACAGTCAAAGTGTTACTCGCTAAAAAAGTGGAGCTTGACATAAGGTCACCTATGTTTAATAATTTTCAGAGTGGTAGTCTGTCTTGAATATTGATGCTGCTGGGTTCACGTTGAAAGCAAATATAAACCCTGTTCACCTATTTTATGGACGTGCACCAGTTAATTTGCATCATGCATGAAAATAAGCATTGGCAATGCCGTTTTTTGACTTTTGACAGCACAGAGAATTGGTACTACACAGGCAGTGGTAGCTTTTCTCCTCAACGAACAGATGCATTTCATCTAGCAGCAATGCAAGCCTCTCGGGCCGTGGCTTGCAAGCCATCATGGCGGACGCGAGTTAGATGAGCTCCGTCCAGCCCTGACGAGTATCCTGATATTCAGCGACCTACCCTGGCCACCCGCCTCGGACACTGACTGTCCTTGAGGTGTGGCGTGGCATCGCAGCGGATTGGTGCGAGACCCGTCTCCGTGCCAGGTCCTGAGGCAGTGGAGCAGCGACGGCGCCATCTGAGGCCTAGCGGCGTGCCAGAAGCCGCGGCCTTGCGTAAGTTCTTGGCGGAGGTCCCCGGACGGGGGGGCGGAGCCGCGGCGATGGCGCTGACTGCCCAGTGAGAGTGGAAGTGTGGTGAGGAGCTGGCCCCCGCCCAGTGCCCTGGGCTCCACCCGGTGATCCACGCGGCTGCGGAGACCGGGGCGGACCGCACGACAGTCATCGGAGCGCCGATGCTGGGGGAGCTGGCAGGCCGCGGACCTACTGCTGCGGTGCGGAGGCCGTGCGGTCCTTGCGAGTAACGTTTGCCCACCGGGAGAGGCTGCCCGGAGTGGGGCTTGGGACCTTCTATGGCCTAGAGTGCAGCGCAGGGTGGCGCGACCCCGGATTGAGCGAGCTGGCGGCCTCGGTCCTGGGAGCGCCTAGAAGCGTAACAACCAACGGTGGAGCCGGCATCTGAGGCGGTTCCTGGACCGAGCCCTGCTGCTGGGACACTTGCTACACTGCGGCCCGAATTCTTTGGCCGGATTATACCTGCGACCCGCCGCTGGGGCGGGTGGAGGCTCTAGAGCAGAGGTCTTCAAACTTTTTTACTCTGAGCCCCCCCTAAGCAAAATGTTTTGAGGTCGGGCCCCCCTCCAAAACTTTATGGCAGGATTGGGGGAGTGGGAGGGACATGGCTGCGTGCAGGGAGCGGTGCTTATGAGAGGATTTCAGGAATACGTTTTCTATAGCTTATGAACCGCACTAAATATGAGACTTATAAAACAGAAAATGCATCAAACAAAAACAGATATCCCAAACAAACTGCTCCCCATAATTGGGGTGTTGTGAGCCCCTCACACTCTTTGACCCCAATGCAACTATACCTGCTGCACTAATGATAACTGCAGTCCTGAGTAGCAGGCTATCTCCTCTGCGACTTTTACCTCTTCCCCACCATGACGGATCATCACCTCGGTCCTAATGCTTGAAAGGAAAATATGCTCCGATGCCCCTTTTTTAAAGGTAGACAGTCATAACTGTGATGCAGTGGGCCCCTCAAATCCCTGGGCCCCAGTCCTGCTGCATCTGCTCCTTAATGATAACCAGCAGTGGCCACTTACACACTTGGCAGCAGTACCAGCTTCACTAATGAATGCCCCTTTAAAAAAAAAGACTTATATTGTCCCCTTCTTTGAGGTATCTCTCTGAAGAAGCTGCCTCTGGCCATTTGTAAACACAAAAATGAGTCTGCATACAGTGCTCCCTATTCTGGGCCTACTCTTTGACAATATCTATGAATCTCGCTCCTTTCCTCTGTCTCTTGGACCATTACTGTGAGGCCCCAGGGATCGAGAGGATTAGGGCGCTGGATCTGAATGCAACCCTTCTGGCCTGCTACCTGCCACCCCATGGACTCAGCTTTCACAATGCCCCTGAATGGTTAATACTGACTTTGAGATGCCTCTGCCTGAAATCGAAGGGTGTGGTGGTAGTGCATAAAGTTAAAAAAGAAACCAGCCTTCTTACCAGCCAATAATTGATTGAGTCACTCTGCCTAATCCTTACATTTGTATTTTAAATTTACTGCTGTAGTGTGAAAATGCTTTTCATGAAAAGGAATATAAAGTAGGGTTGCCAATAGAAAAATGCCAGCCATGATTTGTTTAAAGAGCCTGCAAAGACCTTGTTTTGACAATAAACAGGGTTTTAAATAAAAAGGTATGTATTCATTTGTAATCTGACTTTGTCTGTTCCCTTTAATTATCAGTCATGGATCATTCAGGCTGCCCTAGAACACATTTAAAAGTGCTTTCTATTTATATTTGCTGTTCTAAGTATGCACAGATAAGTGCTGAAAATAGGGCTTTAGGTGACTGTGTATTTTTGTACCGTCTGCGACATCAAAATAATGAGCTGGCAATCCTAATCATAAGACTGGAAGTTTGTTGCACGATCAGCACATTATTTATTTCCTCCACCCTCGATCCCAGATTAATACCATAATAGCAATAGTTTAACTTATATCTGAAACCCTACACCCCGTCAATAACATGCTGATTTACTTCAAATGTCTGGGAATGCACTCTGCATTCAGACAACTCACTCATTCTCACCCTTCACTTTCACGCTCACCCTGCACTCACAGCGCATAGTTATGGATTTACCGCATTTGCCATATAATCCATCATCTGCTGCATAATTTGCAGATAAAAAAAATGCAGCAACACATGTTACCTCACAGTGGAAGGCCCTTTCTAAAGGTTGAATGGTCACCTTTCTGTTGCTTATTGCTATATGTGGGTGCTAATGTGATACTTATGAGGGGCAATAAAGGCCAGGACAGTGTTAACAAGTGTAAAAATAGCAAAATAATGCAGCAATGCTATCACAAAATATGCAGCATAATTCACCTTTGCTTGCTGCTGAATTTAGTCAACCATGCTGCATAATCTGGCCTTCTCCGCCGCACTGGAATTATGAGTTTAAACTTTGGGGAGGGGGGCCGCGTGGCCCTCCTCCCGGGCCACTATTTGCCCTGGGGACCCCATCCCCCGGGGCTGGCCCTCTCCGTTGGGGAGAGGGCCAGCCCTCTCCCCAATTATGGAATTATGAGTTTCTGCAGCAGCAGCGTTTTCCACATAATTATCAGTTTACTGCATTTGCTACATAATCTGCAGATTTTCAACAAAAGAAAACTAGATTCTAGCTCAAACGGAACAAAAGTTACTTAAAGCGTGACAAAGTGTTCCAGAGCAGTGGAAGGCCCTTTGCAAAGATTGACTGGTAATCTTGTAGTTGCTTACTGCTGTATTTGGGTGTTAAACTGGTACTAATGGGGTGAAATATTTCCACTGACAGGGTTACCTTGAGTTAAAATGACAAAATAATGAAGTAATGCTAACCACAAAATGTGGCGCATTATGCCGCATAATTTACCTTTTCTTGCTGCATAATTTAGTCAAACCTGCCGCATAATATTGTCCTCTTCTGCTGAATAATTCCAGTGGCTTTGCTTAAAGCTTCATGGTGGCAAAGATCTATTCTTTTTGAGATGTAATGTAAGGGTGTTATCAGCTGAGATCTGGAATAGTGGAGACACTTACAAAAATGTCTGCATTAGATACAGTTTGATTAATTATTACTAAAAAGTATATTTTGTAAGAACTTGTTTTATATCAATCACTGCATCATTTTGCAGCAGCCTAGCTTAGAGTATGTAAATACTGTTTTAAAATAATGACTTACATATTCACAGTGCTTTCTGCCACAGGCTGGGACCTCATAGCACTATAAACAGTGCCATTGGAATTATGCGGCGGAGAAGGCCAGATTATGCAGCATGGTTGACTAAATTCAGCAGCAAGCAAAGGTGAATTATGCTGCATATTTTGTGATAGCATTGCTGCATTATTTTGCTATTTTTACACTTGTTAACACTGTCCTGGCCTTTATTGCCCCTCATAAGTATCACATTAGCACCCACATATAGCAATAAGCAACAGAAAGGTGACCATTCAACCTTTAGAAAGGGCCTTCCACTGTGAGGTAACATGTGTTGCTGCATTTTTTTTTATCTGCAAATTATGCAGCAGATGATGGATTATATGGCAAATGCGGTAAATCCATAACTATGCGCTGTGAGTGCAGGGTGAGCGTGAAAGTGAAGGGTGAGAATGAGTGAGTTGTCTGAATGCAGAGTGCATTCCCAGACATTTGAAGTAAATCAGCATGTTATTGACGGGGTGTAGGGTTTCAGATATAAGTTAAACTATTGCTATTATGGTATTAATCTGGGATCGAGGGTGGAGGAAATAAATAATGTGCTGATCGTGCAACAAACTTCCAGTCTTATGATTAGGATTGCCAGCTCATTATTTTGATGTCGCAGACGGTACAAAAATACACAGTCACCTAAAGCCCTATTTTCAGCACTTATCTGTGCATACTTAGAACAGCAAATATAAATAGAAAGCACTTTTAAATGTGTTCTAGGGCAGCCTGAATGATCCATGACTGATAATTAAAGGGAACAGACAAAGTCAGATTACAAATGAATACATACCTTTTTATTTAAAACCCTGTTTATTGTCAAAACAAGGTCTTTGCAGGCTCTTTAAACAAATCATGGCTGGCATTTTTCTATTGGCAACCCTACTTTATATTCCTTTTCATGAAAAGCATTTTCACACTACAGCAGTAAATTTAAAATACAAATGTAAGGATTAGGCAGAGTCGGGGCCCAGGGGTACTGGAAACAGAAATAAAAACTAAGCCTCGGTAACTAGTTTCTAAAGGTATGCAAATGGTCCTTAAAGACCTGTGAAAAACTTCGGGCATGCCGGAGTCTTAATAAGACTCCAGACACTGCCCAGCGGAGCCCCCAGCAGCACACTCACTGACCTCCGGCCCCAGGGCACTCTGAGGGCTTCGGAGTAAATGAAGACAGCCTGGAAATGCAGCAAATAAACATCGCCGCACTTCCAGGCGTCTTCATTTACATGTGCTTACAGAGGCCTTTGCCCCCCCTGGGAACCCATCCACGCCCCCCCAGGGGGGCGCGCCCCCACACTTTGAAGACCTCTGCTCTAGAGGCTGACCTGAGTGGATCTGGCGGCGCTCCACTGCGCCATCACTGTGGAGTGGGCGCTCTGTTGTGGAGGTGTCACCCGGTGGGCCTGTATGGGTGGCAGGTAAGCTGGAGCCGGGGACCTGCGTTTCAGTGCTCCTAGCGGTAGAACCAGTATATCTTGCCTCTCTGGTGGTTTGGGAGGCAGCGGAGGCCCATACATGCTCCCATTGGCCGCCAACGGACTCCAGCGGTGCTCGCACTGAGCCGTGGCCGTGAGATCATCCTGGACTGTTTTTGGGGACCGCCATTGCCGGCGGGTGTGGCGACTGCCGGTGTGGGACCTAGCGGCGGAGGATCGCGGTGATTTCGACCTGTGCGGCACAATTCCTGGCTGCGGCTGAGGGACTCTCGCCGGGTGCGTGTTGGGCCCCCCCTCCTTTTCCACTGGGGTTGCCTCGGGGGTTTTTGACTGTTCTGCGGAAGAACTGTGCTCCTGCCTGGGCCTCCCGCCTCCACTGGCTACGGGATATCTTGGAGTCCTGGATGGCCCTCCCCCTTGCTTCTGGCAGCTGAGGTGGCGGGGGTGCGGACCCGGACTGGGCGCCTTGGCATCTTCGGCCTTGGGGGCACCCGGGCGGCCGTGGGATAGCGGCACCGAGGGAGGTCCTAAGGGAAGGTGAGTCCAGGGCCTGCTGCTGACATTGGGAGGGGGGTGGACGGCCCTCTTGTTACCCGGTGTCCTGCATGGTGGGCGCTGGGGGGGGCCTGCAGCCGGGAATCCCGCCGACGAGGGTAGAAGTGGCGTGACAACAGTGGCGCGGAGGAGACACGGCCCCCTGACAGACAGAGAAGCCCCGGGTTGTGAGGCGGACCTGCGGAGAGAGTCCGTTGGAGTGGGCAGCGGGGGTCTGCCTGGCGACACCTACGACACGGCTGCACAGAACAGCGCCAGGACGCGTAGCGGCATCCCCTTCTGAGTGGGGGAGAGTGTGATTGGTGCCTAGGCCGGGGGAGCCCTGAGCAGCGGTCTACCCCTTAGGCGGAGCCCAGGTGTATTGAGGACTATGGGCAAGCCACGGGGCAAGCAGGGGGGCCCACCCGGGGCCGGAGGGGGAACCAATGGAGCAGCAACAGCAGGATACGGTGGAACCGCAGCCGGAGGGGCTGATGCAACAACAGGTGGCCCAAATACTTAAGGCCATCACGGATACCAGAGACGCGTTGCAGCAGGATATTGCCCAGGTGTCTCTGGGGCTGGGGCTCCTCCGAGCAGATCATGCCAAGCTGTCCGACCGGGTGAAACAGAATGAGGCCACATTGGAGGTGCTAGATCCCACTCAGAAACGGTTGGAGACCCGGATGGAGGACGTCCACCACAGATTGCGAATGCTGGAGCGGAGGGCCGAAGATGCGGAAGGACGCATCCGAAGGAACAATATACGAGTGGTGGGCCTGCCGGAGGGAGTGGAGGGGGCCAACATGGTAGACTATCTGGAAACCTGGCTGCGGGCGGAGGTGGCCCCGGAGGGCTTGACATCCTTCTTCACTCTGGAAAGGGCGCATAGAGTCCCGGCACGTCCGCTGGCGCCTGGAAGGCCCCCTAGGCCGGTGGTGGCGCGCCTCCTCCATTATAAGGACAGGGATTTGCTCCTGAATAGAGCTCGCACGGCGGGCCCGTTCCAGGTGGACAATCACTCAGTGACATTGTTTCTGGATTATACACTCGAGGTGCAACGCCAGCGGGCCTCGTTCTTGGCAGTAAAGAAGGCTCTCAGAGAGGAGGGTATTCAGTACTCTTTGATGTTTCCGGCACGCTTGAGGGTGATACTGGACGGTAAAACATTCTTTCATAATGGCCCTGATGAAGCATGGAGCTGGCTGGAGTCTTACAGAGCTGGCTCGGGCAAAGCGGGTGGAGGGCTGGCACAGCAAATGGAGGCCCCCTGACCGCGCAGACTCAGGCGCCACCGGCGAAATCGCTCTAGAGTGCGGCGTCCCAGCGCGACACAGACGGAATTGGAGAGGACTGCAGCGTTGCAGGCTGTGTCCGAGGTCTCCCGTGGGAGAGCTCGAGAGTCGACGGTGGCATCGGACTCAGAAAAGGGCTCTGTCAAGACTCACTCAGATGACACTGATGCAGGAAGTAACCTGGGGCCGCAGGTTACCCCTCGAACTGCGGACGATATTGTTGATGGCTCAGGTTGGGGTATGGGGCCTGGAGGTCTGGGCGTGGGGCCGCTAGGGAGCTCACATTGGTAGCCTTTGGGGAATGGTTGAGATGAGTCTACAGAGAGGGCTGTAGTAGGGGGTTTTCAGAACAGAGCAGCTCCCTCTTGTCCAGGGCCCTTGCGGGGATGTGGCGGTCGCTTGGATAGCAGGGTGTGGCATTACGATTTTGGGAGGCTGTTGACCGGCTTTGTTAGGCTTGAGAGCAACCCCCTCTTAGGCTCGGTTGTTTAGTAGACCCTTGGTAGATACCGGGGACACAGTTTATAGGTAGTTTGGATGGGTGCTAGACTTTTAGGGCCTGTTCTGGGGAGGGGTTGTTGGGGGCTTTTGGGGGGGGGGTTTGGGGGTAGTTAGAACCACTGGTGCGCTCAGAGAGATAATGCAGTTACGAATGTTGCCTACACTTTACCATGGGGGCAGGACCTGAGTTAAGGTGTATCACCTGGAATGTACGAGGGATGCGCACGATGCAGAGGCGCCACAAAATTCATGCATACCTGGTGCGCAGGGGGGTGCAGATTGCTTTCCTCCAGGAGACCCATGTCGACCGCGCTGAGAGGCTGGCACTCCAGCGCAGATGGAGTGGGCAGCTTTTCTATACAACTTACTCTGCGTTTGCCAGGGGCGTGCTGATTTGGGTCAGGGCTGAGGTCCCTTTCCAGCCACTGCAGCAGCTGGCTGATCCAGACGGAAGGTTTGTGGCTGTTGTGGGGCGGTTGGATGGACAGGAGGTGGCGTTGTGTAGTGTGTATGCCCCTAACGTAGACCAGGCTCCCTTTTTCGCCAAGCTATCAGGGAAGCTGGCGCCATATTTGGCGGGCCCGGTAATCCTGGGAGGGGACTTTAACTCTATTACCGACACCGACATGGACAGGTCCCACCTGCCGCTGCCTGAGGCTCCTATACATAGGCTTGCTAAACTTAGACGGGACTGGCAGGATCAATGGGGACTCATAGATACATGGCGCATGCAGCATTCGGGGGAGCGCGATTATTCTTACTTCTCAGCGCTGCATACTTTACATGTGCGATTGGATGCTGTGCTGTGCTATCCAGACATTCATGCGAAGGTGCGAGTTAGCGAGTACTTGGCGAGGACGATATCAGATCATAACCCGCTGCTGCTAATGATAAATTGGACTCGGGAGAGGCCCATAATTCCTACTTGGCGCTTGCGGCCAGAGGCGCTGGAAGACTCCGTTTTCCGTGCAGAACTACGGACTGGCATAGAGCATTATTTCTCGGAGAATGCGGGAACAGCCTCGAGCTTAGCGCTGGAATGGGACGCGTTCAAAGTGGTGGTGCGGGACTTATGCATAGCAAAGATGGTGGGAGTGCGGAAGACCCTCCTGTTTGATATAGAACGGGAGGAGCAGCGACTACGACAGGCGGAGAGGGCCCATCCTGATAACCCAGAAGCGCAAGATGAAGTTACTGCAGCGAGGGAAGGAGTGGCGACTCAAGTGGAGAGGTTGCGCTGCTTTGACCACAAGGAGTATTTAGTGAGGGCACATGCGGAGAGGGATAAGACGGGCACCTTGTTGGCATGGTTGGCCAACCCGGCGCCCAGGGGCACGCCCATATTGGCATTGACCTCACCTATGGGGGCACCAGTGTATACGCAGCGAGGAATCAATGGGCTGTTCCTGGATTATTATGTGGACCTGTATAAGAGTAGGCTTCAGACAGCGGGTGAAGCGCTGGGGGATTTCCTTGCAGACATAAGGTTACCGAGCCTTGAGACGGCGCAGGCGGACTCCTTAGGGCGGGCGCTCACGGAGGGGGATATAAGGAGTGCAATCAAGCATATGGCGCGCAACAAAACGTCAGGGACCGATGGGTTACCAATTGAGTTTTATTCAACGTATGCCGATCTGCTGGCGCCTAGGTTGCTGAAGGTCCTTTGTGAGGCTCGGAGCTTGGGACACTTGCCTCCCTCTGCCCGAGAGGCTGTTATTGTCCCCTTGCTAAAGCACGGCAAGGACCCCTCGAATACATCGGCATACCGCCCGTTGTCTATGCTGACTACGGACTATAAAATACTGAGCAGGATCCTTGCGACGCGGCTCCTTCCGTATATGGGGCAGTTGGTCCATGGTGATCAAGCGGGGTTCATCCCGAAACGTAGCACGGCGACTAATGTTAGGCGGCTCTTACGTATTTTGGGGGAGGATCATAGTGCAACCCCCACGGCGGCAGTCCTCTCCGTGGATATTGAGAAGGCGTTCGACAGCCTGGAGTGGCCATATCTGACCAGGGTACTGCGAGCGTTTGGTCTCGGAGACTCCTTTGTGGGATGGGTTGAAATTCTCTACAAGTTAGCGACAGCCCGAGTGCGAACCGGAACAATGATTTCCCAACCTTGCTCGGTGGGACGGGGAACGCGACAAGGGTGTCCGCTCTCCCCATTGTTGTTCGCTTTGGCCATTGAACTGTTGGCCGCTCATGCCAGGCTGGGGAAATCTTACCCAGGATTGGATCTTCGCGGGGAAACGCAATACATTTCCTTATATGCTGATGATTTATTAATCTTCCTGGCTACTCAGGGAGAAGCCTTAGATGGAGCGAAACGGTTGCTTCACGGTTTTGGTACGGTCTCCGGGTTGGGGGTGAATTGGCTTAAGACATGCCTGTTTCCAGTGGTGGCGTCGGGTGAGGAGACTTCCCAAGTCGCGGGTGTTCGCTGGGAGCCCAGATGTTTGCCCTACCTTGGCACTCATATATACCACACATCTGAGGATATGCTGGAGGGTAATGTGGGTAAGGCCATCCGGGGCCTTAAGAGTAGTTTCGCCTTCTGGAGTACTTTGCCGCTCTCTGTGGCGGGCCGCGTGGCACTCCTGAAGATGGTGGCGCTCCCCAGACTCCTGTACTATTTTAGAACGCTGCCGATTTGGGTGCCGGCTTCTGTATTCACACAGCTCCGTTCTATGGTTGGGGGGTTTTTGTGGGGATCTGGCAGACGGCGGGTAGCGTTGACGACAATGACGCGCCCGAGGGTCGAGGGCGGTATGGCGGTGCCGGACTTCGAGGGGTACTACCTCGCCGCCCAGTTGCAGTGGCTCACGCAGGTGGTGGCTCAGGAGTTTCGAGGCCCAGATGGTTTGGACAGTAGGTGGGTCCCACGGCATGTCCTGTCTTTTATAGTTTTGCAGCAGCGGCTCGACCTGCGTCACCTTTCTGGTGAGGAGCGGACGCTGAGGCTGTGTTGGAATCGGAGCCAGCGTAGAATTGGAAGTGCCTGCCCCTATGCCCCGGAAATCCCGTTGGGGATGTGTACGGCCCTTCCCCATGGGGGGGACTGGGCGGCTCTGGCCGGCTGGGAGGTTCTGGGGGTGCAGGTGTTGGGCGACCTTTACGAAGACGGGGTGCTATTGCCGTTTCGGACCCTGCAGGATAGGTACGGTCTCCCTCGTGGCGACTATCTATTGCACTCAGCCCTGATCGCAGCAGTGCAGCGCCACTGGAAAGAGGGATTGATGGAGCCCCAAACATCGCTGACCTGCCAATATGTGGTGATGGCGGCGGGAACTGTCAAGGCGATTACGTGCCTTAACAGGCGTATGTTGGCTGAGAGCATGGAGCCACTGCAGGCCCTGCGGGGGAAATGGGAGAGGGACCTTGGTAAAGAGATCCCCGAACAAACCTGGGCTCAGTTAGTTAAGAGAAATTGGAAAAGCACCAGGAATGCCAGATTTCAACTGGTTAATTTCTTTATCCTGCATAGGGCGTATTTAACTCCTGTCAAGATCAATCAATACTTCGCAACGGATTCAGCTCGGTGCCCGCGTTGTACCCTGGAGGGGGCAGATTCCAGCATATGCTGTGGGGGTGCCCGCAATTGGGTAGGTACTGGGTGGAGATAATTGGTCAGCTTAACAGGATCACCGACCGGACCGTGGCAGCAGATCAGGGCACGTGCTTGTTGCACTGGTTTCCCCATACCCCCAAAACGAAAGTGACGAGTAAGTTTATAGACCTAGGCCTGGTGTTGGCTAAACGGGAGATTACCGCACACTGGAAATCGATGCGTGGGCCTTGCCTTGGAAGGTGGAGGGCGGAGCTACTCAAATGGGCTCAGTGCGAGAGCTCTCTCAGGTTTCAACAGACTGCGCGCACTAATAACGAAAGAACACTGGAAGCAGCAAGGGCATGGGGGATGTTGGTGGCAGCACTGCAGCGGCCCGAGGGTGACTCAGAAGCAAGCTCAGTGGCTGGTACACCACTGGGCTCACCACGTTGCGTGGGCACAGGAGAGCGACTAGATGCACATCCTCTGGCAAGCTCGCTAGACTTTATTAATGGCGGGCGCATCTGCGTTGTGTAGACATTCCTGGGGTGCTATGGTGGTGAGGTTTAAGGCTTGTATACTCCTGTATGGCAAATAGGCAGGGTGCACCGGTGGTAGGGGATAGGGAGGGGAGGGAGGGGGGGTGTTGGAGGGACCACAGTCTCTGTAGATTATTTGGATGGCGTGCTGGAGGTTAGCTAAGTTTGTTCTCCGGGAGTGAACCCTCAATATCAGGAGACGATATGGCACTCGCCCTGACCGAATTACTGATACATGAGAGTCCTAATGTAATAAGTGTATGTTGTGGTGTTTGAAAAATGTATAATAAAAAAAAAAAAATGCAAGCCTCTCCCTCACAGAACAACTACATCTCAAGCAGCAGCAGTACAAGCTTCCTTCCCCCAAACGATGCAGGCATCCCTCCCACTAGTATGAATCAGGCTGTAGCTGTGCTAGCTTCCCTTCTCCATAGACTTCTTACAAGACTGCAGGAGACAATAAGCTTGCAACTCTCACAGAATATGTGCTTTTCGGGCAGCAGCAGTGCAAGCTTCCCTTCCATGCAGAACAGATACAGTCACAGTTCATTCTTCAAGGGACCTCTAAAGCTATTTGCATCTTGTCCCCGTACACACCACCAACTCAGTCTAGGCAGCGAGGAGGTAAAAAGTTGCATGGAAAATGGAAATGGAAGAGAATCACCAGCTGGCGGAGAGTCTTAACCAATGAGAAGCCATAACTCCAAGATGGACAAGAACAAGGTGGAAGTGTCATAGATGGTTTGGGTCTCACTTATAAAACTAATGTTACTGTCCTATTTATGTGAGTGAAGGAAAAGCTCTCTGCGAGAAGATTGAGACAGAGTAATGTAATATAAAATAGGTCAGCAAAATATAAAGTTATGCTAAAAGTCTTGCCTTCAAAATGAGGAGTTTGTCAAGTTAATCCAAACAAATAACCCAGCATGTGTCAAATAAAGATGTCAGACCTCAAAGGACATATACCCGATGGTCTTAAGGAAAAACACTCTTGCCATAGGATGAATAAGCAGCAACTATGGCTTGTATGTAATATTGAAAAAGCTTCCACTTAAAGCCCTAGTGACACTACGACAATGTTGCTGCTCCTGAGTTTCCAAAATAGAAGGGACATCTAGAGAGAATATGAGTCTCTTTAAAGGATTTCCCTTCCCATAAAACGTTCCCCTGGCATGACGTCATGCCGTAACTTCTCCACTAGTGAGAAGTGAGCAGTGTGAGCACGCGCACGTCGATGTGCCTGCTGTCACTGCAGTCTGGAAAAAACGGACCGCCTGTGCCAGGGCACAAAACAGAGCCCGATAGAGACCCGTTTCGAGACCTTCTTTACAAAACTGCCGGTGCTCAGCACCGGTTAGACCCGGCCCACTTAAAGCCCTGTAATTTACGTTTCATTCACATGTTGTTTCTGCCAACCACAGCACACACCATAGGGCAGTAGTTTAACCCATTCTTGCTCTGTGAGGGAGAACATTTTTCCTGATCACGTATCGACATTCACCTTAAAAGAAATGGACTTTAGGGCGCTGTACTTTACCATTTTTTTCCAGTCCATCCTTTCTCATTTTTTTCATTGTTTAATAATATTAGTGTGAGTTAAATATCGTCTTTATTAAAACTAAGAGAGGTTTCTAGGCCTGGTCTAAATACACCTTCCTGGTGAGGAAGAACCCATACTGTTGTATTAAAATGATTTTTGGTGGTTATTCTTTTTTTAATTGATGGTTTAAGTTTAATGTTTTCTATCGTTCTTCTTTTTTCTTTTTCTTTTTTGTGGCATATGCTTGGAATAATACATTCTACCATAGCACCGGATTTCCAAAGTCGGAAGTGCCGGTTCAAACTTGCACTAGTGAAAATCAAGCAGTGTTTCCTCAGTGTGGGCTCCGGACACACTTCCACCCTGGTGATGGTGGTGCACCTGTTTGAACTGCTGAGAGACCCTGCTGCAGAGAGTAAGCAACAAGTCAGTGTGTCTGTCTGCGCGTGCGCTTCTGAGAGAGAAAAAACACAGAACGGGAGAGAGGCATGCCATATCTGTGTGTCTGTGATTTATGTGCGTGTGAATAAGACAGGAATTAAAGAGAGCGTGAGAGAAAAACAACGCACACACAACTACACACACGCACACTGTTTTAGACAGGCGGCCGCCTCTATCTGCCTCTTACCTCATCTCCTTGTGAAGCGACTTCGCCCACGTCGCCTGCTGCGCCCTTGTGCGGTGCATTCCTGTGTTGTGACTGTCGAGCAGTGATAGCCGTGCTAAGGAGGGTTGTAGGGGTACCCCCTTCAGCGGGGTTTTCGACCCATGCAGAGAATGGCGGCCTGGTCGGTGTCCTGGAGTGACCACCCGGCCGTGAGAATCGTGCTGACCTGACCTGGTGGCCTGTCTGGGGCGTCTGTTCCCGCCCTCCTTTGCGGTGACCTGGCCTGGTGACCTCTTTGGGGTGTCTGTCCCCGGCCCCCTCTGCACAGCTCTTTCAGACCTCGAAGCTTCCCTTCGGATCTGTGACTGGACATTGGTTTACGATGGAGCTTGGAGTCCAGGAGTGGGTGGGGCGGGCGAAGGGGATTCACTTGGGAGAATCCGGGAAAGGGGAGGACGGCATTTAAATGTCCCTCCAGGTTCCCATGGAGACGCGTGATGTGGCCATAGAAGCGGGCCCTCATAAACACATCCGAGGTGATGGCTGAGGCGGGAGCTGCTTTCAGAGGTTTATGGCTCTGGCAAAAGACACTGAGCTGAGCAGAGCAGAAGGAGCGCCCCGGAGGAATGCAGGGGCTGGGGAGACGAGCAGAGCTGAAGTGGTACCTAGAGGAATGCAGGGACTGCGGAGATGAGCAGAGCTGAAGTGGTACCTAGAGGAATGCAGGGACTGCGGAGATGAGCAGAGCTGAAGTCATACGTAGAGGAATGCAGGGGCTGCGGAGATGAGCAGAGCTGAAGTCATACGTAGAGGAATGCAGGGGCTGCAGAGACGAGCAGAGCAGAAGTCATACGTAGAGGAATGCAGGGGCTGCGGAGATGAGCAGAGCTGAAGTCATACGTAGAGGAATGCAGGGGCTGCGGAGATGAGCAGAGCTGAAGTCATACGTAGAGGAATGCAGGGGCTGCGGAGATGAGCAGAGCTGAAGTCATACGTAGAGGAATGCAGGGGCTGCAGAGACGAGCAGAGCTGAAGTCATACGTAGAGGAATGCAGGGACTGCGGAGATGAGCAGAGCTGAAGTCATACGTAGAGGAATGCAGGGGCTGCGGAGATGAGCAGAGCTGAAGTCATACGTAGAGGAATGCAGGGGCTGGGGAGACGAGCAGAACAGAAGTGGTACCTAGAGGAATGCAGGGACTGCGTAGATGAGCAGAGCTGAAGTGGTACCTAGAGGAATGTAGGGGCTGCGGAGATGAGCAGAGCTGAAGTCATACGTAGAGGAATGCAGGGGCTGCGGAGATGAGCAGAGCTGAAGTCATACGTAGAGGAATGCAGGGGCTGCGGAGATGAGCAGAGCTGAAGTCATACGTAGAGGAATGCAGGGACTGCGGAGATGAGCAGAGCTGAAGTCATACGTAGAGGAATGCAGGGGCTGCGGAGATGAGCAGAGCTGAAGTCATACGTAGAGGAATGCAGGGGCTGCGGAGATGAGCAGAGCTGAAGTCATACGTAGAGGAATGCAGGGGCTGGGGAGACGAGCAGAACAGAAGTGGTACCTAGAGGAATGCAGGGACTGCGGAGATGAGCAGAGCTGAAGTCATACGTAGAGGAATGCAGGGGCTGCGGAGATGAGCAGAGCTGAAGTCATACGTAGAGGAATGCAGGGACTGCGGAGATGAGCAGAGCTGAAGTCATACGTAGAGGAATGCAGGGGCTGGGGAGACGAGCAGAACAGAAGTGGTACCTAGAGGAATGCAGGGACTGCGGAGATGAGCAGAGCTGAAGTCATACGTAGAGGAATGCAGGGGCTGCGGAGATGAGCAGAGCTGAAGTCATACGTAGAGGAATGCAGGGGCTGCAGAGACGAGCAGAGCTGAAGTCATACGTAGAGGAATGCAGGGGCTGCGGAGATGAGCAGAGCTGAAGTCATACGTAGAGGAATGCAGGGGCTGCGGAGATGAGCAGAACAAAAGAGGTACCTAGAGGAATGCAGGGACTGCGGAGATGAGCAGAGCTGAAGTCATACGTAGAGGAATGCAGGGACTGCGGAGATGAGCAGAGCTGAAGTCATACGTAGAGGAATGCAGGGGCTGGGGAGACGAGCAGAACAGAAGTGGTACCTAGAGGAATGCAGGGACTGCGTAGATGAGCAGAGCTGAAGTGGTACCTAGAGGAATGCAGGGACTGCGGAGATGAGCAGAGCTGAAGTCATACGTAGAGGAATGCAGGGACTGCGGAGATGAGCAGAGCTGAAGTCATACGTAGAGGAATGCAGGGGCTGCGGAGATGAGCAGAGCTGAAGTCATACGTAGAGGAATGCAGGGGCTGCAGAGACGAGCAGAACAGAAGAGGTACCTAGAGGAATGCAGAGCTGCGGAGATGAGCAGAGCTGAAGTGGTACCTAGAGGAATGCAGGGGCTGCAGAGACGAGCAGAACAGAAGAGGTACCTAGAGGAATGCAGGGGCTGCAGAGACGAGCAGAACAGAAGAGGTACCTAGAGGAATGCAGGGGCTGCAGAGACGAGCAGAACAGAAGAGGTACCTAGAGGAATGCAGAGCTGCGGAAATGAGCAGAGCTGCAGACGCACTGCAGAGGAGTGCAGGGAAATTATGAGGATGAGCTGATAAAGTACTCCAAAATAATGTAAGGGTGGCACAGATCAAAAGAGCTAAATGCAGGGGCAGCAGAGAGGGACACTCCAGGAGATTGCAGGTAGGTACAGCAGGAACAAGTAGAGATGAAGGCACACTGCGGAGGAATACAGGGGCAGCAGAGAATAACAGAAATGAAGATGCACGGCAGAGGAGTGCAGGGGAAGTAGGAAGAAGAGCTGAAAAGCACACCAGAATAATGCAAGGGTGGCACACATCAAAAGAGCTGAAGAGGCACCCAAGAGGAATGCAAGTCCATTGGGGGAGCAGAGAGGAACAGAGTTGAAGAGACACTTCAGAAGAATGCAGGGGCAGCAGTATCAGACACACCAGAGGAATGCAGGGGCAGCAGAGAGGAACAGAGCTGCAGAGGCACTCCAGAGGAATGCAGGGGCAGCAGAGAGGAACAGAGTTGAAGAGACACTTCAGAAGAATGCAGGGGCAGCAGTATCAGACACTCCAGAGGAATGCAGGGGCAGCAGAGAGGAACAGAGCTGCAGAGGCACTCCAGAGGAATGCAGGGGCAGCAGAGAGGAACAGAGTTGAAGAGGCACTCCAGAGGAATGCAGGGGCAGCAGAGAGGAACAGAGTTGAAGAGGCACTCCAGAGGAATGCAGGGGCAGCAGAGAGGAACAGAGTTGAAGAGGCACTCCAGAGGAATGCAGGGGCAGTGGACACAGACACTCTAGATCACTGGTTCCCAAACTTTTGACTCCTGAGGACCCCCATTGAGTCACCACTGCAAGCCGGGGACCCCCAAGCAATTTGTATGATTTAAATTTCAAACATTAAAACAGTAATTCGGAAAAAAATAAACACACGTGCACATAAAACAAATACTCAAATTACTAAGGATTTTAGGGGCATATTTACAAGCCCCTATCGCCATGGGAACGTCACTTTTTGTGACGATCCCGTGGCGATAGGTGCTTCGCCTTATTTACAAGGCAGTGTTAAGCCACTTAACATGGCTTAACACTGCTTTGTAAATAAGGCCCCCTTTCACGCAATGCTTAGCGTGAAAGGGGTGGGCAGTGGGTGTTGCGGTGGGCGTTCCACTGCAACACCCATTGATTTTGACGCTGCCCCCTATTTACAAGGGCAGCGTAAATAGGAGGCAGCGCCAAAATTAAGACCAGGGAAAACCAGGTCTTAACTTGGCTAAACAAGGAGAAATGCTTTATTTCTCCTCGTTTTTGCTTTTTCCATATGTGCTGCCTTGTGCAGCACACATGGAAAAAGCAAAACGTGTTGAGTTGTTTATGTTCAGGAAGGTGACCCTTCCTGCACATTAACAATCTTTTAAAAATTGCATTTTGTAACTTCCATGTGTGCTGCATTAAGCAGCACACATAGAAGTGACAAAACTGCATTGCAATATTGTTTATGTGCAGGAAGGGGACCTTTCTGTACATAAACAATCTTCCCCTGCACGCAAACACCCTTGCACTGTGGTTCAAGGGGGCCTGCGTTGCCGCTACACTGCTAAGTGTAGCGTCAGCACGGGAGGAAACGCAGGGCTGCACCATATTCTTGTAAATATGGTGCAGTCCTGCGTTTCTGACGTGGCGGAGCGTGTCGTTAAGCCAAGGAGGCTAATGACACGCTCCGCCACTTCTGTTGTAAATATCCCCCTTAGTATTTTATATTGAAAGAATTTGCAAAAAACAAAAAAATGTAATGGGAAGGTTGGTGCTGCATCTCTGTGACTAACTTTTAAATGGTTGGTTTTATTTCGCAGTACAAGGCTCCTGCTCCTGCCAGGGCCAGACTGGAAACCCAAAGCAGCCCTGGCAAATGTTTTCAGGCCAGTCCCCATACAGTGCACACCAAGTGCAGTGAGTGAGCCTGACTACTACAAAGGGGGCTTTGGGAGGCTCTCCCCCCAAAAAACTTAGGAAACAATGGTGCAGTCTAAAACACATTTATCATTATATATTGAATTGTATTAGCTTTTAACGAATAATAAATGAAGACCTTACTATGCACCACGATACGACAATCTTTGTTGGGGTTCTTCAATGGTTCCCTTATTATCAACCTCCAACAGTGCCTCTCATCTCTCCATAGCCCCGGTTGTCACATGTATTTCATTTGTTTTATAGCATCTCTCGTACCATTGTAGGATGTCAGAGCACTTTACATCACACACATATAGAAAAAATGAATCATACGTGTAAATCAGTGTATAGAAAATGTTACATAAGGCAAAGGGGACTACAAGGTGTAGGATTCACATGTCATTCATACTGGTAGGCGGCATTTTTAAAGAGTGCTTGTTCTGGAGAAGCACAAACGTGTGATTCAGAACATAACACAGTGGTTAGCATTGACTTTAACAATAAAAATGTATTTCCACCCAAATAAACCTTTTTTGCAGCATCAGGATAATGAAAGACTGGGAAAAAACATAAGATACTAACTTGTACCATGCAGTTTGCAAGCAGCTCTTTGATGAAAGTTTATAGGTCACTGTGCTAGATTACGGTTGTCACTTATGAACTGCACAGTAACAAAAGAATCGCTGTGACAAGAACAGTAACCCACTCACCTATGCACATAAAATAGTGTTTTTTAGAAAAAGCATGGTACACGTTCTTTGCAGTAGGCATATCAACCCTCTGTGCTACATTAGACAACTCAAAGCTGCCACTGGACAAAACACTCATCTCACTCTAGCAGGTACATTAATCACTGGTATTATCTTGACAGGTTTATTGTTACTCGAAAACTACTAATTATAGAAGGAAATTTGCAGTGCTTTTAAAACTGCTGCCTGCGGACCCCCTGGGAATGTGTCACGGACCCCTGGGGGTCCGCGGACCACAGTGTGGGAAACACTGCTCTAGATGAATGCAGGGGCTGCAGAGAGGAACAGAGCTGCAGAGGCATTCCAGAGGAATGCAGGGGCTGCAGAGAGGAACAGAGCTGAAGAGGCACTCTAGAGGAATGCAGGGGCAGCAGAGAGGAACATAGCTGAAGAGGCACTTAGAGGAATGCAGGGGCAGCAGAGAGGAACAGAGCTGAAGAGGCACTCCAGAGGAATGCAGGGACTGCAGAGAGGAACAGAGCTGAAGAGGCACTCCAGAGGAATGCAGGGGCAGCAGAGAGGAACAGAGCTGAAGAGGCACTCCAGAGGAATGCAGGGACTGCAGAGAGGAACAGAGCTGAAGAGGCACTCCAGAGGAATGCAGGGACAGTGGAGACAGACACTCTAGAGAAATGCAGGGGCAGCAGAGAGGAACAGAGCTGAAGAGGCACTCCAGAGGAATGCAGGGGCAGCAGAGAGGAACAGAGGTGAAGAGGCACTCTAGAGGAATGCAGGGGCAGAAGAGAGAAACAGAGCTGAAGAGGCACACCAGTGGAATTCAGGGGCAGCAGAGAGGAACAGAGCTGAAGAGGCACTCCAGAGGAATGCAGGGGCTGCAGAGAGGAACAGAGCTGTAGAGGCAGTCCAGAGGAATGCAGGGGCAGCAGAGAGGAACAGAGCTGAAGAGACACTCCAGAGGAATGCAGGGGCAGCAGAGAGGAACAGAGCTGAAGAGGCACTCCAGAGGAATGCAGGGGCTGCAGAGAGGAACAGAGCTGAAGAGGCACTCCAGAGGAATGCAGGGGCAGCAGAGAGGAACCGAGCTGAAGAGGCACTCCAGAGGAATGCAGGGGCAGCAGAGAGGAACGGAGCTGAAGAGGCACTCCAGAGAAATGCAGGGGCAGCAGAGAGGAACGGAGCTGAAGAGGCACTCCAGAGGAATGCAGGGACAGCAGAGAGGAACGGAGCTGAAGAGGCACTCCAGAGGAATGCAGGGGCAGCAGAGAGGAACGGAGCTGAAGAGGCACTCCAGAGGAATGCAGGGGCAGCAGAGAGGAACGGAGTTGAAGAGGCACTCCAGAGGAGTGCAGGGGCAGCAGAGAGGAACAGAGGTGAAGAGACACTTCAGAAGAATGCAGGGGCAGCAGAATCAAACACTCCAGAGGAATGCAGGGGCAGCAGAGAGGAACAGAGCTGAAGAGGCACTCCAGAGGAATGCAGGGGCAGCAGAGAGGAACAGAGCTGAAGAGGCACTCTAGAGCAATGAGGGGCAGTGGAGACAGACACTCCAGAGGAGTGCAGGGGCAGCAGAGAGGAACAGAGCTGAAGAGGCACTCCAGAGGAATGCAGGGGCAGCAGCGAGGAACAGAGCTGAAGAGGCACTTCAGAGGAATGCAGGGGCTGCAGAGAGGAACAGAGCTGAAGAGGCACTCCAGAGGAATGCAGGGGCAGCAGAGAGGAACGGAGCTGAAGAGGCACTCTAGAGGAATGCAGGGGCAGCAGAGAGAAACAGAGCTGAAGAGGCACTCCAGTGGAATGCAGGGGCAGCAGAGAGGAACAGAGCTGAAGAGGCACTCCAGAGGAATGCAGGGGCTGCAGAGAGGAACAGAGCTGAAGAGGCACTCCAGAGAAATGCAGGGGCAGCAGAGAGGAACAGAGCTGAAGAGGCACTCCAGAGGAATGCAGGGGCAGCAGAGAGGAACAGAGCTGAAGAGGCACTCCAGAGGAATGCAGGGGCTGCAGAGAGGAACAGAGCTGAAGAGGAACTCCAGAGGAATGCAGGGGCAGCAGAGAGGAACAGAGCTGAAGAGGCACTCCAGAGGAATGCAGGGACTGCAGAGAGGAACAGAGCTGAAGAGGCACTCCAGAGGAATGCAGGGGCAGTGGAGACAGACACTCTAGAGGAATGCAGGGGCAGCAGAGAGGAACAGAACTGAAGAGGCACTCCATAGGAATGCAGGGGCAGCAGGGAGGAACAGAGCTGAAGAGGTACTCCAGAGGAATTCAGGGACTGCAGAGAGGAATAGAGCTGAAGAGGCACTCCAGAGGAATGCAGGGGCAGTGGAGACAGACACTCTAGAGGAATGCAGGGGCTGCAGAGAGGAACAAAACTGAAGAGGCACTCCAGAGGAATGCAGGGGCAGCAGAGAGGAACAGAGCTGAAGAGGCACTCTAGAGGAATGCAGGGGCAGCAGAGAGAAACAGAGCTGAAGAGGCACTCCAGTGGAATGCAGGGGCAGCAGAGAGGAACAGAGCTGAAGAGGCACTCCAGAAGAATGCAGGGGCTGCAGAGAGGAACAGAGCTGAAGAGGCACTCCAGAGGAATGCAGGGGCAGCAGAGAGGAACAGAGCTGAAGAGGCACTCCAGAGGAATGCAGGGGCAGCAGAGAGGAACAGAGCTGAAGAGGCACTCCAGAGGAATGCAGGGGCAGCAGAGAGGAACAGAGCTGAAGAGGCACTCCAGAGGAATGCAGGGGCAGCAGAGAGGAACAGAGCTGAAGAGGCACTCCAGAGGAATGCAGGGGCAGCAGAGAGGAACAGAGCTGAAGAGGCACTCCAGTGGAATGCAGGGGCAGCAGAGAGGAACAGAGCTGAAGAGGCACTCCAGAGGAATGCAGGGACTGCAGAGAGGAAAAGAGCTGAAGAGGCACTCCAGAGGAATGCAGGGGCTGCAGAGAGGAACAGAGCTGAAGAGGCACTCCAGAGGAATGGAGGGGCAGCAGAGAGGAACAGAGCTGAAGAGGCACTCCAGAGGAATGCAGGGGCAGCACAGAGGAACAGAGCTGAAGAGGCACTCCAGAGAAATGCAGGGGCAGTGGAGAGGAACAGAGCTGAAGAGACACTCCAGAGGAATGCAGGGGCAGCAGAGAGGAACAGAGCTGAAGAGGCACTCTAGAGGAATGCAGGGGCAGTGGAGACAGACACTCCAGAGGAGTGCAGGGGCAGCAGAGAGGAACAGAGGTGAAGAGACACTTCAGAAGAATGCAGGGGCAGCAGAATCAAACACTCCAGAGGAATGCAGGGGCAGCAGAGAGGAACAGAGCTGAAGAGGCACTCCAGAGGAATGCAGGGGCAGCAGAGAGAAACAGAGCTGAAGAGGCACTCTAGAGGAATGCAGGGGCAGCAGAGAGCAACAGAGCTGAAGAGGCACTCCAGTGGAATGCAGGGGCAGCAGAGAGGAACAGAGCTGAAGAGGCACTCCAGAGGAATGCAGGGGTGCAGAGAGGAACAGAGCTGAAGAGGCACTCCAGAGAAATGCAGGGGCAGCAGAGAGGAACAGAGCTGAAGAGGCACTCCGGAGGAATGCAGGGGCAGCAGAGAGGAACAGAGCTGAAGAGGCACTCCAGAGGAATGCAGAGGCTGCAGAGAGGAACAGAGCTGAAGAGGCACTTCAGAGGAATGGAGGGGCAGCAGAGAGGAACAGAGCTGAAGAGGCACTCCAGAGGAATGCAGGGACTGCAGAGAGGAACAGAGCTAAAGAGGCACTCCAGAGGAATGCAGGGGCAGTGGAGACAGACACTCTAGAGGAATGCAGGGGCAGCAGAGAGGAACAGAGCTGAAGATGCACTTCAGAGGAATGCAGGGGCAGCAGGGAGGAACAGAGCTGAAGAGGCACTCAGAGGAATGCAGGGGCAGTGGAGACAGACACTCTAGAGGAATGCAGGGGCAGCAGAGAGGAACAGAGCTGAAGAGGCACTCCAGAGGAATGCAGGGGCAGCAGAGAGGAACAGAGCTGAAGAGGCACGCCAGAGGAATGCAGGGGCAGCAGAAAGAAACAGAGCTGAAGAGGCATCCAGTGGAATGCAGGGGCAGCAGAGAGGAACAGAGCGGAATAGGCACTCCAGAGGAATGCAGGGGCTGCAGAGAGGAACAGACCTGAAGAGGCACTTCAGAGGAATGCAGGGGCAGCAGAGAGGAACAGAGCTGAAGAGGCACTCCAGAGGAATGCAGGGGCAGCAGAGAGGAACAGAGCTGAAGAGGCACTCCAGAGGAATGCAGGGGCTGCAGAGAGGAACAGAGCTGTAGAGGCACTCCAGAGGAATGCAGGGGCAGCAGAGAGGAACAGAGCTGAAGAGACACTCCAGAGGAATGCAGGGGCAGTAGAGAGGAAGAGAGCTGAAGAGGCACTCCAGAGGAATGCAAGGGCAGCAGAGAGGAACAGAGCTGAAGAGGCACTCCAGAGGAATGCAGGGGCAGCAGAGAGAAACGGAGCTGAAGAGGCACTCCAGAGGAATGCAGGGGCTGCAGAGAGGAACAGAGCTGAAGAGGCACTCCAGAGGAATGCAGGGGCAGCAGAGAGGAAAAGAGCTGAACAGGCACTCCAGAGAAATGCAGGGGCAGCAGAGAGGAACAGAGCTGAAGAGGCACTCCGTAGGAATGCAGGGGCAGCAGAGAGGAACAGAGCTGAAGAGGCACTCCAGAGGAATGCAGAGGCTGCAGAGAGGAACAGAGCTGAAGAGGCACTCCAGAGGAATGGAGGGGCAGCAGAGAGGAACAGAGCTGAAGAGGCACTCCAGAGGAATGCAGGGACTGCAGAGAGGAACAGAGCTAAAGAGGCACTCCAGAGGAATGCAGGGGCAGTGGAGACAGACACTCTAGAGGAATGCAGGGGCAGCAGAGAGGAACAGAGCTGAAGATGCACTCCAGAGGAATGCAGGGGCAGCAGGGAGGAACAGAGCTGAAGAGGCACTCAGAGGAATGCAGGGGCAGTGGAGACAGACACTCTAGAGGAATGCAGGGGCAGCAGAGAGGAACAGAGCTGAAGAGGCACTCCAGAGGAATGCAGGGGCAGCAGAGAGGAACAGAGCTGAAGAGGCACTCCAGAGGAATGCAGGGGCAGCAGAAAGAAACAGAGCTGAAGAGGCATCCAGTGGAATGCAGGGGCAGCAGAGAGGAACAGAGCGGAATAGGCACTCCAGAGGAATGCAGGGGCTGCAGAGAGGAACAGACCTGAAGAGGCACTCCAGGGGAATGCAGGGGCAGCAGAGAGGAACAGAGCTGAAGAGGCACTCCAGAGGAATGCAGGGGCAGCAGAGAGGAACAGAGCTGAAGAGACACTCCAGAGGAATGCAGGGGCAGCAGAGAGGAACAGAGCTGAAGAGGCACTCCAGAGGAATGCAGGGGCAGCAGAGAGGAACAGAGCTGAAGAGGCACTCCACAGGAATGCAGGGGCAGCAGAGAGGAACAGAGCTGAAGAGGCACTCCAGAGGAATGCAGGGGCAGCAGAGAGGAACGGAGCTGAAGAGGCACTCCAGAGGAATGCAGGGGCAGCAGAGAGGAACGGAGCTGAAGAGGCACTCCAGAGGAATGCAGGGGCAGCAGAGAGGAACGGAGCTGAAGAGGCACTCCAGAGGAATGCAGGGGCAGCAGAGAGGAACGGAGCTGAAGAGGCACCCCAGAGGAGTGCAGGGGCAGCAGAGAGGAACAGAGGTGAAGAGACACTTCAGAAGAATGCAGGGGCAGCAGAATCAAACACTCCAGAGGAATGCAGGGGCAGCAGAGAGGAACAGAGCTGAAGAGGCACTCCAGAGGAATGCAGGGGCAGCAGAGAGGAACAGAGCTGAAGAGGCACTCTAGAGCAATGAGGGGCAGTGGAGACAGACACTCCAGAGGAGTGCAGGGGCAGCAGAGAGGAACAGAGCTGAAGAGGCACTCCAGAGGAATGCAGGGGCAGCAGCGAGGAACAGAGCTGAAGAGGCACTTCAGAGGAATGCAGGGGCTGCAGAGAGGAACAGAGCTGAAGAGGCACTCCAGAGGAATGCAGGGGCAGCAGAGAGGAACGGAGCTGAAGAGGCACTCTAGAGGAATGCAGGTGCAGCAGAGAGAAACAGAGCTGAAGAGGCACTCTAGAGGAATGCAGGGGCAGCAGAGAGAAACAGAGCTGAAGAGGCACTCCAGTGGAATGCAGGGGCAGCAGAGAGGAACAGAGCTGAAGAGGCACTCCAGAGGAATGCAGGGGCTGCAGAGAGGAACAGAGCTGAAGAGGCACTCCAGAGAAATGCAGGGGCAGCAGAGAGGAACAGAGCTGAAGAGGCACTCCAGAGGAATGCAGGGGCAGCAGAGAGGAACAGAGCTGAAGAGGCACTCCAGAGGAATGCAGGGGCTGCAGAGAGGAACAGAGCTGAAGAGGCACTCCAGAGGAATGCAGGGGCAGCAGAGAGGAACAGAGCTGAAGAGGCACTCCAGAGGAATGCAGGGACTGCAGAGAGGAACAGAGCTGAAGAGGCACTCCAGAGGAATGCAGGGGCAGTGGAGACAGACACTCTAGAGGAATGCCGGGGCAGCAGAGAGGAACAGAACTGAAGAGGCACTCCAGAGGAATGCAGGGGCAGCAGGGAGGAACAGAGCTGAAGAGGTACTCCAGAGGAATTCAGGGACTGCAGAGAGGAACAGAGCTGAAGAGGCACTCCAGAGGAATGCAGGGGCAGTGGAGACAGACACTCTAGAGGAATGCAGGGGCTGCAGAGAGGAACAAAACTGAAGAGGCACTCCAGAGGAATGCAGGGGCAGCAGAGAGGAACAGAGCTGAAGAGGCACTCTAGAGGAATGCAGGGTCAGCAGAGAGAAACAGAGCTGAAGAGGCACTCCAGTGGAATGCAGGGGCAGCAGAGAGGAACAGAGCTGAAGAGGCACTCCAAAAGAATGCAGGGGCAGCAGAGAGGAACAGAGCTGAAGAGGCACTCCAGAGGAATGCAGGGGCAGCAGAGAGGAACAGAGCTGAAGAGGCACTCCAGAGGAATGCAGGGGCAGCAGAGAGGAACAGAGCTGAAGAGGCACTCCAGAGGAATGCAGGGGCAGCAGAGAGGAACAGAGCTGAAGAGGCACTCCAGAGGAATGCAGGGGCAGCAGAGAGGAACAGAGCTGAAGAGGCACTCCAGAGGAATGCAGGGGCAGCAGAGAGGAACAGAGCTGAAGAGGCACTCCAGTGGAATGCAGGGGCAGCAGAGAGGAACAGAGCTGAAGAGGCACTCCAGAGGAATGCAGGGACTGCAGAGAGGAACAGAGCTGAAGAGGCACTCCAGAGGAATGCAGGGGCTGCAGAGAGGAACAGAGCTGAAGAGGCACTCCAGAGGAAAGCAGGGGCAGCAGAGAGGAACAGAGCTGAAGAGGCACTCCAGAGGAATGCAGGGGCAGCAGAGAGGAACAGAGCTGAAGAGGCACTCCAGAGGAATGCAGGGGCAGCAGAGAGGAACAGAGCTGAAGAGGCACTCCAGAGGAATGCAGGGGCAGCAGAGAGGAACAGAGCTGAAGAGGCACTCCAGAGGAATGCAAGGGCAGCAGAGAGGAACGGAGCTGAAGAGGCACTCCAGAGGAATGCAGGGGCAGCAGAGAGGAACGGAGCTGAAGAGGCACTCCAGAGGAATGCAGGGGCTGCAGAGAGGAACAGAGCTGAAGAGGCACTCCAGAGGAATGCAGGGGCAGCAGAGAGGAACAGAGCTGAACAGGCACTCCAGAGAAATGCAGGGGCAGCAGAGAGGAACAGAGCTGAAGAGGCACTCCGGAGGAATGCAGGGGCAGCAGAGAGGAACAGAGCTGAAGAGGCACTCCAGAGGAATGCAGAGGCTGCAGAGAGGAACAGAGCTGAAGAGGCACTCCAGAGGAATGGAGGGGCAGCAGAGAGGAACAGAGCTGAAGAGGCACTCCAGAGGAATGCAGGGACTGCAGAGAGGAACAGAGCTAAAGAGGCACTCCAGAGGAATGCAGGGGCAGTGGAGACAGACACTCTAGAGGAATGCAGGGGCAGCAGAGAGGAACAGAGCTGAAGATGCACTCCAGAGGAATGCAGGGGCAGCAGGGAGGAACAGAGCTGAAGAGGCACTCAGAGGAATGCAGGGGCAGTGGAGACAGACACTCTAGAGGAATGCAGGGGCAGCAGAGAGGAACAGAGCTGAAGAGGCACTCCAGAGGAATGCAGGGGCAGCAGAGAGGAACAGAGCTGAAGAGGCACTCCAGAGGAATGCAGGGGCAGCAGAAAGAAACAGAGCTGAAGAGGCATCCAGTGGAATGCAGGGGCAGCAGAGAGGAACAGAGCGGAATAGGCACTCCAGAGGAATGCAGAGGCTGCAGAGAGGAACAGACCTGAAGAGGCACTCCAGAGGAATGCAGGGGCAGCAGAGAGGAACAGAGCTGAAGAGGCACTCCAGAGGAATGCAGGGGCAGCAGAGAGGAACAGAGCTGAAGAGGCACTCCAGAGGAATGCAGGGGCAGCAGAGAGGAACAGAGCTGAAGAGGCACTCCAGAGGAATGCAGGGGCAGCAGAGAGGAACGGAGCTGAAGAGGCACTCCAGAGGAATGCAGGGGCAGCAGAGAGGAACGGAGCTGAAGAGGCACTCCAGAGGAATGCAGGGGCAGCAGAGAGGAACGGAGCTGAAGAGGCACTCCAGAGGAATGCAGGGGCAGCAGAGAGGAACGGAGCTGAAGAGGCACTCCAGAGGAATGCAGGGGCAGCAGAGAGGAACGGAGCTGAAGAGGCACTCCAGAGGAATGCAGGGGCAGCAGAGAGGAACGGAGCTGAAGAGGCACTCCAGAGGAGTGCAGGGGCAGCAGAGAGGAACAGAGGTGAAGAGACACTTCAGAAGAATGCAGGGGCAGCAGAATCAAACACTCCAGAGGAATGCAGGGGCAGCAGAGAGGAACAGAGCTGAAGAGGCACTCCAGAGGAATGCAGGGGCAGCAGAGAGGAACAGAGCTGAAGAGGCACTCTAGAGCAATGAGGGGCAGTGGAGACAGACACTCCAGAGGAGTGCAGGGGCAGCAGAGAGGAACAGAGCTGAAGAGGCACTCCAGAGGAATGCAGGGGCAGCAGCGAGGAACAGAGCTGAAGAGGCACTTCAGAGGAATGCAGGGGCTGCAGAGAGGAACAGAGCTGAAGAGGCACTCCAGAGGAATGCAGGGGCAGCAGAGAGGAACGGAGCTGAAGAGGCACTCTAGAGGAATGCAGGGGAGGCAGAGAGAAACAGAGCTGAAGAGGCACTCTAGAGGAATGCAGGGGCAGCAGAGAGAAACAGAGCTGAAGAGGCACTCCAGTGGAATGCAGGGGCAGCAGAGAGGAACAGAGCTGAAGAGGCACTCCAGAGGAATGCAGGGGCTGCAGAGAGGAACAGAGCTGAAGAGGCACTCCAGAGAAATGCAGGGGCAGCAGAGAGGAACAGAGCTGAAGAGGCACTCCAGAGGAATGCAGGGGCAGCAGAGAGGAACAGAGCTGAAGAGGCACTCCAGAGGAATGCAGGGGCTGCAGAGAGGAACAGAGCTGAAGAGGCACTCCAGAGGAATGCAGGGGCAGCAGAGAGGAACAGAGCTGAAGAGGCACTCCAGAGGAATGCAGGGACTGCAGAGAGGAACAGAGCTGAAGAGGCACTCCAGAGGAATGCAGGGGCAGTGGAGACAGACACTCTAGAGGAATGCCGGGGCAGCAGAGAGGAACAGAACTGAAGAGGCACTCCAGAGGAATGCAGGGACAGCAGGGAGGAACAGAGCTGAAGAGGTACTCCAGAGGAATTCAGGGACTGCAGAGAGGAACAGAGCTGAAGAGGCACTCCAGAGGAATGCAGGGGCAGTGGAGACAGACACTCTAGAGGAATGCAGGGGCTGCAGAGAGGAACAAAACTGAAGAGGCACTCCAGAGGAATGCAGGGGCAGCAGAGAGGAACAGAGCTGAAGAGGCACTCTAGAGGAATGCAGGGGCAGCAGAGAGAAACAGAGCTGAAGAGGCACACCAGTGGAATGCAGGGGCAGCAGAGAGGAACAGAGCTGAAGAGGCACTCCAAAAGAATGCAGGGGCAGCAGAGAGGAACAGAGCTGAAGAGGCACTCCAGAGGAATGCAGGGGCAGCAGAGAGGAACAGAGCTGAAGAGGCACTCCAGAGGAATGCAGGGGCAGCAGAGAGGAACAGAGCTGAAGAGGCACTCCAGAGGAATGCAGGGGCAGCAGAGAGGAACAGAGCTGAAGAGGCACTCCAGAGGAATGCAGGGGCAGCAGAGAGGAACAGAGCTGAAGAGGCACTCCAGAGGAATGCAGGGGCAGCAGAGAGGAACAGAGCTGAAGAGGCACTCCAGTGGAATGCAGGGGCAGCAGAGAGGAACAGAGCTGAAGAGGCACTCCAGAGGAATGCAGGGACTGCAGAGAGGAACAGAGCTGAAGAGGCACTCCAGAGGAATGCAGGGGCTGCAGAGAGGAACAGAGCTGAAGAGGCACTCCAGAGGAATGCAGGGGCAGCAGAGAGGAACAGAGCTGAAGAGGCACTCCAGAGGAATGCAGGGGCAGCACAGAGGAACAGAGCTGAAGAGGCACTCCAGAGAAATGCAGGGGCAGTGGAGAGGAACAGAGCTGAAGAGACACTCCAGAGGAATGCAGAGGCAGCAGAGAGGAACAGAGCTGAAGAGGCACTCTAGAGGAATGCAGGGGCAGTGGAGACAGACACTCCAGAGGAGTGCAGGGGCAGCAGAGAGGAACAGAGGTGAAGAGACACTTCAGAAGAATGCAGGGGCAGCAGAATCAAACACTCCAGAGGAATGCAGGGGCAGCAGAGAGGAACAGAGCTGAAGAGGCACTCTAGAGGAATGCAGGGGCAGCAGAGAGAAACAGAGCTGAAGAGGCACTCTAGAGGAATGCAGAGGCAGCAGAGAGAAACAGAGCTGAAGAGGCACTCCAGTGGAATGCAGGGGCAGCAGAGAGGAACAGAGGTGAAGAGGCACTCCGGAGGAATTCAGGGGCTGCAGAGAGGAACAGAGCTGAAGAGGCACTCCAGAGAAATGCAGGGGCAGCAGAGAGGAACAGAGCTGAAGAGGCACTCCGGAGGAATGCAGGGGCAGCAGAGAGGAACAGAGCTGAAGAGGCACTCCAGAGGAATGCAGGGGCTGCAGAGAGGAACAGAGCTGAAGAGGCACTCCAGAGGAATGGAGGGGCAGCAGAGAGGAACAGAGCTGAAGAGGCACTCCAGAGGAATGCAGGGACTGCAGAGAGGAACAGAGCTAAAGAGGCACTCCAGAGGAATGCAGGGGCAGTGGAGACAGACACTCTAGAGGAATGCAGGGGCAGCAGAGAGGAACAGAGCTGAAGATGCACTCCAGAGGAATGCAGGGGCAGCAGGGAGGAACAGAGCTGAAGAGGCACTCAGAGGAATGCAGGGGCAGTGGAGACAGACACTCTAGAGGAATGCAGGGGCAGCAGAGAGGAACAGAGCTGAAGAGGCACTCCAGAGGAATGCAGGGGCAGCAGAGAGGAACAGAGCTGCAGAGGCACTCCAGAGGAATGCAGGGGCAGCAGAAAGAAACAGAGCTGAAGAGGCACTCCAGTGGAATGCAGGGGCAGCAGAGAGGAACAGAGCGGAATAGGCACTCCAGAGGAATGCAGGGGCTGCAGAGAGGAACAGAGCTGAAGAGGCACTCCAGAGGAATGCAGGGGCAGCAGAGAGGAACAGAGCTGAAGAGGCACTCCAGAGGAATGCAGGGGCAGCAGAGAGGAACAGAGCTGAAGAGGCACTCCAGAGGAATGCAGGGGCTGCAGAGAGGAACAGAGCTGAAGAGGCACTCCAGAGGGATGCAGGGGCAGCAGAGAGGAACAGAGCTGAAGAGGCACTCCAGAGGAATGCAGGGGCAGCAGAGAGGAACAGAGCTGAAGAGGCACTCCAGAGGAATGCAGGGGCAGCAGAGAGGAACAGAGCTGAAGAGGCACTCCAGTGGAATGCAGGGGCAGCAGAGAGGAACAGAGCTGAAGAGGCACTCCAGAGGAATGCAGGGGCTGCAGAGAGGAACAAAACTGAAGAGGCACTCCAGAGGAATGCAGGGGCAGCAGAGAGGAAGAGAGCTGAAGAGGCACTCCAGAGGAATGCAGGGGCAGCAGAGAGGAACAGAGCTGAAGAGGCACTCCAGTGGAATGCAGGGGCAGCAGAGAGGAACAGAGCTGAAGAGGCACTCCAGAAGAATGCAGGGGCTGCAGAGAGGAACAGAGCTGAAGAGGCACTCCAGAGGAATGCAGGGGCAGCAGCAGAGAGGAACAGAGCTGAAGAGGCACTCCAGAGGAATGCAGGGGCAGCAGAGAGGAACAGAGCTGAAGAGGCACTCCAGAGGAATGCAGGGGCAGCAGAGAGGAACAGAGCTGAAGAGGCACTCCAGAGGAATGCTGGGGCAGCGAGAGGAACAGAGCTGAAGAGGCACTCCAGAGGAATGCAGGGACTGCAGAGAGGACCAGAGCAGAAGAGGCACTCCAGAGGAATGCAGGGGCAGTGGAGACAGAAACTCTAGAGGAATGCAGGGGCAGCAGAGAGGAACAGAGCTGAAGAGGCACTCCAGAGGAATGCAGGGGCAGCAGAGAGGAACAGAGGTGAAGAGGTACTCTAGAGGAATGCAGGGGCAGAAGAGAGAAACAGAGCTGAAGAGGCACTCCAGTGGAATGCAGGGGCAGCAGAGAGGTACAGAGCTGAAGAGGCACTCCAGAGGAATGCAGGGGCTGCAGAGAGGAACAGAGCTGTAGAGGCACTCCAGAGGAATGCAGGGGCAGCAGAGAGGAACAGAGCTGAAGAGGCACTCCAGAGGAATGCAGGGGCAGTGGAGACAGACTCTCTAGAGGAATGCAGGGGCAGCAGAGAGGAACGGAGCTGAAGAGGCACTCCAGAGGAATGCAGGGGCAGCAGAGAGGAACGGAGCTGAAGAGGCACTCCAGAGGAGTGCAGGGGCAGCAGAGAGGAACAGAGGTGAAGAGACACTTCAGAAGAATGCAGGGCCAGCAGGATCAAACACTCCATAGAAATGCAGGGGCAGCAGAGAGGAACAGAGCTGAAGAGGCACTCTAGAGCAATGAGGGGCAGTGGAGACAGACACTCCAGAGGAGTGCAGGGGCAGCAGAGAGGAACAGAGCTGAAGAGGCACTCCAGAGGAATGCAGGGGCAGCAGCGAGGAACAGAGCTGAAGAGGCGCTCCAGAGGAATGCAGGGGCTGCAGAGAGGAACATAGCTGAAGAGGCACTCCAGAGGAATGCAGGGGCAGCAGAGAGGAACGGAGCTGAAGAGGCACTCTAGAGGAATGCAGGAGCAGCAGAGAGAAACAGAGCTGAAGAGGCACTCTAGAGGAATGCAGGGCCAGCAGAGAGAAACAGAGCTGAAGAGGCACTCCAGTGGAATGCAGGGGCAGCAGAGAGGAACAGAGCTGAAGAGGCACTCCAGAGGAATGCAGGGGCTGCAGAGAGGAACAGAGCTGAAGAGGCACTCCAGAGAAATGCAGGGGCAGCAGAGAGGAACAGAGCTGAAGAGGCACTCCAGAGGAATGCAGGGGCAGCAGAGAGGTACAGAGCTGAAGAGGCACTCCAGAGGAATGCAGGGGCTGCAGAGAGGAACAGAGCTGAAGAGGCACTCCAGAGGAATGCAGGGGCAGCAGAGAGGAACAGAGCTGAAGAGCCACTCCAGAGGAATGCAGGGACTGCAGAGAGGAACAGAGCTGAAGAGGCACTCCAGAGGAATGCAGGGGCAGTGGAGACAGACACTCTAGAGGAATGCAGGGGCAGCAGAGAGGAACAGAGCTGAAGAGGCACTCCAGAGGAATGCAGGGGCAGCAGGGAGAAACAGAGCTGAAGCGGTACTCCAGAGGAATTCAGGGACTGCAGAGAGGAACAGAGCTGAAGAGGCACTCCAGAGGAAGGCAGGGGCAGTGGAGACAGACACTCTAGAGGAATGCAGGGGCTGCAGAGAGGAACAAAACTGAAGAGGCACTCCAGAGGAATGCAGGGGCAGCAGAGAGGAACAGAGCTGAAGAGGCACTCCAGTGGAATGCAGGGGCAGCAGAGAGGAACAGAGCTGAAGAGGCACTCCAGAAGAATGCAGGGGAAGCAGAGAGGAACGGAGCTGAAGAGGCACTCCAGAGGAATGCAGGGGCAGCAGAGAGGAACGGAGCTGAAGAGGCACTCCAGAGGAGTGCAGGGGCAGCAGAGAGGAACAGAGGTGAAGAGACACTTCAGAAGAATGCAGGGCCAGCAGGATCAAACACTACAGAGAAATGCAGGGGCAGCAGAGAGGAACAGAGCTGAAGAGGCACTCTAGAGCAATGAGGGGCAGTGGAGACAGACACTCCAGAGGAGTGCAGGGGCAGCAGAGAGGAACATAGCTGAAGAGGCACTACAGAGGAATGCAGGGGCAGCAGCGAGGAACAGAGCTGAAGAGGCGCTCCAGAGGAATGCAGGGGCTGCAGAGAGGAACAGAGCTGAAGAGGCACTCCAGAGGAATGCAGGGGCAGCAGAGAGGAACGGAGCTGAAGAGGCACTCTAGAGGAATGCAGGAGCAGAAGAGAGAAACAGAGCTGAAGAGGCACTCCAGTGGAATGCAGGGGAAGCAGAGAGGTACAGAGCTGAAGAGGCACTCCAGAGGAATGCAGGGGCTGCAGAGAGGAACAGAGCTGTAGAGGCACTCCAGAGGAATGCAGGGGCAGCAGAGAGGAACAGAGCTGAAGAGGCACTCCAGAGGAATGCAGGGGCAGTGGAGACAGACTCTCTAGAGGAATGCAGGGGCAGCAGAGAGGAACGGAGCTGAAGAGGCACTCCAGAGGAATGCAGGGGCAGCAGAGAGGAACGGAGCTGAAGAGGCACTCCAGAGGAGTGCAGGGGCAGCAGAGAGGAACAGAGGTGAAGAGACACTTCAGAAGAATGCAGGGCCAGCAGGATCAAACACTCCAGAGAAATGCAGGGGCAGCAGAGAGGAACAGAGCTGAAGAGGCACTCTAGAGCAATGAGGGGCAGTGGAGACAGACACTCCAGAGGAGTGCAGGGGCAGCAGAGAGGAACAGAGCTGAAGAGGCACTCCAGTGGAATGCAGGGGCAGCAGAGAGGAACAGAGCTGAAGAGGCACTCCAGAGGAATGCAGGGGCTACAGAGAGGAACAGAGCTGAAGAGGCACTCCAGAGAAATGCAGGGGCAGCAGAGAGGAACAGAGCTGAAGAGGCACTCTAGAGCAATGAGGGGCAGTGGAGACAGACACTCCAGAGGAGTGCAGGGGCAGCAGAGAGGAACAGAGCTGAAGAGGCACTCCAGAGGAATGCAGGGGCAGCAGCGAGGAACAGAGCTGAAGAGGCGCTCCAGAGGAATGCAGGGGCTGCAGAGAGGAACAGAGCTGAAGAGGCACTCCAGAGGAATGCAGGGGCAGCAGAGAGGAACGGAGCTGAAGAGGCACTCTAGAGGAATGCAGGAGCAGCAGAGAGAAACAGAGCTGAAGAGGCACTCTAGAGGAATGCAGTTCCAGCAGAGAGAAACAGAGCTGAAGAGGCACTCCAGTGGAATGCAGGGGCAGCAGAGAGGAACAGAGCTGAAGAGGCACTCCAGAGGAATGCAGGGGCTGCAGAGAGGAACAGAGCTGAAGAGGCACTCCAGAGAAATGCAGGGGCAGCAGAGAGGAACAGAGCTGAAGAGGCACTCCAGAGGAATGCAGGGGCAGCAGTGAGGAACAGAGCTGAAGAGGCACTCCAGAGGAATGCAGGGGCTGCAGAGAGGAACAGAGCTGAAGAGGCACTCCAGAGGAATGCAGGGGCAGCAGAGAGGAACAGAGCTGAAGAGCCACTCCAGAGGAATGCAGGGACTGCAGAGAGGAACAGAGCTGAAGAGGCACTCCAGAGGAATGCAGGGGCAGTGGAGACAGACACTCTAGAGGAATGCAGGGGCAGCAGAGAGGAACAGAGCTGAAGAGGCACTCCAGAGGAATGCAGGGGCAGCAGGGAGAAACAGAGCTGAAGAGGTACTCCAGAGGAATTCAGGGACTGCAGAGAGGAACAGAGCTGAAGAGGCACTCCAGAGGAATGCAGGGGCAGTGGAGACAGACACTCTAGAGGAATGCAGGGGCAGCAGAGAGGAACAAAACTGAAGAGGCACTCCAGAGGAATGCAGGGGCAGCAGAGAGGAACAGAGCTGAAGAGGCACTCTAGAGGAATGCAGGGGCAGCAGAGAGAAACAGGGCTGAAGAGGCACTCCAGTGGAATGCAGGGGCAGCAGAGAGGAACAGAGCTGAAGAGGCACTCCAGAAGAATGCAGGGGCTGCAGAGAGGAACAGAGCTGAAGAGGCACTCCAGAGGAATGCAGGGGCAGCAGAGAGGAACAGAGCTGAAGAGGCACTCCAGAGGAATGCAGGGGCAGCAGAGAGGAACAGAGCTGAAGAGGCACTCCAGAGGAATGCAGGGGCAGCAGAGAGGAACAGAGCTGAAGAGGCACTCCAGAGGAATGCAGGGGCAGCAGAGAGGAACAGAGCTGAAGAGGCACTCCAGAGGAATGCAGGGGCAGCAGAGAGGAACAGAGGTGAAGAGACACTTCAGAAGAATGCAGGGGCAGCAGAATCAAACACTCCAGAGGAATGCAGGGGCAGCAGAGAGGAACAGAGCTGAAGAGGCACTCCAGAGGAATGCAGGGGCAGCAGAGAGGAACGGAGCTGAAGAGGCACTCTAGAGGAATGCAGGGGCAGCAGAGAGAAACAGAGCTGAAGAGGCACTCCAGAGGAATGCAGGGGCAGCAGAGAGGAACAGAGGTGAAGAGACACTTCAGAAGAATGCAGGGGCAGCAGAATCAAACACTCCAGAGGAATGCAGGGGCAGCAGAGAGGAACAGAGCTGAAGAGGCACTCCAGAGGAATGCAGGGGCAGCAGAGAGGAACGGAGCTGAAGAGGCACTCTAGAGGAATGCAGGGGCAGCAGAGAGAAACAGAGCTGAAGAGGCACTCTAGAGGAATGCAGGGGCAGCAGAGAGAAACAGAGCTGAAGAGGCACTCCAGTGGAATGCAGGGGCAGCAGAGAGGAACAGAGCTGAAGAGGCACTCCAGAGGAATGCAGGGGCTGCAGAGAGGAACAGAGCTGAAGAGGCACTCCAGAGAAATGCAGGGGCAGCAGAGAAGAAAAGAGCTGAAGAGGCACTCCAGAGGAATGCAGGGGCTGCAGAGAGGAACAGAGCTGAAGAGGCACTCCAGAGGAATGGAGGGGCAGCAGAGAGGAACAGAGCTGAAGAGGCACTCCAGAGGAATGCAGGGACTGCAGAGAGGAACAGAGCTGAAGAGGCACTCCAGAGGAATGCAGGGACTGCAGAGAGGAACAGAGCTGAAGAGGCACTCCAGAGGAATGCAGGGGCAGTGGAGACAGACACTCTAGAGGAATGCAGGGGCAGCAGAGAGGAACAGAGCTGAAGATGCACTCCAGAGGAATGCAGGGGCAGCAGGGAGGAACAGAGCTGAAGAGGCACTCAGAGGAATGCAGGGGCAGTGGAGACAGACACTCTAGAGGAATGCAGGGGCAGCAGAGAGGAACAGAGCTGAAGAGGCACTCTAGAGGAATGCAGGGGCAGCAGAGAGGAACAGAGCTGAAGAGGCACTCCAGAGGAAGGCACGGGCAGCAGAGAGAAACAGAGCTGAAGAGGCACTCCAGTGGAATGCAGGGGCAGCAGAGAGGAACAGAGCTGAAGAGGCACTCCAGAGGAATGCAGGGGCTGCAGAGAGGAACAGAGCTGAAGAGGCACTCCAGAGGAATGCAGGGGCAGCAGAGAGGAACAGAGCTGAAGAGGCACTCCAGAGGAATGCTGGGGCAGCAGAGGGGAACAGAGCTGAAGAGGCGCTCCAGAGGAATGCATGGGCTGCAGAGAGGAACAGAGCTGAAGAGGCACTCCAGAGGGATGCAGGGGCAGCAGAGAGGAACAGAGCTGAAGAGGCACTCCAGAGGAATGCAGGGGCAGCAGAGAGGAACAGAGCTGAAGAGGCACTCCAGAGGAATGCAGGGGCAGCAGAGAGGAACAGAGCTGAAGAGGCACTCCAGTGGAATGCAGGGGCAGCAGAGAGGAACAGAGCTGAAGAGGCACTCCAGAGGAATGCAGGGGCTGCAGAGAGGAACAAAACAGAAGAGGCACTCCAGAGGAATGCAGGGGCAGCAGAGAGGAACAGAGCTGAAGAGGCACTCTAGAGGAATGCAGGGGCAGCAGAGAGGAACAGAGCTGAAGAGGCACTCCAGTGGAATGCAGGGGCAGCAGAGAGGAACAGAGCTGAAGAGGCACTCCAGAGGAATGCAGGGTCTGCAGAGAGGAACAGAGCTAAAGAGGCACTCCAGAGGAATGCAGGGGCAGCAGAGAGGAACAGAGCTGAAGAGGCACTCCAGAGGAATGCAGGGGCAGCAGAGAGGAACAGAGCTGAAGAGGCACTCCAGAGGAATGCAGGGGCAGCAGAGAGGAACAGAGCTGAAGAGGCACTCCAGAGGAATGCAGGGGCAGCAGAGAGGAACAGAGCTGAAGAGGCACTCCAGAGGAATGCAGGGGCAGCAGAGAGGAACAGAGCTGAAGAGGCACTCCAGAGGAATGCAGGGGCAGCAGAGAGGAACAGAGCTGAAGAGGCTCTCCAGAGGAATGCAGGGACTGCAGAGAGGAACAGAGCAGAAGAGGCACTCCAGAGGAATGCAGGGGCAGTGGAGACAGACACTCTAGAGGAATGCAGGGGCAGAAGAGAGGAACAGAGCTGAAGAGGCACTCCAGAGGAATGCAGGGGCAGCAGAGAGGAACAGAGGTGAAGAGGACCCCTAGAGGAATGCAGGGGCAGAAGAGAGAAACAGAGCTGAAGAGGCACTCCAGTGGAATGCAGGGGCAGCAGAGAGGTACAGAGCTGAAGAGGCGCTCCAGAGGAATGCAGGGGCTGCAGAGAGGAACAGAGCTGTAGAGGCACTCCAGAGGAACGCAGGGGCAGCAGAGAGGAACAGAGCTGAAGAGGCACTCCAGAGGAATGCAGGGGCAGTGGAGACAGACTCTCTAGAGGAATGGAGGGGCAGCAGAGAGGAACAGAGCTGAAGAGGCACTCCAGAGGAATCCAGGGGCAGCAGAGAGGAACAGAGGTGAAGAGGCACTCTAGAGGAATGCAGGGGCAGAAGAGAGAAACAGAGCTGAAGAGGCACTCCAGTGGAATGCAGGGGCAGCAGAGAGGTATAGAGCTGAAGAGGCACTCCAGAGGAATGAAGGGGCTGCAGAGAGGAACAGAGCTGTAGAGGCACTCCAGAGGAATGCAGGGGCAGCAGAGAGGAACAGAGCTGAAGAGGCACTCCAGAGGAATGCAGGGGCAGCAGAGAGGAACGGAGCTGAAGAGGCACTCTAGAGGAATGCAGGGGCAGTGGAGACAGACACTCCAGAGGAGTGCAGGGGCAGCAGAGAGGAACAGAGCTGAAGAGGCACTCCAGAGGAATGCAGGGGCAGCAGAGAGGAACAGAGCTGAAGAGGCACTCCAGAGGAATGCAGGGACTGCAGAGAGGAACAGAGCTGAAGAGGCACTCCAGAGGAATGCAGGGGCAGTGGAGACAGACACTCTAGAGGAATGCAGGGGCAGCAGAGAGGAACAGAGCTGAAGATGCACTCCAGAGGAATGCCGGGGCAGCACGGAGGAACAGAGCTGAAGAGGCACTCCAGAGGAATTCAGGGACTGCAGAGAGGAACAGAGCTGAAGAGGCACTCTAGAGGAATGCAGGGGCAGTGGAGACAGACACTCTAGAGGAATGCAGGGGCAGAAGAGAGAAACAGAGCTGAAGAGGCACTCCAGTGGAATGCAGGGGCAGCAGAGATTAACAGAGCTGAAGAAGCACTCCAGAGGAATGCAGGGCCTGCAGAGAGGAACAGAGCTGTAGAGGCACTCCAGAGGAATGCAGGGGCAGCAGAGAGGAACAGAGCTGAAGAGGCACTCCAGAGGAATGCAGGGGCAGCAGAGAGGAACAGAGCTGAAGAGGCACTCCAGTGGAATGCAGGGGCTGCAGAGAGGAACAGAGCTGAAGAGGCACTCCAGAGGAATGCAGGATCAGCAGAGAGGAACAGAGATGAAGAGGCGCTCTAGAGGAATGCAGGGGCAGCAGAGAGAAACTGAGCTGAAGAGGCACTCCAGTGGAATGCAGGGGCAGAAGAGATTAACAGAGCTGAAGAGGCACTCCAGAGGAATGCAGGGGCTGCAGAGAGGAACAGAGCTGTAGAGGCACTCCAGAGGAATGCAGGGGCAGCAGAGAGGAACAGAGCTGAAGAGGCACTCCAGAGGAATGCAGGGGCAGCAGAGAGGAACAGAGCTGAAGAGGCACTCCAGAGGAATGCAGGGGCAGCAGAGAGGAACAGAGCTGAAGAGGCACTCCAGAGGAATGCAGGGGCAGCAGAGAGAAACAGAGCTGAAGAGGCACTCCAGTGGAATGCAGGGGCTGCAGAGAGGAACAGAGCTGAAGAGGCACTCCAGAGGAATGCAGGGGCTGCAGAGAGGAACAAAACTTAAGAGGCACTCCAGAGGAATGCAGGGGCAGCAGAGAGGAACAGAGCTGAAGAGGCACTCTAAAGGAATGTAGGGGCAGCAGAGAGGAACAGAGCTGAAGAGGCACTCCAGAGGAATGCAGGGGCAGCAGAGAGGAACAGAGCTGAAGAGGCACTCCAGAGGAATGCAGGGGCAGCAGAGAGGAACAGAGCTGAAGAGGCACTTCAGAGGAATGCAGGGGCAGCAGAGAGGAACAGAGCTGAAGAGGCACTCCAGAGGAATGCAGGGACTGCAGAGAGGAACAGAGCTGAGGAGGCACTCCAGAGGAATGCAGGGGCAGCAGAGAGGAACAGAGCTGAAGAGACACTCCAGAGGAATGCAGGGACTGCAGAGAGGAACAGAGCTGAAGAGGCACTCCAGAGGAATGCAGGGACTGCAGAGAGGAACAGAGCTGAAGAGGCACTCCAGAGGAATTCAGGGGCAGGGGAGACAGACACTCTAGAGGAATGCAGGGGCAGCAGAGAGGAACAGAGCTGAAGAGGCACTCCAGAGGAATGCAGGGGCAGCAGAGACGAACAGAGGTGAAGGGGCACTCTAGAGGAATGCAGGGGCAGAAGAGAGAAACAGAGCTGAAGAGGCACTCCAGTGGAATGCAGGGGCAGCAGATAGGTACAGAGCTGAAGAGGCACTCCAGAGGAATTCAGGGGCTGCAGAGAGGAACAGAGCTGTAGAGGCACTCCAGAGGAATGCAGGGGCAGCAGAGAGGAACAGAGCTGAAGAGGCACTCCAGAGGAATGCAGGGGCAGCAGAGAGGAACAGAGCTGAAGAGGCACTCCAGAGGAATGCAGGGGCTGCAGAGAAGAACAGAGCTGAAGAGGCACTCCAGAGGAATGCAGGGGCAGCAGAGAGGAACAGAGCTGAAGAGGCACTCCAGAGGAATGCAGGGGCAGCAGAGAGGAACAGAGCTGAAGAGGCACTCCAGAGAAATGCAGGGGCAGCAGAGAGGAACAGAGCTGAAGAGGCACTCCAGAGGAATGCAGGGGCATCAGAGAGGAACGGAGCTGAAGAGGCACTCTAGAGGAATGCAGGGGCAGTGGAGACAGATAGTCCAGAGGAGTGCAGGGGCAGCAGAGAGGAACAGAGGTGAAGAGACACTTCAGAAGAATGCAGGGGCAGCAGAATCAAACACTCCAGAGGAATGCAGGGGCAGCAGAGAGGAACAGAGCTGCAGAGGCATTCCAGAGGAATGCAGGGGCTGCAGAGAGGAACAGAGCTGAAGAGGCACTCTAGAGGAATGCAGGGGCAGTGGAGACAGACACTCCAGAGGAGTGCAGGGGCAGCAGAGAGGAACAGAGCTGAAGAGGCACTCCAGAGAAATGCAGGGGCAGCAGAGAGGAACAGAGCTGAAGAGGCACTCCAGAGGAATGCAGGGGCAGCAGAGAGGAACAGAGCTGAAGCGGCACTCCAGAGGAATGCAGGGGCTGCAGAGAGGAACAAAACTGAAGAGGCACTCCAGAGGAATGCAGGGGCAGCAGAGAGGAACAGAGCTGAAGAGGCACTCTAGAGGAATGCAGGGGCAGCAGAGAGAAACAGAGCTGAAGAGGCACTCCAGTGGAATGCAGGGGCAGCAGAGTGGAACAGAGCTGAAGAGGCACTCCAGAAGAATGCAGGGGCAGCAGAGAGGAACAGAGGTGAAGAGGCACTCCAGAGGAATGCAGGGGCAGCAGAGAGGAACAGAGGTGAAGAGGCACTCCAGAGGAATGCAGGGGCAGCAGAGAGGAACAGAGCTGAAGAGGCACTCCAGAGGAATGCAGGGGCAGCAGAGAGGAACAGAGCTGAAGAGGCACTCCAGAGGAATGCAGGGGCAGCAGAGAGGAACAGAGCTGAAGAGGCACTCCAGGGGAATGCAGGGGCAGCAGAGAGGAACAGAGCTGAAGAGGCACTCCAGAGGAATGCAGGGGCAGCAGAGAGGAACAGAGCTGAAGAGGCACTCTAGTGGAATGCAGGGGCAGCAGAGAGGAACAGAGCTGAAGAGGCACTCCAGAGGAATGCAGGGGCTACAGAGAGGAACAGTGCTGAAGAGGCAGTCCAGAGGAATGCAGGGGCAGCAGAGAGGAATAGAGTTGAAGAGGCGCTCCAGAGGAATGCAGGGGCAGTGGAGACAGACACTCTAGATTAATGCAGGGGCAGTAGAGAGGAACAGAGCTGAAGAGGCACTCCAGAGGAATGCAGGGGCTGCAGAGAGGAACAGAGCTGAAGAGGCACTATAGAGGAATGCAGGGGCAGCAGAGAGGGACAGAGCTGAAGAGGCACTCCAGAGGAATGCAGTGGCAGTGGAGACAGACACTCAAGTTGAATGCAGGGGCAGTAGAGAGGAACAGAGCTGAAGAGGCACTCCAGAGGAATGCAGGGGCTGCAGAGAGGAACAGAGCTGAAGAGGCACTTCAGAGGAATGCAGTGGCAGTGCAGACAGACACTCTAGTTGAATGCAGGGGCAGTAGAGAGGAACAGAGCTGAAGAGGCACTCCAGAGGAATGCAGGTGCAGCAGAGAGGAACAGAGCCGAAGAGGCACTCCAGAGGAATTCAGTGGCAGTGGAGACAGACACTCTAGTTGAATGCAGGGGAAGTATAGAGGAACAGAGCTGAAGAGGCACTCCAGAGGAATGCAGGGGCTGCAGAGAGGAACAGAGCTGAAGAAGCACTCCAGAGGAATGCAGGGGCAGCAGAGAGGAACAGAGCTGAAGAGGCACTCCAGAGGAATGCAGGGGCAGCAGAGAGGAACAGAGCTGAAGAGGCACTCCAGAGGAATGCTAGGGGCAGCAGAGAGGAACAGAGCTGAAGCGGCACTCCAGAGGAATGCAGGGGCTGCAGAGAGGAACAAAACTGAAGAGGCACTCCAGAGGAATGCAGGGGCAGCAGAGAGGAACAGAGCTGAAGAGGCACTCTAGAGGAATGCAGGGGCAGCAGAAAGAAACAGAGCTGAAGAGGCTCTCCAGTGGAATGCAGGGGCAGCAGAAAGGAACAGAGCTGAAGAGGCACTCCAGAAGAATGCAGGGGCAGCAGAGAGGAACAGAGGTGAAGAGGCACTCCAAAGGAATGCAGGGGCAGCAGAGAGGAACAGAGGTGAAGAGGCACTCCAGAGGAATGCAGGGGCAGCAGAGAGGAACAGAGCTGAAGAGGCACTCCAGAGGAATGCAGGGGCAGCAGAGAGGAACAGAGCTGAAGAGACACTCCAGAGGAATGCAGGGGCAGCAGAGAGGAACAGAGCTGAAGAGGCACTGCAGGGGAATGCAGGGGCAGCAGAGAGGAACAGAGCTGAAGAGGCACTCCAGAGGAATGCAGGGGCAGCAGAGAGGAACAGAGCTGAAGAGGCACTCCAGAGGAATGCAGGGGCTTCAGAGAGGAACAGTGCTGAAGAGGCAGTCCAGATGAATGCAGGGGCAGCAGAGTGGAATAGAGTTGAAGAGGCACTCCAGAGGAATGCAGGGGCAGTGGAGACAGACACTCTAGATGAATGCAGGGGCAGTAGAGAGGAACAGAGCTGAAGAGGCACTCCAGAGGAATGCAGGGGCTGCAGAGAGGAACAGCGCTGAAGAGGCACTATAGAGGAATGCAGGGGCAGCAGAGAGGAACAGAGCTGAAGAGGCACTCCAGAGGAATGCAGTGGCAGTGGAGACAGAGACTCTAGTTGAATGCAGGGGCAGTAGAGAGGAACAGAGCTGAAGAGGCACTCCAGAGGAATGCAGGGGCTGCAGAGAGGAACAGAGCTGAAGAGGCACTTCAGAGGAATGCAGTGGCAGTGCAGACATACACTCTAGTTGAATGCAGTGGCAGTAGAGAGGAACAGAGCTGAAGAGGCACTCCAGAGGAATGCAGGGGCAGCAGAGAGGAACAGAGCTGAAGAGGCACTCCAGAGGAATGCAGTGGCAGTGGAGACAGACACTCTAGTTGAATGCAGGGGCAGTGGAGAGGAACAGAGCTGAAGAGGCACTCCAGAGGAATGCAGGGGCTGCAGAGAGGAACAGAGCTGAAGAAGCACTCCAGAGGAATGCAGGGGCAGTGGAGACAGACACTCTAGTTGAATGCAGGGGCAGTAGAGAGGAACAGAGCTGAAGAGGCACTCCAGAGGAATGCAGGGGCTGCAGAGAGGAACAGAGCTGAAGAGGCACTTCAGAGGAATACAGGGGCAGCAGAGGGGAACAGAGGTGAAAAGGCACTCCAGAGGAATGCAGGGGCAGCAGAGAGGAACAGAGCTGAAGAGGCACTCCAGAGGAATGCAGGGGCAGCAGAGAGGAACAGAGCTGAAGAGGCACTCCAGAGGAATGCAGGGGCTGCAGAGAGGAACAGAGCTGAAGAGGCACTCCAGAGGAATGCAGTGGCAGTGGAGACAAACACTCTAGTTGAATGCATGGGCAGTAGAGAGGAACAGAGCTGAAGAGGCACTCCAGAGGAATGCAGGGGCTGCAGAGAGGAACAGAGCTGAAGAGGCACTCTAGAGGAATGCAGGGGCAGCAGAGAGGAACAGAGCTGAAGAGGCACTCCAGAGGAATGCAGGGGCAGCAGAGAGGAACAGAGCTGAAGAGGCACTCCAGAGGAATGCAGTGGCAGTGGAGACAAACACTCTAGTTGAATGCATGGGCAGTAGAGAGGAACAGAGCTGAAGAGGCACTCCAGAGGAATGCAGGGGCTGCAGAGAGGAACAGAGCTGAAGAGGCACTCCAGAGGAATGCAGGGGCAGTGGAGACAGACAGTCTAGATCCGTGGTACTCATAGTACGGCCCGCGGGCTGCCAGCGGGCCATACTAAGAGTACGCAGACCTTGCCTTGCCGTTTCTACGTTTCCAGTGAGTCCGGCAGTGAACAGAAAAGACGACCGCAGGAGCATACTTAGTGAATACCTATTAAATGCTCCTGCGGCCATCTTTTGTGTTTACTGCCGGCCTCTGTGACGTCACATGGCACCATCGGAAAGCTTCCCAAAAAGCCCTTTAAAAGTCAGCTGTATGCGCTTTCACAGCTGACTTTTAAAGGGCCTTTTGGGAAGATTCCTGTTTCGTGTTGCCGACTTAAGCACATTCAGAATTTGGACAATTGCTCCTGGAGAGACAGAGATATAGAGACACGGATAGCGAGATAGAGACACAGATGGAGACAGAGAGACAGAGACACAGAGAGACAGAGACACAGATAGATAGAGACTGAGACACAGATAGATAGAGACAGAGACACAGATAGAGACAGATAGATGGAGACAGACAGATGGAGACATATGGATAGAGACAGACAGATAGATAGAGATAGATAGATAGAGATAGTTAGATAGAGATAGATAGATAGAGACAGATAGAGACAGATAGATAGAGACAGATAGATAGAGACAGACAGATAGAGAGAGACAGACAGATAGAGACAGACACATAGATGGATAGAGACAGACAGATAGATAGAGACAGACAAATAGATATAGACAGATCGATAGAGAGACAGAGATAGATAGATACAGAGACAGAGATAGATAGAGATGAGATAGATAGAGATAGATAAACAGATAGATAGATAGATAGAGACAGATGGATAGAAACAGACAGATAGATAGAGACAGATAGATAGAGACAGACAGATAGAGACAGATAGATAGATAGAGACAGATAGATAGAGACAGATAGATAGAGAGACAGAGAGACAGAGATAGATAGATAGAGAGACAGAGATAGATAGAGATAGACAGATAGGGGCCGATTCACAGAACTAATCTGAGATAAAATCCTAAACTTACTACTTTTGGTATTCACAGAAGGCATTTAGTAGTAGTAAAGTTAGGACTCCTAACTTTACTACTACTAAACTGAGATAAAATCCTAAACTTACCACTTTTGGTATTCACAGAAGGCATTTAGTAGTAGTAAAGTTAGGACTTTACTACTACTAAATGCCTTTTGTGAATACCGAAAGTCGTAAAGTTAGGATTTTGTCTCAGTTTAGTAGTAGTAAAGTTAGGAGTCCTAACTTTACTACTACTAAATGCCATCTGTGAATACCAAAAGTAGTAAGTTTAGGATTTTATCTCAGATTAGTTCTGTGAATCGGCCCCAATGAGATAGATAGCTAGAGATAGAGATCGATAGAGATAGATAGATAAAGATAGATAGAGACAGATAGAGACAGACAGATAGAGACAGATAGAGACAGATAGAGACAGAGATAGAGATAGATAGAGATATATAGATAGAGACAGATAGATAGAGACAGATAGATAGAGAGACAGAGAGAGACAGAGATAGATAGATAGAGAGACAGAGATAGAGATAGATAGATAGAGATAGAGATAGATAGAGATAGATAGAGATAGATAGATAGATAGAGACAGATAGATAGAGACAGACAGAGAGAGACAGATAGAGACAGATAGAGACAGACAGGCAGATGGATAGACACAGACAGATAGAGACAGATAGATAGATAGAGAGAGACATATAGAGAGAGATAGAGAGATAGAGATATAGAGATAGATAGATAGAGATAAATAGATAGATAGAGATATAGAGATAGATAGATAGATGGAGATAGATAGATAGATAGAGATAGATAGATAGATACAGATAAATAGATAGAGATATAGAGATAGATAGAGATAGATAGATAGAGAGATAGAGATAGATAGAGATAAATAGATAGATAGAGATATAGAGATAGATATCTAGAGATAGATAGATGGAGATAAATAGATAGAGATAGAGATAGAGATAAATAGATAGAGATAAATAGATAGAGATAGATAAATAGAGATAAATAGATAGAGATAGATAGAGATAGATAGATAGTGTTGCAAAGTCATCCTGTGCCCTGGGCACCCCCCAACGTTTTGCTGACTGGTACTGGTGGTAACTGACTCTGACTGACCCTGGGCTCTGCCTAACCAGGCCCAGGGCCAGTGCCAAGCTGAAAGGAACACATTAGAATACAGTTAAAACACCTAACATACACTAGGGTACACTATGGTATGGTGGGGTACCCCTGAAATTGGCATGACCTACCCCATAAGCCCCTAGTATATAATAGGGCAGGGGATTGAAACTACCTAGAAGTCCCCAGTACCCTGGGGCATGGCAGTTTAGAGGCCAGCAGCTTTTTCTGCACTTGCATGTGTGCACTGCTGAAGCCTGAGGTCAGTTTAAAAACAGCCCTGGGTGCCAGGACTGCTTTTAAACAGTAAATTGTGCCCAAACTCGACTTTGGTGGTAGGGGCACTTAAAAATGGATAACCTACAATGTTTTGGCATATTAGGGACCCACAGGGTCTCCCCTAGGTATCCCAGGGGTGGGGGGTCAGGTATTTATAAGGTACACCCTTATAAAATTAGTTTTTATATGCCTGGGTTAAGTGAAATTTCACAGTTCACTCCCCACATTGTGTTAAAGTGCTGCTCAAATTCGACTTTGATGCTAGAAGCACTGTGGAAGGAGGATCTGCAATATTTCTGCAGATTCAGAACCCCTAAAGTCTCCCTAGTTGCACAGGGGTGGGAGTCCTGTAGAAATTAGGGAAATACTTATAAAATATGTTTTTATAAGCCCTGGTGCTAGAAAACTAGCCCAAGTCATTTTCCCCATTGCAAATCCCATGGCCCATAGGTTAACATTGCAGGAAGTTATTAAATAATAACTCCTGATAGGAAGGAGATAGAGCTACCGTTCAAACACTTCCTAGAATGGTAGTGAAAAACCCAACAATATTATATTGTTGAATTTCTTCTAAAATGTACAGACAAGAAGTTATTAGACTTTCTTGTTTGTGGATCCAAATCCAGCCTTCCAGTGGTCTGCCCTGATTGGTCAGAGTTAAGTGGATTAGCCAGGCTGCTTTGAAGAGGTGATAAAGAGCCCCTGGGGTTAACTGGCTCTGCTGGCAGGGCAGTGTGCTGTTCAATAGGAATGCCAGGCCAGGGGGTGGAGTCGTAAACCATGCTCTTCAAAGGCAGAGGGGAGGCCTGGGTGTAAGTTACACTTTTACACTTTTGACCCAGAGTCAGGGCTAGGCTTAAGGAAGGTATGTGCAGATGGTAGGGGGAGAGTCTAAGTAAATTTGCCATCCTAGGGGTGTGTTTAGCCAGCTCTTTCCTCCTTGCTGGAAAATCAGCCATTATGGATTTGGAAGATTTGATGCACTCTGGGACAAAATAATGCCACACTCTACAGGATGTGGTCATCGCCTTGAGGAGTTACCCTGCTCCCATTGGTCAGGAGTGACCTGCTGCTTGACCCAGAGAATTTTGAATAAGTATCTGAGAGGGGCAGAGCCCTCCAGATCTGCTGCTTGAAGCTTACTGAAGCAAGACATTGCCAAGCAGGAAGATTTTGCTGTGCAAAGATTTCTAAGGCCTGACCTCTGAAAACTGCACCATCTGAAACTACAGCCCTGCGGATTATTTTGCTGAAAAAGAACTAAAGAGTGGACTCCCTGAAAGCTACAGGTTAAAAGAGCTCATCTGGAACATCACCAATTAAATCTGCACCTTGGGGAACTACCAGTGGATTTGTAAGGGTGACGTCCCAGTGGATTGTGGGAACTGAAGTCCTCAACTTTCAAAGACCATTTTGGAGCTTCCAGACCCTTGGAGTGAGTTTGAGACACTTTGGGACCCTTTGAGGAACTTCAGGAAGAAGTTCAAGAAGTTTGGAGAACTTTGGAGGAACTTTGGAAAAAAGCTCCATAGAGGGACCGACTCAACCTGGTCAGCCAAGCCGCCTGCCTTCAACCGCGAGTCGGCCAAGCCATCCAGGTTCGTCCCGCTAAAAGCTCCGTCGGTCCGACTTCCAGAGTTTGACCGGGTAGAAGAAATCTGAAGCCGGCGAACCCTCACCGGATCCGGCTACATGAAGAGCATCGAGAGACCCCGCGAGAAAAAGCTCCAGAAAAGCTTCTAAGTCCGCTCGTAGAAAAGGTGACTGGGAGCAACCGCGAACGCCAAGCCGCCTGCCTTCCATCGCGTGTCGGCCTGGGCTCCTGGATTGCCCCGCTGAAGCGCTAAAGAAAACGTTTCTAAGTCCGCTCCAGGGAAGTTGACCGGGAGTTCGTCGAAAGGCAAGCCGGCGAACCCGCACCGGATCCAGACTGGCTGGGAGCTTCGAGGGACCTCGCGAGAAAAAGCTCCAGAAAAGTTTCTAAGTGTGAAGGTAGAAACTGAGACCGGGACCTGCCGCAAGCTGTAGCCGGCCAGGGCTCCATCGCGGTTGGCCTGAAACTTTGACTTTGCCTTGGTCTATCGCGAGCAGGTATCCCAATATGGTGCTATAAACTTCTAAGTGCTATATAATTTTAAATCTTTGAAAATTCATATCTCCGGTTCCCTACATTGGAGTTTTGTCATTTTGGTGTCATTTTAAAGATACAAATATTTCCTATTTGTATAAATTGGTGTTGGATTTTTATTGTGTGTTGTGTCTTAATTATTTACTGAATTGGTGGTTTTTAAATGCTTTACATACCTGTCTTTGAAGTTAAGCCTGTCTGCTCGCAGCCACGTTACCAAGGGTTGAGCAAGGGAATAATTTTCTAAGACCTATCCTGAGTCCTTCCAATGATTAGTGGCCTTATTGCCAGTGGCAGAACTACATTTGCCCCTACCAATAATCCACTTTCCAACATTTGGTGCTCAGCGGTGTGGATGACGACTTGTGTTTAAAAAGTACACCTTTCAGTGAATGAATTAAGATTATAAAAATCCTCTAAATTGCCTTAAAACAAAACTTTTGAGTTTGATTTTTGGAATTTTGACTAAACTGTTTTTAATCCATTGTTTTGATTTTTCCAAATTGTTCTAAGTCTGTTGTGCCTAGTTGTTGTGACCCAAAACTAGGGAACCATGGAGCTGGACCTGGCTAAACTGTCCCAGTTTAAGATGGCTGATCTTAGGGTACAGTGTAGGCTTAGGGGGCTGCCTGCTTGCAGGAAGCTTAGGAAGGTAGGGTTGCTTGAGTCCCTAAAAGCCTGGGCTAGGGCAGCTGAGAGTCAAGGGGGGATAGAGGGTGTGTCCCCCAACCTCCGCCAAGAGGAGGTTGAGGATGATGCCTCTTCCATTTTAACTAGTGTTAGCCAATTGAATCCAGATGGTGGGAGTGGGGAAGGGTCCCTTACTCAGGGACCACCACCGTCCCTTGCACAGAGACAGCTTAAGGCTCAATTAGCTTTGATAGCTTTGGAGCAGAGGAAACTGGACTTGGCTGAGAAGAGATGGGAGAGGGAGGAGGCGTTGAAAAGAAATGGTGGCAGTGAAAATGATGAAGATTTTGAAATGTCCAGGGGTGGTGCATTTGATCACAAACTTCCCAAGGGTATAGTACCCAAGTACACTGAGGGGGATGACATTGACAAGTGGCAAGCAGCTTTTGAGAGGGCCCTTAGAATGAGTAGGGTCCACTCTAAGTATTGGGGTGCACTCCTGTGGGAGTTGATTCCAGTAGCTGGGAGGGATAGGCTCCTGACCCTGAAGGGAGAGGATGCAGAATCATACCAGCAGATGAAGGCATGCTTAGTCAAGAGGTTTGGGGACTCCAGAGCAGTACAGGGTGAAGTTTAGAGGCACCCAGAAATTGAGTTCAAAGTCTTGGGTAGACTTTGTGGACGTTTCAATGAAGGCACTGGAAGGCTGGATTGTTGGTCACAAAGTTGACACATATGAGGGATTGTATAATTTGTTTTTGAAAGAACATATTTTGACTCATTGTGCAGAAGAGAAGTTACGCCAGTATCTAGTGGACTCTAAGCTGACAGACCCCAGAGAGCTGGGTGAAGCAGCTGATGAGTGGGTGAGAACCCGGGTTTCCATACAGCACCAGGGGGGTGACCAGAAGAAAGGAGGACAGGTCCCTCCCCAGGAGAAAGCCCAAGGGAAAGAAGGTCGAAACCAAAAGGAGTCCTCCAAAGACCCACAAAAACCTGCACAAGGAGGGGGGGCCCGAGCCCACCCAAATCCAAAGGGAGGTGGAATCAGGGAAAGAATGGTAGGTTCTTTGATCCCTCAAAAGTGGGTAAGTGCTTTGACTGTAACCAGCCAGGGCACAAGCAGGGAGATGCTGTCTGCGCCAAGAAGCTCCCCCCTAAGGGGCCATCCACAGGGATTGCCAGTGTCAGTGTAGGGGTGGAGAGTGGTGCCCCAGTGAGGAGTAGTCAGGTGGTGGAAGCAACCTTAGTGTCCCTGGGTGGGGTGTGATCCAGCGCTAACAATAAAAATTCTTCTCCTATATGCTTCGGTCATCCAGGTGCAACTTATCCCTCCAACACACAAACTATATCCATATGACGGTGGGGCCCATAACACCGCATATACATTCACTTACTCATTTATTCCCTGGATTACCTCCGTCCTTAACCTAGGAGAAAATGATTCGCTGGAAGGAGACGGGATACCTCTTTTTAACACAACATAATGTTTCTCATTGCTTTTAAGGTATTCCGCTCATTGGTCGATGGACAAACTAGTAGGAATCAGTTGATGGTGATTAAGACCAGCTCAATCACAATAAACTCTTTAACATTTTACCTTAATTATTGAGCTAAAGAATCACTGAGTCATTTGTTTAAAGAATAATAAAGATTATATAAGGTTTCGAAGCAAGATATAAGTTTAATCTTATTATTCAGATTATTACATTTATCATCATTATAAGAATAAATTGAAATTGCAATGCATACCTATTAGACGGAAAAATAAGGTTGTCACAGCAAGAACTCCAAAAGATCAATCTATCTGTCTTGGAAAGTCTAATACTTCTAAATGAAAAATCTATCAGGCATAAAAAGGCTCTCCAAAAACAGCATCTTATACTCAACTAAAAATATAAAATAGCAGCAGCAGCATCAGCTCATCAGCATCAGCAACCGCAACTTCACCCATCTACAGCATCCACTCTCTTCAGCATTCTAACCCCTCCCCACCAAGAGTAGGTCTTCTTATACCCTAATTCTAGCTTACTGAATAAAAATGTTGCATCTCTATGGCGTGATTCTCTCTTATTGGTTCATTCAAGTCCATATATATTTTAATCAAACTTCCTTGTCTTAACCAGTTCTTTGTGGAATGTCCATGCTTGCATCGTTTCCCACAGTTCATGACATTGCTCATCAGTTTCGATCAGTCCAATTTGTATCTTTTTCTGATACTTTTTAGATTCAACAGTTCCGTCCATTTATTCAGTTTGACTTCTCACGCTTCTTGCTGATCATCTTGGCACACATTTGCTCAAGAAGGTCACAATAGCCTTGACCATACTTCCATCTTAGGCTCTCAGCACGAACACGTGGTCATCCTTTTTCACAGCCTTTCTCCTCTACCACACGGCTTCTTGCTCATGCGTACTCTAGCAAATGGCGGCCATTTTATATCGCTGCTCAACAGGCCTAAGCGCACTATTTTCAAAGATAAACAAAATATTGTTAAAATAAAGAATATAAACCCTTTCGTTTCCCTCCCGTCTTTCTACGTACCCCAATTAGGTATTACCTAGCAAAAAGCAACATATAAAGCCGTCCCTTACTTACCATTGCTTTATTTTGCCACCACACATTTTATTTTCAAAGCACAAATCATGCGTTTATTATTTTATTAGTACGCAAATATTGCGTTTATGTTAGACACGTAAACAATTATAAGTTGATTAATTTGCACACAAAAATAGCGTGTTACCTTTAACCCTTTACATGTAACATACATTGTTGGTTATTTACTTAAACGAACATGTTTATTAATTATTTTACGAAAATTATTAGGAGGTTAAAAAATTTTCATTTATCCTGCTCCATCAACTCCCCCCTTTGGTGATTTTTAATATCACCACAAAACCCAAGTTATACAATTTTCTCAGACAGCATATATCTTTTATCCGTTTGCTTTTGTTAGTTTACACAACTGTATCCCTTTCAACTTGTCTCTTCGTTTTCTTGTACATGTTCTCTTTTATCTCTTCTAGCTCTATTTCACCCATTTCTCTCTCTCTCTCCTTGTTTATCATGTTTTCTATTTTATTCTGTCTTCTTCTTTTCTTTATACATGTAATTACAAGCTTCAGCACTTTAATTATTATTATTATCATGGTCGCTATTATTATAACTTTCCCTATTATTAATCCACTCATTCTTGTTAACCAATTTATTACTGAAGAAAACCCTTTACCAAGTTTTCCCAATGCACTTTCAACCTCCAGTGGAACAAGTTCTTTGTGCAAACTTGTGATATTCGTTATATACTTTTGTATATTTTCACTTTTATCTGGAATGTAAGTGCAACAATGTTGGACTTTCAGCATTCCACAAACTCCACCCTCTTTTGCCAAAAGAATGTCAAGGGCAAGTCGATTTTGCATCACCATAGCTCTCATGGCAACCATCTCGGTATTTACCATAAAGAACCCTCCAGCAGTATCTGTAGATAAACGATCTACCACTGTGGATAATTTCCTAATTCTAAATGCATTCAAAGATATTCCCACTGCTGGTATCAATGCACCAAAAATATCACCTACTATTTCTGAAAAACTTTCCCTTTTTCTACGTGTAAAGGTATTTATCATTTTGTGTGTTCCTTTTTCTTTTCATATGAAAAATCTTTGGAAAGACCAGGCCTAAATAACATGACCCATACCAATGGTCCGGCAACCTGTAATAAGCCCTATTACCGCAAACATAATAGATCCCTGGAAATATTGGATCTTTTCCCCCTTTGAATCCCCATCCACCTAAAATTTGATAATTGTCATGGCAAATACTGGAACCCACAAAATAATTGTCATATTTTGTTTTATTTCTTCTAATGCACAACCTTCCTTGTTGGGGCCAATCCAGAGTCATAGCTGCATTTGTCTTTTTCTTGTCATGATTGTCTTCCTCAAACGCCCAAAGAGGTGTTTTTGTCTCTTCTATCACTTTTCTTTGTTGTTTTTAACTATATTCTCTAATGTTAAAATCTTATCTTCTATAAAATATTCACCAAACGTTTTTCCCTCTTTTATTTTGTTTAGCTCAGGAACTACAGAAACGTTTGCAAAAATCTTATCTTTGTCAGTGTAATAATATTCTAATCTACCTGTTTTATAAAATAAACTTGCTAAAACACTACATGTTATTCCATACGTCAAAGGAAGGTGATGATAAGTCACACCTTCTGCTACAGACGCAGGCAATTGCATACAAACATAGCAATCTCTTACATCCATTGTTTCTACATACTCATATAATAATTTAGTAAAAACCTTCTTTGAAAAATCTGTTATTGATTTATCTTTATGTAACTCTGCACTACTTTTTAATATAACTGGTTCTTGAGTGTTAGCTCCTTTTTCTTTCTCTGTTTTATTAGACGTTTCTACTACAGCTAAACTAATTGGAATAGTGATTGCTAAAACCACCCATACTGTCATTAATAATCCTGTACAAAAGAAGCACATCTTACACCATTTACTTAAAAACTCACATTTACATTTTCTATCTCTAGTATCCTCCATTTTGTTTTATAACCTTATTTATTTATTTTCAAGAAAATTGTGTCACTACACCTCAGAAATGATTTATTAGCCACTCTGCACTCCAATGTTTTTGTTTTTGCTTGGTACTTTCTTTTAATTCCTTTCAGAATTCTTTCTTTGTCAAATCCAGTATTTTGTCAAATCCGGTAGAAATTCGTCAGATCCAGTGTTTTGTCAAGTCCGGTAGAAATTGTTTAAATTTCTTCAAGTTTGTTGCACCTCACCTTCACCCATTAGGTTTCTTTGTTCTTTGTTCTCGTTAGTGTTCTTTTCTTCTTTGATATCAGTCAAAGCAAGATACAACCATTCAGGCAATCTATACTTCGGATTTACCTTCTTTACTCTTTTCGTTTTCTGCAAGTGTTTTCCACCTTGTTTTTCTTGCTCTTTCTGGCTTGTTATTTCATTCACTTGTTCAGCACTTTTTCCATCTAACCTTATGATCCTGTATCTTAACTTTCTTACTTCGTTGGGCCAATTGACTCCTTTTCTTGGCCTTTTTGCCTCACTTCCTTTTTCCTCCCTTTCTGTTTTCCAATTCCTTTTTCTTGACTCTAGTTTTTGGTTTCTTTCTTCTCCACTTTCTTCGGACTCTGTTTCAATTTTTTCTTTGTCTCTTATTTTGAATCTTATAATTTCATTTTCTTCCTCTACTTGTGGTTCTTTTCTTATCTTCCTTCGTTCACCTATTTCTGTCCCTCCTCGAGGTTCTTCCGAATTTGTGTCAATCTCTCTATCTGCTTCTAAATTTCCCTGTTCTTTTGTTTGGCTATCTGTCCCTATTGCTCCTCGGGGATCTTCCGATTTTTCTAACTTTCTGTTTGAAACTCTCCCTTCTTCATCTATTAATATTATCTCCGAAGGATTTTTACCACAACTTGTACTTGGTTGCTCACTGTTACTATCTTCTTGCTCAGTTTCTTCTCTTATGCTTTCAAATTTCCAATTTCTTTTCAGAATTTCTTCACAATCCGAATGATCTGTATCAGATTCTGAACTGGTATCTGATATTTCCAGATGTCGACTCACATGTCGATCTTCAAGTTCTGGAACTTCAGCTATTTCCTCTACTTCTTCTGTCGTTGCACTTGTAGTTGGGTCTTCCAGATGTCGACTTACAGGTCGATCTTCAGATTCTGGCATCCTGTTTGTTTCTTCTTCTGCTTCTGATGCTGAACTGTTATCCAATACTTCCAGATGTCGACTCACATGTCGATCTTCAGGTTCTGGAACTCTGATGGTGTGACTGGCATGCACCCAGTGTTTCACTCCTGCACATTTGACTGCAGTGGTTGTCACCAGGATCACTTGTCGTGGTTCGTCCCAGCGAGGAACCAAACAGTTTCTTCTCCTGTGGACTTTTATGCGGACCCAATCTCCTGGATTCCAGTCGTGAGCTGGTTTTCTTTCAAGAGTGGTCGCATCCGGTCCAACCTGATGAAACACAGAACGCACCACATCAGCCAATCCTTTGCAATAATCCAGCACCAGATCATCAGTTATAGTCAGTAGTTTGTTGACAGGTACATGTGCTTGTCTCATTGCTCGTCCCATAATTATCTCATGGGGACTGAGTCCAGTTTTCCTTTCCGGAATACTTCTGATTGTCATTAAAACTAATGGCAAGGCATCTGGCCATTTGAGTCCTGTAGCTTGACACATTTTTCCTAACCTGTTCTTAATTGTTCCATTCACTTGCTCTACTATTCCAGAAGCCTCTGGTCTGTATGCACAATGCAGTTTCTGTTTAATACTAAGTGCTTCACAAATATAACTAATTCATTTTGGAAATGTGTTCCTCTATCTGTTTCAATCGTGACTGGAAAACCATACCTCGGAATGAATTCTCGCAGCATAAGTTTTGCTACCGTGATTCCATCATTCCTTCTGGTTGGGTATGCTTCCACCCAACGGGAAAACAAACAGACGACTACTAGGACATACCTTAGTCTGTTGCTCGGGGGTATTTCAATAAAATCCATTTGCATTCTAGTGAACGGACCTCCTTCTCGTCCTATTGTTCCTAGACTCACTACTGTCTTCCTTCCTGGATTTAACTGTTGACAAATAAGACATCTTTGACAAAGACTCTCAGCTATGGCTCTGAATTTTGGATTATACCATGTTTGTCTAAAAAGTCTGATCATTGAATCTCTCCCAATATGTGCTTGTCCATGGTACATCCGTGCCATGTCAGAAATCATGCTATCAGGCATAACTGGTCTTTCATCTCTGTAAACCCAAACATCATTTTCCTCATGTTTTCTACATCCTGCTTTTATCCATGTATCTTTTTCCTCATCATCTGCTGCTTCCTGTAACTGTCTCACCTTATCCCATGTCTCAACAGGGTTAGTAAAAAGCAAAGGGCAAGAAATATGCTCTCTTTCTCGGCTTTTGTTTAAAGAAACCACATTCTTTGCACAGTACTGTGCAATCTCGTCAGCATATTTATTGCCGACAGTTATGTAGTCTTCCCCATTTTTATGTGCATTGCACTTCACAACAGCAATCTGTTTAGGCAGCTGTATCGCCTCAAGCAACTTTTTCACAAAATCTCCATTTCTAATTGGCGTTCCTGCAGACGTCAAGAAACCTCTTTGTGACCAAATCTGACCAAAATCATGCACCACCCCAAAGCCGTACTGGCTATCTGTCACAATCGTAACCCGTACATTTCTTCCCAACTTGCATGCTTGAATCAGAGCTACTACTTCTGCGACTTGGGCAGACCGTATCCCTTTCAGACAAGATGCTTCCATTACAGTTGCTACTGTGCAAACTGCATATGCTGCACTTAGAACTCCATCATTCGTTCTCAAACATGAGCCATCCACAAACAGAATATAATCTGATTTCTTTAAGGGCTCATCTCGTATGTCTGATCTCGGTTTTGTACAATATTCAAGCACATTCAGACAATCGTGATCTACTTCATCCATTTCAATCACACTCTCTTCATCTGGCAATGATGTCGAAGGATTCACATTCATACATCTGTCAATGGTCACATTATCTGCACTTAAAATTACTTTTTCATACCTAGTCAGCCGACTATGTGTCATATATTGTGTTTTCGTTCTTGTCAAGAGAATTTCCACAGAATGGGGAACATATACTCTCAGTGGATATCCCATCACTATGCCTTCACTCTGTTCCAGACTCACACAAGTAGCAGCAACTGCTTTCAAACATCCAGGCAACGCTTTCGCTACAGGGTCTAAAACAGCTGAAAAATATGTAATGGGTCTTTTCATAGTTCCATGTCTCTGTACCAAGACTGAAAATGCACATCCATCTCTTTCACTGCAATACAACTCAAAATCTTTCTCATAGTCAGGATTTCTTTAGAATCTGATTAAAGATTGAGGGGCTTTCTGTGTACCCTTGAGGAATTCGGCACCATGCCAAAATACGCTCTCCAAACCTAAACGCAAATAATGTCTGGCTATCTGGATGCAATGGAATAGAGAAAAATGTATGACATAAATCAATTACTGTGTACCATTCTGCTTCACGTGGAATCTGGTATAGAATCACAGCAGGGTTCAGTACTATTGGACAACAAGGCACTACAATTTTGTTTACCTTCCTCAAATCCTGTACAATTCTATATGTTCCGTTTGGCTTTTTCAGTCCCATTATTGGCGAATTACATGGACTGCTCATTATTTCTTTTAGAATCCCTTGTTCAATCATTTTATTTATTACTGGCGTTATTCCTTCAATTATTTCTGGTGTCAATTTATACTGGGGCGTATTTGGGTAACTCGTTCCTTCTTTTACGGTTATTTTAACGGGATCTACTTCTTTCTTTAATCCTATATCTTCTCCTGTAAAGTCCCACACTTCTTCTTTCACTGTCTTTTTCAATTCAATTGGGATTTTCTCTGCATCAAATACAGGAAACAAATCATTTACTTCTGGTTCTACATTTACCATTGTCATTTTATACAGTACATCTTCATCTGGGGTCTGAAATGCAATTCCATCTGGAGTACAATAGATAGTGCAATTCATTTTGCACAATAGATCGGGTCCTAATAGGTTCACGGGACTACAATCGCATACCACAAATCGGTGCATTTCACTAAATGGACCAATCTCTTACCTCCACTAATTTAGTAAGAGGCGTCTTTATTTGCTGATTCGAAACTCCAACTACTTGGATATGTTCACCCGAGAGAGGAAGGTTTGGAATTTCCACTGACCTAACAGTAGAACGGGTAGCTCCAGTGTCCACAAGGAATGTTACATTTGCACCATTCACTTCTCCATCCACAAATGGACCAGACTGATCTACCTCTAGAGTTGCGCCAAGCGCGCACTCTTCCCCCTCTCCTAGGCACCGTCAGAAGCTTTCATCCGTTTCATCCTCATCCTGTCGTAACCAATATTGAGAAATGGCAGCTGCACGCGGCAACTTTGTTACCTGTTCTCCTCCGTAGAATCCTGTTTCTGCACTGTATTTCTGTTGGTTAACACTCTTGGGAAGTGGTGGTTGTGGCACCTGACTCTGTTGAGTAACTACCTCACTCTGCACCTGTGAATTTAATGATTGATTTTCCACATTAAGTTTTGGAGGAAATTTACACTCGTTTCTCCAATGCCCTAGCTTTCCGCAGTTGTGGCATGGCCACTTTTTCTTTGCCTCATCTATGCTCATTTGTCCTTTTCCTTTACCTATATTTGGTCGAGATCTAGCCTGTCCTGCTTCATTACCTGTATTACTCAATTGAGCTTCTTGCTTCTCTGCAACTTTCACCTGTGCCCACATGGCTTTTTCTTTCAATTTACGCTGTCTACTCTCAATATCATCACTGCAATACTTAGCATATCTCAAAACTTCGTCGACTGTGCTATTCTGCCAACAAATCATATGCTGTTTAATCATCTCACTTATCTCTGGTTTCAACCCATATACAAATCTATATACAAAATGACTCATATCCTTCTCATTTAGTGTCTCATAACCACTATACTGTTTGAAAACTAACAACAGCCTTTCATAATAAGCATGCACTGATTCTTTACTTTCCTGCGTTGTTCTGTCTATTTTTACCCAATCTGTTTCTTTAGGTGGAATCTTATTCTTCAAAAAGGTAATTACTTGATCATACTTTCTCATCACTTCTGGTCCTGGCGCTCCTGTTTTAGCGTCCCTTGGATATTCTACAGTTGGCCAATCAATAGTAATCTTACATTCTGTCCACAAATCAGCTGGCACTACTATATCAAACAATCCATCCAAGTCTATCCACAACACCTTTGAAACTTTAACAAATCTCTCCACTTGTCTGTACCATTCTACTGGCTTTTCTCTCAACTTTGGGAAGTCATTTGTAAATGACAGTATATCCTGTCTAGTCCATGGAACATGCACATAACTACCTCCTGGAGTCTCTCTCATTGGGTACTCCCTTACAACTGGTTCCTTATCTGTCACTGCAAAAGCCAAAGATGCTTTATCTGTAACTTTCTCACTCCTTTTCGTCCATCTATTTCTCCATCTGTCCACATCACCCCATTTTCTCAGTAAAACAATTAACTCTTTTATTTGGGTCAATCTTCCTGATGTATTCAGATTCTCTATATCTTTCTCACAAAAATCTACTCTGTGTGGTTTCTGCAATGTTCTCATTTTTGCAAATTCTACTCCTAGTTCACTTGCTGTCTCTACTAATTTGTCATGTAAATTCCTAGCTCTCCATGTAAGACTTTTGCATAAAAACATAATCTCATTATCCTGATAATTTTTTAATTTTTCTGTACCAATCGTTCCTAAAATCAATTCTTCCATGTCTATTTTTAACCTAATTACATCTAATGGTTTTACTTCTGTTCTTTTGTTTTTAGCGTTTTCATCCATTCATTTAACTCATCTGGAGTCGGACCTACAGGCGTACTATTTAATTCTATCCAATTGTTATTTCTTTCTGGTGTCCCTGATGCAGACTCCGTTACCATGGGTATTCTCCTGAACTCATTCTCGTTTATCGTCAAATTAGTAGGCGGGCTTGGTCTATAGGTACTAACCAAATGGTGTGCACCTTCATTATTCAGTTCCATCCCTTCTCTTTTTCTTTGCAAATGTGAATTCATGGGAATCACTAAAGAACGTTCATCAATTTTCTGATTCTCAAAAATTGGTATTACTGGACCTATCGTCACTGGTACAGTTACAGCTTCCATATTTTTTGTCAATGCTCTTATTTTCTAAGTCAATTCTCTTGTGGTTTTTGCTAATTCAGTTGCATTGTCACTTTCTATCTCTTCATTTTGTGAAGTTTTTAATTGATCTTGTGACCTATTTATCTCATCTCTTCGTTCGGGATTTTTATTCCTCCCAGTTTCCATTGGCGGTGCATTAGGTGTCACCACCGCAGAAGTCTGTTGGTATGGAGGTGGGTTCCTGTTTAAAATATCTTCCAGCAATTCGTCATCCGTTTCACTACCACCATACCCATACTTTTCTATAACTACATGTTTCTTTTTCTCTGTACACTTTCTCTTTGCTTCTTCCTCTACTGTAAAAGCTGGAAACAAACCTCCTGTCATATTTGCACATCTCCAACGCTTTATTCTGTCCTCATGATTTACTCCCCATAACCTTCCAGGCACAAACTCATGATTCTTTAATCCTCTGAATCTCTCTCGTTCATACATTTCATCTTCCCATTCAGTTAAAGCTTCAAACTGTGTCGGTCTAGGTCTAGGTTCTAACATTGCCATCTTCTCTCTCAAATTCCGTAGTACAGCTACATTAAATGAACCATTCTCAGGGAAAGCCAATGCTCCATCATTCTTGGTATATTTTGTCCAATTTTCTAACCATATGCATGTATGATATCCATATTTCAGCATCATGTGCGAAGCTGGTGATTTCGGTGGAGGAATTACTTGTCCCTCTCTAGTCACTACCTTTTTGTCTTTCTTAAAGAAGTTCTTAACTTTCGACATCCACGACATTTTCTCTCTACCATATTCATAATACGACATGATTCACAATCGCTTTCTCTCCTCAAACTATCCGTAATTCAACACTGTTCTCTATGCGTTATTCCAACCAATACTAGCGCGACTCACACCAACACTCCAATCACAAACTTCCACGTCACTATTCTATTCGACCAATACTAGCGCGACTCACACCAACTCTCCAATCAGAGCAGTTTCTGTCTACAGCGCACTGTCCAATCCCAGCGCGGTTTTTGTCTACGTCAGTTCTGCTCTTGACCCCTCCTTTACAAAAATTATCGGCAATTTCTTTTTCAACAATTCTTTGTTAGTTACAACATTTAAAACACATTTCCATTGTCTGATTCACTAAACAAAAGAGATAGCTTTGTCCATTTACACAAGAATTCTGTATTTTCCAGTAGGCAGCGCTTACCTCTACCCTACCACAGAATTTTCTTTTTCGCCGATAAAGTAGCACTTCCCTCTACCTTACCCTTCTTTCAAGCAAGCGGTAAACCCGTTTCTCTGGGGATAAAACACATGTGGAGACTATACTGCTCCTGAGAATTAAGGCCAGAGTTTCACAAGGAAACCGATCACTATTTCACTTACACACCTTCTATGCGGAGAATGTCCCTATCATAACACAACCTGTGTTATCACCAATATGAACTCAGACAATGCACTATTCCATGTGACTTCTCTTGCCACACGTGTTCCACTTCCTACTTCCCGGAAGCGTGAAAACTTACATATAACATAACGCGACTCAACATAAAGTGTTAGACATGAACTTATCAATAATCAATAATCACCAAACTAATCTATAGTAACCATAACTCTGCTACCAAGAAATCTGATCCAGCGCTAACAATAAAAATTCTTCTCCTATATGCTTCGGTCATCCAGGTGCAACTTATCCCTCCAACACACAGGAGAACACTAGGAGAAAATGATTCGCTGGAAGGAGACGGGATACCTCTTTTTAACACGACATAATGTTTCTCATTGCTTTTAAGGTATTCCGCTCATTGGTCGATGGACCAACTAGTAGGAATCAGTTGATGGTGATTAAGACCAGCTCAATCACAATAAACTCTTTAACATTTTACCTTAATTATTGAGCTAAAGAATCACTGAGTCATTTGTTTAAAGAATAATAAAGTTTATATAAGGTTTCGAAGCAAGATATAAGTTTAATCTTATTATTCAGATTATTACATTTATCATCATTATAAGAATAAATTGAAATTGCAATGCATACCTATTAGACGGAAAAATAAGGTTGTCACAGCAAGAACTCCAAAAGATCAATCTATCTGTCTTGGAAAGTCTAATACTTCTAAATGAAAAATCTATCAGGAATAAAAAGGCTCTCCAAAAACAGCATCTTATACTCAACTAAAAATATAAAATAGCAGCAGCAGCAGCATCAGCTCGTCAGCATCAGCAACCGCAACTTCACCCATCTACAGCATCCACTCTCTTCAGCATTCTAACCCCTCCCCACCAAGAGTAGGTCTTCTTATACCCTAATTCTAGCTTACTGAATAAAAATGTTGCATCTCTATGGCGTGATTCTCTCTTATTGGTTCATTCAAGTCCATATATATTTTAATCAAACTTCCTTGTCTTAACCAGTTCTTTGTGGAATGTCCATGCTTGCATCGTTTCCCACAGTTCATGACATTGCTCATCAGTTTCGATCAGTCCAATTTGTATCTTTTTCTGATACTTTTTAGATTCAACAGTTCCATCCATTTATTCAGTTTGACTTCTCACGCTTCTTGCTGATCATCTTGGCACACATTTGCTCAAAAAGGTCACAATAGCCTTGACCATACTTCCATCTTAGGCTCTCAGCACGAACACGTGGTCATCCTTTTTCACAGCCTTTCTCCTCTACCACACGGCTTCTTGCTCATGCGTACTCTAGCAAATGGCAGCCATTTTATATCGCTGCTCAACAGGCCTAAGCGCACTATTTTCAAAGATAAACAAAATATTGTTAAAATAAAGAATATAAACCCTTTCGTTTCCCTCCCGTCTTTCTACGTACCCCAATTAGGTATTACCTAGCAAAAAGCAACATATAAAGCCGTCCCTTACTTACCATTGCTTTATTTTGCCACCACACATTTTATTTTCAAAGCACAAATCATGCGTTTATTATTTTATTAGTACGCAAATATTACGTTTATGTTAGACACGTAAACAATTATAAGTTGATTAATTTGCACACAAAAATAGTGTGTTACCTTTAACCCTTTACATGTAACATACATTGTTGGTTATTTACTTAAACGAACATGTTTATTAATTATTTTACGAAAATTATTAGGAGGTTAAAAATTTTTCATTTATTCTGCTCCATCAGGTGAATATTGCAACCCTTGCTGCCTTACCTCCAAACATGGACAAATACAGGCAGAGGCCTAAAGTGAATGGGACTGAGGTTGAGGCTATCAGAGACACTGGGGCTAGTGTAACTATGGTCCTGGATGAGCTGGTGCCTCCAGAGAGGTTGTTACCTGGTGAGTTTCACCAGGTGACTTATGCAGACAGCACTACCAAACTCCATCCTATGGCTGTGGTGGATTTGGAATGGGGAGGTGTGACAGGCCCTATGAAGGTAGCTGTGTCAAAGGTGCTCCCAGTCCAGTGTTTACTGGGCAATGATCTTGAAGCCTCTGTGTGGTCAGAGGTGGAGAGAGGACTCCATATGAAAATATTGGAGCTCCCTGAGTGGGTATGTGCTGTGACTAGGTCACAGACTAGCCAGAAGGAGGGGCTGGACACTTGGACCCTGGAACAAAGGGCCAAGCATCCAAGGACAAGGGCACTGGGCCTGGTGAGCCAGCCCAGGGAACTCCAGAGGTGCAGGAAGAATCTAACCCTGATGGAGAGGATCTGGCCTCTGAGGGAGGGACTCCATCCCTGCCAGAGCTGTCAGATTTGGCAGAACTGACAGGAGCAGGTGGACCCTCCAGAGAGGAGTTCAGTAAGGGACAGCGTGACTGTCCCACCCTTGAGAGCTTGAGGCGGATTGCTTCTAAGCAAGAGGAGGGGGATGACAGTGGGTTTCACAAACTCTACTGGGAAGATGGACTGCTTTATACTGAGGCCAGAAACCTCAAGCAGGGGGCCACCAGGAGGTTGGTGGTGCCCCAGAGGTACAGAGAGTTCATCCTGACTTTGGGTCATGATATCCCCTTGGCAGGACATTTGGGACAGACAAAAACATGGAACCGATTGGTGAACCATTTCTACTGGCCCCATATGTCTGAAAAGGTAAAGGAGTTTTGCAGCTCCTGTGTCACCTGTCAGGCCAGTGGCAAGGCAGGGGGCAAGACAAAGGCTCCCCTAATACCACTGCCAGTCGTGGGGGTTCCTTTTGAAAGGGTGGGGATGGACATTGTTGGTCCCCTGGACCCACCTACTGCATCAGGGAATAGGTATATCTTAGTGGTAGTGGACCATGCCACTAGGTACCCTGAAGCGATTCCTCTTAGAACCATTGATGCTCCTGCAGTGGCTAGAGCACTGCTTGGTGTGTTCACCAGAGTGGGTTTTCCAAAAGAGGTGGTGTCAGATAGGGGCACGAATTTCCTGTCCAGCTATCTGACTGCTATGTGGGATGAGTGTGGTGTCAACTACAAGTTCACCACCCCCTATCACCCACAAGCAAATGGTCTTTGTTAGATTTGGGGGTCTCTAGTTGGCATAGGTAGGTACCTGTGACAAATAGGGACCCTTGCGTCTAGTCAGGGTAAGGGGCTACACTCCTAAAATAACCCCTGCTCACCCCCTTGGTAGCTTGGCACGAGCAGGCAGGCTTATCTCAGAGGCAGTGTGTAAAGCATTTGTGAGCACATACAGTAATACAGTGATAACACTACAGATGGACACCACACAGGTTGTATTATAAAAATAGTATTTTTATATAGACTTAACACAAGACCAAACGACAAAAATCCACAATACTGTACTCAAAAATAGACTTTAAAATGTTATAAAATAGTTCAGTTCTCTCAAGTTGTAGATGCGACACTTTACTCTCAATGTACCTTGAATGCGTAACGCAAAGAAAACAAAAGGGTCGCAGGGAAGGTGATGCGTCGGTTCCTTACACTCAGGGGAGTGGATGCGTCGGTTCCTTACTGCTGTGCAGGGGAGTTGATGCTCGCTTCCTTACTGTGTGGGGAGTTGATGCGTCGGTTTCTTACTGCTCTCCGGTGCGATGCGACAAGATGGCACCTTGATGCAATACTCTTCTCCGGGGCGATGCGACAAAATGGCGTCTTGGTTGCGATGCGGCAACTTTGGTGCGATGCGTGCACGCCCGACGGCCGTGCGGCGACTCGATGATCTTTGGAGCCGCGACAGGCCCTGCAACGCGCTTCTCCGGTGATGCGACGATGTCCTCTGTGGCAGCGTCCCGCTTCTCCGGCGATGCACCGCGCTTCGGCGATGCGATGATGACAGCGGCAGCGGCGTCTCGCTTCCTCGGCGATGCGATGACAGCGGCTGCGGCGGCGACACGCTTCTCATCGTTGCGTCGCGCTTCCAGCTCCCAGCGACACGCAGTCTCTCAGAAGGCCCAGCACAACAGCAGGCACTTCAATTCCCAGCAAGGGAATTCAGGGGGAGCTGGTTGGTGAAGTCTTGTATCCCTGAGACTTCAGGCAGGAGGCAAGCTCTAGTTCAAGCCCTTGGAGATTCTTCTTCAAGTTGATAGAAAGCACACTCAGTCCTTTTCTCCTTTCTTTGGCAATGAAGCAACCACTGCAGGCCAACCCCAAACACACAGCACAGGGGTAGTCTCCTCCTTCAGCTTCCTGGTTCTTCTCCTCAGCAAAGGTTCGTCTTGATTCCCAGAAGTGATCTAAAGTTCTTGGGTCCGGGTCCCAATATTTATACTACTTTTCTCTTTGTTCTCTGAAGGCAGAGAGGCCTTTGCCTAGTCCAAAACCAGTTCTGGTCAGTCCTGGAGCACTTTGTTGACAAGACTCCTTCTTTCCTTTCACAGTGTAGGCCAGGGACATCAGACACACCACAGGAGGTGGAGCCAGCATTGTGGAGGAAAGGCACAGCCCTATTCAGGTCCCAGGTGCAACTCCTCCCTCCTATCTGCATGCAGATCTCTCTATTCAGCCCTGTGCTGACTCACCCTGTCTCCTGGAAGCCCCCAGCCCCTGTCACTCAAACTCCAGACAAGGAATACACAACCTAGCAGAGGCAGGCTTGGATAGTTAGGCAAGAAAATACCTACTTTCTAAAAGTGGTATTTTCAAACACAGAATGTTAAAACCAACTTCACTAAAAGATGTATTTTATCATTCTGAGTTCAGGCATACTAAACTCGAATTTCTACCTGGTTCCCTGAGTCAGGATTATAAGATGTAATAATCTAACTGCCCATTCTGGCCTATGGGGAACAGGTAGCCTTGCAATAGTGAAAAACGAAAATGGCTGTAATTCACTATTAGGACATGCCACACACACCAGGGCATGTCCTACCTTTTACCTACAATGTACCCTGCCCTTGGGCCTACCTTAGGGGTGACTAATATGTATAAAAGGGAAGGTTTAAGGATGTGCAAGTGGGTGCACTTGCCCAGTCAACATGGCAGTACCAGACTGCACACAGGCTCTGCAATGGCAGACCTGAGACACACTTTACAAGCTGCTCCGGTGGGTGGCACAACCAGTGCTGCAAGCCCACCAGCAGCATTTGATTTACAAGCCCTGGGCACACGCAGTGCACTGTACTAGGGTCTGACAAGTAAACCAAACCAGACAATCATGGAGTCACTAATCCATACATCAATTTACCATAGGGAGCACTTGCACTGTGGCACTGAACAGCAGTGGCACAGTGCCCAAAAGCATCTAAAACAAGCAAAAACATAAGAGGCAACAGCAAAAAAATGGAAGGGAGACCCACGCCAATGGTGCCAGGTCTAACACGTGTCCCCTCCAGCTGAAATGTGGGGAGAACTACCCTACCTCCGGGGAGTTCTCATCACTAAGGCGGAAAAATCTGGACAGACCATCAGCATTGGCGTGTTCTGTACCAGGGCGGTGTTCCACCGTGAAGTCCATCCCCTGTAGGGATATGGACCACCTCAACAGCTTTGGATTCTCACCCCTCATCTGCATCAGCCATCTGAGGGGCCTGTGGTCTGTCTGAACCCGGAAGTGAGTCCCAAACAAGTATGGTCTCAACTTCTTCAGTGCCCAGACCACAGCAAATGCCTCACGCTCAATTGCACTCCACCTCTGTTCCCGTGGAAGTAACCTCCTACTGAGGAAGGCTACAGGTTGGTCTAGGCCCTCCTCATTAATCTGCGATAGAACAGCCCCCACACCATGCTCTGAAGCGTCTGTTTGCACAATAAACTCTTTTGAGAAGTTGGGTGCCAGGAGCACGGGCGCCGTGCACAAGGCAGTCTTCAGGGCTTCAAAAGCTCTCTGACAGGTGTCAGTCCAAACCACTCTCTTGGGCTGCTTACTGGAAGTCAGCTCTGTCAAGGGTGCAACAATGCTGCCATACCCCTTGACAAACCTCCTGTAATACCCGGTGAGTCCTAAAAAGGCTCTCACCTCTGTCTGGGTCTTGGGGGGTTCCCAAGTCAGGATGGTCTCAATCTTGGGCTGTAGGGGCGCCACCTGGCCGTTCCCAACCTGGTGTCCCAAGTACACCACGGAACCCTGCCCGATCTGGCACTTACTCGCCTTGATCGTGAGGCCTGCTCTCCGCAGTGCCATCAACACTTCCCAGAGGTGGCGCAGATGTTCTTCCCAACTGGTGCTGAACACTGCAATGTCATCCAGGTAGGCGGCACTGAACTCTTCCAATCCAGCCAACACCTGGTTGACCAACCTCTGAAAGGTGGCAGGGGCATTCTTCATCCCAAAGGGCATAACCCGGAATTGGTAGTGCCCATCTGGTGTGGAGAATGCTGACCTCTCTCTTGCCCCATCAGTCAAGGCGATCTGCCAATACCCAGACGTTAAGTCAAACGTGCTGAGGTACCGGGCAGCCCCTAACCGATCAATGAGCTCATGAGCTCTGGGGATGGGGTGCGCGTCAGTCCTGGTGACTGAATTGAGCCCTCGGTAGTCCACACAGAACCGCAGTTCTGGTGAGACACCCGGTGCGGCAGCCTTTGGGACCAAGACCACTGGGCTGGCCCAAGGACTGTTAGAGGACTCAATCACCCCCAACGCAAGCATCTTGGAGACCTACTCCTTGATGCAAGCTCTCACCCTGTCAGTCACCCTGTAAGTTTTGTGCTTGACAGGAGGACTGTCCCCAGTGTCTACATCATGGACGCACCAATCAGTGACACTGGGAATCAGGGAGAACAGGTCAGAAAACTGTCCCAGCAACTGGTGACAGTCATTCTGCTGCTCAGGGGTCAGGGTGGAAGAGAGGTTCACTCCATCCACTGACCCATCTTGCTCTGTTGCAGACAGGAGGTCAGGAAGAGGCTCAGTCTCCTCCTCCATTCCAGCATCTGTTGCTAGGAGCATGCCCACTTCGGACCTCTCTAAGTGGGGCTTCAGGCGGTTGACATGCAGGACCCGCAAGGGGTTCCTGGGAGACCGCAAGTCCACCAAGTAGGTAACCGGACTTTTGCGCTCCACCACCTCAAATGGTCCGGTCCACTTATCCTGGAGTGCACAGGACTCCACTGGGGCCATGACCCACACTTTCTGACCAGGCTGAAGTTCAACCATAGTGGCATTCTGGTCGTACCACCGCTTCATCTCCTCCTGGCTGGCTTCCAGATTCGCCTCAGCGAGTTTTCTGAATCGCCTAGTTTGGTTCCTAAAGGCCAGCATGTAGCTATATACATCCTGGGGAGGTTTCCTGGGAGATTGCTCCCAGCCTTCCTTGACCAAACTCAAAGGTCCTCTCACTGGGTGACCATAGAGAAGTTCAAAGGGGCTGAACCCTAGGGACTTCGGTGGCACCTCACGGTATGCAAAGAGAAGGCATGGTAAGAGGGCGTCCCACTTACGCCTCATGGGTTCCTCAAGACCCATAATCATGCCTTTGAGGGTCCGGTTGAATCTCTCAACCAGCCCATTACCTTGGGGGTGGTAAGGAGTGGTGAACTTGTAGGTTACACCACACTCCTGCCACAGGGACTTCATATACTTAGAAATGAAGTTGGTACCTCGGTCTGACACCACCTCTCTGGGAAACCCCACGCGGGAGAAAATCCCCATCAGTGCCCGTCCCACCACGGGGGCCGTCACTGTCCTGAGAGGGATGGCTTCCGGGTACCGGGTGGCATGGTCCACCAAGACCAGGATGAACCTGTTGCCCATGGCTGTCTTGGGATCCAGAGGCCCCACAATGTCAATGCCCACCCTTTCAAAGGGGGTGCTGACCACAGGGAATGGCTGGAGAGGAGCCTTGTGCTTCCTCCCACTCTTTCCACTTGCCTGGCAAGTCTGACAGGTCCTGCAATGAGTGTCTGAACTCTTGCGCATTTGGGGCCAATAAAAATGGGTGACAAGCCTTTCAAAGGTCTTGTCCTGCCCCAAATGTCCTGCTAAAGGCACATCATGAGCCAGCCCCAGTAGGAAGGCTCTGAAGCGCTGGGGTACCACCAGCACACGGGCTGACCCAGGCTCAGCAACCTTAGGCTCACTATACAGGAGACCATTCTCCCAGTAGATCCAATGTGATCCAGACTGATCACTTGCTGCCTGGTTTGCAGCCTGCTGCCGCAAACCCACAAGAGAAGGGCACTTGTTCTGCTCCTCACAGAACTCTTCCCTGGAGGGACCTCCTTCCTGCTGCCAATGGGTCAGCTCAGGCAGGTCTCCCAGTTCAGCAATCTCTTCCCCGGTAGGCTCCAGGGCATCCCCCTCAGGGTCCGCCTCCTCCTGGGCCGTGGGAACCTCAGGGGCCGGTTTCCCATGCCCCCTACCTCTTCTCTCTAAGGCAGGCACCTGGGCCATTTTCTCAGGCTCCAGGTCCTCTTGAACACCCTTACTGGCTGCCATAGACCGAGTGGTCACGCAAGCCCACTCAGGCAAACCCAACATCTCTAAATGAGCTCTCCGCTCCACCTTAGCCCAAGGGGAGCTCTCCAAATCGTTACCTAACAGACATTCAACAGGCATGGCTGGCCTCACAGCTACTTGAAGAGTCCCTGAGACCCCCCCCCACTCAAAGGGAACCTGTGCCACCTTGCAGTGGCTCTCTGTGTTGTCAGCGGAAACAACTGGGTAAAATGCATTTGGGACTACCTGCTCTTCAGACACCAACCGACAACTGACAACTGTCACACTGGCTCCGGTGTCTCTAAGAGCTTCCACCCTCTTGCCATTGATGGTCACCCACTGCCTGTATTTTTTAGTGTTATCAGGCAGCTGGGTCCTGGGGACCACCTCACAGTCTCCTAAAGAGACAAGGGACATCTCTGCGGGACCCCACCCACCCTGGGCACCCATCTCCTCCCCAGGGCTACACTAGCCAACTGCCGGGGTGGTGCACCAGTGGGTGCTGTCTTCCCATACAAGGGACATCTAGCATCATAAGAACAGTGGCCTACTAGACCACACTTAAAACAGGTCTTGGGCCCCTTGTGAACAGGCTTATCTGTCGGGGCCACTGCCTTCTTCTCAGGGGAGGCTGGGAACCTTTCCCTTGGTTCCCTTGGGGATTACTTTGGGGCCCTTTCTGGAACTCCCTCTGTTTACCCTTGTCCCCCCACTCTTCTGCTGGGGACCCTGCCCACCTTTGGCAAAGTCTCCCACATGACCCTTCTGGACCCGGGTGCTCACCCAGCGGTCCGCCTCCTCAGCAAGCTTCCTAGGGTTAGTCAGCTTGCTATCAATAAGATGCTGGCGTAGCTCTGGAAAACAGTTATTTGACAAGTGCTCCCATGCAAGCAAATCATAGAGCGCCTCAAAATTATCCACTTTGCTACCCTTCACCCAACCATCCAATGCTCTGCAAAAGAAAGACACATATTCCACCCAAGTGGTAGACTCCAGTTTTCTGCAATTTCTAAACCTTTGTCTGTATAGCTCTGGGGTCAAACCAAATCTGGACATTAGGGCTCCCTTCATGTGGGTATAGGACATCTGCTCCTCTGTAGGCAAATCCAACAAAGTGTCCCTCCTATCACTAACAAAGCGGCCCCACAACCCCGCTCCCCAATCCTTCTCAGGGACCCGATGGGCCAAAATTGCAGCTTCATAAGCCCTAAACCATTGACCAATATCCTCATTCTTGTGGAAATCTTTAACTACATCTTTGGGAATGTAGGTTCTTGCTTCTACATGCACTGGCGGTGTGCTGCCACCAGAGGGAGGAACCTCTAACTTTTTGGCCTTGAGTTCCAATTCCCTCAATCCTCTCTCATGCTCAAAATGCATTCTCTTTTCCTCTAAGGCTAACTTCTTCATTTCTAACTCCATCCCAAGCTCTATTTTCTTGCTCTCTATGTCTTTCTGACCATCCATTTTGAGCCTAGCTAGCTCCAATTTATGCATCCTCTCCCTTGCTCTGTCCTCCAGCTCTCCTGGGGACAATCCCTTGGAAGAAACACTGCTGCCCGCCCCTGAAGGTGCTTTCCCTCCAGTTGGGCCCACTGGCCCCTCAAGTTGCTCATTTAAATCCTCTGCCTCCATTACTGGCTCCTCAGGATGCTCACTGGCATTTCTAGATTCTACCCAGGCCCTCAGCGCCTTCTGGTATTCCTCTTTCCTGGTGAGGCCTTTCACAGAGATTTTAAATTCCTTGCACAAAGCTTTGAGATAAGGCACAGTGTAAGTATCAATTCTCTCTTCTTCCAAAACAATGTCTACAGATACTATGGATGCTGACTTGCTCATGGTAGCAAAAAGACTGGCAGTTCTCAAGAATCAAAAATAGAAAAGAAGTTCCAAGGAAAAATTCTCAAAAAGTATGTGGTCGCGTTATGGTCTGCACTCACTAGTAGTGTACACCAATCACTGTATATGAATCACAAATGCAAGTCCAAATCCTCACCGCTGACCACCAATGTTAGATTTGGGGGTCTCTAGTTGGCATAGGTAGGTACCTGTGACAAATAGGGACCCTTGCGTCTAGTCAGGGTAAGGGGCTACACTCCTAAAATAACCCCTGCTCACCCCCTTGGTAGCTTGGCACGAGCAGGCAGGCTTATCTCAGAGGCAGTGTGTAAAGCATTTGTGAGCACATACAGTAATACAGTGATAACACTACAGATGGACACCACACAGGTTGTATTATAAAAATAGTATTTTTATATAGACTTAACACAAGACCAAACGACAAAAATCCACAATACTGTACTCAAAAATAGACTTTAAAATGTTATAAAATAGTTCAGTTCTCTCAAGTTGTAGATGCAACACTTTACTCTCAATGTACCTTGAATGCGTAACGCAAAGAAAACAAAAGGGTCGCAGGGAAGGTGATGCGTCGGTTCCTTACACTCAGGGGAGTGGATGCATCGGTTCCTTACTGCTGCGCAGGGGAGTTGATGCTCGCTTCCTTACTGTGTGGGGAGTTGATGCGTCGGTTTCTTACTGCTCTCTGGTGCGATGCGACAAGATGGCACCTCGATGTGATACTCTTCTCCGGTGCGATGCGACAAAATGGCGTCTTGGTTGCGATGCGACAACTTTGGTGCGATGCGTGCACGCCCGACGGCCCTGCGGCGACTCGATGATCTTTGGAGCTGCGACAGGCCCTGCAACGCGCTTCTCCGGTGATGCGACGATGTCCTCTGTGGCAGCGTCCCGCTTCTCCGGCGATGCGCCATGCTTCGGCGATGCGATGATGACAGCGGCAGCGGCGTCTCGCTTCCTCGACGATGCGATGACAGCGGCTCCGGCGGCGACACGCTTCTCGTTGTTGCGTCGCGCTTCCAGCTCCCAGCGACACGCAGTCTCTCAGAAGGCCCAGCACAACAGCAGGCACTTCAATTCCCAGCAAGGGAATTCAGGGGGGAGCTGGTTGGCGAAGTCTTGTATCCCTGAGACTTCAGGCAGGAGGCAAGCTCTAGTTCAAGCCCTTGGAGATTCTTCTTCAAGTTGATAGAAAGCACACTCAGTCCTTTTCTCCTTTCTTTGGCAATGAAGCAACCACTGCAGGCCAACCCCAAAACACACAGCACAGGGGTAGTCTCCTCCTTCAGCTTCCTGGTTCTTCTCCTCAGCAAAGGTTCGTCTTGATTCCCAGAAGTGATCTAAAGTTCTTGGGTCTGGGTCCCAATATTTATACTACTTTTCTCTTTGTTCTCTGAAGGCAGAGAGGCCTTTGCCTAGTCCAAAACCAGTTCTGGTCAGTCCTGGAGCACTTTGTTGACAAGACTCCTTCTTTCCTTTCACAGTGTAGGCCAGGGACATCAGACACACCACAGGAGGTGGAGCCAGCATTGTGGAGGAAAGGCACAGCCCTATTCAGGTCCCAGGTGCAACTCCTCCCTCCTATCTGCATGCAGATCTCTCTATTCAGCCCTGTGCTGACTCACCCTGTCTCCTGGAAGCCCCCAGCCCCTGTCACTCAAACTCCAGACAAGGAATACACAACCTAGCAGAGGCAGGCTTGGATAGTTAAGCAAGAAAATACCTACTTTCTAAAAGTGGTATTTTCAAACACAGAATGTTAAAACCAACTTCACTAAAAGATGTATTTTATCATTCTGAGTTCAGGCATACTAAACTCGAATTTCTACCTGGTTCCCTGAGTCAGTTAGGATTATAAGATGTAATAATCTAACTGCCCATTCTGGCCTATGGGGAACAGGTAGCCTTGCAATAGTGAAAAACGAAAATGGCTGTAATTCACTATTAGGACATGCCACACACACCAGGGCATGTCCTACCTTTACCTACAATGTACCCTGCCCTTGGGCCTACCTTAGGGGTGACTAATATGTATAAAAGGGAAGGTTTAGGGACTGGCAAGTGGGTGCACTTGCCCAGTCAACATGGCAGTACCAGACTGCACACAGGCTCTGCAATGGCAGACCTGAGACACACTTTACAAGCTGCTCCGGTGGGTGGCACAACCAGTGCTGCAAGCCCACCAGCAGCATTTGATTTACAAGCCCTGGGCACACGCAGTGCACTGTACTAGGGTCTGACAAGTAAACCAAACCAGCCAATCATGGAGTCACTAATCCATACATCAATTTACCATAGGGAGCACTTGCAATGTGGCACTGAACAGCAGTGGCACAGTGCCCAAAGGCATCTAAAACCAGCAAAAACATAAGAGGCAACAGCAAAAAAATGGAAGGGAGACCCACGCCAATGGTGCCAGGTCTAACAGTCTTGTTGAGAGATTCAACAAAACCGAAGGGCATGATAAATGGGTTGTCAGAGAAACTCAGGAGGAGATGGGATGTTCTCCTCCCATGCTTACTGTTTGCCTACAGGGGGGTGCCACAGAAAGGGGTTGGTTTCAGTCCCTTTGAGTTGTTGTTTGGACACCCTGTGAGGGGGCCATTGAGCCTGCTAAGAGAGTCTTTAGAGAAGCTTCTTAAAGAAGCAAAGGACAATGTGCTTGACTATCTGCTAGGCCTGAGATCTAGAATGGCAGAGTACATTTACAAGGCAAACAGGAAACTGGAGGCCAGCCAGGAGCTCATGAAGCACTGGTATGATCAAAAGGCTACTATGCCTGAGTATACTCCAGGACAATTGGTGTGGGTGTTGGAGCCTGTGGCTCCCAGGGCCCTCCATGACAAGTGGAATGGGCCCTATCCAATCTTAGAAAAGAAGGGTGAGGTTACCTATTTGGTTGACCTTGGCACCACCAGGAACCCTCATAGGGTCCTGCATGTGAATAGATTGAAACCCCACCATGACAGGGCAGACATGACCATGTTACTGGTCACTGATGAGGGTGTGGAGGAGGAAACTGAGCCTGTGCCCGACCTCCTCTCCACTAATGTGCAAGATGGGTCAGTGGATGGGGTGATGCTCTCTCCCAAGTTGACATACCAGCAGCACAGAGACTGTAAGCAAGTGCTGGAGCAGTTTGCTGGCCTGTTCTCTTTGACCCCAGGCATCACTGAGTGGTGGGTGCACCACATTGACACTGGTGACAGCCTACCTGTCAAAAATAAACTGTACAGGTTGTCTGACCATGTCAGAGCCAGCATTAAAGCTGAGGTTGCTAAGATGCTGGAATTGGGGTAATTGAACTGTCTGAGAGTCCATGGGCCAGTCCAGTGGTTCTGGTACCTATACCTAATCCTCAGGGGGGACCCAAAGAGTTAAGGTTCTGTGTGGACTACAGAGGATTGAATGCAGTCACAAAGACTGATGCTCACCCTATACCTAGAGCTGATGAGCTCATTGACAGGTTAGGGGCTGCTAAGTACCTGAGTACTTTTGATTTGACTTCAGGTTACTGGCAGATTGCCCTCACTGATGGAGCAAAGGAGAGGTCAGCATTCTCCACACCAGAGGGACATTATCAGTTCAAGGTAATGCCCTTTGGATTAAAGAATGCACCTGCCACCTTCCAAAGGTTGGTGAACAGGGTCTTGTCTGGGTTGGAACAGTTCAGTGCAGCTTACCTGGATGATATAGCTGTATACAGTTCTACCTGGGGGGATCACTTAAGCCACCTAAGGGAAGTGCTTCAGGCCATGCAGCAGGCAGGCCTGACTATTAAGGCAAGCAAGTGCCAAATAGGGCAGAGTTCTGTGGTGTACCTGGGCCACCTGGTAGGTGGGGGCCATGTACAGCCTCTCCAAGCTAGAATCCAAACTATTTTGGATTGGACAGCTCCTGTTACCCAGACTCAGGTCAGGGCATTCCTTGGACTGACAGGGTACTATAGAAGGTTTGTTCAAAATTATGGGACCATTGCGGGGCCCCTAACAGAACTCACTGCTAAAAAGAGGCCCAAGAAGGTGATTTGGACCCCAGAGTGTCAGAAGGCTTTTGACACTCTGAAAGCTGCCATGTGTTCAGCACCAGTGCTACTGGCCCCTGACTACACAAAAGAATTTGTGGTTCAGACAGATGCTTCAGAGCAAGGGATTGGGGCAGTGTTGTCACAGCTAAATGAAGAGGGCCTTGATCAGCCAGTTGCCTTTATTAGCAGGAGGCTTCTTCCCAGAGAGCAGAGGTGGAGTGCCATTGAGAGAGAGGCTTTTGCTGTGGTTTGGTCCCTGAAAAAGTTGAGACCATATTTGTTTGGGACTCACTTTCGTGTTCAAACTGACCACAGGCCTCTCAGATGGCTCATGCAGATGAGAGGGAGAATCCCAAGCTGTTAAGGTGGTCCATTTCCCTACAGGGGATGGACTTTACAGTGGAACACAGACCTGGGGTTGCCCATGCAAATGCAGATGGACTTTCCAGGTTTTTCCACTTAGCTGATGAGGACTACCAGGGTGTAGGTTAGTAACCCATCACCTTTCGTTTTGGCGGGGGGGGGCTATGTTGCAAAGTCATCCTGTGCCCTGGGCACCCCCAACTTTTGCTGACTGGTACTGGTGGTAACTGACTGACTGACCCTGGGCTCTGCCTAACCAGGCCCAGGGCCAGTGCCAAGCTGAAAGGAACACATTAGAATACAGTTAAAACACCTAACATACACTAGGGTACACTATGGTATGGTGGGGTACCCCTGTAATTGGCATGACCTACCCCATAAGCCCCTAGTATATAATAGGGCAGGGGATTGAAACTACCTAGAAGTCCCCAGTACCCTGGGGCATGGCAGTTTAGAGGCCAGCAGCTTTTTCTGCACTTGCATGTGTGCACTGCTGAAGCCTGAGGTCAGTTTAAAAACAGCCCTGGGTGCCAGGACTGCTTTTAAACAGTAAATTGTGCCCAAACTCGACTTTGGTGGTAGGGGCACTTAAAAATGGATAAACTACAATGTTTTGGCATATTAGGGACCCCCAGGGTCTCCCCTAGGTATCCCAGGGGTGGGGGGGTCAGGTATTTATAAGGTACACCCTTATAAAATTAGTTTTTATATGCCTGGGTTAAGTGAAATTTCACAGTCCACTCCCCACATTGTGTTAAAGTGCTGCTCAAATTCGACTTTGATGCTAGAAGCACTGTGGAAGGAGGATCTGCAATATTTCTGCAGATTCAGAACCCCTAAAGTCTCCCGTATTTGCACAGGGGGTGGGGGTCCTGTAGAAATTAGGGAAATACTTATAAAATATGTTTTTATAAGCCCTGGTGCTAGAAAACTAGCCCAAGTCATTTTCCCCATTGCAAATCCCATGGCCCATAGGTTAACATTGCAGGAAGTTATTAAATAATAACTCCTGATAGGAAGGAGATAGAGCTACCGTTCAAACACTTCCTAGAATGGTAGTGAAAAATCCAACAATATTATATTGTTGAATTTCTTCTAAAATGTACAGACAAGAAGTTATTAGACTTTCTTGTTTGTGGATCTAAATCCAGCCTTCCAGTGGTCTGCCCTGATTGGTCAGAGTTAAGTGGATTAGCCAGGCTGCTTTGAAGAGGTGATAAAGAGCCCCTGGAGTTAACTGGCTCTGCTGGCAGGGCAGTGTGCTGTTCAATAGGAATGCCAGGCCAGGGGGTGGAGTCGTAAACCATGCTCTTCAAAGGCAAAGGGGAGGCCTGGGTGTCAGTTACACTTTTACACTTTTGACCCAGAGTCAGGGCTAGGCTTAAGGAAGGTATGTGCAGATGGTAGGGGGAGAGTCTAAGTAAATTAGCCATCCTAGGGGTGTGTGTTTAGCCAGGTCTTACCTCCTTGCTGAAAATCAGCCATTATGGATTTGGAAGATTTGATGCACTCTGGGACAAAATAATGCCACACTCTACAGGATATGGTCATCACCTTGAGGAGTTATGTTGGGATGATATCCCGAAGGAAAGACACGTAGCCAGCTGGTAAAGGTAAGTACTTTACTAGGAGCACAACCTGGCATCCGACCACCTCAACGACACAGCTGCAACTGTCAATCGTGGAGTGCCGTCAGCCTCACATTCTATAGAAGAACGAAGAACATGGAAACAGAACCTACGGAGCATGAGAGCTCCAACCAAGGTAAGAGCGATAATGTATTATTGTAACATCACATCACATCCTCTTCCCTTAATATGCAAAAGAAAGCACAGAAGAAGAAGAACAACAGAAAAGAAGAAAACGGGATAAGAAGAGATGAAGGAAAGGAAAATACTGCATTAAATTCATGATCTAACATAATCCTGAAGATATACAGGAGGTCTACGAATCCTACCAGATAACTCACCACCAAAAGAGTTAGAGGACCCCCCCTGAACTCCCTCCCCCATGCCTTGGGAAGAAGGACACAAGTCATTGAAACGAGGAACATCTTCCACAGTTCTGGCTTGAGGATCACACCCAATAACCTTATCCGGCATGTACATAGCAGCCGAACAGCCTTCATCATCTGTGGAACACTTGGACACAGAACCTCCTTTTTGGTACAAAGCTACTCTGCGTAAATTCCAATGCTCTCCTCCTTCAATAACAATAAAATACCTTCCAACACTGACAACACGGAAAGGTCCTTTAAACTTAGTAAGACCACCTCTAATCCTACCAGACTTTAATTTGACCCAATCACCAATGGAGATTTTGGAAGGAGAGACATCGAACACAGGATCCTCACCAGAAGATACCCAATTTCTGAGCCAAGATGGGACAAGCCGTGAGCCAGGGAGACGCCCCCTCATGACAAAGAAAGGAGATTTCAATGTAACACTATGAGAAGTGGTACAATTAGCCCACAACATGTCTTGAACAAGACGTTTGGGAGACAATCCATTAACTAAGGCAAGTTGTATGGTACCTTTAATAAGTCTGTTCGCCCTTTCCACAATGCCATTCCCCATGGGATTGTAAAGAGAAGTACATGAATGCCTCACACCAGACTTCTCCAGAAAACAACGCATCTCCCCAGAAGTGAGTTGAGTCCCATTGTCAGTGAGTAAGACTTGCGGAACACCCTCACGCAAAAACAAGGTTTCCAACACAGCAATCGTAGACAAAGAAGTAACGTCTTTCAAAAATTAAAGATGCAACCACCTCGAGTGCACATCCACAATCACAGCAGCAAACCTCATGTCTAAAGACAACTCAGAAAGAGGACCAATAAAATCAAGACAAACAGTATGCCACGGCTCTCCAGGATCCTCAATGTGACCCATCGGACGCTGAGAACCAACTTTCAGTCTCTTCTCACTCTCTTTGCAAAGAGTGCAATCAATCACCCAGTGCCTAATCTGATCATCCATAGCAGGCCACCAGAATTCCTGTTTGATACGCCTGATAGTCATGCCTTGGCCCAAATGACCCACATGCGCAAGTTTAAAAATGTGCAACCTGAGAGCAGCCGGGGGCACAAATCTCTCACCTCTCATGATAACATCTTTACCACTCAGAGACAATTCATCCAATAGTTTCCAATACGGCCTCACAGGTGTTGACACCATACTCTCACGAGGTGAACCTTTCTTGATAAGTGTAATAACCTCCTGCAAAACAGAATCACTGATCATTGCCTCAGACCACTGTAACTTAGAGAAAGCACCCAAACTGCATTCACAAACATCAAAGACAAAAGCAACAGCTTCTTCACTTTCCAGTTTCTTGACCACTTCCCTGTCCACTGTTTCCCAATCAAGTGACATGCGTGACAAACAATCCGCTTGTATGTTTCTCCAACCATGAATGAACTCAACATCATAAAGGTACTCTTGTAACCTCGCAGCAAATCTGGCAAGACGCGCCGAACCCTTACCAGCACCCCCTGCCAGCAGGATTTTCATTAAGGGTTTGTGATCGGTCCTCAACACAAATCTAGATCCCCACAAATATACCCTGAAATACTCCACTCCCCACGCTGCAACAAGAGCCTCGCGCTCTATCACTGAATAGTTCCTTTCAGCTTGAGTAAGAGTTCTCGATGCAAATGCGATTGTCCTCTCAGTGCCACTCTGAAGTTGGGTTAATACCACACCAATGCCCGTCAAACTGGCGTCAACTGTAAGAAACGATTTGCAGGAAACACTGAACGGTGCAAGAATACCAGCATTGCAAATTTGCTCCTTTATTTTAGAAAAGGCATCAGACTCATCACTGCCCCAAACAAATTTGCAACCTTTACGAAGAAGTTTCCTCAAAGGTTCAGATAAATCAGCAAATGCATGCACAAATTTAGCATAGTACTCGACCAGCCCCAGAAATGACCTAAGCTGGTCCTTGTCCCTAGGAGATGGAGCATTTCTTATGGCACACATTCTTTTTGGGAGAAATCCCACCACTAGAGATAGAATACCCCAAGTAATCAACTTGATTGGTGAGAAAATGACATTTTTCTTTATTAACAGTGAGACCCTGTTGTTCCAGCTTCCACAAAACCTGCTTAAGAGATACATTGTGTTCTTGAATGGTTTTTCCTGAAACCAAGATGTCGTCTTGAAAATAAACTACACCAGGCAGACCTTTGAGCATATTCGACATCATTCTCTGGAAAACACTCGCAGCTGAAGCTAGCCCAAAGGGCATGCGAGTGAACTGAAAAATGCCTTCCGTTGTGATAAAAGTTGTAAGAGACTTAGAGTCTGGGTGCAATTCGATCTGGTGGTAAGCACTTCGCAGATCGATTTTGGAAAAATACTTCCCACTCACCTACAGACTGCAGCAATTCATTAATATTGGGCAGTGGGAATGTGTCAGTAACAATATCTCTATTTAGGGACCTGAGATCAATGCAGAAGCGGAGACGACCATCTGACTTAAGCGTCAAAACTACCGGAGAAATCCAAGAGGACGCCTCCACAGGTTCAATGACTCCAGATTTTAACAGATCATCCAACATATCTTTAGGGCCCTGCCTCACAGACAGAGGAACTCTCCTCAACTTGTGTTGTACAGGGGACGCATTAGGTTTAAGAATAATTTGATGCAGATACCCTTTAACACAACCAAGCCTATCCTCGAACACTCTGTGAGCATCTCTAAGGATGTCATGAACTTGTATGTCATCTTCTACCACCATTATTTGATTTGGAGCTCTCGGATTAATGACAATATGAAGGTCATATTGGTGCATCCAACCCAGAATTGGAGGACCCTCTTTAGCCACATAAACTTTCCCATGGGTGGTGCGTGAACCAAAGGTAATTTGAATTTGACCCGACATGTATCCCAGGACATCTATAGACTGGCCCTGGTAGCCCACTGGATTGATATCCTTATCCAATAAAGAAACGTTCACCCAAGTAGATCGAAACAGAGACTCAGGTATGATTGTGAACATGGAACCAGAGTCCACCATCAAAGTAATGTCTTTCCCACAAACATTAAATACAGCAGTGGGTCTATTCAATCTAGGGGAGTTTTGAGTAACTCCCACCAACGTTTGATCGCACGTCTCTCCAACAACTAAGACCCTATTTACGGTTGTCTTATAATCATGACTCTGCTGAACAACATTCACTTTGAACTTAGACTTGTCAGAACCATCAGATTGCCTACACATCCTGGAGTAATGCCCCTTCCTCCCACACTTGTGGCAAATCTGATCAATAGCAAAACATTTTTTAAAGTCAGCTAAATGGAAATGACTGCCACACCGCAAACACTCTCTCGTATTAGATTTGGGTGTGGCCCCAGAAACATTGGTAGGTTTAAAACTTTTTTTTGATACAGCATTAACATCAAGGCAGTCATCCTTTAATTCAACATCTGCTACTTCTTGTGACATTTTATCCTTCTTACTCAATTCTTTTATACACTTTTGAGATTCTTCAATGACTTTAGCCATATCAATAGCATCTTTCAAAGAAGGGTCTTTGGCAGCCCACAATCTTTCTTGTATTTTCCTGTCACGACATTGAACAATCAATTGGTCACGGATCAGTTCTTCTGTCATGTTGCCAAAGCGACACTTAACTGAAAGTTCGCGTAACCTAGAGACAAAATCATCAATGGCTTCTCCTTCCAGTTGCGGCTGTGTGTAGAACTTATATCTAACCAAAACCAAATTTATTTCTTTGGAAAATCTTGTTTCAAGTCTCTTAATCGCTTCTTTGAATACATCATCCATGGGTTGTCCATTGGGTCCCATGGCCACAGGTAAATATTTAAACACACGTTGTCCTTCAGTACCTAACGCACTCAATAACACAGCTTTTTTTCTGTCAGGGGAGAAATTGTTACCATCCATAGCTACAATATAATTATGTAACATTTCAATCCAATCTCCCCAAATTACAGGCGGAGGACCTGGCTGAGCAAGAAACATTGGCGGAAGAATTACGTTAGAGGAATTAGCAGCCATGTCTCAACCAAGAAGGTAAAAGGTGTGTGAAAGAAATGTACTTTAAGTGTTTCGGCACAGGAAATCTTGCTGACAGACACTAGAGCTCTCTATTCTGAGACCGTAAGCAGGCAACAGTTTTGAAAGAAACACAAATAATTGCACTGCACTTTCCAACAGGTTTACATGTTACTACTTGCCAGCATTGTAGTAGACTAGTTCAAGCAGGGTGTGCAGATCACCGTAAGTAACTGCACTTGGTAAAGCAAAGAAGAAATACACAAGTAGGCCACTAGATGTCAGTCATGTACCAATTAAAACAAAACATAATAACAAATGAATACTAGAGGTGCACGAAGGATATATTCAAAGTGGACGATACCGTAGGTTGAATGAGGACTTGAAGAATGAGAGATCCAGCGATGGAGACTTGAAGAGTAACAGATCCGGCAGTAAGATGAGGGACTTATGTTGAAATAAACAAGGATTTAGGTCAAACAAGATGGCGGAACAATACGTAACGTTGCGTGCGTTGCGCACCAGATCAGCAAGGAAGTCCGGATGAGCGCTGCGTTCCAGTGATGTAGGGGTGACGTCACTGCAGAGCGGAACGGAGCGCGCGCCTCAAACGGGCGGAACTGGCCACATCAGGAAAGACGAGAAAAAGTACCTCAAAATGCAGCAAACCAGCAGAAAGAGACGATGTGGACGCAACGGCTCTGCCTCACAGACCGAAAGGAAGGAAATCACAAATCCTCCGAAGAGTGCAGGAGCCAGACCAGGGCATGGGAAAGAGGAATAACGCCGAAATAGCACCAGGTTGTGCTCCAGGAGTCTCAAGATCGGCGCCAAAATTGTTGGGATGATATCCCGAAGGAAAGACACGTAGCCAGCTGGTAAAGGTAAGTACTTTACTAGGAGCACAACCTGGCATCCGACCACCTCAAAGACACACCTGCAACTGTCAATCGTGGAGTGCCGTCAGCCTCACATTCTATAGAAGAACGAAGAACATGGAAACAGAACCTACGGAGCATGAGAGCTCCAACCAAGGTAAGAACGATAATGTATTATTGTAACATCACATCAAGTTACCCTGCTCCCATTGGTCAGGAGTGACCTGCTGCTTGACCCAGAGAATTTTGAATAAGTATCTGAGAGGGGCAGAGCCCTCCAGATCTGTTGCTTGAAGCTTACTTCAAGCAACAGAAGCTGAGAAGATTTTGCTGTGCAAAGATTTCTAAGGCCTGACCTCTGAAAACTGCACCATCTGAAACTACAGCCCTGCGGATTATTTTGCTGAAAAAGAACTAAAGAGTGGACTTCCTGAAAGCTACAGGTTAAAAGAGCTCATCTGGAACATCACCAACTAAATCTGCACCTTGGGGAACTACCAGTGGATTTGTAAGGGTGACGTCCCAGTGGATTGTGGGAACTGAAGTCCTCAACTTTCAAGGACCATCTTGGAGCTTCCAGACCCCTGGAGTGAGTTTGAGACACTTTGGGACCCTTTGAGGAACTTCAGGAAGAAGTTCAAGAACTTTGGAGAACTTTGGAAAAAAGCTCCATAGAGGGACCGACTCAACCTGGTCAGCCAAGCCGCCTGCCTTCAACCGCGAGTCGGCCAAGCCATCCAGGTTCGTCCCGCTAAAAGCTCCGGTGGTCCGACTTCCATAGTTTGACCGGGAGTAGAAGAAATCTGAAGCCGGCGAACCCTCACCGGATCCGGCTACATGAAGAGCATCGAGAGACCCCGCGAGAAAAAGCTCCAGAAAAGCTTCTAAGTCCGCTCGTAGAAAAGGTGACTGGGAGCAACCGCGAACGCCAAGCCGCCTGCCTTCCATCGCGTGTCGGCCTGGGCTCCTGGGTTGCCCCGCTGAAGCGCTAAAGAAAATGTTTCTAAGTCCACTCCAGGGAAGTTGACCAGAAGTTCGTCGAAAGGCAAGCTGGTGAACCCGCACCGGATCCGGACTGGCTGGGAGCTTCGAGGGACCTCGCGAGAAAAAGCTCCAGAAAAGTTTCTAAGTGTGAAGGTAGAAACTGAGACCGGGACCTGCCGCAAGCTGTAGCCGCCCAGGGATCCATCGCGGTCGGCCTAAAACTTTGACTTTGCCCTGGTCTATCGCGAGCAGGTATCCCAATATGGTGCTATAAACTTCTAAGTGCTATATAATTTTAAATCTTTGAAAATTCATATCTCCGGTTCCCTACATTGGATTTTTGTCGTTTTGGTGTCATTTTAAAGATAAAAATATTTCCTATTTTTATAAATTGGTGTTGGATGTTTATTATGTGTTGTGTCTTAATTATTTACTGAATTGGTGGTTTTTAAATGCTTTACATACCTGTCTTTGAAGTTAAGCCTATTCACACAACAAGGAGCTCTAGAGGGAAAAGAAAAAAACCGGCCAGGTCGCCCTCCACTCAATAATCAATATAAATACACAAAAACCTGGTCTGTAAGGCACCTCTCTTGAGGTTAAACAATATAAGCGGAGGTAGGGATTCACAACATTTAGTTCCCATATATGCCTCTCTTTTTTATAATGAGGTAGTAACCTCCCGCTTTTTTGCCTTCAATTTAAAATAAAAACGTTTTTGCAAAAGGCAGTCCTCACAAACACTCTGTAAACCCTGACCTCTGTGCAGGGGGGTTAATCTGAAAGGTGCAGGAAATTACAACATCCCAATCAAAAAATAGTGAAAAGGCCGGGTGGTACCTCACATGCGCACCACCAATCGGGCTAGCTGGTTGGTACTCACCAGTAATGCCCACTTATATCATCATTGGTAGCCATCTTGCCTCCAAAAATAATGATGCAAAAAGTGTCCAAAACAAACAAAGATCGGTGCTGAGAAAGAAGTGAAGTGAAAGAATCACATCCCACGATGCGACCATGTGAATCTAAAATTGAGATAAGTTGCACATTGCTCAATAACAACTTTATTTATTCGTTGTGCACTTATTCAAATTAAAAATCGGTTGCCTAGCATGCATACCGCTTCATACTGAGCCGACATGTTTCATTGCCACAATTATTTCAAGGCAGTTTCTTCAGGGCAGAGAGGTCGCCTGGCACCAGTACTGGACACTTAAATGACTTTTTTCAAGAGCATAGATGAGCCATCGGTCTTCATACATGGACACTTTTTGCATCATTATTTTTGAAGGTAAGATGGCTACCAATGATGATATAAGTGGGCATTACTGGTGAGTACCAACCAGCTAGCCCGATTGGTAGTGCGCACGTGAGGTACCACCCAGCCTTTTCACTATTTTTTGATTGGGATGTTGTAATTTCCTGCACCTTTCAGATTAACCCCCCTGCACAGAGGTCAGGGTTTACAGAGTGTTTGTGAGGACTGCCTTTTGCAAAAACGTTTTTATTTTAAATTGAAGGCAAAAAAGCGGGAGGTTACTACCTCATTATAAAAAAGAGAGGCATATATGGGAACTAAATGTTGTGAATCCCTACCTCCGCTTATATTGTTTAACCTCAAGAGAGGTGCCTTACAGACCAGGTTTTTGTGTATTTATTTTGAAGTTAAGCCTGTCTGCTCGCAGCCACGTTACCAAGGTTTGAGCATGGGAATAATTTTCTAAGACCTATGCTGAGTCCTTTCAATGATTAGTGGCCTTATTGCCAGTGGCAGACCTACATTTGCCCCTACCAATAATCCACTTTCCAACAGATAGATTCATAGATAGATAGAAAGATAGATAGATAGATAGATAGATAGATAGATAGATAGATAGATAGATATCCCTGTCCCATGACTCTAGTAATAATTAGACGCACCCTCTAAATCTGTGGTACTCATAGTACGGCCCGCGGGCCGCCAGCGGCCCGGCAGGCCTTCATGGGCGGACCGCAGACCTTGCCTTGCCGTTTCTACGTTTCCAGTGAGGCCGGCAGTGAACACAAAAGATGATCGCAGGAGCATACTTAGTGAATACCTATTAAATGCTCCTGCGGCCATCTTTTGTGTTTACTGCCGGCCTCTGTGACGTCACACGGCATCGTCGGAAAGCTTCCCAAAAAGCCCTTTAAAAGTCAGCGGTAAGCGCTTTCACAGCTGACTTTTAAAGGGCCTTTTGGGAAGATTCCTGTTTCGTGTTGCCGACTTAAGCACATTCAGAATTTGGACAATTGCGCCTGGAGAGACAGAGACGGACACGGATAGAGAGACAGAGACACAGATGGAGAGAGAGAGACAGAGACACAGATAGATAGAGACACAGATAGAGACAGAAAGACAGAGACAGATAGATAGAGACGGAGACAGAGAGACAGAGGCAGAGAGACAGAGACACAGATAGAGACAGGTAGATAGAGACAGAGACACAGATAGAGACAGATAGATGGAGACAGATAGATGGAGACAGATAGATGGAGACATATGGATAGAGACAGATAGATAGATAGAGATAGATAGATAGATAGATAGAGACAGACAGATAGAGACAGACAGATAGAGACAGACAGATAGAGACAGACAGATAGAGATAGATAGAGATAGATAGAGACAGATAGAGACAGACAGATAGAGACAGACAGATAGAGACAGACAGATAGATGGATAGAGACAGACAGATAGATGGATAGAGACAGACAGATAGATGGATAGAGACAGACAGATAGAGACAGATAGATAGAGAGACAGAGATAGATAGAGATAGATAGATAGAGATAGAGATAGATGGATAAAGATAGATAGATAGATAAAGATAGATAGATAGATAGAGACAGATAGATGGAGACAGACAGATAGAGACAGATAGAGAGATATAGATAACTAGAGATAGATAGATAGAGACAGATAGATAGATACAGATAGATAGAGAGACAGTGAGACAGAGTTAGATAGAGAGAGAGACAGAGATAGAGATAGACAGATAGAGATAGATAGATAGAGATAGAGATAGACAGATAAAGATAGATAGATAGATAAAGATAGATAGATAAAGATAGATAGATAAAGATAGATAGATAGAGACAGATAGATAGAGACAGATAGATAGAGACAGACAGATAGATAGAGATAGATAGATAGAGACAGATAGAGAGATAGAGATGGATAGATAGAGACAGATAGATAGAGAGACAGAGATAGATAGAGATAGATAGATAGAGATAGATAGAGATAGATAGATAGAGATAGAGATAGAGACAGACAGGTAGAGACAGACAGACAGATGGATAGACACAGACAGATAGGTAGATAGAGACAGACAGATAGAGACAGATAGAGAGATAGAGATAGATAGAGATAGAGATAGATAGATAGATAGATAGATAGATAGATAGAGATAGATAGATAGATAGATAGAGATAAATAGATAGAGATATAGAGATAGAGATAGATAGAGATAAATAGATAGATAGAGATATAGAGATAGATAGCTACAGATAGATAGATGGATATAGATAGATAGAGAGATAGATAGAGATAAATAGATAGAGATAGAGATAAATAGATAGAGATAGAGATAAATAGATAGAGATAAATAGATAGAGATAGATAGAGGTAGATAGATAGATAGATAGATAGATAGATAGATAGATATCCCTGTCCCATGACTCTAGTAATAATTCGACACACCCTCTAGATCCGTGGTACTCATAGTACGGCCCGCGGGCCGCCAACGGCCCGGCAGGCCTTCATTGGCGGCCCGAAGACCTTGCCTTGCCGTTTCTACGTTTCCAGTGAGGCCGGCAGTGAACACAAAAGATGACCACAGGTGCATACTTAGTGAATACCTATTAAATGCTCCTGCGGCCACCGTTGGAAAGCTTCCCAAAAAGCCCTTTAAAAAAGCCCTTTAAAAGTCAGCTGTAAGCGCTTTCACAGCTGACTTTTAAAGGGCCTTTTGGGAAGATTCCTGTTTCGTGTTGTCGACTTAAGCACATTCAGAATTTGGACAATTGCGCCTGGAGAGACAGAGACAGAGACACGGATACAGAGACAGAGACAAGGATACAGAGACAGAGACACGGATACAGAGACAGAGACACGGATACAGAGACAGAGACACGGATACAGAGACAGAGACACAGATGGAGACAGAGAGACAGAGACACGGATACAGAGAGACAGAGACACAGATGGAGACAGAGAGACAGAGACACAGATGGAGACAGAGAGACAGAGACACAGATGGAGACAGAGAGACAGAGACACAGATGGAGACAGAGAGACAGAGACACAGATGGAGACAGACAGAGACACAGATGGAGACAGACAGACAGAGACACAGATGGAGACAGACAGACAGAGACACAGATGGAGACAGACAGACAGAGACACAGATGGAGACAGACAGACAGAGACACAGATGGAGACAGACAGACAGAGACACAGATGGAGACAGACAGACAGAGACACAGATGAAGACAGACAGAGACAGAGACAGAGACAGAGACAGACAGACAGACAGACAGACAGACAGATAGATAGATAGATAGATAGATAGATAGATAGATAGATAGATAGATAGATAGATAGATAGATAGATAGATGTGTGTATTTCGGGTCTGGTGGCTCAGTAGACTAATGCGTCCTGTGCAGGGGCCTGTGTTTGACCTCATGGTCATAGTTTTTTTTAATCTAGCCCCGCCCCCCACTGACCCCTCCCCCACCGGTGCGGCTCTCGGCTACAAACCACATTGTAAATTTGGCCCCAGAGAGAAAGTTTGTGCGTACCCATGCTCTAGATGAATGCAGGGGCAGTAGGGAGGAACAGAGCTGAAGAGGCACTCCAGAGGAATGCAGGGGCAGCAGAGAGGACCAGAGCTGAAGAGGCACTCCAGAGGAATGCAGGGGCAGCAGAGAGGAACAGAGCTGAAGAGGCACTCCAGAGGAATGCAGGGGCAGCAGAGAGGAACAGAGCTGAAGAGGCACTCCAGAGGAATGCAGGGGCTACAGAGAGGAACAGAGTTGAAGAGGCACTCCAGAGGATTGCAGGGGCAGCAGAGAAGAACAGAGTTGAAGAGGCACTCCAGAGGAATGCAGGGGCAGTGGAGACAGACACTCTAGAGGAATGCAGGGGCAGCAGAGAGGAATTGAGCTGAAGAGACACTCCAGAGGAATGCAGGGGCAGCAGAGAGGAATAGAGCTGAAGAGGCACTCTAGAGGAATGCAGGGGCAGCAGAGAGGAACAGAGCTGAAGAGGCACTCCAGAGGAATGCAGGGGCAGTGGAGACAGACACTCTAGATGAATGCAGGGGCAGTAGAGAGGAACAGAGCTGAAGAGGCACTCCAGAGGAATGCAGGGGCTGCAGAGAGGAACAGAGCTGAAGGGCACTCTAGAGGAATGCAGGGGCAGCAGAGAGGAACAAAGCTGAAGAGGCACTCCAGAGGAATGCAGGGACTGCAGAGAGGAACAGAGCTGAAGAGGCCCTCCAGATGAATGCAGGGGCTGCAGAGAGGAGCAGTGCTGAAGAGGCACTCTAGAGGAATGCAGAGGCAGCAGAGAGGAAAAGAGCTGAAGAGGCACTCCAGAGGAATGCAGGGGCAGTGGAGACAGACACTCTAGATGAATGCAGGGTCAGCAGATACGGACACTCCAGAGGAGTGCAGGGGCAGCAGAGATGAAGATGAGCTGAGGAAGCACTCCAAAGGAATGCTAAGATGTCAAAGGGGAACAGAGCTAAAGAAGCACTTTAGAAGAATGCTGGGCAGCAGAGACAAACAAAGCCAAAGAAGCACAGATGAATGCAGGGGCACCAGAGTGGTAAAGAGCTGAAGAATCCCCTCTTGCACAGCAGAGGTCTGAAGGACAATATACATGCCTCGGGTTTCACCACACACGCTAGAGGGGTGATTACTTGGGTTAATCCTAAATCATCATATACTATTACACCGTTGGACACTGACAGCGACGGCAGGTACACTGTATCCAGATGCCAGGGGAAAGGCCATGATTTGGTCCTCGTGAATTTATATGGCCCAAACTTTGACTGTCCTGAATTCTTTGACAAGCTGGTGACGGTAGTTGCCAAATATTTCTGGCTGTTGGTTCCTCTGGGGAGGTGATTTCAATGTGTTCAGGAACCCGGGGGTGGACAGATCGGGGGGCCTAGAGAGACGTCCCACGGCGGCCGCAGGGGCGCTGGAAAGCGCGATGTTGCGCCTGGATTTACAGGATGTATGGCGCACTAGATTCCCAACACAAGGGGGGTACACGCACTACTCTGCCTATTATAATCTCCACACTAGGATAGATTACTGGTTGGCATCTTCTCCTCTTTACACAGAAGTCCGAGAGTGCAGGGTTTACCCTCGCACACTGTCAGACCACTCGCCCTTGATGATAGCGATCACTACCCCCAAGGGAGGCATCCCACCGTTCACATGGCGCTTTCCTCCATACTCGCTGCTAGATACGGTTTTTCAGGCTGAGCTTGCGGAGGCGATTGAGACGTTCTTTGAGACAAATGTGGGGTCTGTGGACAGCTTTCATGTTATCTGGGAAACGTTTAAGGTGTATATCCGGGGCATTGCCATGTCCAAACACTCGGGTGTCCTTCGGGATATACGCCGGCGCCTGGCAGATCTTGAGAAGAAATTGGGTGCGTTGGAACGGCGTCTGTTGCTACAAGCGGATGACGCTGTGGCTTCTGAACTCAAGGCTCTATTGGTGGAATACCAAGATGCAGCGGATGCTGAGCTTAAACACATGGGCAAATACGCCACGGCACAAGTATACGCGGAGGGGGAACGACCGGGAGCGGTTCTGGCGCAGCTGCTCCGGAGACGCCGTAGTAAGGTTCAAGTAGCGGAACTTACCTCAGAGGACGGTGAGGTCCTAAACGAAGAGTCAGACATTGCGGAGCGTTTCCGGAGCTATTATGCAGATTTATACTCTGCGCGCTCTTCGGGGACTGAGGAGGAAATTATGGACTACCTCTCATATATTAAAATGCCCTCACTCACGAACGCACACCGTGAATTTCTGATGCGGCCTGTAGAAAAAGATGAGATTATTCTAGCCTTGACGGGGATGCGATCCGGTAGTGCACCCGGGATGGATGGCCTCACGGTGCCCTTTTATAGAACATTTCTCGGCATACTCTTGCCCCATTTGTCTGCGCTTTTTGATGATATATGCCAAACAGGCACGCTGCCGCCCTCCATGAGAGAGGCAGTAATTGTGGCTATACCCAAACCGGGGAAACCGCCTGAGGAGTGCGGGTCATACCGCCCGCTCTCATTGCTGAATGTCGACGTCAAACTCTTTGCCAAAATTCTTGCCAACCGGTTGGCCCCTCTCGCGCAGATCCTAGTTGCCCCCGAGCAAGCCGGGTTCATCCCAGAGCGGAATCTTACTTACAATTTGCGCACGGTGTTCGGGGCCATACAGCATACCCGACAGGACACCACGGCAGTTGCGGTCTTTTTAGACATGGAAAAAGCCTTTGATTCTGTCGAGTGGCCTTTCCTACGGCATATTTTGACTAGGATGGGTCTGGGTCCGTTTTTTTTACAACTAATTGCGGTGCTGTACTACCACCCCTTGGCCAGAGTCCGAATTGGCAACCTGGTGACGGAACCTTTTAATATTACCCGCGGGACGAGGCAGGGATGCCCGCTGTCCCCGCTGCTATTCGCCCTAGCGGCGGAGCCACTGGCATGTGCATTGCGTGAATACCATAGTCACAGGGGCCTAAGACTGTCAAAGCTTGAGCTCATAGTCTCCGCCTATGCTGATGATACATTGCTATATGTCCGCGATCCCGAAAATAATTTATCCTCGGTCTTACGCGAAGTGGTGCACTTTGGCGCACTCTCTGGACTAAGAGTTAACTGGCCTAAATCGGTAGTTGCCCCGCTCACGCCTGCTACTAAACAATTTGACCTGGAGTACCCTCTGCAGTGGTGCACGGACCCGATCCGATACCTGGGTATTCAAGTACACCCTGATTCGGAGGTAGTATTTAGGGAGAATTACGGGGTGGCGGTCGGCAGATTGGAGGACGACGTGGAAAACTGGATCAGGCTGCCACTGTCCCTCCTAGGCAGAATCTCCATTATGAAGATGGTGGTGCTACCGCGATTTTTGTTTTTATTTCTGAATATCCCCATGGTGCTGCCCATTTCGTTTTTTAGCCGGGTCACGACTTTGCTGATAAAATTAGCCTGGGCGGGCAAACAAGCTCGAATAAAGTGGCAGACGCTTACCTTGCCGTATCATATGGGGGGACTGGGAGCCCCGGATCTTAATCTATACTACAGAGCTGCGCAGTGCGCTCACGCTTATTACTGGATCCATGGCCCTCCGGACGCCCCCCACCTACGCCTGGAAACGCTTGTGGCAGAGCCGTTGCCTCTCCCGGCCTTGCTCTGTGAGGAAGCCGACCGTAGGACAGGTATCCTGGATTCTATAAACGCTACGCAGCACGCCTGGCGCTTTCTGCTGCAGCTACGGGCGGGCGCCCTGTTATATTCCCCGGTTATGCCTCTGGACTGGGTTCGCTGGTTGCGCCCCTGTAGAGACCGAGGGGTAGTGCAGGCGTTAAACTCCTTGAACTTGCGGACGGCAGGGGACCTGTTTCACAATGGCGTGGTTTAAGCGGTGGGAGGACCTGGGGAGGCAAGAACCCCCTCCTACCGTGCTACAGCAATTTCAGTTTCACAGAACCAGGCATGCATTGCGAGGCCTGCTGGGTAACGATCTGCTAGAACCCCCTGAGGTTGCGGAATTGACCTATGTTATTAAAGCTCAGACGCCGCGCAAGATAGTTTCTACATTGTATAGGATGGCTATGTCCCACAGGGCTAATCAGTACACTAGGGCTCGGCTAGAATGGCAGCGCGATCTACAGCAACCGATTGACGATGCCATGTGGACATATTGTTGTACTAGCACGCGGCGAATATCGCTAAACGGTAGGCACAGACTTGTCCATTTTAAGTACCTCCAAAGGGTGTATTACACCCCGGAGAGATTGCACAGGTATGGGCTGAGGGACACCTCTGCCTGTGATAGATGCACGGAAACAAGGGCCGACTTTCTGCACTTGGCCTGGGGCTGCCCCAGGATATACAAATTTTGGGAGCGGGTTTTTAACGAATTGGCGAAAATCACGGGCTCGGAGCTTCCCCCGGACCCTTCTATAGCACTGTTGGGTTACTCTAAGGCGATTCTGCGAGAGCAGCGCAAATTGGTAGATATGGCTTTACTACTGGCGAAGTGTAGGGTAGCGATCCACTGGCTTCGGGGCCCTACCCCCACTATGGCACAGTGGTCACACGACATGCTTTACTGCTGCACACAGACGGAGAATTTTAGTGAGTTGTTACCTCCCAGGAGCCGTCCCAAAAACTTCTGGGGGCTGTACGTGACATACATTGCTGCCAAAGAATCAGAACAGGATGAGAATCCATGTGACCAATCCCCGCATGCCCATAACGTGCCAGAGGCTTGAGCTCCTCCCCCTCCCCCCCCCCGACTGTATCCCTTTCCCTGTGTGAACACAGATCGTGGAGCTGGGACCGTTCTTGTGTTGCGGCCCCTAGGGGCTTGCATAGAAGTGGCTAATATTGGTAGTACTGGGTCGTTTGCATATTTAATGGTTTTTACCCACAATACGGTGCTGGAATGTGATGGAACCGGTGGTGCAATGGCTGATTGTTTCAACTATAATGTTCATGTGCTTTTACAGTGATTATGATGTCGCTCCTTGCTTCTTGTTTTGTTTTGTAAAATTTCTGAGAAATAAAGAAATAAAAAAAATAAAAAAAGAGCTGAAGAAGTTCTCTTGAGGAATGAAGGGGCAGCAGGAAGACGAGCTGAAGCAACACTCCAGAGGAATGCAGGGCTGCAAAGCCAAACAGAATTGAGGAAGCAATTCAGAGGGATGCAGGCGGTGCAGAGAGCGCAGGCTCATGGATGTACAGTACTCGCTAGGGACTGTAGGGAATGTGGTGGTGAGGATGTGGCGCCCTCCAGAGGATCTGGGCTCAAGTCTCGGCGTCTGCGCAACATCCCGTGATTATGGGCAAATCACATAATCTCCCCGTGCCCATGGGCAGCACCTGGATACCCACACAGGTGATAAGCCGCGCTATATAAATCTACAAACTTAAACAGCTCCCGGGCTCCCATTGGACTGGAATCCTGATCCCTCAGCTGCACTGCCCCAACATTTAAGCCTGACTTTCTTTTTTATTTGTATCAATTCTGTTTCTATTTATAGCACAAACTAGGTTGCAGAGCACACAAAGTATATTGTACCAGGGTTCAATGTGGTAATATTAGTGGTGAGAGAGGTACAACATCAGCAGTAACAGGAAAAACACTGATTATCTCTCTCTCCTGAACCATGTTTTCCCTGGAAATTCATAGGGGCATATTATCAAGAACGGCGTTAAAATTATCGCCGCTTTAGAGGCAGAAAACTGCCGCTAAAGCGGCGATAATGGGCTTGATAATATGCCCTTGAGAATTCCAATAGAAGCCCATGTTGACACCAGAACATGGGCTTCTATTGGAATTCTCAAGGGCATATTATCAAGCCCATTATCGCCGCTTTAGCAGCAGTTTTCTGCCGCTAAAGCGTCGATAATTTTAACGCCGTTTCTTGATAATATGCCCCAAAGTCATTAGAAAGAAAAATAAGGAAACATTTATTACAGTGTGATTCGATTGCTTGATATCAGTATCAAAAGTAAAAATCTCTTAATGTTACCACACATTCTGAACTAGACCAATATTGAAAGTGAAATATGTAGCTTTATAGCTGCATACGAGGACTCTAACAGTTGTTAAAGGCCCTGAACCAGCAGCGAGGGCCTTTAACAAATGGGTGTAGCCTGATGCAGAGGATGTATAATGCTATTAGAACATTCAACCCACTGAGGGTAGAAAGTTTTAATTTATAAACGGAGAAACTGAATGTCAAGCATTTTAATGTTGGCATAGAAGGCCTATAACAGCCATTATTAACCCTCAGCAACATCATTGTTTTCAATGGAGCTCCTAAGATCCCAGTGTTCTAATATAGCCTTCTAGCCCGCCATAGCAGGCTATACCGGCCATTAAAGGCCCGCTCCAGCATTAAAGGCCTGAGCCAAAGGAATATTTGAGCCAGGCTAGAGCAGTACCGGCAATTCCAGCACTTTACAATCCATCCGTCAGAATATTATGATTTACGGTATTGAAAGCTGAACTGAGATCTAGGAGGATAATTATAATTATTATTATTACACTCATTTGTATGGCGCACGAATCATCCCCAAGGGGATCTCTCGGCGCCCGGGAGAAGGTCAGGTGGAACAAACTCGCTTAAAATAGCCATGTCTTAAGCATCTTCTTAAATTGTGGCAGGTTGGTGCAGGACCGTATTTGTTCAGGAAGCTCATTCCAGTATTTGGGTGCCAGATAAGAAAAGGCGCGGCCACCCATTTTGACTTTCCTGATTCTCTGGCTGCGCAGCAGGCAGCGGTTACTGGACCTCAGACACCGTCCAGGTTGATAGCGTCCTATTTTGTTCGTCAGGTAAACTGGACCCAGACCATGTAGGGATTTGAAAGCCATGCACAGCAGCTTGAAAAGGGCTCGTTTCCTAACCGGGAGCCTGTGGAGTTGGCGTAGGAGAGGCAGGGAAGGAGTTAATGATGGCTTATTGAGGGCAAGCCGCGCTGCTGTATTCTGTACTACCTGCAATCTAGATAGCAGGTCTTCCCTAATTCCCACCAAAAAGCGTTTCCATAGTCCAGACGACTAATTAGAAGTGACTGGATGAGGGCCTTTCTAGCGTTTAGCGGGATCCAGGGAAAGATCTTTCTCAACATCTGCATGATCCCAAAACAGGTGCCTGTAAGAGTTTTCACCTGTTCTTCCATGGAAAGCTTGTTGTCGATTCTTACTCCTAGGTTTTTGGCCCATCCTTTAGGGGAGGGTGCTTCTCCTAATTCTGGTGGCCACCAGTCCGTGGTCCACAGTTTTTCTGCCTTGCCGAACAGAAGTATCTCGGTTTTGGAAGAATTCAAATGTAGGAAGTTCTTCCTCATCCAGCTTGCAATGTCCGTCATGCAGTTTAGGAACCTAGCTTTTGTCACTTCAGGGTCGTTTTCTAAGTGTATGATCAACTGCGTGTCGTCAGCATGGGATAAGGTTTCAAACCCATGATTTCTGACGATAGAGGCTAGGGGGGCTACATATAGATTAAACAGTGTTGGGCTCAATATAGAGCCCTGTGGAACCCCCTTATCAACTACAGCCGTGTGAGACACAAAAGCGTCCAACTGGACGCATTGTGTTCTGTCGGACAGATAATTCTGGATCCATTTAAAAGCCAGACCTCTGACACCAATCTCTTGAAGCCTGTTCAATAGGATACGGTGAGAGATGGTGTCAAAGGCTGCCGACAGATCTAACAACACCAGCATAGCTGGATATCCCTGTCAAGTGACATTCTTAGCGTATCGGTAACCTCCAATAGGGATGCCTCAGTGCTATGTGATGCCCGGAAGCCGGACTGGGAGGGATCCAAAATCTTGTTCTGTTCTAAATAGCGGGACAACTGTCGATTGATTAGAGTCTCCATCACCTTAGAACAGCAGGGGAGAAGAGAGATTGGCCTGTAGTTCTGTAAATCAGAAGGATCTGCCAGGGCTTTCTTGAGCAGAGGTTTAATACGCGCGATCTTCCATTTCCGTGGGAATGTGGCCGTTGCTAGAGAGATATTACAGATGTCAGCGAGAGTATCCTCTAAGACCGGGGATAACTCAGACATGATTGCCGGGGCACTGGGTCAAGGGTAGAGCCCGATTTAGCCTGCAATAGTAGGGCACCCACCTGCTCACCGGTAATGGTGGAAAAACAGTCCAAACTCTGGGAGCAGGGAGTTTCCTGGAAAGGGGCACTATCATCAGCAACCTCCACAGACCCAAAAGAACGATATATTATATCAATCTTGTTAGTGAAGTGAGTCGCTAGGTGATCACATAATTCCTGTGTGGGCGGCGGGAGAGGGTTATTCGCCTTTGGGTTAGTAAACTCCTTCAATATAGTAAAGAGCTCCCTCGAGGAGTCCCTGGCCTCCAATATGTGAGCGCCTAAATGAGCTCTCCTAGCCGTATTGCAGTTGTTTAGGTAGGTTCTGTGGGCTTCTCGATAGCCCTGTTCATCTAGGTCGGATTTGGATTTCCTCCATTTCCTTTCTTTACCCCTGCAAAGTGCTTTTTCCCTTCTAAGAGTGTCTGTGTACCAAGGGGCGGGGGATGCCCTGTTCTGAACTTTTACCAGCTTCCGAGGTGCGATTGAGTCAAGAGCACTGCCGAACCTCCCTGCTCTATAAGCTCTTTAAATTCTTCTACCACTGCCAAGAGGGCAGTCTCTGTGCCATGAAAAGGTCGGATTCCAGTTTGTGTGGGATGCAGAAGATCATGTTTCTTTAAAAATTCTGAGAGCGACAAATTAATATGTCTTTCGAGTATTTTGCTTATCCCAGGCAATAGAGAAATTGGGCGAAAGTTTCCAGGATTGAGGGGGCCGAAGTTGGGTTTTTTCAGGATCGCTTTCAGCATGGCATGTTTCCACCCCACCGGGAAAATGCCCGTTGTTAAAAAAAGATTCAACATTTCGAGCAAGGTGGGGGACATCAGCTCCTCTGGAAAGGATGCTTGGGGGGGGGACCCGATTTAATTTTACTCAGAATATTTGAAAGGCTGTCTAAAGTCGAAGGAAGAGCAGCCAGTGTCATCGGATTGGTGACCGACACAATTTCCTCAAGACCGTCAACGTCCACTTAGGGGGCCAATTGGAACCATTCATAGATGTTCTGAATTTTCCTCTGGAAAAAATTTGCCAGATCGTTACACTGGGCAGGAGAGGCTTCCGGGGTAGAGCCAGTTGAGGAAGTCTATAGGAGAGACTTAACAACGTGAAACATTTTGCGCAGGGAATTGGTGGTGCCAATAATTTTCTCCTCAAGGTATACAGCTTGAGCTTTTTGTATTTCCGCGTGGGATGTTCTATTGGTGTCCCGGTGTTCCTGTTTTGGATACCTCTCCATAGTCTTTCCTCCAAGTCTTTCCTGCATTTTTACAAACTTGTTGTTTGGCTTAAAATCCACTGTCTGTTAGCACTTGAAAACCAATGGCAGGCCCTTCATCACACTACAAATGTGAATGACAATGCAGGGTTTGAACGCAAGCAGCTGAGCCATGTAGTGATGATCTGTGTTACAGGCCCTGTGCTTTCAATCACTGGTCAATTATAGGGTGATGCTGGGCCTTTCACGCAGAAGTAAATGGGAGCAGGAGGCCAGTGGACAACTGAGAGGAGAGGGAGAAGCAGCGAAAGTGGAAAGCATTGTAGCTGGCTTACACAAGGTATGCATAAAAAAGCCTTGAACTAATGCTGCTGTGTGCTGGTGGGTAGGGACGAAGAAAGGTCTCCTGTCTGGCTCTGAATAGGATGCACCCATGCCTGAATTTCAACCCTGCAGGTTCTGTTATTTTTTGTATCCTCCTCCTTAGCACACACGAGAATCATGCATGTGCACTGAAGGCTTTTTCTCTGACATAGATTGAGACTCAAAGCAGGACTGTGTGGTCATGAGGTACATACCATGTACACCCACCTTACTGAGTGTAACTACCGTCCGCTCACCAGGTTGTAGCAGACAGACAGTGGTGACAGGGATAAGATTAAAGTGGGAGGACATGCTTCTTTACCTGTCCTATAAAGGGTGAGTCACTTACTTACCTCTCCCACATGTTTTTAAATTGGTCTTGTAGAGTATGTGTGTCGGATGTAACAGTAGATACGCTGGCATCCATTTTGTCTTTTCTACATCCAAGTGGCACCTTTGATGGGGGTTTGGAGAGAGCCTTAGGCAGCAATGTGAATTGCAGGACTCCAGGACACACCAGGGATCCTTTGTAATTCGTCAGACTACTGCGTTTGGGGGCGAAAAGACAGGAGGGCCGATTTGAAGCTTAGGGAGTTTATCCCTACCTTCTGACCCATTGTTCAATGTATCCACACAAGTTAACAGGTAGTTTAGTGGGGCTGCCTCCCTTTATTTTGTGACCTTGTTGTGGGGTCTCTCCTCACTGTAGAACTATACAACAAAATCCATGGTTGGGTCAAACTGTGTGGACACAAGTTGACCAGAATTGGTTGCAGAGCACACTATTAAAATACACATTTACTCTCTGCATCTTTGGTATATAGATGTGTCAGAAACTTCCAGTCAGTCTTTCAAGATTTCTGTACCAGAGGCCAGAGTCAGCACACCAGTGGTGACCAAGAAAGTCTCTGTGCTTCAGGGTTGGGATAGTCACCACCAATTTCCCTTGCCAGGTTCAACACCAAAAAAAGCAGTACCTGGTAATTTCCAAAAGAGGGGCTGCCTGGACCCTGCTTTGAGAGAGAGAGTTGACTGACTTTTTCAGAAGGGTCATTGGAGGTGCCCTTGAATACCGGAAACACTGTTCACGAGGAGAGGGGCTGTTATGGAACCTAGAGAGAATGAGTCAAATACGTCACTGCAACTTGAGAGAAGGACCTGCTCTACTCTATGAGGGTGAGGCCAGGGAACCGTGATGAGTCTACACAGCACTGACAGAACTGTAAACCCTCATATTGAAGAATAACATGGACCCCCACTCTATTTGAGTTCTACTGTACAGCTGAGTGCCCCCCTGAAAGAATACTCAGAGTGCTGGAGGAAATCCTTTTGATAGAGAGACCTGCTCCAAGATTTAGCTCCTCACTGCTATGACTAGGGATGGACAGCTAAATTTCTTGGGTGTTAAGTTTTGTGACTGGGCCAGAAGAAGAAAGCAGGTTTCAAGATTAGCTAAGGCGCTGGTGAGTCGGCTGGGGTAGGGTGAAGACATTGCCCTCTGCGCTTCATGGGCTGGGCAAATGAATAGCACATACATGGTTACATACTTCATGTTACCTACACTTTAACACTAACCAGACCATGATAAAAGCCTCAAATTTGATTCCTATCTAACCTAAACCCTAATCATAACCCTAGCTCAGTATGTATCTGAGAATGTAGGATTGAGACTTGTATGTTCAAACCTAGCAACAGAGCACTGTACACAATGAGGGGTTTACAGATGAAGTGTAGAAGGGGAGGGGAGTGGTGGAGATATGGCCTCAAGGGAGGGGTTTAGAGCGGTGAGGGGTGTAGCTTACTGAGGGCAAATACAGCAAGGGGAGAGGAAGATGTCCAGATGGAATAGTGGGATCAGGGGTAGCCTAGAGTCCAGTTGACTGTCCTGTGACATTACGTTATTGTGGCATAATCAAGATCAAAACCCTAACCTTGACCTTCAACTCACTCATGATCTTTTGTGGACCTTAACATAACTGTAAAGCTCAGCCTTACCCTAGGCCTATTCTTGCCCTCCATCATTATCCATCTCCAAGCTGAACCTAACACTGCCCTGATCCTATCTCCATCTTAATGTACTTACTTTAAATATTCTAATTTCATTTAAATGCTATATTTGAAAGTTGGGAAAAGAGAAGGAACTAATCTCTGCCTGTCAGTGTCAATCACCCTCAGTTCCATAGCTACAAACTTCACCTACTGAATTTATGTTGCTCTTTGCTTGGAGTGGAGAAGATGGGGCCTGCCCTGGTTGCTGAACTTCCACTACTTCTGCATTTTTCTTGTCACCTGACGCTCAATGCTCCATGCCAGACTACCTTCACAGTACACAACTTTGCACGATTATACAAGGGATGAGAGAATAGACTAATCGCTCTTTTTATCTGGCTCTGCAGTTTACTTACTGCTTTCTATTATTTTATTTTTAGGTTTCGCCTGCACAGCACTTGCGCTGTGCTTGTGAAATCTATTGTTAGGTTTAGCGCTTGTGAAATCTGTTGCATTCAAAATAAATCTTTAAAATGGCTTACATCCCGCCTCCTTGCTTTTCATTGGTTCCTGTGCTTGACACTTACTTTTCCTCCGCTTCTGTTGGCTTTAGCATACTATTTCCTGTTCCCCGTGTGTGTGCTCTTATCAGTGTCCAGGGGCCCAAGTAATGTTTTCATCCGTTTTGCTGGAACTTCTTTTCAGCGTGTCACCACTTCTGCTGGGAAGCCAACGCTCCGATCGCAACGCACACTCAGCATTCCCCCCTGGGCCCAAGAAGGGACCCACTCTAGTGATCCCTTGTGAACGCGCACTCACAAGTCCCCCCGGAGCCAAAGCAGGGACCCACTCTAGTTGTATTCTGCACACATGAATTTTCGAGAATTACAACTGTGTACATTAGTGTAAAAATGCTGTTCATTTTACATTGGTAATCTTCTGTGGCATTAATAAATGCATTTTAGTTTTTAAAAAGTAAATTTGTTTTCATTGAGTTTGTATTTGTAGGGTTTTATAAAAGAGTATTTCATAGCTTAATTAATTAATCTTTCCGCGGGGCTAAAATGTGGGACACTGACGTTCAATGCTTATCGGTTTGAAAGTGCAGGATATACATTTGAACCCAGTTATAAGTTTTTATTCTCCATATTCTTTGATTTCTGCGGGCACAGAGTGACGTGTCAATGACGCCTGGTACTCCCTCGCTTGCAGTGGTGGGTAAGTCCGGCAGAGCTCAATCTCAGAGTCTGGCTCTGGCTGGGCCCTGGTCCCATGGAGACTGCCAATTCAAAGGGAGCCGAGTCAAGCGTCCCTGGCACTGCAGTCTAACATCCATGGTGCAGTTTTAAACTGCGCTAGCCAATTAACGGCTCTGCTCAGGGCATTTAAAAATTCTTTCCAAATTCCATTTGTTTTGCTAATTATTATAATTTTTCTCATTGAGCCTCCGACCATCTCCCTCCTTCTCTTGTGCTAAAAGAAGCGCAAAAAGAGATCCATTCATTGGCCGAATCGACAATGTTCAATCGGAAAATCTAGCTTTAAATGCCAGCTTCCCCATTTTACCAAATTGCATGATGCTAGGCAAATCACTTTGCTTCACTGTGCCTCAGTTTGCCACCTCTAAGGACACCTTCAAGGAGTAGAGGTGAGATGTGCGGTGTATAAGAACCTCACCTTACATGTACTTTCATAAACAATAATGTTGCTCTGCATTCACCAAAAATATTGGCTATACATAGAGCGCAAATGACAAACTGGCATCTGTTGGCTCACTCAGGGCAGGGATGTTAGGGCGTTGAAGGTGGGGAAAAGTCCATGTATAAAAAGTATTCATTTTGATAAATGTTAATGTGGTTTGTGTTTGTTTAAGAAATGTGTGACAGTTCTGTGGGATTGATTTGGGAACGCGTTGCAAATGGCTGCAACCCTTCTCCCTTGTCCATAGATACAACCTGAACCATCAATGTAAAGGGTGCAAGCTTTGCCCAAATGTATTGTTATTTGTATATCAATTTGCCGGTATGCCACCGGTCAGCCGTTGCCCAAGAGATGCCAAACACTGGAGTTTAATTACTGCGGTTTGCCCCTAGCTGCTATATGACGTCATTTTACGTGCAACACTTTCAGCTAGTCACAGTTTTCAGCCCACTACACTTTGGTTACTGGGACATGTTGCTTCTCTTCTACCAATGTAAACAGGAACTACATTAAAACTCCAGCAAAGTGTTGTTGGCTAATCGCAAGCACCGGATGGATGTGTGACGAATGACAAGGGGGTGCGTGGCTGCTACGTTTGACACCCACCTAAGCACTTCAGTGAGCACAATCAATGGAATTTGAGACTGACTAGCAGCTGGGTGGGTTGGTGTCTTCCAATCGGATTCTGCGAGCAGTTTCTAGCTCGCGGATTATAATCATGGTCCAGGAAATGTAGCCCTTCTAACTCTGGAGGTTGTAATTGTATTTGTAATTATATTTATATAGCACTTACTACCCCATTGCATGTTACAACAGTATCTGGACTGTCGCTGCATTTACATGCTATAGAAAAATAGCATTTCCCAATGAATAAATTTAAGGGCTTCTTTGGGGTTTGTTCCAGAGTCTATTCAGAAAGATTAGAATTTGTTTTTCTACTTTACAGCTTGTTCCTAGTAAAGCGTCTATTTGTAATCCTAGAAACAATATTTGGCTGCACAGCGCAGACCACAAAACTAACTGCCTCTTGTTATGCTTCTTTCAATCGCTACCAGAAGCCATATTGTAATCAATCTCACTGAAATTGCATGAATTTCAGTGAGAGTTGGCAGGTTCTTGAGGATGGTGGAGGCCAACTCAGCTGTTCATCCTTAATGTGCTTCCTCCATCGTACCTTTAACTGTACCCCACACCTCTCCCCCATCCTTGATTACGCTTTCAAGCCACCCCCGTTTTTGTCTCCCTCTTCCGCGCCACAAAAATAAAGTGCTATGGCCGCATCACTGCGCTTTTATTTACTTTCAACATGGCTGAAAGTAAAAAAATAAAAGTGCTTGTCAGATGCATGTTTTTTTTCTTTGTCCTCCGCACTTTACCTAATCTCCCCGCTTTATATCACCACCAGTTACTACACAATATATTGCCTTTCTCAATAAACAAGTCATAACACTTTTACAGAGTTTCAGTAACTTATATTGCACAACTGCTCACCAAGCTAAAACTTACAACAACAAAAAAGTATTATTAATCACATAGACGCGAAACCTATTGCATTTGGCAATGCTTGTTTAGACAATCGATGGGTGTTTTACAGCTGCTAAAGTTACTGCTGAGCATACATTTCACTTTGCCTAGAATTTGCAGTCTTCCATAAATCAATGTTTAAGGCTAGCTCTTGGACCATGTAGGTAGAAGTGTCCTCCGAGAGTAATATAAACCTGAGTGTAGTCGATTTTAGATGACGCAGACACTTGACTTTAACAACTTCAAATATATGGAGGAGCCAGACATTAAGGCCCGATTACAAGTGAGCTGATGTAGTGAGGTATTTACTTCACCCAGCGAATGACACTACCCCCCCCCGGTGAGGTATTTGTATTGACTACCTCCTATTCCAGGTTTTTCACTTGGAATTGAGGCATAACATTTAGAAATAGTGTTTAAAATAGCGAATTCTACACAATGTTTTGCCAGCTCATTTCCCCCAATAAATTTCAACAGATTTGACTTGGTGAAATGGGTCAGGAAAAAACAGCGGGTTTGTGGTAATTATTACACAATTTAAAATTTTGACCACGGCACAAATTTCTGTAACCACATTGAATAGAATATAACACCACACTTATAATGAAGACATAAAATGGGCTGGGAGAATGGAAAACCTTGTGGGAGGCCATGACTAATGACCATTCTGATAGAAAGGAATGAACTGACATTTACTCATTTTGGCCTGCCTTCACAAAAGGATGTGAAACATCCTGTGGCTCCCTCAAGGCTCCTGCCATAGTCAATAAATGGCTTATTACCATCTGGTGGTCCATTGTATTAAAACCTGCTGATAGGTCCAAACATGGCCAACATTACCTCAACGACAGACTCAACTTCCACGTACCCAAAAGAAACCTCCGATCTTCCAACCTCGCACTGGCCGAAACCCCGCGCATCCACAGAGCCAGAGCAGGCAGAAGATCCTTCTCTCACATTGCAGCCAAGACCTGGAACGAGCTACCGGCAGACATCAGACGCGCCCCCTCCCTGAACACCTTCAGGAAGACCCTCAAGACCTGGCTCTTCGGCTAAACAGATCTGCGGACCCCCCCCCCCCCTTCAGCGCCTTGAGACCCTCACGGGTGAGTAGCGCGCTTACAATTCCCTGATTGATTGAACAGGGCAGTGGCTCCCTGATCCACAGTTAGGGCTACAGGTTTTATGGTATTTATGTTTTTGATATTTCCATCTGTATTTATCCATATTTATTTTTTGCTAATGTTATCTATACTTATCCATATTTATTTTGGGTTTTGTGAAAAAATTAAGTTGAAATCACTATATTTCCACATATATGTAACCGATAAATATGCATTCATGCTTGAACACCTGATAGGTTTTAATGATATGAACACCCACAGATGAAATATCAATGCATTTCTATGAAAACATGAACATTTTATATCAAAGTTGTGCAATTCTACTGTTGTTTAAGCCTCTATACTAAAATTCCTTTCTTTTTTTAATCCCTTACCTGTCAATCTACACAGCTATTGGCCAAGCAGTCATGACTGACAGCATTTAGAGTCAGACAAAAAGAATCCAATTTCCTTTGTTATCCACATTTAAAACTAAATACAGACAGGAAAATTAATGGTCTGTATTTATCTGTAAAAATCAGTAAAAACTGTAAACAGGGAACCTTATCCATAATGACAAGAGTGTCCTCCCAGAAAGCTAAGAGGTATCCATCCCATTGTTCAGCCTGAAACCACATTGCATGGGTGGAATTGTCTTCATACATTTTTTCCAAGACTTTGGTTAAGACTGGCAGAGTGGTAATGGGTCAGAACTGTTTGGGGCTTTTAGTCACAAATCATATGAAATAAAGTCACTCTTCAATAACTGTGCATCTAGACTATCGACTACCACAATGTTATGAAGGTAAATATATTTAAGTAAGTATAGATTCACTATTCTTAACACCACATCTACCTACCTTGAAGATCTTGAATTATCTGCATGGATATTGTTTCCGGTATGGTCAACATCTAAATCAAGGGTACAATTGAACAATATTTACCCAGGTTTAAAAATAAAATATTAACATTTTACAGAGCTAAAACACAAATGGTAAAAATAGATGATCTAAGAATGTAGAGTTCTATCATTTTTGTTTCCCAAAAGACCTGGCATATGACAGTTTGAAATGAATTTTTTTATTTTTTTCTCAGTCAGCAATTAAATTGCATTTTGATCATGCTAAAGGTAGTCATCTTGTCTTGTTACTACCAGTTAGATGTAACTGGTAAATATTAGGAGTGGGTGTACCTCCCATAATTTCGTGTAGCAAAATTACATGAAATGACCACAAAATTATGGCAATTAAGCAAAATGCATCTTGCACTCAGAAAATTTCCCGAACAGTATGTTTGGGTAAAAATTCCACTCAAATATCTAACTTTGAGTTGATTTCTGGTTCCTCATGTCCAAAACACAGCCACTCTTGTTCGGATTTGTAGTTCGGTGCTCAAAAATTACTTTAACGGTCTGCTTGGGTAAGATATCTACCTGAAATGTTTGTTGATCACCCACATTAAAGGAACTGATGCTCGCATTCAAAACACTGCCGTTCACATTCAGATTTGTAGTTTCTCGCTCACAAATTACCTGAACGGTCCTCTTGGCTAAACATGTACTTGAAAATGCTGCTTGCATTAAAAATTACAAAAACTATAGATCTCACATTAAAAATTTTCCCTGAAATTACACGATGTGGCATAATGGCATAATCTTGGCAATTTCACGTAATTTTTGCTTACAAAATTACCAAATTACTCCAATGAGTCAGGCTTAATAAATATTTTGCCCAAGACTAGTAAATATGAGAATTTGAATTTAAATTTTGCAAACATTTTGAAAGTTATGAGAACAGGAATGTCCCAGACTGTGTTTATTAGTTATTGCATATGTCCTTTCCGGTAGATCTTACGATGCATTTTTGGTATAGGTAATAAAAATAGCAGAGAACATGATTCAGTTATACAAGGATCCAAATGTAAAAATAGTGGAAGACTTTAATATACAATAATAATCTGCTGAAAATCATTTAATGGTTTTTATTTGAAAAGCTTATGGGTTTACTTAGGAAGTAATTGTACATAGTAAATGAGGAGATTATAGAGGTTTGTGGTTATTAATTGTATCATTAATTTTAGAAGTTGCTTCCTCAAACAGACAGATATTCTTTATAACTCTAAGAACTGGTGATGTATCCAGCTGTACACCAGTTTATGTCTTCATAAATTGCAAACCTTTTAGTTTTGTATAGTAATTCAGGGAAACAAAAAATCCCAGTTTAATGATCAAACTCTGTTTCAAAATAAAGTCTACCTTAATTTATTCTGATCTAAATGGAGGCACTCTTAATAAAAAACAGAGAATTTGCTACACGATGAATAGAATTGAAATTATCCCAACTTTTTGAGCTGTAAAGGATCATTGTCTCCAGCACAGCCAAATACCGTTATTACTCATGACAAGAGCACCTTCTCAATAAAGACCTTGTAGGTTTCTCTTAGTAATTTTTAAACCACTTAATCACCAATTTACACACACTACATCTCCACACACACTTCATCACATCTTTTAAAATCTTTAAAAGACCTCACTCAAAGAGCCCCCTCAAGGGGTCCATTGAACATAGCAGCGCCGGCCCAATGAGGAGCTGCCCGATGATGAGGCATGACATCCATCTGGGTGTGTGAGGGCTCTTGTACTGAGCAATCAGATCCCTCTGATCTGTTTGACCAAACCAGTTTTCTGGCTTTCTCTATCCCCTATGTAAGAACTTCCTACTTTTTGTGGATACATGTATACTTAGAGAGCATGTATGCTGGACCTTAGACGCTAGTCCCTCCATGTTGTTTTTCACTTTCTCTCCATAAACGTTTCGCAGCCTGAACGTAAACTTTCTACCAGGACAAGCTCGGTCCCTGTATCTGACCAGCGATCCATCGTGGTCGGGTTCACATTTGACTTTGACCTGTTAGGACCAGATAACCACGGTTGGCACTTTGTGGTTTTTGGCACTATTTTTAATTACAAATTTAAAAATTCATATCTCCCATTCCACTTATTGGAGGATTTTTATTGTTTTGGTGTCATTTTTTAAAATTAAAATTGACTCTGTATTTCTAAATTGGTTTGGGATTTTCTTGCTTTGTGTTCATTATATTAGAGTGCTGCATAAATACTTTACACATTGTCTCTAAGTTAAGTGTGACTGCTTTGTGCCAAGCTACCAGAGGGTTAAGCACAGGTTTATTTACTGACTTTAATGGTTCACCCTGACAAGGATTGTAATTAATATTAGAGGTGGGTTCTCATCCCCTCAACTAATACTCCAATTTCTTACATGCAGAATTCACACAGGTGGGTTATCTTTGTTTGTAAATATTGGAACTTGGAAAAATATTCAGATAAAGGAGGATTTGCGCACCCTATGTAGGCTTTCAATTAAAGATGAATTTGGCTTTATTGGTTTGTCCAATGTTAAGTATATTGAAAAAAACTACTATTTGCATAACTTATTCATATAGAAAAATTAAAGAACCGTTAAAGAACTGTTGGAACCTGTTGAAGCCTCATTTCCATAATTGCTTGCTACAAAGAGTATACATTCTTTACCTGTTGTGTGTTTTGCTTTGAACTATTTGTAATTAGTTATTTGAAGTTTTGATGTCTTTATGAGAAATCCAAACTTAATTTTGAATATATTTAAATTTAAAATTGAATTCCTGACCTTTGCCTTTCAGTAAAATAAGCGTTACAATGACATGTTTTTATTGAAATAGATTTCACTGATATGTACTGGAGCAAAGTGACAGGATACCGGCTATCTACAAGGTCCCAACCAGGAAGTGAATTCCCCCCCCTCAAGGTAAGCCAGAAATGAGCATCATACCCCATTCAGGACCCTCCTTAAAGAATTACATCTGCTAAAAAGTGCTTGTTTTGCCCACACCTGTAAGAAATTGCAGATGTCAAGCTAGCAGATTTGGGGTTGGCATCAATCCAGAAGAAAAAAAAACCAATCAGGATCTGGAATACATTTCTAGAAATGACCCAATCATCCTCATATTCAGGTAAAAGCCGAATGCTCACCTCTTCAAAGACCACAATATCTTGGCACCTTTAACGTTCCATTCCTTTTATTCATTAATGTAACCCTCATCCCTGCCCGCCTCTGCACTTCCAGCATGGATTTTATTCTTGGCCACTGACCTTGAACAGCAAGTCTATTAATGTTAATATGATATGTTTTCTAATTGACTATGGATGGTCTCGGATTGTTTTTGCCTAAGTATACATTTTTATTTTTATTTTTTAGATTTTGTCTTATCTGAATGTATAATATTTGTCTGCTTTCCAATTTATATGTGTACACCTCGCCAAAATTAAAATTTAAAAAAAAAATAATAATAATGTAACCCTCATCCCTGCCCGCCTCTGCACTTCCAGCATGGATTTTATTCTTGGCCACTGACCTTGAACAGCAAGTCTATTTCCATTGCCCTTATCAAGGTCTGTGTTACACAAACACCCGACCACATAATCTAATCTATAGAGGAGCTTCAAAGGAGAAAGAAGACTCTGGGAATGATGAGCAGCCGGCAAAAGAGACTTGGCAACAGTTTTGCAAAATGGTCCTGGATCAAGGCAGAAAGATGGGAACATACACAGCTATATTTGAGAAGGAAACCCAGTGATACTACATGCTGTTAGTGGACAGATAGGGGAAAAGGCATCATAGGGAAAGGAGGCCTGTATACCACCCGAAGAATGAAGCAAAACCAAGTTAAATTACTCCCAAAGATACACCACAAGTTGGTAGAGGGCAAAGTTCTGGAAGTGAAGAGGATGTAGTGTGAAACAACCTAATGACACAGCCTGATATAGGTTTCTGAAGGTTCAATCAATAAATCAACCAATCAGAGATTTGTAGAGTGCACTACTCACCTGTGAGGGTCTCAAGGCACGGGGGGAGGGGGGGTTTCGGGCAGCTCCGGTCATCGGTCATTCGAAAAGCCAGCTCTTGAGGCTCTTCCTGAATGCTTTCAGAGTGGGGCTTCGTCTGATGCTGAGGGGGAGTTCGTTCCAGGTCTTGGCCGGGATGTAGGAGAAGGATCTGCCTCCCGTTTTAGCTCTGTGGATGCGGGGTATTTCAGCCAAGGCAAGGTCAGCGGAGAGGAGGTTTCCCTTGGGGACGTAGAAGGAGATTCTTTCATTGAGGTATTGGGGTCCGGTGTTGTGGAGGGCTTTGTAGGAGTGTTTGAGCAGTTTGAAGGTCACTCTTTTTTCGGCGGGGAGCTAGTGTAGGTCTCGTAGGTGCTGGGTGATGTGGTCTTGACGTGGGATGCTGAGGACGAGTCTGGCCGCGGCGTTCTGGACGGTCTGGAGTTTGTGGAGTTGAGACTTGTTAATTCCGGCATAGAGGGCATTCCTGTAGTCCAGCCTGCTGGTGATGAGTGTGTGGTTGATGGTTTTCCTGGATTCAGGGGGATCCATTTGAAGGTGCTGTGGAGTATGCGGAGGGTGTTGAAGCATGTGGAGGATACGGCGTTGATCTGTCGGTTCATGGTGAGGGTGGAGTTGAGTATGATGCTGAGGTTGCGTGCGTGATCCGTGGGGGGTTGTCCCACACGGAGGGGGTGGATCCAAGGATGAGGACTTCCGTTTTCTCCGAGTTGAGCTTCAGGCAGCTCCTGCTCATCCAGGTTGCAACGTCCTTCATTCCTTCCTGGAAGTTGTGCCTGGTGATGTCGGGTTCCTTGGTGAGGGAGAGGATGAGCTGGGTGTCATCGGCGTAGGATACTATGCTGAGTACGTGTTTTCTGATGATGGCTGCGAGGGGGCCATGTAGATGTTGAAGAGCATGGGGCTGAGGGAGAATCCTTGGGGTACTCTGCATCTGATCTATGTGGGTTCAGAGAAGAAGGGCAGGAGTCTGATTCTTTAAGTTCACCTGGCAAGGAAGGAGCGGATCCAGTCTAGGGCAGTTCCCTGTGTGCCGGCGTCGTGGAGTCTACGGCTAGTGTGCGTGGGAGAAGGTGTCGAAGGCTGCTGAGAGGTCTAGTAGAATGAGGGCTGCAGTGTGGCCTTGGTCGAGAATCCAAATGCCCATGATGGAAAACTCCAACCGAGAAGTGCCAAATATGTGTTGGGGAAGGGACCGAGACATGCCCTAAAGAACAAAGTTCGGGCACCGCTTTGGTCTAAAGTGGGCTCTGTAAGAGTAAGATCATTAGACAAAAAGGTTGCACACAGATGACTGGGTAAGACTAGTGCCTAAGTTTGTGCTGGTGGCTGCAAGTGGTGGCCACTGGTAATCATTTGTAGGAAGCAGGACTTATTTTCCAACATTATACTTTGATCCAGAATAAGAGAGAGATAAGGTAGAAAGCAGAAGGAAGAGAAACACAGGAAAACAGTGAACAAGAGTGAAAGCAACAACAATGTGATGGATGGAATGCTTGAATTAATCTCAGTCACTGCCAACAGCTCAAGACCGCATTCCTATCCATCATTTTTCGCCGACCGTACCGCTTTAGACAAAGGCACGCCTTATGCAAATCAGTTCTGACCCTGCTCCTCATGGGAGCAGCTGTTTCGAACTGCTAGATGAGGCCTCCTCCAGAAGGGATCACAAGCAACAGTTTTAACCTCCTGAAGGCTTGTCTGTAGGGTGCTGCTTGAGTCCCCTGGCACAGTGAACACAGGACCCACTTTTGCAGCATACCCATCGGAGTTAGGGCGTCAACTGCAATAAAAAGGTAACGGATGGAATGCTTTAATTTATCTCAGCCTCTGACAATCATTCAGGGAGGCATTATAGTTCATCCGTTTTCACCCACCATGCATCTCTAGACAAAGGCCCACCTTGAGCAAATTAGTACTGACCCTGCTTCCCATGGAAACAGTCTATCCTGAACTGCCAGGCAAGGCTTCCTCCAGCAGAGACCACAAGCAGCCTGAGACTGGTTTGGCCCTACTTTGGCCTCGTCAGTAGGGTGTAGTTTGAGTCTTGATGCACAGTGAGCAAATGAACCACGCCTGGGTGTACCCATTGCACTTAGGGCATCAAATGCAGCAACAACAAGTGGATGGATGGAATGCTTGAATTAATCTCAGCCACTGGCAATCGCTCTTGGCAGCATTCCAGTCTATCATTTTTCACACATTATGCCATGCTAGACAAAGGCCCGCCATATGCAAACCAGTACTGACCCTACTCCTCATGGAAACAGTCTATGCACAAACTGCCAGTACACTTTAGTGCAACACCTTAATTGCGATTGGTATGCCCAGATGTGGGTCCCAAGCTCACTGTGCCACTGGAACCAAACCTCACTCAACTGACAAGCCCCAATCAGGGAAAGATCGGTCTTGGGCTGTTTGTTTTCTGGTTCAGGAAGGATCTGGCCTGCCAGTTCAGGCTGAACTGTTTCTATTGGAGTAGAGTCAAAACTGATTTGCATATGGCTGGGTCCTAGCTGAGGTGCACAGTGTGCAAAATTACAGGTGACTGGGATACAGCCCAGAGTATTTACCAGTGGCTGATGTTAATTCAAGCATTCCCTCCATCACTTTTTTGCATACTTCAAAGGGTGAAAGCAGGGATTAAAATAACCTGTCAGTGTAATGGTACCTTTCCATTTAGCCAAGTGCTGTGTGGTTGTGCAGTGAGTGTGTGTGGACAAAGCAACAGACAGACTCACACTAGGGGCCATATTACACAAGGTGCCCCAGAGGCGCAAAAGGCATTTGCGCCTGCTCTGCATGCCCCTGAGGACGCAGATGCTTGTGCGGCCCCTTCTGTAATTCTAAAAGCGCTGGTGCACATACAGTGCTTCCTCAAGAGGGCGTTCCCTCATTTGCATGGAGTCATGATGAACCCTGGGCAGAGCTGGCGGAGCGGGACTACGCAGAGGTCCACGGAGTTGGGAACAAACTCCGTGGAACTCCGCTCTGCTCAGCCACCCGCCTCTTTCTTGCGAGAAATGGCAGTTTTCGCAATGATCACTCAACGTAGGAGAGAGACGGCAAGGAAGAGGAGGAGGGCAGCCCGGGGACACCGCAGTACAGGTAAGTGTTTTTTTGTTGTTTTAATTAATGTCTAATTCATTTTTAATGGGGGGGGTGGAGGTTGGGGCTGGCCAACTCCGCTCCGCTGCGGAGTGTGCAGAGATTTGCCTACCTCTGCTGGTGGAGCGGAGTTCTCCGCCCGCGCTTAGTCATGACCCCATGCAAATGAGGGAATACCTTTGCCTCTGCACCTTCGCCCTATTACCGGCATGGGCGCAAAGGTAAAGAAGCTCTCAGGAGGAGCACTGACAGTGCACCACCTAAAAGGTGGCACACTGTCAGTGCGCCCCTATAGCATCCCTTTGGATGGGGGAAAGGGGGTCCTATGGACCCCCCAGACATCCCCTTACAGGCGGGTGCAGTCACTGACTGCACCCACCTGCAAGGGGATCTCTAATCCCCTTTAAAAGTGCAGGCGGATTGCCGCTTGTACTGTGAAACACGGAGCGGCTGCTTTAAAGCCACTCCGTATTTCACTTAAATGCGCTTCCCTGGGGGCAGCACAACTTTGCGGATGCCCAAGGGGGAAGCTTATTCAATATCATACAGCGTACTCTCCTTGTTAGTGCCAAGCGCACCTATTTTAAGGTGTGCCAGGCGCAAACAGGGAAAGTGCGCCCTAAACATAATAGGGCCCTGGATGTGCAAGAGGGCTGAGTCTTTTTTCCTTGTTTAGATTCTCAAACAGTGCGCAATGTCATCATCACCAGCTAGTCATGATTGGTTTACTTAAGATAGGGACTGCCAGCGAGAGCATTAGTCTGTGTGAGCACTCTGAGTTCAGTTTGTTAGTTTTGTTTTTAAAGTAATTACTTACCATTTTCTGATCCAGGCAAGCCTTAGCCTTTGCAGCTTGGAGCTTCAGATCTGTAGAAAGAAAACAACAATATGGAAATTAGTTTTAATCTGATATGGTTGCTGGGAGGTGTGCTTCTGGGTGCTTTCCTGCTTTTGAAAGTTAATTAGGAATTCTTACGAACTTTTTGATTTATTGTTTTAATTAAATTGAGGAGCCTTGTAACTGTGAAACACAGGAAAAGTATTTATGACAGAATTTCTGTTGTAATATATAAAAAGGGAAAGGACGGTTTCTGTATTACTCAATGAGCTTCAAAAGTTAACATCTAAAAGTCAATTTGTGAAAATTTTTATTTGAAGAAATATAACTGCAGGCTTCCAAAGGAACATTCAGTTCATAGACACTGTTTTGCTGAACTTAAAAGGCAAAGACTTGAACATTGTTTTGTTATTTCCTTCTGGCGACACAACTGTATCACAGCTGTTAATTTGTCTGCAGGAGAGAGAATCAGAGACTTCTATTTACATACATATATGGTTGATAATTTTCTATGTCATGAGAGCACAGAAAGATTACCGATGAAGGATTAATTGAACCCTAATGCAAAGCCCTTGTTCTTTTTCTAGTCTGTCTTTCCTCAAGAACAGAAATAGAACAAGAGAGGGAGTGGGGACAGGGGAGCATCAGGTGGGAACAGGGGAGTATCAGGTGGGGATAAGTGTACATTGAAAAGTATATTATAGCCGTAGAGCCCGACATAGCAGGGTCTACCGGCCATTAAAGGCCCGCTCCAGCGTTAAAGGCCCAAGCCGAAGGCTGTCAGATTGTTTGTGTAATTCACAGGGGTTTGTCAGTTTGAATTTGGATCTGTGAGAAAATCATCATCTTGAAATCCATGTTGTTTCCACAGGATTAAAGAAAATCTGGTTAGTGTTCAATATTGTGACAGCAGATTTTTTTTTAATTTTTGGAAATTAAGCACTGAGGCGGGCACAAAACTAAAAATCTAGTCTTCCAATGTTGCATGTCAACTTTACACACTGTTTAAGAACAGCCTTCCACTTTGGGGGTATTGCATTGATCCTACAAAGAGTCAACCTAGCCTGAACATCGCTCTGGACTAAACCCCATTGGTTATAGGGCAGGGGCGCTTATGAAGTTACCTCTTGCTTGCCCATCCATAAGTCGAGAGCTCAATGTAGAAAACCTCAAGCAAGAGGTCAAGACTAAGCAAGTGCAATAGAAAACTTGCTTCTCCTGGCTGCCTTCTTGCCCTCAATCATAGTTCCTTTTGTTATGCCATCTGCTAACAATCTGCAAGCAGACTGGCTTTTTCAGTGATATATGACACTTTTATTCCAATAACCTGGTTATTAATTTACCTTTACGATTAATCTGAAAACATTTTTCAGTCTGGTGCATGATACCACACCCTCGCCTGCATTATATTCCTTTTTAGGTTTGACATTAGCTAGGGCTTTTTTTTATTTTACTAAAATTGTATATATAAGATACTTATTTATGGATGCTTTCAGGCAGCCCTCTTCATCATTGGTCTGCAGCAGGGCCGGACTGGGAACCGAAACTGGCCCTGTCAAACTGCTCGGCCGGCCCCCGGTGGTGGGGACGGGGGGTGCAGCCGAGCTGTTTGGTAGGGCCGGTTTTGGCCGATTTTGTTACCGCGGGCCGATATTGCCGGCCCTGGTAACAAAAATGGCCCCCAGGAACCCAAAACCGGCCCCCACCCTGGCAACCCACCGGGGAAACGCCCGGTGCCAGCTACGGCCAGTCCGGCCCTGGTCTGCAGTGCCATTCTCATTTTTACTCTGCCCACTACAGCATACAATATGGGTATAATATGGGTCAGCCCATGTAAGCTATTGACTAATGTTAAAATTAAGTCCAAGTCGGGAAGTCAACAGTGTAACTTGCGTTTAATGCAAAAATAGAAAGCAGCACAGCAAATAATCAAAAGACAATGTCATTTCAAATGACCATTGCTCTCACCCAAAACAGTCAATTGGAACATAAAAATTAGTACCGTTTATATATCTTTGCTCTCAATACAAGTCTGTGGAACCTCATCACGTGACAGAAACTTGCTACTTTCAGCACAAAATTATCTAATGAGCCGGTGGCAGGATCTTCTCCTGGAGTAAGCACGAGATAGCAATGAAGAGAAGATATCATTCATGTATATAAAACCAAGTACATTATTCTCATAAAATCCTTCTTCTAGTTTCCAACACTGAAAACAAGGATATGCTTTGAAGAAATGTGCAAATGTACCTCTCTAAATAAAATGACTTCTAAGCCGACTAGAGCCATGAAAGTCAGCAAGCATAATTGAGGCTAAAGGACACTTCAGATCAATAACAGACAGAGGAGAGACTGTAGCTCTCATCCTCCTAGACCTCTCCGCGGCCTTTTACACAGTCTCACACCGCGCCCTAGCCCGCAGACTCCACTATGCAGGAATCCGGAACAAAGCCCTCAACTGGATCCGCTCTTTCCTCTCCGGCAGAACACAGTGGGTCAGACTCCCCCCTTTCCTCTCGGAACCCACACAGACCACCTGCGGAGTCCCCCAAGGATCTTCCATCAGCCCCACTCTGTTCAACGTCTACATGGCCCCACTCGCATTCATCGTCAGATCACACGGACTCAACGTCGTATCGTATGCAGACGACACTCAACTCGTCCTCTCCCTAACCAATGAACCCAACATCTCGAAACACAACATTCAAGAAGGAATGGAAGCGGTCGCCAGATGGATGAAGAACAGCTGCCCACAAGTGAACACAGACAAAACCGAAGTACTCATCATAGGACCACATCCCGAAGCCTGGAACGACTCCTGGTGGCCCCCCGCCCTCGGAAAGCCACCCCCACCCACGGACCACGCACGCAACCTTGGGATCATCCTGGACTCCGAACTCGAAATGGACCGCCAGATCAATGCCGTCACCTCTTCCTGTTTCCACACCCTCTGTCTCCTACGAAAGACTTTCAGCTGGATTCCCCTCGAACACAGGAAAACCGTCACCCACGACCTCATCAGCAGCAGACTGGAGTACGGCAACGCGCTCTACGCCGGAATCAACAGGAACCTCACCCGCAAACTCCAGAACATCCAGAATGCCTCCGCCAGACTAGTCCTTAACCTACCGGGCCACTGCCAAATCACCCAAAACCTGCGGGCGGTACACTGGTTCCCGTTGAGAAGAGAATCACCTTCAAGCTCCGCACCCACGCTCACAAAGCCCTCCACAACACCGGCCCTGCCTACATGAACCACCTCCTCTCATTCCACGCACCCCAAAGATCCCTCCGCTCAGCCAAGCTCTCCCTCGCGACAGTGCCGCACATCAAGAAGACCAGAACAGGAGGCCACTCATTCTCCTTCCTCGCAGCCGAGGCATGAAACACCCTCCCTCTCCGCCTCCGCCAGACACCATCTCTCTCCAAGTTCCTGAGGGGCCTCAAGACCTGGCTCTTCGACGAATCACCATGAGCTTCAGGCTACCGCCCAAACCCTGGTGAGCCCTGGAAGTCCTCAGGACCTGCTTGGCCTCTCGACTTCACTGTGAGTGCCAAGGAGCTGCGTACGCACCCCCCCCCCCCCTAGAACCTTGAGACCCTCCCGGGTGAGTAGTTGCACTTAATAAACCCTTGATTGATTGATAACAAACACAAGTCATATTTGATTAATAAATATTTTGGTACACACAGAGATATGCAGAGTACATATCTAAGAAAACAACATTAAACTACATAGGAATATTTGATTATGTTTTCACATCAATTTCACTGTGAGTAACGTCCTTCAGCTGATGCTCAAGTACCACATCCGCACACAAAGTAATTTCCTTCAGTAAACAAATGAATGAATTAAATACTTTATTGTTTTTTGATTACTTAAAATCATTCTAATTGATGGCAACCTCAAGTGCATCTGCATATATGACACAAGTTCTCTAATACCAGTGATGCATACAATCAGTTAATAAGTACATTAATAAATTCATGAGCCAATAGTAAACTGAAAAAAGGAGAAAAAAGAAAAAAAGGTCTCGCTCATCAATTAATAAATTAGCTAAAATATGTTCCAACTAACCATAGTTGGAATTTCCTTATATACGGAAGACCAACAGCTGTAAAATCTACAAAAATGTAATAATATAAATAACCCTGATGGGACATTTTTAACATGTACATCATTTACTTTGAAGTTATGCTTAATTGATTAAATGTATCTATTTTCTGGAATTTGTTCTTTCAAATAATGTATTTAACCATTTGGCAGAGCAAGCAATCAAGATCGAAAACGTTGCCAGTATTCAAGCAAAAGTTTAGAGTCTCTGTGAAAGTTGTAATCCCATTTTTTAAAAACAACGGGTTAAGGAGTTTGTATTTTTCATTGCTTAATTCTGGACAACAACAGAGTAGGTGCAAAACAGATTCTTTTTTGTATGTGCAAAATCTGCAAGGGTGATGACCTAAGTTCTTCCAGCTGGCTCTAAAACCCTTTATGAGAAGGAGCATAAATCATACATGTATTATATTCTGTCTCCCTGTCCTACTTAACGGCACCCTAAGGTAATATTGCCTAAAACCTATTTCATAAGAAGAGGAAATGAATTTAGCATAACCAGGTAATTCAGGTTGAATTAGGCCTATAGCTCTTAAGTGTATTAATCACTGTGGGGCATATTAGCAAGGGCCTTATCGCCGTTTAGCGGCACTTTTTGCCGCTAAAGCGGCGATATTTCTATCGCTCTATTAGCAAGCTGTCGCTAACAGCTGTTAGCGACAGCTTTATGGCGAAAGCGACCGTTTTGGTGCTGCTTTGCATATCAGCGATATATATCGCTAATGACATGCAAAGTAGGCGTTCCCAACTAAAAGCAACTGAAAACAGTTGCAAACACAACTTCCCCCTATTAGCAATGCCCGCGAAGCGATAAAAAAATTCGCGCTAACCGCGATTATAGCTGGAATCTAACACCTGTTAAAAACCTGACTTAACCATTCTAGTCAATGGGAGGTGGATTGTAAGGTTAAGTCCTCACCTGCCTATTAGCAAGCTTTTCATTAGCGCGTTGAATTTATCGCTGGATTTCTCGCGCTATTGCTGGGTTTCGCCGCTATCGCTGGATTTTTTATCGCCTTGGAGATAAGCGTTGATAATAACGCGTTATCTCCGCGATGAAATCCAGCGATAGCCGGCGATAAAAAAAACAGCGCTAAGCGCGCTTTGCGATAATTATCGCAATTCCTTGGTAATATCCCCCTGTATTTTTTAATTAATTTTAAAGACAGTATAAGAAAGTTCTTCATACGAGGTTTCATCGTCTTGGTCATTGGATCTTTATTATCTGTTTTGTGGTACTTGTAATCTTAAAAATCTCCGGTAAAACCAGTTTTAAGGAATCTGGCTTAGCGTAATTTGCAAGATAGTAATATTTGCCAAAAGCCGATTTGCACTCTAAATCGTGTCTGATCAGCCCAAATTCCAATTGTATCTGAAAGTGACATGTGAACAGAGGCAGTTGAAAAATCTTTCTGTATATAATACACTGAAGTTTATCAAGAGTGAGTGAGACTTTTTATGAAAAAGCATGATGACCATATGATATAGTTGGTAAAACCTTTGCTTGTATGGCCCTTAATATTGCCTGTGCAGATGGACTTTAAATTTGCAATTTAACCTGAAAAGGGCTAAAGTTAAAGGGCTTGCTTTCTTCTTGATATAGGTTAAGTGGGTGTGAGATTTGCCGTGCCAGATTACTAGACACCTAAGCAGTTATATAAAGATGTATATTCCAACTTGACTGAACTAAGACGGCAAGATTTCTTAGATTTCGTTTTTATATTTCTTAAAAATGATCCCTTTAGTTTTGGTGACATTCGCCACTAATTGTTACTCAAATTATATTTATTTAGTTAATCAAATGAACGATGCAGATCTCCTGCTGTCTGGTCTTCAATGACCAGCTCGTTTGCATTTTGATGGATCTGTACATTTTGCCGGCCCATCCTAAGGGAAAGACTTGGCTCTGAACAGGCCCTCACCATAGTCCACTGTGTAAAGGATAAACTCCAGAGGAGAAAATACACGCCCCTGTTTGGAGCTCTATTAGTAATTATCCGTTCAAAGACTTTTTGGCCAGAACCAAATTTCACCCTCACCCAAGTCTCATAATAGAGAGCAGTGATGTTTTTCCTCAATGGCTGCAACTTACTACGGGAAACAGCGTTTACAACGCTGTCTCCACAACGCATGCCATTAAAACGCGGTTGTTACAACGACCGCATTGTTAGTACGCAATACCATTACATCGCAAGTCATTACAACGACTTGCTGTAGGTGGCGCACTGGTATTGGATTTAAAATCCAACACCTTCCCTGCTGTTGCGCAAACTGGAGTAGGAATAGTAAATAATACTAATCCTAAGTCCAGCGCGCCCCCTACAGCAAGTCGTTGTAATGACTTGCGATGTAATGGTATTGCATACTAACAACGCAGTCGTTGTAACGACTGTGTTGTAATGGCATGCGATCTCATCGCATGCGTTGTAAGCAGCTATATTCCTTCCCTCAGCATCAGGGACTTTTATTGTAATATGTGCTTTTTGAAACCCAAAAAATCTGTTTGATTTTAGCCGGTTATTTTTTATATGGTTTGGGGAGGACCCAGAAGCTCTCCTAACAATTGGGTTTTATAAACACCATATCAAAACAAAATAAGTGTTCGTAGTACCAAAAATCTGGAAGTCAATGCAGACCTAGTGTCTTTGCTAATGCTTGTTTTTATTGAACTTTTTGGTGTCTAGTGCTGCATCTATTGGACACCAGAGGCATATTGGAGTGGTTTATGATGTGAAGGATCCTTTAGGATGGACGTGACTGGGAGCACTGTACCCTTGCTTTATGTCCTCTTCCTGCACAATAGACATACATGCTCTTGCAAAGCAGTATGCTCCTCCATGATGCAATAATTTGTTTATGCCAGTGCACACTGCTATGTTGGATTCACCTGCAGCACTGTTGGCACTGCTGATGCCTATAGAGTTGACGGTAGCAAAGTTACTCATTCCTTGCATGAATGCATTCTGTAGTGCCTACTCGATGTGTATGTCTGCCATGTTGGAGAGGAAACTGCTTCCACTGCAGCAACTTATCCTTGCAATCATGATGCATCTGTCCTGAACTTCATTGTTGGTGCTCTATGTGAGAGTGAATACAGTTACTCACATCACATCCCATCCTATCCCATCTCATCCCACCCCATCCAGTCCCGTCCCGTCCTGTCCCATCCCATCCCATCCCATCCTATCCTATCCCATCCCATTCCATCCTATCCTATCCTATCCTAGCCTATCCTATCCCATCCCATCCCATCCCATCATATATCATATCATAGGTTGTGTGATGGAACAACGCATGCCTCAGCAACGCTTGCCTGAACCACGCGGTCTCAACCACGACTGCGTCTTTACCATGCATGGCTTTCCCACGCATGCCTTTACCAAGTAATTTCATGGTAAAGACATGATTGGTAAAGGGACATGTGTTGTAAAGATCACACCACTGCCCCTCAGCCCTGAGCCCTAAAATTCGGCCCTCCTGTGGTGTATTCTACCTGCCCCAGCCCTATAAACTACCCCAACTCCGTATCCTGAGCCTTAAAACCCTACCCCATAGCCCCAAGAAACTACTCCGACCCCAGCACACCCACCCCGAGCCCTTAAAACTGCCCCTAGCCCTTAAAACTGCCCATTTGCTGCCCACCATGATCCCTAAACACTGCCTCCTAGGCCTGAAAACTGTCCATTTTCTGCCCCCTGCCCTGAGTTCTAAAACTCAGTCCCCTAAAAACTACTCCAACCCCAGCCCCTCACCCTGAGCCCTAAAACCAGCCTCCACCCCCAAAAACCTATCCCCACCCCCGCCGGCCCCTAGCCCAACTGCCTCCTAGGACTGAAAACTGCCCCTTTCCTGCCCCCTGTCCTGTGACCTAAAACTCAGCCCTGTAAAAACTACTCCAACCCAGCCCCCCTCCCTGAGCCCTAAAACCAGCCCCCACACCCTAAAACCTACCCTCATCTCCCCCCGGCCCCAGCCCAACATGCCCAACCATGTCCCGGTCCGTCCTTCCTGCCGCATGCCTTCCAGTTCCTCTCCTATCCGCTGAGACAGCTAGAACGCCAACTGCCTTAACCACGCATATGCGTGGTCAAGGCTATGCGTGGTTAAGGCAAGCATTGTTCAGCTTGCGGGGAAACAGCACGCGTGCTTAAGGCCGTGTTGTTAAGGTCGTTACCCCATATCATATCTACAGCAAGGCCAAACTTTGTGGTACATAGGCGGGAATACGGTTATCCATATCATTATTACGGCAGGGTCAAAGCCTGTGGTACCTATTCCCTTTAAGCAATTCAGTGGTATGAAATAATACTTTATTAGAGGTGGGAAACTTGGGTTGTTTAAGAGCAACTTGTACATGGACTGACTGGGGAAATGCTTGGCAATTGTTTATTGACTTTGGAGACCAAGGACAGAGATGCTTCTCCTTGCTAAGTGGCTGCCTGTGTCTCAGTAAACCAGCTCCTGGGCCAGAGGAGGCCATACCAAAATTGTCTTGAATAAGCCTCTGTAGATGTAAAAACACTGAAACCATTTGCTCTTCCTGTGCCCAGCCATTTTTTGCAAAACTCCCATCACTTCCACTTTGATTTTTAGTTTTTGACACTCCTCCTAATACTTCTCGATTTGTTGTCAGCGTTTGACTTTGTGTCACATGTCCTTATTATTAGATCGCCTTCCCAACATTGGAATTTGTGGCTGCGCTTGGTGATGGTTTCAATCATTTCTCGCAGATAGAAAACGGGCAGGCCTGGTTGGTCACTACAGCTCAGGAAAAATATTCTTAAATTCGGGGTCCCCTGGGGCTCATCTCTCAGCCCAACATTGTTTAATATTTTTATAAGCACTTGGTCTCCCATACTGAATCTTTGGGTATCACTGTTACTTCTTATGCAGACGATACCCAATTGATTGAATGTTTAGATAAGCTTTCCTTTTGCTCTGAACTGAACTTTAAGGACTGTCTTACCCAAGTCATCGGTTGGATGGAATGCAGACATCTGAAGTATAACACTGAAAAAAACTGAAATTCTCCTCTTTGGGAATAATAACACTTTTTCTACTTTGGATCGGTGGCCCAATGGACTTGCCAGCCCAACCCCTCCCGGCGCAGTAGCAAGCAATTTAGGGGTTACATTAGACAAAGATTTATCTTTGCATCCACAAATTCTGGTGGTGTGGGGAACCTGTCTCTCCCTTACTAAATCTCTGAAAAAGTTTCTTGATTTTCTTCTTTTAGCTGCCTGGAAGACCGTGGTTCATACATGAATCTCTTCCAGGATCAACTGTTGTAATAGCCTTTACTTAGAAACTCCTAAATACTTAATCAACAAATTACAGATTGTGCAAAAATACTGCTGAAAGACTTGCAGGAGTCCTGTATCCGAGTGACTGAGGGCACTACACTGGTTACCAGTGCAGGAATGGATCTTGTCAAATCCCTAACCATCATCTTTAGAGCCTTTCATCAAGCTGCCCGAAATGTTTCTCTGATAGAGTAACACACTATGGTACTCAAAGAATTTCAATATCCACAAATACTAAACCCATACAGTTTCCTAACTTCTGATTGATCATCAGAGGCGGAAGATCTTTCTCTCTTTTAGAAACCAAAGCTTGGAATCAGCTCCCTACTTCTCTGAGACAGGTAGAAAATGAGGACATTTTTAGAAAGCATTTGAAGACCTGGCTGTTCTCCCTATAGTGGGAGATTTATTCCTGCCTCTATTATCGTTCACTTTCTACTCTTTAATAACAGTAACAATGAGCACAGTACTTGTACCATGGACCAGCGCCAGGATGCCCCTTGGGGTTGCATTGTGCTTATTAAGTAACTATTTCATTTATTCATTAAATTCATTCAATGAATTTGACCTCATTTTCTTTTTAATGGTCATGTCTAACAGCATTTCACTCCTCTTCCTCATTACATCCTTCCATGATGTATCTCCTGTTGGTCTGGTGTTAGCCAAGACCTATTGGTTTTTAGTAGAATTATATGCATAATATATCTTAAAGCGGTTTTAACCAGCCCTTATCATCCACATGACAGCTATTAAGTAATTAACATTTTTGTTTCACTGTAGCATACTGCAGGGGCCAGTAGGAGCACATTGACACAAAGTATTTTATTTAAGTGCCAAGGACTACTACAGTAAAGTGTGCTTTTGAGACCAAAAATATGTTTGCTTTAAACCAATGCTTTTTTTCCTGATTGATACGGCCTTTGAGAGAAATTGGGTTTCGGGTTGAAGGGGGTTGAACCCTGCTCAAGCAGCAACCACAATTGCTTTGGCTGGGCGGCGAGTATTTGAGGGACTTCGGGTCGCTCGGCATCAGTTCCATTGAGGCTTGCAGCTGTGTGGCAATGATTTGAGGAACTTTGTGTCACTTTGCACCAGATTCGGTGGAGACCACAGATGGGCTGGCAGAGCACATTCAGGCCCACTTCCAAAGATCCAGGAGAGGAGGGGCTCCACTTGGGGGGTTAGAACTCACAGCAGGCAGAGTCCAGGTGCTGGGTTCAAGGGTTAGAGGCCTTTCTTCCCTGAGGCACTGATCAGGAGGTCAGCCAACTAGCTCTTGGAGTCACTCTGGTATTCCTGGATTCAAGGTGCAGTGCCAGTTCTTTTCACTCAGGCAGCAGGGCAGTCCTTCTTGCAGCACAGAAGCACAGCAGTCCTTCTTCTTAGTCTTCCACAGGTTCAGAAGTGTACTGAAGAGTTGGGTTTGAGGGTCCACTACTTATACCCGGTGCCTACTTTGAAGTGGGAAAAGCTTCCAAAGTCATCCTGGGGCTAACAGGGCATTCCTCCCTTCATTGGAAATGTGCCTTCAGAGACTGCAACCCCCCAATCCTCCTCAGGGACCCTGTGCATCTCTAGGGAAACCTCATAAGCCTCAAGCCCTCTTTATATGCCATCTTCCACAACTAAGTTAGGCACTGGATCCTTTGGAATGTGGCCCTCTTGTCTCCAGTTGACACTGGAGTATTGCTGGCACCATTACTTCTAGACTCTGAGGTTTGCCTGGATTTTAGCTCCAGCTCCTTCACGCCCATGTCAAGCTCCAGCAGTAGTTTCCTCTCAGCCAAGGCCCCCTCAGCCTTAGTCTTCTCCTTTGCCAAGGCCCCCTCAGCCTCAGTCTTCTCCTTTGCCAAGGCCCCCTCAGCCTCAGTCTTCTCCTCTGCCAGGGCTCTCTCAGCCTCAGCCTTTCTCTCCTCTGCTTCCAATTTCATCTTGGACAGTTGTAGCTTGAGCTCCCTTTTGCCCCTTCTGTCCTCCAGCTCGTCTGGGGATAGGTCCTTGGAAGACACACTGCAAGCGGTCCTCCCCTTCAGGGAGTTGCAACTCAGGGCCAACAGCTAGGCCCTCCTCCTCCTCCCCCAAATCTACTTCCGTCTCACCAGGATTGTCATCCTCTGGCTCCTCTGGGTTGGACAGCATCCTCTTAACCTCCCCATAGGCACGGAGGGCTATCTGAAGGCCCAGGTTTGTGGCCCTCTTGCCTGCATTCAGCCCCCTCTCCTTGCAGAGCCTCAGTAGCTCAGCCATGGTGAGCTTGTCAACACTGAACAGCTCCATTGTAGGAAAAGGGAGGTAGGGAACTTAAATTTAGAAAATGGGAAAATATGGCCAATCAGAAACTAAGGAGAATTTAAAAAAACTCAAATTACTCTCAGATTATTTATCTGGGATTTTTAGTGTTACACAAAATCAATGTATGGCACTGCACAAACACAAGTTCTGTATCCCACCACTGAACACCAAATGTGAGAAACTGGGTTACTTGTTGAGGGGGGTGGAGCCCTGCTAAAGCAGCAGCCACAATTCTTGTCAGGGTGAAACACAAGCAAACCCCAAATTAAACTGTGCTCAGCCCTCTGGTAGCTTGGCACAAAGCAGTCAGGCTTAACTTAGAGACAATGTATAAAGTACATATGCTGCTCACAAGCAGTGAAAAAGTAAAAACACAACACAAGAAAAATCCTACACCCATTCAGAAAAATAGAGTAACACATTATTAATTAATTGAGACCAACAAGACAGAAGTCCAGTGCAACTGGAGATATGCAATTGTAAAGAATTAGGTAAAAATAGTGCTTAAAAGCACAAAGCACCAACTGTGGTTATCTGGTCGCACTGGACCGAGACAAAGTCACAAGTTCAGGCCAATGGCTATGGAGCACAGGCCGGATACAGGGACCAAGTTAGGCCTGCTGACTATTGTACCTTATGTCTATGGTGTGCAGTCTGCGCAGTGTTACTTTGTGATGATCCGCGTCTTCTGACATCAGTTCTGAGGAGCTTTGAGGGTTGCGATGCAAGGTGCTTTGTAGTGTAGTGTTGCGTTGCGCTGCATCGGTTTTGATGAGGCTGGATGACAAAGCTTGGCAGGGCTTTGCGTCACTCGGCATTGGTTCCATTGAAGCTTGCAGCTGGGCGGCAAGGCTTTGCAGGACTTCACACTGGATTCAATGGAAACCACAGCAGGTCTGGCAGAGCACCTTCAGGCCCTCTTCCAAGAGTCCAGGACTAGAGTGGCACCACTTGGGGGGGATGGACTCAAAGCAGGCAACTTCTAGATGCAGGGTGCAAGGTGATTGGAGTCTTTTCTGTCCCTGAGGCTCTGATCAGGAGGCCAGACATCTAGCCCTTGGGGTCACTCTGGTGGTCCTGGGTTCAAGGTGCACGCCCAGTCCTTCTCACTCAGGCAGCAGGGCAGTAGGGCAGCAGGGCGGTAGTGAAGCATAGTAGCACAGCAGCAGGGCAGCAGGGGAGTCCTTCTTGCAACAGAGCAGTAAAGCAGTCCTTCTTCCGAATTTTCCACAAGTCCAGAAGTGTACTGAGTAGTTGGGTCTGAGGGTCCACTACTTATACGTGGTGCCCACTTTAAAGTGGGAGAAGCTACAAAAGTCCACTCCCCACCCCTACAGAGGTGTCTGGAATTTCCTGCCACCCTGCCCTGGTCTCAGCTTGTCTGAGAGCACAAAAGACTAGTGTGAAACCCTTTGTGAGTGTGCTGAGGCAGACTGCGTGATATGCAAGTGTGGGAGGTGACAGCTCTGCCCCCCTATCAAGTCAGAGATGGCCAATCCTGCCAACACCCATTCTACCTTTGTTTCACTGTCTAGGAGTAATATACAAAGACCAACTGCCAGCTACACCTAGTCATGTGACATAGGATACAGGCTGCAGGTACCAAATGGTTGGGACAAGAAAATGCCAACTTTCCAAATGTGATGCAACAAAACATTGACCGGATAGGTTATTACTGATTCCTCATGTATGAGCTTAGACAAGCAATTCTAAGTTCATGTGATTTATTTCACATCACTTGTGACTTATTTGATGCACATGTAAGATAAAACATTCATTAATGTCATAAGACAGAAAACACATCATTCAGTATGTCAAGCTCATGCAAACATCACAAAATTCAACATTACAACAAAAACACATGAATGATAAACATAAAAAGAAACATAACCGCCAAAACAATTATAAGTGTCCTACAATTGTCCTATAAACAACCAGTCCATGTTCAACACATAAAGCACCGGCGGACAATTAACAGTTCTAGGGGTCCTGCCTGTGTGTGGGGCAAAGGGCTATACAGTTGTCATAAGGGTTGTCTGCCCAAAAGGAAAGAAATTTCTTTAACCAATCCCCAAACAGCACCCCCAAAGGATCATTCGCCTTTGCCCAGATGCATCTGTTATGTTTCTTTTTATGTTTATCATTCATGTGTTTTTGTTGTAATGTTGAATTTTGTGATGTTTTCATGAGCTTGACATACTGAATGATGTGTTTTCTGTCTTATGACATTAATGAATGTTTTATCTTACATGTGCATCAAATAAGTCACAAGTTTTATTATTTATTTTTTTATAGAGTTTTATATAGCACGGACTAGACCTGATGAGGGTATCAGAGCGCTTTACAAAAGTTACATCATAATAAAAGTTGCACGCTAGTCACATATAAATGAGTATCTAAGAAGAGATCGTATATGTTGTTAGTTCTTGTGAAATAAGTGATGTGAAATAAATCACATGAACTTAGAATTGCTTGTCTAAGCTCATACATGAGGAATCAGTAATAACGTATCCGGTCAATGTTTTGTTGCATCATATTTGAGAGGTCCAGGCCGGGTAGTGATAGGACCCAAGCCTTTTTTTGTTTTTCCTTTTTTAACTTTCCAAATGTGGCATTTTAAGAATTGTGACTTAAAATCCGACTTTCCTGTTAAAGAGGGTTTTAAATAACAATTCTTTATACACCAACCTCGACATTCCTACCTGCTTCCAATTGAAATTTATCACTTATTAAATGTAGTTAAGGTAACCCAATGTTATCTCATGGGAGAGGTAGTGCTTGAAATAGTGTAAAACAAATTTGAGAATTTTTCACTACCAGTACTTGTCAAACTTTTAAATAAAAAGCACCCTGTCCTATTGGCTGTTTAGGGCCTAGCCTAGAGGTGACATATATGTTAAAAAGGAAGGTTTAGGCCTGGCAAAAGCTTTGTTTTGCCAGGCCGAAATGACACTTTAAACCTGCCCACACAGGCTGCAGTGGCAGGCCTGAGACATGTTTGAAAGGACTACTTAAGCAAGTGGCACAATCAGTGCTGCAGGCCCACTAGTAGCATTTAATTTACATGAACAATTTAATTTTAAAAAATGGGTTCAGAAAGATAGGAGGGGTGAAGGCGAAAAGTTTGGGAGTTACCCTGCAGAAAACCAAGTTTTCTGCAGGGTAACTCCCAAACTTTCTGAAGTTACCAAGTCCAACACGCTTGGTAACTTCCCCAACAATAAAGTTTGCTAAACCCAAGAAAAAACAAATCATGCATTGACAAAGCCAAACTGCTGGTGGTCAACGCCGACCCATTGGCTTTGTCAGTTCTTGTTTATGCGTACGGTCTGACTGATGAACGAAATTCTAAAGGGACGAAATGTGATTTAACAATTGAAACGTTCTCTCAATCTTCGGTTATAGAGCGTTCCTGACATCTAGTGGTCAAGTTTATACCACCAGCATGGTCGAATTAAGGGGCAGATTTATGACGACTGGCTCATCCCTGCAAATCAGCAGGGATGCGCCAGGTAAGATGTGTCACGCAAGTTTACCCTTGCGCCACCATAGATGCGCCGCATTTACAATGCGGCGCATCGTGGCGCAAGGATAAACAGATACGTGACGCATCTCCCGTCGGAAAGGTGGCGCACTGCTGGATTCGTGTCGCAAGCGCGACGCAACTCCAGCAATGCTCGTGGCCTGCCCATACATAACATGGTGCGTCACGCCTTACGCCTGCTTCAAGCAGGCGCAAGGTTTTGACGCAGCGGCGTCGGAAAAGTGACTGAGTGGAATCTTGTAGATTTCACTCAGGCACTTTTCCGAGGCTTTACTGCGCCGAACGCCCCCTGCGCCGGATCGCCCACATGAAACCTGACGCAGGTTTCATGTGGCGCAGGCTTTACAACGTGACGCATCTCCCTAGATGCGTCAAGTTGTAAATAGGGCGCAACGTGGCGCATGGTTTATGCCGCCGCTGCGTCATAAGTGACGCAACGGCGGCGCAAAAGTGGCACAAGGGGCTCGTAAATCTGCCCCTCACTGTGTTGGTAACTTTCGATGTGAAGTTAAACTATGACAAAGTAGGACCTTTAGGAAGGGGCTAAAGCGGTGATTAGGTCATAGGTGTTATAGGCAACTGCGTAGATTCATTATTCATCAAGGGGGGCAAAGGGCTAATTTCCAAAGAATCTCCCCCTGTAGAGCTTCGTGAAAGACAATAAATAAAAATGGCAAAAGAGAGAACAAAAATTAAGAATATGAGGATAAAATAAAGGATAAGAGGTTAGTGAGAATGTGCATAAAAACTTAGCTTTCATGCACTATGCGATAGCCAATCTTGATTCATAACTGAAACTACAGCAGGAAGTCAAATATACAGAATGAACTCCAAATACTAAAAGTCCACGATGCAACAACTACCATAGAAATGGCAGGGTAGTTAATGCTAGGCTTGAGCTTCAAGGCACTACATCCCAGGTCGTTGCTGACACTCGACTATGCACAACAGGCCTTGTTGATCTATGGTATGTTGAATCAGTCTGGAAATAGGAGTAGTGTTCCCTTGAGAGACAGCACTGCTTCCTGAGGTCCCAGACTGTCAGATCTGTGTAACTTGCTAGATTTGCTTATTTTTTATGTGTGTTTTTATAGCATGAACGAGACTCATTAGGGTAGCAGAGCATATTGCAAAGAAGCAGAGATGTTCACAAAAGAAAGACATGGCAAGAGGCCCACAGTAGAGAGAAGGGTTATGGTACATAGTAATTGTCTTTGAATTCAATTCAAGGCTAGGGACCAGCTGAAGTATTCATTGAGTTTGGGGTGCTGGCCTGTTCTCAGGTGATAGCTCATTATTACTGTGTTTATTAATAAATCACTCATTAGAGTCGCACATTGCCAGCAAGGAACTTACGGGTCACAACTGGAAGCAGCTGTGGAAGAGAAGCTCCTCAAGAACTTTCTTAAAGTTGCGTAGGAGGGCATGTCCTCACAAGGAGAGGAACTGAGTTGGGAATCTGGGAGTGCTCCCCAAGATGGAAGGTATATTTTTAGAGTACAGAAATATTTATTAAATTTAAGTATAGTATACAGTGAACACAGTACAGAAAATAATACTGTAACGTAAGGAATGAAATATGAAGCAATTACAAGAGAAATATAAAAACATCAACTTACATCAATATATTGAACCATATGAATAAGTAACAAAAGGCAAAAAGAAAAACAAGAAGGTCTACAATGAGAAGTATGACATAAAATAAGATACAATAGTATACATTTCATAATGAGTCACATGTATTAATATATGAGTCCAATGTAGACCACATATTGGGCCTAATAACAGAGTAGTCATTACAAGTATGTACTAATGAGGATTGTCCACATCTCAGGAAAATGATCCATTCCCACCAAGCAGTAACCGATAGTAGTTTGGCATCCTTCCAATTTGAAGTAATTGATTTAATCACAGTAGAAATAAGAAAATCAATAGTTTTCAATCCTTAGGAGATAATACAGTTTTAAGAGAGTAAGATTTATAGATTGATATAGGAAACAATAAAAGTACTTGGATTTTAAATAGCTGGTAAATAATATTCCACATTTCAGACCAAAATTTAAAAATAACAGGAGAGTTATACATTATGTGCTGTAAATCTCCAGTAGCCATTTTACAATGGCAAAAGTTTGGTGTATCTAAGAGCTTAGCTTTTAATAATTTATCTGGGGACCAAAAACATTGATATAGTAAATAAATATTAGTTTGTAGAAGAGTGGCCGGGAGATAACTAGCGATATTAAATCGCCAAATATCTTTCCATTGTACATTTGAAGATGGTATAGTTATGTATGATGACCATTTTTGATTAAGAACCATAAAGGGGGAAAGATGAGCAGAACGTTTTTATACACCTTTAGAGGCTACAGTTCCTGTTTGGCTAAACAGGACTATAAAATAAAATCCATTATAGATAGCGTAGCAGAAGGTAACAAATCATTATATGTATTAAGGATGGTATTACAGAGTAATTCATACTTAGCAAATTCAGATTGAGGCAAATGATCATATTTCCTTGACATATATCAGCAATATAAAAAATACCAGCACTAATCCATGAATTCCAGAAAGAAATTTTGTTTATTTAATTTGAGATTGGGCTTAAACCAAAGGGAAACTTTTTAGAGGATTTAATAGCAATAGAACATTTTTATCAAAAGATAAAAGGGCAATCTTTGATTTCGCATTAATGGGTGAACTTTTTTCAAATTTACTATTTGTCATGGTTAGGAGAGCAGGCGGAGGATATGGCGCTAGTTTGATTTTCTCTAATGTGAGTTATTTTGATGAATTAGAAGGATGGATATTTTAATTACACAGAGACTTACAGGTTCAGGTTTTGGAGAAGAGAGCTATTTTGACATCAAATGACCATGTTCAGGTCTCAGATAATACACAGGTTTAGACCTGAGGCACAAAGGCTGTATGTCCAAATCTCAGAGATAGAAAACTATCATCGACTTCCCCACACATCTTCTTTTACTATAGGATCACCAACGAAGGTCAGTCCTCAAAGCAATAAGGAATCATGCCCCATAAAACCATCAAGTGTGATCAGTGAGTTAAATCCAATATCTAACCTCCTCTTAAAATACGTGCCTCTAGGACTCCCATGACCAGCTTCTCAAATCCAAATTATCAAAAATGAGAGAAGTGGGTCACAGTGTCTCAAAAGAAAAAATGTGAATCATAAAAATCTCACTATTACGATCTCCTCCATGTGCTCCCACGACAACATCAGAACTCTCATCCTTTAAAGTTCTGCTTCGCAACTGTAGATCACCAACCAAGCACAGCTTTGAATTGGCAGACATTTTACAATCCATCACTTCGACTTTCTATTCCTAACAGATACATGGCTTGCAGGCTGTACTAAAACTCCTCATCCCTCAGGTCTGTATAAGCATCAGTCAAGATCATGAAGGGAAAATAAGAGACAGAGTGGCTCTGCTCCAGAGATCTGATACAAAGCTCAAAGACCTGAAAATAAATCGATACTCCACCTTCCAATGTTTACCTGTTGAGACAAGAAAGCTGAAAAGCCACCAATGTTTTTCCATCTCCTCTATCACCCTCATGTGACACCATCTATTCATAGATCAATCTTAGAGCTTATTGCGGAACTATCCAACTCCTCCACAAATAGCATCTTCTGAGATGACTTCCACCTCCAATGAGGAGACAATAAGGTCATGGCATTATTGCAACTATCCCTCCTTTTGCAAGACATAGACTTCAACCAATACTGCTCATCACCCACACAAAAAGTGTGAGATCCTGAAACTCCTAATAGCCAAAGAATGCAGAATAGCGGCATAGATCCTGTACATTTGTCAGTTCGCTACCTTATTCCATTCTCACTTCTCTGTACAATATCAACCACTAGGGCCATTGCCAAATCATCCCTGAATTTGGAAATATTATCAAAGCAAAATGCAACTAAACACCAACATGACAAAAATTACTGAGGGTGAAGTACAACTAAGTCATGACTCATGTGGCTAATGAACTTGCACAAATAAGTTGAACACTATAAAAAACAAGTCCTTTCAATTGTTCACCAGAGTGACAGAACATCTGAAAGTGTTCCAGAGCAACAGAACATGTAAGGCGCAAGAAACTAAATGCTACTACCAGAACCTTAACAACTACTGCTAAGTATCTAAGCTTTCCTTTTTCACAAAGGTACTTGGAATTGGCGTGGAAAAAATTTCATTGGGGAAAGCACTCTATTAAACAAACTACAGTTGTGCCTAAGATCTGACTGCAGCAAAGAGACATGATTCTATAAGTAGTAGAGAAAATGCTACACATATCAGACAGTGGAGAATCCCCACCTCCGCATTCTCTTTTAACACTTTGTGGCATTCAACACCATTTATCATGATTTGTCCTGAAGAGATTGCTTGTCCTGGCTTGAATTCTGTCTAATAACCAAACCAATGTCAAAAAGTAAAACTAAGTAAAACTATTAATTATCTCTTAAATCCTACACCTCGTCAACAAGATGTCCTGCAATGTTTCAGCCTCTCCTCAACACTCTTCAGTCTGTACATAGAATCTCTCACTTGCAGCTTGAGGAAACACAACATCTTCGATCTGGACTTGGTTAGTACTCAACTTTACATGACAGTCTCCTCTCCAGAGATCATCGTTTAAGATAAGTGTCCACATGTTGTTAATAAATGTAAGTTACTTTATTCTTCAGGTTCAATTATAGGGATAACAAATGTAAACTCAGCATGTCGTAGCTCTAACATAACACCCCACTGAGAGCCACTGATGTCTTCGGCTCATCCCTTCCATGGTACACTACAACTGTCTACAGAGGAAGCCAATCAAATATAGAAGACTGCCAATCCAACATTCCATGCACACCACAACATGGCAGAAGCATCCTCAGGCAACTCATAGTGCAATCTCACAATGCCCTAGGCACACCACATCTTTCTTGTACAGCAAAGAAGAACAAGAATATCAACATTTCGTTCACACAATACTCGACAAAGTGCATCTTCCATGTTAAACAAGAAAGACCACCACTGCAACCATGCATTATCTATGATACAGCAATTAGCAATGCTCACAAAAATTAGAGGTGACCTTCATGCATGGATGTCTCAACCGTATCTCAACTAAACACTCAAGAAACAGACTGTTCCTGATTTCCACACCAAAATTCAATAAACCAGTGCAAAACTGGCTTGAGGCTATAAACATGCTCGACTACAAACCGTCCTTAATTGAAAACGTGCATTCCTGGGATTCATTCTGTACAAAAACCTGAACCTGCACAGCGACATAAATGCACTAGCTAGAGAGACCCAGCACCAAATCACACCACTACGAGGAATCAAACCCCTTCTCTCTGCTGAAGACTTCAAAACAGTTGTCCAATCTAGGGTACTTGTTAGGCCTGTCAGCCTTAGGGTGGTCTTCCCCCAAACGTTTTTGCCTTCCTCCTCCATTTTTGCTGATCTTGTTTTGCTGGCCTTTGGTCTCTTTGCACTTTACCACTGCTAACCAGTGCTAAAGTGCGTGTGCTCACTCTTTAAAACATGGTAACAAAGGCTTAACCCCAATTGGCATGTTTAATTTACTTAGAAGCCCCCAGTAATGAGGCACTATGTGTACTCAGGGCCTATAAATCAAATGCTACAAGTGGGCCTGCATCACTTTTTGTGCCACCACTGAAGTTGCCTTTTTAAATATGTCTCAGACCTGCCATTGCAGACTGTGTGTGCAGTTTTAAACCTCAATTTCGACCTGGGAAATTAAATCTCTTGGCCTAGCCCAAACCTACCTTTTCAATACACATAGGTCACCCCCTAGGGTAAGATCTGGACAGCCCAGAGGGCAGGGCTCAATGTATTAAAAAAGTTGACATGTCCTTTAAGTTTTACGTGTCCTGGTAGTGAAAAACTCTTAAATTCCTTTTTCAATGCTACCAGGCCTACCTCTCCCATAGGATAACATTGGAATTACCTTATTGCATTCAATAAGCTGCAACTTCCAAATCGGAACAGGTAACCAGTTCATGTATGGTGTCTTCGGAATTGTAATGAAAAATCCCCTCTTATGGTAAAGTCGGATTTTGGATTACAATTTTGAAAATGCCACTTTAAGGAAGTAGGCCTTTTCCTGCCTTAGTCACTTAGTATCTGAGCCCGGTCACACGACTGAGTGTAGCTGACAGTTGAACTTTATTTATTCCTCCTAGTCAGCCTCATGAAATATAGGGATTAGGTGTCCCTGGATGGCCCATCACAGGCAGGATGGGAGGGTGGTGCTAGGCACAGCTTTACTTATACTTGAATAGGCTGTGTCCAGCCTCCTCAAAAAAAGGGCTACAAATCCTGTGTAACTAGTCAGGAGCCAGGACTTCAAAGGGAAATCTCTCAAAGCTTCTCCCACTTCAAAGGCAGAACTGGGTATAAATATTGGACCTCAGTAACCAACTCTTCAGTACACATCTGGACCTGTGGAGAATCTGCCAGGAAGAAGGACTGCTGTGCTGCTGAAAGGACTGCCTCTCTGCTGGACTGTTGCTATGAAGCAACTGCAGCCATGCAATGTTGACCTGCTGCCTGCAGCCCTCTTGTCTCGGGGAGAAAGACTGAACATGCATCTGCAGAAACACAGGGCACCAAAGTGACTCCAAGGGCTAGTTGGCTGACCTCCTAACTAGAGCTTCAGTGACAGAAGGCTCCTACAAACCTGAACCCAGCACCTGGACTTTGCCATGTGTGAGTCGTAGCCTGCTAAGTGGTACCACCCCAGTCCTAGACCCTTGGAAGTTAGACTAAAGGTGCTCTGCCAGCCCATGCGTGGATCCAGCAGGACTGACGCAGCACACATAGAAGTTGCAAGTCATCATTTTTAAAATGATTGTTTATGTGTAGGATGAATACCTTCCTGCACATAAACAATCAATGGCATTTTGCTGTTTCTATGTGTGCTGCACAATGCAGCACACATAGAAACAGCAAAAACGAGGAGAAATAAAGCATTTCTCCTAATTGTGCCATGTTAAGACCAGGTTTTTTTGGTCTTCATTGGGTGCTGCTCCTTATTTACGTCACCCTTGTAAATATGGGGCAGCGTCAAAATCAATGGGTGTTGCGGCGGAACGCCCTCCGCAACACCCATTGCCCACCCCTTTCAATCTACGTATAGCGTGAAAGGGTGACTTATTTACAAGGCAGTGTTAAGCCACGTTAAGTGGCTTAACACTGCATTGTAAATAAGGCAAAGTCCGTATCGCCACAGGAACGTCGAAAAAAGTGATGTTCCTGTGGCGATCACTGCTTGTAAATATGCCCCTAGAACTTATGGCCAGTATCTAATTTGTACAAGAATGAGTGCCGGTGCCCAAAGCTCTTCTCCAGCAGTGCTATTAAAAATCAGGCGTCGAATACCTGGGCTGCGTAGTCTTGAATTTACCTCAGGCCTCTTTAATCGACTACCAGACACTCCCTGCCCCTTTATCTCACTCTTGCCATCCCTGCTTTCTCTCTTTGTGCCGGTTTTTCCGTCTTTCTTTTTTTCTATTTTTTCACTTGGAGTGCTTTTCCCTCTCTTGCTCGCGGTCAAAATCTGATGAAGAAAAATAAGTGCCAGACATAAAAAATGAGTGTAGGTGGCCCCCACCGGCAACCACCGGCTCAAATTAAGCACAGCTTTTGGCTCAGGTTTACCCACTGTCTCCAGGGTTTATAGAACAAACTCTGCTTCAAACTAAATCTGATTCACATTATACTTTTGCACTTCTAATTCCATTTCTGGAGAAGCTTTCTGGCCCTGGGGTGTTGAGGAATGTTTGACTTGTATCACTATTAGCACTACCCACTAAAATAATAGAAAAAGAGGTCAATACCCAATAGACAATTGTCTCCATTTATAGGATTAAACCATCTTCTTTATCCTTCACAAGCAGGGGTTTGAGCTTTACACAGTCTCAAGTCAGCTTTAATATCAATCGCTGAATACTTAGGAGGAATATTAGGTACTAGACGAAGGAGGAAGAGAGGCTTTGATTCTATTGAGCTTGAATGCCGCTTTCGATACAGTGACTCACGTAATTTTTAGGCAGCATTCAAGGGAAAGTATTGGAGGCAAAACATGTCTTGCCTGCTCCTAGCTCACAAACCCTATGTCATGTCAACAATGTCTGAAAAGCACTAAGGGCTGCAATAAAAATACTAAAATTGAATAATAAAGTTAGTTTGTTTTGTACCTGACATACAAAGAATACATTGAATATAACTTTGAAAGTAAGATCTTAACATTGGTTTTGAGTAAGCTATGTCCTTTCTTAATGTTCTAAATTATTCTGTGGGCCTTTAGGGGTGTAGCCCACCTATAGATTAGTCCCTAGGATATCACACAGATCCCTGTCCAGGTGAAATAGACCTCAAAGACTATTACTTCTACTCCTAGCAAAAATTTACATAGTTTACACTGGCTTCCAATGTAAAGTAGAATTATTTTTAAAGCACAGTGGGGCTGATTCACAAAGGGCACCCGCACTCATGGCAGAGGCCCTGCAGTCATGGAGCGGTGGCCCGCACTTGTGGGCAATGGGTAAATGCAGTACGGAGGGCCCGCCAGTGGCGTAACGAAAACTCAAGGGGCTCCCCCTGGAAAGTACATGCAGGGGTCCCCCCTACGTTCAGAAACCAGTCAGGAGCTCTCAGGCAAGAGGCTCGCAGTTACTGGTGCCCGCCCCACCCCCGCACCGCGGGTGCTTTTTTGTTACATCACTGGGTCCGGCCACAAGTGCAGGACCTCCACCACGAGTGCGGGAACTCTTTGTGAATCGGGCCTTGCGTATTTGCCACAAGGCTTGTTCGAGTAAAGGACCGATAACTTCCGGGCCCATGTCACGCCTTATTGTCCTTATTGGACCCTTCGCTCTTTTTCATGGTCACTACTCGCAGTTCCCACGGTTAAAAAAGTGCAAACAGGAGGTAGAGCTTTCTTTTTCCGTCCCACTAAATTATGGAACAAATTTCCTCTTCACATCAGAGTTAAACTGAATTATCTGTTTTTGTATGAAGAAAAGCAAAATGTGGCTATATACGTAATTTTAGAACGAGGTTTTCATTCAGGTAGCACCAGGACACCTATGTAGGGGTATTTGTTGCACTTAATAAATATATCATGCATTCATTCATTCATTCAGTAAGTCAGTCATTCACGATTCAAGCTTTGTGAGCCCTGAAATAGAGCCTTGATGTCTAAAAACTAATGCTTGCAAGAGCTGTCTAACTTCCGGGGCAGCTTTGCTAACATTTACCCAGACTGTGTAACTCGAGGCAGTGCTCTGCTGTGGGAGGGGGTGAGCATGTGACAGAAGGCCGAGATGCCTGACCTGTCCTTGGATCACCTTTAGAGCCACCAGGAGGCTGGCTTCTCTGCCAGCGCTCTCCAGGTGTTTGTGCCTCTGGGCGTGCCAGAATCCAGAGATCGTAAGGAGAGCCGCCTCGCCAACAAAACATCCAGTGTTTGAACAACATCGTCTCCTCCATTGAATGTTCTGGCAGCGTTTTTGGCACAAGTCAAACAATTTCATCAGTCAGTTTATAGGAATGATCTATATCATGTACCTGAGTGATATTATGATTTATTGCAATACAGCAGAACTAATAAAACACTCTCCCCTCGTACAAAGAGTTCTTGCAGGCTACTGTATCGCACAACAGAATGCTGATTGCTGGGATTGTCTCAGCACTGCGATTCTTTATAATGCACACGTTAAAGTTGTTACATGCACTTCCCATCGTTTTGTACACTAACCTTCAGCTCGGGCCCAAAGACAGAAAGTGGGCATTTAACAGCAATTAACTCCATCTGTAGAAGGCGTTAACCACTTTTAATGACTTGAAGATAGGGCAATAACATATAATTATTTGGTAGTCTTGGAAAAATGTAAGATAGAAGTCTGGTATTTGAGGCTCGTGGTCTCTTTGCAAGGACTGGCAATTAATTTGGTATTTTAATGGTATATCTTAAATACTTTTTGCAGGTTTGTCATTCACTTTTGAGGCATTATTTTGTCTATATAACAATTTAAAAAATACTTGCAGTTAAAATCCATTTCACCCAGCCCGTTAGGAGGTTAAAATGAAATTTATTTAGAACATTATTACAGATCAAGCACACGTATCCTCAACAATCTATATGCATATATCATGTGTAGACAAACATACATATTCATATCTAAATGTATTTCCTTATAATGTTAAAATTAACTGACTTAAACTATTGAAAAAAACGTGCCTGTGAAGTAAGAACATGCTAAGTAAAGGACTTAAAAATTACCTTCAATGTAATGACTCCTCATGTAACACCCACAATGTGATGACTCCTGATTCGAGCCTAATTATTTGGTAATCTTGGAAAAATGTAAGATAAATGTCTGGTATTTGGGTCTCACGGTCCCTTTGCAAGTACTGGGAATTAATTTTTGTATTTTAATGGTATATTTTAAAGGTTTCTTGCAGGTTTGTCACTCACTTTTCAGACACTAATTTGTCTATATAACAATTTAAAAAATACTCCAGCTCTCACCAGGAATTTAGATTCATTAAAACATTAATGAGAGAGAGAGAGAGCGATAGAGAGAGAGAGAGAGAGATTCTTTTTGTCAGTGTGGGCATGTAAAGAGGTAGGGTGAATTTCACCATACCAGACCTTCTCATAAAGCTCTGCACAACATTCTCACCTCACACAACCAATTGGTTTCCAACAATCCTTCTCTTTACAAGTCTTCTTACCAGCCAGGCCTGTTAGGAGCTTTTGTGGGTCCTTGGGCAAAACCTTTTGTGCACTCCCTCTCTAGCTTGTAATCCAAGAAGTGCCTCATAATTAGGCAAAATATTTGATAGGGAAAGAGAAAACAATATTTGGTGCCAACTTGAGGAGTTGGCACGTTAGCTGCATCCCAAAGGAACAGGCCAGTTACTCTTTTATTATTTAAATACAGTTTATGCCCTAGAAAGGGCAGGGCTGGGACAAAGAGCCCTGGCTACCCTGACCTTGTGATGGTCTTGCTCCAACCTGTGCATATAATCCCAGACAATGTCTATGTTGCGGGCCTGCATATGGCAAACTGGTTCTTTAATGTACAGGTCCAGATTGGCCATGTGCCTTAACATTGGGGTAGCCCAGTCACAGCCTTCAAGGTCGCTCCTCTGCTGACTCAGTGCTCTATCACCAATCTGATCCCAGGTCGCACCATCACATCTACCAAGTCAGGGGTTCCCTCTTCAGTGGTGGAGAGGGAGAGCCTTTCAACATGGACCTTTCTACAGAACGAATCAGAGAGAACAGACCCAAAGGGGAAAGGGATATTTAGGCAATGTGGACCCACTTTCAACAGGGTTATCCAATAGAGTCCAGTCAATGGTAAATGATTCGCACCTTAACATAGAAGAAGCTCACTCCAACCCACACATGCCACCTGGGGTCTGCATTGACTTGAACTTGGTGGGAAATTAGGATCCAAGCTCTGTTTGGGTATGGAGTAAACCAGAAGAAGGCAGAGAGACTGGTACCCGGTATATTCCAAACTCCTGTATTCTATATTTACATCTTATCTACAGAATGAGGTACCAGGTTCCGTGGCTTACCTTCCTCTCTTTAGGAAAATAAACACCTACTTGCTCACACACACACCGGCACATACCTACAAATACACACCCACAAAACACAGACTTACAAAGCATATGCACAAGGACACTGACAACCACACAGCCACACACACAAATATCAGCCAGTGCTTCGTATGCATTTACTTCGGCATTCTTTACATCCCAGTAAATATGTCAGGAGTACCTTTACATTATGTTATGTTACATCAAGATTGCTTTTACCTTGAATGTAAGTAGGCGAGTATTATTTCTGGCCAGTCATATATACGTATGTATGTATGTATATATGTATGTATGTATGTATGTACACATTCAGTGAAAAAAACAAAGGGTAAAGGGCAGCTGCGGCCCATGCAGTTAAGAGCAGTGGGGCGATATTTCGACAGACGTCATCGTCTGTCGAAATCCCCCCTCACCCTGCCCCACCACCCCACTGCAGTTACCTGTATGGGCCGTAGCTGGTAAAGGGGGATTTTCACTGTGGAACATGCATTCAAGGTAGAACAACTGGACTCCACAGAAAACATCTGGATGTACTGTTTAAAATCATTGCATCCAGCTGGACTGAACTTCACTGGCAATGCCACCTGATTTCTGCATATCTCAAGAGTTCTCAGGACTGCATTGATTCCACATTCCAAATGGAATCTTCACTCATGATGCTTTTTGGAAATCCAGCAGTATCAGTTGTGCAGCCACTGAGCAAACAATCTTGTACTACCAGAGGAAGGCAAAAGGTGAAATGTAATGGTAATATATTTTTGTTCTTTGGTGAGTCCATCTGTTTGACTTAGTCCCATCATGACAGGAACGAATCAAACCGAGGTCAATGGGAGTCCCCTCGCAAGGGATCCCATTGACCATGGTTTGATCCATTCCTGTTGCAGCCACTAGGCCCACCCACATAAGTGGCACAGGATTTTTATCAGCACAAGTGGTGTAACTCTGGATGGTAGGAATGTTGTGGATTCTGGAAATTTTCATCACAGAAATGTAAGGAAAATGTGTGAAAATGTGTTGACTTTCAGGCAAAGTTTGAGGCTTGAGGGTAAGACAACCTCATGGGATACACCAAGACACACCACCATGGAATCCCCCGGTTGTCGAATGTTTTAAAAAGTCTGTGGTAGGCTTGCATGGGTGGCACTCCAACACGGCCAAAATACCGCAGCTACCCCTATTGCTTATCTCTCAACATAGCGCTTTGGGGTCTTTTGTGTCACGGTCTCTTGGTCCACCCACATAAGTGGGATACCACGCTTATCGGGCGATATGTGGAAACTCAGAGGGGTAGGAAATGTGTGGCTCCCCCAGATTACCGAACTTTCCGTTACAGAAATATGAGGAAAATGTGTGGGTTTTTTTCCAACGTTTGATATTTTCAAGGGCTTTTGGGTAAAATTACCTAGAGAGAGCCTCACGAGTCCTGCACTCCTGGACTTCCTTGGTTGTCTAGTTCTAAAAAATGTGCAGGTTTCCTAGTTTTCCCTAGGTGCTGTATAAGCTAAGGCCGAAAACCCACAGCTACCCACATTGAGAAATAAGGGTCAATTTCAGTGAACAACTGTGATGTGTTCATGTTACGTATTCGGCCATTTCTTGTCACAGGCACTAGGCCTACCCACACAAGTGAAGTAACATTTTTATCAGAAGACATGTGATATTAGGGCCACATGTAGGATCATTTCATTTTAGGACTTGCAAATTTCGATGTTTAGCGACGCGCAATTTGCGAGTCACACAATGAAATGTACAACAGTGTCTCAGACACTAGTTGAGATTCCCAAATGGGTTGCAAGGGCCCTGCCTCAACAATATTCATGAGGCGGGTCGTAATTTGTAACCCATGGGGAATGGCCAGCCCTCACAGAGATGGTGGCCTGCGGGCGTCAGCAGACCATCATGTCTGTGACTGCTTTTTAAATAAAGCACTTTATTTTTTTTTAAAATGCAGCCTGTTTTCCTTAAAGGAAAACGGGATGCATTTAAAAAGAAAAATGAAACGTTTCTGTTTAATTTTTTAAGAGTAGGCTGTGGTCTGTGTGACCACTGCTTGCTCTTAAAAAACATTTTTGCTGCCAGTCACAAAGAAGAAGGGTTCCCAGTTTGCGAATGACTTATCACCTACGTGAAGTAGGTGGTAAACTGCAATTGTCTTGCCACCGCATTCCGATCGCAAAATAATCATACATGACCTTGTGACTCGCTATTAGGAAGGGACGCCCTTGGCACACCCCTTCCTTATAGCGACTCGCTAACCCTATTTTGCGAGTTGGTAAAAGGTTACCAATTCTTAAAATAGCGTTGATATCTGCTACAACCCTTTTTAGTGGTCTTAAATGGCCAAAATCTCCGTTTGTGACCCCAAAAAACAGCCGTACATGTGGCCCATAAAGAAGAAGAATATTTGTTATTACCAATTGAATTTCATGGCAAGCAAGGCACAGAGGATACTATTATACATAGTTCCTTCATTGTACCTATACACAGCAAATGTAGGCCAGTGTGTAAGAAAAAAGACAATTTGAAAAATGGCCTCTGAATCACATGCTGGTATGGGTGCCCCAAAGTTCAGAGATGGACAGATAACCGCTGCTCCTAAACTACATATTGTGTGCCCATTTTAGAAATACATAGGTTCCCTTGATACCCATTTTTCACTGTGCATATGTCAATATATAAATTGGTATACACTGGGTACCCAATGCAAAAGCATTGTATGGTGCAACTCAGTTGTCCACTCTGGGCACCTCGGGTTCTTAGAGAACCTACAAATCCTATATTTTCCTGTAACCATAAAGATCTATCTAGTAGATGTAATGGCATATTGTTTTTGTAAATCGGCCATCGTGATGAAACCTTACAAATGAAAACATTGTCACAAATGGCTGTTTTTTCCTACTCATTTTCAATATTTCTTTATTTCAACAGTTAGTTTCTTTGGGAAAACCTTGAGGGAGCTACATATATTATTTTGCCGAACTCAGACTTTTGTCTACTTTTCAGAATTCTATAGCTCTTCTGGGTCACCCGTGGGAATCACACTGGTGTCTACCACAAACTGGAAGTAGGTTGAAAGTTCAAAAAATAGGAAAAATGGGCGCCCTGTTAGAAGAATGTCAAATCTTTGGTAAAAAAAATGGGTTTTTTGATTCAGCTATGCATGTTCCTGAAAACTGGGAAGATGGTGACATTGGCACAGAAAACCTTTTGTTGATGCCATTTTTAGGAAACAAAACAGACATTATTTTGTGGCTCACTTTTTTCCTATTTTTACCCAAAAAACTCAAATTTTAGCTATATTTCTCGGCTCCATCCATGGGAATCTACAAATCCTGGGTACTTTTAGAACTCCCAGACGGAAAAAATTTGCCATGGATACCTTATGTGGAAAAAACGTCATGAAACCCTAAGTGCAAACGACCACAAATAGCCAATAAAGGGCTCAGCACAGGAGTGGAATCCCTGGCAGTTAAGTGGTTAAAATGAAAAATATTTTGACCATTATTACAAATTAAGCACACTAATGCTTAACAATATATATGCATATATATGTGTATACAAACACACATATATAAATATATTTCCTTATAATGTTAAAATTAAGTGACTTAAACTATTGAGAAAACTTACCTGCGAAGCAAGAACCTGTGAAGTAAAGGACTTAAAACTTACCTTCAATATAATGGCTCCCGATGTAACACCCACAATGTTATGACTCCTGATTTAGAGCCTGGAAAAGTAACATATGCAATACACACATGCACTCTGTGGGAAGAGAAAGAGATGTATACATATGGAACTAATTATAACAACAGCAGCAAATAGTAACTTGCTATGCATAAAGCCTTTGAGATAATAAGTCTACATTGGAGGTTTTGTTATTGTTACAGTACTGATTCTTTCACTGCATCATCTTCAGTTGGACATGTAAGATTTGCTTCTTTGCTGAGCTGCATTTTCAGTTAATAATGTTGTGTTACTAAATACTCCTTTACCTGTTCTAAATCAGAGGGCAGTCTTTTAGTCATCTTTATTCAAGATCATAAGTTTTATTCGTATTACATTCAATAAATCAATCATGAACAGAAATTGATCATCAAAAATGGTTAATCAAAAGTCATCAGAAATACATTAAGCATGTTCCATAGAGAAAGACTCCCTATTCTAAGATTCGGGCAAAATGGTGTCAGTCAGGAACCACAATGCATTCAAAATCGAGAGAGTGAGATTTCAAGCCTAAATCTCATAAATCAATACAATAAATCAATAATCGATCAAAGCAGAACTTCCCATGAAGAGAGGTTCAAGAAATTAAGTTCTCCACCTACCGAGGTGTCTGGAAATTCCTGCCTCTCTGCTCTGTACCAGCTTGTCTAGGGGCACAAAAGACTAGTGTGAAACCCTTTGTGAGTGTGCTGAGGCAGAGTCTTTGTGATGTGGAAGTCTGGTAGGTGACTGCTCCGCCCCCTATCAAGTCAGAGATGGTCCATCCTGAAAACAGCTATTCTCCCTTTGTCTCACTATCTAGGAGTAATACACAAAGACCAACTGCCAGCTACACCTATTCATGTGAGCCAAGATACAGGCTGCAGGCACCAAATGGTTGGGACAACAAAATGCCAACTTTCTCAAAGTGGCATTATTAGAATTGTGACTTAAAATCTGATTTTCCCATTAAAGAGGGTTTTAAATTACAATTCTTTAGACACCAACCTCGACATTCATACTTGCTCCAATTTGAAAGTTATCACTTATTAAATGAAATAAGGTCACCCAACGTTATCCTATATGAGAGGTAGGCCTTGCAATAGTGAAAAAAACAAATTTGAGAGTTTTCCCTACCAGGACATGTAAAACTTAAAAGCACATGTCAACTTTTTTAATACAATACACCCTGCCTATGGGCTGCTTAGGGCCTACCCTAGGGGTGACATATGTATTAAAAAGGAAGGTTTAGGCCTGACAAAAGGTTTATTTTGCCAGGTCGGAATTACAGTTAAAAAGTGCCCGCACAACCTGCAGTGGCAGGCCTGAGACATGTTTAAAGGGCTACTTTAAGCAGGTGGTACAATAGTACTGCAGGCTTAGTTGTAGCATTTAATTTACATGAACAATCTAATGAACAAAAATGGGTTCAGAAAACAGGAGGGGTGAAGGCAAAATGTTTGGAGGCGAGCCTGCAGAGAAGGCCAAGTACAACACACTTGGCAAATTACCCAACAATAAAGTTTTGGAAAACCCACCAAAAAACAAATCATGCATTGATAAAACCAAACATCTGGTAGCCAACGCCAAACCCATTGGCTTTGTCAATGTTTGTTTATGCATATAGTTGGACTGATGAAAGCAAATCCAAAGTGACGAACTGTGAATTTTTAGAACAATTGAAACGTTCAGTTACCGTCACTTATAGAGCGTTTCTGACATCTAGTGGTCAAGTTGATGCAACCTATGTGGTCAAATTTACTGTGATAGTAATTTGAAATATGCAGGTGAACTACGACAAAGTCTGACCTTTAGGAAGGGGCTAAAGAGGTGGTTAAGTCATAGGTGCACCGTGCAATAGGCAACTGTGCAGATTCATTTTTCATCAAGGGGGGCGTAGGGTGGAGGGCGAATTCCTAAGAATCTCCCCCTGTACAGCTTTGTGAATGACAGTAAATAGAAGATGGCAAAAGAGAGAACAAAAAGAAAGAAATTGAGGACAAAATAAAGGATAAGAAAAAGAAAGACGTGGGGTTAGTGAGACTGTGCATAAAGGCTTAGCGCTCATGCACTATGCAATAGCCAATCTTGATTCATAACTTAAGCTACTGCAGGAAGTCAAATAAGCAAAATTAACTCCAAATACCGAAATCCACGATGCAACAACCACCATAGAAATGGCAGGGTAGTTAATGCTAGGTTTGAGCTTCAAAAAGAACTATTGATGGACAGAATGCAGAACGATGTCCTACATTCACCCCAGTAGAGAGATCGGGACCTAAATCTATCATTTTTTTGCTCCCCATGCCATTCCAGTTTGAACCCAGCTATATGCAAATCAGTCTTGACCCTGCGCCCAATGTGAACAGTCCAGCCCGAACTGCCAGGCCAGGTCCTCCCTGGACTGGAAACAAGCATCCTAGAACCGGTTTCTGGGTTTCACCCCTCATCAGCCAGGATAGCTTGACTCCAGTGGCATGGAGAGCACGGGACCCAGGTCTGGGCATACCCGTCCCACTGGGGGTGACAAATGCAAAAAGAACAATTGATGGACAGAATGCAGAACAATGCCATACAGTCACCCCAGTACAGAGATCTGTGCGTAAATCCATCATTTGTTTGCTCCCCATGCCATTCCAGTTGAACCCAGCCATATGCAAATCACTCTTGACCCTGTGCCCAATAGGAACAGTCCAGCCTAACCTGCCAGGCCAGGTCCTCCCTGGACTGGAAACAAGCACCCTAGGACCGGTTTTGGGGTTTCACCCTTCATCAGCCAGGATAGTTTGACTCCAGTGGCATGGAGAGCACGGGACCCACGTCTGGGCATACCTGTCCCACTCGGGGTGACAAATGCCAAAAGAACAATTGATGGATAGAATGCGGAACAATGTCATACATTCACCCCAGTACAGAGATCTGAGCCTATATCCACCGTTTTTTGCTCCCCATGCCATTCCAGTTGGAACCCAGCCATATGCAAACTGGAATGGCTCATTACAAATGTATATGTCTCATATTGTGTCTCTCTCTGATGTTTTTAATATTGTGTGAAACAACCATTTGTACTGTTTTTAATTGTTTTATTGTGACTTTGTATACATATGTATGAGTAATTTTTAAACATAATAAGATTAAATTTGAATTACGTATATTTGTTTTAGTTTTCCCTTTCAAGACTGGTGGAGTGGAATCTTTGAGTACTTCTGGGTATGTGAGTTGAGAAATTGAATACTAGTCTTCCAAGAGTAGTAGAATTTTCAAACCGTCAAAGAGTATCTACAGGTCCAGAAGTGTACTGAAGAGTTGCTGTCTGAGGTCCAATATATATATTCAGTTCTGCCTTTGAATTGGGAGAAGCTTCTAGAGGTTTCCGTTTGAGGTCCTGGCTCCCGGCTAGTTATACAGGATTTGCAGTCCTTTATATGGAGTCTGAACACAGCCTATTCAAGTGTAAATAGGGCTGTGCCCAGCTCTGCTCTCCCATCCTGCCAGTGATGGGCCATCCAGGCATACCTAAGCCCAATATTGTGTGTGGCTGCCTAGGAGGAATACATAAAGTTCAACTGTCAGCTACACCTAATCATGTGACCCAGGGACAGGCTCAGGCACTAAATGGCTAAGGTAGGAACATGCCATCTTTCTAAAGGTTTAATTCAGAACAAGTGTTATGTGCAAGTTATACCACTGTAGCTCATGTATAATTAAAATATAGAGACTCATAATTATTTTTTGAATGAGCTCAGTAGGGTCACTGGTGGTGTGCCCTTGTAAGAAATATGTCAAATGTTCTCTGGATGGTATTCTACAAGGGTGATAAATATAATTTCTGCATCGAATAATCATTATCTACACAGACCCCAAGAGAAAAACAAAGATTTGATTTGTATTTTGTTGTCATTTTTGTGGTGTTCATTGTCAATGTGATTTGTTTAATGTTGTATGTATTGTAAGTGAGTTTGTCTCGGTGTATTGTAAGGTTATTGACTTTGATGAAATTTGTATAAATTGATGAGTATTGACAAAAACAAAAAAAAATAGAAAAATAATTTGAAAATTGAAAAATATTGCCTGAATAAATTCAAATGATCATAGTAATTTGAGTGTGTGATCTTTAAGATGAATGGTTGATTGAATGACTATCAGTACTGGCATTTGTATTGTTGATTATCTTTCTAAAGGTGGCATTTTCAAAATTATAATTTAAAATCCGACTTTACCATAAGAGAGGATTTTTACTACAATTCCAAGACATCATACATGAACTGGGGACCTGTTCCCATGTGGTAGTTACAGCTTATTAAATGTAATAAGGTAACTCCAATGTTATCCTATGGGAAAGGTAGGCCTGGCAGTAGTGAAAAAGGAATTTAAGAGTTTTCACTACCAGGACAGGTAAAGGACATGTCCAACTTTTTAAATACATTGCACCCTGCCCTCTGGGCTGTCCAGGGCTTACCTTAGGAGTGACATATGTATTGAAAAGGTAGGTTTGGGCTGGACCAAGAGGTTTATTTTCCCAGATTGGAAGAACTGCACTCAGAGGCTGCAATGGCAGGCCTGAGACATGTTTTAAAGGGCAACTTCAGTGGTAGCACAATAAGTAGTGCCACTTTACTGGGGACTTATAAGTAAATGAAATGTGCCAATTGGGGCTAAGCCTATGTTACCATGTTTTAGAGTGAGCACATGCACTATAGCACTGGTTAGCAGTGGTAAAGTGAAAAAAGAACTAAGGCCAGCAAAACGAGATCAGCAAAAATGGAGGTGGAAGGCAAAAACCTTTGGGGGTAGACTGCCCAAGGCTGACAGGTCTAACACTTAACCATGACAGGACAACTGTTTTGAAGTCTTCAGCAGGGGGAAGGGATTTGAATCCTTGGAGTAGTGTGATTTGGTGTTGGCTCCCTTTAGCTAGTGCATTTATGTTTTTATGCATGTTCATGTTTTTGTATTGGATGAATCCTAGGGATGCACGTTTTCAACTAAGGATGGTTTGCAGGTGCGCCTATTTATCGCATCAATACAGTTTTGCACCCGTTTATAAAATTTTGGTGTGGAAATCAGGAACAATTCTGTTTCTTAAGTGTATAGTTGAGATATTGTTGAGACATCCGTGCATGAAGGTCATGTCTAATTTTTGTGAGCACTGCTAAGTGTTGTATCATGGATAATATGTGGTTGCAGTATTGGTCTTTCTTGTTTGACATGGAAGACTCACTGAGTCGGGCATTGTGTGATCACAGCATTGTTATTCTTGTTCTTCTTTGCTGAAAAAGGAAGAAATGTTGTGTCTAGGGCATTGTGTGATTACACTATGAGCTGAGTGAGTTGCTTCTGTCATGCTGTGGTGTGCCTGGAATGTTAGGCTGGAAGTCTTCTATATTTGATTGGCTTCCTTTGTAGACAGTTGTAGTGCACCATGGAAGGGCTGAGCCGAAGTCATCTGTGGCTCTTGGTGGGGTGTTATGGTAGAGCTACGACATACTGAATTTATACTTGTTATCCCTACAATTGGACTTGAAGAATAAAGTAACTTAAATGCATTAACAACACGTGGACAGTTATCTTAAAAGAATGATCTCTGGAGTGGAGACTGTCATGTAAAGTTGGGTACTATCCAACTCCAGCTGGAAGATGTTGTTTTGCCTCAAGATGCAAGTGAGAGATTCCGTGTACAGACTGAAGAGTGTTGGGGAGAGGGCAGAACCTTGCAGGACATCTTGTTGTCAAGATGTAGGATTTAAGAAAAGGTTGATAGTTTTACTTTTTGAGATTGGTTTGGTTATTAGACAGGATTCAAGCCAGGACAAGCAATGTCTTCAGAGTGTTATCAAGAAGTCATGGTAAATGGTGTTGAATGCCACAGAGTGTTAAAGGACAATGCGGAGGGGGTGTTCTCCACTGTTTGATATGTGTAGCATTTTGTCTACTATGTGTAGTATCACTGTCTCTTTGATGCAGTCAGATCTTAGGTACAACTGGAGTTTGTTTAGCACAGTGTTTTCTCCAAATAAACTCTTTCCACACAAATTTCAAGCACCTTTGTGAAAAAGGAAAGGTTGGATACTTGGCAGAAGTTGTTAAGGGCCTTGTAGTAGCATTTATGTTTTTGCACCTTACACGTTCTGTTGCTCTGGAACACTTTCAGACTTTCTGTCACTCTGGTGAACCATTGAGACGACTTGTTTTTTATCGTTTTCAACTTATTTGTTGCACTTGCAAGTTCAACCGCCACAAAGTCATGACTTAGTTTTACTTTACCCTCAGTAGTCTGTATCATGTTGGTGTTGAGTTGTGTTTTGCTTTGATGATATTTCCAAATTCAGGGATGTTTAGGTAACGCCCTTAAAGATTCCAAACAAGATTTTATTTTTTTTCAGTTCTCCCTGGTGGTTGATATTGTACAGAGAAGTGAGAATGGAATAAGGTAGTGAACTGACAAATGTACAGGATCTATGGAGCTATTCTGCAATCTTTGGCTATTAGGATTTTCAGGATCTCACACTTTTTGTGTGTTGTGCTGAGCAGTATTGGTGAAGTCAATGTCTTGCAAAAAGAGGTATAGTTGCAATAATGCCATGTCCTTCTTGTCTCCTCATTGGAGGTGGAAGTCATCCCAGAAGATGTTATTTGGGGAGGAGTTGGATGGTTCTGTAATAAGCTTTATCGATTGGTCGATGAATAGATGGTGTCACCTGAGGGTGATAGAGGAAATGGAAAAACATTGGTGGCTTTTCAAGCTTTCTTGTCACGTCAGGTAAACACTGGAAGGTGGAGTATTGATTTATTTTCAGGTCTTTGAGCTTTATATCAGATCTCTGGTGTAGAGCCACTCTGCCTCTTATTTTTCCTTCGCGATTCTGACCGATGATCATATAGACCTGAGGGATGAGGAGTTTTAGTACAGTCTCCGAGCCATGTATCTCTTAGGAATAGCAAGTCCAAGTGTTGGATTGTAAAATGTCTGCCAGTTCAAGGCTGTGCTTGATCGAAGATCTATAGTTGCGAAGCAGAACTTGAAGGATGAGACTTATGATTTTGTTGTGACAGCAGAGGAGATAGGAATATTGGTAAAATTTTTATGATTCACCTTGTTTCTACTGAGACACTGTGATCCACTTCTCTCATTTTTGATAATTTGGATCTGAGAAGCTGGTCATAGGAGTCCTGGAGGCACGTATTCTAAGAGGAGATTAGTTATTGGATGTAAGTCAATGATCACACTTGATGATTTTATGGGGCATGGTTCCTTATTGCTTTGACGACTGACCTTCGTTGGTGGTCCTACAGTAAAAGAAGATGTGTGGAGAATTAGATGATAGTTTTCTAGCTTTGAGATTTGGACAGACAGTCTTGCTGTCTCTGGTGTGAACCTGTGAGATAGTGCATTGTCTGAGGCCTGAGCATGGTCATTTGACATCAAAATAGCTCTCTTGTCTAAAACCTGAACTTGTAAGTCTCTGTGTAACTTCTAGGATACCTTTACTAAATGAAGCAAATGTCTGATAGATTTGTGTATCCTATGTAATCGATCTTTTGTTTAAATCCAAAGCATGTACACTCTCTGCGACATCATCAGTCAATTGATACTATGTAAGGTTTAAGCTGTTTTCACCTGTCAATACAAGGGTCAGGGATTTTGCACTTTGGCACGCCCATATCTCCAACACTAGACCTGAGCTGCTGCAGATCTGAAATATGCTCCAGGCCTGACCAAAACCATCATAAGTTTGAAATCTGCTTCAGATAAGCCCGGATGGACCGGGTCCTACTAGCAGTTGTCTAATTCTTTTAGTAGCTACTTAAATGATGGGGTCCTAACTTCTTCTGACCGTTCAACTCCCTGAGCCGATTCCCAATAAATGCTCGCTCAGAGGCAGTCCAGAAAGATGAATTAGAATTATGAGGCGGATGTACTGTTTGCAGTAGAGACCTGGTTTCATGATGTCTCTAATCATGACCTACTGCCACTCCTTCAGAGTACACTATTGGTCACCGTGACCTCCCATTATAAAAACAGACACCATATATGGCAAAATCAGCCCTAATACCAAAGAAACTCGCGGCATTCAATAGTTACTCAAAACAAAGGTCCCTCTGGAACGGATTCACGTTTATTATAGCGATTAGCCACAAAACATATTCTAAGCATACAATTAATTAATGAAACCAATATTCCACTCTAGCCTTGAGTACGTTAATTTAATCAGAAAATCTATTAAACCCACTTGCAGCATAGTTATTCATAGAACACAAAAGAATGCGCAGTTATCAAAATTAAAATACGCTAAACAGAACAAATAAAGAATGTGCAGTGTGTCCCAATGTCAGGGCCATTTCTACCATTAGGCAAGACTATGCGGCCGCCTAGGGCGGCAAAAGGGGGAAAAAAAATTAATTTGAAGTCAAACAGCAAAAAAATTGAGCAAATTAGTAGAAAAAAAATGAAATAGAGGAAAAATTAAAACATCAAATTGTTTTCAGAAGCATACAGAACAATTACTTAATAAGTGTTTACTTTGACTAATGTAAACATTGCCTCTACCTACCTCAAAAGTAAGAAAGTAAAGAGCCGCTACTGAGTACGAAACGTAAACAAACATGAGTTTGGGAATCCCCTTGAAGTGAACAGCTCTCGACCTCGAAAGCGCATTGGGTAGCACCTTCTACAATTCGACGTCACGTTTGGCGCCACGCCATGTTATACAACGATTGTATGTATTCTTTGCTGCGTCTCCACGTCGATGGGATATACTGAAACGTCATATACCATCTTTGACTATAAAACCTCTGAGTGATACTCGGTGGTCAAGCAGGATCGATGCCTTAACTCCCATCAGGTACCAGTTACCGCATGTGTATGATGCGTTGTTTGAAATTTCTGAAGATTCAACTCTCAAAGGCTCTTCTGGTACCATGACTAAGGCTGAAGCTGAAGGTCTTCTAAACAGCATATCTTCATTTAAGTTTGTTGTGGCAGTTGTAACATGGCACAGTATATTATTTCAAATCAATTTGACTAGTAAACTGCTGCAAGAGAAGCACTTTACTCTTGAGAAAACAGTAAATGAGCTTAAAAATACAGAGGAGTATTTAAAAAACATGAGGAGTGACATGGAATTTGAGAGAGTTTTGGTTGATGCTCGAGAGCTAGCTGAAGAAATCCATATTGAGCCAATTTTTCAGCAGAGATAAGAAGGAGGAAAAGGAAATTGTTTGCTTACGAATCAGAAGATGAACCCATCGCTGACCCCAAAGAGAAGTTCAGAGTAATTTACTATTTTGCAATATTGGACACGGCAATTAGTTCTATAAAAGAACGATTCACACAGTTGAATGAAATTGCAAGATTATTTGGTTTTCTATACAATATAAGTGACCTCAAGATGAAAACTTCCAAAGAACTCATGGATTTGTGTATCAAATTGGAAACAGCTCTAACCCGGAGTAGACCTGGAGAAACCCCATCTTTTCTAAAGGACATTGACGCGGCAGCTCCCTGCTCGGAACTTTCAGGAATAAGTCATCGAATACAAAAAAATGCGAAACCCGAATATGTGCTGAACTATCTGTGCCAAAACAAGTTAGAAAATGGTTTTCCTAATTTGTTTGTAGCTCTTCGTATCCTTTTGACTTTACCGATATCAGTGGCAAGTGCGGAGAGGAGTTTCTCAAAACTCAAATTAATAAAAACCGATCTGCGCAGTTCCATGAGCCAAGAGAGACTCATGGGACTAGCCACAATTTCAGTAGAAAAAGACATGGCTTACCAGCTTGACATTAGAGATCTTCTTAAAGACTTTGCTAAAATAAAGGCAAGGAAGGTACCATTGGATTAAGAGAAAGAACCCAAAACACCATTGAAGTTAGAAGAGAGAAATTTAAAAACGAAATAAAATATCATGAACAGTACTTATTTAGTTATTTAATGTTTGATGTGTTTTATTGTTTAATGTTGAATACAAGTTCTTTTATATCTAATGCATTAATTCTTCTAGCCTGGAGGACAGGGGGAGAGAGTGATGGTAGTAAAAGGGAGGGGGCGGCATTTTTCAATTCTCGCCTAGGGCGGCAAAACACCTAGAAACGGCCCTGCCCAATGTGACAAACCACAGAGAAGTGAACAAGTGGCAAGGTTCATATACAGGTAACAGCTTTCATTATGTCTTTGTAAACACACACATGTAAGAATCATGGGCCAGATTTATCAAGGGATTGTCTTGCCATTGTGTCAAGCAGGGAGTCACAAGGGCAACGCAAACCCTAAATCAGATTCACCATGCAACATAAGGCAACCTTGCGTGGTCCTGCATTGCACAGTAAATCCGAAGAAATGTAAATAAGGCAGTGCAAGTCACTGCCTTGCTTTGCTCTGCCCCAGGGAAGCCTTCCATAGGTGCAGCGTGGGAAATCCCACGCATCCACCCATGGAGTTTGGCGCATTCCCAGATTTACCAATACAGATAAACCTGGGAATGCGTCAAAATGCTACACCTTCCTAGGTGAGGCACAATGAGGAGAAATATCTTTATTTCTCCTTGTTTTTTCCTCCTTCTAAGTGTGCTGCATTCTGCAGCGCACTTGGAAAGCGGAGAAAGCCTCAGAGGATTGTTTTTGGGAGGAAGGTTTCCCTTCTGGCACAATAACAAATCCGCCTAAACCCTACGCACCCTTGTACCATGGCACAAGCTTGCCCGCATTGGCGCTAGGCAGCAGTTTAGTGCACCTGCGCAGGCAGAGAGCAGGAATGCGCCACATATTGCTACATATGGTGCATTCCTTCCCTCTCCCTTTCACGCAGCACAGCGCAGCAAGTTGTCTCGCTGCGTTGCGGGGAACGTTGATAAATCTGACCGCATGTGTTTTGAGTACACATTAAAAAGAAGGAGGCTTAGCTATTATTCACAAAACCTCACAAACATATCCGTCTCAATAGTGAACCATTTAGTTTATCAGAGTCTCTTTTATTTAAGATGTTTTTAGACAGCTCTGTTATTATGTCAGGCCTTCTACTGTATGGCCTGCTAGGACCATGCACTGACTTTAGCAATGAGTTAGCAAACTTTATTACACAAAGTTTAAATAATTCTCCAACTTTTATTGTGTTGGTGATATCAAACTCTGGTCTGATGATGTCTCCTGCCCGGAGGCTGCTGAATGTTTGAACCATATGACCATTCCGGGACTCTACAAAGGGTTAGTCACCTACCCATGTTGTCGGCCACAGTTTGGACGCTAATTTTTGCTTTTGAGGTGTTTAAGGTCTCACAACCCATCTCAGTTGCTTGGTCTGATCACCACACCAGTGCTTCATTTGTAAAAACAGTAAGTACCAGGGCGCTCACCAGGAGGCCACCGCAGCTTGCACAAGCCATTGCCCCAGTCAGCGCTGCCAATGACAGCACCAATACATCTACTAATCAGCACACTTCTACAAGTGTGACAATTCAGACTGTTTGAGCCACTGAAGCTTTAAGAATGGCTTGGGCGGCAGGTATTAGTTGTTTTTAATGTATATTGAATTAGTAAACAACTGTTGTACTGCTAATCTCCACATCACACAAACAGCGCCACCATGTGGTAGCTGTCATAAGTGCTGGTGTTGAAAATTAAGTGCCAGCGTCAAGCACCGGAAACCACAGGCTCAAATTAAGCAATGCACCCCACCAGACCTTTCTCAGTTTGCTTTCCATGGAGCACAACAGCAGCCTATCACTCTACTAAGGAATATTGGTTAACCTCACGGGCATGGGTTAAAATCAATAAAGATAAAACTGTCTGGTGCACTTGCCTAAGGTAACTGTTTGTAACACTGGTTATGAGGTAAAGAACAAGGTTGACTAATATAATTTATGGTTGTGACAAGAGTTGAATACTATCGCTGCACTGAGAAGATCAAAAGATCAAAACGAAATGAATGTTAGACGGAGGAGTTTAGAATCAAAGGCTGTCTATCATGAGGCATTACAACAAAATGATTTTTTTAAAACATACATCACGTTTTTTTGCTAACAGAATTGATGCTACCAGCGTTGCCGGCAGATTTTTTCTAGTGACGAAAAATTGTGTAATCCGTTTCATCTACCATCTGCTTTTATTCATCCTCAATCTCTAAGTGATGAACTTTCAATTTTTTTAGGTAAAGATAGATGAACTCTCAGCAGATGAAGAAAAATCAGTGCCGGTCCCCAAAAATGATTGCTGGTTGCCCCCACCGGCAACCACCGGCTCAAATTAAGCACAGCTTTTGGCTCAGGTTTACCCACTGTCTCTAGGGTTTATAGAACAAACTTTGCTTTAAACTAAATCTGAGTCCCATTAGACTTTCGCACTACTAATTCCATTTCTGGAGAAGCCTTCTGGCCCTTGGGTGTTGTGGAATTTTCGACCCCTATCACTATTAGCACTGCCCACTGAAATAATAGAAAAAGAGGTCAATACCCAATAGACAATTGTCTCCGTTTATAGGATTAAACCATCTTCTTTATCCTTCACAAGCAGGGGTTTGAGTTTTGCACAGTTTCAAGTCAGCTTTAATATCAATCTCTGAATACTTAGGGGGAATGTTAGGTAATAGACGAAGGAGGAAGAGAGGCTTTGCTTCTATTGGGCTTGAATGCGCTTTCGATACAGTGACTCACGTAATTTTGAGGTAGCATTCAAGGGAAAGTATTGGAGGCAAAACACGTCTTGCCTGCTCCTAGCTCACAAACCCTTTGTCATGTCAACAATATCTGAAGAGCACTAAGGGTTGCAATAAAAATACTAAAATTGAATAATAAAAATACTTTGTTTTGTAACTACATCTGCGGGAGGAGTTAACCACTGTTAATGCCTTGAAGATAAGGCAATAACACATAATTATTTGGTAATCTTGGAAAATGTAAAATAGAACTCTGGTGTTTGGGGCTTGTGGTCTCTTTGCTAGTACTGGTAATTAATTTTGGGATTTTAGTGGTATATCTTCAATCTTTTTGCAGGTTTGCCACTCACTTTTCAGACACTACTTTGTCTTTATAACAATTTTTAAAAAACCTGCAGGTAAAATCCATTTCACCCAGCTGTCTCCAGGAATTTAAATTAATTGAAACATTAACTGCAGTGCAAATTAGTTTCATATCTGGTCATATAGAGAATGATACATTAGTATGCATCATCAAAGAGGTACTTTTTAATCGGAGGGTTCTGAGTGACCTAAACAACCATTCATGGAGTTTTGCTGTTTGTTTGTGTGCTGCACAATGTAGCACACATAGAAACACAAAAACGAGGAGAAATTAAACATTTCTTCTCGTTTCACCATGTTAAGACAAAGGTTTTCCCTGGTCTTAATTTTGACGCAGCCCCATATTTACGCCCCCCCCCCTTGTAAATATGGGGCAGCGTCAAAATCAATTGGTGTTGCAGCGGAACGCCCACCGCAACACCCATTGCCCATCCCTTTAACACTAAGGGGCCGATTCCGATTCGGGCCTGAAATCTCTCCGACCGAGCCGGACCCGGAGAGATTTCCGACTGAATCGGACTTGTGCAGCCCGACCGAACGAGTACGATGCGTCCGTATGCTATCGTACTCGAGTCGGTCGGACTCCCATTGAAGTCAATGGGAGCCGGTCGTACAACGCGTACGCGGGCTCCCATTGCCTCAATGGGTGCGAGGCGAACAAGGGCGCCCCCTACAGCGGGTACGCGGCGAAGCGACTCGCGCCGTACACGCACAGGTAGGGGGGACCCATGGGTCCCCCCTGTGTGCGACTCGCGCGGCTACGTGTAAAGGGGGGTCCGACACTGACCCCCGAAGTACGGCTCCGACTGCTCTTTCGAGCCGGACGGCGCGTGTCGGTCGGACTGCTCCCGGTGCGCATCGTACTTACCCGGCCGGGGAACATCTCCATTGTGCGGTGCAAGTCGTGTCCGAGCGAGTCGGTCGGTGCGGTTAGACCCGGGAACGAGTCGGTCAGAGCGGTTGGGACGCCCGAACGAGTCGGTCGGCGAATTCGCATCGTACTCGCTCGTCCGGACGCGCGTACGAATCGGTCGGGAAATAGGGCTTTGAATCGGATCCGGTTATGCCAAATCCGATTCGGAGCCCTACCGGCCGAGATCGGAATCGGCCCCTAAGTATAGTGTGAAAGGGTACCTTATGTACAAGGCAGCGTTAAGCCACATTAGGTAGCTTAACGCCACCTTGTAAATAAGGCGAAGCCCCTATCGCCACAGGAATGTTGGTAAAAGTGATGTTCCTGTGGCAATAGGAGCTTGTAATTATGCCCCTTAGTCTCCACCATACCTATAAAAAAAACACTTATGTAGCAGGGACCTGATTCATAAAGGTGACTTACACTTTTGAGTACCTTTAGACTTTCGAGTAAGTTTACTACTCGTCGCTATTCACAAACTGCAGTATTGCAGTAATCCAGCACTAGTCATGGCCAACCAGTGGTACTGCAACACCCTCTGATAGAAAAGAATGGAGGAACGGACTTAAAATAAAACCCTATAAGGAAATAATGTTAAATTCAATTAAATTATTTCAAAATAGTTACAAATATAAATAAATATAAATTAATAAAAATACTATATACTTATTACTTAGCTATAAATTATTTAATGACTTATTTTGAATCAAAAAATAATGTAACAATAAATGTTACTCATTTAAAAAAACATTTTTACATTAGTTTTTAAATTCAAAATTGATTATTCAATAACATTTGTTCTCACATTCGTTTTTTTAAGTCAAAATAGGTATTAAGCATTTTATAATTGAATAATAAATATGTACTTTTTATATATTTATGTGACATTATTTTATATTCATTTATATTTTTATCTATTTGAAATAATTTTATTAAACATTATTTCCTACGGGGTTTTATTTTAATTCCCTACTATTTTCTTTGGGATGGTGTTGCAGTGCCAGTGTTACCACTCGGACTGCAGGTCCAAGGGGCTTACAGGGGTTATGACTCTTGCGTAGTTGCAGGCACTCTCCTGTGTTTCCTCCTTACTCTGTGTGCCACTTCCAGACCAGGTGTGAATGGGCTACTTACCCCTTTGTTCTTGCGGTGTTGTCCTTCTGCACCCATTTTCTCTTTTCTGCCTGTTCTTCCTTCTTGAACGCGTACTCTCGTGAGAGTACAGCAATTTTGTTACGAAAAACACCCCATGTCACGTGAGAGAGCTGCGTCTATATAGACGCGCGTGTATCGTTGCCAAGGTGCTTGGCTTTGGCTTTGGCTCTTCCGGTTCACGGGAGTAGGATCTTTTGCTGTGCCCTTGTAGTTCTGGGTGACTGGCATTCCGCCGCCCTCACCCCTCTTGCTCGTCGGGGACCGCTAGAGCACTTCCTTTCTTTGACATTCCGTTCCGCGTGCCTTGCAGTCCACCGCGCACGCCACGCTGTTGGTGAAGGACCGCAGGAGCAGGTCCTCATTGGGATTTATCTGTGCGCTCGGCATTTCCGCTGCACGCACCTAGCCGTTGCTTGAGGACTGCTGGAGCGGTTCCTCTTGGGAACTTGTTTGTGCACACGGCATGTCTGCCGCACACACCTAGCAGTCAATGGAGGACCGCCGGAGCGGTGCCTCATTGGAAACTGGACAGTGAGAACGGCATTTTGCCGCGCTCACCTCCCTGCTGAATTGAGGACTGCTGGAGCCGTTTCTCTGTGGATTTTGCCTAGCGTGCTCGGCCCCCCGCCACGCACGCATTCCGTTTCTCTCATCTCAGGAACTGCAGGCGTAGTTCCTCCTTTTCACTACACATGTGCTCGACAATCCGCCGCACATGCTCCAGAAAGTCTCTCCTGGAACCCTTTGTGAAACTGGGATCGTCTTCATTCCTTCTACACTCCCTTGATTCCTCTTCAAACCGTATGTTCTTTTTTTGTGTAACTTATGTGGGTCAGTGCACTGTCCATTGAACTTATAGGCCTATTTTCTAGTGAGGATATTTTTTGTTCTCTTGTGGGACATGTTCGTTTCAGGGACCGACCTAAGATGCTTTTCTGGACTCCCACTGAGCATATGCCTATCTTCTCGCTACCACCTCTGGGCATCTATCCCCCATGATGTGCAATAGGGATAGTCTCCCATTTTCATCATTTACCTTCCCTGGATGTTTTCTCGATGGTTGTGGTGAGTAGCATTATAAAAATGAGTAAAGAAAAGGGGAGGGATTGTTGGGGTTGTTAGAGAATGAAACAGTCTTCTCTGGTGTTGCATGGTTTCCAGCCTCTTACCTGTTTCTTGTGTGGTTGTGTTTTCCAGAGTGTGGCGGCGCCCAAAGTCCAAGTGAAGTGAGATCAACCCCATTCCATGTCCTAGTCCTTTCAAAGGAGTCCTGCGGCCCTGCTGTGCTGACGACTTCTCCCAAGTGTATTCTTTCCTTTCTTCTTCCTTTCCCCTTTGGGACCAATCACCCATGCTGCTTGATCAGCGTGGAGGGTTGGTCTGGAGGTGAGAGGGGGGGACTATCTCCGTTTCCACGGCTCCTGTTTTTCAGGTGAGTGGATTCGCGACAGCCAGTGGGTGGGCATATGTAGTGCTGGACCTACTATAAAAAGTGTAAAATTTACTCAAAGTGTAAGTTACCTTTTTGAATCAGGCCAGGAGTTTGTGAATGCTGAATAGTAGTAAACTCACTCAAAAATGCAAACTTACTTAACCAAGCTCAGTGTCCTTTCAAGTTCAGAACTGCCACAATTTGCAAATGCAGGATTTTTTTATTTTCTATATTATTCACTAATGACTGCCACTTTTATTTTTGTGCCGTAGTCTGTTTTCCATCCCAGTCCCACCCTGGCAGATAGATAGAAGAAAGATGGATCGTCGGAACTGGCCTTGTGGATTTAAACAGGGAGGTCAAGAAGACTCTTGACCATTTTGAAAATTGTGCTGGTCGAATCATACACAGTGCTAACGTAGTTCGAAAAATGAAGGCATGTGCAAAGTTGATCTGTGTTTTATATTCCTTGAGAGCACACCAATAATTATCTTTTGTATTTGTATTGTAAGCATAAGAGAAGGTCTGGAGGTGTTCAGCTGTTTTACGTTTTTTTTTTTGTGGCCTGGACTTCTGAAACTCATATGGCAGAGGGAGTCCGCTGGTAAGTGCTGATTACTATTGAGCAACCTGGCAGATGCAAGATAATGTAGATTTTCATCAGACCTGTTGGTCAGAAAATCTGGATTTTATTAAGGACACAGAGGCTAATATTGTTTCATTCTCCTTTAATGCCATTACAAACAGCAGCTCCTTTAAAAACAAGAACATTGCACACAACACAGTTCCATCACTAAAACAGTAGAACTCTGAATCCTCATCCTCCTTTTTGCAATCTGCATTTACCAACTAAAAAATCAGTCTATTTAAACAAAACAACAAGTCCCCAGTAAAAATGTCAAAACTCCTGAAAATCCATGAAATCCTCAAGGACAAACATAGTGCTTCTTCAACTATAGCACCCCATCTGAAGCTGCTCATCTTCTCACTGCTGTGCTCGAGCTGTAAAATAAACAACACTATTAAGTCTGGCTGAGACCAAGGGAGGGATAATATTAGCCCTGTGTCTTTAATAAAATCCAGAGGTTCTGACCACCAGGGCTGATGAAAATCTACATTTTATGGCAAGACCGGAGGCAAACTTTATTGCAAGTTCAAAGCTTCCTCTAAACAAGAAGCCGCAGTTTCCACAGGCTTAAAATAATATTTTCTGAAAACTGCATCATTCGACCAATCTGCACACCGTAAAAATGTCTTGTAAAGCACCCCAAGCATAAAAGCTTTCAAAACAGATGCACCTCTCACAGAATGAGCTCCAAAAATGTTTACATCCACACCAGAACTCTTCAACACTTCTTTCACCAAATGAGCAAGCGTTGGAGAAGACACTGCTTTATAAGGCCTCTGAAAAGAAATAAGCAACTGTTTCTCAAATGATAAACTTTACCTACACTCTCACGCCTCAAGCCACCTGCATATTGAATACATCCCTTTAAAAAGCCTTGGTTCTGCTAGAGTGTGAAAGGGTCATCATCAGACCCATATTAAACAAAATGTACTCTTGATCCCCATGTCCCTGTCAATTTTTGATCTATATCACTACTGCCCTTTCTATCTAAAATCTTAGGAAAAGTAGTCTTGACACAACAACAGCCCTTTATACAGTTAAGTTGCATTTTCTTGGAATCACAGGCCATGATCAGGCCAGGTTTTGGGACTGAACCAGTGATCACATTTAGATGACTTACAAATGTTGGTTGATAGTCGTAATTTGTAAGTAGCAATACTCTTAGACTGAACCACATGTTCTACATCATCAATCATATGATCCTTTACCAACACCTGAGCAATCTTCAAATAAAAGGGACAGTATTTGAATGGATAAAGGCTTTTATCTGATAGAATTAGGAACTTTTACTTCCAGGCTTTCCCAGCTATTCAGGGGTGTCCCCCGGGATCAACTCTTTCCCCTTTATTATTTAACTTTATGTCCAACCTTCAGAAATGTTACTTAATTCAATGTGTTCACATATTTGTATGCTGATGAAACTCAGTTCCTAATAAAATTTGAATAATGGCCCTGGTAATCCCACTTCAATTGTCTCTATTACCCTGGAGTCCCTGCTCTTGGAGAAACAATAACTCTCTTAAACTTAATCTATCCAAGAAGGAAATCCTGTCAATCTTTAACAAAGTAAATCAGTGGGATATTTCCTTGGGGCCCCTTGTTATGGGAAATTGTCCTACCCACATGTCCTTGGTAAGAGACCTTGACATCATCTTTGATCCAGAACTGACAAATAGCCATCATTGTTGAACTATACTCTTATTAGATTAAGGATATCCTCCTTTTCTATCATTTAGTCATATGGCAATGGTAGCCAATGCCTTTGTTCAGTCTACTACTGGTTATGGCAATTCAGTCTATCTTGGACATCCTAAAAAGTCCATCACCCGTCTCCAAAAGTGCAAAATGTACTAATCAAATCAAATCAAATCAGGGACATTTGTATCGCGCTCACATCACTCGAAGGTCTCATGGCGCTCGCAGACGGCTCTGATGGAAGAGATAGCTCAGATGTCAAATAGCCATGTTTTCAATCCCTTACGAAAGGAGTTGTGATCCGGCGTGGTGCGAAGGTGGAAAGGGATTTTGTTCCATGATGCTGGGGCGAGGAAGGAGAAAGACCTGCCTCCTTTTCTGGCCATATGAACTTTAAGAGGGGTAAGCAAAAATGTATTACTGGATCTAAGCGTCCTGTGTGGTTGGTACCAACATAGTTTCTGAGACCAGTATCTAGGGCCTTTACCGTACATCTGTTTGTGGGTCAGGCAAAGAACCTTGAAGAGGATTCGCTTTCTCACAGGGAGCCAGTGTAGAGATCTCAAACAGGGTGCGGAGGGGGATCTGGATGGGAGATCCAGGACCAGCCTAGCCGCGGTATTCTGCAAAATCTGCCGTCTATCTAAAAGGCCTTCATTAATTGAGAGCAATAGAGCGTTTCCATAGTCCATTCGGTTTATTATTAATCCTTGGACCAATGGTTTTCTAGCCTCAGTTGGGATCCATTTGAAAACCTTCCGTAGGCTGCGAATTACTCCGAAACAGGAACCAATAATGTGGTTGATCTGGTTTTTCATGGACAGTTGATTGTCCATGTGGAAGCCTAGGTTTCGTACCGTCTGTTTGGGTGTTGGACAAGGTCCAAGGTGGAATGGCCACCATTCATTGGACCAGTGCTCAGATGCATTGCCGAAAAGCATGATCTCCGACTTGCCTCCATTCAGTTGTAGATGGTTGGAGCTCATCCACCTGTCAATGTGGGACAGACATTTGTTGAAACGCTGCTTAGTTTCAGCGGGGTCTGGACCAATGGTGATCAGGATCTGAGTGTCATCTGCGTAGGATATGACATCAAAACCGTAGGATCTGATCACTTTGGCCAGAGGAGTCATGTACAGGTTAAAGAGTGTTGGGCTCAAAATAGAGCCCTGTGGCACTCCCATCCTAACTGGTCTCTCACATGAGATGTTGTTTCCCATCTGGACTGTTGTAGCTCGGTCGGTAAGGTAGCTCTTAAACCACTCGAGGGCATTGCCTCTGACACCTATCTCCCCAAGGCGATGTTCTAAGATGCTATGGGAGATGGTGTCAAAAGCAGCGGACAGGTCAAGTAGAACGAGGATGGCCGACTGATGTTTGTCCAGGGTTAGCCTGATGTTATCTGCTACCTCGACTAGAGCCGTCTCGGTGCTATGCGCTGCCCTGAAACCAGACTGGGAAGGATCCAACAGTCCCTGGCTCTCAAGGTGGTTGACAAGCTGTTGATTAATCAGAGTTTCTAAAATTTTCCCAAAGTATGGGAGCAAGGAGATGGGACGGTAATTTAGGAGCAGTTTTGGGTCGGCAGTGGGTTTTTTCAAAATAGGCCTTACCCTGGCTGCCTTCCACCTTTTTGGAAATACCGCTTCCGAGAGTGACTTATTGAATAGGCCTGTGAGTCTTTCCAGTATCGCTGGGGCAATTATGGGAAAATTTTGGGGGGAATAGCGTCGGTGGGCGAGCCAGATTTTATCTTCAGCATAACAGTGAAGTGTGTCTTAATGTCGAGCTTGACAAATTTGTCCAAGATGTGAGGAGGATCAGGAGACAGGCTGGACACATCTTCAGGGTTGGTATTTTTACCTGGTGGTGGAAAGGAGCGGTAGATGGCCATGATTTTCTCATCAAAGAATTCGGAAAGGGAGTCTGTCCAGGTTTGGGAATTAGGGATCGATGACTGGTTGGCGGGAATTGTGAATTCTTTAAAAATTTGATAGAGTTCTCTGCTGGAATTTTCTGCCTGATTTATCCTATTTAGGAGAAATAGTTTTTTTGCTGATTTAATATCAGTCAGATAGCCACAGTGGATATTTTTATATGCCTCGCGATCCGCCGATTTTTTACTTTTGCGCCATTTTCGCTCCGCAGTTCTACACCTAGTTCTAATAAGAGCAGAATGCCACATAAAACATTTAGACCCGGTCTTTGACTATTTAAGCCAGCTGCACTGGCTGTCAGTTGAGAAATGGATTTGCTGCGACGGGTCATGTATGATGTACAAAATCCAACATGAAAATAACCCTACCTCCCTCACAAACAAATTCAAGAAATGTACCCCTGCTCTGAACCTCAAATCAGCTCACAGGGCTACATTTGAACTCCCCTGCACTAGATATATGAAATGGGGCACAAGAGCCTTCCTTGTTCATGGTGCACATCCATAAAAAGAAAATCCATCTGGAGAATCATCTCCTTCTATGCCTTTTAAAAGTATGGAGAGCTTTGAAAATGTAGATGTTCCCAAGTGGGTCCAGTCCACTTCTATCTATTTTGTCCTCAGCACCAAGTTACTTCTCACCGAGTGTGGCACACTATACAAATAACTAAATGAAAATAAATAAAATAGGATCAACTTACTAGCATATTTTTCCACTGACATGGATTTTCAGGATAGGACAGAGCACAGGGGAAAGTTTGTGTCTCAAAAATGAGTTTTCATTTTAGGATGGCCTCACCAGGAGTAAATGGGGATTAGGTCAGATCCTCAATACAAATTTCATGATTTATGTTGTGGGTAGAGATGAAACGGTTAGTTTTGGTAATATCCTGCATGCTGAGGATGTTGGAAAGATTTGTGAGGATGTGGTCTATGTGCCAGAACTGAAGAGGAAGTGTTGTTCTGTTTTTAGTGAAAAGTTGAGCAAGTATGAAGGATTTGTTCATCATATTATCTTGAACAGATGATGCTATCAATGTTAGGCATTGTGTACAAACCTTTCTTCTTGTGTGCAGGAAAAAGCCACCAGAATCATCACCTGTTTTAGAATCACTTAAGAATACAGGAGATTTGAGAATTTGCATTCACCCTTAGAGCTTAAGCAGTGTGATTTGGGTTGATCCTCTTCCGATTTTACATGAAATAGTATCGATGCCAGCAGGGGTAGAAGTTTTTTTTACTCTTCAATTGGCCAGTGCGTATCACCACATGGTCCTCGAGGAAATATCTATGTAACTAACTGCTTTTATAATGCCAGAAGGATTACTTCAATTTAGAAGGGTGCCACTTGTCTTGGCCAGTTGTGCCTCCTTAGTTTATAGGATAATGAAGGATTCTCTGTTACCTTTCAAAATTATATCATGGTTTATAGAAGGAATCTACAAGAAGGTGATGTAAATCTGGGAAATGTCCTGAGGATGTTAAAGGAAAGGAGGAAAGTTTAGTAAATGTGAATTCAGTTGTTTAGAAGTAGAATGTCTAGGCCTTGCATTCCCAAAAGATGGGCGTAGATTTAAAAAACATGTAGGGCTATTTCGGAAGCCCCTGATGCATTGTCCAAGGATCAACTAGTGTCATTCCTAGGGCTTATAGCATTCTAAGCCAAATCTGTAGTGCGATATGCTTATAAGTTGGATTCCTTGAGATGGTTATTGAAGAAAAATGTAAGCCTTTAGAGCTCTCAAAAATGGCATTGTACAGCTATAGTGTTTGAAACCATTTGATGTCGGGAAGGAGTGTATAAAGCAGTGGATGCAAGCAACGGTGGTGAGGATGCTGTGGTCATTCAGCATGACTGGAGTAATGAATGGGTTCTATGGTTCAAGAACATTCATGGATGTCAAAAGCAACTATTCCATGATTAAAAAGGATTTCGCGTGTGTACCTAGGCTGTTAAAAATTAAATAACATTTTTGCGGGGAAAAAGATTTACTTTGTGCATTGATCACAAGCCTTTAATCAAAATGTCGTGACCTGGAAGCATTAAAGTGTTGACTGCTTTATTAGCCAGATCACCGCCAAGCTGCAGTTATTTCAATGCAAAATGGAATATGTGCCAGGGAAAACCAATATTCATGCTGATTGAATTGCTTGCCACTACTGGGTGGTGTGGAGGTTTTGACGAGTTTGAGTGTGAAGTGGTGTACACTGTGTGAGATGTAAGTGATTGGAGTTTCATGTCTAAGGAGCACGAGATAACTAGGGAGGAGTGGTGTTGTGAAACAGATGCTGAATCACCATTGACATTTGTAATTAAGTATGCCCCAAATGTTGGTCCAGGGATGTAAGTTGAATGGGGAGTTACAGGTGTAATGGACAATTCACGAGGAGTTAGCGGTTGGCTGGAACATCATGGTGAGAGGCGATAAAGTAGTTTCACCGTTTGGATTAAGGCGTAATAGTTGCATCACAATCATGAAGGACATTTGGAGATATCAGGAGATAAGATGAGAATCATAAAATAAGATTGGTGTGCAGTTTAGCATGATATGGTTGAGAAGAGCGTACGTCATTGCTTTTTGTATGTTAATGGTGATAAATCAGCTAGAGCCTGCCACCACTTCATATTAAGTTTTTTGACTGTTCCATGGAGAAACATGGGTGTGGATATTTTAAACCCTTTTAAAAGTTGTCTGCAGAAAGAGTGTTTTGCTTTAGTTTTAATAGATTAGCATTAGAAGAAGCCCAGGGTAAAGATGAGCGTCACGTCTGACATCGTCAGAGAGTTTTGGGGGGATGTGTGTTCCAGGAAGGGGTTACTGGAATGTGTTATCTCTAACAACAGTCCACAGTTTGTGAGTACCCAGATGGAGGAGTATCTAAAAAGATGTGGAATTGTTCACAAGAGAATTTATGTTTATCATCCTGAGACGAACGGTCAGGTGGAACTATTCAACAGAATTGTAAACAAATACATACAATTAGCAGCCAGGAGGAGGATTTGTCCGGAGACTACTTTCTCTGATACTGGAACCTCTCCTTTTGAATTACTGAGAGGTGATAAACCAGGCTTGAACCTTGCCCTTTAGTGGTTGAAGGAGAATTATTGGAAGCATTGTGTTCCCGACTATAGGAAGATAAAAAGAAAGGCAAGGGTATTGATCGGCATAAGGAGACGCACAAACATATTGTGGTAGGTGTTGGAGAGCTAGTAAGGAACCAATTACCTAGGAACCTTAGGATTGGGAAGTCAACGTGGTCGGATGCTGGTAAGGTGGTTGCAATATTAAACAAAGCTGTGAGAGTTGAAGGGGGTGCTGTTTGGACTTCGAGTAGAGTCTTACTAAATAAACAAACAGTGCAGAAGGATGATCATACTGGTAATCATACCATGGATGACGTTGATGATAAAAAAAAATTATGATGTCTGTGAAGGTGAGCTAGTTACTAAGAATCTGGGCAGTGTGAGTTGTAGGGCAACTAATCTAGGGAATGTTGAATATACTATAGTAGATGTAAAACAGTGTGATCGTGGAACTCGTTTTAGGAATTTTCCAATTATTTTTAAAGATTTTGGAGTACATGTATCTTGAGATGGGATTTCTGTTTTCCTTGGGTCTGTGGCATATTCTTATGTGTGCAGAGTTTTTTATTTTAGTGTCAGAGGTTTTTGATTTTGGTGTGTTGGATTCTTGTCTTTGGTATTTTTGTCTAAGGCATGAAGGTGTGTGGTACAGATATTCGTGTTGAGAATGAAACGTTGTGGTATGAATGGTGAATGTGAAATGTCAGTTTTTAATGGAATGAGGAACCAGGGACAACTACAGATTTTGATCAGATCACACCTAAATGGCTCAATACAGACAGGAGTGTGACCTTTAAAGAAGTAACAAAGATCTTTGTTGAAGTTTATGAATTCATCTTGATTAATTAATTGTTGCAGTCTTTGATCATCTACAAAAATAGGCTCTCCAATTTGTGTTGCCACAGATGAACATAAACAGAGAGGCCAACACATGTTTTGCAAATTTTCATGTTAGTCTCTTCTACGGAACCTCACTATCAATATTTCACAATTAGTAGTCATATGATGTAAGTTGATATGGAAATCCTTCAATTGATGTTTATTGGGAGCTTCAAATTGTGAACCTTAACTCTGAGTGGGTTCAGTTGAACTCAACCTTGATTACATACATGTGTTTTTCTCATTGACCACAACGTAAATGTTTTTCACATTGCAAAGTATTGATTTACTTATTGCTTAAAAATTGATAACTCAGGGGCGTGGCCAGCCAAGATGGCCGTGTGGAAGTAATGCACGGCGGCTCTGCAGCCAAAATACAATATAGGGAAGACAACGATCGACATATGCCCTGAAAATAGGTGATCCTTACCCCGCTGTACAGTACAGGTGGCCAGGACACGTCTGAGGCGGCAAAAACGGAGTAGCAGCGACCAGATGGCGACAGATTGAAGACAAGCTGACGAGAGGCAGGCCTCGCGGGCGAGACAGCCGGCGTCCGAGGCAGAGGGGATCCCGTGTGGCAAAATAGGGAATCCCTCACGCCAGTGGGGAAATCGAAGGATGTGGCTCCCTCCCCCGCAGCAGAGACGCATAGAGCACCAAGGAATACCTCTGGAGATGCAGTGAGTGGGGAAAGCGGGAACTGCATGGTGGAGCGGAAAGCCCCAGCGTCCAGAGAGTAGCAAAGGGACCACAAAATGCGCCCAAGCTCTGTGGGGGGCAGCAGGAAGACGGTGACTGGAAAGGCAGCGAGTATCGGCACCGGGGAGCGCTGGTGGAGCAAAAAAATGGGGCTCCAACGACATTCCCCTCATGCCTGACCTTAAAATGGCACTGATGCGGGACGCGCCATGGGAAGACTGAAGCCTGCCCAAAGACCCAGCAGTCGGGCACCAATGGCAAATAATCCAGCTTAACAGATAAAAGAGCACTGAAAGTCCCCAGAGCAGCAAGCACACCCATAGAGCGTCAGCACAGCTGAGAAATGCACAGCTCAATCAGTTGAATGTCTTGAGACACAAAGACACACATGCAACCCAGGAGCAAAAGCGGAGGGGGGAGGCGCCGCAGTCTAGATTAAAGAGAGGACCTGATCCCACCACCACGAAGAGAGAGGTTGAAGAAACAAGAAGGGAAACAGTGAACGGCCTACCCCAGGCTATAACGCGAAATCCACCCAAAAGGCGTCCCTCAGCACCACAAGTAAACCGAGACGGATCACCCCGGGGTACTGGAAAATCAAAGGGATATAGCTGCAGACACAATCCCGCGGAGAACTCTGACTGCAATCAAATAATGTGGGCGCGATAGGGAGCGTCCTTATGCCGCCCAAAAAACAGCAAAACAATAGAGTCTCTACGTACTTCACCCCCAGGTGTTCCAAAGATCCACAACCGGCCACAGGAAGGGGGCCAGAAATGGCACTAACAAAGGAGGATCTCCTAGCGTCGCTCAGAGAGTTCAAGCAGGAACTACGGGAGGAGCTCAAGGCGGACATGACAAACTCCCTAGAGACATTATGGGCAGACCACAGTGGCCGACTCATGACGCTCCAACAAGATGTCGACTCGGTGGGAGCTCGAGTGATGGATGTAGAGACCAAGGCTACTGATCTTGAACAGCAAATGTAACAAATAACATCCACCACGAAGGAGCTCCAAACTCAACTACAAGAGGCCCGGCTAAAATATGAAGACCTGGAGAACAGGTAAAGACGTGAGAACATAAGAATCCGGAACCTGGCAGAAGGGGCAGAGGGCCCAGACCTCGAGGCCTTCATAATTGGTCTCTTTGCAGAGACACTGGTGACACCAACCATCAAAATGAAATTGGAAAGAGTGCACAGAGTGGGAAGACCCAACCAAGGTGAGAAGGCCCGACCATGCGACTTCCTGGCAAAATTACACTCACTTAAAAGAAAAGAAGCCGTCCTGCAAGCTGACAGGAATAAGGACACAGTGGAGTTCCAGGGATTCAAATGTGACCTGTATCAGGATATTGCGCCAGCGACTCTCATGCGATGACCAATCACTGAAAAATTGAGCCAAGAGAACATTAAATATAGATGGACCTATCCCTTTGGTCTGGATTTTGAATTCCGCAATAAAGTACGCCACATAACAGACATCAAGGAAGCTCACACCCTTCTGGGGCTCCCGATGCCGACAAACAACACCAGTTGGGACGGCAGAGACCAGCGTGGAAGCACCCCCCCCAGGTACTAGGAATGGAAGCGCCTGGCACACTCATCGATCTCCCAGAGATCTGAAGAAACAAGGGTCAGCGAAAACCTCCTGAAAAAGCAGGACCTAAACAATTCACGCTGGAATGGGACCTCTTCACTAACGAACCTGTAACCTGAGTTGAAAAGCGGGCAATAATGAGACAGTTAAAAGACTGGCAGAGAAATAGTCTTCACACTGACTCTGCAACCAGACCACAACAAACTCGAACCTTACATAAGTTGAACACCGGGACACACGCCTGCGAACGACATCAACCAGAGCGAATAAGGAAAAACGATCGTAACTTCACAATGTGAACATCTGCAGCTGTTTCGGCGGCGAACATTGGTTTGATTCGCCTCCGATGTATACCCATTACTCTAATGATGGACTAATTTGGAGACCCGTTGTCCCATCGTTAAGTATTTTACAGTTAGACCCTTATTTTTTACTTTTTATATTGTTTTTTTTCTTTTCTTTCAGAGGCCTGGGTGACAGATGATACAGGGGTATATATAAGCAGGTGACAAAACTTGGCGAGGAGGGATCAGGGTATCAAGAGGAGGAGGGCGGGGTCGAGGAGGGGGTAGCAGAGAGGTACGTGGGTTACAAAAAGGGGGTTCACAAGCAGGCACGATGGTACACATCACCATAATGGTACACGCTACACTCACATGGAACGGCAGGGGCATGAACGCCCCCTCCAAACGCCAGAAGATCTGGAAGTACTTTACTGACCAACACTACGATATAATTGCACTCCAGGAGACCCATCTTAAGAGAGCGGAAGACCACAGATTAAAACACAAGGCATACCTGTTAATATATAAATCCTCTTCTCTCCACAAAACATAACGGGGTTGCTCCCCTATTCCACTCTTCACTCAAATTCCAACCCGAAGATTGCAAAACAGATAAGGAGGGGAGGGTAATTATATTATGGGGTCGGATCTGGGGGAAACAATGCACAATAGCTTCAGTTTATGCACCTAATACTAATCAGACGACGTTCCTACACAATACACTAGCCCTACTGGGGAGATTGGCAGTGGGAGATAAAATTATGACGGAGGACTTTAACCTCACCTGGCACTCAGGGATTGACAGCACACATCCAAGTAGATCACACACAGGGAGCTTTCCAAAACAAGTGAACAAGACATCCAGGAAATGGGCCTAAGAGACACATGGAGAGACGCACACCCTGAAGACAAAGACTACACTTTTTTCTCCCACTTCCACCGCACCTATTCGAGACTCGACTACATTTTTGTGAGTCAAGCTCTAAACAGACACGTCAGAGACGCCACCATACATCCCATAGTAATCTCGAATCATGCACCGATGTCAGTCTCCCTGGATTGGCACCACCCCACACTGACTTTCAGACGATGGTTCTTCCCCAATGCACTAACTCGGGATAAAACACTAAGAGACGCACTTAGAACAACCATTAGAGAGTATTTTCAATTAAATGACCCTCAAGACACGTCATGGGACACCACATGGGATGCATTCAAAGAAGTGGTGAGGGGCCAATGCATAACACCGATGGCTGCCCTCAACAAACAAAGAGCTGAGGAACGGATAAACCTAGAGAAAGAACTGAAAACTCTAGAGAGCACTCACAAGGCTAACCCCACACTGGCCATACAGAGAAAGGTGACTGCCCTGAAAGGAAAACTGCAGGCGATCTACTCCAACAGAGTGGAAATGACCCTACTGAGACTTAGACAGACCTCATACGCGCAGGGCAACAAGGTGGGATCCCACTTAGCCCGACAGTTAATGGTCAAGAAAGAGAAGGAATACATCAGGGACATTCAAGACCCATCGGGAAGCACGTCAAGGGAAGACTCAGGGAAAGCACGCATATTCAGGGACTTCTACAACACACTGTATACAGCCGATCAACCTAACCTACAAGCGCAAGCCGACTACCTTAAAGAGATAGACCTCTCACAAGTCACCCCCTTCCAGAACGAACAACTAGGCGACCCCATAACAGAGGACGAAGTGCATATAGCTTTGGTGGGACTAAAACTGCACAAATCACCAGGCCCAGAGGGCCTGACAGCAAAGTTTTACAAAACATTCAGTCAATCAATCAATCAGGGAATTGTAAGCGCGCTACTCACCCGTGAGGGTCTTAAGGCGCTGAGGGGGGGGGTCCGCAGATCTGTTTCGCCGAAGAGCCAGGTCTTGAGGGTCTTCCTGAAGGTGTTCAGGGAGGGGGCGCGTCTGATGTCTGCCGGTAGCTCGTTCCAGGTCTTGGCTGCAATGTGAGAGAAGGATCTTCTGCCTGCTCTGGCTCAGTGGATGTGCGGGGTTTCGCCCAGTGCGAGGTTGGAAGATCGGGGGTTTCTTTTGGGTACGTGGAAGTTGATTCTGTCGTTGAGGTATTTGGGTCCGTTGTTGTGTAGGCATTTGTAGGCGTGAGTGAGGATTTTGAAAGTGACTCTTTTCTCCACGGGGAGCCAGTGGAGACTTCGTAGGTGTTGGCTGATGTGTTTGTGTCGAGGGATGCCGAGGACGAGTCTAGCGGCGGTGTTCTGTACTGTCTGGAGTTTGCGGAGTAGGGACTTGTTGATGCCGGCATAGAGTGCGTTTCCATAGTCCAGTCTGCTGGTGATGAGTGCATGGGTGACTGTCTTCCTTGACTCAGGGGGATCCACTTGAAGGTCTTGCAGAGGATGCGGAGGGTGTTGAAGCAGCTGGAGGTGACGGCGTTGACCTGTCGGTTCATGGACAGTGATGAGTCGAGTACGATGCTGAGGTTCTTGGCGTGGTCTGAGGGGGTAGGTGGGCTTCCGAGGGCGGTCGGCCACCAGGTGCTGTCCCATGCAGAAGGGGTGGTACCGAGGACGAGGACCTCTGTCTTCTCGGCGTTGAGCTTCAGGCAGCTGTTGGTCATCCAGACTGCGACGTCTTGCATTCCTTTCTGGAAGTTGAGTTTGGCAGTGGTGGGGTCTTTGGTGAGGAAGAGGATGAGCTGGGTGTCGTCGGCGTAGGATACGATGTTGAGGCCGTGTTGTCGGACGATGGCTGCGAGGGGGCCATGTAAATGTTGAAGAGGGTGGGGCTCAGTGATGAACCCTGTGGGACTCCGCAGGTGATTTTCGTGGGGTCGGAGAGGAAGGGTGGGAGTCTGATCCTTTGGCTTCTTCCGGTGAGGAATGATCGGATCCAGTCCAGGGCTGTTCCTTGTATGCCTGCGTCGTGTAGTCTAACGACTAGTGTGCGATGGGAGACGGTGTCGAAGGCCGCTGATAGGTGGAGTAGGATGAGGGCTGCGGAGTGGCCATTGGTCCAGGAGGGTGCGGATGTCATCTGTGGCGGCAAGTAGGGCGGTCTCTGTGCTGTTGTTGCTTCGGAATCCGGATTGGGACGGGTCGAGGACGGCGTTCTCTTCAATGAATCGTGTCAGTTTCCTGTTGACTGTTTTCTCTGCAACTTTGGCTGCGAAGGGGAGGAGCGAGATGGGCCGATAGTTCTTGAGGTCGGTGGGGTCAGCTGTGGGCTTCTTGAGCAGGGGTCTGACTTCTGCGCGCTTCCAGTCGTCTGGGAAGGTTCCTGTTTTGAAGGTGGTGTTGATGGTGCGTTGTAGTTCAGGTGCGATGGCGGCCACGGCTCTGTGGTAGATGTGAGGGGGGCAGGGGTCGGTGGGGGCCCCCGAGTGGATGCTTTTCATGGTCGAGGCGGTGTCTTCGGCCGTGATCGGTGTCCAGTTGGAGATGGTGGGCTGGCTGGTGTTTCTGGGGGGCGGGGGGCCGTCTGTGGTGCCTGGTGGATGGTCGATGAAGTTGTCGTAGAGGTTTTTGATCTTGAGGTGGAAATAGGTTCCAAGCTTGTCGCAGAGGTCTTGGGATGGGGTGATGTCTGTGGCTTCGCTGCGTGGGTTGGTGAATTCTTGAATGACACTGAAAAGTTCCTTGGAGTTGGTGGAGTTGGCCAGGATTTTGTTGTGGATGAAGTTCCTTTTGGTGGCTCTGATCTGGTTGTGGTAGTCCGTCATGGCGTCCTTGTAGGTGGTGTGGTTTTCGGTTGTCTTGGTGTTTCTCCAGTTCTTCTCCAGGCATCTGCAGGTGCGTCTGGCTTCTTGGAGAGCGGTTGTGAACCAGGCGGCTTTCCTGGGGCGTTGTCTGTCGGGGTTGCGTAGTGGGGCGAGCTCATCTGTGCAGTCGGAGATGTGGAGTTCTCTGGCTGCGTCGTTTGCGCTGTTTGCATCGGGTGCCCAGGTGTGGTTGTCTCGGGTGAGGGTGGAGTTAAGTTGCTCGACGGTAACCTTGCTCCAGTTCCTTCGTGGTGGGCGTGGGGCTGGTTTGGGTGCCTGGGTTTGTTGATGGCGAAGTGTACGCAGTGGTGGTCGGTCCATGGCGGCTGCGTTGTGTGGCTGAAATGGACGCTGTTTCCTGCCGTGAAGATGGGGTCGAGGGTGTGTCCTGCTCTGTGGGTCGGTGTGTTGACGAGTTGTTTAAGTCCTATGCTGGCGAGGTTGTCACGAAGGATAGTGGAGTTGGGGTCGCTGGGGTTGTCGAGGTGGAAGTTCAGGTCTCCAATGAGTATGTAGTTTGTTGAGGCGATCGCGTGGGGTGCGATGAAGTCGGTGATGGTGGTGGCGAAGGGTGTTCGGGGGCCGGGGGTCTGTAGACGAGGGTTCCTCGGAGTGTGGCTTTGGGGGTGGTCTGGATCTTGAAGTGCAGGTGTTCGGCGGAGGGAAGGTTTCGCTGGAGGTGTTGAGGCGGAGGGTGATCTTGTGGGCGATGGCGAGGCCCCCTCCTGGGTGTTTGGGGCGGTCTTTCCTCTGGATCTTGTATCCGTCTGGGATGGCGGTGCTGATGTCGGGGGCGGAGGATGCGTTGGTCCAGGTCTCTGTGAAGAAGGTGATGTCGGGCGAAAGAGAGTCGAGTAGGTTCCAGATTTCCATGGCGTGTTTGTGTACGGAGCGTACGTTGAGGAGGATGCATTTTAGGGTGTCGCCGGTGCTGGCGTCGGCGGTGTTGGAGGCCGGGGGTGGCGGTGAGGGTCTGGCGGCAGTGGAGGCAGGAGAACTGGCCGTGTGTCGTGTTCGGCAAGGCCTGTTGGCATTCTCTAAGTCTTCCAGGGTTGAGTGCGAAGAGGGTGGTAGTGTCTTAGCGATGGGTAGTGGGAGGTCCAGGGTTCCTGGCGCTGGCCGCGGTTGGGTTGCGGACGGGCGCAGATGGGCTTGCCTTTGGTGCGCCCGCTGCGCACGTCCGCTGCGCAACCGCGCAGCGAACGCCATTAAGTAGGGGAAGTGGGAGGGAGGAGAGGCTGGGAGGCGGGAGCAGGGGAATTCCGGGGGGGAATTCCGGGGGGAAATTCCGGGTGGGAATTCCGGGGGGGAGGGGCCGCAGGGGCAGCAGTGGCGAAATGCAAAAGGAACAGGCAGGCACGAGAAAATAAAAACAGTGGTAGAATTAGAGCAAGACACAGATGGGCACAATAACAGTGGCACAACAGGGAAAAAATTAAGAAAAAAAACAGCTGAGAAAGGTTACGGCAGCAGGCGTAGGAGCGGGCAGCAGCCTCGAACCTCCCAAGGAGGAGGTCGGGGTCTGGAGGCAAGAGACGGCACAGCGGAGCAGTGGGGAGAGAGTGGACCTAGACTGAGGGTGCAGAACTGATTCCCCAGCTGACCACCCTGTTATCCATATTGCGACCACTCAGCAGGTGACACACTCCATGTGAGAGGCACTTATTACAGTGATTCCTAAAACAGGGAAAGACCCACAACAATGCAGCTCTTATCGTCCCATAGCCCTCCTCAACTTAGATGCCAAGCTATACTTCAAAAATCCTGGCCACTCGCCTGGAGGACTTAATGCCTGGACTGATACACCCGGACCAGTCCTGCTTCATTAAGGGCAGACAGACACATGACAATGTCCGAAGGGTGATACACCTCATAGAAAAAACCGCCAAAAAACAAGTCCTTGCAATTCTGTTAGGCCTCGGCACCGAGAAGGCGTTTGACTGAGTGGACTGGACGTTTCTCTTTCAGACCCTCCAGCGGTTTGACTTCTGTGAGACCTTCATAAACATGATAAGGGCCAACTTCGCAGCCCCAAGCACCAGAATCATGGTTAATGGGACAAGCTGAGACACCTTCACGTTGGGGAGGGGGACAAGCCAAGGGTGCCTGTTGTCCCCGCTCCTCTTCGCCCTCAGCATCGAACCCTTAGCAGCAAAAAGTAGAGATAATCGACTTTGGCACTGACAAGCACAAGATCTCCCTGTTTACTGATGATATTCTACTTACACTTACAGAACCACACCGCTCCCTCACAACACTCCAGGAGGAACTGGGAAGCTTCGAGGAGGTGGCTGGGTTACGCATTAACCTCCCCAAATCCTTCCTCCTCAACCTGACCATAACGGAAGCGGAAATGGAGGCACTAGTGGCCACGACCCCATTTCAACAAGCCAGGAAGGAATTAACCTATCTTGGCATAAAACTCACTCCTAAAATTTCAGGACTCTTTGCAGCTAACTATCCCCCACTCTCACGCCAGCTCCAAGCAGACCTCGAACGATGGGCACCATTATACCTACCTTGGATCGGCAGAATACACGCCATCAAAATGGTGTTCCTCCCAAAATTTCTGCACTTATTTCAGAGTTTGCCCATAGACCTAGAGAGAGGCTACATACAGGAAGTACACACTCTTCTTAAGAAATGTATATGGCAAAATAAAAGACAGAGACTCCCCTTTACCTTATTACGGAAGCCATTAGATGAGAGAGGACTAGCGTTGCCAGACCTGACACTGCATTACCGAGCGGCGCACCTACGCTTCGTGGTAGAGTGGTCCCAACGTGAGTCAGATAAACACTGGCTGCACATGGACCGAGCAATAGTGGGGAGGACGATTTGGGATGTTCCCTGGAAACCAAAGGAGGACCGACCCGCTAATGTCTACCTAAGCACACCCACTAGGACGACCCTTAAAATATGGGACACAACACTAAAATTGACGGAATGGACAACATTCCCCTCGCCCTTCACCCCCATACATCACAACCCGGCGTTCCCTCCCGCGCTACAGTTGGGCCCTTCGATGCCTGGAAAGAAGGGGGATGCCTCACTCTAGCTGACATCTTCCATAACTGGGACATATTGACCTTCGACAACTGCTAAAGGGTTTTTAATCTCCCACACACTGAATACTTTCGCTATCTCCAATTGCAACACTGGGCCCTTCAACCAGACATTAGAGAAGGAGCCACGAGGGAACTCACGGCAATAGAAAGCTACGTAAAGATGGCGGGGACAATAAAAGGGGCTGTCTCTTTCCTCTACTCGCTACTGTTAAAAACGCTACCATCCAGACACCACCGACACCCTAAATTCTGGGAACGTACATTGGGTCACGATATCACAGAAATACAATGGAAGGGCTTGTGGAGAGACATCAGAAGACGCAACCATTCTCTGGGACAACAGGACGCACACTATAAGATACTCTACGACTGGTACTTATACCCCACCAAACTAAAAAAGATATTCCCGAACACTTCGGACTGCTGTTGGCGGGGCTGTGGCCTTATGGGGGACTTTCGCCATATATGGTGGGATTGCCCGACAATCCGGACTTTTTCGACGGAAATCCTGGCCCAAATTAAAGAGATTCTGGGCTACCCGATCCCAGAAACCCCAGATTTTGTACTCCTAGGCCTCAGAGACTCAAGTCTGAAATACCAAACGACAGCCGATCAAGCCATAATGTGGCTTTGCTTGAGGGCAGCCAAGAAGGCCATAGACGCAGCCTGGAAAAAGAAAGAAGCACAAGCTCTGACACAATGGCACACACGCTTATGGCAGGCACTCATTATGGAACGCATGAGCGACATTTTTAGGGACGAATATAAAAATTTCGATTATGCCTGGGGCCCACTTGTCAGTTATCTATCTAAGGGGCTCCAGTTAACCACCTGCCCCTCAAGAGTCAGGGCATTACACCTCTTCCAATTCTGAGCGAGGCCACCACCTCTACTAGGCTCCTGCCACGACTAAAGACATACCCCGATGTCATCCAGTCTCTCAACTAGGCCATATTATTTTAAGTTCAGGTTTATCTTTTATTTTGCATTCTTTACAATTCCTTTGTATTTTAATTCTGAATTTCTCTCTGACTCGCCTCTCCCTTGCCAAGCATATGGGAACGATACAACGACAATGGTGCAGGGAGGACTTAGCCTCACGACAAATGAGAGATCTAGGGGGGTGGGAGAAGCTTACGTTTTGGGGGGAAAATGTAAACGAACTGTATAATTCATGGTAGTACATGTCGTAGCATTTAAAGAGATGAATCATTGACTTGCATGTCTGACTCAGTACTAAGAAATAGCTTCACATTGGATACAAGTGAAGATGACGAATGAATGTATTGCTATGTATGGAATGTATGAAACGAAATGATAATAAAAAACATGTTTGACAAAAAAAAAATGATAACTCCGGTTATACTGCATCTATTGATTTAGTTTTGGTGTATAAAAATATATAAAATCAAGCTATTTTTATAAATTGGTGTCGGATTTCTCTCGAGCTGTGTCAGTTACTTATCGTCCATGTTGGTGATAAGAAATACGTAACACATGTTCCTCTAAGTAGCTTGTGTGTTCTTTGCCACTCTAACAGAACTGAGGGAAGGTATACTGAGAGAGTACCCGGGATCCATCTTTGTGTATTGTGTTAATATTACATGGTAAGGCACCCTGGTCATACCACATAATACTTCCACCTTGCAACACAAGTGAGCACAAATATAACTAACCCAGCAATGCAATAAATCAGTGTGCACTAAGGACTGGGTTTCCAATTTTCTCAGAAAAGTAAACAATGGCATTGTTGGGTTAAACACTTTTGGAGGCTAACACCTAGATTTAGTGTTATCAAGAATGAGGTCACATCTTACAATCTGACTCGCCAAGCAGCTGCTAAAGGTTTAGAGGTGTGAGAGGGGCAAGATCTGACTGACCTATATTGCCCCCATACTGGAAAACCCTACAACCAGTAGACAACAGTAGACAACATACTAAGATGCCCAATACCATCAACAGGAAAACATACACTATGAATGCTGCACTAGAAAAAAAAAGCATAACATAACAAAAAAGCCAGAGAGAGTGTGATGCATTCCTTTCAGTGTAGTGAAGATGCTTTAAGGGGCTCTGCTGTCAACTCTATTTGTTGATGCTTGCAGGCCCTGCAGAAAGTCAACCTCCGCTCTGCCTGTCTGAATCATGTCCGTGCAGGTTAACCCAAGGGGACGGAATGCTTCAGATTGTGGCTGACGTTATATATTTGGCAGAAGAGGCTACATCAGCATCAATAAAAAGGAAATGATGCTGTAAAATGAGTGCAACTAGAGGCACAACTCTACCTGCTAAGGCTTGTACCTTTGAAGTCAGTGTATTCTAAGAAAAGTATTTTCTGAGAGGTCATATTCAGGACAGATTTGGGTGAGAAGAGAGGCAATTCTGCTGCTTAATACTTGCTACAGTGAAATATGTCCAGATTGAATGAGGACCCAGCTGTCTCAGGCCTTCACCTGTCACAGTTGTGTAAACTGAAGGAGGGGTCTGCTGCCTGAGTTCCCAATCAGTATCTGTCTCTTCTGAGGGCTAGATATGCATTAAAAGCTTGGCCCTATCAGATCTCTGCAACGTGATAAAAAAGATGTTGTCTACAGTGGTGGCTAGCAGGACAAAAATATGTTGGAGTGTGATGGCGCCAAACTAACCATAAATGAGGCTCCCCTGGTGTGGCATTTTCCCCCAGTATCCACAAGCAGGAATGGGAGTACTTCCTTCCTGCTCAGAGGATCGTGAATTCAACCAATCCTGAAGCTGCTCCCATGCTGTTTTTAGTATGAGATCAGCTCCAGGATTAGTGGGAGCAGGCTAATCCAGTGCTCATTTTGAGGCCAGGGGCCTGTGCCAGCAATCCCCCGTCTGTTTCACTGCCCTGGGATTGCTGGGTCTACCGTGCGCATGTCGGGCTGGCCGTAGCAAGGCAGCTGGCCTGACCAACATGCGCACTGAAAGGGGCAGCAGTCATCCTGCAATCGCAGGATTCATCCCCTCCCCCTGCCCTCACGCTCGTGCTGTACACAGTGCGAGCTGGTGGCAAAATAAAATGGCATTATTATGGCATTTTATTTATGTGTGTTTGGCTGTTGCGCTCGCAGCAGGTGGTGCGATGCTCCTCTGCTCTTTAGGAGGAACCGCCTCTGGTTGTCTAAGGGTTTCAGGTGTCAGATCAGTGCATGACTTGCTCTAGGGCAGCAGTGCCCAATTTAGGTCCAGATCCATGTCATAGTTGACCACATAGGACAACCAGAACAATCAGATTACACTTAGATGGTATCTTCATAAGGGTTTAGTTAAGCTTTGGGGAGTATTTGATAATGCCCGTCTTTATGCTCCCTTCCACCATTTCACACTGCAGTGTGGTCATTTTGTGGATGGCAGCAGAGTCTTGAGGCGATGGGTCAGGAAGCCAAAGAGGATCAGAGAGGTGTTCAGATTATAAGACAGTGAAAAACATTCCTGCTCTGAAATCTCTAATGTCTCAGCTCACCATTGTTCTATGATGAAGTGGTCCACAGACTTAGAAGTTGGTTGGACTGTTAAAGAACAAATAGCATTTATTGTGCAGGTATCATGTGTATACATCATTTGTAGGTTGAGAATGCAGGCAGTGCGCATGCTCTGTCACTATCAGTGGCGTAGCTAAAGCTTTTGCCCCCGAGGCGGTCCCTGAGCTTGACGCCCAGTGACTGCCGGTAAGAGCGGTGGTGGGGGTGGGGGAGAGTCGACAGACAACGACGAGGCAAAATAAAATTTAAAAAAAAAGAAATCCACTTACCTTGCGCTTGCCAAAATTGCTCACCTCACGTGAAGTGCTGTCGCCCCCCCGCCTGCCCTAGCTACGCCACTGGTCACTATTGTGATGACCTATTGTATCTAAAAGAAACGCATCTACAAACGGGCTTTAGTACGCCCATTTCTTAACATTGGTTGGTCCCATTATCAATCTCTGCTGCATTCTAGTTCGGCAGCACACGTCAGGCGTCACTTCCTGCATCACTTCCTTTTGTTGGTGTGGAGCATGAACCAATTACAGATTCATTTATTTTAATTAGTGTACATCCGCTGCCCTTATAGCTTTAGGGGCCTGAAATAGTCCGAATTGTCACACTTGTAGGAGTGTGCTGGTTTGAAGTTGTGTTGTTACTATCATGGGCAGCATAGCTGGCAATGTGTGGTGCAAGCTTCAGTAACCTTCTGACGAAATCCCTGGCACTTCTTTTTTTTATAAATTAAGCACTGGTGCTATGGCAGAAGCAAGGGCATGCTGCCAGAAAGAGATGATGCCACTGGTGCTGGTGGTACCTACAAGAATACCATCCCGCTCACGGGTAATTGCCGGGTTACTTTGCTTGCACTCGCCCAGTGGCAAACATTCTACACCACTGTAGCGATCACTGACTAATATCAGGAACAAAATAACCAGGGGAGAGGATGTGGCCTAACGGCCAGAATGCCGACTTTGGAGTTGGGGAACCAGGTTGGAGTCTCGGCGTCGGGTCAGCGTCCTGTGAAACTGGGCAAATCAATACATCTCTCCGTGAATGTGTCCTTGTGCAATGTACCGGGTGCTCATGTAAAGTGCTCCAATACCTTCGGGTCGAGTTTGTGCTATATAAAATTGCAAAAAAATGCACTCCTCTTGTTTCCTGACCCAATTCTTCTACTTTACAGCTGTGCATAAGCGCTGGATGCATCATCATCTTTCCTTATTATTATTTTTAGCCATGCTGCACTGCATGGCTGCAAATCATTGCTGAAGTCGGCAATGCCCATGCTGAACAGCATGAACAATAGGCAATGGCAGGGCCAATTGTCTCAAAGGCGAGACCTGTTGCCTTTGCCAATGTTTGTTGCACTAGTACCCATCATGCACTCTTTGGCCTAGGGACTCTGGTTACAGAAAGGCCAGGAGCAGAGACTGGGAGGAAATGATACCCTCCCTTTCAGTTAACTAGAAAGGCAGGTGTGATATTCCTATGTCAATGAACTGTAAGGTAAGGTCAATAGAGAGGCAGGTGTGACTTTACAATGCCAAAGAACTTTAAGAGATAAAGAAGGCAGGGGTGGGGAACCAGAGGTCACTGGGAGGGCACTAAGTTATAAATGAAGTGCATATGCCTCCAAATGAGGGCCACATTTACAGCCAGCAGCAGAACAGGAGTACATAGATGAAATGATTCCAGGATCAACTGTGTGGTTCTGAATCCCACATTTGGACCAGAGAAAATCCAGGGTCCTATTGCAAGCAAGTGAAATCCATTCTGCCAATTCACAGGTGTGGTAACAATGCACACAACATAAAACAACTAATACATGTAAACCTTCGAGCCTCAATTATCTCTGAGTAAGCGTTGGAAGAGGGAGGATGGTGCATTTCAAACATCTTAGCCACCACAATATCTGCTATGTCTGTGCCATTTGTATTGCCCAGATGCATTCTGGTATTTGGAGTCTCATTATGTTTCAACATCATTTAAAAGTAGTCACAAGCAGTTCAAACATGATGACTATGTTTTATTCCAAGCCCAAACTTTGGTGCATATGTTTTGCTGTTCCACAGTTCTTCAGGGACATTTTTAAATTATCTTGTCAGGTTGGACCAATGATACTGCTTCACATTTCAGAAAGCGCTGTCCACAAGTTTGGGAAAAGCAATAGTGTAAATAGAGTTATGGGGCAGGAGCTCGCAAACATCTTGGGAACCAGTGGCTAGATGTACTAAGACACTGGCCACAAAAAGTGGTCACAAAATGCAACTACTTTTCGCAACCAGGATTTCTTTTTGCAAACTGACCATGCCTAAAAAAATCATTGGTCAATGGTAAGTGAGTGGGATAATGTATTTGGTAACAATATCAGGTCCAGGGAGATTACATGCATGTGGATGGTGTAGGGGTAAGTGCTGATTATGAGTGGTCTGAAATGTCTTGGGCAAAGAGACTGAATTGATGCTAAGATTTAGGTTATCAACAATAAAAAGAGGTGGAAGAGGGCATAGTTTCGAAGATGGTGTAAAGTAAGTAAATGAAACATCAGTTGTCACCTTCACCTGAGTATATCACAACAATGTGGGTTTGGAAAGGGGTGTGGATAGTGAGTGAATTTGTATGTTTGAAAAAATTGTGTGGCACTGTCAATAGGTGTTGTCATCCGTCTTCACCACTCTTGCGGATGAGGCAGTCTGTGTGGAAAGATGTGTGCCGTTCTGAGTGAACTGGTGGCACTTGGGTAGCATAGCTTGGTTCAGCAAGGTTTCAGTGATGACTGCAAAGTAGAAGAGAGTGGGAATCCAAGAGGTCAGTGATGAAGTTGGCTTGCTGAAGACATATTGGGTGGTCCATAGGCAGAATAAAGCAGAGATGATCACTGCCTGAAGTTGTGTGCATGGAAGGTCACTTACAGTACGGTTACAGCCACCAAATGGATGAAAGACAATGAATGAGCTTAGGATACAGATGGGTTCAATTCACTGAAAGGATAGAGGGAGGAAATTGCACCTTTTGTTGAGGGCTACAAGGTACCGATGGGCATATTATTCAGTGGGTGGACATTTCACTCAGTGGTTGAAGGGTATATAACATGGACAAAGTTCACTTAATAGCTAATGTGTACTGAGTCCTGTTCACTCTATGGTGCAGCATGCAGTTGGTTACTCAAACAGTGCATATTGGCTCATATTCTCTCATAGGGCCCGATTCACAAACATACATACATGTAGTAAAGTTATCAGTGCGGAATATCCGCACTTGGGTGCAATCTCAGCATAACGCCCTCTATGCAGTGTGCCGAGCGGAGATTCGGCACTCGTAACTTTACTACACGTAAGTATGTTTGTGAATCCGGCCATAGTGTTTATTGTGCAGGTGTTGCGTGTTTACATAATTATGCAACAGTGGCCATCATGCACTCTTTGGACTAGACCCTTTGATTGTTTAGCAATATAACTGATTGGTTTTTATTGCATTATGTAACTAAGTATATAACAATGTGTTGCCTATGTTTTGAATAGTATGGTAGTGTGATTTCCATCAATACAGTCATGTATGGTATAGAGTTCATTATAGGGCTGATAGTTTCTACTGTGGATAGGGCTGTATAAAGTTGCATGAGATTTTTCACAAGCTGCACCAGCAATCATGATGACACTTCTCATGAGTTTCCTGGAAAATAGTATAAATAGCTCTGCTCATGCTTGTATCCAGTGAGCTTGTCTAACAAGGACACTGACTGCTAACCAGGGGGGGGCTCTTACAGAGAGAATCCAGACCTGAGAGCCCAGGGCAGCCTGCCCATACCAAACAGGTATGCAATAATATACTGCATCTCTCCCAAGGGCAGACCTTTAAATGCTAATTGTTATTAGCAGAGCCTCAGTAGGAAGGGGAATCATCACAGATAACATCATACCTATTTTCATATTATTTACATTCTGTGCATTCCTTATTGCCACTGTAACTATGATATTTTGGTACCACAGGTTTGCATTTGTTCTGAAATTACCTTGGTTCTAATAAAAGCCAATGTTACTAGCCAAGGAGTTTCATTTTCTGTGCTAACTCTGGGGGATAGGGTGACAACAACTCAGAAAATATATATCTGTGAGTTCTGGGAGGTGTTTGTTCTTCAAGTGAATGCTTTGCAGGTAACTTTGCAGAGATTCAGGGGAAACCTGTCCTTTTTCCCTGCTTCAAATGACAAGTTGGAATACTCGCACTACTTCGGGTATCCCCAGTGCTTACCTTGTAAAAGAATGAGTGCCAGTGCCCAGAGCTCTGCTCAGAAGCCTGCGGCCAGTGCAGTTGAAGGTAGGCGCCCCCAAATACCAAGGTTGTGTAGTCCTAAAATCCACCTCAGTCCTCTTTAATCTTATTCCAGACACAATCTGCCCATTTATCTCATTCTTGCAGGTACGTTGGGGCATATCAGCAAGGGCTGGCGATAATTATCGCTCAGCGCTCTTAGCGTGAGGATAATTATCGCCGGCCAACTCTGAATTTTATCGCGGAGATAGCGTGCTATCAGCAACGCTTATCTCCAAAGCGATAAAATTCAGAGCGCAAGCTGCCAACTGTGCAATTATTGCTGGAAATCCAGCGATAATCGCACAACTTTTGGCGATAGCTTGCTGATAGGGCTACACATACTTAGCCATGATATCCACCTTCCATAGGATATCATGGCTAAGTCAGTTTCAAAGCAGGCGTAAGGGAAGTAGCGATAACAGAGGTTATCGCTACTTTTCTTGTCGCTATGCTTCTTTGCGTGAGGCTTGATAATAGGAGAAATGTCGCTTAGCCCCATTTCTCCCGTTATTCTGGGGAGGAACGCCCACTTTGCATCTCATTAGAGATGCAAAGCTGGGCGATAAGAGAAAGGGCGAAAAAGTATGGATTCACGCGTTAGCGTGTCCTTGCTAATAGGGCGTTAAAATTATCGCCGCTTTTCGTCCAAAAACGGACGCTAAAGCGGCGATAATTCTATCGCGGGCCTTGTAGATATGCCCCCTACTTTCTCCCTCTATGATGGGTTTTCCGTATTTTTTCTTCCTCCGACTTTACGTTATGTGTGTTTATCCATCTCTTAGGCTCGCAATTGTCTTGTTTTGAAAAATTAAGCACTGGCCCCCAAAAATGAGTGCCGCTGCCCCATACCGGCAACCACCGGCTCAAATTAAGCACTGGGTGTTCTACAAGAAATCAATCCAGTGTCACCCAGAAGTGCCCTGAATATGGAGCCATATAAACTGAGTACCCTGAGGGGCCGCACACAATTCTGAGCACAAATACTAATGTGTCCAGTTACTATTGGTAGGCAACTCCTCTGTCTGTTTAAAGAGGAATCCCTTGTTGTGCTGAAGGATTTGTTAAGCTTAACTGTTAAAAGGAAATCCTCTTAGTTGGTTGAGCATTGAATCCCAACCTGAACCTGTTGTAAATGAGAGCTGGAAATGTACAGAAAAGAGCTACCTTGTGGGTCCATTGACATCACAACGGTTATTGGTAATAGGAGGTGAAGAAAAACTTGTTGTCACTAGCAGTCCTGGTTGTCCTACAGAAACATTTATTAATGGGTTGATTTAGAACCTACCTAGCTGGCCCATTGTTGGGGAGAATGGGATATGACACTGAGGCAGGGTGCTCCAGAAACTGCGGGCAAGAGGGCACATTTATCCACACTCTCTGGGAGTGCAAAATTATCCAGAGGTATTGGTCAGCGGTGGCGGGATGCATGGCAGATGTACTGGGACAACAGATTTATTGTAACATTAAGCTAGCTCTCCTAAATGTCTGGGACCCGACAGATTTGAATTCTAAAGAACGGACATGGGTGACTCTGGGGTTGATGGTTGCCAAAAGAAATATAGCAAGGAAATGGAAGGCACGGGACCCACCAGAGTTAGAGGACTGGGGAAAGGACATGGACTGGTGTATGGTAACAGAAAAGGCCATATATGAGTCTAGAGGGTGCCCCACCAAGTGGACACAGATCTGGGAGAAATGGAATAACTATAGGGGAGGGCTATGCGAGCCCCCACAAACTAGAGGTGGAGGTGGCATAATTGACCTGCTGAATGGGGAGTTGTGATCAACGTAATGTCTGAACATATGCTTTCGCGTCTACTGTCCACCATGTAATAATGTACTGCCGCAATTGTTCACGTGCGTATGCTGCCTAAATTGTCCATTCTTGTCGTTAATAAAAAGAAATTGAAAAAAAAATTAATGGGTTGATTTGACCAGGTAGAAACTGAGATTGGGCACTATTCAAGATTAAGAACTTTAAGACCTTCTGACAGATATATACTATGTGAATGGCAGAAGATTTCTAAAAATTGTTAAGACCCTTTGCAGTGGTTTGATGGGGAATTACCTCATATAATGTAGTCAGTTAGATGGGGACATTAAGCTTTCCTGCCCTCGCAGGATATACGTGCATCTACAGTGTGCCAATCTAAATATAAATGTCTGAGTCAAACCCCACAGAATCAGGAATTCTATGAGGAATATCAGCTAGAAAAACTAGGTCCACACAGTTATTCCCCATTTTAATTGCACAAATTCAATGCGTAGATGCCAGCCGGTATCAGTAGTTCCTGCCATCCGGAATCTCCACATAGAACTCCAGATCCCTTATAATTGGGACCTATGGGCGATGAAGTGCTTGCTGGATTGCTTGCAAGACTAATCAGTGAAAGGCAGTATACCCTCAGACAATGCTTCAAGAGAAACATAGAATATTGACTGTATGTCTTCCCACGCTAAAAGTACCACCTGTCCAGGTGTGCACTACGTGGGGAAGTGTATTTGCTAACATATGCACCATTAAATATGGAACCCTTCTATAGCAGTATCACGGGAGGTTCTTAAACAAATACAGATTTAACATGGGGACGCTTTTGTGGATTTTGGCATGAAATTATTGGGAAATGTAGGTACAGCCTCTGAGATAACCCTTAGTAATATGTGCAAAGAGGTGCTGTATTTTGCCGTCCTCCAGCTTCTTGCTATGGTATCGATGACTAAGGAAGAGTATGAATTGGCTAAATTACTTTCAAGAATATATACCTCCATGGGTATGAATATCTTAGATACTCACCCACTCTAACTGCAGCTCAACCTGAAGGCAAAGGCAGAGGGGAGCCCAATAAAAAAGACCAGATGTTAGGAAAAAACAAAAGGACAGACAGAAAACCCAACTGGATCCCTGAAAGGTGAGAGTCTGGAGGGCTATAACAATTGAGGGACTGCTATTCGTTGGGAGAGGCAAACCTTTCTATTCCCCTTATTTTTGTTATTTAGAAATACTGAACTGGTGCAGTTTTCATCAATATGATTATGATATCACGATATAGCCCACTAGGCACATGCTACATTCAGACACTCACCTGCACTCCTCTTGCTCTGCTTGACGACGACTGTTCCTCAATCTCTCTGGGAACTGACAGAAAGGCAGATGTTAATAACACTCTGTCTATCTGGAAGACCCCAGGGGGAAATGGGGATGGGACGAGAAGAGAGAAAGAAAAAAGACAGGCTGGTGTCCAAACTTCTTGGTCATTAAGGGTTGGACTTTCCCTAAAAATACAAACATTCAAAAACATTCATTAATAAATTCCCTCGTATAATTCTATATATATTGTTCTAAATGTTTAGATCAATTATATGCACCTTAGTATTTCCACCTGGTAACCTATATGCATACTTTGCATAACATGCCTGTTGTTAAAACAAAAGATTAATGAAGGGATATAATCATTTAAAAGTCCGGAAACATCGAACAAGTTCTTTTCCTCTTGTGTCCATGAATTCTCAGATCTCACATGAGGATTTAATTGCTCAATTATAACGTCCTCCGGAATTAACAATCACCGTTTATCCTTAGTCTGTGATTGAAATGCTTGAAATGAAATTTCTGACCTTGAACCAGATGAACACGTCCGATTCTGCGAGCGCTGCAACTATTTCTTCAAAAGTGACTCACCGATTGCTTCCTGTTAACAATTTTACCTCATATTATTAGTTGTCCGGTTCAGCCTTACCATAACTTTAATTCTTTTCTCTTTGTTTGTTCTTTTGACAGTAGCCGCTCAGCAGATATCTCTTAACATTGGCAAATCCACTGTCACAGCGGCTTCTATCAATATATTAAAAGTTTGATTAAGTAGCTCCGTCAAAACTGTATAATTTTTGTATTTTGAAATACAAAGTCTCAAAGTGGAACATTGTTTCAGAAAATATAAAAACTTATGGCGCCCATGCTACGGGATTTGTCTCCCATGGTGTGGGGTCATTTTGATCGACTACTATAAATCTGGGTGGACAGTCGAATTGCCTAACCTCCTATAGCCCTTACTTCATCTGGCTGTCGAAAACATGTCAGCGACAGAGATGGAGTAGCCTCTGTCGCTGACATACTTAAGGTCCCCCCATCTGTTAATCAGGCAGGTGGACGTTCAATTTGGAGTAGAGGGTACTCTCTGCCCGCTGCAATGGAGTACCCGCTCCATCACACTCAAAATGTGACCTGCAAGTGCCTGAATACCCCATCGGGTGATTAGCTGCGCTTTATAAATCCTGATTGATTGATTGATGGACCTCCCAACATGGGCACTGCCCCCAACCTGTCACCACAGTATGTAATCTTAGCTTCATGCATCATGTACAAGGTTTACAAAAATGGAACTCCCTCTCTGCTTACCAAATAAATTCATTAAATATACTCCATCTTGAAATCTAAGATCGGTTTGTAAACCAAACGTCTTGTTTCCCCGTTACAAATACAAGAGGTGGGGTGGAGGTTTCTTCCGGGTTTTGGGAGCCATTACCTGGAATTCTATTCCTGTTGAAATTCGCTGTGGCATTTTGGGAAGACCTTAAAAACCTTGGGGCATATTAGCAAGAACCTGCGAAAATTATCGCAAAGCTTGCTTAGCGCGCGTTTTTCTATCGCCGGCTATCGCTGGATATTACCGCGGAGGTAACATGCTATTAGCAAGGTTTATCTCCAATGCGATAAAATATCCAGCGATAGCGGCGAAACCCAGCAATAACGCGAGTAATCCAGCGATAGAATCCCTGCGCTAATGCTGGGGACTTAACCTTACAATCCACCTCCCATTGACTATTATTGTTAAGTCATGTTTTTACCAGTTCTAAAAAACCAGCGCTAATCGCGGTTAGCGCGCGTATTTTTATCGCTTCGCGGTTATTGCTAATAGGCGATAGCGATGTTAGCGACTGCTTTCAGTCGCTGTTAGGTTGGGAACGCCTCCTTTGCATGTCATTAGAGATAAATATCGCTGACATGCAAAGCGGCACCCAAACCAGTCGCTATCGCCTAAAAGCTGTCGCTAACACCTGTTAGCGACAGCTTGCTAATAGGGCAATAAAAAAATCGCCGCTTTAGCGGCAAAAAGTGCCGCTAAAGCGGTCATAGAGCCCTTGATAATATGCCCCACAATTTTGAAAATGTAACATTTTGGCATAAGCGTTGTCCTGTTAGTCAATGCATGTGCTGCAGAATTTCTACAGAAATAGGTCACCCTCATCAAATACATTATGAATATTAGAAGCACATATGAGGTTTAGAACTTTTGAGGAATACCTTCCGCACTACCTGGAGTTGGGGTACCATCATATGATTTGTTTACGCCCACCTTTTCAGAGAAAAACGACAGCGAAAAACTGTATTGATACCCACGCTGCCACTTTGCACAGGTTCCGCCAACATGTTAGAAACAGGATTTCCTCAAACAAGGGACATTAAGCAAAACCTAGGCTTTATGAATGCTCCTACCATATTAGGCTACACATTTATATTGTGCAACAAGGGACAAATTGCCCCTCTGGCCTATAAATCTCATCTCGTCAGCTTCTGAGCAGCAATTCACTCAAACAGAGAAAATCCTTATGGCAGTACAGATTGCTGTTTTAAAGGAGGGACCCCTCACCCAAGTTACAAAGAATTTAAGGGTCTCCTCTATACCTACTTTGGAAGCAGCTACAAAAACAAGCATTTCTACTGCCCTTGCCCTGCACCTGCACTGGGTGCAACGGACCTCAATGCAGATGTCCTCAAATATACAGTTTGAGCATATCCCTGCTTTCTACAATACCATAAACTGCAGGTTCTACCCATGCATGAGTATAAGACAGTGGTCTGTACAGGCAGCTAAGATCAGCCTGCTGTAGATATGAAACAGGAAAATAGCGCTGTTTGTACTACAATAAATGGACTTTTCCAAGATGGGGAACCTCAAATGCTACAGATTCACACTGAAATCTTGCTTATTTTACTGCACAAATAGCTGAATTTAAGACTCTGTTTTGTGCATCTCAGTTTACAGTGTAGACATTGCACCCTGGTGTCCAAAGGGATTCAGATATTCAAAGGGTAAACCTAAAAAGGATAAACAGCTATTGGAAAAAGTGTCCATTCTACATAATAAAATATGATTGGCTTATGTACAACGTAGGGCCAATGAAATCTAGGGATTCACACTAAAGGGAAATTGTGTGGCTGACCTAGGTGCAATGACGCTAATAGACAATGGGGTGACCCTGTGTCCCTCAGAACCTGGGTATAGGATTATAAAAGTACAATGGTTCTGTCGGGTATAACCACAATATTTCTTATAATTACAATTCAATTTCAAGGACAAATTATTTCCTACACAGATTAAATGTGAAAACATGTAGGAAGGAACACACAATAAGGACAAAGTAATCGAGTTTTTTTAAAGGGTAATACGATATTTTATATAAATTACATAATTTATATTTACCCACATATAAAGATTTATGTTGCATACACAGCTGCCAACAATGTGAAGATTAAGGTGAGTTGTGAACAAGTGACATGGTGTGATAGGTGACACAATAAGTGCGTGATATGTACAAAAGTGGTTAAAATATATACATATTTGGAACAGGCCAGAATAAATACAATGACCCTGCTGCTCTGTACAATTTCAGTATTTTTAGAGCGGGGCCTTGAACTGGACCAAAAGGTAGCGTCGACGTTTCAACCCTGTATGCGCGATTTTAAATCATCACGGCGGGTCTTCATCAGGACTGGAGTGGGGAAGGAATGGCAGCCTAACGAAAAACCAGAGATATTCCTGGTTAGACTCAGGTCAGGGATGATCAAGGGCCCATCTGGTGATCATCTATATAGATCCTGTTATGCGTCCTGCATGAATTCGAAGGACGGGGGATACTGATCATGAACGTCTTTTAGGGTTTCATGTGGGATTCAAATCCGAGGCTTCAAGCAGAGGGGCAGTGGAGACTCCTGCCGTATTCACATTTAATCTGTGTAGGAAATAATTTGTCCTTGAAATTGAATTGTAATTATAAGAAATATTGTGGTTATACCCGACAGAACCTAGGTGCAATGACAGCAGGCCAGAACTGCAAGGTTGCCACTGTAACTTGACCTCAATGTGAAATTGATTCAGATATCTCAATGGCAATAGCGTCAATATTAAAAGTGGACACACCCGCACCAGATTTTAAAACAAATATCCCTACAGTTTCACTCAGGCTAATACCCTAATGGTTTTTATCCAGGGATAAGGGATAGGCTTGTCCCAAACAAGGTAATTAGATTGGATATCCTAAAGGCAGTTTATGAATAAATGGCATCTGTCCATGTAAATATTAGTGCTACATTATCAAGCTACAGCAACATTATTGGTGGCCATAGATGGCAAAAGCAGCTAGGAAATATGCTCAGCAATGTACAATTTGTCATCAAATAAATGCCATCTTCCATTACAAGTCTCTTTCTCACACCTCTTTCAATATCTAATCATTGCTTCTAGGTCATCTACCACAACAACATCGGTCAGTATAAGTACATTCTGGTTGTGGCTGTGATAAATTCATGTTCTTGATTTCTGTGGATATGGCCACAAAGACTGTCACTGCTTGAGCAATCATAAAAGACTCGCAGTTCATATCAGCACTGGGAACAGTGCAGACCTATATCCAATACATCGCCCAGTTTATGTGCAAAACGTTTGCTGACTTATTTTCTGCTCCGGGAGTTCATATGGAATCGATGATTGAACAAGTGGCAGACCTTAACCACTGGGGTATTGGATAAAGAATTGTCGGGTACTGACCTGACTCCATGTTAAATGGGTATCCTGACTTTTTCTTTGGCCTAATTAGCAAACTAATCTAGCATGCATGCTGAGGCCAAGGCCTGGTCACAATGAATCTGTGACCTGGAGGCATGCACCAAATGTGCCCTGTATCATGATACAGAACTGCTGTCCTTGTCCTGGGTTGTTGACATAAAGTAGGTGTGGTCTTATATCATTTCTTGTGGATTTAAGTATTGCACATAACTTTTTCCTGGTTTACTTGTAGTGTGGTGTCTACTGGTCCCATTCATGTAAAGGTTTGTTTTCATGTGACACCCATTCCATTATACTAATACCCCATGTGCATATACAGAGCACATGTTTGCGTTTGGATCGTAGTAATACTCTGTTATTGTTGGGAGTATGATTGCTGGTACCAGTGGAATCCATTTTGGATGGCCCCAGGTTTGACATGGCACAAGATGGAGGTGGAAGTATAGCTTACCTGCTGTGAGAGCTGTCACCTTGTACAAAGGTTGTGTCTGCACTGCAGCAAGAACAAACAATTTGAAAAAGAACCACCCCAAACTGGTTTCTGGACTTTTCTAAACCGAACCATCCCACTTTGTTCCAGTTCCAAATTCTTCCTAACCAAGGAAGATATGCTCCACAGTGTACTCGAAGAGCTACTGTGATCGAGGGTTGGAGTTAGTTTGATAGCCAGTTTATGAAAGGTAAGAGGCTATTACTTGAAGTGTTCATAACTTTCTGTAGAGCTGTGGGTCTGCTTAGCACAGAGAAGTCAGCCTGCCTGCCCAGAATGGAAGGATTGTGTCCTGTGCACACACATAAAGTTTAACAACACACAGTAGACAACATTTGCGAATGATGACAGGAGAAACGTTCTTCCAATATTCGTTTAATGAAGTGTAGAATCAAATGCCAGCCAACACGTGTTTCGTCAATGGGTGTGTAACCCTTGACTTCCTCAGGGCTGGAATTACACAAGAATGACAGTTGTCACAATGAATTCACAAAAAAGGTGGCAAGGTCAAACTATCATACGTATAAGTATGTAGACATAACTAATATTGTTAATCAGACTTACATTAAGTGCGAATGAGTACCATATCTCCAAGATGGAAGAGGGATGGAACAAGAATTACGTGACATCCAAAAGGTGTCATGCATGACAATCAAACGTGAGTTTTCGTCGTATTGCTAAGAAGCAGACAAAATTGTGCAGTCAAACGGCAAGTATCCAATTGATATATCAATATGTTCTCGAACCTCGGTATACTAATGTGAGCGGTGTAGCGGTAGATCCTGTTAAAAACTATTGTTGGTGACCAACAAAGGAGGTGTGTAGTGAAAAGAATAAAACGGATACAATTTGTCCCAACGTACGTGCAGCGAACTGGTGACTCAAAACGTGTTGTGAAAACATGAATTATCATGATAAACAGTTAATGCCTACCTCAAACACAATACGGTAGGACTTAAGACCTGTGGGTAAAAATAGTAGCAATGTAAGGCTAAACTAGTCGCACCTAAATTTCGTTCAATGCTACTTAATGGTGAGTAAAGCAAGAATATCAATCATTGGTTCGCATCTCACCTTATGACTGGTGATAATTCCGACCCAGCGGGTCCTATTTGTTAGTCCAAACCGTTGAGATCACTTCTTAATTAATAGAAAATCTGTATGAAAAAGTTTTATAAAAACGTTCAATCAGATGTGTACCTATTCTACAAGGACACATAAATCTATATACCCGTTCCCATAGAATTAACATGGCTTACCTTAAATATTCAAATGTTTGTCGGTATATATGTATTTTCCCTCGGTGTATTTTATTTGAATAGGAGTTCCTCTTATGCTCAAATTCCGCAAGTTCCTTATTATATCCTCTGATTCTACCAGTTCGAATCACCTTCATATGTATATGCGGTGTCAATTACACATAAGCCAACTAAAAGCAAAATTATAAATAAATAGAAGGGCGTCACTCAATTGACCTTATTCTATGCACAAGTAGCAAACCTTAACCAAAAACCTACAGCAAATCGCTGTATACCATTTCATACCGCTTACCTTAAGGCGAGTGCACCCGTGGCTAGTACTCCGGCACTGAGTAAACCGGAGGACAAGAAATCGAGAACCGGAAGCAGTTTTAAGCTTCCGGTTCACCGCTGTGACTAGCTTAAAACTCGGTTGAGTCAATTGAGTGACGTCCTTCTATTTATTTATAATTTTGCTTTTAGTTGGCTTGCGGTAATTGACACCGCGTATACATGTGAAGGTGATTCGAACTGGTAGAATCAATAGTTTTTAACAGGATCTACCGCTACACCGCTCACATTAGTATACCGAGGTTCGAGAACATATTGATATATCAATTGGATACTTGCCGTTTTTACTGCACAATTTTGTCTGCTTCTTAGCAATACGACGAAAACTCACGTTTGATTGTCATGCATGACACCTTTTGGATGTCACGTAATTCTTGTTCCATCCCTCTTCCATCTTGGAGATATGGTACTCATTTGCACTTAATGTAAGTCTGATTAACAATATTAGTTATGTCTACGTACTTATACGTATGATAGTTTGACCTTGCCACCTTTTTTGTGAATTCATTGTGACAACTGTCATTCTTATGTAATTCCAGCCCTGAGGAAGTCAAGGGTTACACACCCATTGACGAAACACGTGTTGGCTGGCATTTGATTCTACACTTCATTAAACGAATATTGGAAGAACGTTTCTCCTGTCATCATTCGCAAATGTTGTCTACTGTGTGTTGTTAAACGTTATGTGTGTGCACAGGGCATGTTTTCATTTGTGTAAAACGGACTAGCGTCCACTATTTAGGGTTTAGGTGTTTTCCCTTACCTGTTGCACCACACTGATAAAAAAAAATTTCATATACAGCCACGAGAACAGGTTAGCGCCACATATACCTTGTGTTAGAAACACCCCCTCTTTTTAGTATGGAAGGATTGTGCTTGGCCTTGCAGGAGAAGAGACAGTCTAGGAGTAGAAGACCAGCCATGTTCCCAAAGCTCGTTACCAGGTGAGTAACGGGTGCTGACCCTAGCGGTGAGAAGTCACCTGGCCCCCATGCATGGTTTGAATGGCAAACTGCATGAAATAGCAATAAACTCTCAAGCGACAGTGTGCCATCTGGCATCACCACAACATGAGATGAGGGACCTATTCTGACCTACCTTGAAGTGCTGCTAGTCCTGCAAGGCCCAACAACACTGCCATAGTGCAGCTACAAACTAAGCTATGAATTATTGAGCAGAATCACTGCCTATCGAAGCCTAATTGTGAACTCACCCCTGGGCCAGATTCAATCCTATGATCCTTTCGTTGCCATTATACCCCTATAGTTGGTATAGATAGACACTGAAGAGCCAGGCTAGGACCCTGTAGTTGAACATTGGAAATCACACAGCTGAACTCCCATTACTGTGTGTAGCATTACATTTTACTGAGTTATTAAAGTACTTCTCGTTTTATTAAGACAAACACTGGGCTGGACAGTGAGTTAGTGTGTCTGTTGGTTGACTGTTGAATTCTGAGGGCCAGATTTACGAAGATGTAAAGCATCACAATGCAGCAAGACAACTTGCTGTGCTGCATTGTGTCCCATGGAGAGGGCAGGATTGCGCCATATCTACTAAGATATGGCACATTCCTGCTCGCTCCCTGCGCTAGCGGAAACAGTGAAGACTAGCCCCAATACAGGCACCCTTGCACCATGGTGCAAGGGTGCCTGAGTTGCAGGCAGGATTGTTTTTATGCAAGAAGGGACACCTTCCTCCACAAAAACAATTCTTAGAAGCTTTTTACTCTTTCTACGTGTGCTGCAGAATGCAGCACACGTAGAAAGGGGAAACAACAAGGAGAAATAAAGTTATTTCTCCTCGTTCTACCTCCCCTGGGAAGGCGTACCTTTTTCAACGCTTTCCTAGGTCTACTACTGGTAGTAACTCTGGGAATGCATCAAAATCCATGGGTGGATGCGTCGGAACATCCACACTCGACCAATGGAATGCCTTCTCAGGGCAGAGTAACGTAAGGCAGCGATTTGTGCGATGTTGTGTTAGTCCAGATTTACTATCCCATTCGCAGCTATGCAAGGTAAAGAAGAAGATTAGGCAAGAGGGTTTGACAGGGAAAAATTGAGATCAAATTGCCAGGAACAAGAGGAAAGGAGATGGAGACACACAAGGAATCAAGGCTGGACTGGCCGTACCGAGCATCAGGCATTTTCCCGGGAGGCTGGATGGGTGGGAGGCTGGTTTTGTTACTGGGTGGCTTGTTTTGCAGCAGTCCTGCAGTATTGACCTCCCAGTAACAAAATCAGCAGGACTGTCCAGCATAATGACTCACTTCTCACTCTTACTGCAGAGTTCCTTGTATATCCAGCAGTTTTCAGGCAACAATAAAAGTGTCACGATTGATATCTCTGGTGCTTTATCTTCCTGCTGGAGAGAGATCAGAGTTTTGTCTATTGGTAGTTTTGACTCATCTAAGGTAGCGCAGAGGGTTAATATGTCTGCTGCAAAGAACGTGTACCATACAGATCACAGAACTGTATTTAATGTGCATTGTTCAGTAGGTTACTGCTTTTGTCACAGAGATCCTTTAGTTACTTGCAATTCATAACAATCATAATAAATCTAGCACAGTGAGCTATGAACTGCCATCAAAGAGCTTTATGTTTTTTCCCCAAGTCTTTCATTATCCCAATGTTGCTAAATTGGGTTCGTTTGGGTAGAAATACGTTCTTAATAATAAATTCAACCACTGTGTTACGTTTTGAATCCTGAGTTTGTGCTTCTCCAGACAAAAGCACTCTTTAAAAATTCCTACCAATATGGATTACATGTAAATCCTACACCTTGTATTCCCGTTTGTCTTAGGTAACATTTCCTAAACACTGATTTACACACGTATGATTCATTATCTCTGTATGTATGCATGATGTAAAGTGCTCCGACTCTCTAAACTGATATGAGAGGCACTATAAAACAAATGAAATACAATTGAGAGGGGCTACGGATAGATAAGGGGCACTGTTAGAGGGTGATGGAGAGCGAATTATTGAAAGGTCCCCAACAAGGTTGTCATATCCTGGTGTACTGTAAGGTCATCAATTACTTTGCTTTAAAAGATAATACAATCGTATATATAATGAAAATGTGTTGCAGAATGCACCATTTTTGGCCAAATTTTTCTTGGGAAGAGAACGCCCCTCAGACGCCCTTTGTAGTGGTCAGGCTGGCTTGTTGCGCTCGTCCATTCCGCACCATACTGAGGCTAGTCTGACAAAATTTGCCAGGGCTGCTTTGGGTTCCCAGTCTGGCGCTGCAAGGAATGGGCCGTAAAGAAAGACAAAGGGAGACAGAGGAGAGGGAAATGGAAAAGGAAAGGCAAGAGAGAGAAAAAATAGAATGTTGGACAAAGGATTGCATTGGAGAAATAGAAACTCAGGATTACAGGACCACCTACAAAGGTTTTGTGCAAGACCAGATTTTTTTGGGAGTGTTTTATGAGCTTTGGGATTTCTTGTAAAGCTGAATCTTTAAATTATGTTTCTTAAACAACTGGTTTAATGATTCACATGCCTATGGATGATACAGCTGTTATTGGAAGAATACCAGTGGCAGATCAAATGAACTAGGACAGAGTGAAGGGAGCTCTGATAAGCCATGTTTGGCTGAAGCCAGCTCAGTAACAATGCATTGAGAAATAAAGTGATAGCAAGAGAGCAGAGGTGGTTCCTTTCCAAACCCAGATCCATGTTTTGATGCATGATTGGAGAAAGTGTGTGAGAGGGATGGAGGAAAGGAATTTTCATTCCCCTAACCAACTGATGGTAACAGGCTGACTCAGAGTGGGTGCTCCACCCCATTTAAGCAATAACTGTTTGACTTGACAAATAAGGATTCAGAGACACTTGCAATGTTGACTAACAAATGGTTAGATATTTGGGTTAGCAAAGGGCTGGAGCAGCATTGTTCTAAGTAAAAAGCCAAAAAGAACTCATCAGGTCTGGTTCCAAATCAGGAAATAGGAACCAGAGCAATTCCCAAGGATCCAGGGCTGAATGCGGGAAGATGGTGTTTTGGGTTGCTAGACAAGAACAGAAGAACAAATGAGGAAGGGATGGTTCCACCTTGGCAAAAGTGGTGACTTGCTCTAGGTGCCACAGGGAGGGGCATTATTAAAAAGATTGTCAGGTGAAAGATCCTGTACACCCGCAGAACCCCTCATAGGCTGTGTGTTAACTATGGGTGAGGGTGCACAGCCGCAATATCGCATTCAGGACATTGCTGCTCCTTAATTCCAAGTTCAAAATATTATGACTTCAAAAATATCAAAGCAGGGAATATCGAGGACAGGTATTGTTATTTCTTTCACATAAAAATTCAAGTTTAAAATATTGATCACTAAAATAGTGTAATATTTGATGTTGGTGTTAATACTAATTAAAAATCTGTTTACATATATTTCATAATATGGATTGTAAACTAAATGAAAATATTAAAATGTAAGTATATTAATATTTCCTACAATATTAAATTAACAAGTAATTTCTTAATATTCTAAAGATAATTCTTACCTTTAAAATAAGTAGTAATTTTTTTATTAATCTCATTTCATTTTTGTTATTTTTAAAAATATTTAAAAATTATTTTAATAGTATATGAAATATATTATTACTAATATTTAATATATTTTTAGTAAGGGGGATATGTTTTGAAGTAAAGTCTTAAAAGTCTGTTTTAATTGAGGAGTATTTTTGGAAATTCACTTTCACTATTAATTTTAACACCTCCAGTTATATGTATTTATCCCAGAATTTGTTGGACTTACAGCAGTGTAATTCGCTGACTTTCGGGAATTCAGAGTTACTCTTGCCACATGAAATTCCCAAATTTACAACATTACTCCTCTTCATGAAATTATGCGACATTCACTGTAAATATTGTGCTATTCTGGATAATTTGTGGTAAACATTTACTGCTAATGGAAAGGAACAACAGTATGTGAGTGGCTGTTGTTCACAGTGCTCATTTAAATGCATCCTTGCGCTAAAAAATGATGCAAAGATGCATTTCACACTAAAATATCATGTAAAATGATGGATTTGCATTTTGCATAATTAACCATAATTTCAAATAATTTTACCATAATTTCATTAATTATGAGAAAGCAAATTACACAAATTATGCCCACCCCTAATTATTTTGCAGATAGAATTGTCAATACAATTCCCCTCCCAAATATTGGCACCTACCCCAAAGTTTGTTGGAGTTAAGTTATAATAGTAAATATCTTCCCCGCCCCCGATTACATGCACTTTCCCCAATTTTAGTTGGAGTGCAGTTAGAGTAATTAATCTGATCCCATTTATATACGGATTTTCCTCAATGTTAGTTGGGCTGACGAGGTGAGACTAGGAATAGACGGTCTCACGAGTAATAAAGCCCCAGGACCAGACGGGATTCCACCTGATTTATTCCGTAGTAACCCAGAGGTATGTGCACCTATTCTGGCAAGAGTAATAAATGCGTCAGTCGCAACAGAAATGCCTCCCTCGTGGTCCATGGCAACCATCGTCCCGATATTTAAAAAAGGAGATAGGGACAGCCCACACTGTTACCGTCCAATATTGCTCATTGACGTAACTGCGAAGGTCCTGGGTAGAGTGGTGATAAATAGGTTATCTGACTGGGCAGAGACCCACGGTATTATAACAGATGTTCAATATGGGTTTCGCTCGGGCAAATCCACAGTTGCACAATGCTTAAACCTTTACTTAATTAGCGCAAAGTACACCTTAGCGAAAGGCGGGGCACTTTACCTCGCCTTTATGGACCTTAGCGCAGCATTTGACTGTGTGAATCGAACCAAATTATGGAAGCTCATGGGAACATTGGGGGCGGATCAGGCACTAATCAACATACTTATGGTTTTACACTCCAACACTTCTGCCACAGTAAGATACACGCAAGAGGGAAAGACCACAGATTACTTTAGATGCTCAAGTGGGGTTAGGCAGGGATGCATTTTAGCTCCTTTTTTATTTACACTTTATATTAACGGTCTTGAAGCGGCACTAACTGCATTACAAGCTGACTCCCCTAAAGTAGGTCTAAGACCAGTCCCTGTCCTACTTTACGCGGACGATGCGGTTCTCCTTGCTCGCACGCCCAAGGCCTTGCAGATCCTATTAGAAGGGTTTGTGGCATTTATGAATGACTTGGATTTGACACCCAACTTCTTAAAATCCTACATAATGGAACTAGGGAAAAGGAGCAGGAAGGTGAACCATTATGTAGCTGGTACACACACATTGGGGAAAGTACCGGCCTTCTCATACCTTGGTATCTTGTTCGATGAAAAACTGAACTTTAAACAGTTAGTAGAGAGTAAGCGTTTAGGCCTAGTAAAGACCACGGGAGCAATTACATCTTTTGCCCATAGGCTAGGCAAGTGGTCACCGGCGACAATCTTAAAACTGTATAATTCATTCTGTAGTTCAAAAACGCTATACGGAAGTGAAGTGTGGGGTTTCACTGGGATAAGTGAACTACAAAGTGAGGAAAATAGGTACTTTAGGCGTTTGTTGAGAGTCCCCCAAAGCACCCCTCTTTATTGCACATGAGGAGTTGGGAATTAAGTACATTTCGGACCTGGTAAAGGTGAAACCCCTTTTGTCCTGGGTGAATACGTGGACCAATGAGGAGACAGACTTTAACAGACAAGTAACTCAAGACTGCCTGTCCCTGGATCACGTGTTAAAAATCCCGTGGCTAAAATACATAAAAGACTCCCTGACCATGTTGGGCAGGGCAGACTTATTTTCTTGCCCGACCAAGGTGAGCCCACTGGGCAAAGTTCTTATTAAAGACCAGTTTCTCAAACTAATTGGGGCTCAAAGGGAGGAAACTGAATTAAAAAAGCCCTCGGTCAGGAAATATATCTTGGTTACGTCTACACAAAGCATAGAACCATACCTAGCTATTTAAGCCAGTGCTCACGATAGATTCTTATATATTCTATCTTACTCCACGAGCACTTTCTTTCTTCACTTTTTCCCTTGGAGCAACCACTCCTCTGTTTTGAACATTGAATATGATAAAATGGTATGAAAAGTGACCGAATAAAATACGAGTCACATAAAAACAATTGTGTGTGCCTTTTTGGATTTCTTTTGGATTTTGAGGATATATTTGAATGTGTTTTAAATAAGTTAACGGTACATTATTGAATTAAACTGTATATGTACCCTATGCTGTCTATGATTGCTTCAGACAACTAAGATTTAACATAAGTCTAGGACCATTGTTTTTCTATATCACGATAGATTCTTAATCACACGGTTCAGACTGGACTTGTTACATCACTTACTGGCTGTCCCGGCAGGGTATACAGCATCTTTAGAACAAAAGGGGCCCTGTGACTGCGACAATAAGTCTCCACAGGACACCCTCCATTTTGTTCTATTGTGCCCGTATTATTCATTTCCGAGAAGAGTGTATCTCAAGGGGCTTTTAAGGAAACATAAGTTCAAGCAGGCCCGGGTGGCCTTACTGTTCTTAAAATTGTGCCCTGATGTTTTTACATTATCATGTGTTACGAATTTTTTAAGATCTGTCCTAAAGCTAAGAAATACGAGGGGCTTATAAAAGGAGGAGACTTGATTATTTAGCCGATAAGTGGGGATACCAGTTGGCGTTCGTCTTTTTTTAGTGTTTTTATTGTTTTTATAAATATCTTAATATGTTTATAGTAGTGTTTTATAATTTTGCGGTGTCCTGACTGGCCTGTAATATATATGATGATCAAAGTACTGTAACGTTGTATTGTTGAGTGTGTATCTTTTATGGTCATATTTTTTTTATGCCGAATAAAGATCATTATTATTATTATTATTATTATTATTAGTTGGGCTGAAGTAAGGACAGACCAGAACATGCAATTCCCACAAGCAAATGTTTTTTTTTATAATAGTTTTAGTTAATGATTATATATTACATGCTGGTATATGATTACTCTGGATTGTTGTTATTTAATTTTCACATTAAGGGCCTCCTTACGATGTCGGTTGGAAACTAAACCGCCCAACTCCTTGTCAGATTCGGTTCCGACCGACTATGACGCTTCCGAACACCGTTCCGAAGGACTCCCATTGACTTCAATGGAGCCTGTGGTCTGACTGACAACATAGGCTCCTATGGGGAAAATGGGTGTCAGCGGAAAACCTTGCACCCTGTGCGTGGCACCCCATGGTGCCAGCCACACTGTGCATGGTTTTATATGGGGGGTCCCTTGGGTAACCCCTCGACCCTAAACCGGAGGACTCAGGATGAAGGGGGGCCTGCTAGTGGCCCCCAAAGTCAGTTTCTGACAGCCTTTTTGTGTCGGACAGACCGAGTCGGAAAGGCTGTTGGAATCCGACATCGTAATCGGTCAGTCGGAAACGCTGTCCGTTGTGCTGTACGAATCGGCTCGGACCGACTCGGATTCTCCGAATGCCAGTCAGAACCAATTCGGAATGACCGAATGGTTTCCCCTCTGACCCCGAGCATCATAATCGGTCGGTCGGAATTGTTTCCGACCGAGTTGGGTGGATGGGTTCCGACACGGTCTAGGAGAATCCGACTGTCGGTCGGAGGCTTTCCGGCCAACATCTTAATGAGGCCCTTAATTATTTCTATTTCATGATGAATTAATTCATTCTTTTCTAAAATATGTTTAAATATATTTAATTGTTTATTTTAGAGTATGTGTTTACAAATGTAATTTTTTTTTAAATGAAATTGTTTTATATTTTTGTATATTTGCCATAAATTATTCTGTATTTTCAAAAATTTACAGAAAACTTCACTTGCTTAGATGTTTAATTTTATTTTGATTTTACATTAATAGATGTTTACAAAAATGATTGGAATTTTTTAAAAATTGATCTATGTTTTTAAGTTAAATATATTTTAATGTAGAATGTTATATTATTTTGAAATATTAGTAATTTAAAATAAATATGTTTACAAAATAATTATAAAATAAATACATTTTAGTTATGCAGAGTATTTAGGAACTGTTTTGCATTTTGTAAAATGTAACATTATTGTTTTAATACATTTAGGGCCTCATTACGATGTCAGTCGGAAAGCATTTCCGACCGACTCGGTGTCATAATGATTTCCGACCTAATCGGATTTGGGGAGTTCGACCGACCGATTACGGTGTTTCCGAACACCGTTCAGTCAGACTCCCAATGTTCCGTCCGACAACACAGGCTCCCTTTGAAAACTATAAATAAAACACTATGGGCCTGATTCACAGAACTAACTTACGTCAAAAACGTAAAGTTAGTACTTTTAGTATTCACAGAATGCACTTACTCATTCTGGTATTCACAGAATGAACTTACTCATTTCGGTATTCACAGAAGTTAGTAGTCCTACCTTTAGGACTCCTAAATGCCTTCTGTGAATACCGAAGAATCTTAAAGTTAGGATTTTCTCAGTTTAGGAGTAGTAAAGTCTAACTTTACTACTCCTAAACTGAGAAAAATCCTAACTTTAAGACTTTCGGTATTCACAGAAGGCATTTAGGAGTCCTAAGGTTAGGAGTCCTAACTTTACTACTCCTAAACTGAGAAAAATCCTAACTTTAAGACTTTTCGGTATTCACAGAAGGCATTTAGGAGTCCTAAAGTTAGGACTACTAACTTCTGTGAATACCGAAATGAGTAAGTTCATTCTGTGAATAACAAAATGAGTAAGTGTATTCTGTGAATACCAAAAAGTACTAACTTTACGTTTTTGACGTAAGTTAGTTCTGCGAATCAGGCCCTAGATTTTCATTTTAGATTTTTTTGAAAATCCTAATGTTAATTTTAAAACTAGATAATACTGTGATCTACATTTTTGTAGAAGTGTTTTTGTAAGAGGATAATTTGGAATCCATATTTTTGTTATTTTGATTACAAGTACAGGTTTCATGATATTTAGTCAGTATTTTGGCCTTGATATTTTGGTAGATCAATATTTTTGTAGCTGCTATTCAGAAGTACAACTATGAATGAGGGGCCAGTGCAAATCAATCTATTTGCTATGGACATTTGAGAAAGGAGCCCAGGTACCCAGAAGCACGTCCATCCAAGGGTCGGGGGTTTGTGTTGGAAGCAGGTATCAATGGGAGTAATATTACCGCACTGAGAGATAGATGTACATAAAGGAGATGTTGAGAGGAAGTATATCAAACCAAAGGAGATTCACCCTGGAGCCATTGGCATAGGCCAGAGGTGACGATGTAGAATACCCACTTGCCAGAGTAAAGGTAAAAGTCAAAGACAAAATGGCCATGATCAATGTAGGAGTGAAAGAGTAGCAGGATACTGGATGTCATTTAGGCAATTACTTGATTTCACCTTGTTTAGTAGCAGGGCCGGAAGCCTACATGGCTTGGCCCACATCATCTGTGCTGTCCAAAGCTCAGACTGCACATCAGTCTCTTGAGAAAGCTATGGCTGCCCAGATTTGCATAGAACGATGAATGGTAGTAAGCAGATCACAGAAGACTCTGAAAAAGCACAGGTCATGGTCTTCATCATCCCTGCACCAGAGGGAGAGGGGGATGAGACATCCAGAGCTGATCAGGTGCTAGGGTCTGGGTCACTGCCAGAGCAGCAGGGTTTGTTTGCTGCTGGAGAACATAACTGGGAGGCATTCTGATAGGCAGACTTTGGGTGCCTTACACTTGTGGGACTTTGAAAACAAATCCATTAACGGGTCAGCAAGGGAGTATTTGGAAGGGATTATGCTGGCTAGAAGTACGGACTGCTTTACTGTGAGCCTATTAATCCTGAGACAGAAGCTGGTCAAAGGATAGTGACTTGCCTAGTCGCTGGCCCAGAAGGTGCCCTTAGTAGGACAAATAGTGCATAAAGGCTCCTAATAGATTGGACATTTTGTTCTGCTGGACTGGGAAGTGCCAGGACATGAAGACCTAACCTACCTGCCAACTGAGTTGTAATTCAAAAAGTAAGACCACGGAGTCATCAGTGCCTCTGCCAGTAGTAGGTGTGCCATTCGAGCTGGTGGCCATTGGCATAATTTTCTGTTTAAGCCAATACCATATCAGGCAACAAGTACATTCTAATCATGGAGGAACATGCCACCAGGAAACCATAGGTGGTAATGCTGAGGAGCACAACCGTGAAGATAGTTGCAAGGGCACTCCTAGGGATGTTTTCATGGGTCAGGTTCCCAAAGGTAGTGATTTCCAACCAGGAACGAACCTCATCTCCTTTCCTTGAAAGAGATATGGGAGCAAGCTGGTGAGACCTACCACTTCTCCACAACATACCACCCACAGACACTTTAGCAATACTCCTAAGAACATGATGCGAACTCTACCGAAGAACCTAAGGGAATAGTGGGATCTTCTCTTGTCACCCCTTATTCTTCTAGAGAAAAATTCCATAGAAGGTCTGTTGGGTCAGTTTGGGAATCCAGTTTGTGGCCAACTCACTGTAGTCAGAGAAGGTTAGTAAGGAACTTCTAGGTCACCCCAGCAAGATGTGGTGGACTTTGTGATTTATCAGGAAGCTGATGGGACAGTGCTTGTGTCAGGTGAATAAAAACTTTCAAGCAAGCCAAAAACCGAAGGAGGGGTATGAGCAGTAGGGAACGCTGACTGGGTACCAAGAAGGATAAGAGGAGTTGGTGCTGAAGCCTATTTGTCTTGGAGCTTTAGAGGATAAAAGGTGGGAGGTGGCTTGCAAGGTGGTACAGGATTTCTTTTAAGTGAACTACATGGTGGACACAGGTGCCATCCAGGAATCACAGAAGGTGCTCATTGTGAAGTAACTGAAACCATTCCTCTGGAAATACTATACTTTAAACAGCATGGTCATGATATAGATGTTTAAAGGGCAATGAGCAAAAGCCTCTCCTTCTCGCTGACCCCAGGGTTTATACAGTTGGAACTGGAGCTTGCAGACCCTTCACCCATTGCTGCCAGTCATCCAATGGAGACTACTTGGCCACAACCATAGCAGCTCAAGTTGTGTGCCGCTGTTGTCCTGGGGTCCATCTTACTATGTCTCTGCTACTTGGCAAAGCAGACCTGTTTTGCACTTGCCTCCAGAGTTAGTGAGGGAGTATGTGACCCTCAATACTGAGCTGAGAGAGGGCCCCCCCTGCCTCCCTGAGTGGTCCTTTCAGTGAACTATGTGAAGCAACATTAACTTTCATCATCATTATTGTGCCATCTGGCATTTCTGCCATGACTGGATGGGCCAGTCTGCAACTACCATACCGCCAGACCATGTCCCTTAAATAGATGTTAGTGCACCACAGCCTCTCCAAAAGGCTTCACTAGGTCTAGAGGACAGTTTTAGTGTTGGTCTTTCATGATCTGATATAGCCAATGCTTTGAGTCACAGCTTTACAATTCTTGCTGTATCTTTAATACTATCCCACAGAATATCTATCTTGCATACCTGTATTACTTATTGCAAACACCAACGGGTCATCTCATAGCCATCTTTCTGAGTCCTCAAAATGTCTTCCATCATTCTTTTCTAAGTAACATTATGCAGGAAGAAGTATTTCTGGGCATGTTGTCCTTTTTAGGACTGGCTAGAGAAAGTTTTCAATATTTGCTGAGATCATGTAATTTCAAAAATAGTATTGAAAAGCATTATAGAGCTAGGCTTTGGCTCCTCCCCTATTTTAATCTTACTCGTTATGATAGCTCAGCATTTTATTGAGCAGCAGTTTGATATTCCAATTATGAAGTAATTCCACTGCAGGGAATGAATAGTGTGGTGCCCATGTACAGCAGTGAAGCATTTGGTTATCACCTTGCGGTCAGCCCCCTAATGCATCTGGAGGTGGTAATTTATGGGTGCATCAGGCCATGCTAGAAAATGTTTATAAGGGGGCGCTCAGTAAACAGAGCTGGGTTGTAATGTTTGCTGCTATATTTGTATGTGGCATGAAGGTTGACTACATTGAATGTTTTTTTAATTTCACCGAGATTGTGAGGGGCACTGTGGTGGAGAGCAGTGATTCCATAAATATCTGAATTCAGAATGTTTTTCGTTTGTTGCCCCTCCTCTGTTTGGCTCGGCTGCCATGCAACAGCGTACATAGAATGGGGTGATAAGTAAACAAACACAACAGCATTTCAAAGCTTGCCTCCATATCTGTCAATGACATGAACAATTGCCAGATTTGTTAAGCCACTGCAGTGTTTGTAAGGGGCAACATGGTAGTTGATAGGACTTCTTTAAAGTTTTCTCACTTGGTTCTGTCACTCTAGTCCTTCCTCTCTTTCAGTGGCCTGGAATGTCAGAACCTAGCTAGAGCTGCCTCTGGCGCATGTGCATTTTCGCATGTACACTGCTTTTGTCTCTGTGGTATTACCACACTGTCCCCCCATAAGCAAATGGGTTGTTGGGTGACTGGGGTGTGAGCCCTGGTCAAGCAGCAACCGCAATCAATTGGTACAAGACAACCACAAGACAACCCTGGTGTGGTACAAGACAATCCTAAATTAACCTTTGCTCACCCCTCTGGTAGCTTGGCACAAAGCAGTCTGGCATAACTAAGAGTATTTGTAAAGTATTGTAAAGATTGTGCAACACTTCAATTAGTAATAAAGTGCAAAACACCACACAAAAAGGATTCCACACCAGATTTGAAAAATAGAGTAATTTTTAATAAACAAAGCAAGACCAAAACGACAAAAATCTAAACAGTCGAACCAGATGATATGCAAGTTTAAAGATTTTACAGAAAATAGCGCCAAAAAGCACAAAGTGACAATTGTAGATATCTGGTTGTGCTGGACCGGGAAAAAGCCACAAGTTCAGGCCAACCTTGAAGGAGCATGGGCCGGCTAGAGACCCAGTTAGGACTGCTGCACAAAGTACCTTAAATCTGCGTTTGCAGAGCATTGTGAGGGTCCACGTAGATGATTCATTGCACAGTGGAAGCGAGGCGTCGGTTCTGAGATGCAATAAGGCTGCAATGCAAGGTTCTATGTTGTTGTTGAGGATCTTGTCCATGAGGGCTTGCGATGCGAAGTCCGCCTTCGTGGATGCGGTGTGCAGTTGGGTGATGCGCCTGTTCCTTGGAGCTGCAAAGCTGCAATGCTTAGTCCGGCATCGATGTCGGAGCTGCCATTGATGTGAGATGTGAGCTTAGTCCAGCATCGATGTCGGAGCTGCCATTGATGTGGGATGTGAGGGCCTGTGTCGAGGTTGCATCGCGCAGGGGCTGTTCGATGAGGTGGCGGGCTGCGGTGCAGGTCTTTGCAGCAGAGAAGATTCATGCAGAGGCGACGATACACCAGTTCTGCTCGGGGTTGCGCTGTGCAGCAGAGAAGATGTGTCAGTTCCACTGGATCCACAGAGGCTGGCAGAACACCTTTGGCCTATTTGCTGGGGTCCAGGACTAGGGTGGCGCCATTTAGCGAGGTAGACTCACAGATGGTACAGTCCAAGTGCTGGGGTCAAGGTTGTTGGAGCCTTCTGCCCCTGAGGCTTGAGTCAGGAGGCCAGCCAAATAGCCCTTGGAGTCACTCTGGGGTACTGGGTTCAACAGATGCAGGTCCAGACCTTCTCACTCAGGCAAGTTGGCAGTAGGCAGCAGGTCAGCAGAGAAGAGCAGCAGTCCTTTAGGGCAGCAGTATAGCAGATTGGCAGTCATTTTATCAGCACAGCAGTCCTTCTTCCTAGCAGAATATCCACAGGTCCAGAAGTGTACTGAAGAGTTGGTGTCTAAGGTCCAAATATTATACCCAGTTCTGCCTTTATAGTGGGAGAAGCTTCTAGAGGCTTGCCTTTGAAGTGCACAGGTGCCCTGCCTTCCTTGCCCTGGCTCCAGACTAACTACAGGGGGTATGCATGCCTTTGCGTGGAGGCAGGATACAGCCTATTCAAGTGCAAGTGGAGCGTGCCCACTTCCTCTCTCCCATCCTGCCATTGATAGCCCATCCAGGCACACCTAAGCTACCTATTGTGTGTGGCTGTCTAGGAGGAATATACAAAGCCTAACTGTCAACTACACCCAGTCATGTGACTCAGAGGTAGGCTGCAGTTACTAAATGACTAGGGCAGGAACATGTTAACTTCCTAAAAGTGTCATTTTCAAAAATCAAATTTAAAATCCGACTTACCTACAATTTAGGATTTTTTATTATAATTCCAAAGACACCAAACATGAAAGAGTTACCTGTTCCCATTTGGAAGTTACAGTTTATTAAATATAATGAGGTAACACCAATGTTATGCTATGGGAGAGGTAATCCTTGTAATAGTGAAAAATGAATTTAAGAGTTTTTTTATCACCAGGACATGTAAAACGTAAGAGTACATGTGCCACTTTTAAATGCATTGAACTTTGACCCCTGACTGTCCAGGGCATAATCCTATATATTAAAAAGGAAGGTTTGAGCCTGGGAAAAGGTTTATTTCAAGGTTTTATGGTTTTTTAAAAGGTTTTAAGGTTTATTAAAATCTCGAAATGGCAGTTTAAAACTGCACACAAAGGCTGTAATGGCAGGCCTGAGACATGTTTAAAGTGCTACTTAAGTGGGTGGCATAATCCTGCTGCAGGCCCACTAGTAACATTTAATTTACAGGCCCTGGGCATAGGTAGTGCCACTTTACTAGAAACTTTCAAGTAAATTAAATATGCCAATTGAGGATAAGCAAATTCTACCATGTTCTAAGAAGAGAACACAATCACTTTAGCAGTGGTTAACAGTAGCAAAGTGTGCAGAGCCCTAAAGACATCCTCTTCTAAGTCTAAGTCTAAGTCCTAACTTTACAACTACTAAATGCCTTCTGTGAATACCAAAAGTAGTAAGTTTAGGGATTTATCTCAGTTTAGTAGTAGTAAAGTTAGGAGTCCTAACTTTACTACTACTAAATGCCTTTTGTGAATACCGAAAGTCGTAAAGTTAGAATTTTGTCTCAGTTTAGTAGTAGTAAAGTTAGGAGTCCTAACTTTACTACTACTAAATGCCATCTGTGAATACCAAAAGTAGTAAGTTTAGGATTTTATCTCAGATTAGTTCTGTGAATCGGCCCCTCTGTTCTCTTCTACCATAGGCTGAGCTACCAATACTTTGCTATTTTCAGAATGACATTCAGAGAGATGATGACTCAACTGCACCTCTAACTCTTGCAACACACAATTAATGAGAGGATCTTTTTGCCCCGCTACTAGAAAGTAAACAAAGTATCTAACAGATCGAAAGTACTTCTCATGAAACAATATCAATAAATCATTATGAAATATATGCAGTTGCAATATCTAAAAATCAATTAAGTAAAACTTGGTATTGTTAAAGCAAACATCTGACTGCCAAAGTGCAGAATATGTTGGTGTTTATATTTGGAGTTCGTCTTTCATTGTCACTCTATCTTCAAGTGAATTGATCTAAATGTGATCTGCCGGCATGTAGTTTGGTCATTTTAAGGCCATAGATTGTTATGTAGCCTCATGTAGTCAAACACAACACACATGGAGGATTCTTTATTAGCATGTTAAACATTATCAAATCCTGAGTCAGCAGACATATTATAGGCTGCAAAGATGTGGCATTACGGTAACAATGGCTAGTTGAACAATGGAAGAGGCACAGGGAGTGTGAACCAAACTATGGTTGTTTCCCGTAAAGGGATTTTTCCTCAGGAAGCTGAAAGGAGCAAGAAAAGTCTGGCCATGGTGGGATAAGAAGGTTGAGAGATGCCGTCTGAAGCATCTCCTGGAGTCGCCTCCTCCTTGGTGCACAGGCTCTGCTTTGAGCTGACCTGTATTCTAACGGGTGGGTCCAGACCAAAGCGCAAGTCTGCAGTGATCTCTCCTCTATTAAAAAACCTCTCATGACCATAACCTCCCAAGTTCCATCAAACCCCAGATCCTAAACTTTTATTTTCACAACTGGTGACATCTTCAACAACAAACTCCCACCAACCTTACTAGTCTACTAGTGAGAAACCAACATCCTCACAAGATCAAATGGACAGATGCTCAGATGGGTTGATGCAGGGCAGCACAAAGGAAGATTTAAGACAGTATTCATGCACAACAGCTGGTGTGTGCTTAAAGTATGCAAGATCTGGTCCTGAATCCCCGTCCAAATCTAATCTCGAGTCAATTACCAATGCTATCAACACTACAGAGACCAAGATCCAGCTTGGCTCAACAAATGGTGCATTGCACACTTATCACAACACACATCATTGCAGTCCAGCAGCTCAACGCGCATCCAACATCTCATCACATAATCAGCCTAACATCCAACATCACATCTAGCACTATATACAACATCACTTCATAATATCAGATCTGGCACCACATCCAAATCCCACCATAACATCATATCCAACATGCCTTTATACATAGCATTCAACAGAAAATTACATCAAACATTGTATACAGCATCACATCGAACAAGATAACCAAGAGCGCTTCCATCCTAACATCACATCATTATACCACATCGAAATATCATCACATCCAACAAAACATCCAACATCATTGAATAACATTAAAACAAGCATTTCCTCCAACATCACACCATAACATAGCATTCCACACCATAACGATCATATAGCAACAGAATATTCAGCGTCATATTTAACATCAAAACCAGCATCACATACAACATAACTTTATATCCAAATTAGGCATATGGAAAATGTTTGTAAACAAGCATCATTGTGCATACACAAAATGTGCAACATTTTAAAGCAAAATATTTTCTCCTTGAGCTCATCCCTTGCTGGTATCTCAAGCAACATTTTGTGCGAGGTGTATTCTCAAGGAGAAAGGTTACTTGTGATACATGCAAAATATATTTCTAGTAATACATTCAATTTCACGAAAATGAAATGTATTTCACACAAAAACGCAAATTTGCTACACCCCTTTAATAATAATATCATAGCATTCAACATAGCAACCAACATTGCACAACTTTTAACACCATACCCAATATAACATCGTATCCAACACCAAACACCACATCCAATATGGCATGATATTGTAAAATTGTATCCAACACCACATCCAATGACATTGGAGCAAGCAAGAGGAAATTTCATCACAATATGGCACACAAGTGTCTGTGCCATTGTCTATTGAGCTCAGGATGAATCACTGTGATTGGCTGCACTTCTCTAGACATGCAAGTTTTATCAAGCATGCATAGATCGAGGCGTGTATGGTCTAAGCTGGAAATAATGAGCCCTGAATCTCGACAGGACACAATATTGTTACAACAATATCGAGGTACAACCAGTAGGGGCTCGTGGAGGGAGTGCCGCGGGGCGGTGGGGCGGGGGAGGAGCAGGGTGGGGGGTAGTAAACTACGCCATACGGCCGAACAGAGGTAAATAAACAAATAAATAAATAAAACTAATTTCATTGCGCGCTGCATTGCCAAATGCGATGCAGCGCGCGCAGCGAAATTCGTTTTATTTATTTGTTTACTTACCTCTGTTCGGCCGTATGCCGTAGTTTACTACCCCCACCCTGCTCCTCCCGCCCGCCCACCGCCCGCGGCACTCCCTCCACGAGCCGCTACTGGGTACAACATATTGAAAGGTAAGCTTCTATGCTTTTTCTTTACCTAACTCCACACATCCATAACTTGGTGCTATAAATTTATATATCTATATTTTCAAGGACAAAGATGTGGAGTTAAGAATAGTAAATTCTTAACTCCCTCTGTGTACTCACCTTTGAATATTGGTGAGGTTATTTTTTTCACATTAAATGTTTTGCATTTATATCGACATTAACATGTAAACATGCAAATGTATTAACTGTGTATTATTCACGTTTATATTGACCATAGCATATGTAGGCCAGCATTTTAAAATGGCTAATGTCTGGTTGCCATCTTGTTTCATATCACATGTGTATTTTTATATTTAGAAGAAGCGAAAGTTCCGATTAACAATTGCAATGTATCTGATTATTTTCTCATCTGAAATGCTATTGTTTACGTGATAACTGCAGAATGTGTTAATTAGTTGTTACAGTGCACCTGCAGGATACAGGCTGGTAAAGTACATCTCGTCATATTTCAGATAAATGCTAAATTTGAAGGACTATTACAGGCGCTTCATTGTGTAGTGTCCTAAGAAACTAATGAGCTAGTCTTGTATCTTTGTGCCTTAACCTGATTGGAGTATTGTATGGGAACCATGTGTAGGTGTAACAAATGTTAGAATTGCGTGATTTATGCAAGGGCAGAGCAGAGCTTTTCTAGAACGCGTAGGGACATATCTTTGTCCAGTTATGAACAGCTTTGAGCGGAGTAGGGGGCTCTCTTTATGGGAGAGATGATTTACTCAACCTTTTCCTTTTGAGACCACTTTATACCAATTTGTCCACTCATTTATAGGACTTTGATTGATTTAAACTTCATAATTACTAAATTCATTCATTTATTGATTACTGATTGATAAAAATTTGATGATTTTGAATTTGGAAAAACTTTAACCTTTAATAAACGTTTATGATTTGGAAACTTAAGCACTCTCTGTCGTCCTTGTGGAGCACTATGCCCTTCATGTTATTCAAATGTATTGATTTGATAACTAGCCTCCGTCATGGAATTTGATCAATCATATAGCACTTTATGGGCCGCAAATGCATGAAGAAAAGCACTCAGACAATATTTTGTCCCACTATATTGATGTAACGATATTCTGTCCCGTCGATATTTGGGATTTGATATTCCCTACTACAAGCCGCGTGCATGCAATGCTCCTTGGAAGCTTAGATATACATTCAGTAGTATTTTCAAGGGGGAGCCTGGAGAGCACCAAATCCCTCCCATCAGAAAAACACTCCTGTTATAAAACAAATTCAGCCACACTGCTGGACTTAAGCAGATGGTCTAATCATCAGTTGATTGAAAAATATACCTCTCCCTTCCACATGCGATTTCACATTGTTCAACAGGAGTTACATCAGCATTTCACACTTGGGAATGGATTTGTATTCAATCATCCTTTACTTCCATGAGCATTTCAGGTAGACAATAGACTACTGTAGAAAGAATATTAAATTAACTAGAATGTGCCAAGTGGATTAATGTGTTTTTCTTGATTTGTACCCAGATAGAAATGCAGAATTTAATTTAATGATGGGAAGAGAAGCCAGGGTTCACTTCTCTCCCATCATTAATTTGCTCTAATCAGATGCTATTAAAGAACTGGTGGCTCTAAGAAAAAATTGTGCAGCACAGCAGCCAGGGTCCACTTCTGTCCCATCGCTCATTCAATTGATCTGATGATAGAACCACTTGGGTTGCTTTCAGTAGGAGAGCACACCACAGATGCAGTCAGGTCCCACTTCTGTCCCATCACTCATCAATTGATCTCATGATAGAACAGTTGGGGGTGGCTCTCAGAGGGAGATCACACCACAGAAACAGCCATGGTCCACTTCCCTCCCATTGCTCTTTCAATAGCTCTGATAATAGAACAGTTGGGGGGGCTTCCAGCGGGAGACTACACCACAGAGGCAGCCAAGTCCCACTTCTCTCCCATCACTCATCAATTAGGGTCGGCCCTAAATTGGATTGACCGGGGAAGCACCCTGAGTGGAAAGCAAATTTGGTGTTCTTGGTGGGGATGGGGAGTCATTGCAGTGTGACAGCAGGAGGTGTGAGGAAGATAGGAGGAGGGCAGGGAGTGGATGAGGTGCTAACAAATATGCTGAGGTACATTAAGGGCTGATTACAAAGTCTTTAATGGGACCCGATTGAGACCAAGGTCCGCTTCTCTCCCATCGCTCATTCAATTGATCTGATGATAGTACAGTTGGGGTGACTCCCATCAGGAGACCGCACCACAGAAGCAGACAGGGTCAACGTCTCTTCCATCACTCAGTCATCTGATCTGATTATAGAACAACCCAGGTGGCTTTCAGCAGGAGAGCGCACCACAGAAGTAGCCAGGTCCACTTCTCTCCCATCGCTCACGCAATCGATCCAATGATAGAACAACCGAGGTGGCTCGCCACAGAGATCCTGCCATAGAGCGGCCAGGGTCCACTTGTCTCCTCCTTGCTCATTCGCTAGCCTCTGATGTTGGAAGATCACGCCACAAAAACAGCCAAGATTTACTTCTCGCCCGATCACTCATTCAATGAGATCTGTTGCTGCAGGGACCTAGGTGGATCTCAGATGAGATCCTGCTGCAGAGCAGACACGGTACACTTTTCTCCTCTTCGCCTCTTCACTCTGACTTAAAGGTAGCACAGCCTGGCTGGCTCCCTGTAGGAGATTGTGCATAAAAGCTGCTCAGAGACATCAGATAGAGTTAATCTTGGGGATGGGTCCACCACAAAACCAGTCACATGTACATGGTGCCCTGAGGTCTTCTAGGTGCCTCATGTCCCTGTGGTGTCTCACTGAAATGAAAAAAACAGGAGCTGCCAGCAAGTAAAGCATCAATGTGTCTGTTCTGGAGTCATTACATTCAACAAATAATATTAGAATACCAAGGTAACAACTATATTTCTTCATGGAAATTGTGAATACTTTGCCAGTGACACTTTGCTCACAATAGTATTCCACGTTTCTTCACAGTAAATGATTACCATGGGAGTATTTAAGGAAAGGCACCATTTACAGAAGGCAATTTCACTGAGAGGTGTAAATAACAGTCAATCCCAGAAAAGCAAAATCAATTTTCATACAGGAAAATCAATGGACCTTCTTACCTTCCACAGGCAACAAGGCATGATGCAGTCTTTTGGTGTATATGCAAAACTTGAGGCATTACGTAGCTGTAATCTATGTGACATTTTGCTCTTTAACATTTGCAAAACATTTTTACTGGTGGTAAAAACCAAAAGGAAAACAAAATGGAAGGCAGGCAGTCATAGTTCAGCAAAGGCAATGAAAACTATTTGAGTAAAAATAAATGGTAAACGACACTTCAGGCTCAGAAAAAATAATAAAGTAGCAATAAATACAACTAAAATGATTATACTTAAAATGATATCACATGCACCTCTCCAAATTGGGGAAGTTCAGTTGTATGTAAAAATATGCAGAGAGCACTTTTTGACAGATATCTTTGTGAAATAAAACAAAATAAAATAATGAAAACAAGTACAATTTAAAAGAGAAAGCCACACTATACTGCAGCCAAAGGGATGGGTGGTCAAAAAGAGTGGACGGAGGCAAGCATAGGAAACAAGCATTGCGAAAGCCAATAGGTCTCTTTGTGCCAATGCTTTCTGACCACCACTATTGGGTTTGCTAATGCAGGATGCTTTTAAAATGGGCCAACATTAGCAAAGGCAAAGGCAGTGATCTGACATGATAAACATATGGAAAAAATTTACAACATTATTTTCTATACTTTCCAAATGGCTGCCATGCTGTCTAATCAAACGTGATAACGCAATACTGTGACTGTCTGGAAGTATAGAAAACATTGGTGTCTATACTTTCTGTAACCCAAGGATGGCCACCACATTGCTTATGCTGGATGTAATGAGAGAGCAGCTAAAATGGCTGAGGAGCGATGGCTGTGAGCGGAGGGGGGGAGGGTAGGGATACAACTGAAGGGGGGATGGGTTGCTTGAAGAATAATGAGCGGGAAGGGGAGGGTTGGGATGTGCAATGGTGGGAGAGCAACACAGAAAGTGCAGGGGGCTGGTGGTAGTATGAAGGTGGAAGCAATACGCAGGAGAGTAGGGAAGAGAGCAAACAAAAACACACACACTCACATGGAGCGCTAAAAGAAAAGGAAAAAGTAGTTCCCTGAACATAAGTTGTGGAGTGGATGGATGCACAAACCCAATCACAAGAATGTTTAAGAAGCTATGCTCAAAGGGAGGGACAAAGACAAGAAGAGTAAGGAAATCCATCAAATAAGAAGCAAGAAAATAAGATTGACAAGGACACCTACAAGTGATATGAAATGGGCCGACCGAAAGCACAAGGTCAATAGATCTATTGTCCATAAATGGTCCTTCTACATCATAGAGCTAAAAGCGTAAGTGAGACCTAAAAAGGAAGGAAGCTTAGAAGGCTACCTGTGCAAATGTTTATAAACAACCAAGAAAGGCGAGGAGAAACTAGAGTGTTTATAAGGATAGCTGGTTTGATGTCAACTGTTGGACTATCTCAATGAGACCTGTGACAAGGATGCTGTAGAGTGGTGCAATTATATAACCAGTCAATATAATTTTTCAAAGAAAAAAATGCAAAAAAAGATATTTGAACAAACCATTCTGAAATATGGCTAGAAAAGATTAAACAGCTGAATACCATAGTAGCAAAATGGACATGGTCCAAGTCGCCCTACATCTCACATCTGATATAAAAACGTTTGAGAGCTGCCTTGCTGCTAACTATACAATGTTAATAGCATGCCGACAAAAAAATCAGTTCATCTAGAAACTTACCCAGCCATAAAATCCCACGTTAAACATCAACAGCATGACAACAGCATAGTCATAGACAAGAGAAGAAATATGTTTTAGAAGTTCTTCTGCGTCTTTACAAGTGCTAGATTTTCCAAAAATTAATTCATCTTTCCGCATCAATTACCTTTCTGAAGAGTTTAGGAAGCTTACTGGGAAACAGATGTCATAAAACTTCAACACTCATAGAAATCAGCTACAAATAATATTGATGAATACATAAAACGAATCAAATGTCGTGACCAAACTAGCATGCTCTTACTAATGAAGTCAAAGCCGCACATTGCCTCGCTGCAACAACAAAGCGGTCGGTGGTCTCTAAAGGTAGGAACTTTTCCAGAAGGCTCAGTCGAGGCAGAGAATTGATAGCTCGCCAAACATTATACACAGAACACTGATGCTCAGGGCTGCTGAATGGCTTTCAGCAAGCATCATTTCATAGGTTGCCCTAAACCCAAAATGAATCATGGACCAAGAGAAGACCATAGTTGCTCACGCAGGGCGGGAACAAGATTGCATCAGAAATGAGTCCCAAATAGATGTACCAAAACCTAACTCACAAGATATTTTGTCACACCAGTATGTCACCACCCACTGGACTCATCCCTCAGTAACACACCTCAAGGCAGAAACCCTGAGACGATCTCGGCCAGTCACAGTTCCAGATGGTCCACTTAAAAAGCCATCGACAACTACTACCTAATTACTAAAAACAATAGCCACATCATTAACCTCATGAATTGTAGACAATTAACATACTCCACATCTTGCGTCTGCTGAATCAGGCTTGCACTGGCCTGTAGGGCAATCAGGCAGCGCCTAACGGGCTGGTCTGACAGGTCATGGTTGGGGCTGGCATTTTTCGCTTTTTGTTGGCCTGTTTTATGGTCTGCAGGGCTGGTTTTTACTGTTGAATTTCCTGCTATAAATACAAACATTACCTGGAGCAAGCTGGACTCCATGCAGCCTTCCCTACTGTGAAGCTGTGTGGCAAAGTGCGTAAGGGAGACAGTCGTTTTTCTCCCCCGTTAGAAGTTATGGAGGTGTTTAGGTGCTCGGCTAAACTGAGCGATGGGAAGGTTTGTCATCTCAGCAAACTTTCTAAGTGTAACAGTATTTTGTCTTGGCACAATAATAGAGCTGGATCTTCAAGTTTTTGGTTGTTGGATGAATGGAAAGAGTAGATTCCAGATGATTCCCTTGCAGCTTCTTCTTCTTCGGCTTTAGCTTCCTCTGTTGTTCCTGTTGCTGGATTGCCAGTGGTACAGAGATTATTCCTTCTCAAGGTGAGTCTGCAGAGGTGGTACACCTGTTGTTGTTGGTAATAGTAGGGTTACCAGGTCGGGTAGGGTGGTAACCATGCCAGCTAAACTAATGGATTATGCTACCATGCATTAAGGTGTTGTTTTACATTGTCCTATAGTTCACCTTCGTCGCCAAAATGTAAAGGAGGGCCGGCAGGCCGATTCTGGTAAGTTGTAAATTTATTCAAATACAACAGGAAGGAGAGCACAGCAACAGGTCCTACGCAGAGGACCGCAATCTCAAAATCACACACCACATTCCAGTTGGAACATACCCGATCTGGCACTCTGTTGCCATAGTTCCATTACAACAGAACACCATACCTACCTTACAAACACTTAGGGCCCGGTTCACAAAGGTAAAGTCAGACCAAAAGTCTAACTTAGACCAAAAGTCTAAGCGTACTACTAGTAAAGTTACTACTAGTAAAATTACTAGTAATAAAGTTACAGGTAGTAACTTACCTTTGTGAATAACGAAAAGTAGTAAAGTTAGACTTTTGATATAAGTTAGACCTTTGGTCTAACTTTACCATAGTGAATCGTGCCCGCAGACAGTGTGTCTGTACAAGTTCAAAACTGCCCCAAATTGCTTTAGCTTTGAAATTCACTAATGAGAGCCACTTTTATTTCAGTTCCCAGGCCTATTTTATGTCCCAGTCTGACCCTGTGCTGAATTGCTACTTGATAACTAGGACATAAGACCAAAAGATCACATGTAGTAATGATTCTGCTTTCTGATGAGCAGAAAGATCATCGCTGTCCATTGCCAACCAATAAGCAATTAACATAATCATCTAATACATCACACTAGAGATCCACAGCCCATCAGCCTACTCTACTGCCTTTCAAGATGAATTTATATAATTATTATCGCACCCATAAATCCTAGCTGAGAAATTTATAATAATAGGGTACTTCATCCAATCAGTGGAAGGAAATGACAGAGAACAGACCACAGGTGAAAAACAATAACTACTCTGATTTCAGTGAAATAATATTTGGACTTCAACGCAAAGGTGGTGGCATGGTAGGTCTGTTTTCATGCATAATGTTGAAACAATAAATCTAACATTGCAAACTCAATTATGGTCCAGTTGTTCCCAATCTTCTATCAAGATAATGATGATAACAATGGATATTCACCTGCTTTGCACCCTAACTCTGAAATGATTTCTAACTCAACCTAAAACTATATCTACCTTTTATTTCAGAAAGGATCATGTAAATATAAAGGTCCCTCTTGTGAAGAAAGCTGAATGGGGGGTGACAGTATGTATCACTTTCAGAAAGGTGATTGTTAAGCCTGGGTGGAGTTTGCAGAGTTCTGCGCAGCATAACTACGTGAAGTGACAGAAAAACTCTGCCAAGCTACGGGGAGTTCCGCGGGAGTGTGTTACCTCGTGCCGGTCGTACTGATACTGGTGGGCGATTGTCCTGCGCTGTAAAATGTCGCACAGTTCAAGAGGGCGCTTCTTCTTTCTGCCGCTCGAGCTACTCGAGCGGCAGCTCCCTCAACCCGAACGGAAGGTTTCTCAATGCAAGCGGTAGCAACCATCAGCGACCTCCAGCGTTAAGAAATCTCGCAAGGAAGTGGTCTAGCGTTGGAGTTTCCTCGCTCGTGCTTGTCAACTTACCGTTGGCGAGCGTGAGCGAGGAAAAAACTCTGAGCGGAGTTTTTCGGAACTCCGCAAGCTCTGCGGAGTGCGAAAAACTCCTCAAACTTCGCGAACGGAGCGGAGTTCACCGCCCAGGCTTAATGATTGTACCCGGTCTGCATGGTCTCAAGTGTATGATTGACAGTATGAAGGGTTGAGAGAATGCTTTGGTGAATGATTCAATAGTTAAGTCAGGATCTCTGGAGATAGTGGGGCTATATCAATGAATCCCAACGGACTCAGAGGTTGTGAGGGAGTAAGACAGGTAGGCACTAAGCCTCTGCTAAGATGCTGGAGGATGGCACCCAACTATCAACTGTTCCCCATTATCCAATGTAGTATAGTACTGAATCCACTTGGTGACACATCCTCATGAAGGTCAGAAGGAAACATTAAGGGACTTCTCTGTCTTCACCGATGACATACACCTCCAATGGCGCAACAGAATAAGAGCTGTCGGAGGTTTGGCCACTTGATCATCCGCCTGGTTTAGGGTGGGTGGTCAAATGGCCAGATTTTACTGTCTGGCATCGCAAGCTAACGCCTTGCAGTAATGGGCAGTGAAAACTTGTAAATGACCCCTAAGCCATGGAAGAAATCTCACAGTGGTGGGAGTCATTGTTTTTTGTTTTCAAAAAAGAATATCCAACTTTGAGATTATATGTTAGAAAGAAAAAAGTAAAATAGATAATAAAAATATACTGAAAGTTTGCCAATCAGCTTCGTCAATATGGGGCCATCTGTCAAACTTTCAAATTTTCAATGCATTGACAGGAACTGCCATGCCACAGTACATCCTCAGTCTGTCAAACTCTAAATGAGGCCCTAAGTGCCCAACGTGTGAGGGTGGTGTCACTATTAGGGCTACCAAAAATTCATGAGGTTCAGCCACCTGGGCAGTTCTAGCTTCTTTTGGGTGGATGTTGTCCCAAGAGCTTACCAGAGAAATGGATTACATTGAGGTGGTAGTAAATAGCATTTCAAGAGGTTAGAACTATGTCCCACTCTCCAGAATTCCCAGTGAGATCTCAGAAGGGTCTTGGGGTGCTTGATCACTTCTGTAAATATTTTATATAAGGGATTCCTCTTTATTGAAATCGGACTGGTTTTAACAAATCAACTTCATGAGAATTCCTTCTTTTTACCCTTTACCAAAAATGTTCCAGCGGTCATATCTTTTATATGTGTGCTAAACGTAACTGTGAAAAGCAAGAAGTGCAAAACCCAAAAAGCGTCAATACTCTGGAATTAACTTCCAGTAAACCTGAGATGCTTAGGATACTTACTTCAGTTCCATCAAAAATGAAAACACGTCTTTTAAAATTTTATCAGGAGTAACTATAGATCTGTTACCACAACTTTCATGAGTTCATCTCAATAACCCTCTTCTCCATTCCAAATATACTCTCACTTTCCCACCTCTTCTTGCTCTTCTCCCTTCCTTTGTCCCTCCTTCCTTATCTTATCTTCCATTTAAGCTACCGTTTCCACTTTCCTTCTCCCAGATTTTTACTATTCCCTTCTTGACTTTATAATATTGCTCTTAAATATCATCACTCTCAATCTACACACTTCTCTACCTACATCTGACTCCTAACACCTCTTCGATCCTCTTGTACTCTCTCTTCAGATCTTCATCTTCTCCTCCCAATACTTTGTATTTATCTCACCCTGAGCATTGCTCATTATGTTAACTTCCTTCTACACTTAGGGTTCAATATATTCACTATGTTCCATGTTCCATCTGGGTGATCATTTGATAGTCAATTGTTTATTATAATATTCTCATTCCCTGTAAGAATTATTTTCCAAGTGTATCTTGTGATGGAGTTTGCTTTAGACAAAATACTCATACAGTGTACTATGCCAGCATCACTTCTAGACTCTGGGGCCGATTCCGATTCTGGCCGGAAAACATACCGACCGACTCGGTACGGGAATGTAGTCCGACCGACACGTACCGGCGCTGCCCGATCCGCGTAGTACGATGCAATGCATGTGAATTACGACCGACTCGTACGGAACACAAGCCGAACGACTGAACCGCACGGAAACCAGCTATCCGGCCGGAAAACTACGCGAATCGAACCGACCGACACGCACCAGGAATGAACCCGACAGAAACGTACCCGCGAACTCCGACCCGCGCAGTACGATGCAATGCGTGTAAAACCAGACCGAGTCGCACGGAGCTCAAGCCGTACGACCGACACGCATACAAAACAGGGAGCCGAAGCAACCCAATACTCCGCGACCGACGCGTACGCCGCACATGAAACCCAGCAGAAACACAGCTTGAAAGACTCGGAGAAGCTCGCACGAGACAACTGCAGTGTCCTACTTGGTCAGAAGAACGTCTCCTACATGCCTAAAAACTACAAAGGAAAAAATACAAAAAAAGGGCCAAACAAGCAATGACAAAGTCAATAAATACAGGGGAAAAAAACATGGAACAAAGACACACCCACAACTCCACCCATATAAAGGCCACAAATCCCTACCATGATCCTTTGCAAATTCAACTGACCCGCCAGCACAGAACACCATCAGACAGCAACCACAGACACACTCACAACTCATCCATCACACAAGCCACACACCATTAGCACCTCCCAAATAGCACCCTCACATACACCCAGCAAAACCTACACTCACCCACCCTCACTTGCACACTCACACACACATCAATCCCCACCACCACCCATCACCATGCCCCCAAAGAAGAATCCAAAGTTCTTAGACAGTCAATTGGAAGTCCTGGTAGATGAAATCCTCAGGGTAGAGCCACAGTTGTTTGGTACATTGGTCCAACAGACCCCCATGTCGCAGAAAACCAAGATGTGGGAGAGGATCGTCAACAGGGTGAATGCACAATCACCATGTTTGCGCACAAAGGAAGACATCCAGAACAGGTGGTATGATGTGCGCAGGAGGGTCAAGGACCTATTCAAGAAGGATTACGCCTTGAGTCATCGCACCGGCAGTGGCCCTCCTGCCAAACCAGTATACCTCAGGCCCTGGGAGGAGAAGGTGTGGGCCATCCTACCACCAGAGAGTGTACATGGACTATCAAACATCCCAGAGCCTGGTGAGTACACAACCAATATACCCAATATTGTGTGACAATACACACACATCACTGTCAAGGGGATAGTGAAACCATGCACCGTTAGCAAAGCCACAGTAACCAAAAGATAATCATCCTAAGATGTGTATGTCAGTTAGACAAACACAATACCTGCCATCTCATAGTGATATGTAACTGTGTCATGACATGTACAAACCTAACAACAAATAGAGCAAGGCAGTGGCACAAATCTAACCAACAAACACTGTCAGACATTTTGCCACCATTAGAACACCACCTCACAGGGAAGCTCACTGAAAGGAAGGAATTGTGTGTATGCTGGTGAAGTGAGTGTAGCCAATAGCATGATGGGAGTTGTAGTCACAGATATTGGTCACCCTCACAATTGGCCCATCAACACCACTCTGAACCATGCTCACATCACAGGGAGTGGAAAAGAACTGACAAGATGGCTGACACTGGGTACTGCTGTGGGGAGCACAAGGCCCTGCTGGGAACTGTGCACCAACCAACAGCAGGACACCACTGACTGACATCCTGAAAGCCAACTTGCACTCCCTGCAATGGAAGCACTTTCCATGGTGGGATATCTGGCTGGGTGGGAAGGAGGACTGACAGCTCTGACCAAAGTTACCAGCAGCTTTTCTCACACACCCCCTTAACACAAACTCCACACAACTCACCTGGGAGAATGCATTGCCTCACACACTAATGAAATATCCCACAAAGAACCACCACACTGGGTTATGCTGTGTGAAGCACAGGGACACTTTTGTGACTTGTAGCCAAACAAACGCCAGGACAACACTGTCAGCCATCCTGTCAGCACAGGCACACTACCCCACAGGGAAGCAGAGTCAAAAGGAAGGAAGTATGGGCATGCTGGGAAGGGGGTGTAGGCAATAGCATGATGGGGGTGGTAGTCACAGCTCAACATCCCCCACCCACATGGCCCAGCAAGCTCACACTGAAGCATGCACACCTCACAGGGAGTGAAAAGCCACTTCAAAGATGTCTGACACTGGCCTCAGCTGTGGGGAGCACAAGGCCCTGCTGTGAACTGTGCACCAACAAACAACAGGACCACACTGTCAGCCATCTTGCCATTGCTGTCACACTCACACACAGTGAAGTCGACTCAAAAGGAAGGAAGTATGGGCATGCTGGGAAGGGGGTGTAGGCAATAGCATGATGGGAGTGGTAGTCACAGCTCAACATCCCCCACCCACATGGCCCAGCAAGCACACACTGAAGCATGCACACCTCACAGGGAGTGAAAAGCCACTTCAAAGATGTCTGACAATGGCCTCAGCTGTGGGGAGCACAAGGCCCTGCTGTGAACTGTGCACCAACAAACAACTGGACCACACTGTCAGCCATCTTGCCATTGCTGTCACCCTCACACACAGTGAAGTCGACTCAAAAGGAAGGAAGTATGGGCATGCTGGGAAGGGGGTGTAGGCAATAGCATGATGGGAGTGGTAGTCACAGCTCAACATCCCCCACCCACATGGCCCAGCAAGCACACACTGAAGCATGCACACCTCACAGGGAGTGAAAAGCCACTTCAAAGATGTCTGACAATGGCCTCAGCTGTGGGAGCACAAGGCCCTGCTGTGAACTGTGCACCAACAAACAACAGGACCACACTGTCAGCCATCTTGCCATTGCTGTCACCCTCATACACAGTGAAGTCGACTCAAAAGGAAGGAAGTATGGGCATGCTCGGAAGGGGGGTGTAGGCAATAGCATGATGGGAGTGGTAGTCACAGCTCAACATCCCCCACCCACATGGCCCAGCAAGCACACACTGAAGCATGCACACCTCACAGGGAGTGAAAAGCCACTTCAAAGATGTCTGACAATGGCCTCAGCTGTGGGGAGCACAAGGCCCTGCTGTGAACTGTGCACCAACAAACAACTGGACCACACTGTCAGCCATCTTGCCATTGCTGTCACCCTCACACACAGTGAAGTCGACTCAAAAGGAAGGAAGTATGGGCATGCTGGGAAGGGGGTGTAGGCAATAGCATGATGGGAGTGGTAGTCACAGCTCAACATCCCCCACCCACATGGCCCGGCAAGCTCACACTGAAGCATGCACACCTCACAGGGAGTGAAAAGCCACTTCTAAGATGTCTGACAATGGTGCTCTGTTGTGGGGAGTACCAGGCCCTGCTGGGAACTGTGCACCAACCAACAGCAGGACACCACTGCCTAACATCCTCTAAGCCAACTTGCACTCCCTGCAATGGAAGCACGTTCCATGGTGGGATATCTGGCTGGGTGGGAAGGAGGACTGACAGCTCTGACCATAGTTACCAGCAGCTTTTCTCACACACACCCTTAACACAAACTCCACACAACTCACCTGGGAGAATGCATTGCCTCACACTCTAATTAAATATCCCACAAAGAACCACCACACTGGGTTATGCTGTGTGAAGTACAGGGACACTTTTGGGACTTGTAGCCAAACAAACGCCAGGACAACACTGTCAGCCATCCTGTCAGCACAGGCACACTACCCCACAGGGAAGCAGAGTCAAAAGGAAGGAAGTATGGGCATGCTGGGAAGGGGGGTGTAGGCAATAGCATGATGGGAGTGGTAGTCACAGCTCAACATCCCCCACCCACATGGCCCAGCAAGCTCACACTGAAGCATGCACACCTCACAGGGAGTGAAAAGCCACTTCTAAGATGTCTGACAATGGTGCTCTGTTGTGGGGAGTACCAGACCCTGCTGGGAACTGGGCACCAACCAACAGCAGGACACCACTGACTGACATCCTGAGAGTTAACCTGCACCCACTGCAAGGGTGGCATGCTTCATGGTGGGATAACTGGGCTGGGGGAGAAGGAGGTCCGGATGTCAACCAAATACCACCAATGCTGGTCATGCACACACCTCAACATTCACATTGAAATGCTTCAGGTTGGCAGGACAATGTGCTACACCAATATCAACCTCTGACTGTGACAACTTAGGACAATGCAATGTACAGGCCCGCATCCAGAGGTACAGTCACAACTGTCAGGTGTTTGAACCATAGAAACATAACATACATTGTGTGTCTCTTCCAAAAACAGGTGATGATGGGGACACAGCAGCAGATGATGAGGAGTCCCTGTCCCAGGCTCCGGTGGCCCCTGAGCTCTCTGGTGTGGAACAGCCTCTGCCCTCCTCGGATGGCGAAGACCTACCTGGCACCTCCGGTGTGAGTCATCATGCAGCACCAGCAGGACCACCATCTGCACCCCCTGCACCCACTCCTCCAACATCTGCCAACACACAGACCACCCCCGCCGACACGGACAGACCAAGGACACTGAATGACAACAGCACAGGGACCCCAGACCACCGTGAAGCAACGGACAACAACCCCAGTACCAACCCCCAAGGGGGCCTAGGCTCACCTGTGCGTGCCACCGCAGGTCCCGCACGTGTGGCCAGGGGTGGTGGGAGGGGTGGTAGGCAGAGGTCGCTGTTTGCAGAGTGGTCTGGACTGCATGATGACCCACAACTGGTACGCATTGCTGATGCGTACCAGAATAGCACCGGAGAGGTCAGCCAGGTAGTGGAGATCCTCAAGGACATTCAACAGCAGCAGGCTGCCCATCATGCCCGCTTGGACTCCCACATGTCCTGTGTGGAGACACACATGTCTGGCTTGGAGTCCAAGTGGGACACATTGGAAGAACTGACAGCGGTGCAGAGGGACATATTGACATGCCTCCGCCAGATTAGCACCAACATGTCCACACCTCCCTGTGTGCCCACAACATCTGGTGCCGCAACAACTGCAACTGCCACAGGGAGGGAGGATGACTCTGGTGGAGAGTCCTCTGCACCACAGCAGCCTGCACGTGAGGGTCCCCCCAGAAAGAAGAGGGGTCGTCCGAGGAAGGAAAACTGAGAGGCCGATGGCCATGTACATCCCCCAGGAACCCAACACCTGTTCTGGAAATTCTCCTTTGTGTGCAAACTGTTCACCCTGTCGAATGCAACCCAACTCTCCCACATGACATGGGGAGTTTAAGTTGGACTAATGTATCAGATGACTGTGGACTTTACTCAGGACATTTCTGCTACCAACACTTCCAACTCATCTGGGAACTTTGGATTCCAATCCCAATGTACAGCACCCACCATCCTGTGCACTATCCTCACACAATATGTAAATAAACTCACTAATACACCATACTTGCCTCTGTTGTGATTCCAACTTTGTTTTTGTCATGGAGATGATGATCTGCTAAATGACACTGTGCATGCTAACTGCTACAGCAAGTTCAACACCGTCATGTGAGTCATGGCGTCATGACACATATGAGGGAGACACACCACTAGGGCTACACAACACATACACACCAGGGCCATCTGACTCATCGCCTACACTGATGTTGCCAGGAAATACAGTGGCATGCACAGACACCACACCTATTCAGAGTATGTGTTAACTAGCCCACAGGTGCAGTAAGCAAATGTCAGTCAGATGTGTGACCACAGACAACGCACATCCCAAAGTGAAGCACAGGTTTATTACACATTTGCAACATGTTGTTTCCACTACAGATGCAAGGTAATCCCACGTGGCAGTGGCCACACAGTCACCAAGTGTAGAAGAAATAAAGTCCAGGGGTGTGTGGCACATCACCTGTAGGGAAACGACTGCTTCTACCCTGGAAGTTGAATCATGGTGTCGGGGGATCCGAGTTGACCAAACAACTCTGAAAGTGCCCTGTGATGGACAGACATGACACACAGTCAAAAGCACTGAAGAACAGGACAGAACTGCAATACTCATGCCCAATACATGTCACAAGATACCTACACAAAACCAAGTTAGCATGTCAACACTGTGGGGGAGTACAGACTACCTGTAAGGACACATCGCTGCACGCATCCAGTCAAGTAGCACATGGCCACACTCAAACATCAACAGAGCACCACCAACACATATCATGCAAACTCAAATCATTGACATACCAACTCTGTATACTCACATTCAGCTGAAGAAGTTGGTGATGAGCTGTGTGCGGACATCACCCTCATCATCATCATCACTGGCATCGTGGCCCAGGCCAGGATCCTCCACAGGTGGTGGATGTTGGTCATCGTCATCCAGGATGAGAGGCAACTCCTTCCGCACTGCCAGGTTGTGTAGCATGCAGCAGACAATGACAATCTTGCACACCTTTGCAGGGGCATATGGGAGGGCCCCTCCTGTCTTGTCCAGGCAGCGAAAGCGGCTCTTCAGGAGACCAAATGTCCGCTCGATCACTCTCCTGGTCCGACCATGTGCCTCATTGTAGCGCATCTGGGCTGGTGCCACAGGGTTCCTGAGGGGTGTCAGCAACCACGGCATGTTGGGGTATCCGGAGTCACCTACATACAGACAATTGCACATTAGCTGAGTTGGAAAAGAGGGTGGAATACAACATTGCAGAACACTCACAATGGTACAAAGTCAGTACACACCGACAAGCCAGACACGCTGGTTCTGCATCTGTGACATCATCCTCGGGATGCGACTACTCCTCATTACGTAGGCATCGTGTGCAGAACCGGGGAAACGTGCACACACATGTGAGATGCTCATATCTGCAGGACATACCACCAGGGCATTGATAGAATGGTAATGTTTCCTGTTCCTGTATGCCTGCTCATGTGCCTGTGGTGGTACCAAAGCCACATGTGTCCCATCAATGGAGCCGATGACATGTGGCATCCTCCCCAGGGCATAGAAGTCACTCTTGACGTCAGTGAGTTGTTGACGTTTAGGGAAATAGATGTACTGGTTCAAGTATCTCAACATCGCCTCCAAAACATCGCGTAGCACACGGCTGAACATGGTCTGTGACATCCCACCAGCAGACGCCACAGTGTGTTGAAAGGTACCGGTGGCAAAGAAGTGTAGGGCTGCCATCACCTTCACCTTGGGGGTCAGCGCTGCAGGGTATGGCCGGCCAGGTTGCAAATGTGGGGCCAACTGCACCGCCAATTCCTCAATAAGCGGCCTGTTGAAGCGGTACCGTCGGATGCAGTCACGTTAAACCATGGTTGCAAGGTCAGGGAATGGTCTATGGACAGCTGGTGCCCTGCAGTGCATAGGTGAACAAAGAAAGATTGTCAGTCACCCCACATATGTGGCATTGACCATACTCAATATCACATGATACATCATTACGAGACACAAGTACTTGATGTGTGTGCCGTTCTGTATGGACATATATGGCACCTACATGGCCAACATCTAACATCTCAGTTCAACATGTGTTGACAACAAGTTCCAGGTTGTGCTATGGGAAATCATTAGGCTGTGTCACAGTACCCATGTACTGCTGTCACATTCCAAACACACACCACAGTGACAAGTGAGGACAGATGTGCCCCAGGCATCACAGCTCTTTGACAGGTAGATTCCCAGGGACCCTGTATTGCCACATGGACACTGGCATGACATGACGTATCATGTACACGTCAGCAAAACAACCATGACTCCCACAGGTAGTGGCCCCTGTTGCCTGTGCAGGACAGACATGGACGTCTGTGACACACACACGCACAACATCAAAGTCGATGCACAAACAACGTGGATGTGGAGACTGTCTCCCATTGTACACATGGAATCAGAGACATCTGAAACACAACATGCACACAGACTGTGGAGGGCCATCACAATTGTGGCAATGGGTCACCCTGTGACGTACATACCATCCCACATGTGACTCAGGGTGTATGTGACATAACATACACATACACAACCTGGAAATGTGACCATGCCACATGCTCTGAACTGAACAGTTGCACATCACAGTGGTCATGTGCACAACACACAAAGGATTCTGTCCCCATGAACACGTGCACAACCGGGGAGTGGCTGCCCCCAAGTGCCACCCAACAAACCACATGTTGACCCCCATACACACACAGGTAATGCAGCCTTACATGCCTTAGGATACAGTGTGGACAGGCTGTGGTGTTGTAGGTGTGCCCCTGAGTCCCTGGCAAGTAATTGTGGCTGGCATACGTTCACCAGTGACAACCATGGTGACATATGCGAGTGACTTGTACAGGGACACGTCATACAGCAATGGACCGATCCGTGTGCACGCATTGGCCATTGCATATGATGTGGACGGATGTGTGTTGTGCTCCGAAATTCGCATTGTACAGCAATGGACCGATCGGTGCGCACGCATTGGCCATTGCATATGATGTGGACGGATGCGTGTTGTGCTCCAAAATACGCGTTGTACAGCAATGGACCGATCGGTGCGCACGCATTGGCCATTGCATATGATGTGGACGGATGTGTGTTGTGCTCCAAAATACGCGTTGTACAGCAATGGACTGATCGGTGCGCACGCATTGGCAATTGCATATGATGTGGACGGATGCGTGTTGTGTTTTGAAATACGCGTTGTACAGCAATGGACCGATCGGTGCGCACGCATTGGCCATTGCACATGATGTGGACGGATGCGTGTTGTGCTCCGAAATACGCATTGTACAGCAATGGACCGATCGGTGCGCACGCATTGGCCATTGCATATGATGTGGACGGATGCGTGTTGTGCTCCGAAATACATGTTGTACAGCAATGGACCGATCGGTGCGCACGCATTGGCCATTGCATATGATGTGGAGGGATGCGTGTTGTGCTCCGAAATACGCGTTGTACAGCAATGGACCGATCGGTGCGCACGCATTGGCCATTGCATATGATGTGGACGGATGCGTGTTGTGTTTCGAAATACGCGTTGTACAGCAATGGACCGATCGGTGCGCACGCATTGGCTATGGACTGACATGGTAACGGACGCGTTTTCGAAGCTTTTACGAGTCGGATGCAGTGAATTCAGTTGGCCACCCACAACAATGTTGCAAATTCATGGGTGTCATGAAGTTGAACTTTTGAAGGATGCTGTGGGCGTGTATAAGTGGTGCAATTCCATGGATTGGCCAGATTCAGAAGATGCAAATGACTTGGACCTATCACTTTGGACACATGGGACAGTATCTGCCTCTGCAGCACACATATAATGCTGGCTGTTCCCCTGAGAGCTCACTTGCCTGCACTACATGCTCCAGGACGACATCTGCCACCACCACTGCTGCTGTCTCTGCATCCTCTGGCTACTGCAATGGCACGTACTGTGGAGAGAGCCCCAGCCTTCAGCACTGAGGAGAACCAGGCCCTGCTGGACAGCCTCCTTCCACAGTACAGCAAGCTGTATGGGAAACGAGGGGAGCAGGCGAGTGTGCTGTCCACTGCCTTACTAATTGTGCATGTTGTCTGACTAGCAAGACTTACAGTGTGTACACCAGTGGCTAGCATGCTCACTGAGTAGTTGTCACCCCCCAAAGTGTGTAGTTACATGCACTGAACAGATATAGTGCAGTAAAAGTGCATTCCAACAAGGTTTTACTTCCCAGGCAATGATACCATTTAGTAACTGCTGGACAACTGTTCATAGCCATAGTTGCACTACCTGTGTTCATCATATGCCCCTGTGATTGAGACATGTATATCCAACTGTGTGATGCACGGATATGTTGCATGTGTAGTAATGGCCTTTTCACTTTGTCATCCTCACAGGTTGATGCCCACCAGAAGCAGGAGATCTGGCTGACCATCGTCCGGGCAGTACGATCTGTGGGGGTCTACAGGCGCAGGATCCGCAACTGCCAGAAGAGGTGGCAGGACCTTCGTGGCTGGACCCGGAGGATCGCAAGGGTCCAGCTGAAGCTGTCGCCTTCTCGCAGGAGGGGCGGACACCAGACCCTGACCCCCCACATGCTCCGGATTCTGGCGGTGGTCTTCCCTGACCTGGATGGGCAGCTGAAGGCCAGACAGCAGCAAGGAGGGGGTAAGTGCTAGCCTTTTCTGTGTACTATGACTAACATGCTCTATGCACTCCTTTAGCCTGGTTCCACTTCCACAGTACAACTGTCTTGTCGTACTGGACTCATGTCCCTCACTTGTGTCATGCCCCCTCCTCATCTGATACACAGGTGTGGCCCTTACAGTCTGTGACTTAGGTCACTTGGGTACTGTGTACTTGCAGTTACCTGTGGTTCAAGTTGGGGACAGCATCAGTTACAGGAACTTTGTTGTGGGCTGCATGGGTGGTACAATTGCTCACACAATGCCTGTGATCTGACATGTACTCTGGGTATGGCTTTACAATGTGTTCCAATTGCTGCTCTGACTCACCACATGTCTGGGGTATGTGCCACACACCCATGCTGCAGCAGAGACCAAGGGGGAGCCTCAGAAGTATGTACATCATGTGTGTGACACATGCATAGCCACCTGCCTAGTGTTCAGGGTAATACCATGTTGCACATGGACCAGGACTGTAATGCCTACTCCGTACATCGAAGGCACTCTGTTCTCCCACTCCCGTGTGTCAGCATACATATTGGGCATTGTGAAGAGTGCACTCAAGTGTCTGCCTCTGTGTCACCGTGGTGTGGCCTTGCTTTTTGGACTCCTGGAGTGTTTAACAATTTGGGGTGGCCAGCCATCTGAGTTGTGACTATAGGATCTGCACTATTGGTTAATGCATAGGTCTCTGGTCCCTTGACTGTGCACAATGGTGTATGAAACATTGAGGTGCAGGCAGCTTTGGTTCATTCTCATCAGACGGTGAAGTGCTCATGTGTATGGATTTGTGTTTGCAGTCACTCAAATGTCTCATTTGATTGACGTGGGATCATCTTAGTCCTCATGATGTGGGTGGCCAGGGGTGCACATGTGCACCTGTCAGCTACAGGGCTTGCATTCCCAAAACTTCCATGATTGTGACACAGTGTAGACTGGTGTTGTGTGTATGCACTGCCCCTGTGACAGGAGACAGTTATGACTGACTTGCCAGACAGGCCTGTGCCATGACATTCAACTCGCAAAGGGTGATCCAGCAGTAGTGTGATATGTCCTGCATGCACACCATTGTCGCATTGTCTATCAGGACATGAGGACATCATTGTGTCTGGTGATGGAAGCAAAACCCGCATATCGACAGAGACTCTGCCCATCACTTTTCCTGGCACGTGTACTGAGTCAGTGGCAGGAGATGGAATGTGTTTGGAGTGACACATTTCCATATGTTCTCTTGGATGTCCAACAACTGTGTATGTGGTGCATGTGTGCACATATTATTAGTCGCATACAACAGGCACCAGACAGATGGGTGCATGGACAGGTAGGATATGTGTGGCATGAATGACTGTCAGGCAGACAATGGGCTTCTTCAAATCAGTGTCAGCACTTATTGCAATGTCTAGCGAATGATGGCAGGGCTTGCTCTGTGATGTGCTGTACTTACTGTGGTGTGTGTGGTCAGTACAGGTGACTAATGTTGCTCTGTTTATCCTGATTGTTTGCAGATACATCCACGGCCACAGGAGGAGACAGCTCCACGGACCAAGAGGAGCGGCAGAGCCAGACTGGGTCCACTGCAGGGAAGACCGAGGCACCCAGTGGCACGGAGGGTGAGGGGAGCCACACTGAGGAGACCTCAGCTACGACCACCTCGGCTGAGGACCACAGCACTTCCAGTGAGGACTCCCTTGTGGAGGCGGGTGTCAGCAGACCACAGACAAAATCAAGCAAGTCTGTCCCCGCCACCACCACCATCTCCACCCTCCCATCTGCTCCCATCCCACATGTCCGTGGAGGCTCCCGTGTAGGGGAGCGTGTCTCCTTCATGCCAGGCACCGCACCCCTGCCTCTGTCTCCCCTGCTGCCCTGAGTGTGGAGTCTGTGGACTTGCTGAAACAGATCCATGTAGGGCAGACATCAGTGCTGAGTGTCCTCCATGCACACACGGGTCTGTTGACACAACTGGTGTCATTCATGGAGGGCATGTCATCTGGCATGTCTGCCCTACATCGGACCAATCAGTCCATGGCCTCCTCACTGACGGCAGCAGTGTCCCTCCTGCAACAGTCCCTCACCCCTCCTACCTCTGCCCCATCCACAATCCCCAGCACCCTACCTGTCCCAAGCACACACACACCGGCACAGGCACCCACCAGCACAGACACAAGCAGCACACAGACACACATGCCAAAATCCAGACGCACACGCACGCACAGTCAGGGGTCTGATACCTCACTCACAGGGGATGGGGCCCAGACACACACACATGCATCCACGAGCACTCCGCAGTCCTCAGTTACCTCTTCTTCCAAAACCCCTTCCCTTGCTTCCCTTGCTTCACCTGCAACCCCCCCCTCCCTGAAGCTCTTCCTCTGTGAGCTTGGCCTCTTCCCCACAGATCCATCTGACCCAACGCACAGGCGGAAGAGGCGACCACCACACACAGAGGGGAGTGCCCCTCACACCCGGACACCGTCCCCCAGGCACAGGCAGACTGAGGACCCCATTAGGAAGTCCCCCGGACCAGGAAGGGCAAGACCCCACCACCACCACCACGCAGCTCCACCACACAGTCTCTCTCCTCCATCCCCCAGGCCACCACTCCACCGGTTCCCCCGCCACACCCTGCCCCAGGTTCCCCCACGCACCCATACCGCATCCCCAAACTGCTTAGGCCCTCCCCCTACCACTTGCTCTTCCACCCCCAACCCAGACGCTCGGCCTGTTTGTGCCACTGGTGTGGAGACCGGGTCCCCCCTCTGTCCTGCCCACCTCATCTGCCCCCCCTTCCACTCCCTTGGAGTTATGCACTGCAGTGGAGTCCACAACCACCCCGTCTGACTTGGTCACTGCAGTGGGGACCCAGTCCACTCCATCTGACCGGCCCACTGCAGTGGTGCCAGCACCCACACCATCTGACTTGTGCCCTACAGTGGTGCCGGCCCCCACTGAGTCAGATACCTCCACTGCAGTTGCCGGTGACACTCCTGCACCCACCACCCCTTCACTGCCGCCTTCTGGCATCCCCTGATCCTGTCCCTGCGGTGCCTGGCCTGCCCCTTGTATGCCCCTCCGAGGGGGATGTCCCTGTCTGTACCAGTGCAGGCAAGCAATGGGTGACAAGTTGTCACATATCACCCTGTTCGGACTGTGTATGTGGACTGGCCATTGGCCTTAGTTTCTTTTGGACTTCAAATTTTTCTTTCACATTTGCTGATTAAAGCCTCTTTTTGTTTACTAGTGGGTTTTCTTTTGATGTACATGATGTAGATGGGTATCATCATGCATTTGCTGTTGTAATAGTGTTCAGATCAGGAAAATGAAGTGTTGCTGTGATGGACTCCATGTGGTCCATGGGATATGTGTCCTAATCTAGTCTGGATCCATAGCATCCTTTGCTGCAGTCTGAGGGTGTAATGTTCAGCATTTGACACAGGGATGTACGTTTTGCATTTGTAAATTAACATCTGTGGCTTACACTGATGCACATCTGGTGGGCTTACCACTGTTCAATGTTTCTATTTCCCTGACTGTGTGCCCATCTCCACTGGACATGCAGTTTAGCACATCAATGTTGAAGGACTCATCTGTGTATACTGTGCAACTTGCTTGACACGTGTTTTGGGTATATGCAGATGACTGAAGTGACACTCCCGTACCCAGGCTGATGTGAGCAGAGCCTTCAGTGTGTTGTGATTGTTGACTCACTGACCGAGTGTTCTGCTGACATGTTTGAGTCGTGCACAGACAAGGTTTGGCACCGCGGACCTTCCACAGGAGTGGAGTGCCCTCATGGCAGTGTGTAATCCCGTGACCTTGCCTGGGCCTGTGTTGTGTAAGCATGTCTGTGTGTGTTTCCTTCCCTTTTCCTACACCGGCTGTGTCCCTACGGATGTTCCTGTTTGTGATGCTTGCTGAGTTGTCCTGTGTTCATCCAGCATCTTGTACCTGGTTTCTCCGTGATGTGGGTGCATGGCAAACTAATGTTCATCAGGTTGTCATCCCTAGTTGTCTTTGTTGTCAGGGCTGGGGATGTGGGCAAACGCAGATGAGACACAGTCAGGATTCCCCTTGGCACTTGTTGGTTACACAAGTCATGTAATTTACAGTTTGTGGTAGCTTTCAGTGATTGTGACACGTTGTGTGTGTGACTGCTGCCACTCCTCAGGGTCAGAGCTGCAATGTTGGAAGTTGTCTACGTGTGTTCTTTGTGGGTGACCTTGGCTTCTTCATTGGTGTGTGACTGTGGCCGGGATCCCATTGATTGGGGTGGATTTCACGTCATGCCCATGTACGGCGTACTGTGCAGTGTGTCAGACATTCACGAGTCTTGTTGACTGGCCAGGTGTGATGGGTTTCTGCACCTTAGTTCCCACAACCACCCCTGGGATTGTCATGGGTGCATGTGCAATGTCACCTGTCCATGTGAGCTTCACTGCTGCACATTGGTGGAGATCAAGGTGTGTGGTGTTGAGTGTGTGCAAATGTGAGTTGTTGCATGGCTAGACCCCTACCTCCATATTGGCCTTGGCTGACAGGCCGTGCTGATTGAGTTGTGCTTGTGTAGGTGTGATGGTAGTTTGTTGCTCAGGACACATGGCTGTGGTTCACAGTGTGAACAACATCTAGCTTTGTCATCACAGTGGGATTATCATGCAGGCTAGTGTCACCACAATGTGGGGTCCCTGGGGGTAGTGCTGTGGTGGGTCTGTGTCTTGCTGTGTTAGTTGCTGTTCCAACAAGCTTGTGTGACATGTGTAATTTGGGCTCCCTCTCATCTAACAATGCCTGATTGCCCACATAGGGGAATCAGATCCATGAGTTACTTTTGTATGGCACTGTATACACATCTGTGTAATTGGAATTCATGCCTCCTCATGTGTTGTGTGGTTGCCTGGGGACACTGGCACACCCCCCATCACCTGTTGTGTTTGATATGCAGTGTGAGGCTGCTTGTTTGTGTTTGTGCATCTGCACCACTGCATTGGCATATCTTTGGTGTGCCATTGCCTGTATGTTGTTTGGAGGATTTCCCATGCTGTCCCTGGAACTCCTAGGTCATCAGTCAGCACAATAATCATGGTTCGTATGTCCCATTGCTGCCATGGTATGGTATTTGTTCACCTCACATCTACAGTCTCCCCAGGATATCTACATTTGTCTGTCCATTAGTGCAGATATGTGGGTCTGCATTATGATGGTCACTTCTGGCATTGTGTAATTGATAAATGGAGACGATGTCAGTCCCCATGGGTGATGTTTGTCTGCACATGGCCAAAGGTATGTTTTATTTGCACTGCACTGTTTGCCTCACCCAATCTATGTTGCTATGGGACACAACCACTACTTTGCCACTGATGTGTTTGTTGTTCTGTGACCAGGAATCATCCATGCTGTTTGGCAGTTGCAGCTTTTTCCATGACAACACTTACCTTTTGGTCACTGTGATGATGGGGGTTTGGACCCCATTGCCACAGTGTTCAAAATGTGCTTCAGCTATGGACCCCACACTTACCTTTTGGTCACTGTGATGATGGGGGTTTGGACCCCATTGCCACAGTGTTCAAAATGTGCTTCAGCTATGGACCCCACACTTACCTTTTGGTCACTGTGATGATGGGGGTTTAGACCCCATTGCCACAATGTTCAACAGGTGCTTCAGCTAAGGACCCCACAATTACCTTTTGGTCACTGTGATGATGGGGGTTTAGAACCCATTGCCACAATGTTCAAAATGTGCTTCAGCTATAGACCCCACACTTACCTTTTGGTCACTGTGATGATGGGGGTTTAGACCCCATTGCCACAATGTTCAAAATGTGCTTCAGCGATGGACCCCACACTTACCTTTTGGTCACTGTGATGATGGGGGTTTAGACCCCATTGCCACAATGTTCAAAATGTGCTTCAGCTATGGACCCCACACTTACCTTTTGGTCGCTGTGATGATGGGGGTTTAGACCCCATTGCCACAATGTTCAAAAGGTGCTTCAGCTATGGACCCCACACTTACCTTTTGGTCACTGTGATGATGGGGGTTTAGACCCCATTCCCACAGTGGTCATGGTCTGCTTGCATTGTGAAGGGCACACACATTTTTGTGTGACACATGTGATAGGGGGTCACATTGTATGTTCAATGTCATGTTCAGTGTTGTAGGCATTTGACACAGACTACACACTCTTGTCATGATGTTGGGGGATGTCTTTGCTGACATTCCTTATGTTGGAGTATGCTGGTTGTGTCATGCATTACCCGTCCTATGAGTGGGGATGGTAGTAGTGACAGGCATCCAGCCCCCATGAGTAGGGGTGGTGGTTGTGGTAGGCATCCAGCCCCCATGAGTAGGGGTGGTGGTAGTGACAGGCATCCAGCCCCCCATGAGTAGGGGTGGTGGTTGTGGTAGGCATCCAGCCCCCCATGAGTAGGGGTGATGGTAGTGACAGGCATCCAGCCCCCTATGAGTAGGGGTGGTGGTAGTGACAGGGATCCAGCCCCCCCTGAGTAGGGGTGGTGGTAGTGGTAGGCATCAAATTCCCATATGAGTGGGGATGGTGGTAGTGACAGGCATCCAGCCCCCCCCTGAGTAGGGGTGGTGGTAGTGGTAGGCATCCAGGCCCCCATGAGTAGGGGTGGTGGTAGTGGTAGGCATCCAGCCCCCATGAGTGGGGATGGTGGTAGTGACAGGCATCCAGCCCCCCTGAGTAGGGGTGGTGGTAGTGGTAGGCATCCAGGCCCCCATGAGTAGGGGTGGTGGTAGTGGTAGGCATCAATTCCCCTATGAGTGGGGATGGTAGTAGTGACAGGCATCCAGCCCCCATGAGTAGGGGTGGTGGTTGTGGTAGGCTTCCAGCCCCCCATGAGTAGGGGTGGTGGTAGTGACAGGCATCCAGCCCTCCATGAGTAGGGGTGGTGGTAGTGACAGGCATCCAGCCCCCCCTGAGTAGGGGTGGTGGTAGTGGTAGGCATCAATTCCCATATGAGTGGGGATGGTGGTAGTGACAGGCATCCAGCCCCCCCCTGAGTAGGGGTGGTGGTAGTGGTAGGCATCCAGGCCCCCATGAGTAGGGGTGGTGGTAGTGGTAGGCATCCAGACCCCATGAGTGGGGATGGTGGTAGTGACAGGCATCCAGCCCCCCATGAGTAGGGGTGGTGGTAGTGGTAGGCATCAATTCCCCTATGAGTGGGGATGGTAGTAGTGACAGGCATCCAGCCCCCCATGAGTAGGGGTGGTGGTTGTGGTAGGCATCCAGCCCCCCATGAGTGGGGATGGTGGTAGTGACAGGCATCCAGCCCCCCCTGAGTAGGGGTGGTGGTAGTGGTAGGCATCCAGGCCCCCATGAGTAGGGGTGGTGGTAGAGGCAGGCATCAATTCCCCTATGAGTGGGGATGGTAGTAGTGACAGGCATCCAGCCCCCCATGAGTTGGGGTGGTGGTAGTGGTAGGCATCCAGCCCCCCATGAGTGGTGATGGTGGTAGTGACAGGCATCCAGCCCCCCCTGAGTAGGGGTGGTGGTAGTGGTAGGCATCCAGGCCCCATGAGTGGGGGTGGTGGTAGTGGTAGGCATCCAGCCCCCCATGAGTGGGGATGGTGGTTGTGACAGGCATCCAGCCCCCCTGAGTAGGGGTGGTGGTAGTGGTAGGCATCCAGGCCCCCATGAGTAGGGGTGGTAGTAGTGGTAGGCATCCAGCCCCCCATGAGTGGAGATGGTGGTAGTGACAGGCATCCAGCCCCCCCTGAGTAGGGGTGGTGGTAGTGGTAGGCATCCAGGCCCCCATGAGTAGGGGTGGTGGTAGTGGTAGGCATCAATTCCCCTATGAGTGGGGATGGTAGTAGTGACAGGCATCCAGCCCCCATGAGTTGGGGTGGTGGTAGTGGTAGGCATCCAGCCCCCATGAGTGGGGATGGTGGTAGTGACAGGCATCCAGCCCCCATGAGTTGGGGTGGTGGTTGTGGTAGGCATCCAGGCCCCCATGAGTAGGGGTGGTGGTAGTGGTAGGTATCCAGCCCCCATGAGTGGGGATGGTGGTAGTGACAGGCATCCAGCCCCCTGAGTAGGGGTGGTGGTAGTGGTAGGCATCCAGGCCCCCATGAGTAGGGGTGGTGGTAGTGGTAGGCATCCAGCCCCCCATGAATGGGTATGGTGGTAGTGACAGGCATCCAGCCCCCCCCTGAGTAGGGGTGGTGGTAGTGGTAGGCATCCAGGCCCCCATGAGTAGGGGTGGTGGTAGTGGTAGGCATCAATTCCCCTATGAGTGGGGATGGTAGTAGTGATAGGCATCCAGCCCCCATGAGTTGGGGTGGTGGTTGTGGTAGGCATCCAGGCCCCCATGAGTAGGGGTGGTGGTAGTGGTAGGCATCCAGCCCCCATGAGTGGGGATGGTGGTAGTGACAGGCATCCAGCCCCCTGAGTAGGGGTGGTGGTAGTGGTAGGCATCCAGCCCCCATGAGTGGGGATGGTGGTAGTGACAGGAATCCAGCCCCCTGAGTAGGGGTGGTGGTAGTGGTAGGCATCCAGGCCCCCATGAGTAGGGGTGGTGGTAGTGGTAGGCATCAATTCCCCTATGAGTGGGGATGGTAGTAGTGACAGGCATCCAGCCCCCATGAGTAGGGGTGGTGGTTGTGGTAGGCATCCAGCCCCCATGAGTAGGGGTGGTGGTAGTGACAGGCATCCATCCCCCATGAGTAGGGGTGGTGGTAGTGACAGGCATCCAGCCCCCTGAGTAGGGGTGGTGGTAGTGGTAGGCATCAATTCCCATATGAGTGGGGATGGTGGTAGTGACAGGCATCCAGCCCCCTGAGTAGGGGTGGTGGTAGTGGTAGGCATCCAGGCCCCCATGAGTAGGGGTGGTGGTAGTGGTAGGCATCCAGCCCCCATGAGTGGGGATGGTGGTAGTGACAGGCATCCAGCCCCCATGAGTAGGGGTGGTGGTAGTGGTAGGCATCAATTCCCTATGAGTGGGGATGGTAGTAGTGACAGGCATCCAGCCCCCATGAGTAGGGGTGGTGGTTGTGGTAGGCATCCAGCCCCCATGAGTGGGGATGGTGGTAGTGACAGGCATCCAGCCCCCTGAGTAGGGGTGGTGGTAGTGGTAGGCATCCAGGCCCCCATGAGTAGGGGTGGTGGTAGTGGTAGGCATCAATTCCCCTATGAGTGGGGATGGTAGTAGTGACAGGCATCCATCCCCCATGAGTTGGGGTGGTGGTTGTGGTAGGCATCCAGGCCCCCATGAGTAGGGGTGGTGGTAGTGGTAGGCATCCAGCCCCCCATGAGTGGGGATGGTGGTAGTGACAGGCATCCAGCCCCCCATGAGTTGGGGTGGTGGTTGTGGTAGGCATCCAGGGCCCCATGAGTAGGGGTGGTGGTAGTGGTAGGCATCCAGGCCCCCATGAGTAGGGGTGGTGGTAGTGGTAGGCATCCAGCCCCCCATGAGTGGGGATGGTGGTAGTGACAGGCATCCATCCCCCCCTGAGTAGGGGTGGTGGTAGTGGTAGGCATCCAGGCCCCCATGAGTAGGGGTGGTGGTAGTGGTAGGCATCCAGCCCCCTATGAGTGGGGATGGTATTAGTGACAGGCATCCAGCCCCCCATGAGTTGGGGTGGTGGTAGTGGTAGGCATCCAGCCCCCCATGAGTGGGGATGGTGGTAGTGACAGGCATCCAGCCCCCCATGAGTTGGGGTGGTGGTTGTGGTAGGCATCCAGGCCCCCATGAGTAGGGGTGGTGGTAGTGGTAGGCATCCAGCCCCCATGAGTGGGGATGGTGGTAGTGACAGGCATCCAGCCCCCTGAGTAGGGGTGGTGGTAGTGGTAGGCATCCAGGCCCCCATGAGTAGGGGTGATGGTAGTGGTAGGCATCCAGCCCCCCATGAGTGGGGATATTGGTAGTGACAGGCATCCAGCCCCCTGAGTAGGGGTGGTGGTAGTGGTAGGCATCCAGGCCCCCATGAGTAGGGGTGGTGGTAGTGGTAGGCATCAATTCCCCTATGAGTGGGGATGGTAGTAGTGACAGGCATCCAGCCCCCATGAGTTGGGGTGGTGGTTGTGGTAGGCATCCAGGACCCCATGAGTAGGGGTGGTGGTAGTGGTAGGCATCCAGCCCCCATGAGTGGGGATGGTGGTAGTGACAGGCATCCAGCCCCCCCTGAGTAGGGGTGGTGGTAGTGGTAGGCATCCAGGCCCCCATGAGTAGGGTTGGTGGTAGTGGTAGGCATCCAGCCTCCCATGAGTGGGGGTGGTTGTAGTGGTAGCCATCAGGCCCCTATGGGTGTGTATGGCATTGGTGATAGCCATCCCGCCCCTATGGTTCGGCTGTTGCTAGTGTACGTCATTTCTGCATCCCTATGTGTGTGTGACATATGTCGGGTACGTGTCGTTTGTTTGTGTAGTGGGTGTTTGACTTACCGTTTGCGCCGTACGCGTCCGTACCGGTTCCGGTAATAGATGTACAGTATTGGTAGGACCTGCGCGATGGGATTCATGGTTGGGTCGTCTCGTTCGGGTTTCTCGTGGCTTCGACTCGTACTCGTAGCTGGCTTGTTTGTCTCGTAGCCGTGGATCGTCTTGTGGCGCGAATCGGAGGTTATGTGTGGCTCTCCCGGATGCTCTGACGTGCCGGACGTAGCAACCAGTTCGGCGCGTATGGAGTGCGCATCGTACTTGTCCGGCCGGAAGGTGCTGTGTATTTACTTCCGTGCGACTCGATTCGGCGTTTCCGGATCCAGCTCGGTCGGGGAACTGGAGCTGGAATGGGTATGTACGGCTCGCTCGGAATTTTAGCAGTAATGCGCATCGTACTTGCACGCTCGGACGACTGTTCGAATCGTTCGGGAAAAAACGCGTTCGGCTCGTATTTTTTCCGAACGAATCGTATTCGTTGCGCTTCCGGCCGAGATCGGAATCGACCCCTCTGTTTACCAAATTACCTATAGTGTAAGACAACTAGAACTGTGATGAGAATAAATAATATATGAGTTACACCGTGAATAGTACCACAAAAGAGAAAGCCAACATGTTTACCAGTGTATAGTGAACTCTGTAGGGGTTAGCCAGATAACTAAATGGCACAAAGGCTTATCCCCTCTAAACATACCTTCATCTATGCAGAATGTGAACACTGTTATACTATAAATACTTGGTGTGAAACCTGAGCAACATTTTCCAGATTAAGCACAGCACTTTATATTTTGCTATTGCTATGGCTGGTTGAACTGTGAAGTTCTGCTACAAGCTTCTGAAACATGGTCTCTGTGAGGCAGAGCAGCTGCCAACCTCACATTTGCATTCTGGGCTGTCTACAGTTTACCAAGATGTTGCCTTGGTATGCAGCTTGCTTACATAGTTAGTGAGGAAGCTGACAATAGAGCCAATGAGGGTTGATAAGCTCTTTCTCAGCAGCCCTTGCTCAGGAGAGGAGAAGTGGCAACAAAGATGATCTCCATCTTGGCAGTGTTCACACCCAAATTACTAGGGCTCACAAATTACTAGGTAAGCTTGTGTATTTGTTGTGTTTTCCTGTGACCTGTGCCACCAACAGAGTACAATTTGTGGAGGACTGAACATGCCCATATTCTGAGTAGCTCAGTATTTGTAATACAAACACAGTAAATAGCAATATCACATGGTGTAGATGTGCCTTGGTGCAGTATTATCTGCCCATTATGAGTTCCATCAGTTGAAACTGGAGGTAAGGCAGTAATACTGCATATTTTCCTCTGTTACGAACTAAGAAATTAAAAATGTTGTTGCAATTCCACTCACATATATCACTTGGTTTTACCTGGGGAAAATTGGTCAGGTGAAAATCATAATGTAGATTCAGGCTCAAAGCCCTAACTGCGTCCAAGCTAGCATTGCTGGGAACTTAGAATGAGGGTCACAGTGCCCAGTGATATTGAATCAGAAGATGACTCATATCTGAGGATGAGTGTTACCAGTGGCGTAGCTGGGAAGGGGCACTTTTTTGGGGGTGGCGGCGAACGCAAGGCAGGTTTTCTTTTTTTATTCTCCCTCTTAGTCGTCTGTCGCCCCCCGCTCTTACCTGCACCGGCCGTCACTGGGCGGCAAAGTCAGGGATCGCCCCAGGCAGCCAACAGTCTTGCTATGCCACTGAGTGTTACCACATACCACACCACACTCTAATGGGAGAAAACAGCTAAAAGATTTAACCAAGATCTTAAGACATCTTTTTTTTAAGTTTAAAAATGCTTTATTGAAGAAAGTTAGATAACAAAAGGCAATTACATCAGATAGGGATAAACATCTGAAGATCAATCCAAACAATAAAAGAATATATAATGTGTAACAATAAAACATTCTAACAATAGAGAGAAAATTATGGCAATGTAAGTATTATTACAAGGTAAACAATTTCTATAATGATAAATTATTAACATATTAAGTTGGACTGAGAAAAATAACTGCAATGTTAATACAAGTGCATTTTAATTATTTTATAACAGTGAAAGAGAAGAAAAAGTAAAGAAAGGAGTGAAAGAGAAAGAAAAAGTAGAGAAAAAGGGGGAAAGGAGGAAAGATAAGAAAAAGAAATAATGTAGTGACAAAAAGTTAAATAAGCAAATAATTAACAACAGTGTGGTTTATAAATAGATAACAAAAGAACAACTTTATTCTTTAAGGAGGTTCATAGTTACGAACCATAAGTACGGGCCGAACCCTACCATTAGAGAGAAATGAAGTAAGGGGTGACCATAATAAATCTTTTTTAATCTTTAAAGGAAGAGAAGTAGCGTGAGCTCGATCCATGCGATGGTGATGACACAACAGACCCCACCATGCCAGATAGGAAATTTTAGTTGTATCTTTCCAGTTAGTTGTGATTATCTGAAATGCTAAAGCAAGCAATAAGTCAACAAATCTCCCAACCATACGCTGAGGTAACCAAAGGGGTGATGCACCCCCCCAAGAAAATATGTTCGACAGCAAAAGGGCAATCTGTGGCCAAAATATTGTTCAGTTTATCCCATATTTGTGACCAGGACTTTTTGATTAGAGGGCATTCAAAAAACATGTGTGGGAGATCACTATTGTTATGAGGACAGGACCACCACTTAGCAGTGGTAGAGAGTTTAAACTTGTATAAGTTCGTGGGAGTGATATATAATCTATTGTACAAAATAATATAGTGTTTGTGTAGTGCTTGCCGAGCAGGACACGATATGGATCTCGGCCCATATTAATTTCTAAGTATGAGCTGGAAAGTTTTGATGTAGATCTGATTCCCATAGAAGGTCTATTTTTAGACTTTGCAGGCAATTTAGAAGAACTGATCAATAATTTATATATGCTGGAAGGTCTCACTTGTGAGGAAAAATCAATCGGAGAAGGAGGAGGTTGCGTGTTTGGAGCTATATCTGATTGTTGAGATATGTAAGAAAGAAGAAGAGGTTTACAGCGCTGCAGATGAGGAGTATATTTGGTAGATATGCCATATTTTCTCTGCATCTCAGTCAAATCTAGCAGCGAACCATTAGAAAATAACTGTCCAATAGTTATAATACCTTTATTAATCCACTCTTTCCAAACAAGAACTCTATTGTTTAGTTTAATGTGTGCGTTATACCAAATAGGGGATTGTAAAATATTTTCTGAAGTAGGATTGGAGGAGAAAATCAAGTGTTTGGAAATGGCTATAGAATGGGTAAGTATAGGGGAAATAAAAGCTTTTGGAGGTTGGGTGACACGGGTTACATCCTTGAAATTAAAAGGTAAAAATTGTGCATGTTCGAGTTGCCCCCAAACTGTTGATGAGTCTGTCTGGGTGTTAGAAAGAGAAACCCATATATGTTTCAATGTGAAGGCTGAATGGTATACTCTAAGGTTAGGGAAATTAACCCCACCATATTCTTTAGGTTGCTGAAGGCGGACTAAGGTAATTCTGGGTTTGCGTTTGTTCCATAAAAATTGAATCAAAGCACGATTAATGGTTTTAAAGACAATATGAGGAAGAGACATTGGAAGCATTGACAAATAAAAATTAACAATAGGTAACAACATCATTTTAATTGTAGCCAGCCTACCCACCATGACAAAAATAAAGGGGACCAACCATCAATTAAAGCATTAACTTTAGTCATAATATCATTAAGGTTAATCCCAATGATATCTTTAATGTTGTTGGAATAGAGGATACCTAAACATTTAATACCCTTTGAATTCCATTTAAAACTAGAATCCTTGAACATATCCGGAAGACAATATTTATTCAACGGTAAAACTTCTGATTTATCAATATTGAGTTTATAACCTCAAACAACAGAGTAGGTGTTTAATAATGAGGAAAACTCTGTTAAAGATGTAGAGGGATTGGATATATATAATAAAATGTCATCTGCACATGCTGTGTATTTAATATTCAGATCTTTAAACTGAAACCCAGGAAATGAAGGAGAACGGCAAATTGTTTCCAGAAAGGGTTCTAATGCTAAAATGAATAAAACGGGAGATAAGGGGCAACCTTGCCTTGTACCTCTATGTAAAGGTAAGTAGTGGGATTGTCTGCCATTGACCCAAATAGAGGTAGAGGGTTCATAGTATAATAGCTTAATGCATTGAATGAAGTGAGGACTAAAACCATGCCACTTCAATGCACCAAACATGAATTCCCAATTCACTCGATCAAAAGCCTTCTCAGCATCAAGCATTATGGCAGCTAGGGGGGAATTAAGCTTAGCAGCTAAGTAAATGATGTTAAGGAAAGTTCTATAGTTATCTGAAATAGATCTTCCCTTTACAAAACCAGACTGATGCATATTAACTAAATCAGGAATAACAGAATTAATACGGAGAGCTAATAATTTAGCAAAAATCTTGCAATCCGTATTGATCAAAGAAATAGGCCTATAGTTACCACAGCGAGAGAGATCTTTATCTTTCTTAAGGAGTAGGCAAAGCATGGACTGAGTAAAAGAACCTTGTGTCTGTCCAGAGTTCAAAAAATGATTGACGAGAAGTAATAACTAGGGAATTAAAAACTGTTTAAAATGCAAGTAAAAGCGTACAGTAAAGCCATTGGGTCCAGGTGTTTTATCTTTGGGGAGTTGATTAATGGCATTTAATAGTTCTTGTTCAGATAGAGGAGTATCAAGAGAGGATAGATCAACATTGTTATCGGGGTTTTTAGGGATTGATTGAAAAAAATTATCTAATTGTTCAGTAGAGGGAGATGATTCGGGGGTGTATAGATTGGTATAATATTCCGAGAAGCAATCTAAAATTTTTGAGTCACTAATATGACAGACCCCAGATGAATCTGTTATGGCAACGATCTTAGATTTCTGTTTTTTAATTTTAAGGTAGTTCGCCAAGGATTTACCAGCTTTGTTCCGACCCCCATACATTTTTGCATTGAAATGAAGTAAGATATCACAAGCATTATTCCAGGATTGCTTATTGTATTGCAGCTTGGCCTTAATAAGTTTAGTTAATGTGTCATTACCATTGGAAGATAAGTATTCATGCTCTAAAGTCTTAATCTGTTCTAGAAGGTGTGTGGAATCTCTAAGAGCTTTTTTCTTCTTTTTAGCTACAAAGTCTATGATAAAACATCTTGCATTTGCGTTAAAAGCATCCCAAACAATATTAATTTGTGTATCTGAGGGAAGGTTATTAGTGAAAACTTCATGTAGGAAAATCTTGAATTGTTCTGTGAGTTGTTGATCCGAGTGAAGGGAATCATTAAATCTCCATCTGCGAGTGGGACGGATGGGCCTGGGATAATCCAGGTCTACAATAACTGGAGCATGGTCCGAGATGAGAATGAAACCTATTTCCGCATGTGTTAAAAATTGATGTGTATGTTGGGTGAAAAATACGTAGTCTATTCTAGAAAAGGAACTATCAACAGGGGAGAAAAAAGTGAATTTCAGAACATCAGGATTCGATGCTCTCCAAACATCAACCAACCCTCTAGCGGATATGACTTTCTGAAAGGCCTTATGCATTTTGTCTAGTCTGAGATCGACGGTCCAAAAAGGGATCCATGAGTTGATTCCAATCACCACCGACTATAAGGTTTTCTGAGGCGTGAAAGGATAACATAGAAGAAAAATTATTCCAAAATAATAGATCCACTCCGTTTGGACCATATACATTACAAATTGTAAATTGTATACTATTTATCTTGATATCTATTAAAACCCGCCTTCTGTCTTCATCTTTAAATTCATTTAACAATTGAACATTTAACGACTTATGAAACAATATAAGAACACCATTTTTGTTATGAATAGCAGGTGAACTAAAAACATTTCCAACCCATTGTCTTTTTATGGAATTTAGGTCTTGTTCCTTATGGTGAGTTTCTTGTAGTAAAGCAATTTGACAATTTAATTTTGATAAGTGAGATAAAACCCTTTGCTTTTTAATTGGGTTACGAAGACCTTTGATATTCCAAGACACAATACGTAAATTACTCATGAGGAAAAGAGTAAAAGAATGTATAGACCAAGATAGAACCACTAAGACAAACTTGTGAAGAACAAAAGTCATTATAGTGTAGAGAAAAGAGAGGAAAGAGAGGAAGAAAGGAGATAGGACACCAAAAATGAAATGTGACCATGCGAAAGGAATCCGTAAAAAATGAAGAAAAACCACAAGAAAAAAAAATGTATATAGAAAACTTGTTACATAATGAGAAGAAGGGAAAGAGGAAAGAGAAGGAGGAAAAGAGGAGAGAGGAAGATGGAGAAGAGATAAGAAGAGGTAGAAAAAGAGAAGAAAAAGGAAATGGGGAAGAACAAGGTCTTCCGCAATGTAAAGTGAAAGGAGAGATGACAGAAAGTCGAAAGAAATTCAGTCATAAAAAGAGGAAAACAAGAGACATTAATGTTGGGGGGAACGAAGAGAAGAGAGATACCACTGAAAGAGAACAAACACCAGAGAAAAATAAAAAATTAACGAAGTATCATCCAACGAGGAGGGAAAAAAATGAAACAAGAAGATGAGAGAAACACGGTGCTATTGTGACTTACCGAACAGAAGGGGAAACGCATATCTAGACAAGACATAAACAGCGGACTGGGTGACATTATTGAACGCAGACATCGACATCAAAACAGGAGGAAGCCTGGGACCTGTAAGAGAGAGAAAAATTTGATTGATAAAATGTTATGAATTACTAAGTTCCATGACTTCTCCCTTATGCATATGTATACATTTCTTGAGTTCTGCGGGTTCTGCAAAAGTGGTAGTTCTGTCTCTGTAGGTGACCCTGAAAAAGCAAGGGTGGATGAGGCCGTAGCGAGCATTCATAGATCGCAACATAGGTCTAAGGTCCAAGAATTCCTTTCGACAGTGTGCCGTTGCTCTGGAAACATCCCGACTAAAGAAGATCTTTTGTCCAGACCACAGCATTTGTTTACGTTGTTTAGCCGCAGAGAGAATCGACATGAGATCTGTGTATTGAAGAAAATAGGCGATGATCCCTCGTGGTTTTTGTGAGGATGAAGCACCCAATGGACCAATCCTATGAGCCCTTTGGATATTGAAGTCTGCAGGGGTCTGTAGGCCGACTATTTTTGGTATATGAATCTTTAAGAAGTTGATCATGTCGGGACCTTCTGAACCTTCAGGTATGCCGTAGCTACGTAGGTTATTGCGCCTATTCCAGTTTTCCAAGTCTTCAGTAAGCTTCTTTAAATGGATCACTTCTTTGGACAGAGTATCAACCGTTGCGGTCGTATCCTGAGCATTGCTAATCCGTTGTTCGACCTCTGTAAGCCTTGAATCCAGGTGAGACCATTTATCTTCGATTCTCTGAAGCGCCGCATGAGTATCTGCCATGAAAGGTTTAATGTTTTTTAGCTCATCCATAATGTCTTCTAAAGTCAAAGGCAAAGGTGATTTATTAGGAGACGAAGGGTCCTTTTTCGCTCTTTTGGTAGCAATGCCTCCTGGTTCTTTGCGAATATTAGTACTGGAGTTACTGGCAGAATGAGATTTGGGTGACTGCGCCATCTCCATTTTTTATTAAATTGAAAGAAAATGGCAAAGATATTCTTTCAGGGTCCGCAAAAAACGTAATATTTGCAATTAAAAGAAGAGTGAGACAGATCAGTGAGATGACAATAAGTTTCTCACCAGTATATCAATTTAGACGAAAAGAAAAACAAATTGTCAATAAGTTCATAACATGTCCACACAGTGTATCATAGTAGCTATAACAGGTGCACTGCCCATTTAAACTGCCCATAGAATATTAAGATCATGAGGTGAAAAAAGATATGCACATTCTTCCTTATAGGAGAAATTCCCATGTATTTTCAGCCACCATTGTCAGTCAGAAGATGCAGAAAAACCGTTGGGGCATAGCGTCTGAGGAAAAACAAGTGAGAAGCTCGCAAAATGGCGGCCAGGAAACGGAGCGCAGCGGGAGCGGCAGAAAAAAAGATCACTAAAGAGTCTGTGGACCTACCATGCCGCTCCCAAAGGCTTCCAACGCATTCCGCTGCTTCAGGGGGTGAGTGTTTGATTGGCTCAAACGTTCCGTCCATCATCCCCTTTTGTATCGCTTTGTTCGCCCCAAGTTGGCGGGGGTATGCCCAGACGTGGGTCCCTTGCTCACTTTGCCACTGGATTCAAGCAAGCCTGGCTGATGACGGCTGAAATGCCAGAAACCGGTCCTAGGATGCTTGTTTCCGGTCCAGGGAAGACATGGCTTGGCAGTTCGGGCTGGACTGTTCCCATGAGGCACAGGGTCAGACTGATTTGCATATGGCCATATCTGAATTGGGGTGGTGGAGTGAGCTAAAGAATGATGATGGATTAAACCCAGATCAGTTGACTGGGGGTGAGTGTTTGATTGGCTCAAACGTTCCGTCCATCATCCCCTTTTGTATCGCTTTGTTCGCCCCAAGTTGGCGGGGGTATGCCCAGACGTGGGTCCCTTGCTCACTTTGCCACTGGATTCAAGCAAGCCTGGCTGATGACGGCTGAAATGCCAGAAACCGGTCCTAGGATGCTTGTTTCCGGTCCAGGGAAGACATGGCTTGGCAGTTCGGGCTGGACTGTTCCCATGAGGCACCAGGGTCAGACTGATTTGCATATGGCCATGTCTGAATTGGGGTGGTGGAGTGAGCTAAAGAATGATGATGGATTAAACCCAGATCAGTTGACTGGGGGTGAGTGTTTGATTGGCTCAAACGTTCCGTCCATCATCCCCTTTTGTATCGCTTTGTTTGCCCCAAGTTGGCGGGGGTATGCCCAGACGTGGGACCCTTGCTCACTTTGCCACTGGATTCAAGCAAGCCTGGCTGATGATGGCTGAAATGCCAGAAACCGGTCCTAGGATGCTTGTTTCCGGTCCAGGGAAGACATGGCTTGGCAGTTCGGGCTGGACTGTTCCCATGAGGCACAGGGTCAGACTGATTTGCATATGGCCATGTCTGAATTGGGGTGGTGGAGTGAGCTAAAGAATGATGATGGATTAAACCCAGATCAGTTGACTGGGGGTGAGTGTTTGATTGGCTCAAGCGTTCCGTCCATCATCCCCTTTTGTATCGCTTTGTTCGCCCCAAGTTGGCGGGGGTATGCCCAGACGTGGGTCCCTTGCTCACTTTGCCACTGGATTCAAGCAAGCCTGGCTGATGACGGCTGAAATGCCAGAAACCGGTCCTAGGATGCTTGTTTCCGGTCCAGGGAAGACATGGCTTGGCAGTTCGGGCTGGACTGTTCCCATGAGGCACAGGGTCAGACTGATTTGCATATGGCCATGTCTGAATTGGGGGTGGTGGAGTGAGCTAAAGAATGATGATGGATTAAACCCAGATCAGTTGACTGGGGGTGAGTGTTTGATTGGCTCAAACGTTCCGTCCATCATCCCCTTTTGTATCGCTTTGTTCGCCCCAAGTTGGCGGGGTATGCCCAGACGTGGGTCCCTTGCTCACTTTGCCACTGGATTCAAGCAAGCCTGGCTGATGACGGCTGAAATGCCAGAAACCGGTCCTAGGATGCTTGTTTCCGGTCCAAGGAAGACATGGCTTGGCAGTTCGGGCTGGACTGTTCCCATGAGGCACAGGGTCAGACTGATTTGCATATGGCCATGTCTGAATTGGGGTGGTGGAGTGAGCTAAAGAATGATGATGGATTAAACCCAGATCAGTTGACTGGGGGTGAGTGTTTGATTGGCTCAAGCGTTCCGTCCATCATCCCCTTTTGTATCGCTTTGTTCGCCCCAAGTTGGCGGGGGTATGCCCAGACGTGGGTCCCTTGCTCACTTTGCCACTGGATTCAAGCAAGCCTGGCTGATGACGGCTGAAATGCCAGAAACCGGTCCTAGGATGCTTGTTTCCGGTCCAGGGAAGACATGGCTTGGCAGTTCGGGCTGGACTGTTCCCATGAGGCACAGGGTCAGACTGATTTGCATATGGCCATGTCTGAATTGGGGTGGTGGAGTGAGCTAAAGAATGATGATGGATTAAACCCAGATCAGTTGACTGGGGGTGAGTGTTTGATTGGCTCAAGCGTTCCGTCCATCATCCCCTTTTGTATCGCTTTGTTCGCCCCAAGTTGGCGGGGTATGCCCAGACGTGGGTCCCTTGCTAACTTTGCCACTGGATTCAAGCAAGCCTGGCTGATGACGGCTGAAATGCCAGAAACCGGTCCTAGGATGCTTGTTTCCGGTCCAGGGAAAACATGGCTTGGCAGTTCGGGCTGGACTGTTCCCATGAGGCACAGGGTCAGACTGATTTGCATATGGCCATGTCTGAATTGGGGTGGTGGAGTGAGCTAAAGAATGATGATGGATTAAACCCAGATCAGTTGACTGGGGGTGAGTGTTTGATTGGCTCAAACGTTCCGTCCATCATCCCCTTTTGTATCGCTTTGTTCGCCCCAAGTTGGCGGGGGTATGCCCAGACGTGGGTCCCTTGCTCACTTTGCCACTGGATTCAAGCAAGCCTGGCTGATGACGGCTGAAATGCCAGAAACCGGTCCTAGGATGCTTGTTTCCGGTCCAGGGAAGACATGGCTTGGCAGTTCGGGCTGGACTGTTCCCATGAGGCACAGGGTCAGACTGATTTGCATATGGCCATGTCTGAATTGGGGTGGTGGAGTGAGCTAAAGAATGATGATGGATTAAACCCAGATCAGTTGACTGGGGGTGAGTGTTTGATTGGCTCAAGCGTTCCGTCCATCATCCCCTTTTGTATCGCTTTGTTCACCCCAAGTTGGCGGGGGTATGCCCAGACGTGGGTCCCTTGCTCACTTTGCCACTGGATTCAAGCAAGCCTGGCTGATGACGGCTGAAATGCCAGAAACCGGTCCTAGGATGCTTGTTTCCGGTCCAGGGAAGACATGGCTTGGCAGTTCGGGCTGGACTGTTCCCATGAGGCACAGGGTCAGACTGATTTGCATATGGCCATGTCTGAATTGGGGTGGTGGAGTGAGCTAAAGAATGATGATGGATTAAACCCAGATCAGTTGACTGGGGGTGAGTGTTTGATTGGCTCAAGCGTTCCGTCCATCATCCCCTTTTGTATCGCTTTGTTCGCCCCAAGTTGGCGGGGGTATGCCCAGACGTGGGTCCCTTGCTCACTTTGCCACTGGATTCAAGCAAGCCTGGCTGATGACGGCTGAAATGCCAGAAACCGGTCCTAGGATGCTTGTTTCCGGTCCAGGGAAGACATGGCTTGGCAGTTCGGGCTGGACTGTTCCCATGAGGCACAGGGTCAGACTGATTTGCATATGGCCATGTCTGAATTGAGGTGGTGGAGTGAGCTAAAGAATGATGATGGATTAAACCCAGATCAGTTGACTGGGGGTGAGTGTTTGATTGGCTCAAGCGTTCCGTCCATCATCCCCTTTTGTATCGCTTTGTTCGCCCCAAGTTGGCGGGGGTATGCCCAGACGTGGGTCCCTTGCTCACTTTGCCACTGGATTCAAGCAAGCCTGGCTGATGACGGCTGAAATGCCAGAAACCGGTCCTAGGATGCTTGTTTCCGGTCCAGGGAAGACATGGCTTGGCAGTTCGGGCTGGACTGTTCCCATGAGGCACAGGGTCAGACTGATTTGCATATGGCCATGTCTGAATTGGGGTGGTGGAGTGAGCTAAAGAATGATGATGGATTAAACCCAGATCAGTTGACTGGGGGTGAGTGTTTGATTGGCTCAAGCGTTCCGTCCATCATCCCCTTTTGTATCGCTTTGTTCGCCCCAAGTTGGCGGGGGTATGCCCAGACGTGGGTCCCTTGCTCACTTTGCCACTGGATTCAAGCAAGCCTGGCTGATGACGGCTGAAATGCCAGAAACCGGTCCTAGGATGCTTGTTTCCGGTCCAGGGAAGACATGGCTTGGCAGTTCGGGCTGGACTGTTCCCATGAGGCACAGGGTCAGACTGATTTGCATATGGCCATGTCTGAATTGGGGTGGTGGAGTGAGCTAAAGAATGATGATGGATTAAACCCAGATCAGTTGACTGGGGGTGAGTGTTTGATTGGCTCAAACGTTCCGTCCATCATCCCCTTTTGTATCGCTTTGTTCGCCCCAAGTTGGCGGGGGTATGCCCAGACATGGGTCCCTTGCTCACTTTCCCACTGGATTCAAGCAAGCCTGGCTGATGACGGCTGAAATGCCAGAAACCGGTCCTAGGATGCTTGTTTCCGGTCCAGGGAAGACATGGCTTGGCAGTTCGGGCTGGACTGTTCCCATGAGGCACAGGGTCAGACTGATTTGCATATGGCCATGTCTGAATTGGGGTGGTGGAGTGAGCTAAAGAATGATGATGGATTAAACCCAGATCAGTTGACTGGGGGTGAGTGTTTGATTGGCTCAAACGTTCCGTCCATCATCCCCTTTTGTATCGCTTTGTTCGCCCCAAGTTGGCGGGGGTATGCCCAGACGTGGGTCCCTTGCTCACTTTGCCACTGGATTCAAGCAAGCCTGGCTGATGACGGCTGAAATGCCAGAAACCGGTCCTAGGATGCTTGTTTCCGGTCCAGGGAAGACATGGCTTGGCAGTTCGGGCTGGACTGTTCCCATGAGGCACAGGGTCAGACTGATTTGCATATGGCCATGTCTGAATTGGGGTGGTGGAGTGAGCTAAAGAATGATGATGGATTAAACCCAGATCAGTTGACTGGGGGTGAGTGTTTGATTGGCTCAAACGTTCCGTCCATCATCCCCTTTTGTATCGCTTTGTTCGCCCCAAGTTGGCGGGGGTATGCCCAGACGTGGGTCCCTTGCTCACTTTGCCACTGGATTCAAGCAAGCCTGGCTGATGACGGCTGAAATGCCAGAAACCGGTCCTAGGATGCTTGTTTCCGGTCCAGGGAAGACATGGCTTGGCAGTTCGGGCTGGACTGTTCCCATGAGGCACAGGGTCAGACTGATTTGCATATGGCCATGTCTGAATTGGGGTGGTGGAGTGAGCTAAAGAATGATGATGGATTAAACCCAGATCAGTTGACTGGGGGTGAGTGTTTGATTGGCTCAAACGTTCCGTCCATCATCCCCTTTTGTATCGCTTTGTTCGCCCCAAGTTGGCGGGGGTATGCCCAGACGTGGGTCCCTTGCTCACTTTGCCACTGGATTCAAGCAAGCCTGGCTGATGACGGCTGAAATGCCAGAAACCGGTCCTAGGATGCTTGTTTCCGGTCCAGGGAAGACATGGCTTGGCAGTTCGGGCTGGACTGTTCCCATGAGGCACAGGGTCAGACTGATTTGCATATGGCCATGTCTGAATTGGGGTGGTGGAGTGAGCTAAAGAATGATGATGGATTAAACCCAGATCAGTTGACTGGGGGTGAGTGTTTGATTGGCTCAAGCGTTCCGTCCATCATCCCCTTTTGTATCGCTTTGTTCGCCCCAAGTTGGCGGGGGTATGCCCAGACGTGGGTCCCTTGCTCACTTTGCCACTGGATTCAAGCAAGCCTGGCTGATGACGGCTGAAATGCCAGAAACCGGTCCTAGGATGCTTGTTTCCGGTCCAGGGAAGACATGGCTTGGCAGTTCGGGCTGGACTGTTCCCATGAGGCACAGGGTCAGACTGATTTGCATATGGCCATGTCTGAATTGGGGTGGTGGAGTGAGCTAAAGAATGATGATGGATTAAACCCAGATCAGTTGACTGGGGGTGAGTGTTTGATTGGCTCAAACGTTCCGTCCATCATCCCCTTTTGTATCGCTTTGTTCGCCCCAAGTTGGCGGGGGTATGCCCAGACGTGGGTCCCTTGCTCACTTTGCCACTGGATTCAAGCAAGCCTGGCTGATGACGGCTGAAATGCCAGAAACCGGTCCTAGGATGCTTGTTTCCGGTCCAGGGAAGACATGGCTTGGCAGTTCGGGCTGGACTGTTCCCATGAGGCACAGGGTCAGACTGATTTGCATATGGCCATGTCTGAATTGGGGTGGTGGAGTGAGCTAAAGAATGATGATGGATTAAACCCAGATCAGTTGACTGGGGGTGAGTGTTTGATTGGCTCAAACGTTCCGTCCATCATCCCCTTTTGTATCGCTTTGTTCGCCCCAAGTTGGCGGGGTATGCCCAGACGTGGGTCCCTTGCTCACTTTGCCACTGGATTCAAGCAAGCCTGGCTGATGACGGCTGAAATGCCAGAAACCGGTCCTCGGATGCTTGTTTCCGGTCCAGGGAAGACATGGCTTGGCAGTTCGGGCTGGACTGCTCCCATGAGGCACAGGGTCAGACTGATTTGCATATGGCCATGTCTGAATTGGGGTGGTGGAGTGAGCTAAAGAATGATGATGGATTAAACCCAGATCAGTTGACTGGGGGTGAGTGTTTGATTGGCTCAAACGTTCCGTCCATCATCCCCTTTTGTATCGCTTTGTTCGCCCCAAGTTGGCGGGGGTATGCCCAGACGTGGGTCCCTTGCTCACTTTGCCACTGGATTCAAGCAAGCCTGGCTGATGACGGCTGAAATGCCAGAAACCGGTCCTAGGATGCTTGTTTCCGGTCCAGGGAAGACATGGCTTGGCAGTTCGGGCTGGACTGTTCCCATGAGGCACAGGGTCAGACTGATTTGCATATGGCCATGTCTGAATTGGGGTGGTGGAGTGAGCTAAAGAATGATGATGGATTAAACCCAGATCAGTTGACTGGGGGTGAGTGTTTGATTGGCTCAAGCGTTCCGTCCATCATCCCCTTTTGTATCGCTTTGTTCGCCCCAAGTTGGCGGGGGTATGCCCAGACGTGGGTCCCTTGCTCACTTTGCCACTGGATTCAAGCAAGCCTGGCTGATGACGGCTGAAATGCCAGAAACCGGTCCTGGGATGCTTGTTTCCGGTCCAGGGAAGACATGGCTTGGCAGTTCGGGCTGGACTGTTCCCATGAGGCACAGGGTCAGACTGATTTGCATATGGCCATGTCTGAATTGGGGTGGTGGAGTGAGCTAAAGAATGATGATGGATTAAACCCAGATCAGTTGACTGGGGGTGAGTGTTTGATTGGCTCAAACGTTCCGTCCATCATCCCCTTTTGTATCGCTTTGTTCGCCCCAAGTTGGCGGGGGTATGCCCAGACGTGGGTCCCTTGCTCACTTTGCCACTGGATTCAAGCAAGCCTGGCTGATGACGGCTGAAATGCCAGAAACCGGTCCTAGGATGCTTGTTTCCGGTCCAGGGAAGACATGGCTTGGCAGTTCGGGCTGGACTGTTCCCATGAGGCACAGGGTCAGACTGATTTGCATATGGCCATGTCTGAATTGGGGTGGTGGAGTGAGCTAAAGAATGATGATGGATTAAACCCAGATCAGTTGACTGGGGGTGAGTGTTTGATTGGCTCAAGCGTTCCGTCCATCATCCCCTTTTGTATCGCTTTGTTCGCCCCAAGTTGGCGGGGGTATGCCCAGACGTGGGTCCCTTGCTCACTTTGCCACTGGATTCAAGCAAGCCTGGCTGATGACGGCTGAAATGCCAGAAACCGGTCCTAGGATGCTTGTTTCCGGTCCAGGGAAGACATGGCTTGGCAGTTCGGGCTGGACTGTTCCCATGAGGCACAGGGTCAGACTGATTTGCATATGGCCATGTCTGAATTGGGGTGGTGGAGTGAGCTAAAGAATGATGATGGATTAAACCCAGATCAGTTGACTGGGGGTGAGTGTTTGATTGGCTCAAGCGTTCCGTCCATCATCCCCTTTTGTATCGCTTTGTTCGCCCCAAGTTGGCGGGGGTATGCCCAGACGTGGGTCCCTTGCTCACTTTGCCACTGGATTCAAGCAAGCCTGGCTGATGACGGCTGAAATGCCAGAAACCGGTCCTAGGATGCTTGTTTCCGGTCCAGGGAAGACATGGCTTGGCAGTTCGGGCTGGACTGTTCCCATGAGGCACAGGGTCAGACTGATTTGCATATGACCATGTCTGAATTGGGGTGGTGGAGTGAGCTAAAGAATGATGATGGATTAAACCCAGATCAGTTGATTGGGGGTGAGTGTTTGATTGGCTCAAACGTTCCGTCCATCATCCCCTTTTGTATCGCTTCAGTATGCCGGCACGAAGGGGAATACACCTCCTTACAAGCTCGTGGGATCTCCGGTGTGACGGAGGACCTCTAGCCAGCGGCCATCTTGCGTCATTGCCGCCGCCGCTCTCCAAGATCTTTAGACATCTTTGGAGCCTTTTTATCTAAAATCCAACAGTATTCAGGAGTACAAGTTTTTCTATATAAAAACTTACATTTAAAAATATCTGTTTATGTAGGTAATATTCTTTAATATACAACAAGTCCAGAACCTCAATACCAGCTTTTCTTAAAGAAGTTAATTCATTTTCAAAGGTTTCATGATTTAAGTTAAATATAGAAACATCAGAAATTCGCCCGATAAATACATTTTGCCTGAAACATGTATTTGATAATACTGAATTTTACCTGGAATTCTAGCAATGTTAAATATCTAGGAGGCTGGCAGACCTTTCAATCTTTTGTTGGCTGGTGATCTTAATGCCAAATTGGGTACCTTACCTCCTCTGACACAAGCTGTCTTTGATCCCTCACTAATGGAAGTTAGCCTGAATGTTATGGATGCTAGGGGGCGTTTATTATACTCGTTGTTGGTGGATCATGTTCTAAAAAACATGATCCCTTATGCCTCTCTTTCAGTTAGTCCAACTTTCACTGGAAAGGGTAATGGGTCCATAATTGATTATATTTTTAGTTTGCGGAGTCTGTCTCCTTTGATCATGGGGGGGGAGAGGTCCTTGTGTTAGCATATAGCGATCACAACCCACTAGCTGTGCACGTTGTGGTGCCCCTGAAGCAACAACGGGCAGTCAGGTGTTAGTCACAAAGGATGCCGGACAGAGGTTGGTCTGGCCCTAAGCCAACATGAAACTGGTTAAGAATCAAGTTACCTGTTGCAGCGTGGATTTAGTGAATTCTTGTATTACGGAACTTCAAGGTCCTCAAATTGTCTAAGATAGCTTTGTTAAACTTTTAACATGCATTAAATGTATTTTGACTAGACCGGTGGGTAGGGCACCCCCAAAATGAATCTTGGTATGACAATAATTGCAGGGTGGTTTATAATAGATTACGCAGTGCTTGAGAGCAGAGCACAATTGTAGCATGCAGAAAGGCTTATGCTCTGGCACTAAAAAAGGGGAAGGCAGCTATTAAGGATGAGAAAAGGGAGGCAATTGTTTTCACTTGCCAGTAAAAAGATTCCCAGGCCTTTTGGAAGGCGGTGCAAGCAGGCTTATCCCCTGTGTAACTGTTTATATTACTGCAGAAGCCTGGATAGAACACTTTTCTACTGTTTATTCTATAGACGATGATGTGGCTCCCAAAGGGGAACAGTGTGAATATGTATTTAGAGGTAATCTTTCCTTTTGTGTTGATGAAGTACTTAAAGCTATTCAGAACAGTCTATGCAAGAAGGCTCCGGGCCCGGACGGAGTGCCTCTTGATATTTTTAAAGAAGATCCTGGGATCTGTGCTTACCAGGGTTATTAATTCAGTCTGTCGGGTGGGGGCACCACCATCTAGGCACATGTCTATTGTTGTTCCCATTTTAAAAAAGGGTAATGCCCATGACCCTAGGTGGTACCGTCCGATATCTCTGCTCGATTCCACAACAAAGATAATTGGCAGTCATTTTGGATTGCCTTCTTTCTTGGATAAATGAGAATAGTGTCCTGTCCCAATTACAATATGGCTTTAGGAAGGGCCTTGGAGTGATTGAACACTGCCTCAACCTGCATCTTATTGTGGCCAAATATAAAATTGTAAAGGGGGCCCCTATCAATCTTGCATTTATGGACCTGTCAAGCATATTTGATTGTGTAAACCGGTCCAAATTATGGGCTAATCTTTTTTCCCTGGGCCTAGAGGAGGACTTGGGCCCTTTTTTAAGACTTCTCAACTAGGATCTCTCGGCTTCTGTTAGCTTTGGTAATGATGGCGAGTGCACTCCACCATTTAAAGTTAAACGTGGAGTGCGCCAAGGTTGTGTACTTGCCCCTATCCTTTTTTTACTTTACATCAATGACTTGGAAAGAGTATTGGTAGCAGCAGGAGGTGATGTACCACGTGTTGGGGAAAGTCCGTGTCCGCTTTATTATACGCAGATGACGCGATTCTTTTAGCTAGGACTGCCAATGGCCCAAAGATTTTAATTTCAAGTTTTGTGAATTTTATGAAGGGGCTTGATTTAGAGACAAATCATACAAAGACTTTTACAATGATATGTGGCCCTAGAAATACTAAAACCCGCAACATAATTATTGGAAGAAGGAAACTGGACAGGGAGAGTGTTTTTCCTTACCTTGGTCTGGGCTTTGGGCTTGGTTTCCCCCCTGTCTTAGAAGCAGGATAGCTCGTTTTTCTCGTGCCGTTGGTATTACCTTCTCCCTTGCCGCTTGTATTGGAAGAAAAACGGTTTCCCCAATCCTTGAAATATATAGAAAGAAGTGTATCCCAACCGTGACAAATGGCATGGGAATTTGGGGCTATAGAGAGGTCAGAGTGTTTCAGGTGGAGGAGAATAGGTTTTTCCACAGCCTGTTGGGGGTTCCCCCTTAGACTCCACACTTTTGCCTGCACCAGGAACTAGGGTGTGATTATGTGCAAGATCTTAATAATCTAGCCCCTATAGCTCAATATGGTCAAATAGTGAAGCTGAGTTTAATCGGGCAGTTCTAAGAGACTGCCTGACCTGTGATCACGGAATGAAAATCCCATGGTTAAAATATATTAGGGATACTTTCTAGGCCTGGGTTGGTCGCACATGTTTGAGAACCCAGCCGCTATAGTAAAGAATGATAAAACTTGGATTTGGGATTGTTATTTAAAGCAAAGACCGGCAACTAGAGAGGCGGTGGAGGTGGTAAAACCACCTGTGAGAGCTTATTTTGTAATTCAGATGGTAGATGGGACTGAGCCATATTTACTTTTTGTTCAGAATGTTTATGAACGAAAAATGTTGACTAGATTTAGGTTGGGTATGATTCCTTGGTTGTTATGTTTCCCACTAGGGCAATATTCTTCTTCTGACATATGCATTTGCCCATGCGATGAGAAATTGACTCAATCTTTATTGCATTTTTTTTTGTAGTTATTACCTACCTTACACTGGAAAACTGTTATTGCCTCTGCTACGTAGGTATACATTTTTCACCCCAGTTATTAACATAATGTTGTATTTTTTGAAGAGGTTGAATTCTAAGTAAGATTTAGCATTGTGGTATGTTTCTAATGCTTTTAATAGTCTCTCCACATATTACATTTTTAAAATTGCAAGATTATTGTAAAGTTTTTATCTTTAATGATCTATGTGTTGAGATCGAGTGAAGACAAAATTGAATTGAATTGAGGTTTTAGGGTTTTTTAGGTTTTCTTCATCAATAAACAATACTATCTAGATAAATGTTTATGTATTATTGAAAATAAAAACTCTCATTAATGGATAGAATCAATTGTATTTGTCATGGTAGGGTTGATTAGACTGTATAAAACTGATGTTAGTTTCATTAATTTTGGAATCCATAGCCATGAGTCTTATTGATATTCCCAGCTAGCTCCTATAAAAAGATTGATACTCTATTGAATAATTTTTCATGGCATTCAAAAGGAATCACATAAATAAATAAGAAGGAGCTATGAACTTTCCAGATTTTTAGTTATATCATAGGCCTTTATTCCAAAACAACTCTCATACTGACTCTTAAATGATGAAAATCATTTTGCCCCATTTGGGGTGACATTGAGAAAATACTTACCCATCCTCTTTGTTGCAGAGAATGTTTCTTACTCATGCACAAACCACATACTATGTCAACACCAATGCTTAAAAATGTCTGCAAAACATTACAACCTTTATTCATTCAGAATGTTGAAAACAAATTGGATCTTTTAAATCTAGCTCTGTAGCACATTAAATTCATTAAGATAACTAATCAAACAGTGTGCTGGAACTGATGGAGAAAATATGCTATAAAATGGGTCCACCAAATTAGCTTGAATGAAGTTATTGCCCCTTTTCGGGACTCCAATCTCAATTTAATCTACCCAACTCATTTGAAAATGAATATTAAAAATGATCTCACATCATTTGTAATGCCTATTGATAACAGAGAGATATGGATTTATCTAATATAATACATTTTCTGATATCACAACCTAAAGCATCTCATATATACAATTGTTTTAAAACTTCCATTATTGACGGACCAAATTCAAAAATTGAATTGCAATGGGAACCTGACTTTAATAACTGTTAATCTTTTAAATTATGGAACAAAATATGGATAAAAATTCATAAAACATCTTGTACAGCTCGTGCTTCGCAAACTTTGTTTTTATTATAATAAAATCTAGTTTACTCTGAAGTCACTAGTAAAGATAAATTCAATGCACCATGATTTTTGTTGAAATTGTAAAGAAAACCCTGCAAATCTAAAATTATGTTGTTTTTATGCCCCCTTGTTCATGAAGTTTGTACCAAAGTATAGATTCAAATTAACCTAATTTTTCAATCCAAAACACCTTTGAACTTTAAAAATATCTATTTAGGTAGTCTTTCATATGCTATATATGAATATCCATCCAAAGGTTCCATGTCTGTCTCAGTTGCCAGACGAAGCAGAGTATGTCCAGCGGGTCAGGATGCCGCTCACATTTCCCCACAAGCCATAACTCCACAGGGGAGTACACTCATAAAAGGCAATGTCTGCTGCTGTAGAATGTTTTTATTGTTGCATGCAGGAAGACCGATGCGTTTCGACTCGACACTAGCGATACCTCAGGGTTAGTCTTACTACATGCAAATAAAATAATTATACAGCAGCTGACATCACCTCATGTGAGTATGCCCCACTGTCACAGTTAGATTTGTGTTTTCATAGAAGAGCATTTTTTGCTTGCTAATAACTTTGATGAACCATCCCAAAACTTTTTTAAAAAACATTCATCCACCTCAGCTCCCACCTTTTGGAGTGATCTGTGAAAGGGGGGGCCAGAAAAAGGGGTGGTTCCAAAACCTAACATCCCCATGTATTTTCCATAGACTTTTTTTAAAAGGGCTACAGCCCAAACCGCTGACGGGAACTATGCCAAATTTGTCAGGAAGCTAGATCTTGGTTAGTAAAGCATGCTTTTTGGATTCAGTGGAAATCCGTTGAGAAGGTTTTGAGAAATCAACATATATACATATTTGTATATCTGGACGGTTGGGTTCGAGGGACCCTTTGAGAGTCCAGTGAACTCAATTTAAAAAACATAGAGTTCTAACTGGCCCCTAGGGTGCTTTTTTCCCTTGGGCCACCTCGCTCCTGCTGGAGTGAAGGTCCTGTGGGAGGAAACACCCTGATTGGATAACCACAACATGAACCACATTTTTGCTGCAGTTATTACAGTCCCCTGTCCTGAAAATGAGTAAAAAGGAAAGATATAAGGGGGCAGGGTAGAGATATGCTGCCCCTCCCAACCCTGTGGGCCAATATTCTTTTCTAAAAATGGGGGTTTGCCACGATCTCACTGTGCTCCTGCAGGATCGCTGGAAAAACAAAACAAAATGGTGGCAACCATTTTTTCCTAATTAATATGACCCCCTTGGTGGGCCAAGGCCCGGGGCTCAATATTATATATCATTTTCTGGAGGGGTGTGTACATTGGGCCCCACTTCCAGAGCGAGTTTTGGCCCTGGGGACCACATCCCCTGGGGCCCACAATTTATTACAAATGCGAAGGGGAAGCAGGCGCCATCCCCAAGCCTTCTACAGACCCCATCTCCTGGGGTGGAATCAATAAATTGGCCTTTGGCCGTGTATAGTGGGCGGTTAGCCACAGGGCTTGGCCTTAAGCTAGGCCCAGGGGCCAAACCCCTAGTAGGCTGACAAACCCATGGCACACAGCCTTTGACATATGCAGCATAGGGTTGTCCTTCGGGCCCAGGGGACCCCATCCCTTGGGGCCCAAACATATATATTAAGGTAAGAGGGGCATGCAGCCCTTCTCCCTGAGCCATAATTTGCCCTGGGGCCAGTTCCAATAAAAAGGGGAGAGGGGCCATGTGCTCCCCCTCCACAATCCTTAAAAGTCCCTGGAACCATCATCAGGGGGCAAATCCAATTAAACAGGGGAGGGGGGTATGCAGCCCTCGTCCTGGAGCCTTCTTAGGCCCTGGTGACACGATCCCACGGGGCCAAAATCTAAGGGAAAGGGGTGTGCTGCTCCCCTCCTCAACCCTTTTCAAGCCTGGGGACCCCATCCCCCTGGGAACAAATGCACTTAAAAAGGGGAGGGGGCCATCCAGTCCCCCCCTCCACGAGCCTCATTAGGCTCTGGGGACCACATCCCCCAGGGCCATATCTAACTTAAAAGGAGGTGTGCTGCCCCCTCCCAGGCACTTCTCTGGCCCTGGAGACCCCATTCAAAGGGGCCAGAGGTGGGTGCCCCTGTGACCACTTAGGGCACCAACATACCATATGTTAGGGGCCGCAGGGTGAGTCCCAGGGCCCCTCTGGCCCCGGCCAGCTCCTCGCGTGGGGTGAGAGCTGGCAGTGCTCTCACCCAGAGGGAATAGCTATCTTTGTATGCTCCGTCCAGACAGGAGAAATATGTGTTCTATTTCCCTGCTTGCATTAGTGCTGGCAGCAAAACAGAACACAAGTCTGCTCCCAGATGGCAGGAGCATTTTTAAATCTCTCGCCAGCCAGGAACAGACTTACGTGCCTGCTCCCATTTGGAGGGAGAGTTAAAAATGCTCTCACCAGGAGGAAGCAAACACATTTCCCTGCTCGCGCGAATGCAGGCAGGGAAACTGCTGCGTCCCAGGGATGGGCTTCCTGGGACACAGTAAATGAGCCGGCCCCAAGTGATGCGGTCGCGGGGGCTTTAAAGGTGCAGGGAGGGGGCCCGCATGGCTCCCTCCCCTATTTTAGAATCTCAGCCATGGGGGATAGGGGCCCTTGCGCCAGCAGTGACTCGGGGAGGGGGACCATGAGCCCCCCTCCTCTTAATTAAACATACCTGGCCCAAGGGGGTTGGTGGTCCCTGGGGCCCAAAATGGGCTGGGGAAGGGGGTTACTCATGCCTATATATATATATATATATATATAAACACCACTTCCGAATCCCCTAAATCCCCCTAAAGAATCGGACACCGACACAGGGGTAGCATTGGCAATTCCGTCTCTCGTTTTAATCCATATACGCTGTTACGCGTTTCGGCACCCCCTTCCCCAGCCCATTTTGGGCCCCAGGGACCACCAACCCATATATATATATATATATATATATATATATATATATATATATATATATATATATATATATATATATATATATATATATATATATATATATATCCATCCACCCAAAGTAGTCGCGTCTGCCCCAGCCTACTTAACGTGAGGAGTGTGCGGCGAGGTAGCGAACCTCACACATCCAACCAAAACTGCAATGACACCCAGCAAAAGTATCCTGGGTCGATAATCACAGAGCCGCCACTCAAATTTCAAGTCCAGCGTATGTTTATTCACACACAGCAACAAAAACGAAACCCAGCGGGTTTCGGAGTTCACGCACTCCTTGATCACGGGTTAGGTGTATGCATACTCCCTGCCTTATCTAAAGGGGCAGAATGTGCATTTCAACTTCATAAACATAAACAAAATACTTTGCATTGTTTGTACATTTCTCAAAATAAAGAAAAGCAGTTAACATCAGCATTTTACACAATAAAGTTAGCGTAGTCTGGGAAATTAATTTACGTTATTAAATCGTATTGTAACGCATGTGCAGATTGCTAATATACAATTTCTTAGCGTCTTACATCCATTAGCAGGGAGCATCAGTAATATTCCTAACACAGCCTACCTTTGTAATTATGCGGTGACATTTCTTGTATTAAAACTGCCAAGTGGCATAAGGTGCCATGAAAGATCCACCTTTTATCTCGCTAGTCAGCTCCGAAGAAAGTTGTGTTTTGTCAATAAAGTTCATCTTTACTGAGGTGATATTGCACTGTGACGCTAAGTCAAAAACGATCAAGCTCCAGTGGGCGGTGCGACAGCCGTCTACTCAAAGCATTAACAAGTCCAATTATTTCGTTCTATTGACTGGACAAATGATAATAAAAGCCGTACCCCAGCAAAAAACTTAATCGAGTTCTAACAAGGGGAAAAAAGGCAGCAAAATGATGGACACCAGAACTGTGGTAAACTTATCTAATCTGACTTTAACTAACCACCAAATGAATGTTTTATCCCTAGGACTCTCTTACTGTCCAACTGCCAATTTTAATTATACTGAAAGTTGTACTGATTTATTTCACTTTGTACGTAAACTGAAAATTAGAAAATGGTATGCCACTATGCCCACCCGGAAACCTGAGAAGCATAAAGAGACGAGTAGTATACTCAATGTTAATGACATAGATGTATTACATACAATGTACGAACTGGAGGGTGAACCTAATTTTATTGATAATCCCATCCTCAATTTAGTCAATGATGACATTGATATTGGTATGAGTGCCCCTAGTGGCTTCAGACCTAAATCAATTTTTTTGCCTCAGATTATGAACGAGGCAATTAATGTGTTTGAACAGGGCATGATTAATGAGCTCAAATGTATGAACTCCAAAAAGGTTAATGGTATGAAAAATCTTTAAAAAGTGCAAATTGAGGCCATAAGAGAATTGGAAAGCAATACCAACATTGTCATAAAAAAATCTGACAAAGGGGAAATGTGGTGGTGTGGCCATTAACAATGTATCTCAATGAAGGTATGAAGCAACTTAATGATGTCGAACGCTATGAGAAATCATCTAGAGATTGTTACGAGAAGAATAACAAAATGTATGAAGGGAAACTGAGTGATTGGAAAGATCAGGGAATTTTAGAATTAGAGGAATTCCAATTCTTATCATGTAAATTTCCAAAAATACCACAAGGACGCAGCCAATCCACCAGGGAAACCCATCCTCTCTTCTAGGGGAAGCATATTGGAGAACACGTCGGAATACGTGGATCATTTTCTCCAGCCACTGGTACATGCCCTCCCGTCGTATGTAAGGGATACAGGCGATTTTTTGAGGTGTATTAAAGATATTGAATGGAAAAAAGAATACCTTCTCTTAAGTCTGGACGTAATAGTCTCTATACATGCATTCCCCATAACTTGGGTATTGATGCATGTAGACATTTTTTGAAAAAGAGATCAATATCTTATATGTTACACACTGAAATGATCATTGAAATGATCTTTGTTTGCCTGACCAGTAATTTCTTTATATTCGATGGAACAATCTACAGACAAACCCAGGGGACGGCAATGGGTACTTGCTTCACCCCCAGCTTCGCGGGATTATACCTCGGCTGGTGGGAGGAGCAAGTAGTCCACAACATCGGACTTTTTAAATCCCATCTCGTCCTCTGGGTGCGCTACATCGATGATATTTTTTGCATTTGGAATGGAACTCAAGAAGAAGCTCTTGAGTTTGTTACCATTCTTAATGACAATTCTCTCAATCTTTCATTTACTAGCCACATAGACAGTGAGACAATCGAATTTCTCGATCTCAGACTTTCTGCCCAAAATGATGGATTAGTCAGTCACCTGTTTAGAAAATCTACAGCGGGGAATAGGTTATTGAGAGCTGACAGTTGCCACCCCGGGTCCCTGATAGAAAGCATCCCGTATGGTGAGCTGATGCGCACCAAGCAGAATTGCAGCACCGAAGAGGGATTCGATAATGAAGTTAAAATCATGAAACAAAGATTCAGCGAACGGGGTTATAGCAATAAAACGATCCATAAGGCAGTTGAGAAGGTGATGAGATTGGATAGGAACAACTTATTATGCCTCAGGCCCAAAGAAACACCAAAACAGAAGATTAGATTCATCAGTAAGTACAACAACCAGTCATGGAATCATAAGAAAAGTTTAAAGAAACATTGGAGTGTCTTAAAAACTGACCCAGATCTGGCAGCAACAATTGGGGAAAACCCGGGAATGACTTTTAGGAAGGCGAGATCCCTACAAGATTCCTTATGCCACTCTATGATACATCCTGAAACAACTCAGGGCACCATCAAAGGCTTTTACACTTGTAACCAATGTAAGGCCTGTAAATATAGCAGTAGTTGTAAGACAGTGAAATTAACATCTGAACATAAACCATTTTTAATTGACAAGCACCTTACATGCAATTCCGAATACGTGGTATATGCCCTTCTTTGTCCATGTAAACTAGCCTATATAGGCAGTACAATTCATAAGGCTAAGAAGCGCATATTGGAACACATGCGTGCCATTCGAAATAATGACAAGCATTATTCAATGGCACGTCATTTTAAAACTCATCACACTCAGAACTGCAATTTGTTAAAATGTGTTGTGCTCGATACCATACCCAAACAGGAGAGAGGGGGAGAACGGACCACGGAGTTGAGGAGACTTGAATCCAAGATGATAATTAAGTACAATACCCTACAGCCGAACGGATTAAATATGGATGAGGAAATGGCTGTACATTTAGGCTGATGATGTTTTTCTGCATGAATATCCTCTTTTCTTCTGTATAGGTTTATGCCTTTTTAACGTTGTCTGTTGTTGTAACATTGTGGTTTTAATCAATACTTTGTTTTTTGTTTGTTCCAGACGGAGAAGTTTGAAAAAGCAGAGGGCATGCATATAATAAAGATAATTAGAACAGCCTGCATAAGCCAGCATACAAGTGACCTTTGATAAAGAGGCAACAGCCTTGAAACGCGTCAGGTCGGAGAGACAATAACCGGGGAGCAGTAACACGAGTCTCTTCCCATAAGAAATATACTGGATGGTGCAATCTGCTGGGAGTGCGCCCTTACAAGCTGCTGGGCATTTTGGTGGATAATTTGACTACACGGCAGTCCTGCCGTGGGGGGCAGCAACATCCTGACAATGAAAAGGAGGCCGCGGGTCGGAACTGGATCGGGACCCATATGCGGCACGGCGGATTGGGGCAAAACAGACTTGCGAGCTGCTCTGGGGCCCACTCAGGGTATAAAATAATGTTTTAATTTGTGACTTACATGCAGGACCCACTAGAGGTGATATTTTGTTCTATATGGAACTACCTATCCCAGCATGCAAGTGCGCACGAAGCGCGGCCCACTGAGGGCGGGGCATGACTATAATAAAGATAATTAGAACAGCCTGCGTAAGCCAGCATACAAGTGACCTTTGATAAAGAGGCAACAGCCTTGAAACGCGTCAGGTCGGAGAGACAGTAACCGGGGAGCAGTAACGCGAGTCTCTTCCCATAAGAAATATACCGGATGGTGCAATCTGCTGGGAGTGCGCCCCTACAAGCTGCGGGGCAGTTTGGTGGATAATATATATATATATATATTCTTTTCACATGTGGTTCACTTTTGCCGGGTTGCAGGCGCTCGTGAAGGTGCGTAATCCATGCGGTTGAACCAAACCGCTTGTAATATATCCAACGAATTCCTCCCTAGAAGAAAAGAGGGTCGCACTCCAGCAGTCTTGCTCCAGTGATAATTTATTCTTTAAGCAGGCACAGACCAAACCGACGCGTTTCAGTATCACAGATACCTTGATCACGGTTAATTACTAGCCCCGTCCCCCTTCCTTTTAAAAATCCTGATAGGATACAGTATTACATCATTTCCTGTGGGGAGATCAGGCATAGTACTTGGAATTATGGGATATGTAGTCCCTTGTTTTTTTGCCTATGACATAGTGTGAAAAAACATTCAAATTGAAAAAGTGTTTGTAAACCAGTGAAGTGAATTAAAAAGATCATATATATATATGTATATATAGCATTACTGCCTCACTATGTACATGTCCTCATTATTAATTGTCCTGCACACAATGTTTTCAAACAATGTCCACGTATAATTTTTTTTATATTATTTTATTGTTTTTCGAGGTCCCATCGCATCAGTTTCCTAGGGGGAGTCATTCCATTCTCCTTCCCATTTTCCTGCCCCATGTCTTTCGACGTTGTGCATTTATCGTATGTGCCTTAACTCGCTTTTTTTATTGTTTCATTTCTTTTTTTATTTGTATTAACATGGACTGATACCCTCCAATGGGTTTACTTATGCTTTTATTTATTCGTGCATTGTCGCTATTATCTTCTGATTTTGATGACTTGTACATGAGGTTTCTTTCTTTTTCTTTTTCTCCTTTCTTTCTTGAGGGTAGACCATCATTTTATAGGTGTATATACAATTCCTCTGACTGATTTAAACCGTAAGGTGTCATGCTGCGAAGATTTAAGATATGACGCGACTCCTTTTGCCGTAGTATCTTCTCACGATTGCCCCCTCGTGAGTTCGCTGATACAGTTTCAATCCCATTGAAGCTTAGTTTCTTCCAATTTCCATCATGATGTTGCTCCATATGTTTAGCTACTGCGTTGTTCCTGTCTTTATTCTTTGTTGCACGTACGTGCTCTAGTATCCGTTTCTTCAATTCACAGATGGTGCTACCCACGTATTTCAATCCGCACGGGCACTCGATCACATACACAATGTATTGACTCTTGCAGGTTATGAGCTCCCTTATTTGCCAAACTTTGTTATTAGCTGTCATGACTTCTGTTGTTGGTTTTGCTATTTGGCATACTTTACATCCTTGACACTTTACCGGAGAGCAAAGAACATAAAAGATCGATTGATACATAGCCATTTTAAGGGAAAACAACCAAAAGAGAGCATTGGTTAAAAACAAAAGGCTTTGTAAAGTGTCAAGGATGTAAAGTATGCCAAATAGCAAAACCAACAACAGAAGTCATGACAGCTAATAACAAAGTTTAATTAAACCCCGGGTGGGCCACGTCCCGGGTCAGTAAAATGTGTGGGGGGGCCCCAATCCCCCCACACTGCCCCAGGGACCGCCACCCCCCGGGGATTTGCAAAAATATTTGCAGGGGCACACGGCCCCCCGCAGCCCGGGGACCGCCACCCCCGGGGCTTGTTTTTTAGAGTTTGGGGGCCTCTAAGGCCTCCCAAGCCCGGGGACTGCCAACCCCGGGGCTTAAATCAATTATAATCGTGGGGGGCACACTGCCCCCCCGCAGCCCCGGGGACTGCCACCCCCAGGGGCTTCTTTTTAAAAAATATATATATATACCTGCGTGGGGGGGCTCGAGCCCCCCACACGCCCCGGGGACCGCCACCTCCTCGGGGTACTAATATTTAAATTTGGGGGTCCGTAACGGACCCCCGAGCCCCGGGGACCACCACCTCCCCAGGGCTGTGCAAGTGAAGGGAGGGGGGCCACGCGGCCCCCGTCCTGGAGCCTGTGATGGCCCTGGGGACCGCCACCCCCCAGGGCCAGCTCCTGCAGTGTCCCGGGGTGCCCACCCCCGGGACACTGCTGTTTGCTATGGCAGGACGGGAGCCTCGTGGCTCCCATCCTGCCATAGCAAACTTGCTTTGGATTTTGGAAGAGAGGCAGGAAACCTGCTCTCTCTTCCAAAATCTAAAGCAGATTGCTTTTCCACAAGGGAGCTGCATGTTAGCAGCTCCCCATGTGGAAAAGCAATGCCGGCCTCCTGCAGGACGCGGGGAGCCGAGCGGGACCGTGGGGGCATTGGGGCTCCCCCCACGGTCCCCAACGGATAGGGCCTGCCCCGGGGGATGGGGTCCCCGGGGCTAGTAGTGGCCCTGGAGGGGGGCCACACGGTCCCCCTCCCCAAAATTAAAAAATAAATAAATAAAAACTAGCCCACCAGATACCTCCAGTGCGTGCCACAGGGCTGCGTTGCAGAGAGGTGGTCCAGGCCACGCCCCTTTTTACACCTCTGTGCAACACAGCTCTGTGGCGCTTACTGGAGGTACCTAGTGGGCTAGTTGGACCCCAGGGACCCTCAGGATTCAAGGGACTTAATCTCCCAACTTAAAACGGCCACAGGGCTTGTTTGCACACATGTCACCTCAGGCCCCCCTCCCTTCACCACTGTGCAAACGCGCCCCGGGCGCGTTTTAAGAGGAAGTTTTAATCCCCCTGCCCTATTATGTACTAGGGCCTTACAGAGGAGGTCATGCTAATCACAGGGGTACCCCAACGCATAGTGTTCCCTAGTGTATGTAGGTGTTTTCACTGTATCCTAAGTGTCTTTTAGCATAGCACTGGCTCTAGGCCTGGTTAGTCCGAGTCAGTTACCACCAGTACCCGTGTGAAAAAGTTGTGGGCACAGGATGATTTTGCAACAAGGCCTCTTTCTGCTCCTCTGTTGGTTCTTTCTGCACATGTCTTGCTTCTTCCTGCTCTTTTCTTCGTCTTTGTGGACTTCTGTTGCTTCTTTCTGCATTTCTTTTGCTTCTTTCTGTGCGTTTTTTCTTCTTTCTTCACATGTCCTACCTCTGTAGGCATAGTTAGAAACTAGCATTTAAAAAACCTTTGAAATTCACTTAAAAAACTATAGGTTTCAGGCATATTATAGTTAGAAATTAGCATTTAAAAAACCTTTGAAATTCACTGAAAAAATCATAGGTTTCAGACACGTTATAGTTAGAAATTAGTATTTAAAAAACCTTTGAAATTCACTGAAAAAACCATAGGTTTCAGGCACGTTATAGTTAGAAATTAGCATTTAAAAAATCTTAGAAATTCACTGAAAAAACCATAGGTTTTAGGGACAGTTATAGTTAGTTGGACATTTCACTCGTACAAAACCATAGAAATTCCCCGTTATAGTTAGTTCAGCTAACTATAACTCGCGCCCCACAATACACTGCTGATGACGTCACATATTACATCACTCATGACATGGTCAGTGACATCACTGATGACATCTCAAATGACATCACTGATGACATCACTGATGACATCATCCATGTGATAATTTGATGCATCTTCTCACACCCTAATATAACCTTTGATACACCCACTCTAAATTACAGACTGCCATTCTCAAAACCATAGACACTCCAACACCAATAACTACATACTCACTCACTGATTCTTAGGTCTACACAAACATCCACTCACTCACCCGTACAGTCACTCATACTTACGGTCACTCAGTACAGGACTATCATATGCACTCATACACCTACATAGACACTCACACACTGCCACTCATCCATAGAGGTACTCACACACCTAGTCAGTCATGCAAATAATTAATCACACTGCCATTTACTCACCTATACAGTTATACACACACCAGCTCACTTACTCATACAAATACTAGCACATTCTTACGCTCTTATACAATCACTGATACAAGTACACACTCATCCATACAGCCACTCTCATAATCACACACTCTCACTTATAGCCATTTATATACTCCAACACACATATATACTGCCTTTCACATATATAGTTACTCACACATGTACCACTGAGATATACATTCACTCACTAACACACCCATACACACACTCACCCACCCATACAGTCCATCACAGATGCACTCTTGAAACCATGCACCCATTGAATCACCCACTCACACATCTATGCACAGAGTCACACACACCCCACCCACACAAACACTCAGGCACCCATACAGATACTCAGACAACCAATAAATAACCCATGTAGACACTCATGTAGCTATTCACAAACCCATGCAGCCGCTTACACACCAACAAACAGACGGATACAGACATTCACACAGTTTAGTCACTAACCCATGCATTCAGTAAGATACGTTTAATCACTCACTTATAGAGTCAGTCACGCACCTACTAAATCATCCATTCAGACACTTATACACCCACTCATTCTTCAATACGCCTTTCCCTATATATATTAAACATATTTAAACTTTACACAAACACACAGTCACTGGATGATGTCATCAGTGATGTCATTTGAGATGTCATCAGTGATGTCACTGACCATATCATGAGTGATGTAATATGTGACGTCATCAGCAGTGCATTGCGGGGCCGCGAGTTATAGTTAGCTGAACTAACTATAACGGGGGAATTTCTATGGTTTTATACGAGTGAAATGTCCAACTAACTATAACTGTCCCTAAAACCTATGGATTTTTCAGTGAATATATATATATATATATATATATATATATATATATATATATATATATATATATATATATATATATATATTCAACAGTTTTCCTCCACGGGAAAGATTCCACTCGCACTCACGGATTGTTGGTATACAGTCTTTATTCTGTTGGCAACAACATTGTTGAGGCAATTCAGCACAGACCAACGCGTTTCAGTCTTACAGAGACCTTGATCATGGAAAAACAAAGCGCGGCATGAGTGAATACGATGTGGACATTATTACATCACTTCCTTTCAGCCCGTCGCTTTGCATTGTTGAATTTGTGGTGCATGTGTAATGAAACAGCCCATTTACTTAGTCCATCACCATTTTGTGTCTAAATAGGTGCAAGAAATCATTATGTGTTGTAAAGATGGGAATTCATAATTAGATTGGTCCCTTATTTTGCATATTTAAACAAAGTGTATATTTCACAATAATTTAAAAACCTAATCACTTCGCGCAATCGGGAACAATTTCAATTAACCATTATTGTGTCTCTAATGTTGATATAATTCTCCACAGTTAACTTTTCAACAACATGTAATTATTGACACATGATATATTCTGTCAAACATTTTGTCACCTGAGGTTACATTTGGCCAATGTTCTGTGCATAGCCAACGTTCTTGATCCATAGCTGGCATCATTTTTGGAATAGTTCCGTTTGTTGCTGTATCTGGCCCAATGGTGGGACCACAGGGATTCAATGCTTTTGCACCTCAGTGACAGTTGATACAACATTGCTACTTAGAATCAAGTGTGTACATTGACATCATTATTCATTAACTTTAGATGGTACATAATCTGGATTGGTCACTTGTTTATAAATCTCTAGGTGTAACAGGGTCGTGGTCAACGCAGGAGCCTTCGATTAGGTGAGTGGAACAAGCTTGCAACTATGTTACACAACAACTTGTTCACCGGTTCGCCTCACATTAAATGTTTCGTTTGGTACAACGGTAACATGGAGTAAACTGTTTGCTCTCAAAGTAACCAAAGGGATATAAAATATACCAAAACTGCAACATTTTCTGGAGACGGATACATTGGATACTAAACGTATTGGCTTAAAGAGATATTTGATCAACATTGGCTAATTCAGCAAAATGGAGAAAAGGGAAGCTAAAAGAACTGCTCTGATGGGCACTTTCTTTGAACAGGACGGCGCCCAAACCAGGGGAAGTGAACAACAAATTAACCCATGAAATCCGGATATTAAAAACAAACTTAAACTTTGGGAGAAGCTTTCTAAGAAAGAAATCAATAAATGGTGGGAAGTAACATCTTTAAAGAAATACCTTGAGGTCAAACGGGTGCCCAGGGGATTACGCATAACATTAATGCCAAACCACCAAGAAACTAGCAACGAGCTATTGCATGAATGCGGAGAACATATCCTCAATTCCTCACTGGGACTCATAGAAATACTCATTAAACATATTGAGATTGCACTGGAAAAAACAACAGCACAACTAAAAGAGGTAGAAAAAGATTTGGCTACTATTGAACTTAACGCTGATTTAACAAAATTCAAAGAGGAATTGGAACACCAGATAGAACGGCATGAAGAAACAGTACAAATACGGAAACAAACCAAATTTCAACGGGACAAAAAAGACTACATGGAAGGACGCATATTTACTTATGCAAGAAAATTTGACGCGCTTAAGCAACAGGACAAATTAGATTCTGTCACAAGTGTATGAGGAAGCATATCATCATTAACTTCGACAGATGCAAGCGAGAGTGAAGTGGAACAAGTTGAGGGCATAACAAAGTGCACTTTTTTAGGGGAGATGAGACTGGCTCTCCAACAACGAAACTGGGAGAAAAACATGGGGGCACAGTCATCAACAAACAGAGGAAGGGGCAGGGGACGCACCGGCTCAAGAATAAACTGACAAGAAGAGGTAAACGTAACAACAGATACCAAAAAAGTTGGGACAACCACGAGAAGCATGAAACAGAAGAAGACCTAGAGTATCCCTCACAAGAACTTGAGGTGATCAATCTATCTCAAAAACCTCTGTCAAATACAGAAATCCAACTACTAAACGTGGTTTAAACTTCTGTCCCACAAGTTCGATGGACTTGGCACAAACCAGAATTGATCTCTACAAATATATCCGCAAATTAAAACTCGCGAAAATATTCTCAGAAAATCAAAGGATGGCTGAATACACAAAGAAAGTTGAAAAGCCATCAATTTTTAGCAGCAAAAGATTCGCTTGACTTCATGACATTGGTGGAATTAGAAAAGGATACAAACATACAAAGCACGGATTTGGACATTTATTGCCCACAATTGGGGGCCGGCTCAAGTGGAAAGAAAGCAAGATCTCGGTTCTACCCCCAGTTACCACCTGGGAACAAAATTGACGCCTTCCATGAGGCAGTAATTAAAGATCTTTATCAGGTGAAGAAGACAAAATACACAGATAATCTGACATTCAAAGAACGCGAAGTCCTAATGGAACTTAAAAAAGACGACAGAATTGAAATCAAAATGGCTGACAAAGGTGGCAACATCACAGTCATGGATAAGGATTTCTACATAAGAGAAGCTCACACCCAATTGAGAAACACCGAATATTATGAAAAACTGAAAGATGATCCCACACCAAAGTATAAGCAAGAACTAGATAATAAACTATTGGGATGGATGAATGATAACCTACTCGATGATGATGAAATGAAATACTTAATGACAGAACATCCAATAACAGCAATGATATATTTCTTGCCTAAAATCCACAAGCATCCAACTAGACCACCAGGAGACCCATCATTTCCGCAAAAGGAGCTCTTTTGGAACCAATTGCCAACTATGTAGATGGGTACCTGTTACCATATGTCAAAAATGTAACATCATATTTGAGGGACACGAGTGACCTTTTGCGATATCTACAAGAAATCCCCTGGTTAGCAACATACAAACTAGTTACAATGGATGTAATTTCGTTGTACACCAACATCGAGAATGATATCGGAATGACAGCATGCAAATACTTTCTTCGGGAACGCAATATTCATTATGCTTATCATAACCAAATGGTCTTGGAAATGATCCGATTATGCTTGACTCAAAACATATTTCTGTTTGGTGAGGAACTCTATCGTCAAGTGAAAGGAACCGCTGTGGGTTTTTCTTTCAGCCCAAGTTACGCGTGTCTCACGATGGGTTGGTGGGAACAAAAACTGGCCTGGCATCCCAATAATGATAAATATGTGAATAAAACCATAATGTGGTTCAGGTACAATGATGACCTTTTTTTTAAAAATTTTTATTAAACAATTTTTATTGAAAAAGAAAAAGACAAGGTACAGTGCATTGATAACATAATGTGTGAGTCCACTGAAAAAGCACGCCACGTACAGCCAATAAAGTGTGTCATGTACATAGACCATCACCACACCTCCCATCAAGAGCGGGAGAAACTTTAACAACATTGGCAACAACTTGCATACAGACATAAAGGTGCACTCAGTAGGGGTTCTCCCCCCCTGCTGCATACAATGGGGCAAGCATATCGGTACATCAAGGTGGGAGTGTGTCCTCAAATCCGGAGACCTCTAGGAGGAGGCGTCGATCTCGCTGCAATTCGATGGTAGGGGATACACACAGGTCGCCTCTATACTTGTTCCACCTCCCCCACTTGTTATCCAATTTTTTGGGGCACCCTCTATGCCTGAAGACGTCTTTCTCTGCAATCATTGCCCTATCCATGTTGATTGCCCAGTCCCTTAGGCAAGGGGCCGTCTCCACCCCCCAATTCTGAGCAATGTTTTGTTTTGCAATGGACCACCCAGTTGAAGCCCATGTTTGTTCTGCCTGAGTGAGATCTGTGGCTTCCCACTTGTTGAGGAGACAGAGCTGGGGGGTAGCCTTCAAAGATTTACCACAAGCCCTCTCCATCTGCTTCGTGATTTTCCCCCAGTATGTTTGCATTTTGGGGCACTCCCACAAAATATGAAAAAAGTGCCCGGCAAGTTACAACGCCGGAGGCACAGAGGGTCCGACCGTCTGCCCATCTTAAACAGGGTACGTGCGTCAAAATAGACCCGGTGTAGGATTTTCAGTTGTACCAGGCGCAGGCGCTGTGGAATGGCCACCTCTCTAGGGGACGCCAGGGCATCGCGCCAGTCCTCATCTTCAATGTCTCCCAGGTCCTCCCCCCAGCGCAGGCGCAATCGGGTCATGGGGTCCGGCCGGTTGTTCAATAGTTTCTTGTAAGTGAGGGAGATGGCTTAAGTGGGCATATGGTCGAGTAACAGTCTATCCTCCAGCGGGGTGGATGCGGTCAAAGGGCCGTCTCTGGGCAGGGCAGCAGTAATGGCGTGACTTATCTGTAGGTACCGGTAAGCCTCCGTTTGAGCTAATTGATATTTAACCTGCATGTCTTCGAACGTTGCCAATTTACCCTTCACCCACATGTCTCCTACCGAGGAGATCCCTATCATGTCCCACTTATCAAAACCAGGGAACCTGCTAAGCTGGCCCAGCATGTCAGGCTCCCAGAGTGGAGTGGCCTTAGTGAGCGTGTTATTCCAACCCCATTTTTTGTTGACTCCATGCCAAATCTCCACTGTGCGCGCCGTGGGCCCTGTAAGGTGGAGTTTGCGTGGGTTTGTGTAAAGTGCTCGATTATACCCGCCCCTGCCCAAGAGCCACCGATCAGTACGAAAGTTTGGGTCATCGTGCTCCCCATGCGCCCACTTATTGATAGCAATAAGTTGAGAAGCTTGATAATATAGCTGTATGTCTGGCAACGCAATGCCTCCATCGTACCATCCCATCGTCAGTTTATTAAGGGCAATGCGCGGGGCACGTCCCTCCCATAACAGCTCACGAACAATAGCCTCCAACCCGGTGAAATAAGCGGCGGGGATCATGTTGGGGGAGTTCTGCAGCACATAAAGAAAGCGCAGCATCGCCAGCATTTTAAAAAGGGCCGCCCGTCCCAGGAGAGTTAAGGGAAGAGATTGCCAGTGTTTAACATCAGAGCGGAGACGGGTCAAGGGCTTAAGCAAATTGGACTCGTGGAACAAGACCGGGTCGGGGGTGATAAAGATACCGAGGTATTTGAAGCCTTGCGAGGCGATTGGTATGCAATATCCCTTCGGGTTACGCGGAGGATCCCCCCATAGAACGTACAGCTGCGATTTGGCCCAGTTAATCGTGTATCCGGAGTGGGCTCCAAATACGCGGAAAATATTTAGGACTCGATTAAGGGACCGCGTAGGCGAGGCCAGATAAAGGAGGATGTCGTCTGCGTATAAGGATATACGATCTTCGTGGTCATCGGTCCATTTCAGCCCTCTGATCATCGGATCCCCCCTGATCCAAACCGCCAATGGCTCTAGCACCAGCGCAAAGAGAAGGGGCGACAGGGGGCATCCCCGCCTGGTACCCCGTCGGAGTGGAAACGTGCCCGATACGTGGTTGTTGACGACCACTTGCGCGTCCGGCTGAGAGTAGAGTAATCTGACCCAGTTGATGAACTTGGGACCGAACCCCATACGTGTCAAGACAGCAAAAAGAAATTCCCATTCAATGGTGTCAAAGGCCATTGTTGCGTCAAGTGACAGCAGGACTGCATCCTCCTTTATGGTGTCTATTCTCCCCAGGACCCCGTTTAGACAGCGTAAGTTCGAAGCTGTGTTACGTCCTGGCATAAACCCGGATTGGTCAGGGTGTACCAACCCGGTCAGGTACGGGAGAAGCCTGTTGGCCAGTAGCTTTGCCAGAATTTTCGCCTCTACCGTAAGAAGGGAGATCGGACGGTAGGATTTGCAGTCCGCTGCCGGTTTGCCCGGTTTATGTATGACCACTATCGACGCCAACCGGACTTCAGGGGGTAACACCCCAGTATCGAAGCTCTCAGTGTACATATGTAAGAGGTGGGGCGAGAGCTTGGATGCCATCGGCTTAAAAAATTTGATCGGGAGCCCATTAGGTCCCATAGCTTTGCCTGAGCGCAGATCTTGGATGGCTTTCTGAATTTCAGTGTCGGTGATGTCGCCCTCAAGGGATGCCCTGTCTTCTGTGGACAGGCAAGCGACCTTAATGGTCGAGAGAAGGTCCGAAGCCATGGCGGACTGGGAGTTCTCGGCCGGTGTATACACCGACGAGAAATATGCAGCAAATGCGTCGGCGATTTCCTGGGGATCTGTGAGCAGTACTCCCTCTGCCCCGCGAGCGAGTGTACCCACCTTGATGCTCTTTCCTTTCTCTCCAACCATGCCAGAAGCCTGCCCGTACGCTCGCCATGTTCGTATATCTTATGTCGAGTGGCGGTATGTTGGGCCTTAGCCGCTTCAGTCAGAAGCTGCCGATAATCTAGCCTCACCACCTCTAGTGAGTGTTGTGCATCCGCATCAGGGGCCGTAGCCAGGGCCTTTTCCTTTGCAAGGATATCCTCCTCCACTTCGACCACATGTCTAGTGAGTTCTCTCCTGTGCCCCACCATGAGTGACAATGCCCTACCCTTTATAACTGCGCCAAAAGCCCCCCAGAGCACAGACGGTGACGAGACCGACCCCACATTTTCGTTGAAGTAATGGTCAGTGTCCTTAAGGAGAGCCTCCTTGATGTGAGGTACCTTAAGTGCCCACAGGTTTATCATGAGGGTAGAGCGGCGCTGGGGTTGCCCCGTGGTTAGTGTCGTAAGGATCAGGGAGTGATCCGATACTCCACGGGCTAGTCATTTGGAAGCCACGAAGATGTCCTGAGCGAGCGTAAAAATATGATCGATACGTGACTGACTATTGTGAGCACCCGAGTAAAAGGTCAATTGTGTGGTAATAGGATTAAGCCAGCACCACACATCTACCAGGCCCAACGCAGACACAAATCCGGATAGCTGGGATCCCCCTTGGGGGTCACTCCTGGGAGGGAGGCGATCCCTAGAGCCATCCATTGCAAGGTTAAAGTCGCCGCCCAACACCAGTAGACCTATTAGAAAATCAAGCAGGAGCACCCCAATATCACGCAAGACAGACCGCTGCAGTCCAGGGGGGGCATAAACGGATACTAGATTTATTACCTGTCCTTCCCAAGTACCAGAAAGCGCAAAATATCTGCCTTGGTTGTCTTGCCAGGTCTTATCCACAATAAATGGACACCCCTTGCGTATGAGCACACCGGCACCACGTGAACCCGATGTGAACCCTGAGTGCCCAACCAAACGGTAACCCCATCTGTTCATTGCCCCGCATGAATTGCCAATCAAGTGCGTCTCCTGGATCAGGACTATGTCCGGTGCTTGACGTTTTATGTACTGCAGAACCACCCCCGCTTAATCTTATCCCCCAGGCCATTAACGTTCCACATGATTATATTTAGTGCTAGGTGTGGCCCCATAGGTTTAGTGGAGCTAGGACAATGTCGTGGCGAAGATGGGGCGATGGACTCAATAAACATACGCTGCAGCTCAATGGCGAGGACGGCGTGTAATGTGTGCAAATATGAAAACACCATACATAGAGGACCACCCGCCGGGGAGCAGAAGTCATCCCAAGTACGAAAGCTATTGCCCTTGGTGGTGAGGACAGAAGCCAGTGATATAAGTGGTGAGTCGCAGTGAAATGGCGATATGGTGTAGACCCAGTGGACTCAGCTGGATGAAAACCAGCAAGAAACAAAAGTGCACAGGTACCAAAAACAATACAAAATAAACACCTCCCAGTCACCCCCCCATCCCAACGCCCCCCCCACCCTGCCTCCCTGCATGACGGGTTAACAACCTCCTGCCACCCCCAACTTGCAGAGTGCCTGTCACCCACCCTTAACAGTTTGGGCAACGTAAAACAACCCCACTCCCTTAAGCAACTGTGAATAAGAACCGCAGTCACCCCGGCCAACCAACACCAGAGTAAATAATTTGAACTATCACAATAGTCCTGCTGTAGTAACATGGCTACTAAGTCAACATCCCCAAATCAGGGCAGCTGGCGATAGCTGACCAATGTACGCATCATATACAACAAAGCAAGACAAAATACGGAATATTGCAACCAGGGGCAGACAGAGTTTATACGGGAGGCTCTGGAGTGGTCCTCCACCTCCATCTGTGGGCATTCATACTTGCAGTTCCGTACATGTCACCCTTCAGGACTCCGAGTCGTCGTTTCATCCACGGGCGGTGACCCTTGCCAATGTCCTCTGCCGCCAGGGCCCCCAGCGCCGCCCGCGGACCTGTGGGAGCGCTTGCCAACAGTTCTCCAACCCTCGAGCCAGTCCCAAGCATCCTCTGGCCTAGTAAAGAACCAGAGTTTACCCTTCGATTCGATCCGTAGCTTGGCCGGGAACATCATCGCGTACTTGATGTCTTGGTCTCTCAGAGCGCGCTTCACTTCCAGGAAGCTGCGCCGCTGCTTCTGGACCCGTAGAGGGAAATCAGGGAAGAAGGTAACCTTGCTGTTGTCGATGACTATTGGTGGGGCCACCCTCGCCGTCTGTAAAATGGCATCCCTGTCGCGGTAGTTAAACACCCTTGCCAGAAGAGGCCGGGGAGGCGCCCCGGGTCTAGGTCTGCCTCCGGTAACGCGATGTGCACGCTCAATTGAAAAGCACTTGGAGAGGCCCCGTGGCTGAAGCTGCTGAAGAATCAATTCCTCCACGAATAGGTCTGCCGCCCGCCCTTCCGCTCGCTCCGGCACACCCAGGATTCGCATGTTATTGCGTCGCATACGGCCTTCATAGTCATCAAGCTGCAGGGTATGGGCTTCTTGCGCATTTTGGAGTTCGGACACTTGGCGCTTAAGAAGATCCGAGTCAGTTTTCAGTTCTTTAGTAGTGTCTTCGACAGCTCCAACTCGGTCCGACATTTTCCTCATGTCCACTCAAATGAGGGCCACCTCCGTGGCTACTGTGGCGATGCTAGATTCTAGGGAGGTACGAACGTTGGTGATAGCGGATAAAATGTCCTGCAGGGTGGGCTCCGTCTGCTCCCCGGGGGGTTTTTGGTTGGATTGATCCCCCTCCTGGCTCTTCTACCATGCGAATTTGTCGAGCTTGGCCTGGATGGCGCTGCGACCGCTGCGGCCCGTCGCCATATTGTTGGTTCGAGGCCCAGATCAGTAGAGCGATAAAGGAGGGCGGGAGGCCAGGCCCAACCGGTTACTCACCGCCGCCTGCAGTGGGTGTCAACCCACACCGGCCTGTCGGTTTCCACCGGCTAGGTGCTCCCCGCCCACCTATGGAAGTCAGGGTGCAGGCCAGTCCACCGCGACGCAAGTCCACCAACGCGAAAGAGAGGGGGGGAGGGGTGACTCACCTAGGAATGTTGAGGTGTAAGCTGCCCCCACCCCTTACAGGGGGGATAGGGCACCAGAGGAGCACCCTGTGATCGCCCCCCTCCCGAGTGTCCAAGGGCACACAGGCTCAAGTCGCAGTGCCACGAAGCTACCTCCAGACCACACAGCAGGCACAAAAGCAAGGCGTGGAATTGATTTGGGGCCCAGGAAAGAAGCGGCTGATTCAAACTCACCGCCGGTCGTTCGAGCTCATTACACCGCTGGGGGGGCGCCGTAGTACGGAGATGTCAGGCTCTCCAAGTCTCAGGCCTTATCTCACCGCCGGCCGCGTCCGACAAAGCTGCAGGAATTTATGGCCAAGAAGAGATTGCCTGCCGAGGGGGGGGAAACATCAAGGCCACAGTGTCAGGGGCATGAGCGGAGACAGCCGCGGTGCCGTCATGAGAAAGAGCAAGGCCCGGCCCAAATCGGTGAATGTAGGGCCTTCGCACCACGCCGCGACCTCGGCGTCGAGTTCTGCGCGCGCCCGGGATGGTGAAGGGCGCGCGCCATGCAACAGGAGCCCCTGCGACGGATCGGCACCCACCTCACCTCGCTGGGGCCTCGGATGTCAGCGAAATTTGGCACGGACGTAGGGCCAAGGGTACCAGGCAGCTGGAGTCAATATAAGGCGATGGCGGCCGGGGCACACTGTTTTAGACGGATATTACGGGAGTGGCGCGACAGAGCTCGGCTACCGTGCGGCCATTTCCCTCGGCAGTTGGCCACGCCCCTATTGACAACCTTTTTATCATTTGGGATGGCTCTGACGAAGAATTTGATGAATACTTCAAAATACTAAACAGCACAAAAGCCAATCTCACCATCAGTGATGCCAGGGTAACTTTTTGGGATATGGAAATATACATCCATGACAATAAACTACACACGACGCTTCATCGGAAAGCAACAGCGAGAAACGCAACCCTCCATGCAGGGAGTTTTCACCAACCAACATTGATTATTAACATCCCCTATGGGGAATTTTTGAGGATAAGAAGGATATGCTCCCAAGAAGAAAAATGGCAAAAACACAGCAAACAAACTACCATTAGATTCAAAAAGAGAAATTACAACAATAAGGTGATTGCAACCTGTTTACAAAAAACCTCCAAACATTCATGATCCGAATTGATTACAGACAAAGGAAAAGAATCAAACAAGGTTAAATCTGAGGATAAAATCTGCTGATTACCACATACTCCACAGAATCCAAACAAATTACCAGAATTTTACGGAAAAATTGGAATATTCTACATTTAGACCGCACAGTTTCCAAGATTGTAGGTACCCAACCGAGCATTACCTTCCGGAGAGCAAGGAACCTTAAAGACCAACTGGTTCGTAGCCACTTCTCACACAAAAAGAAAAAAGACATGTGGCTAAAACCAAAGGGTTTTTACAAATGCAAGATGGCTAACAAAAAAAACCTGGAGGATCGATCAACTGATAACATGTAAGAGCCAATTTGTTATCTACATAATCGAGTGTCCATGCTCCCTCAAGTATGTGGGCAGCACAATTTGCGAATTAAAAAAGCGAATTCTGGAACATGTCAGGGCTACAATTAACACAAACCGAAGTAATGCTGTGGCAAAACACATAGAAAAAGTCCATGAAGGAAACTGGAAACAACTAAATTTCTATGCAGTGGAGACCATGGAGCGCCACGTGAGAGGTGGCAATAGGGAACGCACTCTAAGGCAGAAAGAATCACGCCATATCCTCGCATTCCGTACATTAACCCCAAATGGGTTAAATCAGGACGAAGAACTGTACTCACATCTGTAAATATGGCCCTCCCCCTGAGATTTGTTTATTTGTTTATTAAATATGCAGCCCTTTTCATCAAGGTTTTATTATCACATGTCACTGGTTTGTCACTCACTTCACCAAAACTAATGTGTGTTGCAAATTAATAGTTCCAGGTCCCTGTTACACCTAGAGATTTATAAACAAGTGACTAATCCAGATCATGTCCCAGCTAACGTTAATGAATATTTATGTCAATGTACACACTTGAATCTAAGTAGCAATGTTGTATCAACTGTCACTGAGGTGCAAAAGCATTGAATCCCCGTGGTCCCACCATTGGCCCAGATACAGCAACAAATGGAACTATTCCAAAAATGATGCCAGCTATGGATCACGAACGTTGGCTATGCACGGAACATTGGCCAAATGTAACCTCGGTGACAAAATGTTTGACAGAATATATCATGTGTCAATAATTACATGTTGAAAAGTTAACTGTGGAGAATTATATCAACATTAGAGACACAATAATGGTTAATTGAAATTGTTCCCGATTGCGCGAAGGGATTAGGTTTTTAAATTATTGTGAAATATACACTTTGTTTAAATATGAAAAATAAGGGACCAATTTAATTATGAATTTGCATCTTTACAACACATAATGATTTCTTGCACCTATTTAGACACAAAATGGTGATGGACTAAGTAAATGGGCTGTTTCATTACACATTCACCACAAATTCCACAATGCAAAGCGACGGGCTGAAAGGAAGTGATGTAATAATGTCCACATCGTATTTACTCATGCGCAAAATGCCGCGCTTTGTTTTCCCGAGATCAAGGTCTTTGTAAGACTGAAACACGATGGGTTGTGCTGAATTGCCCCAACAATGTTGTTGCCAGCAGAATAAAGACTGTATACCAACAATCCGTGAGTGCGAGTGGAATCTTTCCCGTGGGGGAAAACTGTTGAATGTTGAACGATGTGACTCTGCCGTATCCAGTAACGCACCGCTGCAGAAGCGCCAGATCTTTCAGTGAGTCGAGCCAGCGTGAGGAGGAGGATATATATATTATCTACTGGCGGTCGCCAGTAGATAGTTATAGTTACAACCTATTATCCATAGGAAATCCGCGACATTCTATTTGAAATAACTCTCTTGCCGGTTGACGTATCTTCGCAAAATTTTCAAACTTTGTGGGGCGCTCCGGTCCGCTCCTACCCTGAAAGTCTTGGGGGATTCGTCAAGCGGGGGCCAGAAAAAGGGGGTCCCAAAACGCGTTTTCCCCATGCAATTTTCCATAGGAAACTTTAGACACGGCTACAGCCCGAACTGCTGAACGGAATTACACCAAATTTGGCAAAGAGGTAGTTCTTGGTTCAGAAAGAACCCTTTTGTTAAATGGTGTAAATCCGTTCAGTAGTTGCTGAGAAAATCAAAAGTAAAAAGATAGTGATATCTATGGCCGAGTAGGGTCCGCGTACCCTCAGCGCACCCTGCGCGCACCGTCCCGATCACGAGCTGCATGTTAATTGGCTGTCAGCTGGCTGTCAACATTCCGATTCAGGAAATGTTGGCAGCCATTTTATCCCTCGGTAGAACCGAGGGACAGAAACAAGTGCGCAAAGCGCACAAAGGGGGCAGGGTAGAAACACCCTGACCCCTAGGTTTGCTCAGGGGTCCCACAAGGACCCCTGGGCAAAAAAAAATTTTTTTTTTTAAAAATCTGCAGGATGCGCTCAGGGTGCGCGAATCCTGCCGGAAAAAAAAAATCGAGCGCGGTCTCCGCGCTTCGATGGTACTGGCCCCGGGTGGGCCAAGTCCCGAGGGCATGCTGGGGGGTTAATTTTATGTGTGGGGGCCTCTAAGGGCCCCCAAGCCCGAGGACCACCACCCCCGGGGCTTTATGTGTAATGGTGCGGGACCGCCACCTCCCGGGGGCTTCTTTTTTATTTTTGATTAACCTGTGTGTGGGGCTCCAGCCCCACACGCCCGAGACCACCACCTCCCGGGGCACTAAGAAAAATTACAATGGGGGTCCGTTTTGGACCCCATGCCCGAGGACCACCACCTCCCGGGGCTTTCAAAATGTAAGGAGGGGGCCGCGCGGCCCCTCCTGGAAGCCTGTGGTGGCCCTGGGGACTGCCACCCCCAGGGCCGGCTCCTGCAGTGTCCCGGGGTGCCTACCCCCGGGACACTGCTGTTTGCAATGACAGGATTCAAGGGGAGTTAATCCCCCGACTTAAAACGCGCCACGGGGCGCGTTTGCACAGTGGTGAAGGGAGGGGCGGGGCTTCAGGTGACATGTGTGCAAACAGGCCCCGTGGCGCGTTTTAAGATGGGGAATTAAATCCCCTTCAATCCTGAGGGTCCCTGGGGGCCAACTAGCCCAACAGGTAAGTCCAGAAAGCGCCACAGAGCTGCGTTGCAGAGAGGTGTAAAAGGGTGTGGCCTCTGTACATGTCTCTGCAATGCAGCCCCTGGCACATACTGGAGGTTCCTGGTGGGCTAGTTGGCCCGTAGGGACCCTCATGATTCAAGGGGACTTAATCCCCTACTTAAAACGCGCCACGGGCGCGTTTGCACAGATGTCACCTCAGGCCCCGCCCCTCCCTTCACCATTGTGCAAATATTCCTCTAAAATCAGCCGAAATACGAATTCTGATTTACTCACCTGTTATCAGGAGAGACCTCAGTGCTGCATCTTTCAGCCCAGTACTAATCCTGAAAAGTAATTTTAACCGTACTTACCAGTAACTTGAATTTCCTTCCATAGGCTAACATTGACTGGTTTCACTTGGAAATTCTTCTAAGTGTGGAGTTTTGGAACTTTAAAATATTCCTCTAAAATCAGCCGAAATACGAATTCCGATTTACTCACCTGTTATCAGGAGAGACCTCAGTGCTGTATCTTTCAGCCCAGTACTGGTCCTGAAAAGTAATTTTAACCGTATTTACCAGTAACTTGAATTTCCTTCCATAGGCTAACATTGACTGGTTTCACTTGGAAATTCTTCTAAGTGTGGAGTTTTGGAACTTTAAAATATTCCTCTAAAATCAGCCGAAATACGAATTCCGATTTACTCACCTGTTATCAGGAGAGACCTCAGTGCTGCATCTTTCAGCCCAGTACTGATCCTCAAAAGTAATTTTAACCGTACTTACCAGTAACTTGAATTTCCTTCCATAGTATATAATTGCCTGCTTTTTGCTGAAAAAGTTTCTAAGTGTTGATTTTTGAAACATACAAATATTGATCTAAAATCAGCCGAAATACGAATTCCGATTTACTCACCTGTTATAAGGAGAGACCTCAGTGCTGTATCTTTCAGCCCAGTACTGGTCCTGAAAAGTAATTTTAACCGTACTTACCAGTACCTTGAATTTCCTTCCATAGGCTAACATTGACTGGTTTCACTTGGAAATTCTTCTAAGTGTGGAGTTTTGGAACTTTAAAATATTCCTCTAAAATCAGCCGAAATACGAATTCCGATTTACTCACCTGTTATCAGGAGAGACCTCAGTGCTGCATCTTTCAGCCCAGTACTGATCCTCAAAAGTAATTTTAACCGTACTTACCAGTAACTTGAATTTCCTTCCATAGGATATCATTGCCTGCTTTTTGCTGAAAAAGTTTCTAAGTGTTGATTTTTGAAACATACAAATATTCCTCTAAAATCAGCCGAAATACGAATTCCGATTTACTCACCTGTTATCAGGAGAGAACCCAGTGCTGCATCTTTTAGCCCAGCATTGACCCTGAAAAGTAATTTTAACCGTACTTACCAGTAACTTATCTTTTCTTCCATAGGAATCCATTGTCTGGTTTCACTCAGTCTCCTCGGCTCCAGTGCTCCCTCGCTGCTCTCCGATCCGGATCCCAGGCGGTTCCAATACCCTACCTTACATACCTCCTGAATCCTCTCCAATTCCCGCACCCGGGCCTGACCCTCGCACCCCGCCTACCCGACTAAGTGCATTTCCTACCGAGCCGGACACTGGACAGCCTCCTACGTTACCCTCAAATCTTGCATCTCATTTCTGCCGAGGCGTATCCGCCCCTGCGCAACACGGGCATCTGCCCAGGGAGACCTCAACGCGTTTCCCTCCCCGCTGCATCCTTGATGCCATCGCCACGCTCCCCCCATTTCGTGCTTCCTTCTTTACAATCTTGATTTCGACTCAACCCCTACGGGCCGTCGTACACTCTTCCGGTCCTTAGCCCTGATGAGTCACGGGATTGTTCCCGGTGACGAAACACGTGTCGGCTGGTTTACTAGGCTGATGTACTATATTCAACACAGTTGTTGTTGAAATAAAAAACATCTATTTGGATAAATACTGATGTCGACCGTCGCTTTTGAATAACGCATTTATACTGCATATCACATTACCAATCCCCTCACCGCGTGTGCCCAGGACTATGCTTATGTTATAAATTGTGGATCTCGTGATCCACAGATTCCCCAGGGGTTATCGGGTTATTCCCCTGATCTGGCAGCACCGCACTACCAAAGGTTCATTAATAGCACACGCAATTGCCAGAGCGCCATTTTCCTGACTAAACACAAAAACCCCCATTCTAACCTCCATTGTCTGGTTTTCAGCAGAAAAGTTTCAAAGTGTCGATTTTCACAAACTACAAATATTCCTTAAAAATCGCCTGTATGACTTAAACGCATTTTTTCAACTGTTTACAGGAGATGCACCAGTGCTGGATCCAGGATCCAACACTGAGTAAGAAAAAGTAACGATAACAGTTTTTACCTGCTAAGTGAATTTCCTTCCATAGGATAACATTGGTGATTCTATGAGGAAAAGTTTCTAAGTGTCAACTTTTAAAATACAATAATATTCCTTAAAAATCACGACTGTAACCAAACGCTTTTACTCAACTGTTTACAGGAGATGTCCCAGGACTGAATCTAGGATCCAGTCCTGTGGTTAGAAAAAGTAATCCATAAAGTAACTAATTGCATTTAACTAGAAATTCACATTGAGCTGAATGTTGCATTGTGTTTGAAAATGTGTTGCCCATTGCAACAACTGTAACTACTGTACTTAAAAGTCTATTGCCTATGTGCTAAGTATTTAAACTAAAGTAATTCATTCTGAGAAAGTATTTTTGTAATGTAATGTATAATGTAATTACAATGTAATTTAAAAATAAAATATGTAAAAGAAATTGTTTCTAAAAATGTAGTAAATCAGTATGAAAAAAAATAATATAAAAATTAATACATTTAAAAAACCTTTGAAATTCACTGAAAAAACCGTAGGTTTCAGGCACGTTATAGTTACAAATTAGCATTTAAAAAACCTTTGAAATTCACTAAAAAAAACATAGGTTTCAGACACGTTATAGTTAGAAATTAGCATTTAAAAAACCTTTGAAATTCACTGAAAAAACCATAGGTTTTAGGGACAGTTATAGTTACAAATTAGCATTTAAAAAACCTTTGAAATTCACTGAAAAAACCATAGGTTTCAGATATGTTATAGTTACAAATTAGCATTTAAAAAACCTTTGAAATTCACTGAAAAAACCATAGGTTTTAGGGACAGTTATAGTTAGTTGGACATTTCACTCGTACAAAACCCGTGAAATTCCCCGTTATAGTTAGTTCAGCTAACTATAACTCGCGCCCCGCAATGCACTGCTGATGACGTCACATATTACATCACTCATGACATGGTCAGTGACATCACTGATGACATCACTGATGACATCTCAAATGACATCACTGATGACATCATCCACGTGATAATCTGATGCAGCTCCTCACACCCTAATATAACCTTTGATACACCCAATCTAAATTACAGACTGCCATTCGCAAAACTATAGACACTCCAACACCAATAACTACATACCCACTCACTGATTCTTAGGTCTACACACACACATCCACTCACTCACCCGTACAGTCACTCATACTTATGGTCACTCAGTACAGGACTATCATATGCACTCTTACTCCTATATAGACACTCAAACACCGCCACTCATCCATAGAGGTACTCACACACCTAGTCAGTCATGCAAATAATTAAACACACTGCCATTTACTCACCTATACAGTTATACACACACCAGCTCACTTAATCATACAAATACTAGCACATTGTTACACTCTTATACAATCACTGATACAAGCACACACTCATCCATACAGCCACTATCACAATCACTCACTCTCGCTTATAGCTATTTATATACTCCAACACACATATATACTGGCTTTCACATATGTAGTTACTCACACATGTACCACTGGGACATACATTCACCCACTAACACACTCTTACACACACTTACCCACCCATACAGTCTATCACAGATGCACTCTTGAAACCATCCACCCAGTGAATCACCCACTCACACATCTATGCACAGAGTCGCACACACCCCACCCACACAAACACTCAGGCACCCATACAGATACTCAGACAACCAATCAATAACTCATATAGACACTCATGTAGCTATTCACAAACCCATGCAGCCACTTACACAGCAACAGACAGACGGATACAGACATTCACCCAGTTTAGTCACTAACCCATGCATTCAGTAAGATACGTTAAATCACTCACTTATAGAGTCAGTCACGCACCTACTAAATCATCCATACAGACACTTACACACCCACTCATTCTTCAATACGTCTTTTCCTATATATATTAAAAATATTTAAACTTTACAGAAACACACAGTCACTGGATGATGTCATCAGTGATGTCATTTGAGATGTCATCAGTGATGTCACTGACCATGTCATGAGTGATGTAATATGTGACGTCATCAGCAGTGCATTGCGGGGCGCGAGTTATAGTTAGCTGAACTAACTATAACGGGGAAATTTCACGGGTTTTGTACGAGTGAAATGTCCAACTAACTATAACTGTCCCTAAAACCTATGGTTTTTCAGTGAATTTCAAAGGTTTTTTAAATGCTAATTTGTAACTATAACATATCTGAAACCTATGGTTTTTCAGTGAATTTCAAAGGTTTTTAAATGCTAATTTGTAACTATAACTGTCCCTAAAACCTATGGTTTTTCAGTGAATTTCAAAGGTTTTTTAAATGCAAATTTCTAACTATAACGTGTCTGAAACCTATGGTTTTTCAGTGAATATATATATATATATATATATATATATATATATATATATATTTATATCTCAGCCGGCATTTTTTTCTTTGTTTTTGCCATGATCCTGCAAGAGTCCTGTGAGATTATTTACAATTTTGCCCACAGGGATGGTCCCTTCAGGTCCCCTCCACCGGGCCTAGGGGGACAGGGTATCCCTACCCTGCTCCCTTATATATTCTTTTTGGTTTTTCAAGACAGAGGACTAAGTCCCCGAGTCCTGTAATGACTGCCAGCAAATTTTTTATCAGTTGCTGGCAACCAATAAATATACATATACCTTAATGAAATTGTGATAGTCGATACTCTAGAGTCTATATTTTTGAGCAGGTGTCTCCAACCAGTTATGAGCTACTGGCACACACCTTCAGAGTAGCTCCCGGCCTTGAGTTCAATTTTAACTAAGAACTGCAACAAATTAGAATTGCATTTTCCTTTTAAAATTAAGGAAAGGCTATGTTCATTTTACAATATTATCAGGCTGCAGATAGCAGAGACGGATAATGAGCAGTGCTCCAGTCAGAATTATGGCCCATGTGGGTCACAGAGGTTCAGAATTGAAGCAATGAGGTATTTAACTCTTAACTCTTCATTTTAATTTTCTCCCTTTTGAAAGTGTCACATTTACAAATTGCAGGCATCTTCCTCCCAGTGCCTGGTAGACACAGTGCCATATTTATAACTGAGAAATACATTCATTTTCTTTTAAATTGGAGAAATTTAAAATGAAGAAAAAAAATTCTATTAAACATTGTCTTAATGTTTTTGTCTACTGTAAATTAAGCCAATTAAGTCCTAATGCTTTACGAAACATGTTTCTTCACTTAAAATTCGTCACTTTTAAACAAATGACTGTATTTTCCTGTTATAAATATGGCACCATGTCTACTATTTGTAAAGACTCTTTGACATGGAGAAAATTAAAATGGTGCATTTTATTTAATGCATATAAACATAAAGTCAACTCTTCAGTTGAATTTTCTCCCATTTCAAAGTGTCCTATTTACACACAGCAGGCAAATTGCTCCCGTGGCTGGTAGACACGCTGCCATATTTATAACTGAAAAATTCAGACATTTTTTAAATGGGAGAAATTTAAAGTGCATTACAATGTCCCATCACATGCAGAAACGTTCCTTTTTATGAACATTTTTCAGAACATTTTTCTGCACTTTAAATTTCTTCCATTTAAAAAAAAAAAAAAATGGTTGTATGTTTGTGTTATACATGTAATGGTGTGGCAAAAAGTATGTCCTGTGCCACAAGTACATATGACAGAGGCTCTCAGTCACCCATACACAAATATCTAATTCATTCACACATATTTTCATACATCCCGACAGACCATGCACTCACTGACCCACATGGCAGCCCTATCATAGTACCACTAGACACAGTATTTTGATCAAACCGTAGTATAGGGCTCCATGGACATTAGGTTTAACACCTTGACCGCGGCGCGAATTCCGCCGCGGTGCTGGTGATTTATTGAGTGGGCGGGGTTCGGACGGCCCCCGGCCGTCCTCCGCACACGCCCACTGTGACGTCGGACGGCCAGGGGCCGTCCGACGCATTGAAGGGGTTAAAGTAAATTATGCTGGACAAGGGGGTGTTTGGTAACAATGTATGAGTCACTTGGCCTTCAGTAGTTCACAATGATTTTCACTGATCAGAAGTAGCTCTCATTTCAGAAAAGGTTAGAGAACCAGACCTGCCAACTCACACAGTGCCACTGTGTGTCACACGATTTCAGCTCCCTTCACACGTTCACCTGGTGAGGAGACGAAATCACACGGTGGCAGGGAAAACAAGCTGCAAACCTCTGTAAACCGTGAATTTGCAGCTTGTTTTCAGAGGCTGTAAGCAGCTGGTGTCCATATAAAGGAGTGAAAACACCCCAGGACATTGGCGACAACCTCGTTGACCCTTTGTTTTATGGTTTGTTTTTTTGAGCGGGTGGAGGGTTGGGGGACTTGGTGAGGGGCAGAGTGCCTCTTAGCATTCCGCACTAGGCCCTGCCCACTCAAAGGTCCCGCCCCCTCCTCACACTGTGAAATATTTTGTACGTTGGCAGGTATGGAGACCCCTGAACTAGTCACACGCTGGTGATTTCATTGGTTGTGGTCACCCTAAAAAAGCTGATTTAGCACAATACTTTGCACAGTGACACCAACCTAGCGCAGCATTTTATGAAATTTGTACTCAAGGTACACTCTGTCCGGCGTCAAAAAAACGAATTTTCTCTTTGGTAGACTCAGACACTTCACTTTTATCCACACCACTATAATCACACCATATCACCAAAACATAAATTCAAAGTTAAAAAGGGAGGATAATTACATAAATTCAAAAGTGGTCCCAGTGTTATTTCAACAATTTATTGTAATTAGTATTAAAAAATACATAAAGCATACATTTCATATTTTTAAAAAACCAACCAATTGTTGTATACACATTAAAAAGAGTATACAAAGCAGCATGCATTGCATCATGTAAATCACATAAAGGAGACAAACATTACAAATGATTAGAAAAAACAACAAAGTGGGAGAACAAATTAGACAGTAAACTCATGTCATTACACATAACACTAGTCTGTAATAAATCATTTGTAGCAGTCGGAATATTTCGTATATTGTTTTTCCTTCGACTCACAAATGTCCCAAAGATCTAGTGTGTAAAATGATTTTTTAAAACAAGCATCGACGCGTTTCGGTGGGTACTAGCATAAGACAACCACCTTCTTCAGGAAAAGCGATATCTCCCAGCTACAATTTGTTATCTTCAGATTTATACGTATACCGACTCCTGGCCCACCTCACAGGGAGTATAAAGAATCCAAAGTTAGAGGTCAACAATAGTACCTTCCACAACACTTCACAGGGATCTGTATTCCATGTATAACAGAACCCCTATTATGAAGAAAGCGCGCACAAGAAATCAGCACCTTCAGTGTTCTTCCAACGTCAGACCCCTCAGGCGAGTAATGGCGAATAGGGGCATCAATATTAAAAGTTCCAAATTAAAATCCTCACTCATAAAACTTAAGGTGGCCCAAGTTACCTTTCTCAACCGGCCAAGAACTGGGGTAAAAGTACCTCCGCTTGGTTACTGTGAAGTATTTTGGAAGGTACTATTGTTGACCTCCAACTTTGGATTCTTTACATGTTTACAAGAGTCGAAAGATTATGAATCTGTATATGTCGCCCCTTGCTGACATTGTCAGTTCCTTCGAGTTGTCATTGGTCTCTTATGCCGATGACACCCAGTTGGTAATATCTATTTCCCCTGATTGCACTTCGAATCATCACAACCTGGCCCCCTGTCTTCAGGAGGTAGCCAGATGGATGGCCAACTGTGAACTGAAGCTAAACGAAGACAAGACGGAGATTATGCTACTGGACAATGACTTCAGCGAGAAAGTCTTAACCCCTGTGAGTGATTAACTGGAGAGACTTCCCAGTCCCAAAGTGGTGATAAAGAGCCTTGGAATGTGGTTAGACTTTAGTCTTACCATGGAGCACCAAGCAAAAAGCTTGCAGCCAATTGCTTTGGTGTTCTGAGATTACTAGGAAAAGTCTTAAACCTTCTTCCTTTCTTAGCCAGAAGATTAATTGTCCATGCCCTTATCATCTCGCATCTCGATTATGGCAATGCTCTGTACTTTGGTTCACTAGGTTATGTAAAAAAAATGTTTCAGACCATCCAGAACGCAGCTCCGAGGCTTCTCATGAACCTCCCCAGACATCACTCTGTAATAAAAGCCTTGAAGGAGCTGCACTGGCTCCCAGTGGAACAGCGGGTCCAATTTAAGGCTTTATGCGTCCTGTATAGGTCGCTTCACAAGAAAGGTCACACTTTATTGAGACCTTTTGCCATCCATTACATCCCTGGTTGGTCGTTCGGATCCTCCTCAGCCCATCTGCTTCAGGTCTCTAAATTCAATAGATCTCGTTGGGGTGGCGGCTCTTTCTCACATCTGGCCCCTAAACTATGGAATACCCTTCCCCTTGAACTGCGTCAGCTCCGCAATGAACTTTCCTTCCGGAGGGCCTTAAAGACCTGGCTTTTCGGTAGGTAGTCTGGCTGAGCTGCAGATACTGTAGACTGTGCTAGCGCTAGGAGGCCTTTGCGTAAACAGCGCTCTACAAGCCTCACAGGATATAATAGATTAGAATGGATTAGGTGTTCTATTACTGAATATCAACTCCCATAATATTGTGATACACTAATATCGAGAGATAAAATATCGAAAGTTAAGTGCATATAGGATAGAATAGATTTACCATTACTAACTTCACATTATGTAATTGGAAGATATATGTACCCCGTAGATACATATGAGGAGTTACATATAGACAATCTAGACTTACTTACCTGTCAATATATTTTTTTGTTTGTATATATTGTCCTCAATATTCTGTCCCATTGATATTGTGAGATCGAAATTAAGGTACAAGAAAAGGTTTAAAAATAATTTTGGATAAGGGACAAAAATTCTATACGGCTGCATACATATTTTGCTGAATCAAGAAGCTCAACGCTTAAAGGAATATATGGGCACATTTGTACAATGGCACCCAAGGCTGCTAAAGGTCCCTGTCCGCTCAACTGTATATAGTACTACTTTGGAGCCAATTAACTCTACAACAGTACAACCCTGCACAGTGCTCATATAAGCACTTCTTTCTTTGCCTTTCAGCTATATCTGGATCAGGGGAGTTCAACATAAGATGGTTCCACAGGAGCTGCTTGGAAAACATGAATGAAGATTAGAAGCAGGAGTACAACATGCACCCACAGACGGTTCTACATGGGCTATCTGGAATGCATGAATGAAGGTCAGCTGTAGGAGTACAGCAGAGGCACCTGCAGATAGTTCTACGTGAGCTGTCTGGGAAGCATGAATGAAGATCAGCTACAGAGGACTATCCCTCTTAAGTGCTCGGGTATTTGTTCAAACCGGGTGGGCTTTCCCACATTTATCGCTAATGAAAAACAGGGATGACTTATCAACTCTTTACAAATACAAACATACATGTAGACTTACAAGTATGTTTTGTCTTTCTCAACAAACATGTAACGTTGGACTCCTGATGAGATCTCAGGTTAAGTAAGTCTCTGGGAGTAGGAAGGTTCACAACAGTCATTCACAATCTACAAAGTATCCCGGCTGGTTAAAAGTTTCATGAGTCTTTTGCCATTCTCAGAATAGGCAGGTTGTCGAATATCACAAGAAACATGGGACCTTAAACAGGATAGCGTCTTAGTCTTTCTTAGATTTTGCGCTTAAAGGAACTATTAGACTCTCTTGTGTTGAATTATTATCTGCAGAGAGGTTTCGCAGCCTGTAGGAAAGTAGGATCTGCTTCTTATGGTTACCCCCACTTTTTGCTTGATGTGATGCTGTTTTTGACTAGTCTGACTGGGATACTACTAATCAGGACGCCGGTCTATCTGCTTTCTCCCTAAATTGATAAGTTCAGTACCTAGGAACATCCTAGATTGGATACTGGGGTACCCTTGCCAGTCTCTAGTATATGGTACCCATGTACCCAGGGCATAGGTACCCAGAGGTCTCCCATGGGCTGAAGCATGTATTATGCCACCCATGAGGGACCATTCAAAATGGAACTACAGGCCTGCCATTGTGGCTTGTGTAAGTTGGTGCTTGCACCACTTACTAAAGATAAAGGTTTTCTATATCTTGGGTCACTGCACTTAAAACCTGTAAGTCACCTGTGATATGGCAGATGGTGAAAGCGGAGCGAACGAGCAATGTAAGATGGCGCCCGAGTGGGTGCCCAGCAGAATGGAGGTGAACAGTGCAGCCATGGACGGCGCGGGGGAAGTGACGTTGTGGCAGGAGATCAGGGAAGTACACAACATTCAGCGTGAGGAGAAAGCGTGTGGGTCGGACCACGAGGAGGGGAGGAAGGAGCGGCACGAGGAGCGGGACACAGTGGGAAGCAGCGGAGACGGAGAACGCCACCGAAGACCCGAGAGAGACTGCGGGGGACCGGAGGAAGCCGAAGGAGCACCGGAGAGGGAGAATTTCCCAACCAACACCACGCACGTATCCGGCCGTCCCCAGAAGAGAGAGGACGCCGCGGTACCCAACGCTACGGTCCTGGAGGGCCGTAGCTCCAGGCAAGTGTCTTTCCTAGACGGGTGGAGGAGGTTAACTGGGAAGGGTTTAAAAGGGCTTTGGCGCAAATAATGCACGAGTACCTGCTGACTTCAAACCCTCACAAGAGACCTATTTCCCTTGAGCTTTACTCTAGGTCCCTTCCCCTTCCCTCACAACCTCTCGGTGACACAAGTATATTGGGGATGGGGAGCACTAGCCAATGATACAGTATAGTCAGAACAGTGACGGTGTTGTTGTTTTCTGTTTGCCTTTTGGGGACGCTGGTCCGGTTTGGAGGGACTAGAAGACTAGTGGCCTGAGGAGGAAGCTCTTCCCCGGAAAGACTGTGTTCAGTACTATATGAAACCTGGCCTTTGTTGACCGTGATTGTGGTGAAGACAGACTGTTGGACTGGTGGCTTATCTTGTTCTTTAAATAAAACCTTACACTACCACCTCCCAAGACCCGTGTAGTGACATCCTATAGTCTTAGTATCCGCTTGGCCGTAAGGGGGCAGCCATCAGAGAGGAGCGAAAAGCGTCACAGTGGTGTCAGAAGTGGGATACCGTCATCTGGGAAAAGATGACTCAACCTGTAACAGTGCAGGATATCATTACTCAATTAGCGGAAGGGCAGAGACATTTACAATTGGTTCTGGAGCAACAGAACCAAAATGCCCAGAAAGAAAGGGAGTCCTTCCATACAGCAATGAAGGAACAAGCTGTGCTCTTGACGAACAATCAGAAGGTACAAGACACTGCGATATTGCGCCTCACAGATGCCATCTCAAGTGCTAGGGTCCATCCCAATGTCCCAGGAAGTGTGCTGCAAAAGTTTCAAGAAGGCGAAGACCCTGATTATTTCTTTACAAATTTTGAAAGGGTTGCTACCACTGCTACTTGGCCTACTGAGCGATGGGGTCAATATGTGGCACCTTTATTATCTGGGGAATTACAAGCTGCCAACCCGGAAGGAGTAACCCCGTATCAAGAAATAAAGAAAGCCATTTTAGAGAGACTGGGATGCGATCAGGAGTATTACAGGACCCGCTTCCGGAAAGAGAAGTGGGTCACTGGAGACAACCCCGAGCTCTTTTCTATAGAATTAGGGATTTAGGAAACCGGTGGCTCCAGCCACATTCATCCTCGATGGAGGAAGTCACGGAGCAAGTATTCCTAGAGCAATACCTTGAGGCCCTCCCTAGCAGCACGAGAGCATGGTTGAAACAACATCCCGGACTGACAACTCAATCTGCCATCGAGCTAGCGTGTGCCTATCATCGGTCCCCTGACTTCAAAGTGCAAACAGTGAAAGCACCCCTTCCTTTCCCTAAGACAATCCCCAAAGCCCCAACAGAGGGAGGAGAAAAACGACCCTTTTCTACCCCTAGACCGGCTCCTAAACCCTTCCCAAGGCCCGCTCAAACACCTCACGTGGGACCCCAATGCTTTAGGTGTGCCGAGTGGGGACATATATCACGCAATTGCCCTTTGAACAATGATAATTCGGAACCTATGGAAATGGGTTGGTCCCGAGGTAGAGTGTTAGTTACCGGGGCCCCTAGACAAAGATACAAGAAGACTATCAGACTAAACGGACGGCCCGTTGAGGCTCTTCTCGATACAGGATGTCATCATACAGTAGTGGCCAAAGAGTTAGTGCCAGTAAATGCTGTGTGTGATGGGGAAACGGTGCTGGTTTCATGTGTCCACGGAGATGTTAGATCCTATCCATTAGCGGCAGTGTTGATTGAAATAGATGGATATCCTCAAGTTAGAAAGGTGGGAGTAGTCCCTGAACTCCCAGAGAACATTCTGCTAGGTACCGATTTACCTCATTTTCATGACTACTTGACCGAAATATCGAAGACTGGTCCTGAGGTGGACTGGCTACAAGAGGCGCCCTTTTCCCGTGAGAATATAACCAGCCCTAGAGACAGGGAAAAGAAATCAAAAACTGAGAAGAGACGAGAAAAAGAGAAATACACGTATGCTTGTCACTTTATGCCTTCCTGTTTGCTCTCTTCCCCAGAAAACAGAAATACTCCAGCACGGAGCTTCCGCGCGGCTCAGAAAGATGACAGCACCCTTACGAATGCCTGGAATCAAGTGCAGGAAGATGAGCCAGATAAGGTAGGACCCTATTTCTTTATAAAAAAAGGACTGTTGTATAGAGCAAGTGCAGGAACAGGTGGTAAGACAGAACAATTACTAGTGCCTATCGCTTTCAGGGAACAGGCATTACGGTTGGCCCACAGTCAAGCGGGAGGGGGTCACTATGGACAGGAATTGACGTTGAAATACCTATTGGAACGGTTCTATTGGCCAGGGGTATATCAAGAGACTGCCCGATTCTGTGCCACTTGTCCCAAATGCCAATTGATCAACCCTTCTACAGACAGAAAGGTACCCCTACAACCTCTACCAATTATTGATGTTCCGTTTCAACGGGTAGGAATGGATCTTGTCGGACCATTACTGCCATCAGCTCGGGGGCATCAATATATATTGGTTCTAGTGGACTATGCCACCCGGTACCCTGAGGCTATACCCCTCACTAGTATGACAACGATAGCAGTAGCTCAGGCAATGATATCTTTTTTCTCTAGGGTAGGGTTTCCATTAGAACTCTTGACAGACCAGGGAACTCCTTTCATGGCAAAGCTTATGGAGTGGAGAAGTGTGGCTCAATGGTTAGAGCGGCAGACCCTGATGCAGAGATCTGGCCCGGGACCAGGGTTCAATTCCCGCCTCGACGGGTCTTGGACTCAATTTCCTCGGACCTGATAATTCTCGCCTCGGTGCCTATTCTAATCATGGGTCCCACTCTGGGCAATAGCTTGCTTAATCTCCACAACGGCCCCACCAGCGCTGGGATGCCTGGCTTCACCTTGGGGGTGCCCAGGAGTGGACATTTCACAGGGAATAGCCAGGAAGGGTTCCACAGCGGTATGCGTATAGCACCAGGATGCCCCAGCTGGGGTGGCAGTGCGCTTTACAAGTACGAATTTACATTACATTACAAAGCTTATGAAGGAGATCTGTAAACTCCTAGGAGTTCACCAAATTCGGACGGCAGTCTACCACCCCCAGACGGACGGTCTGGTGGAAAGGTACAATAAAACAATCAAAACCATTTTAAAGAAACTGATAGGAGAGACGGGTAAAGATTGGGACCGGAAACTGCCTCTAGTACTTTTTGCCATTCGAACACATGAACAAACATCCACAGGGTTCTGTCCTTTTGAGCTCCTGTTTGGAAGGAAACCCCGCACCCTACTAGAAATGGCCGCCGAACAGTGGACAGAAGAGGAGGATGAGGGGAAACCGCTCCTAGGATACATGCAGACCCTAAAAGAAACGCTGTCTACTCTATGGGACACTGTCCACCAGAATATGGACAAAGCCCAAGCCAAACAGAAAGAGCAGTATGACCGTACTAGCCGCATGAGGGAATTGGTTGTTGGAGACAAAGTTCTTATACTTCTTCCTTCTTCCGACAAGAAGTTGTTGGCCACGTGGCAAGGACCATATATGGTTACTCAAAAAGTAACTCCTGTCTCTTATCGAGTTGCAGTCCCTCATACTGCAAAAATAGGCCAGACCTATCATATCAATCTTCTCAAGAAATGGGAAGAGCTGAACTCTCCTTCCAATAGCCAGGATATAGTCCAAACAGTAAACCAGGTCACTTTACACAAAACCCTGGACATACCTCTGGACCTAGGGGAAGGGAAAAAGAGGGAACGGCCCCTTATGGGATCCAAGCTCTCCCTGAACCAACAGCAACAATTGGAGCAACTGTTGGACCAGTACCCGGACCTAAGTTCAGGCAGTCCTGGACGGACTTCCTTAGTGGCTCATGACATTGTCACCCAACCCGGGACGGTAGTGAATATAAAACCCTATCGAATACCAGAGGCTAGAAGAGAGGCGGTAGAACAGGAAGTGGAGGAAATGCTTAAGGCAGGTATAATTGAACCTTCTAAGAGCAATTGGCGCTCTCCTATAGTATTGGTGCCCAAGCCGGATGGGAGTCTCCGGTTTTGTGCGGACTTTCAACAGGTAAATACCCATTCCAAATTTGACAATTATCCTATGCCCAGAGTGGACGAACTGATAGAGAGACTGGGAGAGGCTCAGGTCATGTCCACAATTGACCTAACCAAAGGTTACTGGCAGATTCCGCTGACGCAGTCGTCTCAAGAAAAGACAGCCTTTTCAACGCCATCTGGGTTATACCATTTCAAAGTGATGCCATTTGGTCTTCATGGAGCTCCAGCTACTTTTCAAAGACTTATGGACATCATACTAAGGGCCCACCAACAATATGCGATGGCCTATTTAGATGACATTGTGGTATACAGCCCAGACTGGGAGACACACCTGGGACAGCTTAAGAGTCTTTTTGATACATTGACACAGGCAGGGCTGACTTTAAATCCCAAAAAGACCACGTTAGGGACACACCAAATAAACTATCTAGGATACACCATAAGTGAGGGGACTATTAAACCACAACACAATAAACTGGAAGCTATCCAAAGCATTCCCCGACCTACCACTAGGGAAGAGGTGCGAGCTTTTTTGGGATTGGTAGGGTACTACCGGAGATTTATCCCTCAATTATCGGAGGTGGCTAGCCCTCTCACTGATTTATTGAGACACAAACCCACTAGGGCTAAAATAGTCTGGGGGGTTTCACAAGAGGAAAGTTTCGTTACCCTGAAGGAGTTATTGTGCCATGCCCCAGTCCTGACCTGTCCCAATTACCGGAAGTCATTTGTGCTACAAACAGACGCCTCTGACAGAGGGCTAGGAGCAGTACTATCCCAACCGGACTCTCAGGGACTACTTAAGCCAGTGCTATTCTTGAGCCGCAAGCTGTTTCCTAGAGAAACAAGGTATGCAACTATGGAAAAAGAATGCCTCGCCATAAAGTGGGCTATGGAATCCTTACAGTACTACCTACTAGGACGCTCCTTCTTCCTGTTGACAGATCATGCTCCATTAACTTGGTTAGCCACCAATAAGGACACCAACGCTAAGGTATTACGATGGTTCTTAGCCATGCAGCCTTTTTCCTTTCAGACTCTACACATGCCGGGAAAGCTGCAAGGAAACGTTGACTACCTCTCTAGATTTCCTGCATCAGAATGGCCCGATCGTCCATCCCGGGAAGAGAGGCAATGTGATATGGCAGATGGTGAAAGCGGAGCGAACGAGCAACGTAAGATGGCGCCCGAGTGGGTGCCCAGCAGAATGGAGGTGAACAGTGCAGCCATGGATGGCGCGGGGGAAGTGACGTCGTGGCAGGAGATCAGGGAAGTACACGACGGGCAGCGTGAGGAGAAAGCGTGTGGGTCGGACCACGAGGAGGGGAGGAAGGAGCGGCACGAGGAGCGGGACACAGCGGGAAGCAGCGGAGACGGAGAACGCCACCGAAGAACCGAGAGAGACTGCGGGGGACCGGAGGAAGCCGAAGGAGCACCGGAGAGGGAGAATTTCCCAACCAACACCACGCACGTATCCGGCCGTCCCCAGAAGAGAGAGGACGCCGCGGTACCCAACGCTACGGTCCTGGAGGGCCGTAGCTCCAGGCAAGTGTCTTTCCTAGACGGGTGGAGGAGGTTAACTGGGAAGGGTTTAAATGGGCTTTGGCACAAATAATGCACGAGTACCTGCTGACTTCAAACCCTCACAAGAGACCTATTTCCCTTGAGCTTTACTCTAGGTCCCTTCCCCTTCCCTCACAACCTCTCGGTGACACAAGTATATTGGTGATGGGGAGCACTAGCCAATGATACAGTATAGTCAGAACAGTGACGGTGTTGTTGTTTTCTGTTTGCCTTTTGGGGACGCTGGTCCGGTTTGGAGGGACTAGAAGACTGGTGGCCTGAGGAGGAAGCTCTTCCCCGGAAAGACTGCGTTCAGTACTTTATGAAACCTGGCCTTTGTTGACTGTGATTGTGGTGAAGACAGACTGTTGGACTGGTGGCTTATCTTGTTCTTTAAATAAAACCTTACACTACCACCTCCCAAGACCCGTGTAGTGACATCCTATAGTCTTAGTATCCGCTTGGCCGTAAGGGGGCAGCCATCAGAGAGGAGCGAAAAGCGTCACATCACCCCTACAGCAGGCCTTTACCATCCTGAGGACAGGGTGCTTGGTTCTACTTGAGAGGGTGCCCCTGTATAAGCAGGACACCCCTGCAGCCTATGGAGTCCATTCTCCCGGGTTGTCAGTGAAGCAGCCATATACTATATATAGGGGCACCCCGTAATTACGCGATGGCCATCTCAAAACTGGCTGCAACTAATCCTATCATGTTTGGTATCAATTAAACAATTTTTTGCCCAGCACTCATAATAAATGAACTATGCATAGGATTTGTTAATAAACCATAGTCACAATGCAAGCGAAAGCTGTCCGTCAAGATCTTCCCAATCATAAAAGAAGGCACTGGTAGATTTTGATTGTAGATATAAAGATTCTTTATTGTAATACAAATTCTTAAAATTCATGATTGCCGACGCGTTTCGTCCTCATGCGGACTTCTTCAGGGCTAAAATATGTACAAATAAACAAAACAGTATTTACAACAAATACCCACAAGTAACGTACAGAAGAACCAGACAATATAGTTCCCACAAGAAAATAGGGCTCATTTCCACTTTTATGATGGCACAAACCAAGTTCTTAACAATCAAAGGAAGATCTCTAACAAGCATTCGTCTACCAAGCTCCTGGTGACCCTCTGCTTTCAGATACTCCTCGACCAGAATCCACATTTGGATTCCCACGGACACTTTCTCCTCTTCTAGCAGCGTAACTTTCCTGAAGTCCTCCATTGTGTTCGACGGCAGTTTCCGACACCAATTCACCCCATGCACCCGCTTCCCAGGTGTAGGTAACATGGGTACTAGGGTATCCACGGGTGGGGTGGCTCTCCAACCTTCTGTCTTCCATGGGATTTCTTCAGGGTACACTGGGAAGGGTCCTTATTATTTAAACACCCAACCGCGACTTACACGTAGAGTTGTGCGGAGCCCGCAGTCGTGTTCTCACAGTGCATGCGTCCTCCGTGGGTCCCTATCTACTTACCTTGGGTGGTTCCTTGGATCCCCAGCGATTCTACGTCCTCTCGGCATTGTCCTGACTCAAGTCGTGGTTCTTATACCACTTTCTTAGTATATGGTTTGGTCCCCCCGCTGGGGCCCACTGTGTATTAGTGCTATTTACTGTGATTTCTTTGCTAAAGTACTTTTTGCTTTGTGTCTATCTCCGTGTGGGAGATACTGTAACGTATTAGATAGTGTTATATAATAAATATATATTTTTTATAAATACTTGGTGTGGTTCTTTTTCATTTAAGCGATACTATAAGATTGCATTCTGGTAAAACAAGCTGCTTTACACTCCTTCAAGACTAAGCCTGAAGACTGCTCTTTACAGCTACCACTTAGAGAGCTTCTAAGGTTGTCTAAGACCTCTTAAATCACCATAAGGGTTGTCTGGGCTGGTGCAAGGTGCCCACTTACATTAGTGGACATCATATACCAGGCCAGCTTCTCACACAGCCTAAGTGCAATCAAAATCTGAGGTCTTACTTGTGTTTATTCTTCTTGTACTTTGCAGGTTCGAGTTTCCTGGAGAAGATCATCTCGACGTGCGGAGGTCTAGGCATTCAGGGAAGGACGAAGCCCCAATCAGGTAAGTGTTCACGAGGATAGCTCTGTTCAGGAGAGTTACGAAGTCAAGCAAGGCCATGTCCGTGGGGCACAGTATTTATAGCCACACCTCAAAGATGGCTGCGGGTGCACGTGGCGAGTTGAGATCTCATGAGCGAGATCTTGAGCGCCGATTGCAAAGATAATGCACACATGACTACTAAGCCACATGCTGAGTGAAGATCTAAGCAACGGTAAGCCAAATATTAGGACAACGTGTGAAATAAGAACACAAACACTTAGCATTACAAGATATAGTGTGTTCCTAAGATAGCAACCAATATGTGGGGGGCTGCAGGAAAGGAAACATAGTGACGGGCGGAAGGATCTTATCCAAAGCCTCAAAGGCACTAATGGGTTGACAGTGGCGGGAGGGAAGGGAATTCACTCATGAGAACAGCATTGGGCAATCTGGGGGACAACGAGAGAACAGGTGCACAGAGGATGTGGACTAGGTCATGACAAGTACATCAGGGGCACCCACAGATGGTTCTACATGAGCTGTCTGGGAAGCATGAATGAAGATCAGCTGCAGGCGTACAGCAGGCACCCACAGATGGTTCTACATGAGCTGCTTGGGATACTAGATCAGCTGTAGGAGTACAGCAGGGGCCCACAGATGGTTCTACATGAGCTGCTTGGGAAACATGAATGAAGATCAGCTGCAGGCGTACAGCAGGGGCACCCACAGATGGTTCTACATGAGCTGTCTGGGAAACATGAAGGAAGATCTGCTGTAGGAGTACAGCAGGCACCCACATATGGCTCTACGTCAGCTGTCTGGGAAGCATGAATGAAGATCAGCTGTATGAGTACAGCAGGGACCCACAGATGGTTCTACGTCAATTGTCTGGGAAGCATGAATGAAGATCAGCTGCAGGAGTACAGCAAGAATCCGCAAATGGTTCTACGTGAGCTGTCTGGGAAACATGAATGAAATTCAGCTGTAGGAGTACAGCAGGGGCACCCACAGATGGTTCTAGATGTATTAATGAAGATCAGCTGCAGGCGTACAGCAGGGGCACCCACAGATGGTTCTACCTGAGCTGTCTGGGAAGCATGAATGAAGATCAGCTGTAGGAGTACAGCAGGCACCCACATATGGCTCTACATGAGCTGTCTGGGAAGCATGAATGAAGATCAGCTGTAGGAGTACAGCAGGCACCCACATATGGCTCTACGTCAGCTGTCTGAGAAGCATGAATGAAGATCAGCTGCAGGAGTACAGCAAGCATCCGCAGATGGTTCTACGTGAGCTGTCTGGGAAGCATGAATGAAGATCAGCTGTAGGAGTACAGCAGGCACCCACATATGGCTCTACGTCAGTTGTCTGGGAAGCATGAATGAAGATCAGCTGCAGGAGTACAGCAAGCATCTGCAAATGGTTCTACGTGAGCTGTCTGGGAAACATGAATGAAATTCAGCTGCAGGAGTACAGCAGGGACCCACAGATGGTTCTAGGTCAGCTGCCTGGGAAGCATGAATGAAGATCAGCTGTAGGAGTACAGCAGGGGCACCCACAGATGGTTCTAGATGTATTAATGAAGATCAGCTGCAGGCATACAGCAGGGGCACCCACATATGGTTCTACATGAGCTGCTTGGGAAACATGAACGAAGATCAGCTGCAGGAGTACAGCAGGGACCCACAGATGGTTCTACATGAGCTGCTTGGGAAACATGAATGAGGTTTAGCTGCAGGAGTACAGCAGGGGCACCCACAGATGGTTTCATATGAGCTGTCTGGGAAACATGATTGAAGATCAGCTGCAGTAGTACATCAGGGGCACCCATAGATGGTTCTAGTTGTATGAAATAAGATCAGCTGCAGGAGTTCAGGAGGAAAGGCCTGCTGCAGACTCTAGATACACCGTTCATTCTCAAGTGATATTGACTGCACTCTAAAATGATCATACTTATAGGGAATTTCCAAGCTGACCACTGCTTGTGACCTCAAGGAATGAAGACAATTGTAGTTCCAGTGTTTTTCTATCGTGCATTTAGTGGAACTGTTCCAGAGCATGCAGGTTGACCGTTTTCTTTCTCTTGTGGTGGTTGTTCTCTGCATAATGTGACTCTGCACACTTTGGTATCTCCTTCTGCAGCATTTCAACTTTGAATGGCAGTTCGCCCCCCCCCCCCCAGTCGAAGTAACAGGATGCATATGACACTTCCCCTAGGAGAACCTGGTGTAGGCAGAACAAGCCACCAGGCACACTCACTCACTCACTCACTCTTTGCCATCAATCACATGCACCTCTCTCAACAAGTGAGTACAGTTTGGTTATTGTTGCTTAAGTGAACCAGTGCTAAACCAACACAACTCAAAATATTTTTTCTGCTCTGATCTATACTACTGCTTAATTTCTGAACTCTCTCTATAAGAAACAAGAATGCACATTTACTAGCATTTTGCATTGCATAGCACCAATAGGACATGCTGTGCAATGTTAACATAGCCAGAGCACCAGCTGCCAAAAATGGCCTCTCAGACACTGGTACTTGGTGTTAATGTGGATACTCGTGAAATGCTCCTTCTAGCTAGACTTTGTGGACAGCAAGTACAAGGGTGAGCGGATAGGACAGTAGCTTGTAAATTGGTGAATCTTTCAGCCAACCAGGAGTATTCTATACAAGAAATACAATACGGTGCAGAGACATAAGAGCTTCCATCTGACCTAGGATTACTCTCACCTCAGTTTCCGCCAACGTGACTGTCTAATGTGCCTTTTCCTAAATTCGGAGCACTCACCTCCCACTCAGCCTTGGCCAAGGGTTCCTGCCTCCAAATATTATGGCTCCTGTCTAACCCCAGCAGACGTCTATAGTAACACAACATGGCTCAAATGGATGTCCCCTAAGTGTCTAACTGCTAAATTTCAGAAGAAGCGAAGTGGCAGCGCATCTGGGCACTTTGCAGTTGGGTCATCACACCCTGGGGCATGCAGGGAATGACAGCATTATACACCATTAATCTTGGAACCAGGCCAAAGGAAGTTCTTCATTTAGAATTACAATGTCTGCCCCAGAACTAGAGGCCCCTTTTATCTGGGTCAATAGTCACTGGATGGCTCCAACACTGACCATAATCCATCCTTCTTCTCAGTGCATGGGTAAGAATTGAACCCGCCAAGGGCCAACTGAAGGCAGGACCATAGGGGCACCCTCTTTGACACACCTGGCCATCCATGAACATATGTGAAGTGTCTTACTAGCTTCAACATGCCTGCTCAGTATCTCTTACCTTCCTCTATGTGGAATACCCTAAATGGATATCCAACGATGACGCCCTGTAAGAAAAGTGCACCTCTAGGTCCAGGTGGCAGGGGGTCTCCAGTCCTAATTTCTGATCTTGTAGGATCTCTGTAAATTGAGTTGCAGCTCTAGAAGTGAATGTTGATCATTACTGATCTCAGTAATAATCTTTTTTTTGTGTAAAAAAACAAAACTTCATTTAAATCTGCTGTGGAAACAAGACAATATTCAAGAATTGCAATGTAATATAAATAAACAACTCAAAATGGTGAGTTAATATCATATAATCCATGGAACAAATGGAGCAGATGAAAATGGAAGCTTTTATATAGGGTTTAAAAATAACCGAGATCAAACCAAAAGCGCAATGCGTTGCTCACATATCCACCTATGGATGCTAACAAAACAGAAATTCAAATCTCATTGGAAAAGGGAAATACAACAAGTCCTGATCCTCTTTTCTTTTATAAAATTACCCTATTCCCACAAAGTATGATATGGCAATTTCACAAAAGATTTATATTGGAATGAAATAGATGTCATTCCCATATACAACAAAAGAGCTTCAGGTATGGGGAGCATTTTTCAAATGGTTTCCCATGGCATGCTCCAAAATGGATTAACAGTTTTACAAAAAAAATGACATATGATCTATTGTACGCCCTCCATCACTTTCATAATTTTGACCCAAACACTTAATAATTCTGCTGAGGCATGGGCTGCTGTACCATCATTTATAGCTTGTGAATACTCTCTGGTATTTGGAATTGTTCAGAGTCAATGTACATAGTAACAGTCAGGAAAGGTCACTCAATATAAAGTCTATTTTTGTCGTGTGAGCCAAGAGTAAACAGCATAATGTTCAGTGCCAATGTCTCAGGCTCAGACTGAAAGGCAATTCAATTATTCAGCAATTGACTCGTGGGAAACACACTTCTTCCCCTATGTTCCCACTATCTGCTGCGTTCTTTCATAATCCACAACCCATTTTCCTGATCTTCTCTCCAAAATGATATCTTCCCGATAGTTTTACCTAATAAATAACATTGGGCTAGATGTATGAAGCGTTACCAAATTGGTAATCAGTCGCAAACTGGTTACTGACTGCAAACATTGGGGCTGATTACGATGGCGGACGGACTGGAGTCCGTCCGCCATCGTGGTGGTAACCGGGACCGTCCGCAATACATGCGGTGGTTCCGCACACCAAATTATGATGCGACCGCCACCGTGGCGGATACATCTTGCATGTTAACATTGCTGTGGTTGCTGCTGACAGCAGCACCCGCCGCAATGTTGAAAATGCATGTTGTGCATTTCACTGCACTACGTGGCAGGCACCACACGGTGCCTGCCACTTAGTGCACTGAAATGTAGGGGGGTACCATGGGTACACCCCCAGTGCACAAACACCTCCCCCCAACACAAGGGGGGCCCGCAACGGGCCCCCAAAACCAATCCCTGCCAGCCTTTCAATGGCGGTTTACCCGCCACGGAAAGGCTGGCTTCCGCCAGCATCGTAATTCGGCGGACGGAGCCTGCTAGGCTCCGCCACCATTTTAAGCATGCTGACCGCTCGGACAGGCAATCGTAACAATTGCCTGTGGCGGTTCCGTGGCGGACAGTCTTTGCGACCGCTGCGGTCCGAAAGCGATTCCCACCGCCATCGTAATTCGGCGGTGGGAAAATTGCTGTCAATTGACGGAAGGATCGCCACCGCCAAGCTGGCGGTGACGATCCTTCCGCCATCGTAATCAGCCCCATTGTGTTTTCAAAGGTACAAAAGCATTAGTTGTGCTATTTTTCGGAACTGACAAGTTACCAAATTGGTATTTTAGCAACCAGAGTTTGCGAGTCACTGTTACCGATTCCCAAATACTGATTTGCAAATAGTATGTGTCAACCATTCACAAATACTGAATAGTCGCAAAATGTGGATTTAGCATGTGCAAATTACCACCAACTCTGATAAAGTGGTAACCAGGTGCAATTTATATAAAAAGGCCCAAAATGCATTCGGGTGTTCCACAAGGGTGACGCTGTACGTGATTGCACGGAGGATGCGGATTCTCAATGCCCTGCAGAGAAGGAGGAGGAGACAGGAACGGATAATCAGAGTGAGGCTGACACTCTTCCATCAAACAGAGGACAACATTTTTGATAAGTACAGGCTGAGTAGTGCAGTTATTATAGGCCTAATTGCAGAAAAAAGGCCTCAGCTTGAGAGAAACACTCTTAGAAGCAATGCCATACCCACCCATGTGCAGGTACTATGCATTGCATTGTCATGTTGCATTTGGCCATATAGATTGTTCGTTGCCTGTGTCATAGAGTCTACTTTTGCCACCAGAGACTTGTGGGAATCTTCAATGGTTGTTGCTACATGTTGAAAGACAATTGTGATGCTTCTTTCTATGCCTGTTAGTTTTTTTTGTAATAATGCACATTTGCTTGTATTGTAGGTGTTGTGCCTCCCACTTGGAGCCTTCAAGACCAGCAAACACCTGTGTGGTATCACCCTTAGCTTGTGTGGACCTTGACCTGCAATTAAACTGCCCGGCGATATTGCGATGTGGGACACAAGGACCCTCGTGCAGTTGTCTGCACCTCGCTGCGGGTTCTTCTGAGACATTTGGACTCCCTGCATTATCCAGTTACTGAATGGACATTGTTTGACTGCCATGTTCAGGACTGCTACTTTGTCTCTGGGATGATGTATGTGGCATTATAGACTCATTGCCTTCTTGACTGGACATCTATGCATCTTCCTGACCCTCTCCTTCGGACTCATGCTCTGTTTGTCACTAATGCTCTGTTTGTGCTGGAACATCTGTATAGAGATGCAATGTGTAACTATTTGTACATGAATGTTGTTATGCACACTTTTTCTTGTATAATTTACAGTACCATAGGTTTGGTTTGTGCTGTAGGTGTCCATAATGGAGTGCTACATATCGTATAATGCACTACTAGGGTAGGCCTAACACGTCTGATGGTGTATTTCTTGTATTCTATCGTAGCTAAACATTTCCCAGCCTAACATGGTTACAATGTTACCTTACACAGTACTGCAAACATGTTTTTGTGACACTGTAAGTGTATGGACCACTCTTACCTTTTGAACCAGAAGGAGCCTCTGAGGTGTCAGTGTTGCTGAGTCCAGGCACAGTTTCTCGCTCCAGTTTGGACTTAATCATTTCCTCCAGAGGAGTTGGTGGTGGCTGGGTTGAAGGTTTTCCCCCTGTTGCACAGGCCTCAGTTCTATGGGTTGACATCTTTTTTTATATGGACCTGGCTTGGAGGTCATACCACCTTTTGTGGATCTCTTCTATGGATCTCGGTGTGACTCCCACAGAGTTGATGCACTCCTGGATTTTGAGCCAGATATTCTTTTTCTGTGCCTCAGGCACAGAGAGAGATGTTTTACCAATCAAGGCATCATGATTTGCCATACACTCTTATGTGAGTATTTCCAACTTTTTCTTAGAGAATCTAAGTTTTCTCTTCCTCCCTCTAAGGTCCTTCTCCTTCTCAGGATTCTTTCTGGACATTTCCTGCTTTCCAGGGGTGGATGGCTGTGAATTCTGCAGATCCCAATTGGTCTGTTTTGGCTATCACCTGTTTCAAGGCTCTCCGGTGGTCTTATGGGCCTGCTGCTGCTCTACTTCCTGTTTGTGATGTCATCATTCACTGCCAGGTAAAAATTTGGTATTTGCAAATCGATTAGCTATATACCAATTGGCTATTTGCGATTCCTTAAATAGCGAATGCAACTCGTACCGAATCGGTAATGGCCAGTCGCTCACATTCGCACATACCAAACATCGATTCGTAAATTAGGATTCGGTAAGAATTGCAATTTACGAATCTGTATTGATGTTCTTCATACATCTAACCTGTTGTTTTCACTGTCAAACATGCCTATAAATAAGGACTGCCTTCAAGCTAAAGTATATCACAGCATGTATCTTGGAATGAAAATATCATGATTGGATTTTCATGAAACAAAAACCACCTTAGTGTGCCAGAAAGAAGTAAAGGGAAGGATTCCAGCGGCCAGAAGTACTACACGTGTGTGCAGTTGCATACACTCCAAATCGACTATTACGACCCCAACGATGGATTTTCTAATGTACGAATCACATTTTAGGAGTCAGTAAAGTTATATTGACTCCTAAAGTTGAATTGCAAATGGATACCAATTCAGTATTTGGAAGGGGTGTTTTTGAGGCATCCAAATACTGAATCGGTATGTGATGTATCAATGTTTTGCGTCTGAAATCTCGGTAAACCATTTGCAAAGGGGAAAGTGTCCTCACAAAAAAGGAAGAGTTCCCCCTTGAACCCTTTCCTCATTGTGAATGTAAAATAGTTTGTTGGAGAATAGGCACTGAGAGGTCCAGGGGGCTAATGCCAACTCTCAAGCAAACTTTTTTTGAAAAAAAGAACTTTCTTTTTTTAATGCAGACCTGTTTTGTTTAAGGACAATGGGCAGCAAAAAAAGAAAAAAATAGTTACTTTATATAAAAGGCGATCTTAAATATGGTTGTCGGATGACCCTAGCAGGCCACCATTACTGTGATGGCCACCAATTAGAGTGAGTTTCAATTTGTGACCAACCTCATTAATATTCACGAGGTCGGTCAGATTATGACCCCTCCAGTTTGGAATTTTATGAACCAACCTATTAATAGAGAGGTCAGCTTGTAAAATCCAATACAGGTCACAAAAATACTGGTCGCAAATTGTAATCAGTTTTTTGTTACCAGTATTTAGGAAATCTGCTCATAAACTGTTTTTTGTTACCAGTATTTAGGAAATCTGCTCATAAACTGGCTAGCTGTTTATTGTAAATATATATTACTGTGAAGCAATTGATATTCCAGTCTGTGAAAACTAGATTTACTGGGAGACATGATACTGCAATATCATTCACAATCTGAAAGCATCACTGGATCATACAAGTGGTAAAAAAGTGTTATACAAATTCACTTAACAAAACATAACACATTGACCTGTATCCAGGGATCCAATTTCCTTTATTATGCCATTTACATGCAGGTAACAGTGGATTTCTAGAAGTGTCCCTGCTGATGAAGCATCACTCATACATTGTTGATGTATCCAGTACCTAATTTGTGTTGATGGTTGTGACTCAAGCACTTATTTCTCATGACCAGGACTCATTGCCACCTCACACACTGTCCTGGTCCCTATATCCTCCTGCCTTAATTCACAGAGCACCAGAAGACATTTGAGCAGTCCTTTTTTATCTCCTCAATTGCCCACAAAAATAGAAGCAGGACAACCAATAGGTATACTTTACTATTTCTTGAATTGGTAGCAGTTATTCTTTTTCAACAAATCGTGATGGGAATTCGAGAAGAGCTGTAGTTCTTCCTCCTGAATGGTGTGCACACTGCTCTCTTACCAGGCAGCCACATGGAGAGCTGGGACGATATTTGAGGGCCTGACCTGATTAACAAAAGAGGAGGTTAGGCCCTTCCACCCAGCCCGCATCCCACACTCTTTCCTTGCTCAGCATCCTGAGAAATAATGTGGGTACCGGCACTTATGATTTTAGTCATACTGAAGCTAATTGCCTGCCACCTTATAAAGACAATGAATTGCAAATTAATTTTGCTCCTGGTCCAAAGAGTTGTTGCAGCTCACTTTTATTGTATTGTTGTTGCATTTGTGTGGCAGCACACACCTGTGACGTTGTCTTGAATATTTTTTGTAAGTACTTAGCATCTTTATGCAGCTGATTCCTCCACTGTAGAAGTGGACAAGTGGACATTGTCTTGCATTCGTTCTGCTGAAAAAAGAGTTATCTGTTTGTAACAGCTAGGTTTAAGAGCCTTCTTGAACTCCAGGTGATCCTCAAGGTTCTTTAAATTTGACGTCAGCGAATTCCAGAATTTGGTTGTCTGAAGAGAGTAAGGACTACCACCAGTGTGCAATTTATTGGCGAGGGTGGGGGGCAGAAAGAAGCAGATCCCCCTCTGAGTGTATCACTGCAGTTTCATTTGGATGAGCAAGAAATCATCATTTTGATAAGAAATGCTGTGAATAGCAAGAGAACCATATTACAAAAGGTCATAAACCAATTGTAAGGATGAAAAGGACATTTTGTTAGATGCATGATCAGTGGTAATTCAGAGACAAAATAAAGAACAGACAAACAATTAAACACACATCTACACATTTACATTCCTGCATATGCTGCCAGAAGAATGCAGAAAAACCAGTCCCCGCAGTAGTAACATCTAGATTGGACTATGCGAATTGTCTTTATCTTGGCCTGCCAAAATATCTAATTAGACGTCTTCAGATGGTTCAAAATGCGGCTGCGAGACTGATTAGGCGGGTCCCTTTCCGCGAACATGTCTCTCCGCATTTAAAGGAGCTCCACACCGAATCATTTACCATACTAGGTGACTTTAATTTCCATTTGGAAGCTAACAACAATCCGGACACCTTCAGTTTACTAGATAAACTAGCTAGTTTTGGATTAAACCAAATTGTCTGTGAGCCCACACATCTAGCAGGACATACACTAGATGGTATCTTCACCAATAACTCTCTTATACAAGTTAAGACTGTCTGTCCTTTACCCTGGTCCGACCACTCTGCGGTGCATTTCACCATCACGCCAGCAAATTTAAACGGTGGTCGTAGGAATAGACCTTCGACCGTTAAATATCGTGCCTGGAAGTCAGTCAGCAAAAATGATTTAATGTCAGCACTAAGTGAAAGGCCTTCAATTCCTACTGATCCTAATCAAGCTGCCACAGTCTTTCATAACTGGCTTAATAGAGCAGCTAATATTGCTGCACCAGAAGTGACGATGCGCTCTTGACGAAATAAGGCCTTGTCCCCCTGGTACTCTGCAGATCTCAAACTAGCTAAAATTAAGTGCAGGCAAAAAGAACGTATCTGGAGATCTCAATACAGCATCGCACAAAGGAAAGCCTATTGTGCTGCCCTAGAAGAATACAAAACGGCAATTATACAGGCTAAAACAGCCTACTTCACCACCAAAATCCAGGAGGCCACAAATTCACCAAAAGAACTGTTTCAAACGGTCTCTGCATTATTAAAGTGTCCGCAGGACACTACGTTCACACCAGATCAAAAGTTTGTAGACAAGATGGCAGGCTTTTTTCAAAGCAAGGTCCAATCTGTATATAATCACCTCCTAAAATCGGCTAAGGATATAGCGAGTAATGACTCAGCCCAGCCTGAGGACAAGGTCTCTTATTGCGGCCTATCGCATTTCCCACTGCTGGGAGAGGAGAAAGTGGCTGACCTGTTGGTAAAAATCAAATCTGGTTCCCCTCTAGACCCTTGCCCTCCGCATATACTACATCTGGCTCCAGGTGAGATAAGTATCCCACTATCCCCCATATTAAACCAAAGTATAGCCTCAGGAGTATTCCCAACGATCTGGAAAAAAGCCTGTATTCGCCCTCTCCTAAAAAAACCCAGGCTGGATCCCCTAGACGAGAAAAACTACCGTCCCATCTCCTGTCTGCCTCTACCTGCAAAAGTCCTCGAGAAGGCTATGAACTCAGAACTAACATCATATCTAGAGACCAATAACATCCTGGACACTACTCAACATGGCTTTAGATCATTACACTCTACTGAGACAGCCTTGATTATGGCAGTAGAGGAAATACGTAAGGTGATGGATGGTGGAGGAAGGGCTGTATTGGTCCTGCTTGATCTAACAGCAGCCTTCGATACCGTGAACCACGTGGTATTAATACGAAGGCTACAGGATGTAGGTATCAGTGGTACAGCTCTTGCCCTCCTCTCTTCCTTTCTATTGTCTAGGGAACAAGTGATTCTTTGGGATGGATATCGGTCCGAGGAATTCACACTCCCCGGCGGAGTCCCACAAGGCTCGGCCTTATCCCCTACGCTCTTCAATATATATGTAGCCCCTCTGGCTAGACTAATAAAAAGTTACGGCTTTACGCTGGTGTCATACGCTGATGACACGCAGCTTATAGTGTTGGTAACACAGTCAGTGGATGCTATGGCAGCCCAATTCTGCAAATGTATCTCCGCCCTGATGACCTGGATGAACGCCAATTTCTTAAAGCTGAACGTAGATAAAACCGAGGTGATAGAGTTTGGCCAGAAAATCTCGGTCTGGAACCAATTATGGTGGCCAACTGCAGCTGGTACCTGTCCGGCTCCGGTCAATAAAGCCAGGAACCTCGGTCTTATGGTAGACAAAGACCTCTCCTGGGCTCCTCAGATCAACCAAGTCTCATCAGCTTGCTTCTTTATGCTAAAAGGCCTGAGGAAGATTCTTCCATTTATTCCGCTTTCCTTGAGGAAAACAGTGGTAGTAGCCACGATTCTATCTAGAATTGACTATTGTAATGCTCTCTATCTAGGAGCAGGTGCTGCTCAATTCTCCAAACTACAGTCAATTCAGAACGCGGCAGCTAGAGTACTGCTCAAACTACCCAAACATCACCCTACATCGACCAGTATAAAACAACTTCACTGGCTCCCAGTGCGGCGACATGTTGATTTTAAGACTCTATGCCTGGTGCACAAAGCCCTGTTTGGTGGTGGGGCCAAGGATGTGCAATCCTTGTTTTCCCGATATGTACCATCACGATCTTTAAGATCAGCCTCCCTTGGTCTGGTACAACTCCCAAAGATAAAGAGAGCAAGGTGTGGAGGTAAACACTTTTCTTTTTTAGCATCCAAACTCTGGAACTCATTGCCCACACACCTGAGATTTCTGCCAAACAGATCTGCCTTCAGGAAGGAAATTAAAACATGGCTCTTTTCCCAACCCTGAACATGTCGGCTACTGTTTTTGCATATCACCTAGCGCCAAGACGCCTCGGCAGTAGTGCGCTCTACAAATACCTTCAGTCAGTCAGTCCACTGGCTACCAGTGGCCAAAAGAATTGAGTTCAAGGCCCTGACGCTGGCTTTCCGAGCCACACATGGAAAATGCCCCAACAACCTAAAACAAAGATTACGCAGTTTTAAGCAGTCCAGATCATTAAGATCCAACTCTCAAATGCTTCTCTGCACACCTCGTTTTAAGAAGGCTCGCATGGGGGGCAGATCCTTCACGGTCGGGGTGGCCAAATTATGGAACGCCTTGCCAAATGATTTCCGCAATATTGACACAGAATCCCTTTTCAGGAAACTGGTTAAGACCTGGCTCTTTAGGGCAGAATAATTGGGCCGGGGGCCTTGCCATCCACGCACTACTAATCGCTTTAGCGCCGGGACACCTCTGTTTGAGGTAGCTGTTGCGCTCTATAAGTGTCTGTAGTATTATTATTATTATTATTAGGGGATAGTGGGAAGGCGTGGGCATACAGGAGTAAGCGGGCAATGATTAGTTGAGACCATTTTCAAGCATAAGTAGGATAAACTTATGCCAATTTTGCAAGCAGGAAGAAAGGAGATTAAGCATAATTCAACTGGTAGTCAGTTCCACAGATACGGGTGGAGTAATTTAAATCAATGTAATTGTGATGCAGCACAGGTGGTTTTAGGGGAACAAGTGGATTTAAGCTAGACTAGTCAAGGTTGCATGAAGGCTCAGATGCTACTATTCAAAATGGATAATTGTGGGTGGTATATGCTGCTGATTAGCAGCCAATTTCATGACCATTGTAGGATTTATTAATGTGCCTAGAAAATGTTCAAAGGGTACTTGTGGAAAAATCACAACTTTGTTCAGTGGAAGGCATGAGTAATGAGGAAGGTCAGCAAGTGACTGTTGCAATAATATAACTTGATCAGGAAGTGCACCAGGAATATTGTTTTTTACATTTGAAAGCAGTCCTGGGAGGAGATTTTGTGCTATAAAGTACTTGGCACCAGGCCACAGTTGTAGTGGAAGTGATGAAGTATTCTAGGCTTGTGGGTGGGTTGAAATAGTCAAACGGTTTCAAGCCAAAGGTGTAGGCATGGGAGTGTCAATGGAAACTAAAACAGGAATCAGAATATGTCCTTGTGTCTGCTTTAGAAGAGAAAGGAAGTAGATGCTTTCTGCCTTCAAAGTGTTTAGCATAAGGTAACAGTTAACTAGCCAGTGACAAACAGGTGGAAAGCAACTGGCAGCTTTTTATAGGACCACAAAGTGTAGGTTGCAAAAGAGAAGAATATTTGTGTATCACCTACACGCAGATGATAAGAGAAACCGAAGAATAAGATGATGTCTCCAAAGAATGTACTGTAAAGAGAGAAAAAGAGGGAGCCCCTTACAGAGCTATGAAGAACATTGATAAGTCATGAGGTAGGAACAGAGAGTGGTGAATATCCTAAGATGGAGAAGGATCAATCAGAGAGCCCGAAGGTAAGCTAGTTGAGCGTTTCTTCAATAATGCCATGGAGTAGCGAATGTAGGTAACAGAGTTGGGTGGTTGACTGTATTAAATGAAGCAGAAAGGTCAGAGAGTATTAATAATACAGTTTTCTGTGGTGATCAGAAGTAATGAAGTTGTTAATATAGCAAATATAGCAAAGTGCAGTATCACTGAAGCGTAAGAGGTTAATAAAGTTATTTGAGGTGACACTTGAGAGGAGGTTAGTTAAGAACAAGGCGTACCATGATCTTAGAGAACAATCAGATCTGTGTAACTGGACAATGGTTCACTGGATTTGATGAGTAAGCAGTGGGATTCTTGAGTAGGGGTAGGACAACAGAAGATTTTAAGCATTGAGGATAAGCACCAGTGAAGAGAGAATGGTTGGAAAATGATGTCGGAGAGGATATGATACATGTTGGGAGTATTAGAGGTTTGATAATTTAGTGGCAGAAAGAAGGATAGTGCACAAAAAAGTTGGTATTATTAACTATAGGACTGAGCTCTACGAGGAGATGACATGGTGATGGCAGATAGCGTGGATTGAGTAATAAACATGGGAGGTGGTGAGTTTGATGCAGGTGCTGATAAGAGTGAATCCATGTCAGCTGTAAGGTTCATGATTTTGGAGGCGAAATATGCTGCAAAATCTGATGCCCAGGCGAGACAGAAGGCCTGATTCACACAGGTATCTTACACTTTTAAGTAATTTAGACTTTTGAGTATGTATATTACTTTTTGCTTATTCACAAAATCCAAGTGCAAGTTGCTACTACAAAAAAGGTCCAGCACCACACATGGTCAACCACTTGTACGGCAGCACCCTCCCATATAAATTAATGGAGGTAGGGGATGAAAAGAATAACCCGTAGGAAATAATGTTAAATTAAATTAAATAATTTAAAATTGTTACAAATATAAATACATTATAATTTATTTTTAGAAATGCTTGAAATTAATTGGATTTTAATACAAATTATTATTGCATTATACTATTAATTCAAAATAGGGTATTAAAATGTTTTATAATTAAAAAATAAATATGTACTCTTTTTATACATTTTGTTAACATTAAATTATACCTTTTTTACTTTTTACTATTTTAAATAATTTAATTTAATGTGACATTATTTCCCATGGGGTTTTATTTTAATTTCCTACCTCCATTATTTTCTGTGGGAGGGTGTTGCAGTAGCAGTGGTTGCCCATGTGTGGTGCTGACTTACTTCTGTTTTTTTTTGTAGTAACTTACACTATGATTTTGTGAATGAGCAAAAGTAATAAACTTACTCAGAAGTGTAAATTACTCAAAAATGTAAGTTACCTTTGTGAATCAAGCCCTGGGTGGGTGGGGAGAGAAGGTTGTTGATATCACAAACAAATCATGGATGGCCCTTGAGGAGGGAAGGAATATCAGATGTTTCTTCAGGCAGGCCTCCCATTTAAGCTTAAAGTGGCCGGGCGTTCCTTTTCATCAGTATGTGTTTAGGAATATTTAATAAAAGGACGCCCGCCAGCCACTTTAAGGACAACGTAATTTATCAGGGTGAGGCCACTCTTAGCTGAAACGGGAGGCCTGCCTGAGGAAATTCTTTGAAGGCTTACTGAATTGGCCAGGGTTTGCTGGGGTACTTTGTAACCCCTGCACATGCCTGTATGGGATTAATGTTGCGTTTATGGAGTGAAAATAGTAACAGCAGGTAAGACTAAATTACATTGAATACAATGTGGCTGGGTTTTTTCCTTCCTCCAACATTGCGCAGAACATAGACTCTGCCCTACATGAATTGAATTCTTTGAGGCAACGACAAGGACATGTACTGGTACAATTAATGGGAAATATAACTATGCTAAATATATGATATGGAGCATACAGGGGAGTACATACTGAGCAACCACAATGCATTATGGATACTGTGGTCTTGAACATCCGTATTCACTTTTTATTTGGACAGAATAACTATGCATGATAACATCTGCCAATGTGTGCTGGTATTTCAGTAATTACAACAGTGAATGCAGCGAACGATAACGGGTAACCACAATATTTTACATCAATCAGTGATTGCATTGAAATGATTTATGTGACTGACCCAATCCTTTGAAAGTCTGTTCTTTATGTTCTTGAAGATCTTGTTAAAAAACATGTGCAAATGATTTACTCAGCATTTCCATATGATGAAGACCTGAAGAGGTCCAAAAATCGTCATTGAGACTTGCTTCTTAAACTCTGCGATAAATAAAATCTTTTTTTACCCGAAACCAGCTGGTGGACTGGTGTTACACTTTCGTATGGAGGAAAGTGTGTTTGCTTTGGAATATATATATAGTCCAGTTGGTAGTTATAGTTAGGACCATGTTTCCATAGAAAAAGCATTTTTTGACTTGTCTATATCTCCACTTCGTTTGACGAATCTTCATAAAATTTTTAAAAAATTTCATAGTGAGACTTGTTGTGCATGGAAAGTTTCAGGGTGATCCGTCAAGCAGGGGCCGAGAAAATGGGGTGTAAAAGAAGTGCATTTTCCCATGTTAATTCCCATAGGACCTTTGAACATGACTACAGCCTGAACCGCTAAATAGAATTACACCAAATTTGGCAGAAAGCTATTTTTTGGTCTGCAGATTGTGCTTTTTTGTTATTTGGTGGAAATCCATTTAATAGTTGTTGAGAAATGTAAGGAAATACATATAGTGATATCTGAGGCCGTAACGACTTCACGAAAAATAACGAGCACATGCAGGGAAATACAGAGCTCTGATTAGCTGCCAACACTTCAACCAGGAAGTGTTGGCAATAATCTTTGGACTTGGCTTCAGCCGAGTGCCAACAAATTTTTTTTAAAAAGGAAATGGGGGCAGGGTATGGATACCCTAACCCCATAGAGTTGGTCCTGGTTTCCCAGAGGGACCCTGATAGACCAAAAAATATATATATATTTTTTTTAATTTAAATAAAGTGAAATCGCGATATTCACGCATTCACAGAAAAAAAAAGAAAACAAGCGCCTGCTCCCGCTTTTGTTTTCAATTAACCCCCAGGTAGGCCAAGCCCAGGAGGAATGCCAGTGAAATAGAAGGGGGGGCACATGGGGCTCCTTCCTAGGGCTTATGAAAGCCCTGGGGACTGCCACCTTCCCGAGGCATTGGTTTTCATGTATGCGAGGGGTGCCCATGCGGCACCCCTTGCCCCTGGAACTGCCACCTCCCCAGGGCAAATGTTTATAAACTAATGGGCCCACCGCTGCCCCAGGGACCACAACCTCCCCGGGGCACTTAACAATATGCATGCGAGTGGGCCCGCTTAGCCCGCCCGCATCCCGGGGAACGCCACCTCACCAGGGCAAATCATAACAAAATAATGCTGGGGAGCCCCCGAAGCCCCTCTGCAGTCCCATGGAGTGCCAATTCCCCAGGTCTAAACTTAAAATTAATGCGGAGGGCCATACGGCCTCCCCTGCAGCCCCAGGTACTGCCATGTCCCCAGAGCTAAATACATGAATGTAGGGGGTCAGTCGCGGGCCCCCTGCCCCAGTGATGACCACCTCCCTGGGCTAACTTCTATGGTGGAAGGGGGCCGCGTAGGCCCCTTTGTGAAGCCATTTATGGCCCTGGGGACTGCCCCCCCCAGAAAAGGCTCCTGCTAATTCCTGAGGTGCCCACCCTCGGGAGGTAGCTGTTTGATTTTGCTTGTTGGGAGCTGACAGCTCCCACCAAGCAAAAGCAAACATAACTCTGCTTTCTGCAAGCCAGAGCTTTGAAAAAAACTCCAGCTTGCAGAAAGTGGAGTTTTCATCTGTTTCCCTGCACACAAATATGTGTGCAGGTAAACAAATGAAACATTTGCTCTGACAGACAGGAAGTTGCCTTTCAGCAGCTCCCTGTCTGTCAAAGCAATGCTGGCTCCCGTAGGAGGTAGGGAGCCGGCAGGGTCTGCAGGGGCCATGAGGCTCCCACCACGGTCCCCAACAACAGTCACTGGGTGCCCTGCGGGCACCCACAATAAAGAGGCCTGAGGAGGGGGGCTGTGCGCCCCCCCTCCCTGAATAAAAATAAAATTTAAGAAAAGGCTGGCCCCCGGGGGAAGCCGTTGGAGGCCCTACCCCCTTTTTCAACGACTCTGCAATGGGGCCTCTTGGCGCACAACTGGTTGGGGGATGATGTCCCCTTGGCTGTTGAGGGTCCTTAGGTGCCAACAACCCTCCTGTTATCTTCAGTAAGTCCCAGACCATGGGATTGCTGAGAGCTCATTCCAGGCCTGCCCCCTTTCTCCACCACTCTGCAAACTCATCTCCTGGTGCACTACTGGTTTGGGGATGAAGTCTCCTTTGATGCTGAGGGTCCTTGGGGGCCAAGAACCCCCCTTTTACCTCCAGTAGGTCCCACACAGAGGGATTGCTGAGAGCTCGTAGGAGGACCCACCCCCTTTCTCCACCACCCTGCAAACATGCATCCTGGTGCACTACTGGTTGGGGTATGGAGTCCCCTTGGCTGCAGAGGGCCCTTGAGGGCCAACAAGGCCTCCTGTTACCTCCAGTAAGTCCCAAACAGCTGGTTTACTGAGACGCCTTCGGCTGCCACGCCCTCTTCCTCCACCACTCTGCGAACGTGCTTACTGGCGCACTGCTGGTTGGGGGATGTATGGGTGTATGCCTGAGTGTATTATAGCGTGCATTAGTGTTTGGCTGGGTGGGTCAGTGCCTATATTGGTGTGTGCCTGGGTGTGTCAGTGTCTACATTGGTCTATGCCTGGATGTGTCAGTGTATGTGTCAGTTAGTGCCTAAGTGTGCTATTGGAGATATTAGTGTTTGGCTGGGTGTGCCAGTGTCTGCATTGTTCTATGCCTGGGTGTGTCAGTCTATGCATCGATGTATGCCTGGGAGTGTCAGTGAGTGCATCAGCGTGTGCCTAGGTGTGTCACTGTCTGCATTGCCATATGCTTAGCTGTGTCAGTTTATGCATCGGTGTGTGCCTAGTTGTGTCAGTGTATTAATCAGTGTCTGCCTGGGTGTGCGAGCATATGCATTAGTGTATGACTGGGTGTGTTAGTGTCTGCATTGATTTTTGTCTTGGTGCATCAGTGTATGCATTTGTATGTCCTTGGGTGAGTCAGTGTATGCATATGTGTGTGCCTGGGTATGTTATTGGTTGCATTAATGTTTGACTGGGTTTATTAGTGTCTGTATTGGTGTATGATAGGGTTTGAAACTGGCTGTATCAGTAATGGTATGGGTGTTTGAAAAACTGTATCAGTGTTTAGCTGAATGTGTAAGTGGCTCTATCAATATGTGACTGGGAGTGTCATTGCTTCTATGAGTATGTGCCTAAGTGTGTCACTTATTATATCAGAGTGTGGATGGGTGTATCAGTAGTTGTAGCAGTGTGTGTCTGGGTATGTCAGTGGCTGTATGGTTGAATGAGTTGGTGTATGAGTGACTGTATGGTTCAGTGAATGGGTATATGAGTGGCTGCATGGGAGAGTAACTGGGTGTGGAAATGGCTGTCTATGTGTGTCCCTGGGTTTGTCAGATGTTGTATCAGTGTAAGCCTGGGTCTGTCAGTGACCGTATTGGTGAGTGCCTGGGCGAGTCAGTAAATGTATTGATCTGTACATCGATGTGTTAGTCTCTGTGAGGCTTTAGTTGTGTTTGGCTCGGTGTTTAAGCAGCTGTTTTGTTGTGTGTGGGTTTGTGAATGGGTGTATCAGTATATACATAGGTGTATGAGTGTCTGTATTAGTGTGGGTCTTGGTGTGTGAGTGACTGTATCAGTGTATGTGAGTGGGTGTGTGATTGGCTGTATGGGTGTATTAGTCTATGTACGTAGGTTTCTGCATGTGTAAAATCGTGTGTGGCTGACTGTATGGGATTTTTAGTGGGCGTGTGAGTGCATGTGTGGGTGTGTCAGTACCTGTGTGAATGACTGTACAGATGTGTGAGTTCATGTATGAGTACCTGTATGGGTGTGTTTGTGACCTAAAACTTAAATTAAAGTAAACATTTTTAAAACTTTGCGAGTACATTTTATTAACACATTTCCAAACAATTCAAACTAAACAATTAACAAATAAACATAACCTAACTTATGTAACAATTTACAAATACACTCTTGTACAACCAGAAACAAAAGAAAGTGATGGCTGGAAGCACTTTACCATACCTTCAGGGGAAAAGAAGGTTACCGCTAAACATGTGCAGCGTAATATTTTTGGCAAGCAGTTATTCAGAGGTAATTGGACAGAATATCGAGTCACATAAATATTGAGTTGGAAATATTGTGACATATAAATATCATTTTATAAAAATATTGTTGTAACAAATATCGATTTTTTAAAGTTAAGTATTAGCATTATTAATAATATCGATGTTGTTAAAATTGTTGTCAATAATATCTGTTTTGTTAATGTTTTCAATAATATAGTTGTAATAAATATAGTTTTTAGTTATTTTGATGTATTTTAGTTAATATTTTCATTGTATATGTTATATATTGTTTGTAAAATTGTTGTTAATATTTTTAAATATACTTTGTAATTTTAAGTTATTTATAAATTTTAATTTAATTGTTAATAGTAATTTATAGTGTCTTAGCGGATTGTGAGACTTTCAGGGGTATAGAGTGGAAGGTTAATTAAGTATAATTAATATTAATTATTTAATTGATAATTAATTATTTAAATTGTGTAATTATTACATTTTTTTGTCATATTTCATGAGTGGATTGTTTGGGTTGTAGAGATATAGGGTGGGAAGTTAATTAAGTATAATTAATTAACAATTCATTTTTAATTATTAATTATTTAATTGATAATTAATTATTTAAATTGTGTAACTAATATATTTTTGGTTATATTTTAGGTGCAGGTTGTTGCGCTTGTAGGGGTATAGGGTGGGAAATCAATTAAGTATAATTAATTAATAATTAAATTTGAATTATTAAGGCCCTGATTATGAGTTTGGCCGTCTTCCTCTAGTACTGCCACCGCGGCGGTCCCAGGAAGACTGCCAAGCCTGTGGCGAACCCGTTCGACGGATTCCGAGTTGAATCCAGGGCTAGCGGTGTGGCAGCGGTAGTGTTGCCGTGACACCGCCTACAGCATGTTTATGCACGGTGTGGCATGCACCATGCCACACAGTGCACGCATGACCATGCACTTTTGAGGGGGCATATTATGTGCCCCCTGCATCCACCCCATGTGCAGATTTGCCCGGGGGCCCTGTTGGGGGCCCCTTTCCATTCCTTTCTGCCAAGCATGTCATGGCAGGGTCCCTGTCATAAAATGCTTGGTGGAAGGCAGGTCGGAATCTGCTGAGCGGTGCCAACATCAGCACCCCACTGCAATTCCCACCTTCTTTCCCCACTGCTGCCGCCGCGGGATCTTGGCGGTGCCGGCGGTCTTGTGGCGGTCCTACCACCACCATCGTAATACGGCGGTCAGACAGCCGGGGTGGTGGCGGTTGGACCTTGAGTACGGCGTCCCAGGACTGCCGTAATTGTAATAAGGCCCTAATTATTTAATTGATAAGTCATTATTTAAATTGTGTAAATAATATTTTTTTGTCATACTTTAGGTGTGAGTTGTTGGGTTTGTAGGGGTAGAGGGTGGGAGGGTAATTAAGTATAATTAATTAATAATACATGTTTACATAATGCTAATTATTAAAGTGATAATTACTTATTTAAATTGTGCAATTATCATATTTTAGGTGTGGGTTTGGTTTGTAGGGGTCAAGGGTGGGAGGTTAATTAAGCAATAACTAATTATAATACAAATTATACATGTTATGAATATCTTTAATAATTCATAATTATGTAAATTGTTTAATAATTATGTTTTTATGTTATATATTAGTTGCATGTTTTTGCATTTGTAGGGGAATATGGTGAGAATTTAAATAATAATTAATTAACAATTAATTATTCAGTTATTAATAATTATTTTATTTATTAGTTAATATGGTAATTGTTTTCTACTTTTTTATTTTAATTATATTTTAATTCTGTGCTGCTAGGTTTGTTGAAGTATAGTGTGCCAATTTAATTAAATAATCAATTATTACTATTTTTATTTGATAATAATACGATTGTTAATAGGTATGGACATTGTTTAATTATTTTATTAATTTATATATATAATTTTTTTATATGAGTAGTTTTATATTTTGGGTGAATAAATGTAGTTATTAAAATATGTTATTTGTTCGAAGTGAACTATTTTCTTTACTGTTGTACAGACTAGAGTGGGAATAATACATTTTCCCTCTCCGGAGCCCAACACTTTCCCTACTGTTGCGTAGACTGGAGTGAGAATAGTAAATTTTCCCCTCCAGAGTCCAACGCTTTCCCTACTGTTGTGTATATTGGAGTGGGAATAGTAAATTTTACCCCTTCGGACTCCAACGCTTTCCCTACTGTTGTGTCGACTGGACTGTGAATCAGCCGCGGCCCATGCAGGTAAGGTGGGGCGGTGGGAGGTGAGGATTCCAAAGGACGATGATGAGGGAAAATTAAATAAATAATAAATTTTCCCTCGTCATCGTCCATCGAAATCCGCCCCACCTGGCCCCACCGCCCCACTGCTCTTACCTGCATGGGGCGCGGCTGCTGTGAATAGTAAAATTTCCCCATCTGGAGTCCAATGCTTTCCCTACTGTTGCACAGACTGTAGTGGGAATAGCACATTTTCCCCCTTCCAGAGTCCTATGCTTTCCCTATTGTTGCGCACACTTGAGTGGGAAAAGTAAATTTTCTCCCTCATGAGTCCAACATTTTCGCTACTGTTGTGCAGACTGGAGTGGGAATAGTACATTTTCCCCCTCCAGAGTCCAATGCTTTCCCTACTTTTGCACAGACTGGAGTAGGAATAGTAAATGTTTCCCCTTCGTAGTCCAACACTTTCCCTACTGTTGCATAGACTGGAGTGGGAATAGTAACTTTTTTCCCTCCGGAGTCCAGCGCTTTCTGTACTGTTACGCAGGCTGGAGTGGGAATAGTAAATAGTAAATTGTGTATATATATATTTTATAGTAGTAAATTAAAAAATTCATGTTATAATGTAAACTATAGTTTTTAATAATAGTTTTTTGTTATATATATGTATATATAAACAAATAAATATATATATATTTACGTGTGTATTTTTATGTAAGTATATATCTATATATATTATTAAATGTTATTTACATTTATTTAGTTTACATTATATTAATGTTGTATATTAAAATATTTTATATTTACTATGTTAAACTATATATATATATCGACCGCGATCAAGACCTTGGTGGTCATATAGATTGTACAAAAATCCCGGAATTGCATGCAAATAAATTTTATTAACAGACTGCAATACAATTGAAACTAAACAATTAACAAATAACATTTCGTAACTTATTTAACTATTTACAAAAATTACAATGTTACTAGCACCAGATCCAGGCAAAGTACGGAAATATTCTAATTTTTAAGGACACTTATTGGCGTGTCTATCCAGTAGAGTGTCCAAAAGACATTCTAAATGTGTATGAAACAATACTGATACAATCTATATACCCTTTTCATGCAATAGTTCGTATGGAAACAAAAACTGAGAAAATGCCACTCACTGCACTTCAGAAAGGCCTTACAAGTAGAGGTGTGTATTTAATTTTAAATTTTAAATGAAATATTGAAACTGTTGCTGTAGAGAGAGATTTGAAAGAACAGGTTGTTATTCCCGTGAATGGTGTGCCAACAAAAAACAAATAAAATCTGGTAGCGACTAGTTGATGTGAATAAGGTGAATAAGGCGAAGAAACCTCATTTCTATCTTAAAGAAAATAATGTGTAGTATAAATATGTAGATGTTGGCACACATAGACGTTGCATGGAGAAAGAAAGGTTGCCTTCAAGTGGACAGTTTGAGAAAGTAGATTGAAGTACATCCAAACAAACATATGAGCACTACAGTATCCATCTGCTGCATTCAAAAGAGTTTATATGAGATGCCATTGAACTATATCAGATGGCAATCACGTGTAAGGGTGATGAGGGGTCTTAGGGTTCATGGATGGGCAGAGTTTAGGGCTACTGAGTGCTTTTAAGGTTTAATTATGCTGCAGTGGTGAAGAGTTTTTACTGTTCAGGATGGGGTGGAGTTTATGGTGGTGAGGGGTTTTAAAGATTCAGGAATGGGTGGAGTTTAGATGTAGAAATGGATATTTAGGGTTCAATGATGAGTAGTTTAGAGTGATAGTTCTTATAGGCCATGGATGGCTAGTGTTTAAGGGTGGGGAGGGTATTTTACTGTTCAGGGATGGGTGGAGTTTGGGTGTGCTGAGGTGTTTTAAGAGGTATGGGATGGGTGGGGTTTAGTTTTAGAAAGGGGTTTTCAAGGTTCAGGAAGATTGTACTGCAAGGACCCTACATTTCGACTAAATATTCCATATGTATATCATCTCATATTTGAAAGTGATTTTTCTGCACTATCATATACTATTAACCTTATTCTAAAGACAGAAGTTAATCTAGAAAACATGTCTGCAAAAGACTTTCTTCACAAAATTCATGGAAAAGATGAGAAGCTTGAGCACAATTTGATAAAGGCATGCCAATGGGGAACAGTCGGAACACCACGATCTAAACCATAAGTGTTCCGACTCTGCAAGCCCTGCCACGCATGCCTTAACCACGCATGTGCCTTAATCAAGCATGTGTGTGGTTAAGGCATTGCACTGTAGGTTTTGCGGATGGACGGAAGCAGGGAGAGATCTGCGGTGAGGTAAGTGGAGCTGGGGGTGAGTCAGGGTACTTTTGTGGGTTGGGAGGTCAGGGTTTGTGTTGTGTGGCTGGGGGTGGATTGGGGTTGTTATAAGTGGGGCTGGGGGGTGGGTCGGGGTTGTTTTGTGGGCTGTGGGTCGGGGTTGTTTTGTGGGCTGAGGGTGGGTCGGGAATGTTTTGTGAGCTGGGGGTGGGTCGGGAATGTTTTGTGGGCTGGGGAATGGGTTGGGCAGTCTAGCTCCGGACGGACAGAAGTAGGAAGCAGGGAGAGATCTACGGTGAGGTAAGTGGGGCTGGGGCGTGGGTCGGGGTACTTTTGTGGGATGGGGGTTGTGTTGTGCGATGGGGGTGAGTCGTGGTTGTTTTAAGTGGGGCTGGGGGGTCGGTCGGGGGGTAGTTTTGTGGGCTTGGGGATGGGTCAGGGGTAGTTTGGTGGGCTGGGGGGTTGGTCGAGGGTAGTTTTGTGGGCGGGGGTCGGGGTAGTTTTCTTGGCTGGGGTGAGTCGAGGGTAGTTTTCTGGGCGGGAGGGTGGGTCGGGGGTAGTTTTCTGGGCTGGAGGTGGGGCTAGTTTTCAGGGTTGGGGGGTAGGGGTAGTTTTCAAGGCTGGGGGCAGGGGCAGTTTTCAGGGCTGGGGGTTGGAGTAGTTTTTAGGGCTGGGGGAGTGTTGGGGTCGTTTTTTAAATTAGGGGTTGGGTATTAGGCCTCAGGGAAGGGGAGGGGAATGGGTAGTCGGGTAGTTTTTAAGACTAAGGGGAGGGAGGGGCTGTTCTTAAGGCTGGGTCAGGGCTGGCTAGGGTCAGGTTAAGGGGCAGGGTTAAGGGACAGGGTTTTAGACATTAGGGCAGGGGGGACAGGGTCAGGTTAAGGGACAGGGTTAAGGGACAGGGTTTTAGGCATTAGGGCAGGGGGAGGGTACAGTGTGGGGGTTGGGAGGGGTTAGGGGTATTTGCACCTCGGGGTGGGAGGGGGCGGGAGAAGTTTGTGCCCTAGGGCGGTGGGGAGGGGTGCCGACCTTAGTCAAGCATACCACTTTACCATGCATGCCTTTACCATGAAAATTTGTGGTAAAGGTATGCATGGTAAAGCAATGCGTGGTTAAGACGCAGTCGTTGTTCAGACCGCATTGTTTAGGCATGCAGGGTTAGGGATTTCCTTGTTCCGTCATACAACCCATGCCGATATGGGAACAATTAGTATTACTATCATCATCATAGTCAGCTGAAGTGTATGTTGCTAAATGTAGGTGCACCAACTTAATTGGTAACCCTGAGTTGTGCAGAGTATGCGTGGGATGATTTACAACTTTTTCAAGGAAGCAAACTCTAAAATTAAAGGCATCGAATTAAAGACACCAAGAGAACCTAAAGGTTGAGTTATCTATTTGCTAAGGTTGTGTAGTGTAACATCTGCAGGAAGCAATTATCAAAAGAGACTGCTAAAAAGTATTCTCATGGGACAAGTTCCATGTAAAACCACACATTAACATATTATTATATAATTGAAACAAAACAATAAACAAATAAACATAACAGAACTTATTAAACTATTTACAATACGCTTTCATGCACAAGTACTTCAGATAGATGAAGGTATGCATTCAGACCAACAAAGACATCCTGACCCTGTACTGGATGAGGAGAATGAGATGCCACCTTCAAAAAAGGAGTAATTTTTGGAAACATTTTAGCATTCCTTCATGTGCAAAATAGGTTAGTGCTAAATCTATTCAGTGTAATCTCTACAGCAAGCAGTTATCAAGACAAACTGTGAAGAAATATTCCCTTGAGACAAGTTTCATGTGAAAGCAGATAACAACTATCCAAAAATGCATGTACCATGCCATACTGCGGAAGAAGGTGATACCAATTCTTCTTTCTCCTTTCCTGCTCACTCTAATTTTAGTTAATGTTGTCATCTAAGCTCCTTTCTATTTTGCCACTACTATAGTGTCCAGAAGCTACACATTTTTTTCAGCTTATTTACACTAACATTTTATTTTTTTCCTCTAAATATAATTCTTTATACTATATCCGAATTAACATACCTGCAATATCTGTTTGCTGTTGGCCAGCTTTAGTTTCAATATCTGTTAACATCTCTTTTCACTGGAAAACTGCAGTCACAACTATGGCCGTCTTACTCCACTCTCAGTACATAAGCAGCTAAAATGGCTACCCCTCACCATGTGCTCTTATTTATACTCTTGTAGTTAACAAATCACAGCCTCCTTTCATGTTATATTTTTGTTATACCACTTGTAAATGGTCACTATTTTTTAACCCTTTCCATGGTTCCAGGGAAGAAGCTCAATTTTGTGTGTGGATTCACACATCCACCGCGATGCTCAGCACAGCCCCCGTATAACTCCACGATGGATTCGTGGATCCGGCGGCCATGTCACAATTTACTATTTCTACATTCCATTTATACTTTACTTTGTAAACACTACTTCAATAAAAGCCAAACACCTTCTAATTGCCAATGTATTTAACCATTGACACACTCACCAGCTCCCGTGGCTGTGAGTGCCTGTGTGGGTCTGTGGGTGGAAGTGTCAGTGGATGCATGGGTCTGTGATTAGCTGTGTGAGTGGTTGTGTGGGTCTGTCAGTGTCTATGTAGGTGCTTCTGTGGGTCTCACTAGGTGCGTGAGTGTCTGAGTGGGTCTGTGAATGGGTGCGTATGTGTCTTTGTGCATCTGTGAGTGAGTGTGAGAGTGTTTTAGGGGGTCTGTAAGTGGGTGCATCAGTCTCTGAGTGGGTCTGTGAGTGAGTGTGTGAGTGTCTCAGTGGGTCTGGGAATGGGTGCCTAAGTCTCTGAGTGGGTCTGTGAGTGGGTGCATGAGTGTCTGAGTGGGTGCACCAGTGTGTGGATGAATCTGTGACTGGGTGCATGATTGTGTGGGTCTGTGAGTGGGTGCATGAGTATCTGAGTGGGGTTGTAAGTGGGTGTGTGTGTGAGTGTCTGACAGGGTCTATAAATGGGTGCATCAGTGTCTGAGTTGGTCTGTAAGTGTGTGCATGAATCTCTGAATGGGTGCGCGAGTGTCTGAGAGGGTCTGTGAGTGGTTGTGTGAGTGTCTGAGTATGTGTGTGAGTGACTGTCTGAGTGGGACTGTGACTGGGTATGAGAGTGTATGAGTGGTGTGTGAGTGGGTGCATGAGTGTCTAAGTTGGTCTGTGAGTAAGTACATAAGTGTCTGAGCGGATCTGTGACTGGGTGTATGTGTCACAGTGCATCTCTGAGTGGGTGTATGAGTGTCTGAGTGGGTCTGTGAGTGGGTGCGTGAGTGTCTGACTGAGCCTGTGAGTGGGTGTGAGAGTGTCTGTGTGTGTGAGTGTGAGTGATAGTATCTGTATGGGCATCAGAGTAGATGTGAGGGTATCTGTCTCGGTGTCTGACTGGATGTGAGAGTGTCTGTTTGGGTGTCACAGTCAGTGTGAGAGGGTCTGCATCGGTGTAAAAGTGGGTTTCCGAGTATATATATTTTTTAAACGTGGCAAGGTTCGCAGATCCGTCGCAGATTTACATGGTGGGTCGCGCTGAGCTCCACAACTGTGCCGCTGATCATGGAAATGGCAAAAAAACCAGATTTCTGGCATTTTGCTGCCCATTGTTCATGCTTTCACCACATCTTCAACACACACTTGGGGTCAGGAAAGCAATAACTTCACCCATTCATCTACTTTACAAGCTGCTTTTCTGTCCTGTGGACGGTATCCTGATAAAGAAAATGGTGGCTGCAACTTTTCTGTCAAGTTTCAGTTAATAACTCAAAAACTACTGAACAGATTTACCCCAAATCTCAAAAAGCACCAAAAGCTAGCTGTCTGCCAAATCTGGTGCAATTCTGTCCAGTGGTGTTCAAAATCCCCATGGGAATTAACATAGGGGAATACGTGTTTTGGGACCCCCCTTTTTCTCAGCCCCTACTTGACAAATCACCACAAAACTTTCAAGACCCCAGCTGAACGAATTATTATACAAGTTTTGAAAATTTCATGAAGAATCGTCAAACGGTGCCAAAGTTATTGGCAAAACAAAAAATGCCATTCCTATTGCAAAGCAATCCTAACTATAACTACCTACTGGTGACTGCTAGCAGGTAATAAATATATATATATTAGTTTTTAATTCTCTGTGTGAAAAGTATATGGATTTTAATATACAAGTGCAGTAGAATATATAAATAGAAAAAGTACTATGAAATAATAATATAAAGAAAAAACAAAAATATAAAAAAATAAAAATACAAAAATATAGCACTAGCACTTTAGAAAAAATTTACTGTATATTGGAATAAAAAGAAAGAAAATTAAAAGAAAAATTAAGCACTTAGCACTTTAACAAGGCCTTTTTCATTACAAACTTACTGAAATTCTAAGTATAACATGGGCCACTGCAGAACATTAAGTCCTTGAATTCATTGTACTGCAAGAAGGGAATTTTTCTATGTATTTATTTGGTTTTTAATGTTGATTATAGTGATTAATTACACTGTTTATAACCTGAACCAATATTATATAAAATGCACTTGCATGTGAATGACTGCACCAATTGACTCATTGTCAGTGAAATTGCTCTCCCACCCTCGCAGCTCCTCCATTAAGTGAGGCCTGCCCCTGCCCCTGCACTCTCGAGTGTTGGTGATCGAGGCCCTCCTCCACCCGCAGGTTTCCCTGCGCCTCATCCCTGGTGGTCCAGTGGACCTCTGTCTCCTTCCTCTCACTCTGCTCTTTGACTCGTTTTTCTACCCTTTTCTATCTTTCACCTTTCTGCACTTTTCTGCATCTCTGCTCTTTTGTGCCTTATTTCTGCTCATTTTCCCTTCCTCTCGCTCTCCATTTCACTCGTTTTCACTCGTTTTTCTACCCTCTTTTATCTTTCACCTTTCTGCACTTCTCTGCATCTCTGCTCTTTTGTGCCTTATTTCTGCCTATTTTCCCTTTTTTCTTTATCCCTTATTTCCTCCCTTTACCTTTCCCCGCCGCTGCTGCCCCCGCGGCCCCTCCCCCCCAGCACGACCGGCCCAATCCAGCTCCCCTCCCCGCTCCCGCCTCCCAGCTGTCCAGCCCTCCCTGACCCCTACTTAATGGCGGCCAGTGCGGGGACAGGCGAGCAAGACCACTGACTCATTGTCAGTGAAATTGCTCTCCCACCCTCGCAGCTCCACCATTAAGTGAGGCCTGCCCCTGCCCCTGCACTCTCGAGTGTTGGTGATCGAGGCCCTCCTCCACCCGCAGGTTTCCCTGCGCCTCATCCCTGGTGGTCCAGTGGACCTCTGTCTCCTTCCTCTCACTCTGCTCTTTGACTCGTTTTTCTACCCTTTTCTATCTTTCACCTTTCTGCACTTTTCTGCATCTCTGCTCTTTTGTGCCTTATTTCTGCTCATTTTCCCTTCCTCTCGCTCTGCCCTTTCACTCGTTTTCACTCGTTTTTCTACCCTCTTTTATCTTTCACCTTTCTGCACTTCTCTGCATCTCTGCTCTTTTGTGCCTTATTTCTGCCTATTTTCCCTTTTTTCTTTATCCCTTATTTCCTCCCTTTACCTTTCCCCGCCGCTGCTGCCCCCGCGGCCCCTCCCCCCCAGCGCGACCGGCCCAATCCAGCTCCCCTCCCCGCTCCCGCCTCCCAGCTGTCCAGCCCTCCCCGACCCCTACTTAATGGCGGCCAGTGCGGGGACAGGCGAGCAAGACCACTGACTCATTGTCAGTGAAATTGCTCTCCCACCCTCGCAGCTCCACCATTAAGTGAGGCCTCCCCTGCACTCTCGAGTGTTGGTGATCAAGGTCCTCCTCCACCCGCAGGTTTCCCTGCGCCTCATCCCTGGTGGTCCAGTGGACCTCTGTCTCCTTCCTCTCACTCTGCTCTTTGACTCGTTTTTCTACCCTTTTCTATCTTTCACCTTTCTGCACTTTTCTGCATCTCTGCTCTTTTGTGCCTTATTTCTGCTCATTTTCCCTTCCTCTCGCTCTGCCCTTTCACTCGTTTTCACTCGTTTTTCTACCCTCTTTTATCTTTCACCTTTCTGCACTTCTCTGCATCTCTGCTCTTTTGTGCCTTATTTCTGCCTATTTTCCCTTTTTCTTTATCCCTTATTTCCTCCCTTTACCTTTCCCCGCCGCTGCTGCCCCCGCGGCCCCTCCCCCCCAGCGCGACCGGCCCAATCCAGCTCCCCTCCCCGCTCCCGCCTCCCAGGTGTCCAGCCCTCCCCGACCCCTACTTAATGGCGGCCAGTGCGCGGCCGCGACGCTGGCGCGCCGCTGACCCGACCGCGACCAGCGCCAGGAACCCTGGACCTCCGCCCCGCCAATGCTACGACCCAGCAGCACTCCACGCACTCAACCCAGGCCGCAACAACAACTGCAAGCTAGCATCACCAGCCGACTCCCACGGACCCTTCAGCTGTCACCGCTGCCGGCACACCTGCAGCACCGCCAAGAACACGGATCCAGCACAACAGGCCCACAAGACCACAACCGAACCGAAGACCCTGCAATGCATCCTCCTCAACGTCCGATCCCTCCACAAACACGCCACAGAAATCTGGGACCTCCTCGACAGCACCACCCCGGACGTAGCGTTCTTCACCGAAACCTGGACCAACACCACCTCGGGACCGGACATCGCCATCGCCATCCCCCAAGGTTACAAGATCTCCAGGAAGGACTGCCCCACCCGCCCAGGAGGAGGAATCGCCATCGTCCACAAATCCAGCCTCCGCCTGAGCACACTCCCTGACGAGTCCACAGAACTCATGGAACACCTTCACTTCAAGATACTGGCCAGCCCCACCGCCACCCTCCGAGGAACCCTCATCTACCGACCCCCTGGACCCCGCGGACCCTTCGCCAACTCCATCACGGACATTATCTCCCCGCAGGCCATCGCATCCACCAACTACACCCTGCTGGGAGACCTCAACTTCCACCTCGACAACCAACTGGACCCCAACACCACATCCCTCCTGGACAACCTCCACAACATTGGACTGCGCCAGATCGTGACCGAGCCCACGCACTCAGCAGGACACACCCTCGACCCCCTCTTCACTACAGGAAACTCCATCACCTTCAGCCACACCACCGAACTCCCATGGACCGACCATCGTTGCGTCCACTTCACCTTCAGAACACCCACCATCCACAGACACCAGCACCTGCTTCCATGAAGAAACTGGACCAAAATCACCGACGACCAGCTCACCTCCTCACTCAACAACTCCACCCCAACCATCGCGGAAAACGACGACCCCAACACCGCAGCCCGAACCCTGCATAGATGGATCTCGGACAGCACCAACACCATAGCCCCCTCAAGAAAAACAACAATACCCGCGCCAAGAAAGCCAGATGGTTTACCACCGAACTTCGAGAGTCCAGAAGAACATGCCGCCGCCTCGAAAAGGCCTGGAGGAACACCAAATCCACAGAAGCCCACGACAACTTCAGAGCCGCCACCAACGCCCACCATTAACTCATCAGAGAAATGAAGAAAAAAGCGATTGAAGACAGAATCTCCACCCACGCGCACAACAGCAAGGAACTCTTCAGCATCATCAAGGAGTTCGCCCAACCCACTAGCGAGTCTACCGACATCCCTCCCTCACAAGACCTCTGCGACAAACTCCGCACCTTTTTCCACCACAAAATCAAGAGCATCTACGACAACTTCGACGAAGACAACCAACACACTGAACCCTCACCAACCACCCCCGACACCCGGAAACCAGTGATTGACGACTGGACAGCCCTCACCACCGAAGACACACTGAAGACAATGAAGTCAATCCACTCAGGGGCCCCCACGGACCCCTGCCCCCACCACATCTTCAACAGAGCCGCCGACACCATCGCACCCATGCTCCGCCACACCATCAACCGCTCCCTGGCGACCGCCTCGTTCCCCGACGACTGGAAACACGCAGAGGTCAACCCCCTCCTAAAGAAACCCTCAGCGGATCCCACCGACCTCAAAAACTACAGACCCATCTCCCTGCTCCCGTTCCCAGCGAAAGTCATCGAGAAAGCCATCAACAGCCAACTCGCCACATTCATTGAAGAACACAACATCCTCGACTCCTCCCAATCCGGCTTCAGAAAAAACCACAGTACGGAAACTGCCCTCCTCGCCGCAACAGACGACATCCTCACCCTACTGGACAAATGAGAAACAGTAGCCCTCATCCTCCTCGACCTATCAGCGGCGTTCAACACAGTCTCCCACCGCACCCTAATACGCAGACTCCACGACGCATGAATCCAGGACAAGGCCCTCGACTGGATCCGCTCCTTCCTCTCTGGCAGGACGCAGCGGGTCAGACTCCCCCCTTTCCTCTCGGACCCCACACCTACCACCTGCGGAGTCCCCCAGGGCTCCTCCCTCAGCCCGACGCTCTTCAACGTCTACATGGCTCCACTCGCCCCCATCATCAGAACCTACGGACTCAACATCGTGTCATACGCAGACGACACCCAGCTCATCCTCTCCCTATCCAACGAGCCCAACACCGCCAGACGCAACTTTCGAGAAAGCATGGAAGCCGTCGCCAAATGGATGAAAAACAGCTGCCTACAACTAAACACCAACAAAACAGAAGTACTCATCATGGGCCCAAACCCCGATGCCTGGAGCGACACCTGGTGGCCCACCGCCCTCGGAAACCCGCCAACCCCCACGGACCACGCACGCAACCTGGGAATCATCCTGGACTCCGAGCTCAAAATGGACCGCCAGATCAACTCTGTCTCGTCTTCCTGCTTCCACACCCTCCGCCTCCTTCGTAAGACCTTCAAATGGATCCCCCTCGAACACCGAAAGACCGTCACTCACGCCCTGGTCACCAGCAGACTCAACTACGGCAACGCACTCTACGCCGGAATAAACAAAAACTTCACCCGGAAGCTACAGAACATCCAGAACGCCGCCGCAAGACTGGTCCTCAACCTGCCAAAACACTGCCACATCTCCCAGCACCTGCGCACACTCCACTGGCTCCCTGTCGAGGCGAGAATCACCTTCAAAATGCTCACCCACGCACACAAGGCCCTCCACGGCACCGGACCAGCATACCTGAACAACCGACTCAAATTCCACGCACCCCAAAGGACCCTACGATCAGCCCAGCTCTCCTACGCCGTCGTCCCCCGCACCAGAAAGACCAGATCGGGAGGCCGCTCCTTCTCCTTCCTCGCGGCCAAAGCATGGAGCGCCCTTCCGCTCCACCTCAGACAGACAACATTGCTCCCCATCTTCGCAAGAAACCTCAAAACCTGGCTCTTCGACAGACCCCCTCCTTGATGGATGGAACCTGCACCCCCCCCACCCCTAGCGCCTTGAGACCCTTACGGGTGAGTAGTCGCGCTTTAACAAACCCCTGATTGATTGATTGATTATATAATATGTTCCAAAATGGCGCCCACAGTGACGTAATCTTTGGCCGAGATGTGCAATGGGATTGTCCTTTGTCTATTTTCATGTAATATTCAAAATGTATTTATTGTTTAATTTAATGGCGAACTGCATCGTGATCAAGGCTGCGTGTGGCGGCCAAAACGCATAGATGCCATCAACTCACTAATAAAGTTTTGTGAAGATAAACCTCTATGGAGTGCTGGATTACTGTCCCCGTAACGAGGAGATTGGAACGCGATACATAGAGACGCGGCGGGCGTCTCGGAACCAGCACCCCTGGTAATCAGGAAGCACGCCAGTAAAGCCGTCCAGTGGAAAACGAAGAGAAAGAAGACAGGCGTGCCCCCCGCTAACCCGACAACGCAACCCACACAAGAACGGATTTAAGCGCAAGGAATCTCGGGACTGGGATCGGAGGATTCCAGTTGGCGTTGTTGTACTCGAACAAAATTCTGGTAAGCAGGGAGAGCGAGGGTTAAGCGGGAGCCAGGCTGAAAAACGACGAACTCTTCTACAAGCAGGAAAGAGGAGAGGGAGAGAGTCGCAATAAGTTTGGGGGCATTTCACCGACAGAAAAAGAATTAGTAATGAGGAATGTGCAGCCAGAGAGCTAGATGGTCTCAAACTCTTTGAGGAAACAGTTACAGTGTTAAACAAGGATAGAGGAGAATTACTGCCATCAACTAATAATGAAGATGGTAAACAACTGCAGGAATATGAGAAATTGAAGAAACAAGAAATTTCACTCTGGTGGGAAGTGGCATCCCTGAGACAAAACATCCAGGTAGGCAGAGTCCCAAGGGGACTGCGAATCATGATTACGCCTACATACGAAAATCCCAATCCTGAGCTCTTACGTGAATGGGCTGACAACAGTGCCAATAGTTCCAATAACATGATTAGGATGTTAATTAAATATGCAGAAATAGAGAGACAAGAAGTTGTAACAAAAATTAAAGAACTTACTGCTATACTGGATAAAAGTGTGGATCAGACAAGAATAGCCAAATTTTAAAGGAGACCTGAAAAATAGACTAGAAAAGTATGAAAAAAGGATTAAAGAGAGAAAAGCGACTAAATTTCTACGTGATCGGTTAGATTACGAAAATGGGCGAATATATACATTTGCTAAAAAATTCGACCCTGAAAGGAGGCAAAAAGTCCAAAGTGGCAGTTTATTACGCCAAGAAACATCACAGAGTGAAGCGAGTTCAGACACGGGTTCGGAAGTGGAACAGGAGGAGTCCACTAGGAGAGGTGCATCTAATATGAAGCTCACCGTTACCGATGAACTTCGTTTTTTAGAACTGGACCAAAAAACAGACCACCAAACAATAAGAGGTCGGGGGAAGGGAAGAGGACGAGTAAGAGGAAACAGAGGAGAGGAGGGGAAGGATATCGGAGAAATTCCAGGAGGGCAAACAAACAGATCAATGCGCTCCAACATGAAACAGATATCAAAGAAGTAACCCCCAACAATACGGTAATAAATTTAAGCAATATGATACTATCGGAGGAGGATAAATCAGTGTTGGAACTGGGCCTTTCATATTGCGGAAAAAATGAATTTAATTATGCCAATTGTAGAATGGATCTCTATAGGTTCGTCCGAAAACTGAAACTGACTAAGTTGCATAAAAATCTCCAAGGTACCTCAATGTCCCCCGAAACAATGTGCCCCCTGTTGAACACAGCAATTTAACAGTAATGGATATGCCCACCTTAGAAGAACTGTGGGCGCTACAAAATGAAAATAATGGGTCTGAACCACCTAATATTGTAAATCTAACAGAAAATGAAGATACTAACTCTTTTAATTTACAATTGCATTTTCAACCTAAAATATACACCAAATTTTCATTTGTGAAAGACGCTGGTGCAGTGTTAAATCTTAGTATTAATAAACAACTGGACCTCCCTTCCCCACTACATCCGGAAGACTCAACAGGCAAAAGCTCATTGCCAACCTGGCCAAATCAGGAGGATGCAGCACGGCTCAACCCAGTCTGACAATTGAAGGGGCAGCAAAAGAGGCAGCAGATCCACCGGTAGTATATGTAGCTCAGCAAAATGTAAAATACATCGATACAAAACCGGGAAAGAGAACGAAGAAAGCACGCAAAGCACAGGAAATCTGCCCTTCCTCACTACTTTGGAAGTTTCAAGATCACCATTAACAATACCATTGGAGCCAAACATTAAAATACGGACGTGCCAGAACGTAATGACCCATGGAGCTGCAGCACCCTCAGCACTCGTAGTACCAGAAGCTTCTACAACCGCGGGCACTCCGGCCACCTCTACTCGAGATGAACTTTTAATTAAAGCAGCGGGCAACAGTCTCCCACAACTGAGTCCGGATGTCACTGACCCTGACCTCTAAGATCCCGAAGATAATAACAACACTAACGGGAACACCACAGCGACGACCATGTCGATGACAGCAAAGACTCGGTTCAGTGAGATCCTCGGAAGGATAGTAAACAACACTGATATTGGCATTAAAACAAAAGCCAAGTCACCAAACCCAACTCTCCTTGGACCACAGTTAGATCTCGTCCCGCTTACATCAGGGGACAGAGGAGCAAAGACAGGGAGTGAACAAGAAGATCCCCGGAACCACGTGGTCAGCAACACGTCTTTCCTCACAACTGAAGAATGGGAAAATTTGGTCACTACATATTCCACAGAGGACAAAGGAGAAACAGCTCCTCAAGGCACAGGAATGGCTACGAAGGGGACTCAGGAGGAAACACCTACAGGAGAAAACAAAATATGGGCCTCCCTCCTAAACACCATGCAGCTTTCAACAAAGGCTCTGGAATATCACTCGGACAAGATGGACATTCAACTTACCCTCCTTAACTGCCTAGCCCTGCACGTCACAAGCATTGACAGCAAGTTGTCAGAAATGAATAATTTTATAAAAAGAGCCCAATCTGAAACGGTAATAATCCCTCCTAGCTGCACCTGCCATTTAATTGCCGAAAATCTAGTAACACTGCCTACAGTGATGGGTGATCTTCTCACGGATCTAAAAAGTACATATCCAAACATTGGCAAGCCTAAAACCAGCGAAATTAAACTAGAACAAGATCGTTACAAGGAAACGTCATTGCCCGTTCAGGAAGCTAAAAGAGCGATCTGAGCCTTACAAGTACGGAAATACTCTGGTCACCGTCTCCACGGCGGCCGGGAAAGACACAGGGCCAGTAGTAGGTGCGACCTCAGAGTCAAAACAACACAAGGAACTGGGAACCCATGGATCAGCCAAAGCAAACATGATTTCGAGCACCGACTCCTTAGGGCCATTAGCCCCCCCTGAATGCCAATCGTTGGAACAGACCACCAGCAGTGGCAAAAAGCAGATAGGTCAATCAGACGAGGGGAAGCCCAGTCGAACAAATGGCAAACTTCCAAACTGCGTCGGAAACAGAGGAGAAAAGGAAGGAACAAGATTCCATCAATAAAATACTTCTTTCAAGTTGCATCAAAATCCTCGAGTGGTCAGCAGCGAGTACGAAGTGCAAGCGGAGGACCAACAAACTCGCATCTTGAGCCAAATGCCATCGACGCCCCTGCCCATCAGGGACGGAACAAGTAGGAGAGGTGAACATAAGCACTTATAACTCCCTTGGCATCACCAACTCAAATGAGCAGGTAGAAAATCGATTGGAAACTATAGCAGTAAGTGAAGCTGCTCCTGCAGTAACAGCGGTTGCAATGGCACATGCAGATCAACCAAAAACAAGGAACGCTAAATTGAAAGGGGAAACAGCAGATAGAACAAGGTCAGCGGAACAGCGAAGTGATAGTGGATGGTGCTCGGAAAAAGAGCAAAACCCGGACCCCGCAGAAAGGGCAGAACAACAAAACACGACATCCTTAATAGCCCATACCAAACAATTAAAACCAAGGGATGCCAAATCAGAATTGTAAAGAGCAAATAGAACGAGGCCTGTGAAACAGCAAGGCGTCAGCGAGTGGTGCACGGAAAAAAGCGAAGCCCGGACACCGCAGAAAGGGTAGAACAATAAAACGTGACACCCTTAAGCGCAGGGAGAAGTGGCAAATTCGTATGCAGTGGACCTCCCCCGAAGGGAGACCCCCAAGGCAATTCTGTTCATTCTGGAATACAAATCCAAAGGACGAGGAGATACCCTAAATAGAGGTAATATTCTCCGAATACTAACTGCTATTAGCAGTCTGGCAGGGATCGGCTCACAAGATCTGGAATCAGTAGAATTTGAAATTTTTAAACATCTCTGGGAGCAAGAAGCAACCAAGACAGTTTGGGCAACTGGAGAAATAGTGGAGAAAATCCTCAAGGAAAAGCGTCAACTAGAAACTTGGGGGATCCGACTGCATCTCCATCAAGCAGTTGGGTATCCAGACCCACTACTCCACCAACATCAAGAGGCCAACAACAGCAGACCAAGTAGAAGGAGAAGTTCTGGGCGGGAAACGGCCTTAATAACGAATTTCGAACAACGAGTGGGCTTAACAACGAATCCTAAACAACGACCTATTCCTGAACCACTACCTCCTTAAAAAAATACTGTACCTGGCTTACTAAGCCCGTCCGAATAAGTAACTCAGTCTGATTTCTATTTTTAAAAAATGTTAAAATATTATTATTTTTATTTGATCTGTACATTTACCAATTAAAATTATGCAGTCGTAAGATTAGACTTAGTTAAAATGTACCTTGTGAGGCCAGTAGATGGCACTGTATGCTTGTTTTTCACTGATGCATACTGACCTGTGCTCGATCCGACTGTTCGGTGTGGTTTTCACACTTCAAATTGACACAAAATGTTGGTTGGCAAATTTTTATTAAATGTTTTAATCGAGACTATTGTATTTAAAAATGAAAATATGTTCTGGGTTCCGTTTAAAAAAAATATATTTTCTGTGAGAACGTGCATTTTATATAATCGCTTTAAATAGTGCAATTTGTGTTAATTTTCCGTTTGTTATGCCGGCTTTACAGTTAGCATTCTAGTGTGTTAATATTATAAAAAAAGATGATGGACTTTTATTTCATTTTTTTATCCTGTCCTTAACTGTCTCTCTGTACGTTCGTCGGTATTTTTTAAAAACAATCATTTGATGGCTAATTTCAAGATTCATTAAAAAAAAAGAGTTTTAATTAGAAGTGTTGTTTAATTTAATTAAATTTTTTTGTTTGTGTTTCAAACATGCATTGTATTGACCGTAGTGGTAGATTCGGAATATATGTCAATAGAAAAATATTCGTGGTTCAGTAAGTCGTGGTTAAAAACATAGTGGTTTGGCTTTGGTAGTTGTTTAGCCTTCGTGGTTTAGGCACTCGTTATTTAAGTGGTAGTTGTTTAGTCATACATTCGTTCTGGGCCTGTCAATTCTGTGCTCAAGGGGGCACGCAGTACCTCTGCAGAGCCCTCGGAGAGAAATAGCTTCATCAATCATGATATCCGGGGTCAAGGAGGAACCGCCACACTACAGGATTGGTCTTGGATAGCAAAAACCATAAACACAAAAAGGGAGTTCCCTTGACAGAGATCAGAACAGGAAGCAAACACTTCAAATCTAAAATTCTGCTCCTGGAATATAAACGGCCTTGGAACTAAAACAATGGACACTGCTTTGCTGACGTATTTTCAACAATTTGACCTAATTTTGCTTCAAGAAACGTGGCTGGTGGATCCGTTCCACCTACTAGGTTTCAAATCATATCACCTCCCAGCAACCAGAAACTCAAACTTCGGCCACTTTAAAGGAGGCCTCACGACTTACGCCTCAATCAAATCCATCACGACTGTCAAGGAACTAACAAGCAAAAGCACTCCAACAAATGAGATAAAAACTATTCAGCTGGACATAGCTGGTCCTAAAGACAAACAGCAGTTAATACTTGTTAACACCTATTTACACCCCCGGAACAAAAGAAACGGGGCGAAACAACTGGCAACAGAACTAACGAAACTAATTACTGAGAAGGCAACTTCAAACTATTGTCTCAGGTGACTTTAATATGTTCCTTACAGGGAGTGGAGATTCAGATAGGCCGGCAGAAGACCAACAAACAGCATGGGGGATCCCACTTCAGGGTAAGTGTAAGTGGGGCAAGCCAACTAAAATCTCCAAAGAACTGCTGAAGGATCTAGAAAGCTTGTCCTTGGTAGCACTAAATGGTCGGTTGACGGGCGATCGTCCCCAAGCTGCAACTTTCCACAATGCGTTTGCCGACACCGCAATAGACCATACTTTTTCATCCTTACCACTTTACAATTTGATAAAAGATTTCAGGATCGGCATACTAGATTACAGTGATCACCAACCACAAGAGTTCATACTTGCCACGCAAGGAACAGCGCTCACTTACTCAACTGCTGACTCATGCACAAACGTCACATTTAACCATAGGAGAATAAAATGTAATACACGTGACCCAGGAAAACTCTTGGCAGTGTCAAAAAAACGGTGGGAGGATAACAAACTACTGTATGATAACATCTTAACAGCTTGGGAAAGCTTTATTGAAAGCTTTGTCCCACCTAGCCCTAAAGCAAACTTAACGAAAGCCGAGCAAAATATCCAAAGGAACCATTTAGCAGGCCAGCAAATAATCAAAGAATTCCTCTATCGGCAATCCATCACGCCGAATTAAGACAAATAAGGGGCGAAATAAACAGAGCAATGCGTAGCCTCCGTCAGAATCGCCCCGTCGACAACACACAGCTGGAACTAAGGAAGCTCAGGGCCCGGAAAAATAAAATCATTTGGCTAGCAAAAAAGGAAACCGCTGAAACACAATGGGCAAAATTGTTACACAACGCTAAATCAAACAACAGCTCCAGGTTTTGGCGTACAGTCAAGAGTATAGAGAATCCAATGGCACCAGGAATTAACTCACACATAACGGAGGATGTCTGGGTAAAATACTTACAGAGTCATTTCAACCTGGAAGCTGGTGAAAACACACAAGACGTAGAAGTATGTCAGAGCGAAAGGCAGTCTCTAAAACATCAAGGTCCAGAGCCCACACCCTTCTTCTCAATTAAAACGATTGCGAATAGAATTTCAAAAAGCCGAAATGAAGGAGCGCCCGGCCCAAATGGCCTTCCCCCAATTATATACAAGCAAGACCCAGCCTACTGGGCTGGAGCATTACTACCACTCTTTAACAACATTTTGGAAACTGGAAGAATCCCAGATTCTTGGAAAGGATCGATCATCTCGCCTATCCACAAGAAAGGCAGCAAGAACGAACCGAAGAACTATAGGCTCATAGCACTCATTGACATTGAGGCCAAATATTACGCCGGCCTACTACTGGCTGAACTTACCGAATGGGCAGACGAAAACGATCTAATTCCAATCAATCAAACAGGTTTTCAAAAAAACCTGGGGACAACTACAAACATTCTCACTCTTTCACTTTTAATAGATGCCACAAAAGCAATCAATAAACCACTATTTGTCTGTTTTATAGACTATAAAGCTGCTTTTGATAGCGTTAACAGAGGGAAATTGTGAGCTAAACTAGCTGGGTGGAAAATAGCCCCAACCCTTTTGAACCAGCTAATTTTACTTCACTCTAATACATGGGTCCAAATCAAGCTGAGGAGCGGCGACAGCCTGTCGAGAAGGATCCCAACCACTAAAGGGTTAAAACAGGGCTGTGTTCTTGCTCCAACCTTGTTTAACCTTTTTGTGTCAGACCTCTCAACTGAGTTGGATAATTGTCATCACCATGCCCCGAACTTGGCTGGTCTGACACTTTCAAACTTACTATACGCCGACGACCTGATACTGATCAGCCGAACCCCAGTCGGCCTACAGCATCTGATAAATGTTACGAGCAATTTCGCCAAAAAGAACGTATTAAGCATAAATCATGAGAAGTCCAAAATTATGGTATTCAATCAGCGAAGCACCAAGAATCAATTCAGATGGCTGCTGGAGGGCAGGCAGCTGGAGACAGTTAAAAGTTATAAATATTTGGGAATAATTTTTGACAGTATGGGTACGTATCACAAACAAAAAGTGGCCATCCAAGGAAGAGCAACCCTACTGGCTGTTACGCTAAAAAACATCAAGCACAAAATAACTGGTCCTAATCTTATCCCTCTATTGGAAGTACTTCGAGCAAAGCTTCTACCAACAATTACGTATGGTAGCGAATCAATGAGAGGGAAAGACAGAAATAATTTTGGATAAGGTGGTTGCTAAAGCTGCTAGAATAATATTCAATCTTCCACAATACACCTCTCCAGCACAAATAAGGCTGGAGCTAGGCCTACAAAAGCAGCAAATAACACGGAAGGGCGTCTACGCCAAGAGCTGGTATAAAATAAAGAGTGCTAAGTCTGGTTCATTAAACTCATACTTGTGGAAAGAGATGATAAGGAAAAACGGCTGCCCCGCTATGGTTTATCTTCAGTCAGGAATTAGGTTGCTCGCTTTACAGGATTTGTGGGAATCCGGTCTTCCTTACAACAGTTTTAAGGCCTTGGTAAACAAATCGGTAAAGATCGTTTCCCTCGAAGAAGATAAAACAGACTTAAACAAGAGGGCTCACAGCTGGTTTGTGATTCAGAGCTATTCGAAATGCACACCACAGTCATATTTCGGTACAAGCTTCTCGAGAAGAATGAAGGAAAGCCTTTTGGCGATGAGACTGGGAATTTTACCGGCAAAACCGCACTTGCGCCTGAACGACAATCAGATATGAACATGCAGACAGGCGGTGAAGGCTTGCTTCGAGGGGGGCGATGTCCGGTTAGCCTGCAGCTTTGTTCGATTTATGAATGTAGTAAAAGCAAAATTAATCTTGGCAGCCTCCCAACAAACTGGCTAGTAATCAAGGCTGCTGGCAATTCACTGTTATTTACTCGCTGGGAATGATCAATTTTAGACTCACCACCAAACTAGTATGGATTTTACATCTAATTCCATAGACATCTGAACTGAGGCGAACTCCAAGGAGGATGGTCTGCCAGCAGACATTGAGCGCCTAACATAATACACATAATCATATTTTTATCTTTTGTATCATATGTAAGTTTCTATACTTCTGTATTTTATAGAATCACTGTAACTTTTATCGGAACAAGTGCTGTTTTACTATATATAAATGTTTTATTATGCAGTTGTTTGCTAAGATTTTTATTAATCAAGCAATAAAGATTTACTTACTTACTTAAAAAAAAGAAAATTGGAAGATACGGACCGCACTCCTTTTCGCCCACGGTCACGTTATATCCCTCAAATGACAAGAGACAATTTAGACATCTTTTCGGAGAACGTAACAATGGATTTAAGACGCTTGTATTACCAAATGGGAAACCACAAACGAAAGATGGACCCTAAAGAAGCTCAAATTCATAGAGTTATAAATAAAATCAATAAAGAAGAAGGAACCCTGGTGAAACCCTCAGACAAGGGGGAAATGTTGTGCTCTGGGGACAAGACTTGTACGAAAAGGAGGCTCTGAACCAATTGAATAACAGAGAGGGGTCGATTCCGATTCGGGCCGGAAATCTCTCCGACCGAGCCGGACCCGGAGAGATTTCCGACCGAATCGGGCCCGTGCAGTCCGACCGAACGAGTACTTTGTGCACGTATGCCATCGGACTCGAGTCAGTCGGACTCCCATTGAAGTCAATGGGAGCCTGTCGTACAACGCGTACGCGGGCTCCCATTGACTCAATGGGTGCGATGCGGACAAGTGCGCCCCCTACAGCGTGTACGCGGCGAAGCGATTCGCGCCGTACACGCACAGGTAGGGGGACCCATGGGTCCCCCCTGTGTGCGACTCGCGCGGCTACGCGTACAGGGGGTCCGACACGGACCCCCAAAGTACGGCTCCGACAGCTCTTTCGAGCCGGAGTGCGCGGCTCGGTCGGACTGCTCGCGGCGCGCATCGTACTTACCCGGCCGGGGAACGTCTCCATTGCGCGGTGCGAGTCGGAGTCCGAGCGAGTCGGTCGGTGCGGTTAGACCCGGGAACGAGTCGGTCGGAGCGGTCGGGACGCCCGGACGAGTCGGTCGGAGATTTCGCATCGTACTCGCTCGCCCGGACGCGCGTACGAATCGGTCGGGAAATAGGGCTCCGAATCGGATCCGGTTAAGCCGAATCCGATTCGGAGCCCTACCGGCCGAGATCGGAATCGGCCCCAGAATGTTATAAACGGATTGAAAGAATGGAATATGACAAAGTGAAAGACCAATTCTTTGAAAGACTGGAAGATTGGAAACAACAGAAATTATTAAGTTGGGATGAATTTATGTTTGTTAAACAGGACAACCCGATTATTCCAGTTTTTTACATGATGCCTAAGGTACATAAGAACATTGTAAATCTACCAGGGAGACCTATTATTTCATCATGCAATAGTCTATTTGAGAATGTCTCCAAATATATTGACTACTTTTTAAATCCTATTGTCAAGACTTTAACTTCTTATATCAGAGAGTCTGCTGACTTTTTAAAGCACATATATGATGTACGCTGGGACAATAACATGATGGTACTAACACTTTATATAACTACACTTTATACCAGCATAAGACATGCTGATGGATTGAGGGCTACTGAGTATTTTTTTATAACAAGACCTATGAGATTTTTAAATCATAACAGAATGCTTTTAGAAATGATGAAATGGTGCCTTACAAAAAACATTTTCCTGTTTGGAACACAGTTGTTCCAGCAAGAGCGCCCCCAGTTATGCCAACTTACATCTAGGCTGGTGGGAGGAGCAGGTGCTCCGTGGCCCTGAGCTGGGACAGTGGACAGAGAATGTCCTACTATGGGTAAGGTTTATTGATGATGTTTTTGTGCTGTGGCAGGGCACAGAAGACAATATTGATCAGTTCATCAATGACCTAAATAATAACAACCTCAATCTAAAATGTGTGGGACAACATAGCAGGACATCTATTGATTTCCTAGACGTTAGAGTGACCATTAAAGAGGCTAGGCTGGAATCTACTATTTTTCATAAGCCTACGGCTGGCAATACTATCCTGCATGCGGGGAGTTCCCACCCTGCACCACTCATCCGAAGCATACCCTTTGGTGAGTTTTACAGGGCAAGGAGAACCTGCAGCAGTTTCGAAGAATACGAGAAAGTAGAATTAGAGATGACTAACCGCTTCATTCAAAGAGGGTATTCCCAGGAAATCATTCAAAAGGCATCTGAGAAAGCAAGAAAGTTAAAAAGGGATAAAATCCTATTTGAACCATCTAAAACGCGGATGAAGAAAAAGCAGAAAGAGGGTTCCAAAATGCACAGATTTATAACGACTTTTAACATCAAACACAATGAAATAAGAGCAATTTTAAAAAGACACTGGTACCTCATTAAAGGGAATCCAATATTCGGTCCAGAATGTAAAAAAATACCCTGAGATAACCTATAGAAAATCTAAGTCTCTCAAGGACCATCTTGTAAAGAGCGAATACAAGAGAATACGAGCAACCAATCATGGCTATCAATGAAAGAGGGTTTTAGAAAATGTTTTAAATGCAAAGCATGCCAGCATGGGGTAAACTTAATGAATTTTAAAACATCTTTCAATAAAACCATAAAAGTAAGAGGCCATTTGACTTGCAAGTCCAGCTTTGTAATCTACATGTTAAAATGCCCTTGCGAGAAGATATATATAGGGAGTACCACCTTGCCAGCACACAAGAGAATCCTGCAACACAGAAGAGCTATTATCAACAAAGATAGAAGCTACCCTGTGGCTAGACACTTTGAGAAAGAACATAAAAGTGACCCCAGTTTGATGAGATATAGCTGTATAGCCGAAATCCCCCAAAAAAGGAGGGGGGGGGCAACAGGGAAAAAGAACTCCGTAAACTAGAAACATATTTCATATTGGAGTTTGACAGTAAAGAACATAATGGACTCAATATTGATGAGGACTTGTTTACCTGTCTGTATTAAGAATAATGAAGTTAAGCTGCACACTCAAAGGAACTATTTTTTTAAACTATATAATTTATAAATGAGGAGAAGGACAAGGGACACGAGCACTTTAACACCTAGCACTTTATAGGAAGAATAAAGCACTAGCACTTTAGTTTTTAATTCTCTTTGTGAAAAGTATATGAATTTCAATATACAAATGCAGTAGAATATATAAATAGAAAAGGTACTATGAAATAATAATATAAAGAAAAAACAAAAATATAAAACAATAAAAGTACAAAAATATAGCACTAGCACTTTAGAAAAAGTGTACTGTATATAGGAATAAAAAGAAAGAAAATTAAAAGAAAAATTAAGCACTTAGCACTTTAACAAGGCCTTTTTGATTACAAACTTAGTGAAATACTAAGTATAATATGGGCCAGCGAGGAACATTAAGTCCTTGAATTCATTGTACTGCAAGAAGGGAATTTTTCTATGTATTTATTTGGTTTTTAATGTTGATTATAGTGATTAATTATACTGTTTACAACCTGTAAAATGCACTTGCATGTGAATGACTGCACCAATTGACTTATATAATATGTTCCAAAATGGCGCCCACAGTAACGTAATCTTTGGTCGAGATGTGCAATGGGATTGTTCTTTGTCTATTTTCATGTCACATTCAAAATGTATTTATTGTTTAATTTAATGGCGAACTGCATCGTGATCAAGGCTGCTTGTGGCGGCTGAAACGCGTAGATGCCATCAACTCACTAATAAAGTTGAGTGAAGATAAACCTCTATGGAGTGCTGGATTATTGTCCCCGTAACGAGGAGATTGGAACGCGATATATATATATAAATATATATATATATTCACTGAAAAAACCGTAGGTTTCAGACATGTTATAGTTACAAATTAGCATTTAAAAAACATTTGAAATTCACTGAAAAAACCATAGGTTTCAGGGACGTTATAGTTACAAATTAGCATTTAAAAAACCTTTGAAATTCACTGAAAAAACCATAGGTTTTAGGGACAGTTATAGTTAGTTGGACATTGCACTCGTACAAAACCCGTGAAATTCCCCGTTATAGTTAGTCCAGCTAACTATAACTCGCGCCCCGCAATGCACTGCTGATGACGTCACATATTACATCACTCATGACATGGTCAGTGACATCACTGATGACATCACTGATGACATCTCAAATGACATCACGGATGACATCACTGATGACATCATCCAGTGACTGTGTGTTTCTGTAAAGTTTAAATATTTTTAATATATATAGGAAAAGACGTATTGAAGAATGAGTGGGTGTGTAAGTGTCTGTATGGATGATTTAGTAGGTGCGTGACTGACTGTATAAGTGAGTGATTTAACGTATCTTACTGAATGCATGGGTTAGTGACTGAACTGGGTGAATGTCTGTATCCGTCTGTCTGTTGCTGTGTAAGTGGCTGCATGTGTTTGTGAATAGCTACATGAGTGTCTATATGAGTTATTGAATGCTTGTCTGAGTATCTGTATGGGTGCCTGAGTGTTTGTGTGGGAGGGGTGTGTGCGACTCTGTGCATAGATGTGTGAGTGGGTGATTCACTGGGTGGATGGTTTCAAGAGTGCATCTGTGATAGACTGTATGGGTGGGTAAGTGTGTGTAAGAGTGTGTTAGTGAGTGAATGTATGTCCCAGTGGTACATGTGTGAGTAACTACATATGTGAAAGGCAGTATATATGTGTGTTGGAGTATATAAATAGCTATAAGCGAGAGTGAGTGATTGTGATAGTGGCTGTATGGATGAGTGTGTGCTTGTATCAGTGATTGTATAAGAGTGTAAGAATGTGCTAGTATTTGTATGAGTAAGTGAGCTGGTGTGTGTATAACTGTATAGGTGAGTAAATGGTAGTGTGTTTAATTATTTGCATGACTGACTAGGTGTGTGAGTACCTCTATGGATGAGTGGCGGTGTTTGAGTGTCTATAAAGGAGTATGAGTGCATATGATAGTCCTGTACTGAGTGACCGTAAGTATGAGTGACTGTACGGGTGAGTGAGTGGATGTGTGCATAGACCTAAGAATCAGTGAGTGGGTATGTAGTTATTGGTGTTGGAGTGTCTATGGTTTTGCGAATGGCAGTCTGTAATTTAGAGTGGGTGTATCAAAGGTTATATTAGGGTGTGAGGAGGTGCATGAGATTATCACATGGATGATGTCATCAGTGATGTCATTTGAGATGTCATCAGTGATGTCATCAGTGATGTCACTGACCATGTCATGAGTGATGTAATATGTGACGTCATCAGCAGTGCATTGCGGGGCGCGAGTTATAGTTAGCTGGACTAACTATAACGGGGGAATTTCACGGGTTTTGTACGAGTGCAATGTCCAACTAACTATAACTGTCCCTAAAACCTATGGTTTTTTCAGTGAATTTCAAAGGTTTTTTAAATGCTAATTTGTAACTATAACGTCCCTGAAACCTATGGTTTTTTCAGTGAATTTCAAAGGTTTTTTAAATGCTAATTTGTAACTATAACATGTCTGAAACCTACTGTTTTTTCAGTGAATTTCAAAGGTTTTGTAAATGACAATTTTTAAATGTATTAATTGTTATATAAATTTTTTTCATACTGATTTACTACATTTTTAGAAACAATTTTTTTTACATATTTTATTTTTTAAATTACATTGTAATTACATTATACATTACATTACAAAAAATACTTTCTCAGAATGAATTACTTTAGTTTAAATACTTTGCACATAGGCAATAGACTTTTAAGGACAGTAGTTACAGTTGTTGCAATGGGCAACACATTTTCAAACACAATGCAACATTCAGCTCAATGTGAATTTCTAGTTAAATGCAATTACTTACTTTATGGATTACTTTTTCTAACCACAGGACTGGATCCTAGATTCAGTCCTGGGACATCTCCTGTAAACAGTTGAGTAAAAGCGTTTTGGTTACAGTCGTGATTTTTAAGGAATATTATTGTACTTTAAAAGTTGACACTTAGAAACTTTTTCTCATAGAATCACCAATGTTATCCTATGGAAGGAAATTCACTTAGAAGGTAAAAACTGTTATCGTTACTTTTTCTTACTCAGTGTTGGATCCTGGATCCAGCACTGGTGCATCTCCTGTAAACAGTTGAAAGAATGCGTTTAAGTCATACAGGCGATTTTTTAAGGAATATTTGTAGTTTGTGAAAATCGACACTTTGAAACTTTTCTGCTGAAAACCAGACAATGGATTCCTATGGAAGAAAATATAAGTTACTGGTAAGTACGGTTAAAATTACTTTTCAGGGTCAGTGCTGGGCTGAAAGATGCAGCACTGGGTTCTCTCCTGATAACAGGTGAGTAAATTGGAATTCGTACTTTGGTTGATTTTAGAGGAATATTATAAAGTTCCAAAACTCCACACTTAGAAGAATTTCCAAGTGAAACCAGTCAATGTTAGCCTATGAAGGAAATTCAAGTTACCGGTAAGTACGGTTAAAATTACTTTTCAGGACCAGTACTGGGCTGAAAGATGCAGCACTGAGGTCTCTCCTGATAACAGGTGAGTAAATCAGAATTCGGATTTTGGCTGATTTTAGAGGAATATTTGTATGTTTCAAAAATCAACACTTAGAAACTTTTTCAGCAAAAAGCAGGCAATGATATCCTATGGAAGGAAATTCAAGTTACTGGTAAGTACGGTTAAAATTACTTTTGAGGATCAGTACTGGGCTGAAAGATGCAGCACTGAGGTCTCTCCTGATAACAGGTGAGTAAATCGGAATTCGTATTTCGGCTGATTTTAGAGGAATATTTTAAAGTTCCAAAACTCCACACTTAGAAGAATTTCCAAGTGAAACCAGTCAATGTTAGCCTATGGAAGGAAATTCAAGTTACTGGTAAGTACGGTTAAAATTACTTTTCAGGACCAGTACTGGGCTGAAAGATACAGCACTGAGGTCTCTCCTTATAACAGGTGAGTAAATCGGAATTCGTATTTCGGCTGATTTTAGAGGAATATTTGTATGTTTCAAAAATCAACACTTAGAAACTTTTCAGCAAAAAGCAGGCAATGATATCCTATGGAAGGAAATTCAAGTTACTGGTAAGTACGGTTAAAATTACTTTTCAGGACCAGTACTGGGCTGAAAGATGCAGCACTGAGGTCTCTCCTTATAACAGGTGAGTAAATCGGAATTCATATTTCGGATGATTTTAGAAGAATATTTGCACAATGGTGAAGGGAGGGGGCGGGGCCTGAGGTGACATCTGTGCAAACGCGCCCCGTGGTGCGTTTTAAGTTGGGGGATTAAGTCCCCTTGAATCCAGAGGGTCCCTAGGGGCCAACTAGCCCACCAGGAACCTCCAATATGCGCCAGGGGGCTGCGTTGCAGAGACGTGTAGAGAGGCCACACCCCTTTTTACACCTCTCTGCAACGCAGCTCTGTGGCGCTTTCTGGATGTACCTGTTGGGCTAGTTGGCCCCCAGGGACCCTCAGGATTGAAGGGGATTTAATTCCCCATCTTAAAACGCGCCACGGGCCTGTTTGCACACATGTCACCTGAGCCCCGCCCCTCCCTTCACCACTGTGCAAACGCGCCCGTGGCGCGTTTTAAGTTGGGGGATTAAGTCCCCTTGAATCCTGAGGGTCCCCGGAGTCCAACTAGCCCACCATATACCTCCAAAAAGCGCCACAGAGCTGCGTTGCAGAGAGGTGTAAAAGGGGCGTGGCCTCTGTACACCTCTCTGCAAGGCAGCCCCTGGCGCATACTGGAGGTTCCTGGTGGGCTAGTTGGCCCCCAGGGACCCCCAGTATTCAAGGGGAATTCGTTCCTCTCTGCAAACGCGCCAGGGGCGCGTTTGCAGAGTGGTGTAGGAAGGGGTCGGGGCCTGCGGGCCAGATCGGTTTTTTTTTAATTTTATTTTTTTTGTCCCCTGAAGGGGGGCTGTGTGGCCCCCTTCCTTTTTCCTGTTTATGGGCCCTGGGGACCCCATCCCCCAGGGCCTTACCCCTTTTTTAATTAAAAAATTAAAAAAAAACGGGAAGGGGCCGCGTGGCCCCCTTCCCTGGGCCTGTATTGGCCCCGGGACCCCATCCCCGGGGCCTGGCCTCTATTTTTATTTTTATTCTTTGGAGGGGCTGCGTGGCCCCCTCCTCTGGCCATTTAAGGCCCCGGGGACCCCATCCCCGGGGCCGGCCATACCCTTTTTTTATTTTTTTTTAATTTTTTTAAACTTTGGGGAGGGGGGCCGCGTGGCCCCCCTCCCGGGCCACTACTTGCCCCGGGGACCCCATCCCCCGGGGCTGGCCCTCTCCGTTGGGGACTGTGGGAGGGTCCCCAATCCCCCCACAGTCCCGCCGGCTCCCCGCGTCCCTTGGGAGCCGGCATTGCTTTTACACATGGGGAGCAGCTAACATGCTGCTCCCCATGTGGAAAAGCAATGTGCTTTGGATATTGGAAGAGAGAGCAGGTTTCCTGCTCTCTCTTCCAATATCCAAAGCAGTTTGCTATGGCAGGACGGGAGCCGCGAGGCTCCCGTCCTGCCATAGCAAACTACAGTGTCCCGGGGTAGGCACCCGGGACACTGCAGGAGCCGGCCCTGGGGGTGGTGGTCCCCAGGGCCATCAAGGGCTCCAGGAGGGGGCCGCGCGGCCCCCCTCCCATTCAGGTCACAGCCCCGGGGAGGTGGTGGTCCCCGGGGCTCTGGGGGTCCGTAACGGACCCCCATATTTAAATGTTTAGTGCCCCGGGGAGGTGGCGGTCCCCGGGGCGTGTGGGGGCTGGAGCCCCCCACACAGGTTTTGAATTATAAAAAAAAAAAGCCCCGGGGAGGTGGTGGTCCCCGGGGCTGCGGGAGGGCTCAGAGCCCTCCCGCACCATTTTTAAAAAAGCCCCGGGGGTGGCGGTCCCCGGGGCTTGGGGGCCCTTTGAGGCCCCCACACATAAAATTAACCCCCCCACCATGCCCCTGGGACTTGGGCCACCCGGGGGCAAAATACAATCGAAGCGCGGGAGACCGCGCTCGATTTTTTTTCGGCAGGATTCGCGCACCCTGAGCGCATCCTGCCAATTTTCAAAAAAAATAATTCTTTTTTTGCCCAGGGGTCCTTGTGGGACCCCTGAGCAAACCTAGGGGGTCAGGGTGTTTCTACCCTGCCCCCTTTGTGCGCTTTGCGCACTTGTTTCTGTCCCTCGGTTCTACCGAGGGACAAAATGGCTGCCAACATTTCCTGAATCGGAATGTTGACAGCCAGCTGACAACCAATTAACATGCAGCTCGTGATCGGGAGGGTACGCGGACCCTACTCGGCCATAGATATCACTATCTTTTTTACTTTTCATTTTCTCAGCAACTACTGAACGGATTTACACCATTTAACAAAAAGGGTTCTTTCTGAACCAAGAACTACCTCTTTGCCAAATTTGGTGTAATTCCGTTCAGCAGTTCGGGCTGTAGCCGTGTCTAAAGTTTCCTATGGAAAATTGCATGGGGAAAACGCGTTTTGGGACCCCCTTTTTTCTCGGCCCCCGCTTGACGAATCCCCCGAGACTTTCAGGGTAGGAGCGGACCGGAGCGGGCCATAAAGTTTGAAAATTTTGCGAAGATACGTCAACCGGCAAGAGAGTTATTTCAAATAGAATGTCGCGGATTTCCTATGGATAATAGGTTGTAACTATAACTATCTACTGGCGACCGCCAGTAGATAATATATATATATATATATATATATGTGTGTGTATATATATATATATATATATAGGAAGGACTTTATTTATACAATACTTGAGAACTACCCAGAGTTCTCTGCTTCTTTTTTTGCATAATTTATTCGTCACTCTATGCCTGAAAGGGTATTCTTTTGACTTATACTGGGTGCTCCCTTGTGTCTGGACAAAGCTATACCTCTCTGAAGAGCTCTAATTAGAGCGAAACACTGTGTCAGGGGTTGCTTTTACTAATTTCAGGTTGGCTTGGATGGTATTTAACCAATTCAAAGCTGTAATATTGTGCCTGGAGTGGTAAATGGCTTTTGTCATTTTACAGCTCGGCATGGACAGCACTGTGCTAGTCCTATGCTTAAAGACTTTGCTGTAGAAATGGCAAAAGACTTTATCCCTTTCTATCTCGGCATGGATGGCACTGTGCTAATCCTATGCTTAAAGACTTTGATAGAAAAGCAGACATTTGAGGTGAGCAGATCTAGAGTGTCGCTGGTGTTGAGAGTGCTCTATACAGGAGCTGCTTTCCACCTAAACTTGAGAACTACCCAGAGTTCTCTGCTTCTTTTTGCATAATTTATTCGTCACTCTATGCCTGAAAGGGTATTCTTTTGACTTATACTGGGTGCTCCCTTGTGTCTGGACAAAGCTATACCTCTCTGAAGAGCTCTAATTAGAGCGAAACACTGTGTCAGGGGTTGCTTTTACTCATTTCAGGTTGGCTTGGATGGTATTTAACCAATTCAAAGCTGTAATATTGTGCCTGGAGTGGTAAATGGCTTTTGTCATTTTACAGCTCGGCATGGACAGCACTGTGCTAGTCCTATGCTTAAAGACTTTGCTGTAGAAATGGCAAAAGACTTTGTCCCTTTCTATCTCGGCGTGGATGGCACTGTGCTAATCCTATGCTTAAAGACTTTGATAGAAAAGCAGACATTTGAGGTGAGCAGATCTAGAGTGTCGCTGGTGTTGAGAGTGCTCTATACAGGAGCTGCTTTCCACCTAAACTTGAGAACTACCCAGAGTTCTCTGCTTCTTTTTGCATAATTTATTCGTCACTCTATGCCTGAAAGGGTATTCTTTTGACTTATACTGGGTGCTCCCTTGTGTCTGGACAAAGCTATACCTCTCTGAAGAGCTCTAATTAGAGCGAAACACTGTGTCAGGGGTTGCTTTTACTCATTTCAGGTTGGCTTGGATGGTATTTAACCAATTCAAAGCTGTAATATTGTGCCTGGAGTGGTAAATGGCTTTTGTCATTTTACAGCTCGGCATGGACAGCACTGTGCTAGTCCTATGCTTAAAGACTTTGCTATAGAAATTGCAAAAGACTTTGTCCCTTTCTATCTCGGCGTGGATGGCACTGTGCTAATCCTATGCTTAAAGACTTTGATAGAAAAGCAGACATTTGAGGTGAGCAGATCTAGAGTGTCGCTGGTGTTGAGAGTGCTCTATACAGGAGCTGCTTTCCACCTAAACTTGAGAACTACCCAGAGTTAATAATGAAGTTAAGCTGTACACTCAAAGGAACTATTTTTTTAAACTATATAATTTATAAATGAGGAGAAGGACAAGGGACACGAGCACTTTAACACCTAGCACTTTATAGGATGAATAAAGCACTAGCACTTTAGTTTTTAATTCTCTTTGTGAAAAGTATATGAATTTCAATATACAAATGCAGTAGAATATATAAATAGAAAAGGTACTATGAAATAATAATATAAAGAAAAAACAAAAATATAAAACAATAAAAGCACAAAAATATAGCACTAGCACTTTAGAAAAAATGTACTGTATATGTGAATAAAAAGAAAGAAAATTAAAAGAAAAATTAAGCACTTAGCACTTTAACAAGGCCTTTTTGATTACAAACTTAGTGAAATACTAAGTATAATATGGGCCAGCGAGGAACATTAAGTCCTTGAATTCATTGTACTGCAAGAAGGGAATTTTTCTATGTATTTATTTGGTTTTTAATGTTGATTATAGTGATTAATTATACTGTTTACAACCTGTAAAATGCACTTGCATGTGAATGACTGCACCAATTGACTTATATAATATGTTCCAAAATGGCGCCCACAGTAACGTAATCTTTGGTCGAGATGTGCAATGGGATTGTTCTTTGTCTATTTTCATGTCACATTCAAAATGTATTTATTGTTTAATTTAATGGCGAACTGCATCGTGATCAAGGCTGCTTGTGGCGGCCGAAATGCGTAGATGCCATCAACTCACTAATAAAGTTGAGTGAAGATAAACCTCTATGGAGTGCTGGATTATTGTCCCTGTAACGAGGAGATTGGAACGCGATATATATATATATATATATAAATAAATATATTCACTGAAAAAACCGTATGTGTGTGTATATATATATATATATATATAGGAAGGACTTTATTTATACAATACTTGAGAACTACCCAGAGTTCTCTGCTTCTTTTTTTGCATAATTTATTCGTCACTCTATGCCTGAAAGGGTATTCTTTTGATATATATATATATATATATATATATATATGTATTGTATTGTATTGTATTGTATTGTATTGTATTGTATTGTATTGTATTGTATTGTATTGTATTGTATTGTATTGTATTGTATTGATCAAGTCCTTCCTAGAGTGATTTCCATTTTTTAGTTGGTAATATTTTACATTCCTCTTACCAATTCACTATGGCAATCTAGGAGTATTTAATTTATAATTACCCATCAAAACCCCCAAAATTATTCAAAAAGTTAAAAAGACTCCTTTTTTACAACCTAGTAATCAGGTTGAAGGGAGGTTCTTTAAGGAGAGTATAAAACACTGCACTGACTTGTTACATTCAGCCCATTCTTCCAGAGCAGACCTCAATCATTTAAAAACATCATTGTTCATTTCAATTAAAAAATACCTGAATTATTTTATAAAAGGAGTTAGTAGTCCAATAGAGTTTCATTATCCTCAAATAACATTTTTACAAAAAACACATTCCTGCAAAACCCCCCAATAAAAAGCAAAAACAATTTGGCAACCAGTGAGCGTACTCTCTGATGACCTGTGTGGGAGTAAAAAACCCATACAACAACCCTTTCACTAGATAACTTACCTTAGTCTATCCCGACGCAACTCAGCTACATGCCTATGCTCTTCATCACAGTCTCCAACCGACTTTTGAAAATGATGCTAAAACAGAAAATACGTTAAAAAAATGGCAGATGGCACAGAAATAAATGAAGGACAATTTCTCCCATAGATTTTATTGGAAAAGCATGGGAAATTATATTTTAAGTGTTATTAAATTAAAATTTAAATGTATGACTTTTTTGTTAAAGTTAATACAATTTAAAAAAAGTCAAATAAATGTTTTGAAAAGGAATAATTCATATGTTTTGCAAAAATAAACTGATCAAAATAATTTGTTTATTTGTTTGTTTGTTTAATGTGTGTGTTTTTTTTAAATGAAATGTATACATTCTTCTTCTTCTTAGTATTCTTATTATCATTATTATTATTGTTATTATTATATTATTATTTTTATTATTATTATTATTATTATTGTTATTATTGTTATTATTGGTATTTGCTCTTTAAAAATATTATTATATTTAAAAGTTAATTTTAAATATGATTCTATATTTAAGTATGAAACCTATTTTAAAATATTACATTATTTTTAATTATTACTTTTATGACTTAATCACATAGACTTTATATTTAATACTGATGTATTAAATTAAAAAATGTATTCTAAATTAAGACCTGAGCATTAATACACTCCCCAACCTTTTCCCTTATGACCCTTACATCCCGCACCTAAAGTTTATAGTTGTTTCATTTTTATATTTTTAAAAAATATAATAATAATCAAAATTAAAATTTAATTTGAATTTTAACAATAAGATAAGTATTAAATATAATACTTAAGTACTTATAAACTCCCCTCCTACATCCCCTATAACACTAATTTCCCATGCTTAATAATTTAAGTACAAAAATATATTTGGGGGGGATTCAAAAAGCACTACAGCTTTTCAATAAATTAATACTGTAGTAATACTTCATCTATTTAAAAAAATATACATAATACTATACTATTAATAGACTCACCACCTATATCCCCTAAAAGCTACTAGCCCGCTCCTAAAATATATTCAACATATTTATTTAAAATTATTACAAAGTATTACTCTTGTCTTGAGGGGGTAGCGTCTGCAATCCGCCTAACCTGGCGAGGTAAAGGTAATGTGGGGTTAAGGATGCGGGGAAAAGGAAACATACTGCAGTGAAGTGATGCTGGTGCCGAACTAATTGTAGATGCAGTTTCCAAATCCTTGTGTTTAATAATTTATGGGGATCACCAGTACTACACCTTTACTATTCATATAGAGCAACACTTAAAGGAAAATAGGGAGCTGTTTCATTGTGAGGTAGAGCCAGATTGTGCCCAAGATGGCCTCTCTATAGTTGCTGTTTGTGAGTTGGCTACCTTCTGAGGTTTTATCATGTACTGGTCGGCCCACTGCTGCCTTGAACTCTAATGGTGGGCTGTTGAAGGAATTCTTCAACTGCTTTCAGAAATTTTCATCCAGACCCTGGATGCCTGATGGAGCCTGTGACATGGGTGACTCCTTCCATCATTCCCATCCCAAAGCTGTTGTTGACTGGTGGTGCAGAGATCCTGTCCATGTTTGTGCAGTCCTGGAGAACTGGCCACTGCAGGCACTGGCATCTAGCATGGATCAATGGATGTGCTCCACTTTGCTCCTCATGGGGCTTAGGAGGTGAGCAGAAGTGGCAGCTAATAGTCAGCCAGAACATCTGGTGTTTCTTCCCCCATAGGGGCTTGCCAGCCAGCACTGCCCCTCTCCCTTTTGAACATGGAACGACCAAGCATCAACTGTCCTGATTCTTTACTCTACTGCTAGGTCAAAGAAGCTTGACACCACCAGCAGACAGTGGAATGGAAGTCTCCATTTTTGTTTCACCTGGACTGTACTTCACCTGACTTCTTAGAGTCTCTTCCAGGCCTGGGTGGAATTATTAATTCCACTGGCGGAATCAGAGGAATTTGATAATTCCACGTTACTCTTGTAACGCAGAATTCCTAATAAATTTTGCCACTCCGCCAGCAGAAATAATTTGCACTGTTTGGTTTTTAAACAGGGCTGGAAGAGATAGCAGTCCTTCTATGTTTAAAAACCACTGCAGATTAAAGTTTAAAATGCAGTGATTTTTAAGCAAAGAGGTACAGATACCTCTTCTGGCCCAGTTTAGAAACCACTGACTGAACTGCAGTGCATGCTCCTCGGGCCATTATAAACTCAAAGATTACTACAGAGTATGTAAGGGCAGTGAGGGGTGTGCACAGCAGTGCGTACCCCTCGGCACCCTAACATACTCTGCAGATATCACTGCAGAGTATATAAGGATGCCGAGAGGTATCACTGCAGAGTATTTAAGAATGCCAGGGGTTTGCACTGCAGTGCTTTGGAATTTGGCAGTGCTATTTCATAGCGCAAAATGCAAACTCGCATCCATTTTTGGATGTGAGTGTGCATTTTGCGCTAAGAAAATAGCACCAAATGCCCACTCTGCCCCGTCACAGAATTCCGTGGAATTTCACAGAATTTTAATGCAATTCCGTGGAATTCCGAGGAATCCAGTTCCGTGAATTCCACCCACCCCTAGTCTCTTCCATGGGATATCAATGGAGTCTATTATCTCCTCTGGACTGGCATTAAATGACTGACAGGGTTATGAAGCATGACCCAGTGTGGTGGAAGTGACAAGTCAACCTCATTTACTACAAGTGCTACTACAAATAGTGTTTGACTGCACTGTTTGTTAGACTGGTTACCATTGTGGGGAGTTGATACTTGCTTAAACTGAACCCTAGCATTATGTTAAATCAAATCCGATTTAAATGTAATATTGTAAGGTGAGTGGGGGGGATGGGAATGTTTGCTTGGTTGCAGAGGGACAGGCTGTGTTCACTTTTCCCAAGGATAAGGGGCCTGCCACTTATCTAAAGATTCACTCTTGCATTCACAGCTACCAACCCAGATGAGGAAGCACTCAGGTGAGCTAACATCAATCGCTTGGGGTGTCATCCCAACTCATACCGTGCACACTTGGACTTCCTACAAACTTTTAATATAATCTGTTTGCAAGACACATGGCAATTATTTTCAAATCCCTAGCTGGATTACACCGAATATCACTCACCTGCCCTTAGCTCTACCAAGAGGGGTTGACCATATGGGAGCATTGCAATATATGTCCACAATCATCTGGGCTTTAACAGTTCTACCATGACCGAATCTAAAGGAGCAGTCATTATTATCAAACTTGTATCCTCGACTGCACAGAGGAATCGTTCAAACTCATTAGTATTGGCAAACATTTACATGAAACCCAGTTCGGAGAAAAAAAGGTCTACAATACAATATCTCATTGCAACTCTGCTGGATCTAAGACAGGATCATCTAAATTTGACATGGCTATTAGCTGGGGATTTTAATGCCAATCTGCTAAAGATGATGAGTGATCACGAATGGCTGAATGTGGAGGACAAATTATAGTATATTCCTTCCCTAAACTGTTCGTCCCCAAGGAGAAACTCAAAACTTGCCATTGAGCTGTCCTCCAGTCTACATACAATGGGCCTGCGCTCCCTAAATGGCAGGATCAGTAAAGATCGTAGCGCTGTCAACACACATGCTGCTCTTGAAAGATTGGCAGCACTTGATTACTTATGGGTTACGACCCAAGACTTCCATCGTATTTCAGACTTTAAAATCAACCATAATCTAATAAGTGATCATGGAATATTGTCATGCTCTTTACACTTGATGACTGCTACCCTACACAAGGAAATAAGATAAAGCAGGTTTGGAACCAATTAAATGAATAAGGTGGGGCATTAAATTAGAATCTCCAGCCATAAAATTTCTTGAATCATTTCTGCTGCCTATCGCAAAGATGACTCCTATTCTAAATCCTGGCCAGAACTTACTAACAGTCTACTAACATGTTTAGTAAAATTGAAGTCTCATCAAGGCCCATCCCACAAATTAGGCCTTGGCCTGAAGAAGAGCTACAAACTAACACTGCTTAAAAGACAGCTTAACAGATGCATAAGGGCAGCACGCAAGGAGTATGGCACCGAGAGAAGAGATCAAGTCAGTGCACAATAGCTACTGGATATGCATTTACGAGAAAAGATGGCGTGAATTGGATACCCAATGGTAGGAGGTTTTCTCTGCAGTAAAAGCAAGGAATTCTAAAAAATTCTGGCTTATGGTTTACAAAGATGACCAGAAAGCAAAAACAAGGGCTGCTGTTTAACATCTCCATAAATAAATAAATGGATGGCCTACATATCAGCTTTATATGTCGACTAATCCTCTGTCCAGGAGGCTTCTCAGCCACTGTACTCTGGTCAGCCTTGCATGTGATACTTCGATTCAAATCACCAGAGATGTGGTCTAGAACTCCTTTGTGTCAGTCCACCCTGCAGGGGTACCTGGTCCTAATTGCCTTCTAGCGAGTGCTTTTAAAGAGCAATTGACAAATGAAACAACCTACCTGATCCCCCTGTTTAACAACCGGTTACAGAATGCAATAGTGCCAGAAAGCTGGCAAGAATCTCTCCATGTTCCAATTCATAAAAAGAGTGGGTTGGACAACCCAGATTATTTTAGAATCATAGCCCTCTTGGATGTGGGGGGAAAATGTTATGCAAAAATCCTACACAAGGAATTGGAGGCCAATCTTTTATGTAAGACAATCTTAATCAATAACGCGACTAAAGGGGGGGCTGCTCAGCTTTATCGCCCATTTATCGACTTTGCAATGGCCCTTGACAAAGTGTACAGAAACCTGCTCTGGGCCAAACGGACATATGGGGTATCCCATTGCACCTATTGGTGGCTATTAGGAGTCTTTATACTAATACTTGAGTCAAAGTACGAATGCCTAGCAAATGGGCCTACTCTGCAAAGATTCATATGAACCGGGGCCCTAAGCAAAGTTGTATTTTGGCCCCCTTACTTTTTAATTTGTATCTTGCGGACCTGAGCGACCACCTTGGCAGAATAAACTACTATCCAAGGAAAGAGGGTGCATATGTTACAATCTGCTGATGAAACAATACTTGTGGACCAAACTGCAATTGGTCTTCAAAGAGCCCTGACATGCTTGCCTGAATTTTGTAAGACAAACAAACTCAGTATTAATACCTCGAAAACTAAGATCTTAATTTGTGGGAATAAGAGAGTCAAAAAAGGAGATTGGATTATAGATGCCCAGAAGATAGTAAGAGCACCAAGCATTAAGTACTTAGGAGTTTGGTTTAATGAACACGGCCTTCCAAATGTGCATATCGAGGCTTTTGCGGCATCTGCGAAGGCTCTCACCTTTGCCTTTTAGTGCCTCCTCTTAATTCTCTCCGCTCTGGATTTGACCACTATCCACAAAGTCATTGAAAGCAAATTGATGCCAACACTTGCATATGGAGCATTTGTGTACTTAAATTGTATTTCACGCTGGCTTAATGGGGCCCAATGCCAGTGCTACAGGCGTTTATTCAAGTTACTGGCCTGCACCGTTCAAGCTCAGATTCGCTTTGAGTTTAATTTGCCATGCCAATATTATATTTAATATGCCAGCTTTCTGTCTATGTGCTCTAAGTTTGCAATGGCTGAGCAGGGATCATTCAAAAGACTTTTGTGGGACATTACACAGGATCCGAAATCAGATATCCACAAGCTTGTTCAGGCAGCTATGGATCGACTTGATGCCAGCAACCTTATGAAGACTGCAATGCCCCCGAAAATTCTTTCAAAGCTACTGATGAAGCAAGCAAGACTTTTAACAGCCCAAGAGGATTTAAGTATCATAAACTCTAAGAAGCTTGCTGATTTGAAAACTGCCTTCACACTCCCAGCTTACTTATCACTCCATATAAATTTAAATGTAAAGCTACAATTGTTGTGCTTGAGATTCGACCTAATACTGCTCAAAGCATATAAGTACAGTCGCTTGACTGGCACTCAGGACGCTTCTTGTAGGGGCTGTGGTTTTAGGGCCTTGTTATGAGTTTGGCGGTCTTGGAGCGGTCCGCCATGCCATCGCCCCGCTCCAAAACCACCAAATCCATACTGTGACTGCCTGCCGGTTTACGACTGGAATCCAAGTCAGGCGGTCCTGCGGCAGCTGGCCCACGGTAGTGCCGTGCTAAGGCTCATATGTGAGCCTTAGCAAGTCACTGCAATGGGAATGCCATTGCACATTCTTGCAGGTATGGACTGTTAAGTCCATGCCCTGCAGGAACTGGGGGTGCATGTGGACAGGGGGGCACACCATGTGCCCCCCTGCATGCAACCTCTGGTGCAGAGGCAACATGGGGTCCCGTGGGGCCCCCTTAGTTTCCTCGCTGCTACACTTTCAATGGCGGTTGCACCGCCAGGAAACCTGTGGCGATGAGGAAACTAATAATATGCCATGGGCGGGGCCGCAACGGCACCGTCAGCTTATTACCAGCCTCATACCGCTGCAAGACCAGTAGCAGTGGATCTGTGGCAGTTCGACCGCTAAAGTCGATATATGGCGGGTGGACGGTCAGTCTGGCAGTCCACGGACCGCCACCAGGACTACAGCGGTCCATTGGTTGTCATAATAAGGCCCTTAGTCAGGAATCACTCTTACATATTTTATTTCTGCCCATTTTTATTTTTAATTAGACGCTATTATCTTTTTCCAATTTTTAAGCAATTGACTATCAGAGCGTGTAACACTGCGATTATGGAATGCCTGAAAGGTGAATTGTGCCAGTTGAGTGCTAGATTCACTAAGTTCATGGCGAATGCCTCATTAATGCTCAAAAATGTCAACTGATGAAAGTAAAGTTTAAAGTTTAATACTTACTTTACTGAGCAATAGTATACAGGTCAGGTCCAGCAAGCTTCCCATTTGATAGCATTAATGGTCCTGTGGTTATTAGGTATGAGCACTGTTTGCACTTTAATAATGGTATTTGCAGGACGATGGTCCTTTTCCTTTGTGGATGACATGGATCCCCTGCTATGCTACATATTTTTAATGATGGAATGATGTTTATTTCTCCTTGTTTGTGATTACTCTTTTAATTTGTATTGTATGGTTTTTCTTCTCTTTTTTTTTCTTTTTCTTTCTTTTATTTTGCAATGTTTGCCATGATTTCAATTAATCGTGTAACCAGAATAAAACTTTGAAGCTATTTCAGACTGAAGAGCCCCAATTTGGGCGAGCCGTTCTTGGGTTGCTCGTGTTCTGGTTCAGGGAGGATCTGGCCTGGCAATTCGGGCTGGGCTGTTCCTATTGGAAACACAAGGAGATGATGGACGGAGCGCTGAAACTTTTCAGACCCTCACCCCCAGTCACAGATCTGGGTTGAATCCATCATCGTTCTTTAGCTCACTTTGCCACCCCAGTTCAGACACAGCTATATGCAAATCAGTCTTGACCCTGTGCCTTATGGGAACAGTCCAGCCCGAACTGCCAAGCCATGTCTTCCCTTATCCTTGTGTTTGCTCTGTTCCTATTGGAGCCAGGCCAAGACTGTTTTGCATATGTCTGGCTCCAAACTGAGGTGCCATGGTGAGCAAAAGAATGATGAGTTGGAATGCTACCCTGGATGATTTCCAGTAGTTAGATTTATTGCAAGTATTCCTCCCTTCACTTTTTGTGTGTTTGATATATTGCCCTAAGTGGTCAACGGCATGCCCAGAAATAAGTACCTTAACAAGAATGTAGTAGCCGATAATTCTGGCTACGATACCTTTGGTACCATGATATTTAGGAGTCATATTTCTGGCAGTAAACAATGTGAATTCTACAACGGACACATTTATCTCATTATGATACAGCGCTATATATTAAGTGAAAACATAGTCGATGGTAAAGTAATTGGCATTTGATAGTTTGGAAACACAGCATTAGAGGCTATGTGCGACGCAGATAGAGTGTTAAGTGAGGAGACTTAGGTGGAGTCTATAGGTGGGTGAGCCACTGAAAGCTCGAGACAGGCTCATGCCAGATGCCTGGCTCTGGACCAGCTCGAGGACCTTTTGGAAACTCAAGCCCAAAACAAGCCCAGTTTTCATAGGAGGCAATGCCATCTAGTGGCTACAGTTGCCAACCATGTATCATGGGAAACCAGGTGCGGATCTCAGCCTTGTCTCAGCATCCTGTGAATTCATGCAAATCTCTGTGTGTCAAAATAAAAAATGTAGGGCAATCTGAGGCAAAAGTCTAACTTTACGACTTTTGGTATTCACAGAGGTCATGTACGAGTCGTATCTTTCCGTCCGCAGTCGGGCCGGAATCTCCGGCTCAAGCCGTACTCTCCAGCTCAAGCTGTACTCTCTGTCTCGGGCCGGAATCTCTCGCTCGGGCCAGATGAAGTGTAATCAATGGGCCAGAATGCAATTTTTACAAAAAGGAACATTAGGAGCGTGAGATAAATGGTAGAGGAGGCAATGAAAATTAGTGTGGGCAGGGAAAGGGGTGTGACCAGATGCTGTAGCACATCACAGACAACTTTGTTCCTTTGCATCATGGTACATGCTGCCCACAATTAGCGCTCCCCTCAGTGTTGACTGTAGTTTTACACCACACTCAGTTTTGACTGTAGTGTTACACCAAACTTTGGGCACTCGTTTTTTATTTCCACTGGGTTATTACCTTCTTTGGGTGTTACAACTGTCGTTGCCATAGTGGCAAGAGGCCTAGATGTTGCCCTGTTTAGCAAAGCGTGCTAAAAGCTTATGTAAGAGAAGAGATGAGGAGTTGGTCTTATAAAATTTACTTGTGAAGCTGTCTGGTCCCGGTGCATTTCCAATTTTTAGTAGTTAATATTACTGTTTGTGTTATGGGGCTGTTAAGAGTATCCTTAGCTTCTTTATTTAGTTTTGGGAGTGGTAGTCTATCAAGAAACTTCTTACATTAGTCAATATCGATAGGACAATACAATTTCTCATAAAAAGTTCTGAAGGCCTATAAGATTTATTTTGGGGGGGTAGGGGTGGGACAAAATGGTTTTTAATGGTGGGTATGTTCGGGTTCCTCCTTTTAAATTTTAAGTAAGTGGCAAGTTATTTACCGGTTTTATTTTTTGCGTTCCATTTTTCTGCTTTCAGTTGTTTGCTCTGCTACTTAAGATCTTATTAAATTTGTATTTGAGGCTTTTTAGTTCAGGCAAGGCTGCTGACACTTTAATGTGGTTAAGTGTGATTTCTAATTTCTTAATTTTGTTCTCCAGCTTAATAAGACACTGTTTATCTTTCTTGTTTTTGGATGCCATCAAATTGATTATAAAACCTCTGATAGTGGCTTCAAGGGCATCCCAAAACAGCTCAGGGTTAGTATGATCCATGTTGTGATCGTTAATGTAGTGGATGTCATTTTGAATCGACTGTCTCATATGATCAGTGTCTGTGATGATACTGTTCATTCTCCATTGTTTTGTTGGTGAGGGAAATATACCCAGTTTTAATTCGAATGAGATGCATGCATGATCAGAAATTAAAATTGGTTTGATCTTGGGGGTTTTGTAGAAAATGGGCCTCCACTAAAAAATAGTCAATTTGTGAATAAGAGTCGTAAGGTTGGGAGTAGAAAGTATATTCACAGCCTGTTGGGTTGTGAATTCTCCAAGCATCTACCAGGTAGTGTGAAGTACCTAAATTCAAAAGTTGAGCTTGTAATTTATTGGGCCTATACTTCACATTTGATAGTCTATCCAGATTACCATCTAATGGGAGGTTAAAGTCACACCCTAGTATATATTATTATGTGGTAGGTCTGATAAAGCTTTGTTAATGTTGGAACAGAAAGAAAGAAAGAAAGAACATCTCTGGATATATGATAGTAATGTACAGTAGTATAATATAGAAGTCAATATCATTCTTCTTCACAGAGACAATCACCCATCTGCCGAGGCTGTTGCACTGGTGCTGTGATGCTGAGACCTTGAATTTTTTAGATCTCAATATAATTGCACCATTCTTCTTTTTATGTGCAAGGAGTACAAACAGTCATTGATTCAAGTGTAATTAAAATTTACTGTGTCCCTGAGGCCAATCGCGGTTGCCTGGAGAAGAATTATATCCCCTCGGAGCCTGCAGCAATAGTCAATTATTTTCTTCTTTTTAACAAGATGGTTCAGGCCTTTATTATTTAGTGAGAGCACTTTTAGTGTTTGCATTAGGTTAGTTGACGTAGAGTAGAGTAGAGTGACAAAGTAGAAGTAAAGCATCAAATGCCATCAGGGTAACAGTGTGCGTGATGATGAGAATACGCGAGCCTGTCGAGGTAGAGATTGTGTAGAACGCAGTATGTAAGTACGACTAGGGTGAGGAAAAAGAAAAGAGTAAAAGAGTAAAAGAAGGGAAGTGCAAAAAAAGAACATACCCAACAAACCTTACTCAACCCACCCTATAGGGGCCCGTAAGTCTGCAAAACTCACCATTTACTAATAAACAGGAGAAGGGGAGCGCCACGAGGAAACTCTAGAGCCTAGTAACACATAAACAATACCAACTTGCAGATGTCTTTTTAGTCTTGCATCTAAAAGGATCTGAGGCCCAATTAAAATAGTATTATGAGATAGTCGTATGCCACCCTGTACCAAAAGAAAATGAGACTTTTTATCATGAAGGCGACATCTATCGAGATCATAAACCAAATACACTCCATCTAATCACTACCATCAGATCAATTTGCGCAAGTGACCAGAGACAAACACTGAGCCCACTAACATCATCTTAGCAGCCGATTCAAGGAAAAAATATGCAAAACGATTGTGGGTAATATTTAAAGAGGCAATTAGTAGCTGCAGGGGATACATTAGAGGACTTACAATATAGTTGTAGCATTTACATCAAGATCACGGTGTGCCTCTAAATCAAATGATCAATTGGGTCAAATACACAAATTTGTGAGATTTGGTGCCATGATTTGGCATAAGTGTGAGACAAGACAATTTGCCCTTGAACCTACCAATTTTAGAACAACTGAGAGAATGACAATATCAAGAGAGAGGTGTTCTTTCAATTATTCATTCATTCAATCTCCTTTATTCGGATATACAAAATATCCATAAAAGTACAAAGCAAAATACCAGCATACATTAATATATTTAAAACATACAATAAATACCTAATTTGATACAATAAAATACATAATATCATATACACTGTTAAAAAAGAGACGACACTGCAAAGATAGGATGTTACATAAAAATATAGCAGCATAATAAGTAAAGTGCATGTATTATAACAGATATCAGTCATTAGAATGCGTTCTACGACAACCGGAATCTAAATTTAAATACTAATCCAAAAGGGAGAACAGTAATAAAAAATACACTCAAGTTTTGCTTAAATAATGTCCATAGAGGCACGTGAGCGGACAGCCATTTTCAAAAATGTGCTAACACGAAAAATTAAATTTTCCCCATCAAGTTTAAGAATAACACTATAGGCTTCTCTGAAATCATCAATACCCAGGGCTTTAAAATAAGGGATCAATAATTGCATGCTGTATTTTCGGTAGTAGTTACAAAAGAATATAAAATGTAACATCGATTGGTTTCCATGGTTGCCACAATAACATGGCGTTTGCTCAAGGTTTATGTTGAAGCCTAAAGGGAAGCACAATAAATATTTTAGGGTGCCTGATCTAAGGCGAAAGAGCAAACTACGATCCCAGCGGTTAATAGCTTCTAAAAGATAACCAGCTGGCAAGTATGGGCGGGGGACATCACCCTCTACCGTGGATATGTAGCGAAATACTGTAGATTTCGAGAATTCTCGCTCATACCTAATACCTTCATAATGTTTATACAGAGCCTTCTGAATAATCTTTTTATTGATGCCTTCCAAATGGTTTGGGTTTATAAAAATATGTGCGAGATTTATACTAGTCAAGCTAGTCCTAACAGCAGCCAACCATGGTATATCAATGCCCTTATCACAGTTAAGGCAGTCAGTTATAATTTCTCTGCTCAGTGCAGCCGCTGGATTTTGCCATACTTTTAACCAAAATACGGCAGGGCGAGACCTAATATAATCTTCCACATATAGCAAATTCAACTCTCTGTGACAGATATAGGATGATGAAGAGATCGGTGCCCCCAATACTCTCCGGCAAAATCTATTTTCCTCGATCTGGGTGCTGTTACTATTTGTATAACCCCATATCTCTGCCCCATATGTTACTATGGGTAGACACTGAGTTTTATAAATATTCAATAAAGATAGCACTACCTCAGATCTTCTAGGCTGGGGAAAACTCAAAACTGAGTTAACCGATTTTGAGAATTTACTTCGGCCATATGCAGAATGGGCCGCCCAGGAACCGTTATCAGAGAATACTAGACCCAAATAGGGGAAAGTGCAAGTGCTTATCAATTTTTCAGGACCTAAATTAATAACTTTAATAGAATATTTTTGGGGGCCACAACACATTAAAAAAGATTTTTTTAAATTAGTGCAAAGATCTAATCCGTTCATAAAATCATCAAAACCCCTAACTAAAATGCGGAGAGAGTTCGAGGTGCGACCCATTAGAACTGCGTCATCCGCATACAATAGAGCAGGAAGTTTATTACCATTGATCATTGGGACGTCTGTGTTCAAAGTTAATAATGTATTATGCAACTCATTGATATATAAAATAAATAGGAGAGGGGCCAGTACACACCCCTGCCTGACCCCTCTACCAATGGATATAACCCCTGATACCTCCCCAGCCATACTAATCCTTACCCTTGCCCTTAAATCCCTATGTAAATACGATAAAAAGTGCACTAAATCCTCATCCAACCCGTATCTTAAAAGGCATGCCCACAAACGCGATCTATTAACAAAATCAAAGGCGGATGTCAAATCCATAAAAGCCAGGTAGATTGGGGATTGCCGGGCTATTGTATATTTACCTATAATTAGATTGAGATTAAGGCATTGTTCCACGGTTCCCAGGTTACTTCTGAAACCTAACTGGCATTTGTTTAAAATACTTCCTTCCTCCGCCCAGGACCTGATTTTGTTGAATAATACCCTGCCAAGTATCTTAAGAGTATTATCGATCAGTGTTGAACCATTTTTTTTTACTGTTTGACACGGGTCTTGAAATTATTTGTTTGACACCCGCGCATAAATCGGTAAATGCGGTGACTACCTCAGGGTTAGGGTCAATTAACGACAGGCAACTATTAACAGATAGGTGATATGTTGACAGCATTTTTGAAAATACTTTACAATTATCTATACCCTTCCATATAATTCTTAAATTGTCTGTCGAGGATGCTATGTTACAGGCCCCTGGTTCCTTGGGAAGGCCGGGTTTTAGTGCTACCCTAAATGTTACAAAGTTAGGGTTGTGATCCCCATACATGGTAGGTATAACCTCGGCTTTGACCAAGAGATCTTCCAGTACGTCTGATATAAAGACGTAGTCTATTACAGAGGCACAGCCACGTCCTCTATAAGTTGGTAATGGGTGACTGTTGCAGTAATTTATATCAGCAATATCCATCACATTAAGTAGATTATATTTTGGTAAATAACCCAGTAACTCAGTCCCCCTTCTGCATGGGGGTGCTTGCAATGTATAAGCAGCACCTGCCCAATTTACCCCTGAAATTTTAGCATTAAAATCACCACCCAAACAGATTCCAGCTAACTTATGTGACCTCATTGGGTCTTGAAACTCTGAAACAAAGTTAAAAAGATTCACAAAATTTAAATTAGGTTCAGATAAAAAATCATTATTATAAAAATTAATAAAACAAATTGAGACCCCCACATGTATATATCAGGGCCTGAAAATTGGTTCTATGTGTAGGAATAATTTTAACAGTGCCTCCTGAGGAAATATTAACCCAGATAGAGAGGCCACCTGACGGTCTCCCATATAACGAGGTATTTGCCATTACATTAAAACATTCAAACCCTTCAAGATACAGTTCTTTTGTTGCCCAAGTCTCTTGAAATAGCAATACATCAAATTCGTTTACCATCTTTACCCAATCCTCGATGGCTATTTTAGATGCCAGCCCGGCAATATTCCAACTTAACACACGCAAATCGTGTGTCTCCGGGCTGTCAGTTGTAGAGGAAACCGATGTAGCTGTAGAGAGGGATGGCTCAATGGATGTTTTTATGGGCTGCAGTCAATCTAAACTATCCAGGCCAGAAAGGGCCATAAATCTGTTTTGCGTCAAATGTAAATTGGTATCCAGTATGTTATGTCTAGGGTTTGGCTTATAAAAATAACCAAGAGGTAGTGACTAAATATCAGTAGATATGCCATTAGTACACTCTTTTGATGATAATACAAATCTTACAGAAGCTGGTCGCCGAAAATTAATGACGACGCAGTCACCCTCTATAATTTTATCTGATAATCCAACCCAGCCCACCCTGCGCACCATTATAATGTCATTGATATTACCGGCACTAAACCCTTTATGTTTGATCAACCAGTCAGTGCATTTATTTCGTAGTTGGTCCCAAGATTCAGGCTGGTTTTTCCCTATTGGTGGGACTCCTGCAAGGATCAAAACGTAAGGGCAGGATGCCGGAGGTAAATTTAACACATCAGTTCTACCCTCAATACACTCGCCTGCTTTTGGCTTAATGGCAACGATCTTAATGTCATGCGCAGGATGGGCATTATGTACAGAAATTAAAGGAGAAATATTGTTAACCTGTTGATTCGGTACGTGTGGACTAAAAGGGTCGCTAGATTTTGATAGTGTGACATTGTGGTTTGGGTGCTTAGGAACAGGACATTCTTTAGCTTGATGGCAGGTCCTACATGAATCTACCATAGGATGCTGATCTTGTGTTACAATTCCCTGTATCAACCCAGGTTGTACTCTGCTTACAGATTGCTGATTAGAGGGGACCCCTCCCTGTTGGGATACTGGCCTGAAAGTACTACCAGGCACACTTAATTTATTAAAGAAAGATTCTAAGCGATCCAAATGTTTCCAGAGTATGGTAAAATTCCTTTCAACAAGCTCCCTAACATTCTCTTTAACAGTATCTATAATAATATCAATTGCTGTGTCCCCAAGTGTAAAATTGTTAAAAATTGCAGGTAAAGACCCAGTCTGAGTGGAGATTGAACGATTTGACGGCTCAGAAGGGGTTAAGTCAATATGAGCGCTGACAAAAGCTGTGTCGACTGTATCAACTATAGCTGCCGGGCCCTGGATCCATGTGCTTAGAGCGGTGCGCTGCATCTTCGAACGTGGGGGTTGTTTCCTCTTAGGACAGGCTGGTTTGGTTAATTTCCTTTTTCTCTTAGCCCCGGATATTTCTGGGTTCGGGGAAATGTTCTCAGAGTCGACAAAGTCCCTGCTATACGTTGAAACAGAAGGATCCTTAACTCCCCCTGTGACCCCAATACTATTGCTTCCCTCAGCAGCCAGCCAATTTCCTTGAGCTGACAAGTGCATATTGAGATCAGATTATGGGTGCAGCGGCTGGGTAGGGCTAAGGAAATCCCTGTTTACAACTAGTGGGGAAATATGCGAACTTGGTAAACCCAAGGACAAACGTCTCTCTGTCAGTTCTATTTCAGTACTAACAATACTGACGGCTCTCTCCAACATGCTATCAATAGTGGTAGTAGTACGCAAACTATGCGGAGCATTGCGTTTAGACGTCATCAATATTATCCGTGGCAATATTTATCTAACTTTATATTGCTTACCACATAGAAGTCACAGAAAGTAGAGATTAACGAGTCTCAGAGGGGTTGCCCAGCCCGGCCTCCTTCGGGCTCAGACGAGCCCGCCCTTGGCCCGGGCTTCGCACGCGCGCGTCCCGCGTTGCGGGAGTCAGGTCCGGAATTTATAGCGCCGGCTGGCGCAAGCTGTTGACGCGGCTCCTGCCGCGGTGCTGGATGGTCCAGGCAGTCCTCCCCCTGCGTGGTCAGCAACACGGGATGGCGGCAACGACACTGGGCAGCCACAAGAAACCCCCACGCTGCGGGAGTCAGGTCCGGAATTTATAGCGCCGGCTGGCGCAAGCTGTTGACGCGGCTCCTGCCGCGGTGCTGGATGGTCCAGGCAGTCCTCCCCCTGCGTGGTCAGCAACACGGGATGGCGGCAACGACACTGGGCAGCCACAAGAATTCAATTATAATCCAGACATAATGCATTTGCCAATACCTGTTCTACTTGTGAGTCTTCCTGTTTTTGTCATTTATTCATTTACAAGCATTTGCCCCAAACAGGGACTTGACTGATATATACTGCAGAAAGAACAGAGCCATAGCCTGTTCCACTATATTTAGATCTGAGTCCAATAATATTTGGAAATATCTGAAAGAAAACATTGTTTCTATAAGTAACTCCACCAGCCTTCTCTAGCAGAATAATGTGGCTTGGGACATCTCAAGGAATTATCATAGATAGCATTACTACAGATTTAAACTAAATCAAATTGAAGGCACTAAAGGTACTATGTCAATTCAGGTTTCCCTTTGTCTTGATGTAATCCATGACACCCAGGAGCAGTTCTGAGTTATAACTTTAAAATTAAAATTTGGTTGGATGTTGCAACCTAAACCTGTCCAGCATAGTTGCTTTAAAATAACATCAAGAGGCAAATTTAGAGTTTGGCATAAGCTGAACATCAGCCACAAAGTGATAGATGCTCTGTCCACCAAACTCATGTTTCACCCGCTCTATTTAGAGTCAAGGGAAGTACCATTTTACTGCCAGCGGAAACCTTTGACTGACGGCCTGTCTGCCAATGCCTTGTCGGTCAACATACGTCTGACTACTCATCCCATTTAGGGCTTGCTTCAATGTACATATTCCCTGTTCAAGACCACAAGTGAATCACCTGCAAACATCACCTGATATATACACTGATCATCTACAGATCCAGTAAGACCACCAGTAAAGCAAACACCTTGATACTTGCCGAGACATAAGACACTGAATCATAACCAAGTGTCGGTGAAAGAATATTGAGCACAGATTTCTTGTACTTACCCAGAAAAAACTAACAATGGTTGGAACAGACCAAGAAGAAATTGTCTCCAGCTGTGTTACCATCTCAACTAGCTGCTGAATCCCTGACATCAATTCAAAATGTGTAGCGTTGTCACATTTTGACCTTCTGCTTTCCAAATGTCAATCTCTGCAAGCAGGCATCAGAGGCGGCTCATCCGCTAAGGCGGAGGAGCGTCGCCCCACTGCTTTTCACAGTGAAAAAAAAGGAAAAATAAAATGATAATAAGTTGTGTTACTATCATCTTATTTGTTCCTGCTGCTGCGTCTTGGCGGGGCGGATCTGCTCTGCTCTCAGAGCAGGGGGAGGAGTGGTGGTCACTATGTAAGTGCACATGGATGTGTGACCGGCCTGAGATTCATGTGCACTTTGCATGCTCTCCATGTAGGCTGCATTACAGCCTGTGTGGAGAAGATGTCCAGGCTCCCATTCCCTGGCTGAGTGCCGAACCACGGCGCTCAGACCAATCACAATGCTGCATTGCGGTGTTGTGATTGGCTACGTGGAGCCTAGGAGACCGGGTGCTTCCTGCTTCCTGATTCCACAGAAGAAGCCAGGAAGAGGACGGAGGAGAGGCGGCGACGGCTGGCAAGGTGGCCGGCCGGCAGGTAAGTGATGTTTCATTTTTATTTTTAACCCTCTTCCCCACTCTTACCCCCTCCGCGCCCCACCGCTGCTTCCCGGAAGCACTGCATTGGTGCCACTGCTCTGTGCTTGTTGATCAAACGTGAGCAAAAAAAATTGCATTTGTACTAGGACATCCCTGGTGATTCAAACCTTCTACGGGATGTCAAGTTTTATGAAAAATCCCCTAAAATCTGGGTAAATGCAGTCCATAGAAAAACAGAATTTGCCACTAGCCCTTCACCCTGTTCTGTGGCACACAAATACATTGATTTTGGTGTGGATCTGCCTTTGATGAATTGCTACTGGTTCATGAGTCTTGGCTATTTACTCCATGTTCAAGGTGGGTCATTTTTATTCTAATGAAAGGCACCTCCAATACACCCCCCAGAGACAAACCTGAAACACTTTGCCTCACATAGGTTTGGAAAGAAGATTGCAATCACATACTCTGCCATCAGAACACAGTGCAGACAAAAACCAGCATTTAACACAACACCACTCACACTTTATTGAATGTGGTCTCTCCAAAGAACGCCCCCGACACACGACTCTTCTCTCCTTCTTACGTGTTTGAAGAAATTCTGTACATAGATTTCCAGTTTACAGATACCACCCTGAATCTCTGCATAGCCGTTTTTCAATTATAGGTTCATCACTTTGAAATGTGGAATAACTTTCTAGACCTGGAATTACCGAGCAGAATTCACAGACAACTACTACCTACTCTGAGCATGTTGTAAATGATGAGCCACCGGAGAAGCTAGTGAGGAAAACGAAAGTGCACATCAATGTCAGTTCTTGCATCAAGATTTGTTTTTTAAACCCTGCACAAGGCAGTCTGTGATATCCTTCCTGCAACCGCAACAGTTAATTGGTAGCTACCAGAAGCTAAAAGATGTAGGGGCATATTATCAAGGATCTGCGATATTTATCGCAAAGCGCGCTTAGCGCTGTTTTTTTTATCGCCGGCTATCGCTGGATTTCCTCGCCATGATAGCGCGGTATATTCAACGCGTATCGCAAAGGTGATAGGAAATCCAGCGATAGCGTGTAAAACCTGCAATAGCGTGAGAATTCCAGCGCTAAATTAACAGCGCTAATGAAAAGCTTGCTAATAGGCAAGTGCATACTTAACCCAACAATCCACCCCCCATTGACAAGATGGTTAAGGCAAGTTTTTTTCAGGCATTAAATTCCAGCGATAAGAGCGGTTAGCGCAAATTTTCCTATCGCTTCGCGGGCATTGATAATAAGGGGAAGTTGTGTTTGCGACTGTTTCAATGGAGTTTTAGTCAGGAACGCCTACTTTGCATGTCATTAGCGATATATATCGCTGACATGCTTAGAGGTAAAAGAACGGCCGCTATCGCTAAGAAACTCACGCTAAGGCCCGTTAGCTGCAGCTTGTTAATAGTGTGATAAAAATATCGCCGCATTAGCGGCAGAAAAGTGCCGCTAATGCGGCGATAAAGGGCTTGATAATATGCCCCGTAAGGTGCACAAAAACTGAAAGTGTGTACGAACAGCACCACTGTGTTGTATAGGACTGCTCAGTATAGGATTTAAACCATCAATTGAAGTTGGAATTACCTCTTTGTTAAACCTATACCTAGCAAACACCTCCTCATTGACTTGTTCACATTTAGTCACCCTCTGTGTGAAAACGAATTTGCTCCGCCTCCTTCTCCTCCAAGAACCAGCATCCCCCTTACTACAGTATAGAGTGCAGCCATTGGGAAACATTGCAATACATTTTGGGGGCCCTTTCATGCTTTGCACTTAGTTAACACCTGTTTCCAATTGATGGCATTTTGCACTTCCAAAATGATGTGTTTTAGCAGTTTTCCTATTTGTGAACGCCTTGTACATCAAAATAGCAATTTAGTATATATTCTATTACAAAAATAATTACTCGCTAAGTATTTGGTAGGGTGTGCTAGATTAAGAAATGCACCTTTAGCAAGTCTTTGTAAATCACAAACTCCCTATTTGGCAGTGGCTAGCGGGTTTGCGACTGCTTAGCGACTCACTATTTTTTCATGCATTAGGCCCCCAAACCCTAGTCTAGTGCACATGATATGAATTGTAACCACAATGAAGTCGAGTAATATGGCAGAAGCAACAGTTACCAAATTCATGAATAATAGATAGCGCTCTCCTACATTAATTGGTTTTATGAATCTATAGTTGTGTTTCTTAACCTTTTGACTTCCGAGGATCCCCACTTACTCTTTACTGATAACCGCAGTCCCTCAGGGAATCATTATTGGAATCCGTGGACCTCCATTGAGTCATTATTGGAAGCCGTAGACCCCAGCCTGAGCATTTTCAATGATTTGAACTCATAACAGTATACAAAAAAATATATAAACAAGCAATCATCAAACAAGCACACAGATGATGAAATATTTTATTTAAATCGCTTTTTTTTAAACTAAATTTTAATTTAATGGGAAAGTTGAAGCTTTTCTAAATTCAGTTGAGGTCATCCATCCTCCCTATTACATTCTGTATGATGCACTTGCACTGCTGCCACAAATCAATCTGAGGATAAAAACTTTATTTTTAACCTCCAATTTCAAATTCCTTCACATTTACTGAATGTCTTAAAATTTTCAATTTTCAATTTTGCTTCTTTAGTTATATGCACTTTATTCATCTGTTAATAATTTTGAATTTCCTAAGCAATCGCCGACCCCCTGAGTAGGCTTTGGTGACCCCTGACCACAGATTAAGAACCACTGATCTATAGCAATCCTACCCTCATTTTACTATTAGTAAGCGCTTGTCTAATTCTAGTAAAACAGAAAATAAAACCTACTTTGAGTTTCAGACAGAAAATATCAGTTTAAACAATGCAGTTCTATGTTCCATAAGATAGCATGGTCTGCAATTCTCATCTCACAAGGTCACCTACACTGCTAAGTCAGCTAGTGAAGGCTAGGTGCCTTCTGTCCTGGTTGCCTTCAATAAGAACAAGAGGTATGATTCTGTATGGCCTGCCCTAGTGTCTGTGCTTGATTTTTATAACATAATCTCATTGTTGTTAAAAACTCATAGCAGAAACAATTAACAGAAAGGGTCTGATGTATTTTCAATTATTGTCATTCTAATAGACTGTGTTCTTTTGAATAAGAACAAAGAACGAGCCACTAGCTGTCAACCTTTTAGAAACTCCTAGAAATCAATATCTAGTGAATATAAAATGAAACAGTCAGCATTTTAGATTAAACACTGCAAATATATTCATGTAAGCTTGATTTTCACATTGCAGAACATAATACTATAAACCAGGTGTGCGTCATATGAATCATATGTACTCTGCAGTCTGATTAATTGACTAGCATAGGTAACTCAAGCCTGGAAATGTTCAGGAAGGAAAAAACACAATATTTATAACAAGCCTTAACTTGTGCTTTCAATCATGCTACCACACCTGCAGCAGCTATCTGCTAGGTGTGGGTGCATAGAGGCCAACACTGAAAATCTTGAAGTGGTTTCCCAGAATTCTCGTTGTATTGGCTTTGACGCATTTGCGCCCTGTGCCCTGCCTCCCTAGTAACAAGGCAATTTTGCTGCCTTGCTCATCGGCTTCTGGCTCCATTCTGTGATGTGTTTCCACAGGAGCACTGAGCATCAGCTATTTTATTACTCTGCCTATTCAGAAACTAACGCCTGATGTAAATTTAGACATGTCAGCATTCCCCGCTGTTATTTGAGGTGATCCATCACCCTCTCCTATTTTGAACATGTATATGTATGCCCTGGGCCTACACCTACACCCTCATTCACAGTTGTGTTAAGTTGGCCTGTCATTTTTCTCGGAGTGACGTGCATTTCTGACCTGATGAAGACTCAGTCATAAATAAATTGGGGGAGGAAATGTTAACAATTTGGAATTTTGCTCCGGTGTAGAAGCAGTGGCGGCTCCTCCGGTAAGGCGGCGGAGCGTCGCCCCACTGCTTTTAAGCAGTGTAACTTAAGGAAAAATAAAATGATAATAACTCAGTGGTATTATGCTTTTATTTGTTCCTGCTGCTTTGCAGCCAGGGCGTGCAGGGCAGGAGGGGCTGCTCTGCTCTCAGAGCAGGACAGGGGAGGAGTGGTTTACCCACTCCAAGTGCGCATGAATGTTCTCCACCCAGGATGCATTACAGCAGGGTAGAGAACATGCCCAGGCCCCCAGTCCCCGTCTGAATGTGAACCATGGCACTCAGACCAATCACAACGCTGCATTCCAGTGTTGTAATTGGTCAGGGGAGCCTGGGTGCTTTCTGTTCCGGCCGAGTCCGATGCGGACGGGAGACGGAGAGACGTGGTGCGGCGATAAGGCACATTTTTATTGTTTTACATTCCCTTTCCCTCGCCCTCACCAACCCCGATCCTTGCTGGCCGTCACTGTTTAGAAGTTAACCCTACTATATGTGCATGAAGAGTCATTATACTCCTGCTTAGACCCAAGCCCTTTTGCATCAGCCAATTCTTGCTTGCCCTTTATGAGTTGTCTTGTATTTTGCATTTCACTTTCACAACTCATGTGCACCACACTGTTCTTCACTAGGAGCAACATTACAAAAAGAGTATGCTGTTCCCCAGGGCGGACAATGTCATGAGAGGGGAATTCCCCTAGTCGGAACTAGAGTCCTCACACACCCAGCAAGCTAGGTGTCATGCTTCATCATCTGGACTTGCTCCTCGTCGGGTCGGCGCTGCAATACCCAACGGGCACCCGTAAAGGGGCTCTTTCGCGGAGATCTTTTGTTCCAGCCGTATGGTGCATGGGTGTGAGGGCCCTAGAAAAATATATATAGTGTAGATGTGATGTGGGTGGGTGATTTAAAAAGGTTGGATAATCCAAATGAAAATTCCTTTTTATTATTGAGGTGGTTATCCACCTTATTAAAAAACAGAGTGGCCACTCTCTGGCTCTATGGTCCAGTGGAGCTAGCTCATCTCTCACAGTGTGGTCGACATGTTTCATGCATTTTGGTCACTATTGATCCATTGCATTTCATCAGGACCTATTATTAATGCTATCTACACGTGGTGATGGGAAGGAAACTCCTACCTACCACACTTCATGGGTGCGAGCGCAAGGTCCCGCCAATCATAGTGGTAACCTACACAAGGGAAATAACAAAAAAAGCAGTATGTAGTCACTAAATACTTCCATCTTGTAAACAGGCCAGACCACCCCGACATTTCTCAAGACAGTTGTCCATCTAGTGAGCAAACTAAGATTAAAGTCTGGCCCCTAGGTAAAGGCATAGTAAAAAGGATTAATAAAAAGGGAGAAAAGGGGGTTAGGGGGGGACTGGACTTACAATCACGGCTAGAAAAGAGACTGGTGAGAAAATAAGGTCAAAGTAAAAAAAGGGGGGGGGGGTCAAAGAAGATGACTCACCTAACTGGAGGGTAAAACTCACTCCATTCGGTATTATTGGCTCCAGACACCAATATCGTGGTGTCCTGCAGAGTTTGGAGGCAAGGTAAACAATCAAGGGTTAAACACTGGTTGACAAGTCCAGCTAAGAGATGGAATACGGCTGAAACTGGTGTCCAAGTATGGGGGAGGAGCTGAGAGTAAACTGCCCACCGCTCCCCTGTCACTGCGGCCATACGTAGCGGCCACCTCCCATGAAGCGTTAACGGTCAGTGACATCGAGGACTGGATTCCCTGCAACCCCGAAAGGAGGGAGAAAGGCAGCCCTCCCTGCCATTCGCCGCAAGTGCGACCCGGGAGCCACAAAGGCAGTGAGTCACACACATGTGGCCGCGGCAGGAGGATTGGTATAAACAGAACGTCCCAGTCCCCCTACCGTAGTGGACCCACTCGGTCCGTACGCCCATGTAGATAAAAGTGCGGTCACCCCCAAAGCGGCACCCTCGCTCACCTGTCCACGCTGGACGTGCGCCGGTAAACCTCCTGCGCGTCGAACCGCAAATGCCGGATCATGCCCGTACTCCCATCAAAGTGGTGATTTATAGGCATTCCTAGCTTCCCGCGGCCCGTCACAAAGGGGGGGTGGATTGTGATTCGGCGTCACGCTGCGTAATCACGTGGTGCAATGGGTGTCTCCACTACCTCGAGTGTACCGGCCCCGAAAATGCAGCGGCCATCTTGGAGTGTGAAAAAGAGAGAAAGTATGCAATCATAGGTCTATACACTAGTTGTTAACCGTGTACTACCAGGTCATTGTGAGCATACAGTAAGAAGTAAATAAAATCAAGTGAATATGGGAAACTCGTGTGTTAAAGCTGTCATGTTTCGAGTAAACACCCATCCAGTTGTAAAAATTAAATAAAACTAATATGGGAAGCTCGTGTGTTACAGCTGTCATGTATCGTGTATGCACCCATCTAGTAGTCCACTGGTAGAGGCCCTTAACAATTCCAGGGGTTCCTGTGAAGAGTAGAGCTGCACCTATCTCCTCGCCAAAGTGGCCCAGGGAATGTCATCATTGAGACCATATGAGTTGGTAGAGAGACGGTGCACCCATCTCTGTTCTATTTTGAAAAGGGCCTTTTGTGTGATCTTGGGGTGTGCCTCAAGGACCACCCACTGGAGGGATTCTGCTGAGTGGTTAAGCTCTTTGCAGTGTGTGTACAATTTGGTGGTTACTTTCATGCACCTAACATTGCTTTTGTGTTCAGTGATGCGTACCTTAACAGCCCTCATCGTCATTCCTATATATTTCTTGTCACAGGGACAAATCAACATATATATGCACTTAGATGTATTACAGTTGGTATGCCGCTTCAGCCTCCATGTGAATGTGTCAGTCAGTGCGATCTCTTTAACAGATCTAGTTTGTTCACACACTGAGCACGTGCCACAGGGATAATGCCCTGTTACAGGCGGGAGGTCCCATAAAGTCCTCTGGGTCATTGGTTCCTTAGCCTTGGGTCTAGTGTGTATTAAGATGTCTTTGAGATTTTGTGTGCGTTTGTAAGCAAACCTGGGTCTCGGGAGGTTCAGATCTCCTGTGTTCACTATTCCCCAGTGTTTGTTAATAATCCTCTTGATTAGTGTGGAATGGGATGTGAACGATGTGACGCACGTTAAGACTTCAGTCTGCTCTCTAATAGTACCATGGAGTAAAGATTCCCGTGGGTTGTTCATGGCCCTCTTGTAGGAGTTCCTGACCTGACGTGCCGGTTATCCCCTCTCCCTAAGGTTCTGTTGCAGGAGTTGGGCCTCTGTCTTGTAATCAGTCAAGGTACTACAGTTCCTCCTGATGCGGAGGAACTGGCCAAACGGTAGGTTATTCCTGAGAGCCATCGGATGGTGACTCCCATATAGAAGGAGACTATTCCTGTCTGTGTCTTTTCTGTACAGGGTCGTACTCAGTCCCTCATTAGTAAGTCTTATCCTTAAATCAAGGAAGGGGATACTCGTATCTGATACGGTGTGTGTGAATTTAAGAAACACATTCTGAGTGTTGATCCATTGGCAGAACGCCTCACACGTTGCCATGTCTCCCCTCCAAAAAATGAGGATGTCATCTATGAATCTTTTCCATAGTGTCAGGTTGTTTCTATATGGGTTATTTGGGTTCATGATGACTTCCTCTTCAAAAGTTGCCATGTACAGGCAGGCCACACTTGGGGCGAAGGTACTCCCCATGGAAGTACCCTGGGATTGATGAAATAGTTGTGTTTCATATTCAAAAAGTTTTCCGTTAGTGCTAGAGAGGCGCACCCCATTATAAAGGAGACCGGAGTTGGTGAATCCCATTCTTCCTTCAGCAGACTGACCTCAATGGCATCCAGGGTTGCTCGTTGTGGAATGTTAGTGTATAGCGCTTCCACGGCAAGTGTCACTAGAAGGTTAACCTCGTTAAGGCTATCAGTGTTGTCGATAATACGTAGTACGTCTGTTGTGTCCTGCACAAATGATGGTATTTTTCTCACCAAGGGCTGGAGGAAATGGTCGCAAAACCTGGATAATGGATCCAGCAAAGACCCAATCCCTGACACTATCGGCCTCCCTGGGACAGGTGTCGTATTTTTGTGGATCTTGGGGAGGGTATAGAAGTACGGTGTCTTAGGATCCTTTATTATAAGGAAGTCCGCCTCCTTCTTTGTGATCCAGCCATTGTTTTCAGCCTCAAGGACCATTGTCGTTATCTCTGATGTGAGTCTAGGTGTGGGATCTATCGCCAAGGGTGTGTAATGTCGAGTATTCCCAAGCTGGCGTCTACATTCCCTGTCATAGTCTGTAGTAGACTGAATGACAGTTGCCCCGCCCTTGTCGGCCTGCTTGATGGTGATGCTGGTATCAGTAGCCAATGTGGTGGCAGCATTCCTTTCATCGTTAGTGAAGTTGTGGAATGAGTTCGTCCTCGTGGAGCCGAATAACTCTTTGAGTACCGCCCTCTCAAAAGTCAAGATCTCAGGTGGAACCATATTATTGTGTGGTGTAAATGTGGAAGGGTTACGAAGACCAGAGTCACCGCACTCAGGCGAGGCCCTGTCTTGAAAGAAGGCCTTGAGGCGCACTTTCCTGAAGAATTCCTGTACTTCACACATCTCACTAAATTTATCAAATTGGGGGGTCGGGACAAATCCTAGGCCTTTCTCCAGGACTGACATTTCCGTGCTGGTCAGGTTCCTATTAGAGAGATTAACTACTAGGCCCTTTTTCCCCTGGTCACACTCCTGGTCTCTACTGAGTGTGGGGTTTGGTCTTGCCATTGGACTTCCTTCTGTGCTCCTCTTCTTCGCCCTCTTCCTTTGCCCCAACCTCTGCCTAAAAAAGGGGGGTTACTCATGGGGAAGTATTGCGGTGGGCCCTGAGGATACATCGGGTATTGCCACAGTGGTGGAACAGGTCCTTGAAAGGCCGGACCATTGATATAGTTGGGGTAAGGCTGGTAGTTAGGTCTGCGTTGATTGCGGTTACCCCCGCTGCCAGTGCTCGAATCGCTGTTCGAGGATCCCCTCCTGCTGTTATCAGAACTTTCATCAGAGGAGTAACTACTCCTCGGAGCAGCGTAGTCATCCTTCAAGTAAGGATAAACTTTCTCCTTGTCAAACTTAGCTACATCTTTCTGCAGTTTGGTAACCTTCTGTTTGAGGAGGTACTCCCTGTTTTCAGCGATCTCGTTATTTATTTCAGTTAGCTTGGAGGTAAAGGCCGTTTTTGGGATGGAGGATTTTAATGCAGCTTCAGCTACCTGAATTCTGGTGAGAAGTGCATCCGCCAGCCTCTTGGCGGTGTTGATAATTAGGACCAGTAGATCTTTGGTGCATTTCCAGGATACTTGGCACCAATCTTTTTGAAAGGCCCATCTTCCAGAAAAATTCTGGGCAAGATGTTGACAATAAGGCCATGGGGTGCTATATTCGCTCGTAGATACTCTGTCATGAGAGCTCCATGCAGAGTAACTTTCAACCATTCTCTCTTCAGCGCCGTAATTGACGTCCAGTCTACGGACTGTGATCCTGAGGCCACAGCACCCCCTGCCCCGAGAAGGGAGGGGGCTGTTCTTAAAATGTCAGCTATGGCTTCTTCATTGAAGCTGAGTCCCGGGGTATCCTCCATCTCTAGTAGGAAACCCAGCTATCCACTTAGAATCTAGATGGTGGTATAGCGTGCAAAGTATTGGACCAATACGTGTAACTCACACTGTATGGTAACCTAATGTCCCACGGGGGTCACCCGTGCAAGTATCTCTAACAAGGAAGGGGGACTGTAGGGCTTGTTGACGGGGTCCAGCATACATGCCCAGTCACAACATTACAAAAGAGTATGCTGTTCCCCAGGGCGGACAATGTCATGAGAGGGGAATTCCCCTAGTCGGAACTAGAGTCCTCACACACCCAGCAAGCTAGGTGTCATGCTTCATCATCTGGACTTGCTCCTCGTCGGGTCGGCGCTGCAATACCCAACGGGCACCCGTAAAGGGGCTCTTTCGCGGAGATCTTTTGTTCCAGCCGTATGGTGCATGGGTGTGAGGGCCCTAGAAAAATATATATAGTGTAGATGTGATGTGGGTGGGTGATTTAAAAAAGGTTGGATAATCCAAATGAAAATTCCTTTTTATTATTGAGGTGGTTATCCACCTTATTAAAAAACAGAGTGGCCGCTCTCTGGCTCTATGGTCCAGTGGAGCTAGCTCATCTCTCACAGTGTGGTCGACATGTTTCATGCATTTTGGTCACTATTGATCCATTGCATTTCATCAGGACCTATTATTAATGCTATCTACACGTGGTGATGGGAAGGGAAACTCCTACCTACCACACTTCATGGGTGCGAGCGCAAGGTCCCGCCAATCATAGTGGTAACCTACACAAGGGAAATAACAAAAAAAGCAGTATGTAGTCACTAAATACTTCCATCTTGTAAACAGGCCAGACCACCCCGACATTTCTCAAGACAGTTGTCCATCTAGTGAGCAAACTAAGATTAAAGTCTGGCCCCTAGGTAAAGGCATAGTAAAAAGGATTAATAAAAAGGGAGAAAAGGGGGTTGGGGGGGACTGGACTTACAATCACGGCTAGAAAAGAGACTGGTGAGAAAATAAGGTCAAAGTAAAAAAAGGGGGGGGTCAAAGAAGATGACTCACCTAACTGGAGGGTAAAACTCACTCCATTCGGTATTATTGGCTCCAGACACCAATATCGTGGTGTCCTGCAGAGTTTGGAGGCAAGGTAAACAATCAAGGGTTAAACACTGGTTGACAAGTCCAGCTAAGAGATGGAACACGGCTGAAACTGGTGTCCAAGTATGGGGGAGGAGCTGAGAGTAAACTGCCCACCGCTCCCCTGTCACTGCGGCCATACGTAGCGGCCACCTCCCATGAAGCGTTAACGGTCAGTGACATCGAGGACTGGATTCCCTGCAACCCCGAAAGGAGGGAGAAAGGCAGCCCTCCCTGCCATTCGCCGCAAGTGCGACCCGGGAGCCACAAAGGCAGTGAGTCACACACATGTGGCCGCGGCAGGAGGATTGGTATAAACAGAACGTCCCAGTCCCCTACCGTAGTGGACCCACTCGGTCCGTACGCCCATGTAGATAAAAGTGCGGTCACCCCCAAAGCGGCACCCTCGCTCACCTGTCCACGCTGGACGTGCGCCGGTAAACCTCCCGCGCGTCGAGCCGCAAATGCCGGATCATGCCCGTACTCCCATCAAAGTGGTGATTTATAGGCATTCCTAGCTTCCCGCGGCCCATCACAAAGGGGGGGTGGATTGTGATTCGGCGTCACGCTGCGTAATCACGTGGTGCAATGGGTGTCTCCACTACCTCGAGTGTACCGGCCCCGAAAATGCAGCGGCCATCTTGGAGTGTGAAAAAGAGAAAGTATGCAATCATAGGTCTATACACTAGTTGTTAACCGTGTACTACCAGGTCATTGTGAGCATACAGTAAGAAGTAAATAAAATCAAGTGAATATGGGAAACTCGTGTGTTAAAGCTGTCATGTTTCGAGTAAACACCCATCCAGTTGTAAAAATTAAATAAAACTAATATGGGAAGCTTGTGTGTTACAGCTGTCATGTATCGTGTATGCACCCATCTAGTAGTCCACTGGTAGAGGCCCTTAACAATTCCAGGGGATCCTGTGAAGAGTAGAGCTGCACCTATCTCCTCGCCAAAGTGGCCCAGGGAATGTCATCATTGAGACCATATGAGTTGGTAGAGAGACGGTGCACCCATCTCTGTTCTATTTTGAAAAGGGCCTTTTGTGTGATCTTGGGGTGTGCCTCAAGGACCACCCACTGGAGGGATTCTGCTGAGTGGTTAAGCTCTTTGCAGTGTGTGTACAATTTGGTGGTTACTTTCATGCACCTAACATTGCTTTTGTGTTCAGTGATGCGTACCTTAACAGCCCTCATCGTCATTCCTATATATTTCTTGTCACAGGGACAAATCAACATATATATGCACTTAGATGTATTACAGTTGGTATGCCGCTTCAGCCTCCATGTGAATGTGTCAGTCAGTGCGATCTCTTTAACAGATCTAGTTTGTTCACACACTGAGCACGTGCCACAGGGATAATGCCCTGTTACAGGCGGGAGGTCCCATAAAGTCCTCTGGGTCATTGGTTCCTTAGCCTTGGGTCTAGTGTGTATTAAGATGTCTTTGAGATTTTGTGTGCGTTTGTAAGCAAACCTGGGTCTCGGGAGGTTCAGATCTCCTGTGTTCACTATTCCCCAGTGTTTGTTAATAATCCTTAATAATCTTGTAGACCATACCCGGCACGTCAGGTCAGGAACTCCTACAAGAGGGCCATGAACAACCCACGGGAATCTTTACTTCATGGTACTATTAGAGAGCAGACTGAAGTCTTAACGTGCGTCACATCGTTCACATCCCATTCCACACTAATCAAGAGGATTATTAACAAACACTGGGGAATAGTGAACACAGGAGATCTGAACCTCCCGAGACCCAGGTTTGCTTACAAACGCACACAAAATCTCAAAGACATCTTAATACACACTAGACCCAAGGCTAAGGAACCAATGACCCAGAGGACTTTATGGCACCTCCCGCCTGTAACAGGGCATTATCCCTGTGGCACGTGCTCAGTGTGTGAACAAACTAGATCTGTTAAAGAGATCGCACTGACTGACACATTCACATGGAGGCTGAAGCGGCATACCAACTGTAATACATCTAAGTGCATATATATGTTGATTTGTCCCTGTGACAAGAAATATATAGGAATGACGATGAGGGCTGTTAAGGTACGCATCACTGAACACAAAAGCAATGTTAGGTGCATGAAAGTAACCACCAAATTGTACACACACTGCAAAGAGCTTAACCACTCAGCAGAATCCCTCCAGTGGGTGGTCCTTGAGGCACACCCCAAGATCACACAAAAGGCCCTTTTCAAAATAGAACAGAGATGGGTGCACCGTCTCTCTACCAACTCATATGGTCTCAATGATGACATTCCCTGGGCCACTTTAGCGAGGAGATAGGTGCAGCTCTACTCTTCACAGGATCCCCTGGAATTGTTAAGGGCCTCTACCAGTGGACTACTAGATGGGTGCATACACGATACATGACAGCTGTAACACACGAGCTACCCATATTAGTTTTATTTAATTTTACAACTGGATGGGTGTTTACTCGAAACATGACAGCTTTAACACACGAGTTTCCCATATTCACTTGATTTTATTTACTTCTTACTGTATGCTCACAATGACCTGGTAGTACACGGTTAACAACTAGTGTATAGACCTATGATTGCATACTTTCTCTTTTCACACTCCAAGATGGCCGCTGCATTTTCGGGCCGGTACACTCGAGGTAGTGGAGACACCCATTGCACCACGTGATTACGCAGCGTGACGCCGAATCACAATCCACCCCCTTTGTGACGGGCCGCGGGAAGCTAGGAATGCCTATAAATCACCACTTTGATGGGAGTACGGGCATGATCCGGCATTTGCGGCTCGACGCGCGGGAGGTTTACCGGCGCACGTCCAGCGTGGACAGGTGAGCGAGGGTGCCGCTTTGGGGGTGACCGCACTTTTATCTACATGGGCGTACGGACCGAGTGGGTCCACTACGGTAGGGGACTGGGACGTTCTGTTTATACTCAATCCTCCTGCCGCGGCCACATGTGTGTGACTCACTGCCTTTGTGGCTCCCGGGTCGCACTTGCGGCGAATGGCAGGGAGGGCTGCCTTTCTCCCTCCTTTCGGGTTGCAGGAATCCAGTCCTCGATGTCACTGACCGTTAACGCTTCATGGGAGGTGGCCGCTACGTATGGCCGCAGTGACAGGGGAGCGGTGGGCAGTTTACTCTCAGCTCCTCCCCATACTTGGACACCAGTTTCAGCCGTGTTCCATCTCTTAGCTGGACTTGTCAACCAGTGTTTAACCCTTGATTGTTTACCTTGCCTCCAAACTCTGCAGGACACCACGATATTGGTGTCTGGAGCCAATATACCGAATGGAGTGAGTTTTACCCTCCAGTTAGGTGAGTCATCTTCTTTGACCCCCCTTTTTTACTTTGACCTTATTTTCTCACCAGTCTCTTTTCTAGCCGTGATTGTAAGTCCAGTCCCCCTAACCCCTTTTCTCCCTTTTTATTAATCCTTTTACTATGCCTTTACCTAGGGGCCAGACTTTAATCTTAGTTTGCTCACTAGATGGACAACTGTCTTGAGAAATGTCGGGGTGGTCTGGCCTGTTTACAAGATGGAAGTATTTAGTGACTACATACTGCTTTTTTGTTATTTCCCTTGTGTAGGTTACCACTATGATTGGCGGGACCTTGCGCTCGCACCCATGAAGTGTGGTAGGTAGGAGTTTCCTTCCCATCACCACGTGTAGATAGCATTAATAATAGGTCCTGATGAAATGCAATGGATCAATAGTGACCAAAATGCATGAAACATGTCGACCACACTGTGAGAGATGAGCTAGCTCCACTGGACCATAGAGCCAGAGAGCGGCCACTCTGTTTTTTAATAAGGTGGATAACCACCTCAATAATAAAAGGAATTTTCATTTGGATTATCCAACCTTTTAAATCACCCACCCACATTACATCTACACTATATATATTTTTCTAGGGCCCTCACACCCATGCACCATACGGCTGGAACAAAAGATCTCCGCGAAAGAGCCCCTTTACGGGTGCCCGTTGGGTATTGCAGCGCCGACCCGATGAGGAGCAAGTCCAGATGATGAAGCATGACACCTAGCTTGCTGGGTGTGTGAGGACTCTAGTTCCGACTAGGAATTCCCTCTCATGACATTGTCCGCCCTGGGGAACAGCATACTCTTTTTGTAATGTTGTGACTGGGCATGTATGCTGGACCCCGTCAACAAGCCCTACAGTCCCCCTTCCTTGTTAGAGCTTCACTAGGAGCACCCACTTGTCCTACTGAGTATCTTTATAAATGTCCTTGTCCCTAAAATAACTGTGAGTGTTATCATTTTTGATTAATGTCTTTCAGGATAAGATTTATCAATCCATAAGTTGGTCAAATGACTAATGAATGAAACCACAAGAACTGTTGTTGCTTAGCAATGTAGACTTTACCCTTGGTTCACTGGTATACTTGGTCGCCAATTATTGCTTGTTGCCTAGCTCCAATATGGCTGTGCTTGTCCATGGCTTCTTTGGATCCAGGAATTCTCCATTGCTCCACCTACGCGTGTGCGGATGAGCAATAGCTAAGGGCAGGAGGCTGCTAGGAGATCCTGTGATTGCTCTATCTTCAGGTGCTTTGGCAGAGACTAGGGCAGACCAGCCTGGCAGCAGGGGAGAACTTCACACACACAAAAGAGAGGTAGAAATGTTAAATTCCACACTTATTTAGTTTAAGTGGCATGTGCTAGATGCAAAAAAACTGCCCTCACCCACAAGTTGCGACATGCTTCATCATAGGGCTTGACGAGTATGCAGCTAGGAGGGGTGAGGGGCTACTAATAATCCCTGACACCACCATCCTATTTTTCTTTATTAATCCTGGCCGCGTAGTCCAGGAATAAAGACGGATATAACTGAGACAATAGAGACGGATATAACCAAGCTAGTTTTAGATTTCACAATCTGCACATTTAGTTTTTTGATCCCTCTTATTTTCATGTTTGTATTGTCTTCCCCTTCTCTTTGCTCCACCCCAGGTTTTGGTCTGCACAGGGGTGTTAGTTAGCAAGCCTTATGATGAAGCATACCACAACCTGTGGGTCGGGGAAGTTTTTTCGCATCTAGTACATGCCACTTAAACTAAATAAGTGTGGAATTTAACATTCCTACCTCTCTTTTGTGTGTGTAAAGTCGAACTTAAACTATCCTTTAATTTAAAAAATAATTAAAATGAAATATGCTCCTTAAAATGTAAAAATGATTGTCAAAAATTATTTATGCACAATTTAATTGTATTTTATATTTTGATTTTTTTTTAAATGTAGCTTCCTGAAAAGTATGGCACCAAATGCCGGAGAAATATGTAACAATGATTTAAACACTTGCAGCACACCTGGTAATGAAAGGAGTGATTCTTCTGAACTCCACCACCCATCCATCTGAGGCCCATTACAACAACAAGCAGTCACAGCCAAGCTTACCACATGAAATAGGAGTGCACACACCAAAATCCTTTTCCTGATTTCCTCGTGTCATTGAACATGTTTGTGGGGTTGCCTCTTGTCTGGAAGAGGAATTATTTGAGGAGGATAGAGAATGTTTACAGGCAAAATATCTGGTATGTTCAAGGAAGCTGTAATTTCCAGATACAGTTTCCCACCTGATGAGATCCTGGAGATGGTTGCAGACTGGGGGCAGGAGCTGGATTCACCAACAGCCCCCTCCCAGGCTTTCAGAGCGGGAAACAGCGTTTACAATGCTGTTGTTACAACGCAGTGCTTTTACAACGCAGTCGTTACAACGACCGTGTTGTTAGTACGCAATACCTTTACATCGCAAGTCATTAGAACGACTTGCTGTAGGGGGCGCTAAGGTATTGGATATGAAATCCAACACTTTCCCTGCTGTTGCGCAAACTGGAGTAGGAATAGTAAATAATACTATTCCTAAGTCCAGCGCGCCCCCTACAGCAAGTCGTTGTAATGACTTGCGATGTAAAGGTATTGCGTACTAACAACGCGGTCGTTGTAACGACCGCGTTGTAATAGTACGTGACTCATAGCATGCGTTGTAACATGCTATATTCTTTCAGAGCCAGCGTCAAAATACTAGCTGCGCTCCATCTTATGGCCACTGGGATTTTCCAGAGGGTATCCTCTGACAATGTTGGCATCTCACAAAAAAACAGTCCTGTTGTTTGCACAAGGTTCTGAATCATCAACAGAAGAGTGCATCCGTTTATTGCCATTTCACAGTCTTTGGCAGAAAGGCAAAGGGTGGCAAGGGAATTTTATGCCTTTGCTCAACTCCTTTGTATGCTGGGTGGCCTTGACTGTACCCATGTGGCACTCAGCCACTTCTAATAAAGATTGGTAGTAATGCACCCTGTGGTAACTAAACACTAATCTTGAAAGCCTTTATAAAGGTACTTAAAAATCTTGAAATGAACTTAGTGTGCACACGGTGGAAACGGCTCCACCTTCGCCCAATACTGAATAAAATGGAAAAAAACTAAAACGAATGTCCTAGACACTGTGTGCACTACTGTGCCCTAAGGCGTCTACCTCATGAAAAACAATTATTAAAACAGTTCTCTTAGAATCATGCACGATGAAATTATACAGAATGAAATTATAACAAAGAAGCAATTCAATTCTTTAACCCAGTTGATTGTTGATAAGAAATGCTTTTCACAAATGTTATTTTCACATTTGTGTCATCAAGCATGAAAGTTCAACTGGTCTCTTGTGATTGACCATTAAAAAAAAAAACAATGCATTTCGGGTCTGAAGGACCCTTCGACAGGGGTCACTACAATCAAAGAAATAAAATACATAAATTCATTGTTCAAAGTTAGTCATTTCACCACACAGCACACAATTTCCACAACAGACCCCACTAGTACTCCATCAACATGCAGGCTGTGTGGTTGGCTGGGGCTGCTTTTCAGATGTATACACTGCCTTTCCTGGAAGCACACACAACAGCTTCATTTTCCATCAGTCACCTATGGCACATCGTTTGGGTGCTGGGGATTTTGGTGGCATGTGACTTCTAGGTAAGTGTAAGAAATTGGATATTAATTGAGGTGCTAGGTACACACCTCAGAATATACCCATCATGATGGTAAGGGTGAATCCCTAAAGTCACTAAATTAGGGTGAGTACTACCCCTGGTAACTATGGGACATAGCAAACAAATTAAGAGGCAACGGATAAAGTATTTATGCAGTACTTAAAACAGTAATAACGTCAAAATGCAAAAAACATTAAAATCCCAAACAAATTAGAAACATAGAGTCAAATTTAATAAACAAAATGACACCAACATAACGAAAATTCAGTAAGGGGAATCAGAGATACAAATGTTTCAAGGTTTAAATAAAAATAGAGCCAAGAAGCAAAAAGTGCTAATGATAGTCAGAAGTCGCAGTAGAACAGGACCTAGGTGCAGTTTAATACGCATCTTGATGGAGCGCAGGTCAGATACTCTAACCAGGTTTGTCCTGGTCAAGGGGCTAACCTTCTGATTTTAGTCTTTTGATTCCCAATCCACTACAGGAGTACACTTCTAAAGCCCCACAGGTCCTCAGAGAAGGCATTTGGGGACTCACATACTGGCAGACAGAGTCCCACAGGAGGGTCCAGTCCAGGTGCCACTGCTCAGGTGGGCAGTTATAGGATTAGGCCACGTGTAGCTTATTGTGTCACTCTAGCTTTAACAGAAGGTCAGCCTTATTGCCCACGGAGTTCACTTCTTTTTCCTAGATATAAGACACAAAGCAGTTCTAGTCTTTGAGGCTCTTATCAGGTCTCAGGCAGCTGATTCAGTCCACTTCTGATCTTCCATAGGTTCAGGAGTGACCTGAAGTGGCTGCTTGGAAGTGCCACATTTATACCTGGAACAAGCTAGTAGGTGGGAATTACCCCTGGGAATGTATAACCAATGGTGTGACTTCCCTGGGCTACCTGCCCCCACTTTGGGCATTTTTAAGATGGCCGTAGTCTTCAGCCACATTAAACTTGGGCTTTGAGGGCTGTTGGTGTTTGTGGGGAGTGTACTATGGCAATCCTGGTGTCCTCCCATATCTACCACTATAATCCAATTTTAGGCTGTCCCTGTACTCCAATAAACCCATAGACAGAAGTCTGATAAGCTTTCAGCAACCAGACAGTAGTTACACACAAAGGGGCCGATTCCGATTCCGGCCGGAAATCTCTCCGACCGAGCTGGACCCGGAGAGAATTCCGACCGAATCGGACCCTAGCAGTCCGACCGGACGAGTACGATGATTCGCATGCTATCGGACTCGATTTGGTCGGACTCCCATTGAAGTCAATGGGAGATGGTCGTACAACGCGTATGCGGGCTCCCATTGACTCAATGGGTGCGAGGCGAACAAGGGCGCCACCTACAGCGGGTACGCGTCCATGCGCATTGCGGCGTACATGCACAGGTAGGGGGGACCCATGGGTCCCCCCTGTGTGCGACTCGCGCGCCTACGCGTACAGGGGGGTCCGACGCGGACCCCCAAAGTCCGGCTCCGACAGCTTTTTCGAGCCGGACGGCGCGAGTCGGTCGGACTGCTCGCGGCGCGCATCGTACTTACCCGGCCGGGAAACGTCTCCATAGCGCGGTGCGAGTCGTGTCCGTGTGAGTCGGTCGGAGCGTGTTGAAGACGCGTACGAGTCGGTCGGCGATTTCGCGGGAGCTTGCATCGTACTCGCTCGGCCGGACGCGCGTACGATTCGGTCGGGAAACAGGGCTCCGAATTGGATCCGGTAAATCCAAATCCGATTCGGAGCACTACCGGCCAAGATCGGAATCGGCCCCAAAGTGTTTTGGCATCCTTATTCTATTATTTAAAGTGCTCCCTGAATGTTTTACGACAACCCCAGCAGAGATGTGAGGCAGGGTGTGAAATTCAAGTACGACGACACTTTAATGTCATCGAGGATCCTCCCATCTCCCCCTGTGTATTATATCTGATTCAGATGGGTCATCTCTGCCCATTCAGGCCAGCCTATTGTTTGTTTCTGGGAGCAGATGGCACCTCGCCACAGGGGACCCATAATATGACAGCTGGAAGACACTGAAAGGACTTAGAAGCTTTAGGCAGACAAAAGGTAACTTTTCAAAAGTATCTTTTCTGTAATAGTTAGACAAAATTTGAATCTACCATTAAATTGGATTTTGTTTAACTATTAAAAAGAGTCCTTGAAATATTTCTTTAACTAATTCCTAAGTTGAGATAACACTTAGTTGCAACAGCTAACTCTTCTACACTGAAACTAGCCTTTTGGGCCTTTGCATTGTAAGGACATGTTTAACATTAAACTTTTAAATGTCCTACTTTTAAATACCAGGCACTCCACCTTTATAGGCAACTAGGCCTACTCAGGGGTGACTTTTAAATATTTAAAAAGAAAGTTTAGGCATGTAAACAGGGGCTATTTTGACAAATCAAATTTGAAGTTAAAACCTGCACAGCCAGGTTATTGGTGGTAGGCCTGCAGTCATATTTACATTGTCACTGTACTTGAAGGCACAACGGATGCTGCAGTTAACTTGCAGTGGGTCCAGAGCAAAAAAGTGTTAACCCCAAAGGGGCACTAGCTTCCTAAATTAAACTCGAGGATTAATCATACTGAGAGCATAAAAGTAGGGAAACATATGTAGTGTAAAATATACAGTTTATTTTACACGGGTTAAACTTAATACTCTAAGTAATATTCAGGTGCTCATAAAAAGTGAAGGTGGGCGTGATGTGACAAGGTGATAGTGGATTAAAAACCATAACATCGCATTGACAACAGAACAAATGGAACTCCACGTGAGTTTAAACAATAAAGGAGTTCCTGTTGTAAGGGTCGACGAGCGTTTCGATCTTAAAGAATTAAGATCATCTTCAGGACATATAATGAGCAGTCTGAAACTTAAGGGGAACAATGCATTGTTACAATATGGACCCTACAATTGTACTAGTAACAGTGAATAAGTGCTCCCAGTAATTGTAACAGTTAATTACATTAGATAAAAACCTCCTAGGTTGCGTGAGGTACAGAGAAAACAGTCTAAATGGTCAGTTTAGAGAACCAATGAAGGGTGGAGCGCGAGGGGCGCCAATTATTTAAACGGAGGGAGGGGAAAAGGAGGGGAGGTCGCGTTTAAAGGCGAAAGGTAATAATCATGCATGAAGCCTTATGCTGGTGAACTTACTCTCAATTGGTAGGGGGAGGACGTAGTCTCTGTGTGGAGTCACGGAAAGCCGCTTTCGTAGGTCGGCTGTTGCAATCTAAATAAGGCAAAAAGTTAATGGGGACCAGCGCAAGCAGCGAGAAGCGCAAGCAGAAACTACTGATTGTGGCTACTCACTATTGAAGCCTCAAAGAAACCGCCGGTCCAAGTCTACTTCCAGCCGGAAGTAGTACAGGAACACGGGCCTAAGTTAGGAATCGTTCTGTGGTAGTTCTAAGACGCCAGCAGAGTCAGGGCTGTAAAAATAAAAAAGAAAGAGCCCAGTGGGAACCAGGGTCATGCATTTAAGGAAGTAGGGAAGGGAAGAGGGAGTGGCTGCTTACTCGTGTGTGCCTGGATGGACAAGCAAAACCGCCGGCGTGGAAAACTCGGTGATCTCCTTAGGATTGATGATTGCTGAAGGCAATGGCAATCAAAACCGCGCCGTGGTTAAGGGAAAAGTTTCAAAAGCAGCGCCGTATACTCTTAATAGTGAGCTGTGGTTAAGGCCAAGATCGTGATGCCTACGGGGAGATAAATGGAAGCCGCGTTAAAAAAAGGTGGGGGGTTGGTGAGGGGTGGGGTTAGGGTTAATGCGGAAGGTGTGGGTTACTCACGTATTAACGACGGATTCAGTCGTCTGAATTCTGAAATTAAAACATTACAGAAGGTTAAACCAAGGTTGCGGGACCTCAGCGTCTCAACCGGGTGGGGGAGAGGGAAGGGGGAAACCAAGTGCAACTTACTGTGTAAGTTTCCTGGTCGGGAATGAAGCCCTTCCTTGGAGGCGCTCAGCTATCGACTGGCCTGGAGCGACGGAGCAGACGTCTAGGGAGACGTGGCTAAAGTAGCAAGCCCCGAGTCATGACGTGGATGGAATGGGCGGGGAGCGTGCGTGTGCGCTGTGCTGCAATTAAAGCCTGAAATGGAATCGCTGAGAGGCGGCGGGATAAGGGAAGCACGTCTCATTGTTGTGCAGGGAAAACACGGTGGCACAACACCGTTTATGAGTTCCGGACAGGATATGCATAGTTTCAACCAGGGTACAAGAAAAATATACACCGGGGAAATATGTACAATACAGTATCATATGTAAAACACATACACAATGGATAAATCTGGAAACAGCCAATTAGAAGGATGGAGGTTAACGCATAAAAATTGCAGCAGAAGGAAAAGTGGTACCAGAGGTCTATCATTAGTCCAGATAGGTACTAGGTACAAGCATTCCATTCATCAATGGAGTTCAGTCCATTTTCAATATTCCTGCAATTGTAAATCCATTTACACTCCAAACGGTTAAGTATTGTCTGTTGGTTGCCTCCCCTTGCGTTGAGATGGAGGCTGTCAATTACTTGCCACGTGATATCATCTTCTGAGTGTCCGTGTTGTAGAAAATGTTCCACTAGCGGCGCAGTCATGATTTTACAACGAATCCTGCTCTTATGTTGGGAGATCCTGGCCTTGATTTTCTGAGTTGTCTGGCCAATGTAACGTAATTTGCATGGGCATTCTATACAGTAAATAACATTTTGGGAATTACAGTTACTGAATGATTTTAAAACATGCTTCGAATCTCCATATTCAAAGATTTTGGTATTTACTGTAGATTCGCATGCCATGCAGTGATTACATTTATAGTGACCCAGTATAGGTGGCAAATTGAAATACGAGTGGATAGAGTTGTCCTTTCTAGTTGGTATGTGTGCCCTTACTAAGTGGTCCTTGATGTTACGGCACGCTTGAAGGAGAAAAGGGGTGTTCCTACTGTGAATTCTAGGGGATCAAGCACAGACCAGTGCTTTTTTACCAGTTTGGTGAGTCTGTTACTCACTGAACTGAATGTAGTGACACATGTGATTCTAGATAGTGGTCTTTTGGCTTTGGGCTGGAGGAGATATTCTCGGTGTGAGTACCAAGCCCTTTTCATGGCGCGTTTAACCAGGCGTCTTGGGTATCCTCTTACTGTAAGCTTTTTACAAAGTACTTCAGCTTCTTGGAAGAAGTCTTCCTTAAATTTACAGTTCCGTCTGATGCGGAGAAATTGGCCATATGGTAGGCCGTCCCTAAGTGCTCTTGGATGCGCGCTGCTATACTGTAGCAGAGTGTTCCTTTCGGTGGGTTTTCTAAAGAGGGTGGTATATAGTTCTCCATTTTGGCACTTTATAGTCACATCTAGGTAGTCTATTTTGATGTTGTCATAGTTATATGTAAATTTGAGGTCTGGCTGGGTATTGTTAAGCCAATTGCAAAAGATTTTTAGTTCACTCTGATCACCACCCCAAATCATAAGCACATCATCAATGTATCTCTGCCAAAGGCGAATTTTGTTTAGGTGTGGATTAGTGGCCTTTAGAATGGTATTGGTCTCCATGTCATCTACGAAGAGGATGGCAAAATTTGGAGCAAAAATGGCCCCCATAGAGGTGCCTTTGCACTGTCTATAGTATGCATCATGGAACAAGAAATAGTTTTTAGTAAGTGCGATTTCTAACAGTGCAATAATGAATTCTGTGGGTACTTGGTGAGGTGCTTGGCGGTTGTTAAGATGTTTCCTAATGACCTCTATACCTTTTCTTTGCGGGATGTTGGTATACAGAGACTCTATATCAAGTGTCACAAGGAGTTCTGTATTCGGGTCAAAGGGCTGGGATTCGATCAAATTGATCAAGTGGGTCGTATCCTTAACATAGGTAAGAGTATCCAGTACTAGATCTTTTATGAAAAAGTCAATATATCTTCCCAGGGGCTCTAAAATAGAGCCACAGCCAGAGAGGATGGGCCTGCCCGGAGGTGCTTCCGCATTTTTGTGCACTTTAGGTAGTGTATACAGGACAGGTGTGCGGGGTGTTTTATTGTTTAGAAAGAGAAATTCATTTTTACTGATAAAGCCATTATCCAGACCATCTTTTGTGACGGCAAGGATATGGTCACTGATACCTCGTAGAGGGTTACTGGTAAGACTCTCATAATGTGCGGTATTACTTAGTTGTCGGAAAATTTCTGCGTCATAGGCGGCTTTATCCTGAATAACTATTCCTCCACCCTTGTCGCATGGTTTTATGACAATGTCATCTAGTTCTTTTAGTTTTTTCAGACTGTTTTTCTCTTCTAGACTGACATTGAAAGGGGTGAATTTGTAGTTATCTTTGAGTTTGGTAAGGTCTCTCAGCACAAGATGCTCAAAAGTGATGATTTCAGGTGGCATAGAGCTACTGGGCGGGTTGAATGTAGATATAGGGCGAAGGCCGGTGGTGTCCGTCCTTTTGGGTGCCTCTCTGTCCTGAAAAAAGGCATGTAGTCTCACTTTCCTAAAAAACTGGAAGATCTCAGCTTGTATATTAAACCAGTTAGGTTTTTCGGTAATGACGAAGGACAAACCTCTGCTCAGTAGAGCGATATCAGTTGAGGCCAGTTGGTGTTGGGAAAGGTTAAAAATTGGTATTTGCTCCATGTCTTGCGTGGGCAAAGTACAATCAATATCTAATATTGGTACCCCCACTGGTAGAACCTGTTCCTCGTTTGTCGTTCCCCTGGGGGGAAGTTGTACCTTGTTTTGCCTCTCCCCCCTTTTTTTAACGCGGCTTCCATTTATCTCCCCGTAGGCATCTCGGACTTGGCCTTAACCACAGCTCACTATTAAGAGTATACGGCGCTGCTTTTGAAACTTTTCCCTTAACCACAGCGCGGTTTTGATTGCCATTGCCTTCAGCAATCATCAATCCTAAGGAGATCACCGAGTTTTCCACGCCGGCGGTTTTTGCTTGTCCATCCAGGCACACACGAGTAAGCAGCCACTCCCTCTTCCCTTCCCTACTTCCTTAAATGCATGACCCTGGTTCCCACTGGGCTCTTTCTTTTTTATTTTTACAGCCCTGACTCTGCTGGCGTCTTAGAACTACCACAGAACGATTCCTAACTTAGGCCCGTGTTCCTGTACTACTTCCGGCTGGAAGTAGACTTGGACCGGCGGTTTCTTTGAGGCTTCAATAGTGAGTAGCCACAATCAGTAGTTTCTGCTTGCGCTTCTCCCTGCTTGCGCTGGTCCCCATTAACTTTTTGCCTTATTTAGATTGAAACAGCCGACCTACGAAAGCGGCTTTCCGTGACTCCACACAGAGACTACGTCCTCCCCCTACCAATTGAGAGTAAGTTTGCCAGCATAAGGCTTCATGCATGATTCTTACCTTTCGCCTTTAAACGCGACCTCCCCTCCTTTTCCCCTTCCTCCGTTTAAATAATTGGCGCCCCTCGCGCTCCACCCTTCATTGGTTCTCTAAACTGACCATTTAGACTGTCTTCTCTGTACCTCACGCAACCTAGGAGGTTTTTATCTAATGTAATTAACTGTTACAATTACTGGGAGCACTTATTCACTGTTACTAGTACAATTGTAGGGTCCATATTGTAACAATGCATTGTTCCCCTTAAGTTTCAGACTGCTCATTATATGTCCTGAAGATGATCTTAATTCTTTAAGATCGAAACGCCGTCGACCCTTGCAACAGGAACTCCTTTATTGTTTAAACTCACGTGGAGTTCCATTTGTTCTGTTGTCAATGCGATGTTATGGTTTTTAATCCACTATCACCTTGTCACATCACGCCCACCTTCACTTTTTATGAGCACCTGAATATTACTTAGAGTATTAAGTTTAACCCGTGTAAAATAAACTGTATATTTTACACTACATATGTTTCCCTACTTTTATGCTCTCAGTATGATTAATCCTCGAGTTTAATTTAGGAAGCTAGTGCCCCTTTGGGGTTAACACTTTTTTGCTCTGGACCCACTGTGGCCAACATTGAACCATTGTTTTCTCTAAACATATGCTCACCCCTGGTTCACTTATCGGGGTACCCTTGTTCTCCCATACTACCTGCAGTTAACTTGCAGGCCCTGGGGATACCTTAGTACCATATACTAGAGGTTACAGGCAAGTTAAATATGCCAGTAAGGTATATAATAGTTTCTCTATGTTGAAAGGAAAAGCACAAACATTTTGGACAGGGGTGCACACAGTTCAATATCCAGCAAAAAAAGCAAAGCAAAATGGCAAAACATTTGGGGTGACCCTGCAGAAAGGGCAGCTTTACAATAGAGGCCACTCCCAGCTAAAACATAGGAAAGACTATTCGATACCTTGATGGGCTTTCCTGCTCAGGTGATAGAAGGTGGACAATTTGCCTCTTCTGCAGTGGCACTTGCCCTTTACTATGCCCTTTTGTCACCATCCTCCCTGGTGAATGTACTGGCCTATAGGGAAACCTTCACCTCATCTGAAGACCCCCATCTGTGAGGTTCCTAATCTTATCTTGCTCACAGACAGAAAGTACCACCATGGCCAACAAGGTGATGTGGCCCATTCCGTCGCTTGGCTCAGACTTCTGTCTTCAACTCTGCCCATATGGACAACCACCAACAAAGGCCACTGACAGCTGTCAGTGGCTATAACCAGGCCCATGGCCATCCACTGGCAGCTGGATGTTCCAATCTGGGGCCTTGGGAAGGCCTCACATCTGGCCTAAATGCTGGCAAGGAGTCCCCCACTTGCTCCTGAGGTTCCTCTTTAGTTACTCAGAGTGGGGGGCTACATCCTCAGGTGATAGATAGCCTCCTTCCATTCTTACTCCCGTCATCTCAGAGATGGCATCCTGAGACTGGCCTAGGAGTTCAGCATCTGTACTTTGAGACCCAACCAGTGCCTGGCAATCCAAGACTTTCACTGCAAGCCACAGCCCCCCTCAATGGTGACACATTTGCTACTGGTAAAATGCCTTTTCCGATGCATCAAAGGCATTGCATTTGCAAAATAGGTAATCGCAATTTTTGCGATTACCTAATTTGCGAATGCATTTAGGAAATCGCAATTTGCGATTCCTTAAATGCGATGCATGTAGCATTTTCAAAATGCAGCTTTGCATTTAGGAATCGCAAATTCCCATCAACTTCAAGTTGATGGTAATTTGTGAATCCTTTGAAAAATGCACAAAAGTGCATTTTTCAAAGTGCCATGTGGCGCACACGCATGCCCTTAGGGCATGTGTGTGCGCCACATGTACACACGTACCTTTTTTGGGGGTGCATCAGAGGGGCCTTAGGTCCCCTAGCACCCTTGCAATTGCATTCGCAATTTGCTATTACCAATTTGGTAATCGCAAATTGTGAATGCATTCCCATTCATTCCCATGGGCCTATAGGCCCATAGGAATGAATGGGAATGCATTCCCTAATAGGGAATCACAATTTGCGATTGGCTATTAGGGAATGTTAAAGATTCGCAAAAATATTTGCGAATCCTTCATGCATAAACATTTGCGATTACCAAATAGCGAATCCTTAAAATTTGCTATTTGGTAATCGCAAAGGATTACCTTGATGCATGTGCCCCTAAGAGTCCATATCAGGGCAATAGGGAGTCAGGAAATGGTTCAGGTCAGAGTCCAAGGAAAGTTCTGCATAGGGTCTGCAGAAAGGGTTTAGCAAAGGAGTCCTAACTACAGTCCACAAGGAAAGTACGAAGTCATCAGCGCGCATCAGCAAAGCAAACGATAAGTTATAATCAGGAGAGTCAGTCGTCAACTTTCCATTCATTGCATCATCAACAGAACTACATTGTATTTGTTTCAATCCTTATGTGAATTCACACATTGCAACAGTAGAGAAAAATCCCACACTTGACATGGGAACACAGGTTTGGTCACACACTCAGACTGGAGCATCATAGTCTTTTATTCATCCACAGGTTTCTGATGTGCTCATCGTCGAGGCTCCTTTCCACGGCTATGTATCTCTTGCTGTAACAAGAAATGTATCTATTCTGGACCTGCAAGAAAAGCAAGACATGCCAGAATACAGGAGCACAGTGAATTATGAAACGAAATTCAGGCCCTTAGAGTAAATGCTAATTTAAGACATTAGGTCAGTGGTGCACATTTAATATGCATGTGCACATTTAAACATATATGAATAAAGTTTCTTTAGTACTTTTAGTCCATGTTGCATTAGCATATAGTGAATTAATCAAATTACACAACAGAGAGTATGACGAAGAACTACATTTGGAAGTACATACGTGTAACTTTAATGCATACGTTAAATAATCTTTGTAGTTTGACTTGGGCTAAGATCTTATACACAATGATCATTAAGAGCTAATAACAATGTTTCTAACAGTTACACCGACAATATAGCACATGTTTAGGAATCATGAGTTGAAGGTTCAGCAATGAGATAAAGAGGATGTTTTGAAACATACTACACATTACTAATGCTCATCTTTAGCAATATAATACAAGTTATATTCCATGAATCTTTTAGTTGTAATGAAGTTTATACATTTTGTCATTACACATTTTCTCAATTTATTAATTAATCAACATCAAAGGATTATTTCAAATTCATTTATATTAAAAGCATCTCTAATTTAGTGAAGACGATTCTCAAGTTAAGCATCAAATGTTTTTCTTTCGACATTAGTAAACATTCTATATGGGAACTTTAAATTCTACAGTAAAGACTCTCTGCAACAACCATGTCAGATGCAATGTGTGCATAAATCATTAGGACACGTAAGTCTCATGTGTAAAGTGCACGTTCAGTTGTGTGTCAGACATTATTCAGGTTTAGGTTTTTAGCGATGTATAAAGAGTAGGAAAACTTTGTGCTGCACCAACCCCTTTGGGAAACTTCTCTGTCTTGTCCTGGACCTCCACTTCCTTCTGCTGAGCGGGGCCTGACTCACCCTTCTTAGGGGCCCTCCCAGGTACCTTTTTGGACACTCTGGTGCTTATCCAGAGGTCTGCTTCCTTACCAAGGTCTCTGAGTACAGTGACTTAGAATCAATTAGGTGGTGGCAGAACTCTGTAAAGCAATTACTCAGTATGTGCTCCTTTGTGATCAAATTTTAATGCCCATCATAATCATTTACTTTATTGCCCCTTATTCAACCATCCAGTGCCTTAAATGATGAATCCGCGAAAATCAAGCAATGACTGGTGTGAAGGTTTTTGGCTATCTCTGAACTTGGGGCGATATTTCTCTGGGGTCAGACCAAACTTAATGATAAGAGCTATCTTCATGAAAGCATATCTCATCTTGTCAGCTACTTGTAGGGTCAGTAGATTATCCCTCTTACCAATTGGCATCTGCTTTCACAAACTAGCCCTCCAGTCCCCTTCTGGGACTCTATGCATATGTATGGCCACCTCATATGCTGCAAATCATTTATCTATGTCATCCCCCATGACATAGGTAGGCATCAGGTCTTTGGGGATGTGGACTTTTTACCTCTCCTAGGTACTTCACTGTTGCTGGCACCATCTTCACTGGGCTCAGAAGCCCTCTTGGCTGTCAGGTCCATTTCTCTCTGGTCACGCCCATTGGCCAGCAGGTCCTTCTTCTCCTTCAGGGCCAAGGCTAATCTTTACTTCTCCATTGCCAACTGTACTGCTTTCTTTTTCTCCTCTGCAGCCAACTTCCTTTTCTCCTGGGCAAGGGTTACCAGTTGTGACTTCAGAGACCTCTCTGCTTGTCTGCCTTCCAGCTTTGATTGGTTCAGGCTGCAGGCGGATGCTAGGTTTCCTGCTTTGGACAAGGCAGAGGATCTGGTTTCAGTTGAACTACACTTTCATGGCTCTGTTTGCAAGCATTGGCCCTCTGTCCTTGCACAGCTTCTTCAGCTCTGCGACGCTGAGGTTCTTACTGTCGCTCAGGTCCACTTCCATTCCCTCTAAAGGCACAGGCGCAAAAAGCCAGAGGGTAGGAATTAAATTTAGGAAAAATAAAAAGTGACCAATCAGATGTCATTTAAAAAAAATTAAGTTGATTTTGATGTCAGATTGCAAAAGGGTTTTTTGAGTTTATCTTTAACCACTGAGTGGTACTGCAAAGCACAAGTCCTTTATTCAACCAATGAACAGCAATGTAAATAAACTGTGGTATTAATTTGAGTACCCAATGCAGGTAATAACCACAATCTCATCAGGGTGAACCCTTAAAGTCACAAAATTAACCTGAGTTCAACCCCCTGGTAGCTATGGCACAGAGCAGGCCGACTTCACTTAGAAAAAATGAGCAAATATTAATGCAGTACAAAACAGTAATAAACTTGTAATGCAAAACAATAAAAATCCCAAAACGAATTAGAAAAATGGAGTAAAAATTAACAAACTATATGACATCAAGATAACAAAATAATTTAACATTTTAAGTAGAAATAGTGCCAAGAAGCAAATGTGCTAATGATAGTCAGTGGTCAGAGTAGAACGGACCAAGGCACAATTTGATGCTGACCACTAAGATGCACGGGTCAGACACACTAACTAGGTTCATCCTTCTGATTTACCTTCTGATTTTAGTCCTTTAAATCCCAATCCACCAGAGGAGTACACTTCTAAAGCCCCACCAGGAACTCAGGGAAGGCACTTACAGGCTCACAGGGTAGGAGGCAGGGGTCCACAGGAAAGTCCAGTCCAGGGCCAGGTGCCACTGGTCAGCTGGGCAATTGCAGGTTAAGCCCTCATGTAGCTCGTTGTTTCCCTGTAGCTTTAGCAGTAGGTCAGCCTAATGGCCCTTGGAGTCCACTTTTTTGTCCTGGGTATAAGAGGAAGAGCAGGTCCAGTCTTCAAGACTCTTCTCAGGTATCAGACAGCAGGTTCAGTTCTCTGCTAATGTTCCACAGGTCCAGAAGTGTTCTGATGTGGTTGCCATGAGGTGCCACATCTGTGCATGAAACGAGCTAGCAGGTGGGAATGACCCTTGGGGCTGCCTATTCAATGGGGTGCATAGTTCACAGGCCTAACCCCAAGCACCCAATGTAGCCATTTTCCAGCTGGCTCAATACCAGGGAGGACCTGGCTTGGCAGTTCGGTCTGGACTGTTCCCATGAGGCACAGGGTCAAGACTGATTTGCATATGGCTGGGTCTAAACTGGGGTGGCATGGTGAGCAAAAGAACAATGGATTTAACCCAGATCTCTTGACTGGGGGTGAATGTATGATTCATTCAGCATTCCGTCCATCATTTGTTTGCATAGCACTTTTCGCCCTAAGTGGGATGGGTATGCCCAGACGTGGGTCCCTTGCTCACTGTGCCACTGGATTCAAGCTAGCCTGGCTGATGAAGGGTAATACACTGAAACCGGTCCCAGGATGCTTGTTTCCGGTCCAGGGAGGACCTGGCTTGGCAGTTTGGTCTGGACTGTTCCCATGAGGCACAGGGTCAAGACTGATTTGCATATGGCTGGGTCTAAACTGGGGTGGCATGGTGAGCAAAAGAACAATGGATTTAACCCAGATCTCTTGACTGGGGGTGAATGTATGATTCATTCAGCATTCCGTCCATCATTTGTTCTTTTCGCCCTAAGTGGGATGGGTATATCCAGATGTGGGTCCCTTGCTCACTATGCCACTGGATTCAAGCTAGCCTGGCTGATGAAGGGTAATACCCTGAAACCGGTCCCAGGATGCTTGTTTCCGGTCCAGGGAGGACCTGGCTTGGCAGTTCGGTCTGGACTGTTCCCATGAGGCACAGGGTCAAGACTGATTTGCATATGGCTGGGTCTAAACTGGGGTGGCATGGTGAGCAAAAGAACGATGGATTTAACCCAGATCTCTTGACTGGGGGTGAATGTATGATTCACTCAGCATTCCGTCCATCATTTGTTTGCGTAGCACTTTTTGCCCTAAGTGGGATGGGTATGCCCAGACGTGGGTCCCTTGCTCACTGTGCCACTGGATTCAAGCTAGCCTGGCTGATGAAGGGTAATACCCTGAAACCGGTCCCAGGATGCTTGTTTCCGGTCCAGGGAGGACCTGGCTTGGCAGTTCGGTCTGGACTGTTCCCATGAGGCACAGGGTCAAGACTGATTTGCATGTGGCTGGGTCTAAACTGGGGTGGCATGGTGAGCAAAAGAACAATGGATTTAACCCAGATCTCTTGACTGGGGGTGAATGTATGATTCATTCAGCATTCCGTCCATCATTTGTTTGCGTAGCACGGCTCAATACTTCGGTCACAGTGAACATGGGATCAGAGGGCTTGGGGTGTGCTTGGGAGGTTACTATGGTAAGCCCAGTGTTCTCCCACATCTAACACAAAAATCTAGTTTTAGGCAGTCCTTGTACCCCAACAAACTCAGAGACAAAAGTCTAGTAGGACAAAGGGGAACTTTTAGCAGCCATACAGAGGATACACACATACAGTTTTGGTATTCTGTTTCCCTTCTTTGAAGTGCGCCCCAAATGTCATATGAAAAACCCTGCAGACTTGTCAAGCCAGTGTTGACAATCCAGTAGGACTTGACACTGTGATGTTAATAGTAGGCCTGCTGTGATGGAAGCTGATCTGGCTGTGGGAACAATAGAAGGATGCAGGCGTGTGTGTTGGCTGGTTGTGTCAGGGAAGACCTCTTTGAAGGTAATCATTTCCTCCTTTTTAGCTATTAAAGGCCCATTGCGACCTCAAGATAGCACTTTTGTTCTTACTGTGTCAAGGGACTATCATTCCAATAAAAATTCCTAGGCTCCCTTAGACTCTTTTAACCACACCTTTCTTCACCACCCTATTTTTGTGACCCCTTACATGCATGCATCTAACGGCGTCTATGGATCAAAAAGATCTCAGATAAAGAGCCCCCAGGACAGTCAGGCATTGCAGCGCCGGCTTGGCGAGGAGCGCCCTATGATGAAGCCTGACACCCTACTGGGTGTGTAAGGGCTCCATGATCTGACCACTCGGATCCCTTGTGATCCTGAGGATCAGACCACTGTTTCCACACTGCATAGGGTTGAATGAGCCCCATAAGAGGAACTACCCCATTGACTTGTTTTTGTTATAGTACCCTGTGAGGAGTGTGGGTGTAGGATCTCATTAAATATCTCTGCTCGTCCCTCCATTGATTATTTACTAAACAAATTAACAACCTTTCATTGGGAAAGGTGGATTTTTATCAGAACACTTCATTTAAGAAGAGGCAGTGAAACGTGAAACCCATCTGGAGAAAGGGAAATAAAGCCCTGTAGTGTGCACATTTAAACAAGCTCTTACACCTTCTTGTACAAAGTAAACAAAACATTTGTGAGCATCTTTTGCTAACAAGACAAGTTCTCAGAAAGACATGGGTAATTAGATAAGCTCAGGAGCTGGCTGAAAGGAATGCTTTGGAAATGACTGAACATCTTGCTATGAGATGTAATTAAATGTAGATGTAATTGAATAAAAGTATGTCCTCACGCTAAATTGAAAAGGCAGGAGACAAAGCCCCAATGGTCCAAAAGCCATGACCTCTTGGGAGAATTAATAATGAAGCCTAGATGCTTACAATGGCATAGCTTCGACTTTGCAAAAAAAAAAAAAAAAACACAATGAATTAATAATAAACTAAACTTGCCTATGTTACTAGGAGGTAAATGTCTTGAAAAGATAAAAACAAGGCATAATCTGGGGAACATCAGTCACAATGTGTTAAATGACATAACTGATGATGGCATATCAAATTACATCATTGATGACATCACAGATGAGATCATAATACATATCCAATACTGACAATGATTGTATCTATAGTTCTCTCAATGTTTAGCTTCAGACACCATCCTTCAGTTAGTTCCAAAATATTATCAGACATTGTTAGCGTGTAGGCCTGACACAGATTACTAATAATGAGATATTCAGAAGAGCCTTGAAGCACCTGCTCTAGGCATATTAGTTTTAAAGGAATTTTTGAACTGCCATTACGCAAAATACAATGTGGAATCTGTAAATGCTTACAAAATCCACCTTTAGGTAGATCAAATGTACTCTAAATTTTTATTTAAAAAAGTAAACATTACCCCAGCATTAAAGAACAAGCATTGGCATAGCCAATAGGTCTCGCCTTTGGGACCTGCTGCATAACTAAATACTTATAAGGTCCCAAAGGCGAGACCTATTGGCTATGCCAATGCTTGTTTTTGTATGTGATTACTATTACACATTGCACTTTATGGAAACCAGTCCCTAACAGAGTCGCATGCAGTTTTATTTATGGAATGATCACGCTATGTATTTTATCTTTACTGTGGTTTTTATATTGCAATGGTTTTTAATAACTTGAAACAATATAAATTCTATCTCGCTACTTTCTCATCGCATAAAGAAACCTCTCTTCTCCTTCTGTCCTAGAAAGGGATAACATCCCCATTGTAACTACAATTATCCCCCATGATATAATATATTCCATTGAGTGAGAGGACGTCGGGATACCAAAGCTCACTAAGCAGGCAGGATGTCCCCGAATACGGCCCGACCTCCACTCTCGGAAGAGACTGTATTAAAATGCTATTTTTCCTCTTACTTAGTTTCGATCAATCAGTGAGACAGCGCTCATCTGTGGCCTGGTGCACCACGAAGCTCAACTAGACCCTTTCAGCTCTTTGACACAGGGATTCTCTCTCCAAAAGGCCAGCCGTCCCGTGAGAGTGGTGGGTTGAAAGAATCACGCAAGGAACTAAAAGCAAATAGTGCGAGTAGACTTCCCTCTCGCAAGGAGAACAACCAGCCCAATCGGCAAAGTGGAGGATGCAGCTTACGTTACCCTGACAATCTGAACACCTGACCTCTTCCTGCATGCTCTCACAGCGGCAGCAGAAGCGTAATGCTACGGAGTACTGCTAAATACTGCAGTGACAGCGCTGACCCGCCTCCGTTCGCAACACCACTCAAAAGAAAAACCCGCCCCCCAAGTCACCCCCTCAGAGTCTCCTCACCAGAATAGAAGCCTGCTGCGCACCGGCTACTGCGAGTGTCACCGCCCGGTGACTCCTTCCACTCAGGCTTCGTAGCGAGGATGAGAGTGCCACTGCCCCTCCCCCCACAGCAAGCAGACACGTGACTGCTGCAAAAGTGGGTGAAAGGTCGCACGCTGCAGATGGCTACTCTGGGAGCCGGTGTGCTGTGCGAATGCCTGGGAGTCAGCATCGGTGAGATGACAGCAAGGGAGCGATGGCGGGCAATCAGTAGATGACAGGCTAAAATCTCACTGTCCTGTCCTGGAACAGGTTTGCTTGTGCTGAATGGTCGTTCTCTCCAGAGGACTGTCCAGAATGCAATCACAACTAAGACAAAAATATTTATTTTTGTGATTAGAAGTCAAAGAGGTGCACAACGTATTTCCTGTGTAAGAAGCGAAAATATGCATTGGCAATAGCACTCTACGGGCCATCCCTACCACCCTTTATCAAAAGATTTCACTTTGAAGGAAGGTGCAGTCTGAGTGACCATCAAATGGTCTCCGAGGAACAGCATCGCAGAGTTTGCATCATGTTTTGATCTCTGTTTTTCTGTTCCATGCGATATTTGATGTAATAAACCTCAAATCAGTTTGCCATCCATACCCCCATGAAGTCTGTGGAGTAAACTGAGAGCTCAGGATGACCAGACCTTAATTGTCATCAAACTGAAAGTCATCATGTGCCCACAAACGAGTTTTTTTTTAATAAAGAATACATAATATGGGTATTTGTTAAAGGTCGCACTTATGCCTTTCTCGCAGATTCGGTCGGAGTAACCTCTAATTCTGTTGATGCAACCTTGAAACAGAAATGGCAACAGACCTGGTTAATTTTTATCCTGAAGTAAGTCCTCGTGCTCCCCAGACTCACGGGTGTCGCCTTCCCAGACACGAGTGTAATTTAGCATTGCTGAGGCGCACGGGACCTAAAGCGGGTGAGCCTGGCTTTAGGGCACGCAAAGGCCAGAGGGCAGCACCCAGTGCAGCTTCCATGCACGTCAAGGACAGAGCAGACTCGAAACGGTCATACTCTTGCTTCTCAGGGAATCCAGCCAAAATAAGTGTGGAAAATAAGTCAATATGCTATACGATATTGCCCAAATACTGCCCAGCATTGTGCACCGAAAACGCAAAAAGATGATCCATATATACCTTCTAGTCTAGTGGAAGGCCAGTGCCGGTCTTTTAAATACATAGTACTTTTTCAGAGTGAGCCTCTTCAAAAGAGTTTCAGGGGTAATGTTTATTTTACGTAATACTTTAAAGAACGCTACTGGAGATTGTAACTGGAACAACGTAGATGCTCACAGCATTTCTGCGTGCCCTTCGGCGGGTTTACTGTCTTTCCTAGAGGCTGCCATCCCAGCTGCATGCACGCTCCACGTTTTGAGTGTGCCAGCCCCAGAGACAGTTTCTGACAGTGGGCACCATGGGGGCTAAGTATACCTATGTTCAGAGACTAGAAGCCAGAATTCTCAGTATAAGCACCATACATACAACAAGGTCGGTGGCGAAAGTGAAAGCGCTGCGTTTACCCGGGCCAGCGCGACCACCATCTGTTTCCAATTAACGCGACCGCGAGACACGGGCGCGATAATTGGAAACAGATGGCGCTGCTGCTCGCTCCCGAGCTCCCTAGGCCAGGGGAGAGAGAAGGCGGGACATGCACCCTCCTTTGGCCAATTGCGTGTTGTCTTTCTTAGAAAGACGCACGGAAAGGCCAATTGCGGGTTAATAAAAAAAAAGCACACGCACGAGCGTGTGTTCAGAGTTCAAAAGCCCTTACTAAAAGCCTCGCAGAGCAGTGCATGCGCGCTGGCTCAGGCGAGACCTAAAAATAGCACTAGTTCCTTTAGGGAACACATGCTGCTTTAAAAAAGTTAGCATTTTGAGGCTGCAGAAGCATGGATAGGGATCTGCTGTTCCATGCAGGCTGCCATCCTTGTGTTTGAAGCTAATCATAGGGACTCAATGCTGGGTAATGTTGAGATGGTTAGTTTCCCAATAAAAGAAATGTAAACACCTCTGGGACCTGCTCGACACATCAGCACCAGACGTCGCCTTCCTGACAGAGACCTGGATGAACGACTCCTCCGCACCCGACATCGCCATAGCCATCCCAGACGGCTATAAGATCACCCGCAGAGACCGCATCAACGGAGTAGGAGGAGGAATCGCCATCGTCCACAAGAACTCCATCAGGGTCTCGACCAGCTCCAACGACTTTCTCTGCACCGCCGAACACATGCACTTCCAGATCCACACGGACAACAACACCACCCTTAGAGGCACACTTGTCTACAGACCCCCTGGGCCCCGTCCCCAGTTCAGCGACTCCATCGCCGACTTCATCAGCACGCACGCCCTGACCTCTACCGACTACATCCTCCTCGGAGATCTGAACTTTCACCTGGAGAACAACAACGACAGCAACTCCACCACCCTGATCGACAACCTCGCCAACCTCGGACTGAGACAGCTCGTCACAACACCGACCCATTCCGCCGGCCACACGCTCGACCCCGTCTTCTCCTCAAGCTCCCACGTCTCCTTCAGCCACACCACGGAACTCCGCTGGACCGACCACCGCTGCATCCACTTCACCTTCCAGAAACCCACCACACACCACCGCACCCAACAGATCCCACGCCGCTGCTGGAGCAAAGTCACCGAAGACCAACTACGGGCAAACCTCGCTCTCAGCCCTCCCTCCGACCCATCCAACGCCGACGACGCTGCCTGCAACCTAAGACGATGGATAGACGACTGTGCCAACACCCTCGCCCCGCTGAAATAATTCACCCACAGTGACACCACCAAAAGAGCCAGCTGGTTCACCCCGGAACTCCTAGCGTCCAAGCGTACCTGCCGGAAACTAGAGAAGAAATGGCACAGTGATAAGACACCGGACAGCCACGCAGCCCACAAAGACGCCATCCGCAACCACCACCACCTCATCAGGTCCGCCAAGAGAATCTCCTTCAAAGACCGCCTCGACAACAGCGCACACAACAGCAAGGAGCTCTTCAACATCATGAAGGAACTCTCCACCCCAGCTCCAACACCAACGACATCCCGCCGTCGCAAGCCCTGTGCGATTCCCTCGCCACCTTCTTCCACCGCAAGATCGCCGACATCCACGACAGCTTCAACACCCAGACAGCCCCAACTAAGATCGATGCACCAGACCCGCCGCACACCATCGACCACGACCCCTTGCCAGCCTGGGCCAGCGTGAACATCGATGACACCATCAAGACCATGAGCACAATACACTCCGGCTCCCCGTCAGACCCTTTTCCGCACCACATCTTCAACAAAGCCAGCAGCTCCATCGCACCCCACCTTCCCAGAGAGCTGGAAACACGCAGAGATCAACGCCCTACTCAAAAAACCCAAGGCGGACCCGAGAGACCTCAAGAACTTCCGGCCCATCTCCCTGCTTCCGTTCCCAGCCAAGGTCATCGAGAAGATCGTCAACAAACAGCTAACCCGATACCTCGAAGAAAACAGCATCCTGGACCCATCCCAATCAGGGTTCCGCAGCAACCACAGCACGGAGACTGCCCTCATCGCCGCCACCGACGACATAAGGACCCTGCTGGACAACGGTGAGACCGCAGCCCTCATCCTGCCGGACCTCTCCGCCGCCTTCGACACTGTCTGCCACCGCACTCTACGCGCACGCCTCCATGACGCAGGGATCCGAGACAAGGCCCTGGAATGGGCCACCTCCTTCATCGCCGGCAGAACCCAGAGAGTCCGCCTCCCACCATTCCGATCCGAAGCCTCCGAGATCATCTGCGGCGTACCCCAGGGATCATCCCTCAGCCCAACACTGTTCAACATCTACATGGCCCCGCTCGCACGCATCGCCAGACAGCACGACCTCAACATAATCTCCTACGCCGACGACACTCAACTGATCCTCTCCCTCACCAAGGACCCCCTCGCCGCCAAATCCAACCTCCATGAAGGAATGGAGGCCATCGCCGATTGGATGAAGATCAGCCGACTAAAGCTGAACACGGACAAGACAGAGGTCCTCATCCTCGGCTCCAACCCCTCAGCCTGGGACGAGTCCTGGTGGCCTACGACACTGGGAGCAGCCCCGACACCCACCGACCACGCACGCAACCTGGGAGTCATCCTCGACTCAACGCTCTCCATGGCCAAGCAAGTCAACGCAGTCTCCTCCTCCTGCTTCAACACCCTCCGCATGCTTCGCAAAATCTACAGGTGGATCCCGACAGACAGAAGAAGAACAGTCACCCAGGCCCTCGTCAGTAGCAGACTTGACTATGGGAACGCCCTCTACGCGGGAGCCCCGGCCAAGCTCATCAAGCGACTGCAACGCATACAAAACGCCTCCGCACGCCTGATCCTCGACGTACCACGCCACAGCCACATCACCCCCCACCTGAGGAACCTGCACTGGCTCCCCGTCGACAGGAGAATCTCCTTCAAACTCCTCATCCACGCACACAAGGCACTCCACAAGACTGGCCCAGCCTACCTCAACAGACGACTCTTCTTCTACGTCCCCAACCGCCAGCTCCGCTCCGCCGACCTCTCCCTCGCCACCGTCCCTCGCATTCGAAGAACAACCACCGGCGGCAGATCCTTCTCACACCTCGCCGCCAAGACCTGGAACACCCTTCCACTAAGCCTACGACAGACCCAAGACCTGCTGAGCTTCAGGAGGCTACTCAAGACCTGGCTGTTCGACCAGTAGCAGCAACCCCCCCCCCCTCTCCCCAGCGCCTTGAGACCCTCGCGGGTAAGTAGTGCGCTCTACAAATTCTGTGATTGATTGATTGAAACACCAAGAGTCTCATAAGAATCATCACACAAGGTGAGTAGGGAATCAAACATTCAGCACCAGATGCTGTATTTGTGTCTACAACTGGTGCTGTGTGAAGCCATTTACTTCCCTAGTTGCCTCACATGTGGTATTGCACATCAAAAGGCTTCACTCTCCTGTGTTAGGTCTTCTCTCACATGTATGCCCACCCTCTTCTTATTTAAGCCTACATCATATTGTGACAGTGTTTTTTTCTGTCACAACTAGCTTCTCTTTTGGCATATTTGCTTGTTAATTGTCTTTTAGGATCACGTTCTCTTTCTCCAACTGCCTCAACTCCTGACTCCCTGTTACACTTTTAAACAATGGTATAAGTTGCCATTCCCTTATGGTCATGTGGATGGTCAAGTCTGGTGTTTCTCTGGCTGTCCATTTTACATGTTTTAATTTTCTTGGATTTAGCAGTTGCATTATTTCTTTTCTACAGAAATTTGTTTTAATGAGCGTCAGCACCCAAAGGTGTATTACTATGTATAAATGTGTTCATTTATTGTACTTGCGTGGCCTGCACCTAGCCACTGGGGCAATGGAGCACTTCAAATGCATTATGAACTATACATCCTGGAGAGAAGCTAGGGAAGGTGAGGAACTGGGTTTGACGTTTACCTATATTTTAAACATATGCATCTTTACTTTTCGGGGAAAAAAAAGATAGGGCTGAGTCAATAAGATGATTCCTGAATCCTGGTGCTTGGCATGCGAAGGACTTTTCACTCTCTTAGATTTTTTCATTCTTGGAATTCGCAGATTCAGTGCTTTTACTTCTAGTGCCGTTTCTCTTCCAGGTGGGTGTTATATATCCATCAAGCACTTAAGGCCAAGATGTGGGCTATGTGAGTGATACAAGCCATTTTGAAGTGAAGTCTAACTCTACGGGAAGCCAGTGGCAGTCTCTTAGACTCGGTATGATCTGCTTGGTTTTGAGAGGTGCAATGGTTGACTTTGGTAGCAAGATAATACACCATTGTCACCACCTAGACTCAAAAGAGCGGATGTAGGAAAGGATTCTTTTATCTACCTCAGTACAACGAGTAGGAAGAAGCTATGAAGAGTCACAGATAGTTTATGGTAAAGCGATGAAGCCATGTTAACTTGAGCTGAGGCAGGTGGGATGTCAAGTTCCGTTAGTGACTCTAGTAATTCTTGAACATGGGGTTTTATTTAAAGGAGAATGAGGACGTCCAGTTTATATGTATTTCCTAGAAAAAGCTTAGCATTAGTATGTCTGTGTGACTTGAGATTTTGAGGCACTGTTGTGTATCATGTGGATACTGATGAATGAAAATAAACGTTTTTATCCTGAAGCACTGAGTCTAGTGGTTCCATTTAAGGATTAAAGTGGGAGGGTGAAAGGATGGGACCTTGAGGTACACGGCAATTAAACATTCAGGATGGAGACCTTAAAGAGTCAACCTTTACCAGTTTCATTCTAGATTAGAGGAAGGAGGTGAACCATTAAGCTTTTGGACTTATTTCCTCTTTTTGTAAAAAAAGAATGTTGAATAGGGTGTCAAAGAGGATGCTTCTTAAAGGACCTGCTTCCCTCAGAGGTAGATATCCCCCTAGTCAATTGTGTCAAGAATTTGTTTATTTAGCAGGGGTGATACACCCAGATTTGAGGCCAGAGGGAAATGTGGGTTGTTTGAAAGAAAATAGCGATTCTGAGAACACTAAAACATTAATAGCCACTGGAAAAGCTAAGGGAGCACATTGGGGGCTGGAGAAGTTATTATGACTACGTACCACTTCAATTAGTTTATTGCTAACACTAAAGTAATAATTTTGCTTTTAAAAGTGTTACTGGGCCCACCTGACTTGACAATAGTATAGTACCCCCCCTTCTCTCTCTCAGTCTCACCTGAAGTTTTGGCCATGTCCTTAAAAACCAATTTGTGTATACAACACTTATGGAAATAGTACAATGTCTTGCTCCAATTACAACAAGTTATCAAACTACAGAAACGCCAGTGGTGGCACAATGGATGTCTCTCAGTTGATCTCGCGCTCGCAAAATAGGAATGCCAGCTGTGTCTTGGAGATACACTGGCGGTGGCCTGCAGACAACACAGTGTCTCCAGACAACATTGCAGCTGCAGGTGTGAAAAAAAAAACAGACTGAATTTCAAGACAGAGTGAGTGCTTTCTCTGGATTTAAGTCACTCCAAAAACTGCTGCAGAGGCCCAGTTCTTCGGCTCGGGAAAGTTTAAATTTACACAGCACGAGGTCTACCCCTTAACCGATCAAAGTAAAATGTTATTATTAGGTCCTGTTCATAAGGGTATGGTGCTTTTTTCCACAGTAAAGCCCAACCTGCAAGCGCAATAAGGATTGGGAAAGCCAATAGGCCTGGTGTTGGTAAGCTTTCATTTTTTGCAAACATGTGCTATAGGCATAAAAAGGCATTACATGTTGAAAAGCAACAAAGCCACTGTGTAAGAAGGCATATATATGGTTGCCAAAAAATTAAGGAAAACATGACCCATCGCAAAAATAATTTTAAAAAACCATGAAATGAAAGCAGAGGTTGGTTCACCAGCCGTTACACTAAAGTGGACTACTCTTTTGGACAAGCAAAATGTTAGCTGAAGGCAGTTGACCCATAGCAGCATGCTATATGCTGGTGTTGACCAGAAGCAAAAAAAAAAGAGTGAGTGTGTGTGTGTTAAACATGAAGCAGTTGAAGCTGTCGGGAGGCTAGACCTAAAAAATACACTGTGCCTGCCTACCTGCTCTTGTCTCAGGGTTTAAGACATAATAAATATGCTTCTAAACTGTAGTGCGAGAAGTGGATTTCCAGCAGTGCCTCTACTCTCGCCCCAGTGTACTAGAATCCTTGAAAGTGAGTGAACTAGAGATTTCTCAAAAGACCATTGCTTCTATTTTCCAGTCCTTCTCCTGCAAAACTTCAGTCATGGCTGTGTCTCTGCCACACTAACGAAAAAGTTCTGGATTTCTGAAAGGATATTGTGACTGCCTTTCTCCCACAAGAGTAGACTTATTTTTGCTGGCGCCCTTTGCTTTCCTCTGACCCGCCCAATAGATAATGGAATACAAAATACTCTTCCATCTGGTCTTACACGTTACGTTGCAGGAGGACCGCGATGTTTTTAATTTAATTTAATTTGGAGCTTATAGAGCGCACAGCTACCTCCAACGGAGGTGTCCCGGCGCTAACGGATACAGAAAATAAAAGCAAGTTGCCACAGGCTACAGAAGTTTAGGGAAGGTCAAAAAGCCAGGTTTTTAGAAGTTTACGGAAAACAGATTCAGAATTAGCCTTCCTAAGATGTTCCGGTAAGGAATTCCACAGCCGAGTGGTTCTGACTGTGAACGACCGGCCACCAAACCTCGCTTTTGCAAAGCGGGGAATTACTAGGAGGCCTTGATGATTGGATCTCAAGCTTCTTGTCTGGAGATATTTGCGGAGTCTTTTCCTGAGGTATTGTGGGCGCGTTTCTCTGGTTGCTCTGTATGCTAGGGTCAAAGCCTTGAATTCTATCCTCCTCTTTACTGGTAGCCAGTGCAGGCTCCTCAGATGGGGGGAAATATGGTGTTGTATCGGGATATTTCTAATGAGCCTAGCGGCTGCATTTTGTATAGTCTGCAACTTCCTGATCAGGTAGTCTGGCTGACCCGAGTACAAACTATTTGCGTAGTCTAGCTGTGAGGTAATGAGTGCATGGACCACTGTTTTTCTACATTCCATGGGCAACAGGTGGAGAAATCTTCGTATGGACTTCATTTTGCAGAAACATGAGGACGAGACCTGGTTTACCTGAGTCTTGCATGAAAGGGCAGAGTCAAACTTAAAACCCAAATTTCTAGCAGAGGACACCGGCTGAGGGGGAGGGTTGAGCTCAGATGGCCACCATAGATCCGATGGTGGTGGGGATGGCTGGTTAAAAAATAGAACCTCAGTTTTATCCGTGTTAAGCCTTAGACAGTTGTCAGTCATCCAGGCTGAGATGTTAATCAGGCATTGTTTAAAATTAGTGAAAGCTGCCTCGGTGTGTTCCCTGAAGGAGAACACCAGCTGAATGTCATCAGCGTATGAGATGACACTTACACCATACTGTTCAATCAGTGAGGCTAGAGGGGCGAGATAAATGTTAAATAGGGCCGGGCTCAAGGCCGAGCCCTGGGGAACTCCACAGACTATAGGACGTGGAGACGAGATAAAAGGGTGCAGCAACATTTTCTGGGATCGATCTTCTAAAAAGGAACTAAACCAAGACAGAGTGGTCCCTGAGACTCCCAGTTGTCTTAGTCTATCCAAAAGGATCTTGTGTGACACAGTGTCAAATGCTGCAGACAAATCTAACAGCACAAGCATTGCACAGTGCCCAATGTCCAAGGTCTCCCGGACAGTTTCAGCTACTTCTAGCAGTGCTGTCTCGGTACTATATCCTGACCTGAATCCCGATTGTGAATCGTGGAGACGTTTGTTGGATTCCAGGAATTCAGAAAGCTGTATCTGCACTACCTTCTCCAAGAGTTTTGCAGGTGCCGGCAGGAGGGAGATGGGCCTAAAGTTTTTCAGATCCGCCGGATCTGCATCCTCTGTGCACAGAAGTCTTAATTTAAAAGTGGGAGGGATTAACATTCCCAAAATGGAACCTGCAACTTACACGCGTCTGTGGCACAACATGGAGACATTTTTATTCTGCATTGACTTGCATTTTTTTTATTTCTAAAGGAGCGCGTTGTGAAAGATCATACTTCATTCATGTGCTTTCTATAAAACGAAGTGGGTCACCATTAAACTGCACCCAATGTATTTTGTGATCTGGATTGCCAATCATTCAAAAACACTAGCAGAACTGGGCATACAGCCAGGTGTTTCAAGTGATGTGCCAGTATATTTAATCCTCACTAAAGGTTCCTGCTCTGTGCTTCCAGGGCCACCCGGGTACAGAAACGACAACAAAAACAAGTGCACATCAAAGTGGCAAAATATTACAGCACACGATGGAAGCCTGAGTGTACTGAACACTCTGCTGCTTACTGGAATCTCGAGTAATAATACTTAGCATCAAAAGGAAATTACACTCCATTAGAAAGAGCACATTATACGCCAGGATCCTGCTTTGGAAGAGAAATCTAAGTGGCCGCTTTTCTGTGAGAAAAACACACAAAGGCTCACAGACCTCTGCCTAATTAGATCAGATTGCCGAGAAGTCAGCAGGGTACCAGTTGTATGCAGGGCAGCAAAGGCCAAAAGAGGAGGAAATTGAGCAGGTAATCTTTTTTGTATTATCCCACTTGCTGTCAAATGTAAATTTTTGGGACTGAATATGTTTTGTAGATATTTAATTTACAATTTCAGCTGTAATAAAAACATACGCAGTCTGTGTTGACAGAGCCAGCGCCGTGACAAACTGCTTTACAGGTGCGATTAAACAGAATCATAATTGTTTTTAGTTTACATTATTCGTGACTACTTCCTACATGTTTCCTTTTTCCCCCCATGTATGCATCTATTTTTATTTATTTTGCACTGTGGTTAAAACTAGAGGTGGGCGAGCCACTGAAAGCTCGAGCCAGATGCCTGGCTCTGGGTCAGCTGAAGGTCCTCTTGGACCCTCGAGCCCAAAACAAGCCCAGTTTTTGTGTGGCTTCTGCCTGCCACCCACTAACCTGAGACACGAAGACAAAACAATAAACAATGAAGTAAAGAAGGCGAGATAAAGATATACGCATCTGGTGGCTGAACGACACAATCTGAAACAAGAAAATCTGGTCTCAAGACAGTTTCCCCACTTAAGCATACTGTGTGACCCTTGGCAAATATTTTATTTCACCGAGCTTCCTTTTTCTTCTTTATCACATATGACAGCACCTTCAAATCCCTAAGTTCAGGATGGGCACTATACAAAAACTTTTTGGGGGTTTAAATTGATAGATTCTAATGGTGCTCCGTGTATAATAGGAATTTAAGCCATATATGTAGAGTGAACACGATAACTGACTTGCCACTTAATCGGTGGTGCAAAAAGTACAGATGATGGACGGAATGCTGAACCAATCAAACATTCACCCCCAGTCGCAGATCTGGGTTAAATCCTTTGTTTTTTTGCACACCACGCCAATCCAGTTTAAACCCAGCCATATGAGGATCAGTCTTGAACCTGCTCCCCATGGGAACAGTCCAGCCAGAACTGCCAAGCCAGGTCCTCCATGGACCATAAACAAGCATCCTGGGACCGGTTCCGGGGTTTCACCCCTCATCAGCCAGGCTAGCTTGAATCTGGTGGCGTAGCCAGACGTGAGTCCCTTGATCACTGTGCCACTGGCTGGGTCCAAACTGGGGTGGCATAGTGAGCTAAAGAATCATGGATTAAACCCAGATCTCTTGACTGGGGGTGAGTGGTTGAAAAGTTCCAGCACTCCCCCCCATCATCTTTTTGTGTTTGTTCTGTTAGCCCTAAGTGACCATGGGTATGCCCAGACGTGGGTCCCTTGCTCATTGTGCCACTGGATTCAAGCTAGCCTGGCTGATGAGGGTGGATACCCCCAAACCAGTTTTAAGATGCTTGTATCCAGTCCAGGGAGAACCTGGCCTGGCAGTTCGGGCTGGACTGTCCCATGAGGAGCAGGATCAAGACTGATTTGCATATGGTTGGGTCCAAACTGGGGTGGCATAGTGAGCGAAAGAATGATGGATTAAACCCAGATCTCTTGACTGGGGGTGAGTGGTAGAAAAGTTTCAGCGCTCCGTCCATCATCTTGTTGTGGATTCTAAGTCAGTGGTGGCATTGTCAGCAGGGAGAGAACTGTTTCTAAGTTCATGTTTAAAAGCTACCACTTGTAATAAATGCCTTCAATGCAGTGGTATACTCTCAGGGACTAAGATACAACACTTCTGCATGTTAAAGAATCTTTAGGAGTTTTTATCATATTTCTACTCAACGTTTGTTGCACGATTTAGATGCCAAAAATGTTGATGGCTTGGCTCGTTTTAGGGCTCTTAGAGCCAGACCAGACCCTTGGCTTGGCTCCCCCTGTTCATTTGTTGGCACGCCTGCTTCTAAAACATACAATATAATAAAAAACAACAACATGCAATGCTAAAGCAAACTCGTTCTGAAAAAACGTCCATTTGCATGACATGTGTAGCTTAAACCTAGCAATAAAGCACCAGACGGATGTACACATTGGGGGTTTCCGGTGGGCAGTGCACAAGCAGGAGGATACACAACCTGGGAGAGTGGGCTGGTACAGCATCACAGACCATGGTTTACAGTGGAGAGGGGAGGTGGCTTACTGCCTAAGGCTCACAGGGTGGGTTGAGGGTGTGGGTGTGGGTGGGATAGGAGGTGTGTGAGGCGTGGTGGGAGAAGGAACTAACTCTTCAGGGGTGGCCTGGCATCCGTGGTTACCATCTGACCACCCACCTAGCTCCACATGGTGCAGAAACATTATATATTCTGACCTATGTACAGCTTCAACAGGAAGGCCGCAGAATATAAGCCTGACTTCCGTTCGTGTGCCCTGCTCAATGAGTGCATTTGTTTGCATTTGAAATACATACTAACTGGGTTCATGCAGGGAAACCTCCGGGCGCAGCTGGTCTCAAGTGGAGATGGGGACACGAGCCCAGGAGGCGAGGAAAATGTGGCCATCCAAGAGTCATTCAGACCCTAACTGGAGCAGCTGTCCAACTCCAGGAATATAAAGGGCAGGGAGAAGAGCTGCTTATTTACTGAAGCACAAGCCTGGTTCTGCCCTGCATAAGGTCTGAGCCTCACTCTTTCCTCATGTTAAAATCGGCACTCTAGCACCTGGAACAATATTCCATTTCCATCAGTCCCCTCAATTATAAAGCAATGCCTACGCACTAGATTATCACTTGGAGTCAATAATATGTTTTACTGTTTCGGTGGTACTCAAGCGCCGCCCTGTGAAGGATGAATGGCTAAGTCGGCCCCCTTGCATTCTAGGTAGCATCTATATCTCTGCAGCAGGCTCATGAACCCACTATGCTATTACCGCACATATTGCATGCCCGGAGTTATGCTGGAAATATATCAACTCTTAGAATCACATACATGGCTCAACAGCCCTTCTGAGTCACGGACCCGAAGGAACTAATTTCAAGTATGTTCCAGAGTTAAGCGTCAGGCTAATGTGCTACATGTGCAGAAAAAACAAAAGTTGTTAATATGATTAGCTTCAGTGTCTCGTGTATGTATTCGTTCTTTCTGCTCATGACATGTGCCTCTTGCTCTCCTCTCCTCTTCCCTACACTATCCTTTGGCACAGCTAGCAAGTGGTCCCACACCATGCTTGACACCTTCAGCCAGCCCTGACGTTTTAGCCAAGAATGCTTGGACTTTGAGTTCATACTCGGCCCAGGAGGAATTTCAATTACGCCGGAGCAATCAGAATAATTTTGGTAATTCCACGTTACTCTTTGACGTGGAATAACAAATAATAATGCAATTACTCCTGCTTGCGTAATTAAGAGTATTATGGGGTGAAAAAATCCTACAGCGAGAACACATTTAGCGAGTGCGTGCAGACGCTTGCTATTCATGTTCTGCTGCATTTAGTGCTATTCCTTAGCGCAAAATGCATCCTCAAGCCCATTTTTTGGACAATAGAGGGCATTTTTGAGGTAAGAAATGGCAGTAAACGCAGAATTACTCTTCTTGCGTAATTATGCAGAAATTCTTAGGTAATTCCGTGTGATTACGCTACACAGAATTATGTGACATACACCCACCCCGTCCATAATGCAAAGTGTTACCGGCTAGATGCTAGGACTTTCCGGAGTTGGGTAAAAAATAACACTAGGCCACTTGGCCGCTGGGCAATGAGCTGAACTCACCTGCTCCCCCCACCCCCATGCTTCTGCAATTTTGATATATGGAACCTGTTCTATATAGTTCGCCTCTAAATCACTGCATAATCTTTTAATTTTATTATTTTTATTTGAGGCTTTTGTAAAGTGCTGATAATCAAGCTTTGGGTGCGAAGTAGCGAGCAGCACCATAATACAACTGCTGAAACTGATGGTGGGCAAGCAGTCATTCATTTAACAGCCACGGACAATGCCTGAAGCTAGCCCGCTGTGAAATATGTCCCCAACTAGATGACTCAGCCTTCAAAGTACAAGTGTCTTGAGAGTCTGGCTGAAGAGATGAAGCAGTCATTTGGCGCCTGACAGGGCAGGACAGAGGCTACATCAGAGGAAGCCTGTTGTGGAGAAGGTATGTTTTCCAAATGTCATAGTGAAGAAGTTAGTCTTAAAGGGTCTTCTAAATTTGCGGTGGTCAATTTCCAGTCTCAGTTGATGAGATAGGGAATTCTACAAGGAGAAGCCCTGGATGTGGGAAGATAGACCAGCATATATCCAGTACCTAGACGGTCTGGCTCACAGTATGCACTATTTGGCAGACCTCAGGCTTCTGGTCAGTTGCTAAGGGTCAAGGAGTTCCTTTACCCTATTCATCTACTTCCCTCAGAAATAGGGCTTCATTATGGAATCTTCGATTCCTCTTGTTTCCTTATTATTGTCTCCCACTATGGTGTTTCTCTTGCCCCTCTGGCTGACCACGTAGAGGTTTGTTCGCTACTTCTCAGCAGCTTCTTCTTGGTTTCCCTTTGTAGCCCGTGTGCCATCTTTTTATTTCATTCTTTTTGCTATCCATCACCCTCTACCCTTAAAAATATAGTTTTTTCTGCAGTTCCTTTTGTACACGTCTCGCTTTCTCTCGCTCCTTTGGTGCATATTTCCATCACTCTCAATTTGTGTATATTTTTCCTTAGTTACTGTGTGTAGGTACTTTTTTTGCTTTATATCACACCTATGTACATTTTTCATATCCCATATGCTATTCTCTTTCACTTTTCTTGCAATGGCAAGTAAAAACCTTTTCAAATTTTTAACCACTATGTCCTGTAAACGTTTTGAAGAACGTGTCATTTCCTGCTGTAAAACAGATCTTACTAGGCAAGAAATGATGATCTATACATTCACTTCTCTCCATTCCCTTATTATATGGAACCCGCATGACACAAATACCCAGAGCCTTAGAAGTGGTCAAACAGGCGGAATCTTAGTGAGCGAAAATTGCGAACACATAAAACAACGATCATGATAAGTGGCATAAAAAACTGATGGCAAAAATGAAATGCGTGTATCCACCAAATGTGTGTTATTTATGTGGCTTTTACATAACTATATATACCAGGTGGTTGGAGCCACTGAATTTTACAGGATCTTGTGCAGAGTGTGCAGGCTGAAATATTGTTCAGAAGAGGGTGGCAGGATCAAGACGAGGAGTTTTGGAACTCTTGAAGGGCACGTTGAACTGCGAAGGTCTTAACTTGTTTTATATTAGTTAGAGGCAGTCCCTGATAAAGGCCTGGAATTAGGGTGATCAGATTTTGGAAAACAAATACGGGGATATTTCCCAAAAATAGAAGGACTAAAATCAACTTAAGTGCACAGAATGACAATGAGTCACCAATGGAATAAATTAAATGCAACTTTTAAACCCAACTGTTAATTAAATTGCTTTCTGATAGGAGCTTCTAACTAGTCCTCCCTTGGGACACATAAAAATGTTCCTCTCTCTGTTTTCAGTCGAACCTCTCTGAAAATTGGGACGTGAGCTAAATTTGCCAAAATCAACCGTGACTGTCCCAGCAAATCTGGGACACCTGGTTACCCTACCTGGAGTGAGCTTCAGAAGTGGGGAAGATACCCTTGACAAGTTCTCACTGAATTGGGTCAGTTTAATAGACAATGTGAAGCCATGCCAGTCCTTCCTGGTGGATGGTTTCCCGGTTTTGTCAATTTCTTGGCTACCTATACAAACTGATTGTCAATTCCTTTTAGTTGTGACCGAACTTTCTCTATTACCGTTCCACTTCCTACACGCCCCCTACCAACTATAATGGGCTTGCTGAAGATCCTAAAGTTATTGGGTACAACTACATTAAAAAAAACTGTCAACTAAATAAATAAATAACCAATTAAAGTCTTCTCTACTAATGGTATTTTGCATGGGTCTATATTCTCCGAATGGGTAAATTGTTGAACTGTAAGCTACCTTGGGTGTAAATCAATTGAGTTCTTATATACCTGTAGCAATGTGAACCCTTGTTTTTTATACACTGTGAAGCAAACGGACACACAGTCACTGATCTCCTTAGTTGAGTCCTAGTCCCAAGGGTGGTCACAAGACTCACAGTGGAGTCTCACCCTTCTCCCCTTCAGAGACGTCACTGTTTCTTTTTCCAACTAACCATCCCGCCCCATAAAACACTCCCTTCCTGTCCAAGATAGATTCCCTACAGTGAAAGTCGGATGCTTTTCCTGGCATCTGTCTCATCCATGAAGAACTAGTTTACTACAATTAGGATCAATTGATCTTCTGTCTCCCCGCAACCCTCATGAGTCAACAATATGGATAATCTGTTTTTTGAGGAAATAACTTAGGCAACAGCCCTAAAGCCAGTTGAAGATCCTCATGCTATCAGTGTCATTCCGCCTTCTCATTTTATCATTCTGGTCTATCAGATGCTTTCCTGTGCAGGTGGTGCATGTCCCTGTTGCTTAGTACTTACCTGCCTTTTCCCTTTAGCTGCTCTCATTTCAATTCTTCATTATTAGTCCCACCAGTACAGGTCCCCTGACAGGTGATTTATATGTTTTGGTTGTTGCTCACCAACGTGGTTCTAGACTCGGTTAGGCAGCAGGTAACGTCTTCTATAATAGGTGACTACTGCTTCCATGACAAAGCCACAACATGACAAGCGGTTGGTGGTAACTGATCTGTTGATATGGGGTACAAGCCATTTATCTGCTACTCACTGGGAAAATTGCCTACTATACCTCCCTGTGGGCTTTATTGACTTTGTTCACCAAGCTCCCCTGACTGGAAGGTGAGTGTATGAGGGGTAGTGCGTGGAATCATGAGGTATGGGGACAAGCAGAATATATGAAGACCCAAAGGTGTAGGGTGTTTCACATGTTCAGGCACAGTCAGATGTCTGCTGTCTCTACTTTCCTGCATGCCCTCCGGTGTTGTTCTCTTACTGGGGACATCCAGCAGCCATTGTAAGCCAAAAATATGTGTCTGGCCTAGATTCACCTTCATCTCAATGGAGAAGGGCATTTTCTTGTAGTCCACCTTCAATGGATCAAGCTAGTTCCAGCAGGATGGCCTGAGATACACTGGAACGAAGGGATGTAACCAAAGGCATTGTGACTGCAACATACCTCCAGAAAAGAGATGGGCAGCCTGACCATCCCCCTGCATTCTATTTTGCGATCTGCGGTCTGCCCAAGAATCAAGAGCTCAACAACCCCTGGTTGGTAGGGATGTTGTATGGCTTGAATACACACCACAGTGGATATTATGGGATCCCTGCTAGACCCAAGGAAACTAGAGTGACAGTGCACCTTTGGTAGCTGTTTGTCCTGGAACAGTATAACACCTATAGGAAAGATTCACTTTGTACTGACTAATTCCTTTCAGACATTTGGGGATAACTTTGAGGTTGAGCAGTCAGTTGGCTTGGGCCGAACTGCCACTGTTTCGGTCTCCCTTGAAAGAATATGAAATATACTCCAGTACTGATCAAAAGACCTACTGCTGGTGTGACTGAAAGAAGAAGGCGGAAGACTGCCCGTGGCTTACAATCTGTCTTAATTCAAGCCCAAAATTCCAGGTCCATCTGCTGCCATTGCTGCTGTGTAGACCTTGGAATTGCATAGTGTCCCAAAATCGGAGACTACTGCCGCTATCCAGCAAAATTTGCTGACGTGAGAACAAAGCTCTCACTTGCATCTCTACAACTAAATATGACGAACCCAGTGACTGTACTTGCAACATCCACAGGGCAGAACACTTGGATTTAGAATGCTGCTACCTCTCCTTCTCCTCACTTCATGTGAATGGCATCTCTCCCTCACTCTCCTCCTGCATGGTCTATCTAGGAGCGAGGCGCAACCAGGCAGCTCCAATAGGACCCTGGACATGGTACAGTCAGTTTCAGCAGCACATGCTTGAGTATTGCTAGTGTGTGCAAACCATGGCTAAGCATCAGTACTCTGAGTTTTGAGAGAAGGCCAGATTTTCTGGTATATCGCAAAGGCCCAATTTTTGCGCCACTGAAACGTCAGTTCATTATGCAAGAGAAAGAAACGAAGCTCAGTGACAGGGAAACCGCTCCAGCTCTCCAAGGAGGTACTTCACTAACAAAACCACACTGGTGGTGACACATTTTCAAGGCGGTGGCTGCTACCACTCTTTTGATGACTCAGCAAATACATAAAGGAATGAAATTATAATACCTATTGCATTACAAAGCTGCTTAGTGGAAGGATACAGAACCAGCTTCAAATATGCCAACAAGCTGGAAAAAAATGCTTATCCTGCAGCTAAAACCTAAAACCACAAGAACATGCGTGGTCCGGTGTGATATCCTATTTGTGTATCTAATGCTTACTGCACTTGCAGAGCACGCTTTGAAAACAGGAAAAACCCGTCTTATTGTTTATGTTCGGCATGTCTTATGTCATTAGTCTTTAAAAGCCTACAATGCAATCTTTATTTTGTGTTTTCGTTTGTGGTGGGTGTGGATTCCCAAAGAGGATGATTTTGTGGCGAAGTAACAGTGCAATTCAGGCAAGGAGCCCATTCCAGCGGCGGTTAAGGTGCTCCCTTCCCTTTCCCATCGTGGAAGGCATTTACTCCTGCCTTTGACAAGAGTACATTTCCCTGAATTTTCAGAGCGAGAATCTAGCTGCCCACAAGTTCAAGCTCCTGTCTGTCACTGTCAAAGCCCTCCCACCCGCCAGCAACTCCCCTTCCCCACATCTAACACTAAATTCACCGCCGTGGAAAAGCCCCCATTGTAAGTGCACTTTAGGAAACGCAATTCTGCAAATGACGAGTAAATGAAGCAATATGTTGAATTTACGATTGCACATTGCTTCTTTTGCACTCCAAATTACCTCTCAGAGGCGTAAAAAAAAGTTTGTGAATTGGGCACAGAGCTCCGGACTTGGACAATTGTGTGACATTTCAGGAACTAAAGGTTTACAAGTGTATTAATTAAAACATTAACAAACAAGCATTTTCTCGCTTTGGGACCTTCTAAGTATTTAGTTATGCAGCATAATATCCTTGGTGCAACAACATTAACTTTTGCATGGTTAAACACTTATAAGGTCCCAAAGGCGAGACCTATTGGCTATGCCAATGCTTGTTATTTATTGCTGGCGGGCAGGAGGGAGGGCGGTGTAGGAGAAAACACTGAGGGAAGGAGGACGAGTGTGGGGCAACACATACAAAGGCAAGTCTGTGAAAAAAAGTGCTATGATGCAGCTAGCACTGGCCGTGTCATATTTTCTTTGTATTGTAGGGCAGGAGGCAACATGGAGATGGTGGCAGAGGCAACGAGGAGGGAGGGGAGGCAACTTGGAGTGGGAAGAAGTACACAAGGAAGACACCTGAAAAACTTGCACTCTTGTAGAGTAACTAAACCAAAATTTAAAAAAGCCAGGAGGATGGGAGGCCACAGACGGCACCACATACCACTAAAGCACCTCACTAGCTGCTGGAGAGGCGGCACTCTGGTGGCCCCTGAGAAAACTCAAGTGGGCCAGGACCTCCTGTGAATTCACGTGGAGAGAGCTGGACCAGGAACCCCAGTGACAGCTTACGGAAGCGTTACTTCAGTAATAAGAGGGTAAAGGCAGACGGGGAGAGGACGGCACCCTGTGCCTCCAGAGGGATGTAAAACGAAAGAGAGACTCAACCAACCAACGAGGAGCCAGAAGGTCTCCAGTGACAGCCAATGGGGCAATGGTTTCCAGTGTGAAGTTCAGCCAATAAGAGGATGAATCCCACAGACAACAGAGACAGCCAGGAGGAGGAGGGATTCATGTAATCCCAGAGTTCATGGAAAAGGAGATGATCTCTTGTACCCAAGAGAACATTCAGTGGAAGGAAGTTTTGAGATGCGGAGGCCAGCCTATGGGAGAACGGAGCCAAGGGGCCCCAAATGTCAGAGGAGGGCAATATTTACATCACGTGATAGGCCACGGAACCAAGGACTCCAGTGGCCTAAAATTGTAACCAAAGAAAAGAGGGGCTAATTCCGTTCTAGAGTAACTCCCACTTAGTATGACGTAGTGAGGCTACGTACCCATACAGACAAGGCCCAGGGTACTAGGAGTAACCCGTACAACCCATCACACAGGGCAGCCACTGACCACCCCCCATGCCCCCCAGAGAGTACAGGTAACATCCCCTGCCATGACTCTGCCACTCAGACCACCCCTTAATTACTTGGTATATCAAAACAAAGGCGCAACAATTCACCACCCACAGCACATGCAAGTATAAAACTGCCACTACTGTTTGATAGATAGGGTAACATGCCACAAAATAACCAATGGACTTCCCCCTACGTGGTGCCCGGCCTCTTTTGGGGGTGATTGGGTTCACGTCTGACTACTCATTTATATTTACCAGCATCTTGTCTAGTGAAATGTAGTGATCATTGTCCTATACAGTGTGCAAAACAGTACACTAGTGACCGCACATCACCCGTCCCCACACACTAGCTTTCGCCCCTCTACATTACAACATTTTAGTGTTTGAGAGGAAACACCACTCGTCCAGCCCCATGAGAAAAGGCGGTAGACCCCAAGAACTGCCAGATTTACTTATCTTCGGTGGTATCCAGGAAGATCTCTTTTCAGGTCCAACTCCCGCCGTGGTGCCAGAGTGGCTCCGAGACGTGAAACACCCACCGAGGCATGGGCACCGACCTCAGGCCTCCTCTGATGCACCACTGCCTCTCCGAGGTGCCTGCCACAGAAATGCACACTCAGATCACTAGAGACAGAAAAGTAAGCACGCGGACTCACATTTTGTTCTGCCACTTTGTCAGGCACTGGTAGGACCTGGGAGCAGCAGAGAGGCGAGGAAGTGCCAAAAAAGGCTGTCGCACCAGGTGCCACCAGCGCTAAAGCCGGCTTCGGTGCTCCTGTGCATAACGAGCAGCTCGTCAAAAGAACCCACGGAAACGCACATACACCACCGGCTGCAAACAGCAATATGCAGAATCCATATGCCCGAGTAGACAATAATAATCTGTTATTTACCCAACACCTTCCTTACACTCTGACGCCACCCTTTCCAGAATGCCAACCTGAAGATGTCAGCAGCGAGCGCTCAACTCGCTGAGCTAGCGGCCCGCCTGGGCTCTACCACGCATGGAGTGGGGGTGAAGCAGGCTGCGTCCGTCTAGCTTGTTGTTGCATTTGACCACCCCTCTGCGCACAAAGTTGTACATTTTCAGCCCAAAGCTCTTTGCGCCCTGCTAAGAAGTCCAGAGCCGGGTGACCGAGGATGGAAGCCGCATTCTGTCGCCGTGGAACAGGCAGGGCGCGCACGACCTTCTCAGCCGGTCAACAGCACGGCGCGTCCCATCCATCACACCTCAGACTGATTTGTTTTCCAGACACCCCTTCTGCCTTCAGTGTGGCTGCCACCTCGGGCACAGCGTGAGGCTGGGACTGCGGCCGCCCCATTAGTGACCCCCACTCACCTTCCCGTGCTTCACTCTGGCGCCAAGTGCCTCGTTATTTCTGCAATGTTGGGAACGGGCCAGTGTGTCTAACAGCAATCTGCAGGTGTGGACAAAACACTCGAGCGCCGGGGTGGGGGAATCCTTTAAAAACAAGAGAGGAGCGGGGCGAGGGCCAGCGAGCACGGCAGCCTGCTCAGCTGACCAGACGCTCATGCGTCATGGCCTTTTCCCGGCATGTGTTTCCAATTATCGCGCCTGCGTCTGGGCACGATAATTGGAAACACATGTCTGCCGCGCGGGTAACCGCCCGAAAAAGGCCACGACGCACGAGCGTTTGGTCAGTTTTGGAAACCCCCTTACATAAAGTCTTCGCCTAGCAGCGCTTGCGCGCTACTCGAGGCTCGACCTAAAAAGGGAACACACTCCATTTTGCGCTATTTTTTCTTGTCTAGTACAACAAAACACTGAGTAAGTGAAGTAGTTAATGTGCATGGAGGGAAGTAAACTGGTGCTAACTTACACCCTACAACTGGGGCAGCACAAATATTCGATAGTCAGCAGTTTATCAAACCAGAGGATGCGGCTCCTTGATACACTGGCCTCTGTGCAAGTTCCCAACTGATGGGAAATAAACAGAGCTGCGCTGAGTTGCTCTTCACACATGTCACCTCCTTAGCACAGCAAGGGGCAGCTGATCAACAAGGCAAACACTGCCCTCATTACCGAGGACCTGTGATGGCACAGAGGACTTCTTCAATGGCTATTTGCATACAAGGGCACAGAACGCGGCAAGTTTGACTTTCCCACGGATGGGGCCCGTTCGACTGGTGTAGGAACACAAATGATCTGTTGCATTTATGAACAGCTCGACACCTGCAGACCCAGGATAAGTGATGTCAGCACAATGGTTTTGATGAATTTCAGAGAACATGTCACCTGCGTGTGGCAACGCTCTACAAAAGATTCTCTGGAAAGAACTGGTGCATGTCCGGGTGCCACGTGGTATTTCTTTGTGCATCGATTTCTTTTAATACTGTGTTAAGACCAACTATTGGGGCCACTGCTCTGGAAAGCACTACAACGTCCACATATAGTATTATAGGGTTCAGTAGGCCATGCTGTGTGCGCCACACTGAGTGAATAAATCACTTCAGGCACAAAGATTGTGGCATGTGGAAAAAGTGAGGGCCTACCAATCCTGCACAGGTTTTTCAGCATAGCTGTGGTGGGAACCTGTCAAAGGTTAGAGCAGTGGAAGCAATCCTACTGGGTGTCTTGCTAGCTTAACTCACCCATGAATCAGCAGTGGAAATGAGAGCCATCCTATCCCTCGCCCAGCTCGTTAAGGTGAAAATAGGACAGTTTCACATAGGGTGAGTTTGTGAAGGTCGACTGAAAGCAATGTCCTAGCGATCTGCACTCGGAGGTTCTTGAGTTACAAGCCTTACAAGGTACGGCTGCGGCACAATGCCTTTTTAACTTGTTAGAATGACCCATATTTTGAAACTCAAGCCAATGAGGTCTTAGCTTCCTCACTCCATCACACCAGCAAACATGGCAGGTTGCAACCGCCACCGAATGAACATCACATGTGACGAGTCATTTTCGAGACAGCTTGAGCCCGGACTCCTGCACATTAATGGGGAGAATGAGGAGGGATTAATTACTCGCCCCTATGCTTCTACATATTCCATAATCCTCCCTATTGGGGTCCCAACAGCTTCTTTACCTGTACCTTTTTCGCATTTTGAGAAGCACGTTGGACCTGAATGAGTGACTCACGCTTTAGCAGAACATGCAAGCACCCTTATGATTAGCATACACCTAGGATACTCAGGGACAATTTATCAGCCTTTTGTGGTGGTGGCACTTGCCACCAAAGTAACCCTGGTCTTCCCTGTTGTGATGTGCATCTACAATATTTTAACACTATCTAGACATGCTTCTCGGCAAAGTCGCAGAGCAAACACACGGCTTGCACAATCTTCAGGCTGAAATACATAGACCACTCCATCCTTTGAAATAGGAGAATCTATCCACCATCTCAGCATAAACATAAGACTACCAAAAGAAAATATCAGCCTCTTGAGGTGGTGGCAGGTATTACTTAATTATTTTATTATTAGTGGCAGGTATCACTTTTCTTATTGGCTGTCGTAAATTTCCTTAGGAGCTGAAAGTTTGGGGTAAGTCTACTTTATGCTTATTATTTAGGACATGTGTGTGTGCATGTACATGCATGTATGTGTGTGTGTGCGTGGGGCAAGAGCATCAGTCACGGAAGCAATGACACTTTGTCTTCTCAGTTTGTACAGAGCTGGGAATTCTAGTCCCATTAAGTGTGTCACTGGTACGCCATCTGTAATTAGTAGCCCACTTGTCATCGCACATTCTGGTTATGTGGTGGTTTGAGCTAGGCATAATTACAAGGGTCATCCCTAAAGGTGAATGACCAGTGGAACGGTGATTTCTGTGACCTACTTTCAACCTGTCCTATTCCCTCTGGCTCACAGAAGCCTAGTTTCATTAGGACAGTGGTTCATAGAGAGCCTCCTGTCTTTCCCCTGGGTAAACTGGAGACTCACACTAACACAGCATAAACAAGCATTGGCATAGCCAATAGGTCTCGCCTTTGGGACCTTATAAGTGTTTAGCCATGCAACAATTGTGCTGCATAACTGACACCTGGTTAAACACATATACGGTCCCAAAGGCGAGACCTATTAGCCAATAGGTCTCGCCTTTGGGGCCTTATAAGTGTTTAGGCAGAGCTATTGGTTTTGCCAATGTTTTTAAGAGCATTGTGGCTGCTGTGCAGCATGTTGAAAAGTTATAATAAAAAAGACTTATAAGCATTTTTGTTACTTTATATATAACTAAGACGACATTATGTACAACTGAATGACCCAATTAAAAAAGAATAAACATAAGAAAGGTCTTGTTGTTTATTTTGTCGTTGCAATGTTGGCAACTTCTTCCTGCCTATTCTAATGTTGAGGTGGTGCTTAGTGATGCTGAGGTGGTGTTGAGTGATGTTGAGGTGGTGCTTAGTGATGCTGTGGTGGTGCTGAGTGGTGGTGTGGTGGTGCTGTGGTGATGCTGAGTGATGCTGTGGTGGTGCTGAGTGGTGCTGTGGTGGTGCTGTGATGCTGTGGTGGTGCTGTGATGCTGTGGTGGTGGTGCTGAGTGATGCTGTGGTGGTGCTGAGTGGTGTTGTGGTGGTGCTTAGTGATGCTGTTGTGGTGCTTAGTGGTGCTGAGTGGTGGTGTGGTGGTGCTGAGTGGGGCTGTGGTGATGCTGAGTGATGCTGTGGTGGTGCTGAGTGGTGCTGTGTTGGTGATGAGTGATGCTGTGGTGGTGCTGTGCTGGTGCTGAGTGATGCTGTGGTGGTGCTGTGGTGGTGCTGAGTGGTGGTGTGGTGGTGCTGAGTGATGCTGTGGTGATGCTGAGTGATGCTGTGGTAGTGCTGAGTGATGCTGTGGTGGTGCTGAGTGATGCTGTGGTGGTGCTGAGTGATGCTGTGGTGGTGCTTAGTGATGCTGTTGTGGTACTTAGTGATGCTGTGGTGGTGCTGAGTGATGCTGTGGTGGTGCTGAGTGGTGCTGTGGTGGTGCTGAGTGGTGCTGTGGTGGTGCTGAGTGATGCTGTGGTGATGCTGAGTGATGCTGTGGTGGTGCTGAGTGGTGCTGTGGTGGTGCTGTGGTGGTGCTGAGTGATGCTGTGGTGGTGCTGAGTGATGCTGTGGTGGTGCAGAGTGATGCTGTGGTGCTGCTGAGTAATGCTGTGGTGGTGCTGCGTGGTGTTGTGGTGGTGCTTAGTGATGCTGTTGTGGTGCTTAGTGATGCTGTGGTGGTGCCGAGTGATGCTGTGGTGGTGCTGTGGTTCTGCTGTGGTGGTGCTGAGTGGGGCTGTGGTGATGCTGAGTGATGCTGTGGTGGTGCTGAGTGGTGCTGTGGTGGTGCTGAGTGATGCTGTGGTGGTGCTGTGCTGAGTGATGCTGTGGTGGTGCTGAGTGGTGGTGTGGTGGTGCTGAGTGATGCTGTGGTGATGCTGAGTGATGCTGTGGTGGTGCTGTGGTGGTGCTGAGTGGTGCTGTTGTGGTGCTGTGGTGGTGCTGAGTGGTGCTGTTGTGGTGCTGTGGTGGTGCTGAGTGATGCTGTGGTGGTGCTGAGTGGTGCTGTGGTGGTGCTGAGTGATGCTGTGGTGGTGCTGAGTGATGCTGTGGTGGTGCTGAGTGATGCTGTGGTGGTGCTGAGTGATGCTGTGGTGATGCTGAGTGATGCTGTGGTGGTGTTGAGTGGTGGTGTGGTGGTGCTGAGTGGTGCTGTGGTGGTGCTGAGAGATGCTGTGGTGGTGCTGAGTGGTGGTGCTGAGTGTTGCTGTGGTGGTGCTGAGTGGTGTTGTGTTGGTGCTGAGTGATGCTGTGCTGGCTCTGAGTGATGCTGTGGTGTTGCCGAGTGAGAGATAGAGTGAAGATATAATGCCCAATTAGAGAGGGTGGTGAGAGAGAAAGAGAGAGAGAGAAAGGGTGTACATAGAATAAAGAGTGGAGCGGGATAGAGAGAGAGAAAGAAGGGGAGAGAGAGTGAATGAAGGAGTTTGAAAGAGAAACAGATAAAGGGGTGAGAGAGAATGAAAGGCTAAAAAAGATAGAGAGGGGAGAGTTAATTAAGTAGAGAGAGAATTAGAGAGGGGAGAGAGAGAGAAGGAGAGAGACAATAAGAGTGGGGGTGTGGAGTTTAAATAGAGTGAAGAAGTGACGCGGAAAAAGTAACCTTAAATATAGCTTTGTGCGAATAAATATTTTTAAAAAAACAGTGAGAGACAAAAATACTGGTAATTAGGCTGTGACTCCCAATATAAAACAAATAGCGATATAAGGTGAAATCAACCCACCGAAGCAATATTTCTCAACTAGACAAAAAAAAGCTTGCATTTCAATGCTAATCGCTGTTGTTTTTCATGTGACTGTAGTCCAGGGCCCTCAGTTGGTAATGTGAGCTGCTGCTGCGATTGAAACATCAGAGTCCAGAGAGTTAATGAGCCATGACGAGGAAATGAGGAAGAGATAGGAAACAACATATGGCAGCTGCGCGTGCACGCCATCGTGAACTCAAGCTGGTCGCCAGCCGAAAGCCAGTGTTTGCACTTCCAAAACCCGCTTACTAAAACTCTCGGCCAGACCAGCGCAAGCGCTGGTGCAGGCCGAGACCTAAAAACTGCTCTAACCAAGCAAAATCTTCCCTTGACCAAACTTCACTGAAAGCATCAGAGCCAAATTACTTGGTCACATAAAAGCCATGTGACCTTTCAGTGTTCACTTTCTCCTGCCCTGCAGGGCGTTTTAAAAATGTCCACACTCGAGGTCCTCGTTTTGAGTAAGGTGGATCACCAGCCTTGATGTTGTTGCCACCTCCATAACATCAACATCTTGCTGTCTAGTATGTTGGGATGCCATATTGGTAGCACCTCAAGTTTCCTTCTCTCACTGTCAATGAACAAAAAGGCAATGGTGACCTCCAATGTGTAGACCCTTGTTCTAGAGGCCATGGACCTGTTTTTAAGAATGTGTGGATTGTTTAACCAATCAGATGCCTTTTTTGTGTGTTTTCTGATTTATCGATCTTCTGTGGCGACAATAGCAACAATGGTATGGTGCTGAGACTCTCTTTCAAGCTTTGCACCTCTTGGGAGACTTCCTTTCTGAGTGCCACCTTCCAAAACAGGAATCATGAATCACGTGTTTTTTAAAAGCTGTTTTGTGAGAAAAAATCTGTATATTAAGCGACCCTTGTCCGCCCTCCACTATATGTTTAGTCCTGATAGGTCATATTTGTAGGGTAGTATACGCCTTTGGATTATAAATGGACATAAAGGAAGATGTTAAACATTATTTGGGATATGGTACACTGTAGTTTTTTACTATTTTATAAGTGATTGAGTAAAGTTTTTATTTATTATGTACTTGCACTTTATACATTAGGTGGCGTGATTAAATGGACTTATTTTTGCCTTTTTTTAAATAATGTCTTTTCATTCTAATCGTATAATGTAATCATAATTGTGGCGTTCTCAAATGTATTTTATTCTGGTGTTAAGGTCAGGATGTTTTGATATATTGACATTTTCTTTTATTTGTATATCTTTTATGTGGAACTCATTGGAGTTCCCAATCATAAATAAAATTGATTGATTGATTGAGAAAAAATCGAATTGATTCATTTTTATTGCGCGAGGCTTTGGGGTTCCTACATTTTTGAGTCCCAGTTCCAATTCCACAGTGGTTCCGGTGCGTGCCAGATCCACCCTTCCCTATTTCCTATAAGCTGCAAAGCATTCGCAAACCCTTGTAGACCATTGAAGAGATCTCATTGCTTCCTGAGAATGTACAGTGCAACATTGCATTAGTCCTATAAACTTTTGCACATATTTTTATTTAAGAAGATTGGCTATCTTTTTTATGTCCTTTCCTTTTTTGGGGAAATCAAACTATTGTTTTCCTTTACAATAGCTTGTTAACATGAAAAGAAGAGTAAATCTAGGGGTGGGTAGAGAGGAGGAAATGGAGAATCTGAAATTAACAACACAACGGGATCTAAATTGCCACCGAAATCTATCTGCACGTTCTGTGATACAAAACTGAGAAGGGCCAGCCGCGTCAAGCACAGATGCACAGGCATCCTAATGTTTGGCATGAACGGTAGTTAAATCCTAAAAGAAGCATCAACATCTGGGTTAGTATTGAATCACAACATCCCTCCTGGTGAATGGTTGCCGGAAGATGTGCTGTGTGGTATGGCTTCCTGCTTTGCAACTGTGGGATTACAATGCTTGGTCTGCCACACAGTAACATATTGTGGAGAGCACAGAAGAATCAACTGCTTCTCCACCAGACGACCTGCAAAGACTCATTTCCTCGTCCTTTTCACCCCAGTTGTTTCTTTCTGTCGATGTTGTCTTTTTGTATAGATTCCCCAAAAAAGAAAAAACTGAAAAAGACTGAAAAGTCTATAAAACCAAAAAAGGTTCTTTTTAGAATCAAGTTTAAAGACAGATAAAACTATACTTTGTGTATTTTGTTTGTGAGTAAGAGTAACAGGGAATGATGGATAGGAGGTGTGATGGGTGAGTGAAACAGTGATGGGTGAGTGAAAGAGTGCATGATAGAGAGCGTGAAAGTAAGGGAGTGAGTGAGAGAGAGTATGCAGTCCTGGTGGGTCGCAGGCCTGGGCTGAAACATTTACAAGCAGCTTGCCCAGCCACTTAGGCTGTGTGCAGCGGGGGAGGGACGCAAGGCCTGGCACCCTCTATGGATGCCTGACTGTGCAGCACAAGGCCTTCAGCAAGCTGGGGGATGGTGGGGGGGGTGTCGGGCCTAGCCTTCTGTCAGGACCTACTCTTTAGCAACATGATATGGATCCCTCCTTTACCACATCAAGAGGAAAGTGCAACCGAGTGAAATAGTTAAGTGCTTCTCCACCAGAGGACCTGTACTTTTGCTGCGATTTACAAAAAAAATAAAAACACAAAAAAAATTAAAAAGTCTACACCTAAACATTATTTTTAGATACAACTTCAATGGTTTAAACAAAAATCTAAATATATGTTGGTTGTTTGTCTGTGAGCAATAGTCAATATAACGGACAGCAGAAGTGATGGGTGAGTGAAGCAGTGAATGAGTAAGTGAAAAAGAGAATGAAAGTGAAGAAGTGAGTGAGACAGTGTACAGTGCAGGTTGACCACAGGGCCTGTGCCCAACCCTCTGCAGGGCGCTACGCCTGCTGTGCACAGCCTTCATCTGTGTGCAGTGGGTGTTGGGAGAAGGGTTACGGCCTGCACATAACCCGCTACAGGTGGCCAACCCCTGCTACACATGGCCTTTGCTCATGCACAGCAAGGATAGGCATCAGGGTCAAGGCTTCAGTCAGACAGTGTGCCTCACCCCTAGAGTTAGCTGAAGCCTACTGTGCACAGCCTTTTGCCTTTGGTCATGGGCAATGGGGGGGCATCCTACTCCCCATGGGTGGCCAACCCCCTGATGCCCCTGAAGAGTGGGATTGGTTGCAGGGCCTGGCCACTGGCCAGATTCTGTGTTCCATTCCTACTGGGCACCCGACACATGCTGTACATGGCCTTTATGTGTGCACAGTAGGAGTGGGTGCGCCCCACCCTCCGTGGGCAACCAACTCCAAAGTGCACAGCTTGCATCCATGTTCAGTGGGTTGTTTCGCACAGCCTGGCCTCTTGCCAGGTCCTGCACCCAACCATGTGATGCCCCTTAGACATGCACAGGTGAGTGTAGGCCACACGGCTGACTTGCAGCCAGGCCCTACGCCACATGTACTATGGACTGGTGGCATACTCCTGTGCGCACAGCGTTTGACTGTGTGCACTAGGTTGGACTTCAGGCCCTGACTGCAGGCAAGCTGCAAAGACATGGGCAAAACGTGAGGTGCTCCACCCAGGCCCTAGCTCCCGTCCTCGGAAAGCCACCATCTCCTGCGGCACATGGCCTTTTGGATGTACACAGCAGGGGAGCCCGTAGGGCTTGCCTTTGGCCAGGCCCTGCACCTTATGTTGCACAGGCAGGTGACTAACTCCAACTATGCACAGCCAGCAGGTATGGGCAGTAGGGCCGGACCTCTGGTCCAACAATGCAACTTAGGGCCAAGATGATTGCCCTGGGTTCGTGATCCCCAGTTTGAGAAAGCATTTTTGACTCTTCAGTTTTTGAAATGTAAAATAAGTGGCATTCCAAAATGTGTTTTTTTGCAGAAGAACTGCATATATGGAGAATTAAAAGTGTGCCGCAGCACCCCTAAAATCTTGCACCTTAGAAGCATGCCCACTGGTTGAATGGGTTCATGGATGGTGTTAACCTCAATTTTGTGTGGCAATGTGTCCCAAGAAAAGGAACGAAATAAGCATATCATAAATGCAGTTAAATAAGAAAGTACAAACTCAATAAGTAAGTTCTAGGGTGGAATTAAAATTCATAAAGATTTATTACAAAAATGTAATGGGTACAATACAAGAATAGTAAAATGATGACGCAGCAAGCCTCAGTTAAATCGTAAAATCATTGCCATGAAGGCTCTCAGTAACAGGAACATACAGAATAATAGGCAAATTCAAACATAGACAAATTCCCAATTTTTGCAGCAAAATCAATAAGAAATCAGATAGCATCCCTAGTAGAATAGGAAAGGTTGCATAAGAGTTCTAGCTCACCCACTAATACGAGGGTGGAAAATGCAGAATCATCGTGGTGTGAGCAAAGAAATACATAAAAAAAATCACAAGCAAGACTTGAAACATCATACAGATGTACCATCGTAGTGCTAACTCACTACATGAATATTCATTCAGTCCCCTCTGACCAATGTCATCTGAAGCTATCAGAACAAACTAGTTACAAAAACTGGCTGGGGCTGTCCAGTGATGAGGACCCTGGTGAGGCTGCAGAGTGTTCTGTTTCTTTCGGGCTCTGTATTCTTCACTCTAAGTGCTCTTAGTTTCTTCAGTATTTCTCCACTTAGCTCCTCGTGTGTATTTTCTCTCCTCGATCGTCATCAGTGTTGTAAAGGAAGTCCTGTAGCCATAGTGTAGGTTATAAGAAGGTTTATTAGATCTTAGTTACAAGTAGGTAAGTAGATAGCTAAGCCCCACCAGGAGCAGCATCTTCAACTGACGCTCAATCCCACACACACTCTCTACACTCTACATTCTACATGACCTCACACGCGGGCTGAGCAGAGGGGGCTTGGAACGCTGGGAAGGATGCATTAAGTTCCAACAGTTACATTTCTGAGCCCATGCTAGAGAGTCTTCCAAGAAAATAGTCTATTTCAGAAATAAACAAACATGGCTTGCTTGACTACGTGTAGCAGATATAATATACAGTGATTGTGACATCCATTTTGAAAAAGATAGAGATGAGGCCTAGCTGAGGCATAATTAGCATAAGCTAGGAAAGTACATTTTATCAGGTCATATTGAAATTGTTTCAAAGGGAATAATAACATATCCATGTACACCTGTGAATTTGAGTCTAGATCACTATTGTGAACATTGGTAATAATGCACACTCAGATTAATACAAAACAGTTACACAACAACATGACATCCAATGCTTTAAAATTCCTGATCCTTCCTTGTAGATGTAGTTGCTGGCTTGCTATAGCACTGAGCAGATTTGATTACATCATGGAGGCTTTGCATTGGGTTCCTTGTGCTTTGCATTACAGTGGAACCCCTGGTAGAAGTCACTGTTTAAAAGGAATGTGGGGACAAAGACATACCATGTAACAGCTGTGTTGGTGTCTCCACAGTTTGGAGAAGTGGACCCAGTGAGTACATGCAGTGCAACTTCTACCTGATCCCCTAGCTTTGCAAGGCTTTATATGCCACCAAAATGTTACAAAAATAGATTTTATTTGGTTTTCAGTTTTAGTTTTTGTGTGGTTTTTGTTCATCACAAACAGGTGCTTGTTTTTTGTTTTACTGACCCTTACCCTATGAAATGTGTTGTGTGTCCCTTGCGAGTGTGATGTTTGTTCACTGTTTAGAGACACGAAAAGAGGCAAAATCATTGGTGTACTGTGTGTGTATGTTTCTGCTTGTGTGTGCACTTAAGTGTTGGAGAACCATTAAAGTGTGCTATGTCATTTGTTGAAAATTGAGATTCTTTATTTCCTACACTTTATTTTCCACAATGCAGTGGTATCTATTCACAATCTGCCAAGGTGTGGCTTCTGGACACATGGACTTAAATATGGGAATTATGTTCCCCTTGTGTGCACTTTAGTACTGTTTGAGAACAGTAAAGGTGGTGTAGAGTACTTTATTGTAAGAAAGTAATCTATATGTCCCATTCATTAGTTATGTTTCTTAGGTGATATATGGTTACATGACTTAACTCCAGGGCACACAAACAGGGGTGGCCGGCACCGATCTGGAGTGGCAGGTGGAGGCACTGGCAAGGGAGGGTGTAAAAAAGAAATAAATAACTTAATTTATCGTCGCTGCGTCTCTCCTCCACGTCAGGACTCCGCCGAACAGGAACCAGGAAGCACCCAGGCTCCCCTGACCAATCACAATGCTGCAATGCAGCGTTGTGATTGGTCTGAGCGCCGTGGTTCGGCGCTCAGATGGGGACTGGGGGCCTGGGCATGTTCTCCAAGCAGGCTGTAATGCAGCCTGTATGGAGAACATGCAAAGTGAGTATGAATGTTTGCCCGGCGTTTATCAGGACACAGACTAATGAGAAGAACAGTGAGACAGTGCCATAGAAAGCAATCTTCTAATCCCAAACAGAGACAGTTTGATTGAAAGGTATGGAGACTTTCTGGATCAAAGCGATACCAAAGGGGATGATGGACGGAGCGTTAGAGCAAATCAAACACTCACCCCCAGTCAACTGATCTGGGTTTAATCCATCATCATTCTTTAGCTCACTCCACCACCCCAGTTCAGACATGGCCATATGCAAATCAGTCTGACCCTGTGCCTCATGGGAACAGTCCAGCTCGAACTGCCAAGCCATGTCTTCCTGGACTGGAAACAAGCATCCTGGGACCGGTTTCGGGTTCAAAACCCTCATCAGCCAGGCTATCTTGAATCCAGTGGCAAAGTGAGCAAGGGACCCACGTCTGGGCATACCCTGCCAACTTAGGGCGAACAAAGCGATACTCAAAGGGGATGATGGACGGAGCGTTAGAGCAAATCAAACACTCACCCCCAGTCAACTGATCTGGGTTTAATCCATCATCATTCTTTAGCTCACTCCACCACCCCAGTTCAGACATGGCCATATGCAAATCAGTCTGACCCTGTGCCTCATGGGAACAGTCCAGCTCGAACTGCCAAGCCATGTCTTCCCTGGACCGGAAACAAGCATCCTGGGACCGGTTTCGGGTTCAAAACCCTCATCAGCCAGGCTATCTTGAATCCAGTGGCAAAGTGAGCAAGGGACCCACGTCTGGGCATACCCTGCCAACTTAGGGCGAACAAAGCGATACCAAAGGGGATGATGGACGGAGCGTTAGAGCAAATCAAACACTCACCCCCAGTCAACTGATCTGGGTTTAATCCATCATCATTCTTTAGCTCACTCCACCACCCCAGTTCAGACATGGCCATATGCAAATCAGTCTGACCCTGTGCCTCATGGGAACAGTCCAGCTCGAACTGCCAAGCCATGTCTTCCCTGGACCGGAAACAAGCATCCTGGGACCGGTTTCGGGTTCAAAACCCTCATCAGCCAGGCTATCTTGAATCCAGTGGCAAAGTGAGCAAGGGACCCACGTCTGGGCATACCCTGCCAACTTAGGGCGAACAAAGCGATACCAAAGGGGATGATGGACGGAGCGTTAGAGCAAATCAAACACTCACCCCCAGTCAACTGATCTGGGTTTAATCCATCATCATTCTTTAGCTCACTCCACCACCCCAGTTCAGACATGGCCATATGCAAATCAGTCTGACCCTGTGCCTCATGGGAACAGTCCAGCTCGAACTGCCAAGCCATGTCTTCCCTGGACCGGAAACAAGCATCCTGGGACCGGTTTCGGGTTCAAAACCCTCATCAGCCAGGCTATCTTGAATCCAGTGGCAAAGTGAGCAAGGGACCCACGTCTGGGCATACCCTGCCAACTTAGGGCGAACAAAGCGATACCAAAGGGGATGATGGACGGAGCGTTAGAGCAAATCAAACACTCACCCCCAGTCAACTGATCTGGGTTTAATCCATCATCATTCTTTAGCTCACTCCACCACCCCAGTTCAGACATGGCCATATGCAAATCAGTCTGACCCTGTGCCTCATGGGAACAGTCCAGCTCGAACTGCCAAGCCATGTCTTCCCTGGACCGGAAACAAGCATCCTGGGACCGGTTTCGGGTTCAAAACCCTCATCAGCCAGGCTATCTTGAATCCAGTGGCAAAGTGAGCAAGGGACCCACGTCTGGGCATACCCTGCCAACTTAGGGCGAACAAAGCGATACTCAAAGGGGATGATGGACGGAGCGTTAGAGCAAATCAAACACTCACCCCCAGTCAACTGATCTGGGTTTAATCCATCATCATTCTTTAGCTCACTCCACCACCCCAGTTCAGACATGGCCATATGCAAATCAGTCTGACCCTGTGCCTCATGGGAACAGTCCAGCTCGAACTGCCAAGCCATGTCTTCCCTGGACCGGAAACAAGCATCCTGGGACCGGTTTCGGGTTCAAAACCCTCATCAGCCAGGCTATCTTGAATCCAGTGGCAAAGTGAGCAAGGGACCCACGTCTGGGCATACCCTGCCAACTTAGGGCGAACAAAGCGATACCAAAGGGGATGATGGACGGAGCGTTAGAGCAAATCAAACACTCACCCCCAGTCAACTGATCTGGGTTTAATCCATCATCATTCTTTAGCTCACTCCACCACCCCAGTTCAGACATGGCCATATGCAAATCAGTCTGACCCTGTGCCTCATGGGAACAGTCCAGCTCGAACTGCCAAGCCATGTCTTCCCTGGACCGGAAACAAGCATCCTGGGACCGGTTTCGGGTTCAAAACCCTCATCAGCCAGGCTATCTTGAATCCAGTGGCAAAGTGAGCAAGGGACCCACGTCTGGGCATACCCTGCCAACTTAGGGCGAACAAAGCGATACCAAAGGGGATGATGGACGGAGCGTTAGAGCAAATCAAACACTCACCCCCAGTCAACTGATCTGGGTTTAATCCATCATCATTCTTTAGCTCACTCCACCACCCCAGTTCAGACATGGCCATATGCAAATCAGTCTGACCCTGTGCCTCATGGGAACAGTCCAGCTCGAACTGCCAAGCCATGTCTTCCCTGGACCGGAAACAAGCATCCTGGGACCGGTTTCGGGTTCAAAACCCTCATCAGCCAGGCTATCTTGAATCCAGTGGCAAAGTGAGCAAGGGACCCACGTCTGGGCATACCCTGCCAACTTAGGGCGAACAAAGCGATACCAAAGGGGATGATGGACGGAGCGTTAGAGCAAATCAAACACTCACCCCCAGTCAACTGATCTGGGTTTAATCCATCATCATTCTTTAGCTCACTCCACCACCCCAGTTCAGACATGGCCATATGCAAATCAGTCTGACCCTGTGCCTCATGGGAACAGTCCAGCTCGAACTGCCAAGCCATGTCTTCCCTGGACCGGAAACAAGCATCCTGGGACCGGTTTCGGGTTCAAAACCCTCATCAGCCAGGCTATCTTGAATCCAGTGGCAAAGTGAGCAAGGGACCCACGTCTGGGCATACCCTGCCAACTTAGGGCGAACAAAGCGATACCAAAGGGGATGATGGACGGAGCGTTAGAGCAAATCAAACACTCACCCCCAGTCAACTGATCTGGGTTTAATCCATCATCATTCTTTAGCTCACTCCACCACCCCAGTTCAGACATGGCCATATGCAAATCAGTCTGACCCTGTGCCTCATGGGAACAGTCCAGCTCGAACTGCCAAGCCATGTCTTCCCTGGACCGGAAACAAGCATCCTGGGACCGGTTTCGGGTTCAAAACCCTCATCAGCCAGGCTATCTTGAATCCAGTGGCAAAGTGAGCAAGGGACCCACGTCTGGGCATACCCTGCCAACTTAGGGCGAACAAAGCGATACCAAAGGGGATGATGGACGGAGCGTTAGAGCAAATCAAACACTCACCCCCAGTCAACTGATCTGGGTTTAATCCATCATCATTCTTTAGCTCACTCCACCACCCCAGTTCAGACATGGCCATATGCAAATCAGTCTGACCCTGTGCCTCATGGGAACAGTCCAGCTCGAACTGCCAAGCCATGTCTTCCCTGGACCGGAAACAAGCATCCTGGGACCGGTTTCGGGTTCAAAACCCTCATCAGCCAGGCTATCTTGAATCCAGTGGCAAAGTGAGCAAGGGACCCACGTCTGGGCATACCCTGCCAACTTAGGGCGAACAAAGCGATACCAAAGGGGATGATGGACGGAGCGTTAGAGCAAATCAAACACTCACCCCCAGTCAACTGATCTGGGTTTAATCCATCATCATTCTTTAGCTCACTCCACCACCCCAGTTCAGACATGGCCATATGCAAATCAGTCTGACCCTGTGCCTCATGGGAACAGTCCAGCTCGAACTGCCAAGCCATGTCTTCCCTGGACCGGAAACAAGCATCCTGGGACCGGTTTCGGGTTCAAAACCCTCATCAGCCAGGCTATCTTGAATCCAGTGGCAAAGTGAGCAAGGGACCCACGTCTGGGCATACCCTGCCAACTTAGGGCGAACAAAGCGATACCAAAGGGGATGATGGACGGAGCGTTAGAGCAAATCAAACACTCACCCCCAGTCAACTGATCTGGGTTTAATCCATCATCATTCTTTAGCTCACTCCACCACCCCAGTTCAGACATGGCCATATGCAAATCAGTCTGACCCTGTGCCTCATGGGAACAGTCCAGCTCGAACTGCCAAGCCATGTCTTCCCTGGACCGGAAACAAGCATCCTGGGACCGGTTTCGGGTTCAAAACCCTCATCAGCCAGGCTATCTTGAATCCAGTGGCAAAGTGAGCAAGGGACCCACGTCTGGGCATACCCTGCCAACTTAGGGCGAACAAAGCGATACCAAAGGGGATGATGGACGGAGCGTTAGAGCAAATCAAACACTCACCCCCAGTCAACTGATCTGGGTTTAATCCATCATCATTCTTTAGCTCACTCCACCACCCCAGTTCAGACATGGCCATATGCAAATCAGTCTGACCCTGTGCCTCATGGGAACAGTCCAGCTCGAACTGCCAAGCCATGTCTTCCCTGGACCGGAAACAAGCATCCTGGGACCGGTTTCGGGTTCAAAACCCTCATCAGCCAGGCTATCTTGAATCCAGTGGCAAAGTGAGCAAGGGACCCACGTCTGGGCATACCCTGCCAACTTAGGGCGAACAAAGCGATACCAAAGGGGATGATGGACGGAGCGTTAGAGCAAATCAAACACTCACCCCCAGTCAACTGATCTGGGTTTAATCCATCATCATTCTTTAGCTCACTCCACCACCCCAGTTCAGACATGGCCATATGCAAATCAGTCTGACCCTGTGCCTCATGGGAACAGTCCAGCTCGAACTGCCAAGCCATGTCTTCCCTGGACCGGAAACAAGCATCCTGGGACCGGTTTCGGGTTCAAAACCCTCATCAGCCAGGCTATCTTGAATCCAGTGGCAAAGTGAGCAAGGGACCCACGTCTGGGCATACCCTGCCAACTTAGGGCGAACAAAGCGATACCAAAGGGGATGATGGACGGAGCGTTAGAGCAAATCAAACACTCACCCCCAGTCAACTGATCTGGGTTTAATCCATCATCATTCTTTAGCTCACTCCACCACCCCAGTTCAGACATGGCCATATGCAAATCAGTCTGACCCTGTGCCTCATGGGAACAGTCCAGCTCGAACTGCCAAGCCATGTCTTCCCTGGACCGGAAACAAGCATCCTGGGACCGGTTTCGGGTTCAAAACCCTCATCAGCCAGGCTATCTTGAATCCAGTGGCAAAGTGAGCAAGGGACCCACGTCTGGGCATACCCTGCCAACTTAGGGCGAACAAAGCGATACCAAAGGGGATGATGGACGGAGCGTTAGAGCAAATCAAACACTCACCCCCAGTCAACTGATCTGGGTTTAATCCATCATCATTCTTTAGCTCACTCCACCACCCCAGTTCAGACATGGCCATATGCAAATCAGTCTGACCCTGTGCCTCATGGGAACAGTCCAGCTCGAACTGCCAAGCCATGTCTTCCCTGGACCGGAAACAAGCATCCTGGGACCGGTTTCGGGTTCAAAACCCTCATCAGCCAGGCTATCTTGAATCCAGTGGCAAAGTGAGCAAGGGACCCACGTCTGGGCATACCCTGCCAACTTAGGGCGAACAAAGCGATACCAAAGGGGATGATGGACGGAGCGTTAGAGCAAATCAAACACTCACCCCCAGTCAACTGATCTGGGTTTAATCCATCATCATTCTTTAGCTCACTCCACCACCCCAGTTCAGACATGGCCATATGCAAATCAGTCTGACCCTGTGCCTCATGGGAACAGTCCAGCTCGAACTGCCAAGCCATGTCTTCCCTGGACCGGAAACAAGCATCCTGGGACCGGTTTCGGGTTCAAAACCCTCATCAGCCAGGCTATCTTGAATCCAGTGGCAAAGTGAGCAAGGGACCCACGTCTGGGCATACCCTGCCAACTTAGGGCGAACAAAGCGATACCAAAGGGGATGATGGACGGAGCGTTAGAGCAAATCAAACACTCACCCCCAGTCAACTGATCTGGGTTTAATCCATCATCATTCTTTAGCTCACTCCACCACCCCAGTTCAGACATGGCCATATGCAAATCAGTCTGACCCTGTGCCTCATGGGAACACACAGAAAACCAGAGGGCCTGATTTAGATCTTGGTGGACGGGTTGTTCTGTCACAACAGTGACGGATATCCCGTGCGCCGAAATATAAATCCCATAAGATATAATAGGATTTATATTTCTGCGGATGGCGTATGGAGTAACCCATCTGCCAACATCTAAATCAGGCCCAAAGTCTTCAGGGATTTGTAGCAGGAAGAAACAAAAGCCTTGCACGTTTCATTGGTTCTGTGGTTTCCATTACCATATTTGTTCACTGTTTGGTGTCTTTGCATTTTCTTGCTTTCTGCACTTCTACGGTTATCCCTCTGTCCTTGAAGTTTCCAAAACGTTATACGGCCTGGTTGCTTCTTGCTTCAGTATGTATTGATTCCAAGAAATGATTAAGAGACTTGGGGCCATATTCATCAAGGTTTCACACAACGCAACACAGCGCGACAACTTGCTATGTTTCGTTGCATGAAAGGGAAAGGGCAGGAATACCTGATATTTACTTATATGGCGCGTTCCTGCTCTTTGCCTGTTGCTGGTGCGCAATCTCTTGCCTTTCATCAATGCAGGAACTCTTGCACTATGATGCAAGGGGGTGCCTCCACTGCAGGCAGGATTGGTTTTCATGCAGGAAGGGACACAAATAAATTCATAATATTAAATATAAACCATTTTGTTATATGAAATAAAGATAAGTTTATGAGGAGCCATCTAATCCTTTGTTAAGTAATACTTAAACATGCATTTATACATGCATTCTTATGTCCTATTTGAGGCAGTAGATGGTATAGGGGAAGGGAGAGAAATCAAGAGTGCAATCTGCAATAGCCATACAGTACCCTATAGATAAAGGTACTGTATATGTATATATATATATATTCACTGAAAAAACCATAGGTTCCAGGGACGTTATAGTTAGTTGGACATTTCACTCGTATAAAACCAGAGAAATTTGGCTGTTATAGTTAGTAGAGCTAACTATAACTCGCGCCCCCGCAATGCACTGCTGATGACGTCACATATTACATCACTCATGACATACTCAGTGACATCACTGATGACATCACTGATGACATCTCAAATGACTAAGGTTTCTAAGGTTTTTTAAATGCTAATTTCTAACTATAACGTCCCTGAAACCTATGGTTTTTTCAGCGAATTTCAAAGGTTTTTTAAATGCTAATTTCTAACTATAACATAGCAGTCGCGTTTGCAGAGTGGTGGAGAAAGGTGAGCGTAGCCTCCGAACACCTCTTAGCAATCCCACAGTGTGGGATTTACTGGAGGTAACAGGAGGGGTAGTTAGCCCCCAACGTCAACCTTGGGGGCCAACTACCCCTCCTATTACCTCCAGTAAGTCCCACACAGCAGGATTGCTAACTTCTCATACCAGGCGACGCCCCCTTTCTCCAGCACTCTGCAAACAGGCCCCCTGGCGCGTTGTAAGTTGGGGAATTAATTCCCCTTGAATACTGAGGGTCCCTGGGGGCCAACTAGCCCACCAGGTACCTCCAGTAAGCGCCACAGAGCTGGATTGCAGAGAGGTGGTCCGAGGCCACGCCCCTTTTTACACCACTCTGCAAACACGGCTTCTGGCGCACTGCTGCTTGGAGGATGAAGTCCACTTGTGTCCTGAGGTCCTCAGGGCACAAGAGGACCTCATCGCCCCACCAGCAGTGCTTCAAGAGGGGCGTGGCCCCAGGGCCTGGGCTCACCGTTGGGGACCGTGGGGGGAGCCCCAATGCCCCCACGGTCCCGCCGGCTCCCCGCCTCCTGCGGGAGCCAGCATTGCTTTTGCACAAGGGGAGCTGCTGGCATGCAGCTCCCCTTGTGCAAAAGCAATTCTGCTTTGGTTTTTGAAAGCGAGAGCAGGGTTTCTGCGCTTGCGTCCAAAAACCAAAGCAGGGTTTGCTATGACTCCCGCCCTGCCATAGCAAACAGCAATGTCCTGGCGGTGGGCACCCCGGGACATTGCAGCAGCCGGCCCTGGGTGGTGGCGGTCCCCAGGGCCATCAAGGGCTCCAGGAGGGGGGCCACGCGGCCCCCCTCCCAAGTGTTTAAAGCCCCGGGGAGGTAACGGACCCCCGCATTTGAATAAACAGTGCCCAGGGAGGTGGTGGTCCTCGGGGCAGTGTGGGGGGGCTCGAGCCCCCCCACACACATTATATATTATTTATTTTAGCCCCAGGGAGGTGGCGGTCCCCGGGGCTTGGGGGGCCGTGAGGCCCCCCGATCGTATTTTAATGAAGCCCCGGGGAGGTGGCGGTCCCCGGGGCTGCGGGGGGACAGCGAGCCCCCGCGCATAAATTATAAAGCCCCGGGGAGGTGGCGGTCCCTGGGGCTGCGGGGGCCCCCGCGGGCCCCCGCTACAGAATTCAGGATTGTCCTCGGAACCTGGCCCACCCGGGGGCTTTAAAAAACGAAGCGTGGGAGACCGCGCTTTGTTTTTTTTTCATTTTCGACGGGGTTCGCACACCCAGCGCGACCCGGCCGAAATTGTAAAAAAAAAAGATGCTTTTTTGGGCCTGGGGGGTCAGGGTGTTCCTACCCTTCCCCCTTTTTTTGTTTTTAAATGTTTCTGTCACCTTTTTCCCTCTCCCTCGGTCTGAAGCACAAGATGGCTGCCAACACTTCCTGGTTTGAAGTGTTGGCAGCCAATCAGAGGCAGGCTCGTGCTCGGGAGTGCTCAGCCAATTAGATCTCACAATTCTCAAATATCGAAATCTGTAAATCTTTAAATATCTCAAAAACTACTGAACGGAATAACACCACTTAACAAAATGCGTGCTTGCTGGACCAAGAGCTATCTCTCTGCCAAATTTGGTGTAAATCCGTTGAGCAGTTCAGGCTGTAGCCGTGTCTAAAGTTTCCAAGGGAAATTAACATGGAGAAAACACGTTTTGGGACCCCCCTTTTTTCTCGGCCCCCCCTTGACGAATCACCCCGAAACTTTCAAGAAAGGAGCTGACCTGAGTGAACAATTAGTTTTGAGAATTTCGTGAAGATTCGTCAAACTGCGCTGAAGTTATTGGCAAATCAAAAAACCCTTTTCCTATGGAAACTAAGGGGCCCATTAGGATGGCGGGCGGTTCGCCCCCGCCGGGCCGGCGGTAGCCACCGCTGGCCCGGCGGGAGCGAACCGCCCGCCATCCACACCAGAAATACCCCCCGCCATATTAGGATGGCTGGGGGGTCCCCGGCGGACGGAAAGACCATCTGACGCTTTTCTGCCGGTCGACTGGTCAACCGGGCGGAAAACATGTTTAATATGGTGGCGGTGTCTTGCAGACACCGCCATCCATATCAGGATGTTTGCGGAGATCAGCCTTTCCATGGCGGCATTGCCGCCATGAAAAGGCATGCGGTCTTTGCTTTTGGGGACCCGTTGCGGGCCCCCAGGGTGTTGTGGGGGTGGGGGGTGCAGATGGGGGGTACCTATGGTACCCCCCTGCATTTGCATGCACAAGGTGGCAGGCACCGCGCGGTGCCTGTCACGTTGTGCATACAAATGCACAACATGCTGTTTTACATTGCGGCGGGTGCTGCTTGCAGCACCGCCCGCCGCAATGTAAAATATGCGTGATGCGGGCACATCGTAATCGGCACAGCGGGACCACCGCACTCCTGGCGGGCGGCCCCGCATTTCATTGTGGTGGCGGGCGGACTTTGTCCGCCCGCATCGTAATAGAGCCCTAGGTTCTAACTATAACTACCTACTGGCTATCGCCAGTAGGTAATATATACATATATATATATACACATATATATGTATATATATGTAAAAAAAAATGTTTCAAGTGAAGTGCTTTATTGCAGAGATTTCAGCATCAAAGTAATGTGACGGCAAGTGCCCAGCATGACGCGTTTCGACCGCGTTACCACGGTCTTGATCACATGACGCGCTGGACCTATTACAGCCTTTAAATAGTATCAGACTTGATTAGGGTGACAAAATAAAACCACACCCCTAAGCAATAGAGATAAAAAACATACTGGACAGGCACTACTTCTAAACCAAATACATTACTTCATTTGTTAAAGAAAGTAACTGGAGTATATGCCTGGAGTATATTAAAACACAGTGAAGGAGTAATTATAATGTTATACCTGGATAAAGCCACATAGAACCTAATACATGTAAAATAAATTATACATTTTACCAAGTGGTAATACCGGTTCCTTAAAATGGAATGTATGCAGCTCATCTCGATCACAACAAATAGTGCAACAATATCCCTTCCAGTATTAAAATCACTATTGCTTGCTTGAAGAAAAAAGTGCTAAAGATTAAAGTGCTAGTGCAAGAATGTGTAAAATAGCAAATTATGCCAACAATAATCATGGATTGTTGTCAACAATAAAAATACAATGCCAGAGGCATGCCCATTTCATGTATTTATCAAGTGCACTGTAAACACAAGACCAAGTGCAAAAATACATATGTTACACAATATACATATAGAATCTTGAACTAGTGACATTCATGTAAGAATAAAGTGCAAGTGTACTCTAAACATCTGACTAGTGCAAAACAGTTGACGTCATCATTGCTATCTATTGAGGCTCAACAAAGTACAGTACATAGGATATAGGGGGGCTAAAACCAGGTTTAAAACCCATTTAAAACTTGGTAAAACCAGATAAAATCGGGTTAAAACCAAGTTAAAAATTAAGTAAAAAACCAATTAAACTGACAGCATAAAACAGAACAGTTTAAGGTGGAATCATTACCGACCCCAGTTTATAAAAAATTATGTAGGTCCTCCCCTGTATTGAGACCATTAGGCATCCTGGTGTCTAATAACAGAATAAACTGGGATTCTAGTTGGCAAAGTTTTCTCTCCCTATTACCACCCCTGATTGATTTGGGTACCGAACCTATTACATAGTAACTTAAGTCATTGAGATTGTTGTTGTGGACTAGTTTAAGGTGTCGAGCAAACGGATAATTGGGATCTAAATTCACTACTGCACGTAAATGTTGGAGTATCCTATTAAAAACTTGAAGTTTAGTACTACCAACATATTGTAGGTGGCAAGTGCATTCCAATATATATACTGCAAAGTCAGTCCTACAGGTAAAATGACCCTGGATCTTAATGGGTTTGGAATCAAATGCGGTAGTATAGTCTGCTGTATTCTTCCCAAATTTACACGCTCGACATGAGCTGCACTTAAAAAATCCTGTCCGTTTGGATAACCATGTGCTGGAGACACTAACCTCTGGGCTTGTTTTAACAAGCGCATCTCTCATCGAGGGAGCTCGTCTAAAGGTTAGGGCAGGAAGCGCTGCAATGTTTGTGACAAAGTGCTGTCTGACAACACTATAGGCCAATTTTTATAAATGATCTTCCTTATCTGTCTCTCTTGATGACTATAAGTGGTTATCAGTCTGACTGAGTCCCCAGGTTCAGATACTATGTTGGGAGTGGCAGACTGCATAGGGAGTGTATTGTTGGTAATGGCTTGTAAATACTCTTCTCTACTGTGGCTATTGGCTCTGTTTAATGCAGTTTTCAGATCTTTTATTTTATAGCCCCGTGCACTGAAACGGTGGAGAGCTTCCGACTGGCAGAGTTTTAAATCAGACTCAGAACTGCATATTTTTCGGATTCTTTAAAACTCCCTGTAGGGGATACTCCGGATAAGATGGTTTGGGTGGGAACTGTTGGCATGTAGTATGGAATTGCCAGCAGTACTTTTCCTGTGACGTTTAGTGTGAATGGTATTGCCCTCAATGTATAGCTCTACATCCAAGAATTGCACACACTTGTTGCTAATCTCAGCAGTAAAGTTCAAATTGAGCTTGTTATTGTTAATGGTCTCAACAAATTGTTTAGCAGATTCCATAGATCCTTTCCATATGACACAGACATCATCTATAAACCTCCACCAATGGAGTACATGTGCATCGTATATAGCTTTGTGGAGGGTCCTGTGGACATGCTCCTCCCACTAGCCAACGTGTAAACACGCATAGCTGGGAGAGAAGCATGCCCCCATCGCCACACCACGAAGCTGCTGGTGACCCTCTTTGTCAAACATAAAATAGTTATTCATCAGGCAAATCTCTATCATTTTCAGGATCATGTTATTATGTTCATAACAATGAATGCTGCGTTTACCCAGATAATACCTCACTGCTTCAATACCATCAGAATGGTGAATGCTCGTGTACAGTGAGCAAATGTCCATTACAATCAAGAGACAGTTCTCCTCCCATCTGACAGTATGAAGTTTGGATAAAAAGTGGCCAGTATCTTTAATAAAAGAAGGGAGATCCTCAACAAATTCATGTAGAAAATAATCGACATATTTGGATACAGGCTCCAAGAGGCTCTTCTGAGCTGATATTATTGGTCTTCCCGGCACAGGTGTTACATTTTTGTGAACCTTGGGTATGAAATATAATACTGGTGTTATAGGATGTTCGTTTCTTAAAAAGCAGAATTCATTTTTACTCAACAAGCCCATACGTTTCCATTGAGCTAGATCCTTGAACACAGTGTCCTTGACTTGCCTAAGTTCATTAAAAGAGGCTTTTCTGTAGCAATCAACATAATTTAAGTGACGTAAGGCCTCTTCCATGTAGAGGGTTTTTGGCCATAACACTATATTGCCCCCCTTGTACGCCTTGTTGATGATCAGATTGGCATTTGCTTTTAATTTGCACATGAGATTGGAATATTGCACATCCAAATGCCTTCTTCGACTTTCTTTCTGCAAGACAGTTCCATTAAGTTCCTTTAGGTCTTGAATGACGCAGTCACTAAAAACGTCTATGGCGTCTTTAGGCATAATAGGAATGAAGGTGGACGGCGGACTAAAGGGGCTGTTTGATGGACTGCCGCAGGATATACCATGTTCCCTCAGTTCATCTTGTGTGGAGTTTACTGTGGGAGTGTCAACATTGGCCAAAGAATACAACGACCTGAGTGTATTGATGTCAGATACCTGGAGAGTAGAAGAGGACATCATGGATTGTTTGATGTTAGAGGAAACCTCTGTTGCATTTTTCAATTTGAAATATTTTCGAAGCTTACGTTTTCAAATTAATTTAAATACATCCACTCTAGACTGAACATATTTGAAGCTGTTGGTAGGGCAAAAGGAAAGACCAAGTGAAAGCAACTGCATTTCTGCAATAGATAGTACGGTGTCAGAGAGATTGATGACTGTATTATCTGAGTTACTCATTGCTGGGGCCATTTCCTGGATCTTCCCCCTCTGCCTCTGCTGTTGCTTCCTGAGTTTGCGCCTTCGTTTCCTGGGTTGATTTCTCCTTGTTTCTTTACAGGATTGCGCGGTCGCAGAGTGTTGCGGTGGTCTTGCAATAACAAATTCAATTCCTCAGCTGGTGTATGATTTGTGGGCACTTGTACATGCTCACTGTTACCCCTGCTGTCATCAGAGTCATTGCTGCTGCATGCAGAGCTGATTTCAGAGCATGAAGATTCCAAACCTGCTTGACTAGGTACTGTGACCATGAAGGTTTTAGTAGCCAATGCTTGCCTCTTGATATTGTCAAATTTTTGGGAAAAGGTAAAAACTCTCCCCATCTCATAATCCCTCTTGTCTCTAGCGAATTTAACGATCTTTCACGCTTTTATGGTCTCTTCATGTTTTCTCAAGCGTGCCTCAATCTCATCACGACCTTTTTTAATCTGATCTTTTTGTTCATTAGTTTCCAGCAATCCGTTCACCATTTCAATTTCCTTTAGAACTTCAACTCTGTCTATCTCAGCGTACTTGATGAGAATTGACACCATATTCATGGGCGCTTCCAGATTGTTTGTCGCCCACTCCTTCAACATGAGTGGATTAGGATTCTCAAATGAAGGAGCTATCATCACCCTTAATCCTCGTGGGACCCTGCCTGCTTCTTTGTATTTTTCCAGGGACTTTTTTTCCCACCATTTTGTTAACTCAGTACGAAGCAATTTCTCCAGATTTTTGAGCAAGGATTTGACATCACTGTTTGTATTTAAGTTCTTATTGTGCCCACTCTGCACTTCATCGACTTCTGGTAAGTTAAGAAAAAGGGCATCTGCCACGGCCTCTCGGTCCCGCAGTGCGGCTGCTGTAGAAATCATTTCTCGAGGCTCTGCAATGTATGGTAATGCACAACAGTGCTCCTATATAACGAGCACTTAAATAATCACCACTATCCCTATCACCCGCTAATGTCATAAATGAAATGCCGAACCGGCTTACCACAAGGAAACTCGATTGGCTCCTCGGCGTCCTCCGACTCCTCGGGCGCCACCGAATACTCCGTAGGGAAGATAGGTTCACAAGTCCATTCAGGCTAGACTGCGGGGGGCTGACTCGGATAATACTCCTTCCGGGTTAGAAACAAATTGCATCCGCGATGCCAGCTGTATGCCGGTCAGCCACAAGTTGGAGGGAGGGTCCGAAATGACGAAGACAGCCGTACTCCGTTGAATCATATGAAACAGCCACAATCCTGGATCACCTTAATCGCGGTGAAAAAGCAGGTACGGAACACTGCGTGATGTTTCAAGTGAAGTGCTTTATTGCAGAGATTTCAGCATCAAAGTAATGTGACGGCAAGTGCCCAGCATGACGCGTTTCGACCGCGTTACCATGGTCTTGATCACATGACGCGCTGGACCTATTACAGCCTTTAAATAGTATCAGACTTGATTAGGTTGACAAAATAAAACCACACCCCTAAGCAATCGAGATAAAAAACATACTGGACAGGCACTACTTCTAATCCAAACACATTACTTCATTTGTTAAAGAAAGTAACCCATGCCTGGAGTATATTAAAACACAGTGAAGGAGTAATTCTAATGTTATACCTGGATAAAGCCACATAGAACCTAATACATGTAAAATAAATTATACATTTTACCAAGTGGTAATAACGGTACCTTAAAATGGAATGTATGCAGCTTATCTCGATCACAACAAATAGTGAAACAATATCCCTTCCAGTATTAAAATCACTATTGCTTGTTTGAAGAAAAAAGTGCTAAAGATTAAAGTGCTAGTGCAAGAATGTGTAAGATAGCAAATTATGCCAACAATAATCATGGATTGTTGTCAACAATAAAAATACAATGCCAGAGGCATGCTCATTTCATGTATTTATAAAGTGCAAGTGCACTGTAAACACAAGACCAAGTGCAAAAATACATATGTTACACAATATACATATAGACTCTTGAACTAGTGACATTCATGTAAGAATAAAGTGCAAGTGCACTCTAAACATCTGACTAGTGCAAAACAGTTGACGTCATCATTGCTATCTATTGGGGCTCAACAAAGTACAGTACATAGGATATAGGGGGGCTAAAACCAGGTTTAAAACCCATTTAAAACTTGGTAAAACCAGATAAAATCGGGTTAAAACCAAGTTAAAAATGAAGTAAAAAAACAATTAAACTGACAGCATAAAACAGAACAGTGTAAGGTGGAATCATTACCGACCCAAGTTTATAAAAAATTATGTAGGTCCTCCCCTGTATTGAGACCATTAGGCATCCTGGTGTCTAATAACAGAATAAACTGGGATTCTAGTTGGCGAAGTTTTCTCTCCCTATTACCACCCCTGATTGATTTGGGTACCGAACCTATTACATAGTAACTTAAGTCATTGAGATTGTTGTTGTGGACTAGTTTAAGGTGTCGAGCAAACGGATAATTGGGATCTGAATTCACTACTGCACGTAAACATTGAAGTATCCTATTAAAAACTTGAAGTTTAGTACTACCAACATATTGTAGGTGGCAAGTGCATTCCAATATATATACTGCAAAGTCAGTCCTACAGGTAAAATGACCCTGGATCTTAATGGGTTTGGAATCAAATGCAGTAGTATATTCTGTTGTATTCTTCCCAAATTTACACGCTCGACATGAGCTGCACTTAAAAAATCCTGTCCGTTTGGATAACGATGTGCTGGAGACACTAACCTCTGGGCTTGTTTTAACAAGCGCATCTCTCATCGAGGGAGCACGTCTAAAGGTTAGGGCAGGAAGCGCTGGCAATGTTTGTGACAAAGTGCTGTCTGACAACACTATAGGTCAATTTTTATAAATGATCTTCCTTATCTGTCTCTCTTGACGACTATAAGTGGTTATCAGTCTGACTGAGTCCCCAGGTTCAGATACTATGTTGGGAGTGGCAGACTGCACACATGGATTCTTTGGTAGGAATGTTAATAAAAGAAAATAAATTATGTAAAAGGAGAAATTGGCATAAGAAAGGCATATAAGCAATGAATGATTGACTCACATGAGGTCATACTGGCTATTGAATGTATGTTTAAATAATACTTAACAAAAGACTAGATGGCCTATCATAAATGCACCTTATATAACAAAATGATTTATATTTATTATTATGAAATTATTTGTATTTCACACAATGTTGATTGACAGCACGCAGCACTTTGATTAGACCACAAAGGTCGGTAGAAATGAAACTGCCTAACCCTTTTTTAACCGTGCATTCGAGACCTCTTGTATATACTTTAGTATATACTTAATATATACATATATACTTATATGTGTATGTACTTTGTGGGCTCTGGAGATCAGCCATAGGACTTGTCTGCTTCCGCTTAGGGACTTTTTTTCTGTTCAACTGCCTCTATTTAACTGTTTTGATAGAAAACGACCAGCAGAGGTCAGTAAAATACCAGAGTTGCTTTCTGCTGAGGGACTTTCTTTCTTTTAATTTTCTGGCAACTGCCTCTATTTAACTTTCTTGATAGAAAACGACCAGCATAGGTCAGTAAAATATCAGAATCAGTTTAGCATTCTCTACATTCCAGTCCATAGAAATTGTCTTCCACGAGCACCTGTAGACAATAATATTTTTTTTAAATCCTGTATTTTCAGTGATATGACCACCGAAGGCCCTGATTTTATATTAAAAACAGAGCTTTCGACTATACCACATGCCGCTGAAAGGCAATATTTCTCTCCATGTGTTGCCATACCTGGTGTATCACACAGTTTGGTGCTTACTTTCCCTCCATGTTAAAGAACAGTAGATGTTTCAGCACCCAGGCTAATGTGCTGCATAGCTAAATACATAAAAGGTCCTAACGGGGAGACCGATTGCATTGCAAATGCTTGTTTACATTTTTATGTTCATTACTCATCTGGATATTGGGTAAAGGGAGGGATTATCAGCCAATGTTACGTGAATACATGGAATTATATTTTGTAATGAAAGCATTTGAACTTTAACTGATATGTGTCAAATTGTAAGCACGTAGCACTTTTACTAGATCAAATTGGCCAAAACATTTGTAACTATTCCATATCCATCTCAGGCCCTTCTTCTGTTTTTATATTTTCTGTGTTAGCACATAACGGGGAGGAATACATCATTCAAACACAGTGACAAAAAGCGTGTAGCCTAACAGCATCTGTTTGTTTGTATATTACCATGTGGTGAATAAAACAGTATCTTGAGGAAATCTACCAAAGTGCTTATGTAGTTCTTTGGACACCGAGTGTATTTTACGTGAGAATTAGCTGTCATGCATGGGAGCACCTATTCCGTGAGGCTCTGCAGCGGCAAGTGAAGCTATAATTGTAGAATATATATATATTACCTACTGGCGGTCGCCAGTAGGTAGTTATAGTTAGGACCTAGTTTCCATAGGAAAAGCGTTTTTTCTTTTGCCAATATCTTTGGCGCCGTTTGACGAATCTTCGTGAAATTTTCAAAACTAATGGCCCGCTCAGGTCAGCGCCTGTCTTGAAAGTTTCGGGGTGATTCATCAAGCGGGGGCCGAGAAAAAAGGGGGGTCCCAAAACACGTTTTCCCCATGTTAATTTCCATAGGAAAAATTGGAACAGGCTACAGCCCGAACTGCTGAACGGAATTACACAAAATTTGGCAAAAAGGTAGCCCTTGGTTCAGAAAAAGACCTTTTTTTTAAATGGTGTAAATCCGTTCAGTAGTTCCTGAGAAATTAAAAAAAGAAAAATATCGATATCTGAGCACCGAGGAGGGTTCGCGAACCCTCCCGTGCACGAGCTTCACTCTGATTGGCTGCCAACACTCCAAACCAGGAAGTGCTGGCAGCCATCTTGTGACCCGGTAACCGAGTCACAAGAAAAGAGTGGAAAAAGGGTTGAAAAAAAAGAAAATGGGGCAGGGTAGAAACACCCTGACCCCCTAGGCCTGCTCCTGGGGTCCCACAAGGACCCCCAGGCCCAAAAAAAGCATTCTTTTTAAAATAATTTCAGCCGATTTCGCATAGGGTCCGCGAATCCGGCCGAAATTATTAAAAGAAAAACGAAGCGCGGTTAGTAAAAAAGCCCCCGGGTGGGCCAGGTCCCCGGGGCAATATAAAATAATGGTGTGGGGCCCGCGGAGGCCTCCACAGCCCCGGGGACCACCACCTCCCCGGGGCTTCTTTGAATACTGAGGGGGCCTTGTGGGCCCCCAAGCCCCGGGGACCACCACCTCCCGGGGCTTCTTTGAATACTGAGGGGGCCTCGCGGGCCCCCCCAAGCCCTGGGGACCACCACCTCCCGGGGCTTCTTAAAAATAATGAGGGGGCCTCACAGGCCCCCCCCAAGCCCCGGGGACCACCACCTCCCCAGGGCTTTGAAACTGAAGGGAGGGGGGCCGCGTGGCCCTCCTCCAGGAGCCCTCGATGGCCCTGGGGACCGCCACCCCCCAGGGCCGGCTCCTGCAATGTCCCAGGGTGCCCACCCCCAGGACATTGCTGTTTGCTATGGCAGGGCGGGAGCCATAGCAAACACTGCTTTGCTTCATTTTTTTTTTTTTTTTTTTTTTGTTTATTTATACATTTTCAAAGTAAAGAACAACATACAGTTATCCAGATTAGAGCATAGGTACAGCATTGACAGAGCAGAAAGATCCATCTTACAAATCTTAGTATTACAAAATACAATATTACAGACACACACAGTCATGGCAATTATTGAAGGTACAGTATGCAGCCGCAGCTGCCGAGGCAATCTTATAAGTCATTCCAGGCATCACATGTCAGTTATGGATAGTAGATAAGACGTGAGTGGCCCCCAGATATTTCGGGGCTTGGACTTAGCGGGCAATTCTTCCGCGTAACAAATGAGCTGGTCCCGACAGTAGGCCAGATCCTGCAACCATAGTTTGGCGGTAGGGACCGGTCTGCCTCCCCAGCATATGGAGACCCTGCGTTTCGCCAGTAACAAGGCTATAGATACAAACTTCCTATTAGATGCCTTAATCTTAGAGACGATACCCAATAGGCATACTTGTGGGCTACATTCCACTGGTTCCTCTACCATCAGGCATAGGATGCGCGTGATTGAACACCAAAACTCATGCACTTTGGAGCAATCCCAAGCTAGATGACAGAAGTCAGCGCCCGGTGTACCTCAGCGCTTACAATTGTCAGTGTCCCGCAGTCCATATTTATGAAGTTGAGCGGGAGTGTAGTACAGCTGATGCAAATATTTAAAGTGCACCAGCCGTAAATTACCGTTCGCCGTCAACTGACCCGTTAAGTGGCAACTAGCGAGCCAATCAGCTTCAGGTAGCGGTGTGGGTAGCATGGCATTCCATTTTGTTAACGCAGATGTAGCCCCAGCAGTGACCTCCCTCTGTGATGCCTGGTAGAGTCTAGTGACCAGCTTGGCTCTGGATGTGGTGGTGTATATAAGCTGTAGTGCTTCCAGTGTTGGTGGCTCTGCAGGAAATTGTGGATAATGTGCACGCATAGCGGAGCGCAGCCTAGTGTAGACAAAAAGGTGCATAGCGGTGACAGTACCCTGGGCGTTTATATTATCTGAAGTTATAAATTTACCGCCAGGAAATACAGTCTCCATTGTAGACAGTTTCATATCGTTGAGGGTCTTTAATGTGCCAGCTTCCCAGTGACAGAGAGGTCCGAGTGATGCAGCAGCGGCATGTTGGGTGCGTATAATGGTAGCTTCTGCGCTCGCTTGCCCAGTTCATGCCAGGCCCTAGATGTGGTTTGTACAGTGTCGAACTCCCCTTTTTCGAAGACCGTGTGCCTATTGACAATCATGGCTTGAAGAGGTATTGGGTGCACCGCACCCGCCTCCACCGCCACATGCGGGATGTATGCTGGGTCCCGCTGCCAATAGTAAGCATAGTGCGCCTGTGCGCAGAGATAGTACAGACGAAAGTCAGGCGCAGCGAACCCCCTTGTTCATAAGGAAGGGTGAGAATCTCCCACTTAAGCCGAGATTTTTTGCCTCCCCAGGCGAGGGTGACCAAAAGGGAACGCAGTCGGTCAAAGAAGTGTCGCGTTAGACATACAGGGACATTTAAAAAAAGATACAAAAAACGCGGAAGGACCACCATCTTCATCAACGCTATTCGGTCCGCAAATGACAGTGGCAGCTTGATCCAACGACTGACCTGCCCCTCGAGTCGCGTGATGGCAGTACCATAGTTGGAGCGTATGACAGCCTGCGGATCCCTGTGAAGCCATATTCCCAAGTATTTTACAGTGTCTGCACACCAGGATAAGGGGTAGTCCATGTTGAATTGTTGGGTACAGTCCGTGAGGGGCAACACAATCGATTTAGACCAGTTGATGCCCAGTCCTGAGAATCGCTCGAACCGGATATACTCCCGTATGAGCTGTGCAAGATAGCGTGCGGGTTCGCGAACGTACAGCACCATGTCATCCGCATACATGGAGACTGCAAGAGGACGCTGTAAAAATCGCAATGCCGTTTGAGCATGACGCTGCCGGAGAATACAAGCTAATGGCTCAAGTACGAGGGCGAATAGCAAAGGCGACAACGGGCACCCTTGTCGTGTGCCACGCTGTATATGGATTTCCTCCGATATGTGCCCGTTAATTCGGACCCGCGCTACAGGGTTGGTATATAGCAATTTTATCCAATTAGTGAAGATAAAGGGGACACCCATGCGATGGAGAATGGCAAACATATAGGCCCAGGAGATCGAGTCGAAAGCCTTGGCAGCGTCGAGGAGCACCGCCGCCGCCGGCAAAGTGGGCTCTAATACATGCATCACAGCAAACAGCGTGCGCAAATTGTGTGATGTAGATCGGGTGGGGACGAATCCCGATTGGTCTGGGAGCACCATAACAGGGAGAAGTAATCGCAGCCTGGTTGCCAAGACCTTCGCCAATATTTTTATGTCTGTATTGATTAGGGATAAAGGTCTATATGACTCGCATCTGTCCGGCGGTTTCTCAGGTTTCAAAAGCGTGACGATTAGAGCCTCCCGTAAGGTTGGCGGCAAACATTGAGTCTCGTATGCCTCCTCATATAGTTGAAGGAGACATGGGGCCAGTTGATCGATATATTCTTTGTAAAACTCTGCTGGCAACCCATCAGTGCCCGCAGCCTTCCCGTTAGGCAAAGCCGTAATGGCATCCCGCACTTCGCCCAATGTGAGCGGCTGCATCAGAAACTCTTGCTGCCCTTTCGATAGCCATACCAAGGCGATATCGTCCAGATATTGTTCAAGCTCCGCCGCATCTGCAGTCGGCCGTTGAGCATACATCTCGGTGTAATAATCCGCAAATGTTTGCAGAATGGTGGGCGTGTCATAATGTGTACCATCATCTGCGACGATCGCCTGAACCACATATGCTTTAGAGTGAGGTTCCAGTATGCGATTAGCTAAGGTTCTCCCCGGTCGGCCACCCTCCCCATAATAGCGCGCTGTGCATCGGCACGATAGATGGTTGATCTCTTGATCAGCCGTCGCGTTATATTCTATAATTTTCCCTTTGATAAGCGCTAGCGTAGCAGGATCTGCCTGAGTGTCATAGCTACGTTCCAAGTCCTGCAGTTCGCGCTCAAGGGTCACCATGGTGCGACGCAGAGATTTTAGAACCCCGGCCTGAAGACCAATACATGCCCCCCTAATCGTGACTTTAAAGGCCTCCCATAGCACTTCCATAGTTTGGACAGACCCGGTATTAAGTGAAAAATAGTCAGATATGGCCTCACGAATTCCCTCCCGAAAGACCTGATCTAACAACGAGGACGACTGCAGGCGCCATTGGAAGGGAGGTGGGGTATGAGATGGTAGCAGCATGTTAAGAACCACTGGGGAATGATCCGACAATGTTCGTGGCAAATGTTTGATCTGTGTAGTCCATGTGCAGACTTCCTGCGAGCCCAGCCAGTAGTCAATGCGCGACCAGGATTGTCGCGCGTATGAGTGACATGTACCCTCTCTAATGCCTGGGTGTCTCAATCTCCAAATATCGGTGAGGCCCAGGGACCACATGCCATCGCGCACCGCTACAGCAGCCCTTCGGGGTGGGGGGTCTCCCGCAGTCACCCGATCCACTGTAGGATCTAAAACCACATTAAAATCACCCCCACATATAATAGCTGAGGAGGACAACTTACAGAGCTTGCTCCATAGCGTGTCAAAAAAGGTAGGATCATCAACATTAGGTCCATACAGGTTCACAATGGTCAGCTGCGCGTTATAAAGTGTACCCTGCACTCTTATGTATCTCCCTTCCTCATCTTCGTCTACATGTGTCGGCGTAAAGGGAATACCTTTCTTTACCAGAATCATAACTCCCCGTGCATATGAGGAGTATGAGGCAGCCAACCGTACCCGGCCCATTTAGTAGCCACATGCGAGACTGTCCGCTTAGTAAGATGTGTCTCCTGCAACAAGGCAATGTGGATATGGTGCCGATCGAGATAAGATAACACCTGTCGTACTTTTTAGCATTATTAAGCCCTCTCACATTCCAACTCATCCATGAGATTGTGGAGCGCTTGGAGTCAGCCATGACTGTTAAGTCTGTTAAGAAAAGTCTGCATCATTGTCTAGAGAGTAAATGCAATACAGCGCAAATCCTGTCAACATGCCAGAAACAATGCTATCATAGGAAAAAAGTGTTCCCCAACAGATCCCCCCACCCACTGCAGCATTGAAATTATGCCGTGAGTAAACCGCCCATGAAACAAAACGGAAAATGACCATTAGCATCCATGAATCGTGTTGCATGAAAAAGAAGAAAGAGAACAGTAAACCTGCAGGGTCTCCAGAATGGGCCCTACCAAAAACGGAACCTTTTGGGGAATTCCCTTACTGTGGGTCGCTAGCAGCCCCTGGCCCCCGTATGAACAGGGTGGGTCGGGCTAAGTATATGTAGGCTAATCCACCCACGACCCAACGTCTAATTAGTAATGGTACATAACAAAGAGTCCACATTGAGATAACATCAATCACGAAGCGTCCCACCAAACCAGGAACACCAGGTGCAAAAAATGTTCATATTAACTGAGAAGTCCTGCATATATCCATCATATTGTCAGGAGCCTCCCCACTTTCAGAGAGAAGGCCAACATACTAAATGCAATATCCCCACTGAGCAGGAACGACATACTAACAAAAAACAATGCACTGCATAAGTCTCACGTGCTCAGCCCTCAGAGTCGGAGGCCACACCCCTCTCCCGCAGCGTCTCCTGTCGTTCGATCCGACGGGCATATTGAAGTGCTTCTTTAGGTGTCAGGAAGATACGCGCCTTCCCGGCATGTTGAATCCGTAGTCGGGCGGGGTAAAGCATTGCGTATTGAATGTGAAGCTCCTGCAGTTTCTTCTTGACTGCGTGGAATTCTCGGCGAGCCTGTTGCACGGCGACAGTGAAGTCGGGAAAGAGTTCCACCTTCATGCCCTGGTAGTCGAGTTTGCCTTTTTCCCTAGCCAGACGGAGTGCTGTGTCCCTGTCCCGGTAGTTCAAAAGTCTGGCAATGATAGGGCGAGGCGGGGCACCAGGAACTGGCCGAGCAGCTAATGAACGGTGAGCCCTTTCAACAATGAGCACCTTTGAGAAATGGTCGGCCCCCAACATGGTAGTAAGCAGCGTTTCAACATACAATTCCATGGGCCCGGTGTTGGTGGACTCCGAAATGCCAGTTATACGGAGGTTATTTCTGCGAGAGCGGGCTTCAATATCCTCATTCTTTGCTCTTATTACCTCCAATAGCTTCTCCATAGTAGTACATGAGGCGCTGACGACCTCCACACGATCCTCCGTGGTTGAAATGCGCTGCTCCGCCTCCGCGATCTGCGACCCATGCTTGTCAATCTTAGTCGCCATAGCATCCATACGTAAGTTGAGGTGATCGATTTTGGCGTCGATAGATTGCAAGCTCTGTTGCATGGTTAGCATCATACGCTCCAGCTTAGCGTTAGACCCGGGTTCAGGATCAGGGTCCGTGTCTGAAGCGTTCGGGGTCCGAGATTTAGTATGCTTCTTGGCTTCAAAGGGCAGTTTACTCTGCTGCTTGTCCGTCCGCCCCATAATTGGCCGCTAGCACTCTTCAATATAGTGGACTGAGGGCGTAGGAAGCAGATCACAGGAGACAGGACCGTCTCCACGCAGATTGAAGGTAGTGCGTGTCGCTTCAGCCCAGCGCCCCGTTCACCCCAGGTGCAAGTGAGGGAGTGAAATGCGGGCCGTAAGAGCCGGAAGCGTGGTTAATATGGCTGCGTCAGTAGTGGGCTTATAATAGTAGAGTTGGGCACTGCAGTTGCAGTGCACTCATGATGCGTAATAACCACCACTCACCGCCGCTGTCGATGCGATGCAGGTCGTAACTCCCTCAGCAGCAAGGATCAGCTAGTAATGCCCTCCGATCCTCAATAGGTGCAACGTGGACACACAAGAAGCAATGAGGTCCACAGCGCCGACAGTCCGGCCGGAGCAGCTGTCAATAATGGTGTCGGGCCGATAGGATTATGCGAGCCGCCGCCGCCGCCGCCTCCCACACAGACAGTGATCCGCCTGAAGACAGATCCGCGGACGCTCCCCGGGGATGCCGCACCGCCGATGCAAGGCGCGGGAGCTGTCAACTTCAATGCTGTGACGCGGGGGCAGCTCGGCAGTTGCGGGTCGTGCAGAGAGGCGTCCCAGGGCCCCGAGAGGCCGTAGATTCCGTCAGTGCACAGGGGTGTGTCGCACACGGGGCAGCCGCCTCCAGAGCCACCAACACGGACCTCAGCCCCCCAGCCCCGGCAGCAGGTAGGTGTCGCGTAACAAGCGTCTCACCATATCCGCCGGAGGTACGAGATGGCGGCCGCTCAGCACATCACAGGGCCGCAGGTCGATATCGCCGGGTGGGCTCCATGCAAGCAGATGACCATGCCGAGTAGAGAGGGTCAGTAAGCATCGTTCGCCGATGCCGCCATCTTGACTCCAGCGGGGTCTGATGTAATTTTTAAACTGTTAGAGGCGTCCGATAGTCTGCAGAAGGACCCCAGAGTGTTCCTCTTTGTATTAGGAGTGATAACTGAGCGTTTTCAGCCGTGGATGGTGCCAAACTTAGCGAATGTTAGTCGGATTGCAATCCCGACCAGCGGAGCAGCACTAAAGTGCGGCCATCTTGCTCCGGGCTCTCTAGCGCCCCCTGCTTTGCTTCATTGACGCGAGAGCAGGGAAACCTGCTCTCGCTTCAATCAAGCAAAGCAGGATTGCTTTTGAGCAAGGGGAGCTGCATGTCAGCAGCTCCCCTTGCTCAAAAGCAATGCCGCCTCCCGCAGGAGGCGGGGAGCCGGCGGGACCATGGGGGCATTGGGGCTCCCCCACGGTCTCCAACGCGAAGGGCCGGCCCCGGGGATGGGGTCCCCGGGGCCAGGAGCGGCCCGGGAGGGGGGCCACGTGGCCCCCCTCCCCTGTAATTAATTTTAAAGAAAACGGAAAGGCCGGCCCCGGAGGATGGGGTCCCCGGGGCCATAATTGGCCTAAGGAGGGGGGCCACACGGCCCCCCTCCTAAAAAAAACACAGGCTGGCCAGGCCCTGGGGGATGGGGTCCCCGGGGCCAGAAGTGGCCAAGGGAAGGGGGCCACGCGGCCCCATCCCGTACTCTCTTATTAAAAAAAAAAACAACGAGGCAATTTCAAAGGTTTTTTAAATGCTAATTTCTAACTATAACGTCCCTGAAACCTGTGGTTTTTTTCAGTGAATATATAATATATATATATATATATATATATATATATATATATATATATATATAGATGATTATCACTTTGTCCTCCCCTACAGTGATTACTATAATGTATAGCACAGACATGATGTTATTAAGTTGTTGTTAATAAGTTTCAGATGTTTTTGAAGCACCTCTAATGGCGCCACCTCATTAGTGTGAGAAAGGTCCCAGCTGTGGCCGAAGCCGTCATGGCGATTATGCAACAGAAATAACACACGCACGCACGCACACACACACACCGAATTTCTATGTTTTTTAGTTCAAAACATTAATGTTGTCACTGACAAATTCACCTAAGGATGAAATTACTTTAACCTTGTCTTTGCTATGGAGAAGTTAGTGAAGTCCACCAATCCATGTATTTTACCAACATTTAGAGGGAGGGGCTGTGCCTCTATAATAGATTTTATTTTTGCGTCAGCTCCTTTGTTTTTGTTTATTTCTAGTTTCAGTATTGTTCACAGCCCTTATAGCGACCACAACCACCTGCTCTTAGCCATTGGATGACTAAATGGTGGTGGTGGTGGGGTGTGGAACCTACACAGTTTAAAGTGTCTCTTTTTGCAGGGTGTAGGTATGAGATGGCCAAAAGTCTGGATTTATACTCCCCTAGTAGGTCTATCTTGTCATAATTTTCTGGTATTGCACAGAAGGTGTCAGCACTACTCAAGGCTCCTATGACAAATACTACCTCGCAGGAACCAAAATGGTTTGATTGTAACTGCTCTAAGGCCCATCGTCAACTGAAGGCCGCTCTAAAGCAGGCACCTAGAGATAGGGATTACATTGCCTCCTGCCGGAGGGGATACAAGAAGGCTCTTGCAAACTGTAAACTGATCTTACGCAAGAGTGCGTGGGACGAATTAGCACAAGCCTGTGAAACCAAAGATAACTGTTAGTTCTGGAGGATGGTGAATAATCTGTGCTTCACTGATGCAACTGGTGCCATATGCCATCATATTTCTGAGCAACAGTGGAGAGAGCATTTTGAAGGGGGTTATAATTTTAGGATCTGTGGATGCAAGGAGGATTGGGTTTGACTAGCGGGGGTAGAGCGAAACTGGTCTTCACGTTGGACGAAGTTACCCATGCTATCTAGGCGCTATCCCCTAATAAGGGCCCAGGTCCTGATGGAATACGCCCCTGATTTGTTTCTGATGAAATTTATATTTGGGGCCCTACCATGACGCTGGTTCTTAACGGTGCTGTAAGGGAGGGCCCATCGCCTTCTTGGTTCACCGCCGTAATAGTCCTGATTTTGAAGAAGGGTAAGGTCTTGGGCAGAGTAATTCTGATTAGGCTGATGTTGTGGGCAGATAAGAACGATATCTTTTCTGAGGTGCAATCTGGCTTTAGGCCGGGCAGATCGACATTAGATTAATGTTTGAATCTGTACCTAAATATAAATAAGTACACTGTTGCGCGGCCGGAATCACTTCACTTAGCATTTATGGATCTCACATCTGCTTTTAACAGGGTCAATCGCAGGAAGTTGTGGGGCCTGCTTCTTGCGATGGGGGTGGATTAAGATATTGTGTTTTTCTTATCAGATTTACACACTCAACCTCAGCTTCAGCGCGGGACTCTCAGGGCATGTATTGTACTCAGACCTTCGGTACCAGCAGAGGGAGGCATCCTCGCCCCTTTTTTGTTTGCACTCTATATATTAATGGGTTGGAGCAGGCCCTTCTCTCAGTGAAGGCGGACTGTCCAATGGTGAAGATGAGATCGCTTCCGGTTTTATTGTATGCCGATTACGTCATGGACAGCCGTGGGATTGCAGTAATTATTGGACAAGTTTGTCTCCTTTATGGCTAGTTTGGATGATGCCGTAAACTTTACAAAATCATATGTTATGGTAGGTGGTCCATAGGGTCAAAAACTTTCAAGGTGGAAAATCACATCCTCGCTAAAGTCATGGTCTTCTAATTCCTTGGGGTGCTGTTCGACATGAACAAAAACTGGAAGCCCTTGACGTAGGGGAGGAAAGCGGAGCTTGTTAAGGCCACGGGGGCAGTGGCCAGTTGTGCCCAAATGTTGGACTCTAGGCCACCCAGCATTTTAGCTAAGATTTATCAAGCTAAATGTGACTCCAAGGCAGTATATCGCAGTGAGGTATGGGGTTACATGAAAATTGACAATATTCAGACTGCTGAAAACATGTTTTTGAGACGTATGTTGCTGGTCCCAAAAAGTACCCCAGCTTTTTCTGTCCACGATGAGCTATGAGTACAATATATAGGTGACATAATTGCTCTCAGACCCTTATTATGTTAGATTAAAATCTGGACCGGGGAGGGTGCTCAGCTGAATAGGCAGATTCTTTCTGATTGTATGTCACTTGACCATGTGAAGAAAACTCCTTGGATTGAGTGTAGGAGGATACCTTCATCGGTTTGGGCAGGGAGGATGCATTTTATAATCCCCAATCCCTGCACCCCCGGATCTGAGAAGGGTGAGGGTTCTGTTTTCAGAAGGCATGTACGTACAAAGAGAACAGCTAGAGCTGATTAAACCTATGGTGAGGGGGCATATGCTTTTAAAAACAGTGCACGCTATTGAGCCATATATATCCATTGTAACTAATGGGAGGGACAGATTTCTTTTCCTCTGATTCAGATTTTGATCTATTGCACCATCTTCTAGCATCTCCCAGCGGAAGGAGCCCGCCTGGTACTTTGGGGCCCTGCAGCTGCAACAGTATGTCTCTGCAGGACACCCTTCATTTTAAATGTTTTGTAAATATTTTAGCATGCTCAGAAGATTGTTTATTAGCCCGCTACTGAAATCTCTGAATTTTATGCAAGTTCAGCTCTTATGTTCCTTCAGGTCCCACCTGTACATCTTATTTCTGCTGTCTCCTGTTTTCTAAGAGCTGCACTGAGTTCTAGGCTCTCCAGACCTGATTAATTGTGGTTCTGCTATCAGGGGATTTTAATATTAGCATTGGCATTTTTTATGGGGTATTTGACCCATTGTTTTTACATTTATTTATGGCTCTTATTTATATTGAATGAATGCTGTTTTTTATTCTCTTGACAATTTATGTATCATGCTAATATGCTCTTTTTATGGTTATATTCATAACCGAATAAAGATTTCTGATGATGATGCTTCCAGCCTCGGCCCGTGCAGGTAAGAGCGGTGGGGCCGGGTTGGGTGGGGATTCGACAGACGACCACTAGGGAGAATTCAATAAATTATTCATTTTCCCTCGTCATCATCTGTCTAAATCCCCCCCTCCCCCCACCCGGCCCCACTGCTCTTACCTGCACGGGCGGCGGCTGGATGCTTCTGTGATGTAGTTTTCGGACCATAGGGCCATAACTTGGTTGGTCCTTTCTTTGACCTATATTATTATATGTGGGACTGTCCCTGACACAAATTTTCTGCACTGTTGTTAATGTACCTGTCAAAACCAATAAAGAGATTCAAGAAAAATAAAAAAAGTCAATTCACAAAAGCAGACTAGAAATATAAATTAAGATTTGGAAGAGACTATCCTCCCTTATGAGTTAAAAGCTGAAGCAAGCAAATTGAACGTCGGGCATTTAAATTGTCAAAATACTTGCTCCGAAAACTCTCCACCTTGCAGAAAAAACAACAGTTAGATATAACCTTATTGCTCTAAACAAGTAAAGAAAGTTCAGAAGCATCAACATTTTTACTAGGTTACCTCTACCGATGGGACCCAACAGTAGTCTGTTTCATTGCTCAAATAATTGTTTTGATCAGGAAATGAATGGATCGTAATACAAAGCAGAGTCCAGATAACAATTATCCCCTGGTGGTTTTGTTATTATTTAAAATTTTGGTTTTGTACATGTTAATCTTGTAGCCAGACAAAAGTAGTGGCTTCTTTTTCTGTCACATAATGGACATTGGAGGATTAGAAGTAAAAATAGCACTGTCATCAGCGTACACAGCACGATCAGGGACATCTTAAAAATATTGGGGGCCCTGGGCCAAACGTATTTTGGGGCCCCCTCTTGAACAGCTTTGAATTTAAGATTCAATTTCAGCTCTTTCTTGCCCTCTTTGGTTTGGTCAGTGACAGTGCACAGGCACATTTCTCCAAATTTTAAATGTGTTTAGAGCTAACATTCAGGGATAATGATGTGTGTTTTCAATATTTTAACAGCGGGGGTCATGGCTTGAAACGCCGCGAGATGGCCACGTTTCGGTAAAGCTCCACACCGCGACTGAGACCTTTGCCCTATTGGAGCAGCAGCCCTTGTCTCCTTGTGGTATGTGGCGGAGATACTGAACGAGCCGACGCGGGGCAAAGGTAGCATATTTTTTTGGCTTCAATTAAGCCATTTTTTTACCTTGTTTCCCCCGTGCCGCATTCTCCTCAGGATTTCCGTTTGGTGCCGCCATTTTTGTCCGCTGCGGTATGCGGCGGTGAGTAATAGTTAACACGCTAACGCGTACTTTTGGATAAGTTATATGGCCAAATCATTCTTTCAAGTTGGCCTGTATTATTTTTTGAAGAAGCACTGGCTATATCAAATCCTCTTATGCCTTCATACATGTATCTCATCCTTATAGCTCCACCAGGTGTGTTTTTTATGGGCTCCTCTTGCTTTTCGCTCTATTTGGCCGCTCACCTTCTTGTAAAATCAATGTTTTTACACAATAACTATTAGAGTGGCCTCCAGCTGCCTTTACTTTGGATTTTGGTCCTCTTCTGGTGTTCTGGAACTGGGATACTTACTTATATATCTGGTTGCTATTTGTGTCTGTGTGTGCCTCATGTAACCTACCCTCACTTTCTCTGCATGGAGTCTTCCTCTCTCTCCAGCCAAATGGGTGCCTTAGTGAGCATGTCCACCCTCTGCAAAGACTCCACTGCTGCTGCCTCAAAACGACAAAAGAAGGAGCCTTGAGCCCCTACAAAATCTCCATTTCCCCTAACGCTAGAAGACCTTATGGAGGAGATAAAATGTTTGAAACCTTTTTTCATAGACACCAATGCTACCCTCCAGAGACTAGAGGAGAAATGGTCAAGTCTAGAGTCTAGAGTGTCGGTTGTGGAGCAGAGAATTAGCGATGCTCAAGATGTGATCCCTAAAGTAGACGCTATCTCCAAAGATATAGCTCTCCTTAAACAACAAACGGAGGACTTGGAAAAGCGCAACAGACGCAATAATCTCAGAATTTACGGTATTCCTGAAGGGGAAGAGGGATCCGACATGATTGCTTTCCTCAAAATTCATATCCCTAAGCTGGTTGGTCTTAAGGAAGGTACTAATCTCAACCTACAACGTGCGCACCGTATCAGACCCAAAATTGGAGGGTCTTCTTCTGCATCATCAACCAGTCGCTCCAGAGGAATAATTGTCCTTTTTTTGGAATACACTGAACTGCTAATGGTTCTCTCAGCGGCCAAGCAGAGAAAGCAGATGTTATGGTCTGGCCAGAGAGGTTTTTTTTCACAAGATGTGGCTCGTGCCACCGACGCCCGCCGTAAGGAGTTCCTTTCCTTTCATCCTGCTCTTCGCTCCATGAATGCCAGATATGGTCTAGTAGTGCATCCTTGTTTTTTTAAAGTTACTTACAAGGAAAGGTCCTACTCCTCTGACTGTCCTGAGGACTTAAGACAGTTTATTTTTCGCCACAAAGGTGAAGACATGGACTTAGGGAAATCCTGAACATGGGCTCGTCTTAACAAGTTACAGTTCTCTTTTATATAACCTCTTTTACTTTACAGGATTGAATAGTTATTGCCCCTGTCATGCAGTTTAATATGTAATTGTTGCTAGTCCATTTTCTCAGGCAGCTTATATGTAACAAGTTTTGTATTTTTTTTTACAGGTGTTTCTTGCCTAGTACAGTTACCCTTCCTTGATGTCCTTTCCTCCCTGTGCCTCCCTTCCTAGTCCTAATGTTTACCGTTACTATTCATATGTTGGTAAGTGTTACTCCCTTCATCATATATGCTTGTTCCCTGTGTTTATCTTTTGTACTATTTTTTCATTCTGTTAACTCTGCTCATTATTTCTTCCTACCTGCCGCTCCCTATTCTATTCTTATTCATTGACCCCCTCTGTCAGTGGTCTTCGTCGCTTCTCCTCGACTTTGCTGAATCTGTCGTCCGTCTTCCTCTTTGCGTTTCCCAGCCTCTTCATGTTGTTCTATCGACACTGGAAGTGTATTTTAGCTTGTACCCTTTCAATATTCGTTTTTGGCACTTATTCTTATTGTACTTTGTTCTCTCTGTTGATTCAATATTTTGGCATGCTGATCTCATACAGTTATCAATTTTAGAATGCTTATGGTTGCTTGTATTGTTTTTCCTTCCCCATTATGATTGACAATGTTCGTATTGTGTCGTGGAATGTGAAGGGTCTCCGTAATCCCATTAAGAAACAAAGAGTACTCACTCACTTATCTAGATTGCATTGTAAGATTGCGATGCTACAGGAAACCCATCTTAGTGATAATGATATTAGTTCTCTTAAAAAGCACTGGGTGGGACACGTGTTTTGTTCCCCGGCCAGGGAAAGGAAGAATGGAGTGGTGTCATTATTTCTCAAATCCCTTTCTCTAACTATAGAAAAGGAGGAGAGGGATGCTGATGGAAGATGGCTTCTTCTTCACCTAGTCATTAATGGTTCCCCTTTTTCTCTCCTCAATATATATGGTCCTACTGGTTTAGATTCACAGTTTTGGCAATCTATGTCGCCTGTATTGCATTCCTGTTCCAATTCCAATCTCCTGGTGGGTGGGGACTTTAATCAGGTTATGGATCCCTTCATTGACAGGAAATCCGCCTCTAGATATATCCCTAATAAAATGCAAAAAACCTTTACAAACACTATCCATTCGAGAGGTTTGGCTGATGCTTGGAGGACATACAATCCGGATAGCTTAGAATACACCTTTTATTCTCCCACACATAACTTTAAGTCTAGAATCGATTACATTTTTTTGACTCCCCATTTTCTTGCTAACTTAACACATGCCGAAATCAGTTCCATTTGTATCTCAGATCATGCATCTGTTTTTATTGATTTAGATCTCCCTTCTGAACCCTCCAAACCTCGTAGATGGCGCTTCAACAACTATTTACTTAAAGATCCTCTTTTTATAGATGGTTTCAAAGGTTTTTTATCAGAATTTTTTTCTACTAATATCAGCCCGGACATATTATTTCATAATGTTTGGTACGCTTTTAAAGCGACAGCCAGAGGTTTTATCATCATTTATGTGGCTGTCAAGAAAAAAACTCTTCTTAAAGAATCCACTTTCCTATTGTCCTCTATTAAACAACTCGAGCATGCTTATTACTCTTCTAATAAGGAAGATACTCTCAAGCAGTTAGTTCAGGCTAAATTAAATTTTAATAGGAAATCTACTGAGGAAGCTTCTGGGACGTTGCTAAAAATCATCTCTAAATTCTACGGTGGACGTAATAGAGCTGGTAAACTGCTAGCAAACTATTTGAAAGTCAAATCTCAGATATCCAAAATAGTAAATATCATTGATAGAAAAGGTGTAAATCACTTTAAAGATGAAGAGATACTGCAGTGTTTCACAGATTTTTATAAAGAGTTATATAACCCTGAGTCTTCTCCCTCAGGCGCAGACTTGGAATCATTTTTCGAATCCTTACCCCCCCTCGTTCCTCTCCTTCTCCCGATTGTTCCCCTTAGGATCAAGACCTGACCCTATCCGAGGTTAAGCTGGCTCTAGCTCAGTTACCTAAGGACAAGGCCCCTGGCTTTACAGCCGAATTTTTCACTTGCTTTTCCCAGATTCTTCTTCCTCATCTCCTATCTCTTTTTCAGCACTTCATTTCCCATAATGAGGCCCGTGGTACTTTTCTAGAAGCTATGATCTGTTTAATCCCGATGAAGGATAAAGATCCTTCATCCTGTGCGAACTACCCCTCTATTGCTTTAATAAATTTGGACTGTAAAATCTTTGCTAAAGTTTTGCTTTGTCGCATTAACCAGGTTATTCCAGAACTGATCGGTCCCGAACAGACTGGTTTCGTTAGGGGTGAACTTTGGCAGATAATTCCAGAACCTTTTTGAATATTATTCATCTTGCTTCCAAGAGTTCCTCGCCTTTGGCTGCCATCACCCTGGACACTGAAAAAGCCTTTGATCGCATTCACTGTCTTTTTATGATGCGGGCACTTAAATGGCATGGTTTTGGCCCTGGTATTCTTTCTTATATAAGATTCCTCTATTTCTCCCCAACTACCTCAGTTTTTGTTAATGGTTTTCATTCTCCATATTTTTCTCTCCATAGGGGCACCCGTCAAGGTTGCCCTCTTTCTCCATTGCTTTTTATATTACCCTTAGAATCTTTTCTCCATTCTTTACGACATTCTCCCTTATTCCGCGGTTTTATTTATAAATCCAATGAAATCAAATTCTGCCTATGCCAACGACATCCTTTTATACAACTCTGATCCCCTCTACCCGTTTTTAATGACATCCTATCTCCCTATGCCGCTTTGTCGGGCTATAAGATAAATTTCTCAAAATCTGAAGTTCTCCCATTAAACAAATACTGTTTTAAAAACATGTTCATAGATACAGGTTTTAAATGGAACTCAGATTACATTAATTGCTTGGGGGTCAAGTATTCCTCTTCAATCTCTAAAATGGTTCACCTTAACTTGGAAGATGTTTTACAGAAAGTGCATCATAAGTCAGAGAAATGGTCACCCTTATATCTATCGTGGTGGGGAAGATTGGACACAATCAAAATGATGATGCTCCATGTCATTAATTTCTATCTGTCCATGTTACCAGTGAGGCTTCCATTAAGGTTCTTTAGTTTTAAACAGAGAGTTTTATTTTGGAAGAAATGCAACCAAGTACAAACATTCAAATAAAATATCGAAATATGGAATAACAATAAGTAAGTTAACATCATATTATAGAAAAAAGGACATAATAAAAGTCAGAATGATTGCATATAGAAAAATGGGTTACAAAAACTGCGAAAAAGGAGGGAGGGGAAAAAAGAAAAGAAGAGATGCAATAATGACAAGATTAAATATACATTGTGAAGGTAGGAGAACTTAATATGCTATAAGAGATATCATTATTTTAAGAAATAATAGCTGTAAAAGAAATATAATTACAACAGAAAAAAGATAGAAATTATGTGACTAAATACATAATCAAATAAATGAGTAATATACCAATAAAAACCAATCATGGCGGTTTGGGGACTTCTTCCAGTGATGGGCGATGTTGGGTAAATTTTTGTGCCGAAGTATCCAAAAAGATAGTCACCGGGGACCATATGTGCTCTCTTTTTAGTAATAAGAACATAGGAGAGACATATGTACGATCAAGTCGATGGTTATAGCAGACACTATACCACCAAACTTGAATGGAAAGTTGTAAGGATTGTTTCCAGTTTTTTGTTATTTGTTGAAAGGCAATAGCAAGTAATAGATCCACGACATCTGTGTTATAGGAAGGAGATTGCCAATGATCAGATAATGTACCCAGAAAAATTTCTTTTGGGGAAAAGGGGTAATGAGTGTGGAAGATAGCATTTATTTGAGACCAAACCTTTAACCAAAATTGGTGTGTGGGAGGACAAGAAAAAAGCATGTGGTATAAATCAGCATGAGGAGTATTACAGGACCAGCAATTTGAGGAAAGAGTAGAGTTAAATTTATGTAGGGACAATGGAGTGAACAAAAGTCGATTATATATAAAGAAAAGTGTTTGAGTTGTGCTGGCTGATCTTGAAGTCTACGGAGTTTTAACCATAATTTATCCCAAAAGGCAGTAGACCCTGTAATGAGGAAATTACGTTCCCATTGAAGTTCTATATTAGTTTTAGTTCTGTTCTCAGGGGGTGTATTGAGGAATTTGTAAATTGATGAGGCACTAGGTTGAGCACTCAAAATGGGTAGAATATTACGATGGGATAATAAAGGAGGTGGAGTAGAAGATAATGACGAAAGAGAGAAAGATATATTTTGGATCAATAACTTAAATTTGGTAGAAAACGATTTTGGTAAGTTATAAAGTGATTGTGCTACAGAAAGAGTAAGAAAAGAATCATTAGAATAAAGTTGATGGATCCAAAGCAGACCTTTGTCTCGCCACGTCTTCCAAAAGATGGGTTTGTTTTTAATTTTAAGAAGACGATTGTGCCAAATGGAAGAATTAAGAAATTGATCATTACTGGAAAGGTGTGAAATTAAAAGGGAATGGAATAACTTATGAGTAGAGTTATGTATAGGTGAGGATAAGAGATGTGTCTTATGAGTGAAAGTAAGAGATTCATTGAGAGAGAAGGGGGATAAAAAAGAAAGTTCGAGATCATTCCATAGTGGGGAGGAGTTGGAGGTGGAAGGATTTAAAGATTTAGAAAGTTGTTAAGAAGAAAAGCTTTGTGGTAAAGTTGAAAGTCAGGGAAATTAACTCCACCCTGCGATTTAGGACGTTTAAGCATGATTAGAGATAAACGCAGTTTTTTATTTATTTATTTTTTATTTATAAAGTTTTATATAGCGCGAACATGACCCACGCGGGTATCAGAGCGCTTTACAATATAGAGTTATTAAACATTAGATGGTTGAGGTAGTATACATACATTCGGTATTCACCATTCAGTACAAAAAGAGGTAGATAGTAGTATATGGGTAGCATAGGTGACTAGTAGTCAACATTTGAAAGGATTTATATAGCGCTGGCTAGACCCGGAGGTATCAGAGCGCTTTACATGAGAATCAGAACATAGTTGCAGGTTACATCGTTACAAAGGTTACACAGTTATTAGTGCATAGCTACATAATTACATGCTAGGTTGAGACAAAATAAGGACATATAGGTAAGGGAAAAAGCAGGCAAGGGGAGAGATACAAGGGGAGAGGGGGTAGGAGCAGGGGGAGTAGACATAGAATGAAGGGGGGAAAGAGGAGGGGGAGGGTGAAAGACACATTAAGAAAGAAGAGGGGGAGGGTGACGGGGGCACAAACCGGTAAACGCGTAATAGCTGCGTCCAAAGTCCAGTAAACTGTGATCCCAGGGGAAGTGGCATCATTCCCCCCCCATCTCCGTTGCGAGAGGCTCCCTATTAAGCAGTGGACTCTCTCAGAGGGGTCTCTGAGACTCCAAGGTCTACCTACTGGATCCTTCCCCAAAAAGTAGAGAGGGAGTGCTTTGGCAAGGGGCGCCATACCAAACCTCAACTGTGAGTGGCTCCCTTAGCGCAGTGGACTCTCTCAGGGGAAACACTGAGACTCCAGAGTATAAATATTGGATCTTTCCCCAACAAGGGGAGAAGGAGTGCTTAGTCAAAGGGCACAAGGGACAGGGGGCTAAGCGGCGTAGCAGACAGGGGGAGAGATTCAGGGGAGAGGGGCTAGGAGCAGAGGAGGAAGACAAAGCATGAAAGAGGGAAAGCGGTGGGGGAGGGTGAGACAGAGCATGAAAGAGGAGGGGGAGGGTGAAGGGGGTACAAACCGGTAGACGAGTAAAAGCCGCGTCCAAGGTCCGGTAAGCTGTGCTCCCAGGGGAAGTGGTATCATTCCCACATCTCCGCTGCGTGAGGCTCCCTTTACGCAGTTGACTCTCTCAGAGGGGTCTCTGAGACTCCAAGGCCTACCTACTGGATCCTTCCCCAACAAGGGGAGAGGGAGTGCTTTGGTAAGGGGCGCCATACCAAACCTCAACTGTGCGTGGCTCCCTTGACACTGTGGACTCTGTCAGAGGGGGTCCCTGAGACTCCAGAGTATGAATATTGGATCTTTCCCCAACAAGAGGAGAAGGAGTGCTTAGTAAAAGGGCAACAAGGGACAGGGGGCTAGGAGGCGGGTCGGAACTGGCATGTCAACAGAGGGGAACAGACGGCAAAAGAAAAATCACATTAATACAAAAAGATAACACATTCAATACCAGGGTAAATTAGCGATCTAGAAAAAGACAGGATCCGCGAAAGGCAAGGGTCAGGGGCGACAGAGGGAGGGAGACAGCGAGTTGAAGAGTCCCACAAAGAAGAGAAACAGATAGCAGAAAAGGAAATGTATACATTGTAGAGTCACTTAGAGAGAGATGCAAACGGGAGAGCTCAGAATCACAAAATAGTGATATTAAGTACAAAGAACTACTGTGTATACTAGTGGTTAGAGTTGTAACTATGCAAATAGTAAATTCACTCAGGGAGAGGGAGAGGACGAGTCGTCGTTCAAGAGTCTCGGTTTTGTTTTCTATGTCCATCACCCTGGTGCCCACTGAGTCTACGTCTTATTGGAGTGTGAAAAGTCTGCCACCAAGATCGGCCCTTAGCAAATCCAGAGACTGCACCATGTCGGCTTTTAGTTCCTCCCGTAGTTCTTGTTTAAATTCTCTTAAGGAGGTAAGCAGGCTTCTTTAGATAGCGCCATGGTGTTCCCCCCTCCTGCGGTTACTGGTAGGTCCTTGGCGGTCGTGGGGTTGAAGTACAAAGAGACTCAGTTGCTCTGCTGTTTTTTGGGAAGCATAGAGTATTCCTCCGATTCCTCCTCGCCGGCTTTGCGGGTATTCAAAGTCCCACCAGGCCCCCAGTCGGCAGGCTCTCTCACTCCCACTGTGCCTCTTTGTGTTGAGAGGGTCTCTCTGTCAGCACGGACCTTGCAGGATGCTCATCCAGGGCCCCCGCTATCTAGCTAGATGTTGTTTCTTGCTTATGGTATCCCCTTGTCTTGCCAGGCCTCCTTCTACTCCTCGGCCCTCAGGGGGTTCAGCTGTTGTGTGGCTCTGCGTTAATATCCTGGGATGAAGTCGTGGGAGAGTGCTCACGCAGTTAATTTTTTTGAAAAAGTATGCAGGGAAGTTAAGCGGAATAGCCAAAATCATATAGAAAATTACAAGAGCAAGCATCATTTTAATGGTATCCAGTCTGCCCTACCATGACAAATATAAAGGATGCCATTTAGAGATAGATGTAGATAATGTATAGAGAACGTAAGTCATGTTTAGGGAAAGAGTTTGTCTGATAGAGGGGCAAACCAAAGACCTAAATATTTAATTTTTGGGAATTCCATGAGGAAGTAGTAGAGACAAAATCTTGTTTAAAACATAAAATATTAAGAGGGAGAACCTCGCATTTATCATGATTCAATTTATAATCACAAATTAAAGAGAAAGCATTGACTTCTGCAGAGAAAGCTGTGATAGATTGTTCTGGCTTAGAGAGATATAACAGAACATCGTCTGCATAGACACTCATTTTAACATGAAGTTTATCATGTTGGAAGCCATATATGTTGGGATTTTGCTTAATTTTTGCAAGAAAGGGCTCTAGCGCAAGAATAAAAAGAAGTGGAGAAAAGGGGCATCCTTGACCAACACCTCTCTGTAACGTGAAGGAGCTAGAAATGGAATCATTGGTAAAAATAGAGGCTTTGGGGGAGGTGTATAGTAAAGAAATATAAGAAATAAATTTAGGTCCGAAGCCAAACCAGGATAATGTATGGACAATAAACGACCAATCCATATGGTCAAAAGCTTTTTCTGCATCTAGAGAAATAGCTGCAAGTGAATGAGGGTATTTGTTAGATTTGTGTAATATATTAAAGAAGGTCCTGGTATTGTCTGAGATATTTCGACCCTTACTAAAGCCAGATTGTTCTTTACAGATAATGGATTGTAGAAGAGGTTCTAGGCGAAGAGCAAGAATTTTGGCAAATAATTTATAATCAGAATTAACTAGTGATATTGGTCTATAGTTTTTACATAGGTGAGGGTCTCTCCCTTCTTTAGGAATTAGGCAGATAAGAGTGTCTTCAAAAGTACCACTGGAGGCATTAGAAATAATGAAATGTGAGAATAAAGAAATGAGAAAGGGAAGTAGGGATTTGGAGAAATGGGAATAGAATTCTACAGGGAATTCATCTGGGCCGGGTGCCTTTCCTGTATTAAGAAGTTTTAGTGCTTGGGTAATATCCTTTATAGTAATATCCGGTTTAAATGATGAAAAATCAATATCTGGAGGAAATTGTTTTTGTATTGATGCAAGATAATTTTGTATGGCCATAGAATCTGGGAAATGTTCAGGGGTGTAAAGGGAGGAATAATATTTTTTGAATTCATCCAAAATTTCCAAATTTTTTGTTACAGGGGAAGAGGTGGAATTTAATACCGAATAAATATTGGTGCGATCTTTCTTAATTTTAAGAAATGAAGCGAGGAGTTTGCCTGCTTTGTTTTGGCCACCATAGTAACGAGCACTACCTCGAAAGAGATAGGCGGAAGCATTTTCCGTAGATAACTTATTATATTTAAACTTTTCGTTAATTATATTATTCAGGTCTGATACAGAGTTAGTTGTAGTGTAAAGTGATTCTAGTAGTTTGATAGTTTTAAGAGTTTCATTTGCTTTACTGGAGTTTTGATGTTTCTTTTTGGCAACATAAGAAATAATAAAGTCCCTAGCTGAAGCTTTAAAGGTATCCCAAACAATAGAGAAGGATGAGACAGAAGATATATTACGTGAAAAGAAATCCGTAATGAAGTCTTCAAAAGAAGAGGTAAAAGTTTGATCAGCTAACAAGGAAGTATTAAACGCCATCTTCTACTATTGGTATTAATCGGGAGTAATTCTAAGTCTAAAATTACAGGAGCGTGGTCTGGGATCAATATAGAGCCAATATCTGCTTGTAATATAGATTGTGTTAATGCTTTAGAAACAAATAAATAATCTATACGTGATTGTGAGAGATGAGTGGGGGAGAAAAAGGTATATTCACGGAGTTGTGGATGGCAAAATCTCCAAGAATCAACAAGAGATCTATGGGGAATAAGGTTGGTAAAATGTTGATGCATTGTGGAAGGAACAAAAGGAGTTTTAGATGTACGGTCAATATAAGGATCAATAATTAAATTACAGTCCCCACCAAAAATAAGATACGGTCTAGATATAGACATCAGAAGGGCAGAAATGTGAGGCCAAAAGTTATTATCCGGCTTAGTAGGGGCATATACATTAAACAAAGTAATAGGTATAGCATTGACTTTAAGATGAACAATTAACCATCGTCCTTCATCATCTGAGTCCTGAGAAAGAAAGGTGATATTAAGTTTTTTATGACAAAGAATCACAGTTCCATTTCTTCTACTAGTACCCGGAGAGGAAAAAACATTTCCCACCCACTGACGCTTGAGTTTAAGAACTTCTGAAGCAATTAAGTGGGATTCTTGTAAAAACACAATATCCGACTTAAGACTAGATAAATGGGTAAGAACCCTTTGCCTTTTAATAGGCGTACCCAAACCATTAACATTCCAGGAAATAACACGTAACGTCATTAATCAACTATATATAGTGGAAAATAAAAAATTGTAAGATATTACAGCAATGCAAGGATATAGTAAATAAAAGATTTGCAACATTAGAAAAAGTGAAAAACAAGTTCTCCAAAAGGAAGAAAATAGGATATGAAATGAGGAATATTAAAATAGAAAAGATAAAAAGGAAAAGTAAAGAAAGAAAGAAAAGAAGAAAAAAGAGGAAAATAGAGGAGAAAAGAAAAAGATGAAGAGAAGAGACAAAAAAGACACTAAAACATACCAAAGACTCAAATATTGATGGAGGGTGTTGAAGCCACAAAGGGAAGACGGACGACCAGCCACGAAACTCCGGGAAAGACCACGAGGAAGGCATCAATTCAAATAACGGACTACACAACAATGGGTGGATCAGGGGAACGGCATCTAATGGGAGAGAACATAAGGAGAGGAGATTAATTAGTCAAACCAAACATATCATAGAACCATTGCAACATTATAATTTAGTAAGAGAGAAGAAATGATCAAGCAGAAGATGATCCTGCAAAGTCCATGGAGTCTTCTCTACAGCTATCAAGGAACTGCTGAAACAAAGCTGGATCTTCGTACGTTGTTGTTCTATTCTTATAAGTCACTTTGAAGAGGCACGGGTGAAGTAGACCAAATCTGGTATTCAAGTTACGTAGAGCTGGACGCATGGCTAAGAAACTTTTCCGTTGTCTGCTGTGACTTTCGCATAATCCTGCGAAAAGAATAACTGGGATCCTTGCCATGCTATCCGGTGTTTGGCTTTGACTGCTTGCAGATCTTTCAACAGATCTGTGTATTCTAGAAAGTACAATATTACGCCTCTCGGGTTACGATGGGTAGATGCATTTTGAGGGAGATGACCCAGCCTGTGTTCTCGTTGTATGTTTAATGTTGGAGATTCTGGAAATTCGAGAATCTGCGGCAAAAAAGATTGAAAAAAGAGATGGGATTGGAGCCTTCCAATCCTTCAGCCAAACCGTAAATGCGTAGATTGTTGCGTCTACTTCGGTTTTCGAGGTTTTCTTCTTGTTTCTGTAGTTGTAAGATTTCAGCTTTCATGGGATGAATTTGTTGAGAGGATATTTGTAACGATTCCATCTGATGTTCCATTGAATTAATCTTATTGTCTAGAGTAGACCATTTATCCTCTAGGCCTTGTAGACGAACGTTTGTCTTTTCCATATAAGGTTTAAGTTGTCGAATCTAGAAGCATTTCTAAGGAGACTGGCGGTGGAGATATAGTTGGTGAAGGAGGGTCCTTTTTAATTCTCTTGGTGGAAGATAAAGCAGAAGATGAAGGCGCTTTAGGAAAATTTTTCCCATTTGATGAGGAGGAATGTGGGGAAGTAGTAAATGAGGGTGAAGTAGTCGTAGCATGTATATAATGGGGAGATGCAGCTTGGTCTGATTCCTCCATATCGTCTTGAAGTTCCGAAAAAGGATTTGAAGTATGAATTGTAGATGGTTTAGGACGTGAAGCTGGAACAGATGTTGATGTCGTGCCTCTACCAGATTTAATTCTCCCCATAGACATGTATGTCATAATAAGAACGGCGTAGATATTGGTTAAAGTCAGTAGCAATGTCACATAAAGAACGATGTAGATATCTATGTCGCAATAAGAGAGGCGTAGATATTGGTTAAAGTCAGAAGTGGTCTCGCACAAAAAACAATGTATATGTCGTAATAAGAGAGGCGCAGATATTGATTAAAGTCAATAGTAGTGCCACACAAAGAGCATTGTTGTCCTTGAAAAGCAGTAATGAAAGAAACAAATATTATCAAAAATTGCAGAAAAAAAACACCTGTTCCATATAATTATATTGATAGTAAGGTGTGCACAATAGTTCCAGAAATGGTCTTATGTGAAATATGAAAAAACATTAAGCAACGCTAAAAATGTTGTTGGTAGTTTCAGGAAAGGAAGAAAAAAAATTTTCAGGGTAGCTGGCAGCAGAAATGAAGAAATTGGTCCCAGAAAGGAGTTGTCCAAAGTTACAGCATGTCTCTGAAGAAGAGAAAACGTAGCAGTGCCGTTAGCGCGCTAAATGCCTCAGATACGCAAAATGGCGGCCGTGAATCCAGTCACGGAGGCGCGCCACACATTCTGGGCAAAATGCAGCGCTGCTCTTGGCTTACTGCATTTGAAAGAGCCACCGCGGGAGTCCAGAAATGCTCACAAAGACAGTCCCCAAGTTGTAACGAGTAACAGGGCGCTGCCACCGCCTGTTAACAAAGAAATCCTTGGATCTTCGTCCGGAGCAGCGTTAGCCCGCCGCCATCTTCCCCGGCGTCAAACCACGCCCCCCCATTAAGGTTCTTTAAATCCCTTAATAGTACTCTAAGTAAATTCCTATGGAATAATCGGAAAGCTCGCTTCTCTCTGTCTTCTTCATTTGCTCCTAAGGATCGGGGTGATGTCAACTTTCCTAACTTTCGACAGTACCACTCTTCTTTTCTAATACGTCAAGTATTACCATATCTTTCTCCCTCAGAAGCGCCTTTTATATCAGTTTGGCGTAAATTGGAGGATTCCTTGATTCATCCCCTTCCTTTTTCCTTGCTAGTTAATTTTCCGCATACCCCTTGTTCATTTAAGTCCCCTACCATCTCACAACTCATATCGATCATTTATCCAGTCTTTACCAAATCTCTTTCAACTTGGCAAATGTTCCTTGATTCTTCTTTGTGGCATAATAAGTCCATTAAACGATCTAACCGTACTATTTTATGGAAGAAATGGGTTGCTAAAGGGATAGTCCAAGTTAAGCATTTGTTTCAAGGCTCACTTTTTTTCTTTCTCCTCAGGAAATCCAATCCAAATTTGGTCTGCCCGCTACCTCCTTTCTTAAGTACGATGCTTTAAAGACGCTCTTAACTCAGCAGTACTCTCTTATATCTCAATCTTCTTCTAGTTCTCCTGTTCCCCCATTGGAACCGTTATCCACCTCCTTGTCCGTTCGGGCCTCCCACATTTATAAATATCTCCATTTTTCTCCTCCTAATCATCCCAAGAGTAAGGTTGAACTTATATGGGAATCGGACTTACAGCGCACCCTTTCTGTTCATATTTGGAACTCTCTCTGGGTACGAGTACAACGCACCTCATGTAATGCTAGCACTACTCAAACGTTATATTACTTCTATCAGAGGTTGTTTTTAACCCAATTATCTATCTCCAAATATAGCCCTGATATATCTCTTAACTGTTGGACGTGCCGGTACATATTTGCATTCCTTTTTCCTTTGTCCGAACATTACCTCTTTCTGGACACAGGTTTGTAAATCAATCCCCTCCATTTGCTCTATCAATTTTCCTTTTGAGATTTACTCCTTATTTTTGGGTAGTAATTCTGCAAATTGGTTTGGTGCACACAAGTTGGGTACTTTTGTGGATTTGTTAATTGCCATTGGCTTACAAGTTATTACCTCTAATTGGAAAGATGCTACTAAGGTTACCTTCTCTGGCTGGTGGAACCTCCTCTGTTATCATCATAGGCTGGATAGAGCTTCTGCCACTACTTCACATCAGCTTCTTCGAAAGGAATCCTTTTGGTTTCCACTCACTAATTACTTATCCTCACCTGTAATGTGTAACAAAGTCAGTACTTTTGTTTTTCAGTCTCCATGAGTATTGATAATTATTCTTTTTTCTATTATTCATATTAAGATATTATATAGTATTATCATTTAGCCTTTTGAAATTGTATAGTGCCTAATATTGCATTTTCCTACTAATTATATTTGGTACGGATGTTGCCTCTTCTCTCTTTCTTTTTCCCTCTCTTTTTCTTTTTTCTTTTCTCTCTTTACTTGTAAAATGTAAAATGCTAAGTCGCTAAGGTACTTATTCATGTATTATTGCTCCTAGTTTTTTGTTAGAATAGTAATTTATCAGGTTTTTATTCTACTATGGTTTTATATATTGTATACTATTTTTCCTACAACTGTTGTCGTAATGCAGTACCCTCTGTTCTTACTTATTTCAATAAAGCTCTTTTAAACTCAAAAATATTTTAACAGCAGAAGCACTAATATTACTGCAAATAATCTCTGTGACCCCCCCCATATCTCATATGAGAGGTCCTGTTTTGATCTAAAAGAAACTTATATATGGATGTTGCATGAAACATAAACACAACATAAACACAACATTACTCTGCAAAATGTCTGTAATAAACTTTCACATATCAACCATATTAAAAATAAATTAAAGGAAAACGCTATTTACAACAATCTTATTCAAGGTCACCAGGGCAAGTCTCTCTGCAGAACAGAGCTGGCTGTATCAGGGGCCCCCTGAAAGGCTGGGGGCCCTGGGCCAATGCCTACTTTGCTCATACCTTAAAACGTCTCTGAGCACGACTAAAAATAGCAGAGTTAATTTTAAGCGGATACAAATGGTTAAAATTCCCCAGATGACATCGATAAGGATCAAGATAAAGTGCAAATAACATTGGGTAGAGGGGAACGTGTCCCTCTCCCTATCAAAAGCTTTTCAGCTATCATGCCAATACTGATTAGCCAGGCATTTGTAAGCCACAGTCCATGCCTGACAAGATCTCCCATAACAAGCATTTGCAATGCAATAGGTCTCGCCTTTGGGACCTTAAAGGTATTTAGTGATGCAGCACATTATTGCAACGTAGATCTCCTTGGCTATAAATGTATCACTGTGTAAGCGCTCCATCAAATATCAAAGCTGAAGCATGTTGAAAGTGCTGCCTTCCAGGTAATGTCTGATACGGTTCTGCATTTTCTAAGATGGTTACCAGTGCCAAAATGATTTTAAATAGATACGAGAGATCCCACATCAAGCTGATTAAAATAACAGCTACTCAGTGCTCTTGAAAGGAAGCACTGATTTCTTGAACTCATGTTAAAACAGATTGTCTTTTTTCCAAAGTTAAAGACACAAAGGCAGTGAAGCATCAAGTGAGAATAAATGCACAGCAACCTGAAGCTTATGATGTCTTTTTGACATCAAAAAGAATAGCGAGTCACTCACTGTCTCTCCTGCTGCTAAAAGCTGTCCCAGATGTGCTCTGTCGTGTGTGAAACCTGTGGCAAATCTGCAGATATGCGCACTTTTCCTAACATTTCCCACAGTTGCTCTCTACAGCTCCACTTCTATTAATTAAAGTCGTCTCAGAGCCATTCTGCAGCCTCCCTCTGTCCGGAGTGCAGCGCTCTGCAGATCCGCACTCAGGGAGATTGGCTGTCTTGGGTGGAAGATGCAACATGAAGGAAGACAAGCATGTGAGTATAATCATGCACCAAACCATGGGGTCTGCAAGAGGTTCCCCTAAAGCCTGGGGAAACGGTAGCTGCCCGTGCCAGTAAGGGTTGAAGCCCATTCCTGGCATGCTTGAGAGCAAGCAGTAGTAACCTTCATTGCTTTATTGGTTAAAAACAGTAAAATGGAATTAAGGAAAACAAAAAAGAAACTCTCAGAATGAATACACCTTGCTTTTAATAGATCATAAATACCATAACAAACGGAACCAGCTGACGGTAATCTCAACACAGGGAAAACCCAACTGTAGAAAAGGTTGTAGAAAAGGGTCTGAATGTTCCTCCTCTTTGATATAACGACATGGATGGTCATACCACCGCAGTTGTTTTGTGGACTCGGCCAACATGAAACGCGCATCTGTGAAGCGATGGCCGAATCAATAGTGACTAGGAGGAACACGACGTTGTGATGGCTGACCCAAAAGAACAATGAGTGAAATCTCCTGGGAGGAAACCAACACCCAAAACAGGGACAATTACAACGAAAGCACCAATAAAAAGGCAGTTGTTCTGAATGCCAAAACATATAACCAATGGCAATCATGGGTGTGCCAAAAGCCCACAGAAGAGATACAACAGTCTTGCAGACAGCGTAAGCGCTGTAAGCTCAACCTAAAAAGCTTTGTGATTCAGGCCCATCTTAGGGGAATACATATCTCTGATGGATATGTGGTTTCATATGGTCGTAAAAAGGTTTAAAATACAGCAAGGGTTACTCTCCTACATGGCATCGCCGAGGTTGGAAAGTTAGCTATATATGTTCTCAGAAGGGCGTTTACCGCTATTATGGTTTGTTGTGTTTTTATTTTGGGACGTTTATAAGGCGCTCTACACTGAAGAGGCTTCAAGGTGCTTGACATACATGGATGGTAAAAGATTAGCAAACACAGCGAGAGAAATCGGTATAAAGAAGATATTTTTGTTAAATACCTCTGAAAAATCTTTCTGTCCGAAAGTCTGAAAAATGTGAGCAGGTTATTGGAGGTCGTGTATATTGCAGCAGGTGTGAAGGGGTGAAGGGTCCCTTCACCTGTGGAAAGGGGTCTGTGGTGTAGGCAGTGTACCATGGGCTCTGGTGGCAAAAAAGAAATGGGCCCCCAGGCCGGTGTTTGAACTATGAAATCCAGCAATAGTCAGGGTTCAGTGAGCCCCTCAGGTCTCTGGGCCACGGTGCCACTGCGCCTGCTGCATCCCTGGAAGATACGTCCTGAATGTTGCTGAAATCACTGTCACATTTATGGAGTGAAGAGGTCTTGAAATGGTGGATTAAGGCTTGGCTCCTGCTCAGAGGAATTATCATGTACAGCTTTATGAACGGTTTCTATTCGGCTATAAAGCCACCAAATATTTTAGAGCCAAGACTCAATTCGGGATGTGTTGGATGCTACATAAAATGTCCAGTGTTATGATTACAACTGCTAGCCTCGCTCCGAATGTGTTCTCTGTTGAAAACATTTCTTTCTTGCCTTAATTACCTCTGCATCCGGCACAGGGTGAAATCCAGCTCTCTGATGTCAGAATAGTTGGTGTATCATCCAGCAGAAAGTTCTGATTTCCTAAAAGGAAGGACAGTGTAAAAGTAGAGGCGCGCGCAGGCGATTACTTGCCAGGGACTGCTATGTCAATGGGTGTTTTATGAGACCAAACAAATAGATGTGCTTTTAGCCACCATTTTATTTGTTAGATTCACAATGTTAGGGAGCTTGCTCAACAAGACAATTTTGCAAAACCCATGACAAAACATGCACTGACAAAGCAAAATGATAGCAGCCAACGGCAGACCTATTGCTTTTGCCACTAATTGTTTCTCTTGGAGCATGCCGTATTTTTGAGAAACGTAGTATGTTCAGGGTCCTGTGGATAGGGGGCAGTTAGTGCTGACCAATAAAACCCTTTTTGCACCATCATTAATGAAGTCACATGTTTATCCTTGCTTGGAATAATTTGAAAGGTGTAGAAAGTCACATAAATATTACTAATCCTGAAGTTCTCCATCATGCTTATGTTCGCTGTAGCCACTGTTAACTGGACATTGTTATACCAAAGTAGGCCGGAAAGGCAAGCCTTCTGACCCTCCCTGCCTCTTCATCTCGCTCTTGTGGGTTCTTTTTCATCCCTCTGTTCTCTCTTTGGCTCTGTTTTTCCGTATTTCTCTTCCTCCATCCTTCCCCCTTTTGTGTTTTTTTCTCTCTTGCTCTGGGTCAGAGTCTGCTGGGGAGCAATAAGTGCCGGTCTCCATAAAATAAGTGCCGGTGGGCCCCACCTGCAACCACCGGCTCAAATTAAGCACTGGAGGATCCATGTCAAAAATTGTTTCTCGGTTGCTTAAGGAACCGACAAGTTTTCCCAACGAGTTTGTCAAGTTTCCGAGACACACTCCTCCACTAATATCTCCCGCTATGTTTTGCTGAATTTGCGCTTGCTTCTCCTTCCCGCCTCCTCCTGGGGCTCCTGGCTGGTCATGCTGATATGAGTTACTCCTCCCTACGAAAGGAAATTCTGTGTCTGCTCTTCAGTGAAAGTACATGTACTTCCTGAAATGGGTGAGGTCATAACTCACTGCCGGTGCAACACGAACAATTTAAAACTCATACCCATCCGCAATTTCCGATTCGGTATATAAAAATACTGTATTCTTACAAGTGGCTAACTGCCTATAGGAAAATCATATTTAGTAATCCCTTTTTTGAGAATCGGAATTTGTCGCCATTTAGGAAATGCTAAATATACTCGTCGTGCATTATGCCCCTGGACCTTTAAAATACTTTGTTTGATCCATTGTATCATCCTTTCTTCTTCACTTTTGTTACGGGAGGAGATGTGTTGTGAAGCTATGTTCTTTACGTTACCTTTTCCGTTTTTTTTTCTTCTCCTGGACATGCCATGTTCTATGCTGCCCTTCTGTGGGGCATATTCACAAGGAGCTATCGCCGAATTAACGCACTTTATCGCAGCCAAAGTCGTGATAAATTTACCTCCCCATTCACAAGCCGGTGTTAACAGCCCACAGCACCAGTTTACCCGCGATAGCAGCCGCAAAAAACATCGCCACAGAAGACCCCCGCAAATATTGCTAATGAGATGCAGAGTAGGCGTTCCCGTGCCGAGACAACATCACACCTCAACATTCAACGACCAGCCACATCGGCGATAAGAACACAAAACAGGCGATAAGGCGCGTTAGCACCAGGAAATTTACACCTGCTCTGACCTGGTGTAAAGTCGGACGGCAGCCAGCACCACAAAAGGGAGCAAAGCCCAGGGCCACATCCGAAGGGCAACAGATGCCATGGAGCCACTCATCATGCGGCCCGGACACCCAAGAGGGCCACAACACCCACCGCCACCACCCCAGGAGCCCAACCCACACCAGGAACACCCCCCCCCGGACCACCACAGACGCAGCGCAGACAAAGACAGCGGACCCCCAGGAAACGTACCAGCCGCACAGATCCAACATCTGACAATGTCACCGTCCACTACAGGCTGAAAGGGACAACCATCCTTTGCATCCTGACCATCATCGCCTAACAGGCCTACGGCACCAACACAGCGGACAACCAACATCCCACCCCACACAAAGCTGCTGGCTTGGCTGCACCTGTTGGCCCCTGGTACCCCCCAAACAACACCCGCCAGAGTCAGAGGAGTCACACAGCCAGCCACATCCAAGTCCCCCACACCTGTCCTGGACATCACCATCACCCTGGTACCCCAGTCCCCATACGTCCAACACAATGCGCAGGATCCGCTGGAGACCAAGCAAGGCCCATACGCCATAGCAGGATGCACGCACGTGTTGGGGGCAATCCACAGCACATATGTACTACCTGTGCCCCCTGGTGACACAGCACACAATCACCTCAACAGGAAGCACACATCTCACATCAATGTGCAGGCAACAACAGAACACCGTGGAACATCCAACAATGTCGCCTTCAAATACACAGCCAGTGTGCATGATACCTTCATCCTCCGACAGTCCATTACCAACCAGCGTTCCCAGGATGGCAACAAGGGAAATGCACACCCCCTTGGCAAGTTTGAAATGAACACCCCACACACCTCAACTCCACAACCATGCAACTCACAACTCTGGCAATGCACACGTCACAAAATCACAACCAACATGCACAACAACATGACCACCCACCAGACACGACAGAACAACTTACATTGGTAACCTGGGCAAGCCCTGAACATGAGCCATCAACGGCATGGCACCTCAGCCACATAATAGCCGAATGTGGGGAGAGGTGGCAACCAGGCATGTGTGAAGGATGCAGTAGAACCATGATCGGGAAAGCACACAATGCCAAGAGTGGCGGAGTTGTGCTGGATAGACCGCAGTATGCAGAACACACCCATATCCATGGCGACATACACCTCTGGCGTATGGAGTGCAGTGGACAGTGGACGCAACCATGTCACCCCAGCCAGTGGGGGACCTCGCGGAAATGTTGCCTGTGACGCCACCCCCTAAGCGTCACCGGAGTGGGATGGCCCAACGTAGGCCACGACAGGGAAGGGGTGTGAATAAAAAGCACGTAGGCCTGGGTGTGGTCCTCTCCCGGAAAGCCCCACGTCTCTGCCAGGGCGGCACCTCCCACCCCGCCACGAGGCCGACGCCGTCCTCGTGAGCGGAGTTGCCTGCGATGCTGTGCGCCTGCCGGACCCCGGCACGGTGGACCACGAACCCGTCAGGCCCGCCCCTGCGCAGCCACGCCACACTGATCACCTGCCGACACCGGCATGTGTCAAGGAGGGCCCACCACGTGCCGGCACAAGCTCCAAGCCCGAGTCCCGCGACCTTGGCAGCCACCTCAGACCATCACGGCCTCCACGACACAGGCCCGCTTTAGTCCTTTCTCGTTGACGTACTCTACTGCCGCCTTCGGCCTACTCTTCGGACCAGTAGGTCCCATATGTGAAACTGTGTCCTGAGTCATGAATGGCAGTGACCCCAAATCCGGGCCAGCGGCCACAGCACCAGACCCCCCCCGATCAGTGAGGCATAATTCCATATGGGCATCTTGCGACACGTGGTGCCACTAACCCTGTTCAACGCCAGCCGGCTACACGTGGTGCCACTAACCCTGTTCAACGTCAGCCGGCTACACGTGGTGCCACTAACCCTGTTCAACGTCAGCCGGCTATACGTGGTGCCACTAACCCTGTTCAACGCCAGCCGGCTACACGTGGTGCCACTAACCCTGTTCAACGCCAGCCGGCTACACGTGGTGCCACTAACCCTGTTCAACGTCAGCCGGCTACACGTGGTGCCACTAACCCTGTTCAACGTCAGCCGGCTATACGTGGTGCCACTAACCCTGTTCAACGTCAGCCGGCTACACGTGGTGCCACTCACCCTGTTCAACGCCAGCCGGCTACAAGTGGTGCCACTAACCCTGTTCAACGTCAGCCGGCTATACGTGGTGCCACTAACCCTGTTCAACGTCAGCCGGCTACACGTGGTGCGACTGAACCTGAACAACGCAGGCCGGTGGGGCCATCCAACCTATGCCGGCGACACTAGGTGAATGGGCCGTGCTGACCGCTGCCTCAGGCCTACACCACGGTCAGGTAGGTCACACATTTGGAACTGAGTCTTGATTACACCATGGCAGTGAACATCATTTAAGGCAGAGAACAATTCACTATACTCCCTTCGATGTGGTGCCAACAAGTCTGTGCATGGCATCACAACCACACGTGTCTGTGGGCCTATGCGGACCACTGCCCTCGGCCTACGCTGCGCATGAGTGGGATCACAGATTTGGAACTGAACATCGGTAATTCAAAAGGCAGAATACATATCATCGCACGCACGGAGAGGCGTAAGAAGATGACGCGTTGCAGTCCGGAGGGAACAGGATCATCGTTACGGAGGTGATCGAACACTACCGACAACTGCCCTTGTGTCACTAACTCTGTGCCTCGCAAGCCAACGACATGTGGCTGTGGGCCACTGCTGACCGCTGCCTCCGGCCTACACTGCGGTCCAGTGGGTCACAGTCTTGATTTGGCAATGGTGGAGTTCATATCAGTGTACCGGCATCATCGCAGACTGCATCCCCTCACAGCACCTGTGCCACTAAGTCTGTTCCCTGACATTCATGGACACTCACTGGTCGTACATTGGTGGCGTTTGAGTCTATGGACTAGGGGCTAGTTTTCATCCTCATGTAGCTGATACCGAATTGTTGGTGAGGACGAGGGTTGCGCTTTCCACTCCTCCATTTGCTGCTTCCAGATAACATCAGACCTTCCGCATCATGCCCTGGAGGACACCTTCCACTGTCCCCCGCAACCCTCCGCAACATACACCTCGGACATTGATGGGGACCCGTCAGGTCGCATGGCCCATCTGACAGCACCGCAAGTCACCGTACCGTGGCTGGGTGCCTGTGCCGGCCGCAGTGCATCCGGGGCCACTAACTCTGTGCTTGTCAGGTCTGCGACCCCTTCTTCTGAGACATTGGATGGCCTCTGAAGCGATGGTCTTGGGGTCATCAACGCCATGTGTCTGTGGCCCTGCGCTGTCCGCAGCCTCCGGCCTCAACTGCGGGCCACCAGGGCCCACACATAGCATTGAGTCCTGACCGGCCCGGACGTCGCATCACCGCAGGAGGCACACACCACCACCGCAAGCACCACCTCCAACCGCCATCTGCCAGAGTCGAAACTGTGGTCCTGACAGACCTACGGAGTTGCTCAGACCTGTCGTGGATGCCATCATCGGCCTGATACCCTGGTCAGCACTCCAGGTGCCAGTGACTCAGTGCACCGCAAGCCATTGTCCGTTACTGATTGAGTTGTGTGCTGTGGAGAGGTTGCGCAGCAATGTCACCTCAAACAGTGTGGGAGCCCTGGTACGTTGATGGGGGAGATGATGCAGGTCTGACACACCCCACTGCACCTGCATCAGGAGTATATATCAAAGGGACGCAATCCGAGACTTTTTCTTCACATAAGCGCGCTCATCTCTAGTGCCCCAACCCCAGTGCACTGCAACTCACGGACACTTCTGTTTGCATCTTGGCTGTCCTCTGGACTTTCTCCGGCTCACTCCATGTTGCTCAGCTGTTGACTCTGTTATGCATGTGTTTTCTGTTTCCGTTGCACTGGTGTCCAATGTTCAAGTTGTTGCCAGCACCAAGCATTCCGTGCGGACTGGCTTACACTCACCCCACACACATCCAGCACAGGCGTCACTGTACATGTGGCCCTGCCAATAAAGGGGCCGGGCGCACGTGCCCTTGGCCAGTTCAACATGATATATGCGTGTGTCCCTGTGGTCTTGTTGTATGCATGAGGGCCCTGGGCCCTAGGACATTACATTGTGCTGTGTACATCGGATGCAGACATGTCACCGCAGGCAGCGGGTTGTAGCTTGGACATGTAGCTTTGTCGTCACCCACTCAATTCATAAGGGGAGTGGCCGGGGCCGTCGTACGCAGAGCCAACATGGATGTGTGACTGCTATTTGCGCGCCCCTGGGCGTGGTTCTGTACTGTGAATGTGCATCTGCATGTGTCTCTATGGCAGTGTGGGTCTCCTTTGTGGGGTGTGGGTGGTCCCTGAAGGGTAATAGACACCTACGTATGTGTTCTAGTTCGCATTCCAGGTGTTCGGCCCCCACCCAGGCCTGTTGGGCCACCTCCTTTTGGCATTCTGACACCTGGCATTGGGGTGCCATGTGTGGGTGGGTGAAGTGTTGTGAGCCAGCTGTGCTTGCGTGTGCTTCCTGCTGTGTGGTCTGTTGCAGGCTCTGTGTTCTCCTCTGAGTAGCTCGGCTGCCCGGGTCCTGGTGGTGGGTTGCGTGGGATATCCATGGGCTGGTGTAGGGCTTCGGTGTCGACGGTGTGGTGGTCCTCTCCGGCATCGCAGATGTGTTGTCTTCTGTGCTCTGCTGGAGGTGTTGTGTGCCCCTCTGCAATGTGCAGGGGAGATGCATGTTGACATTGTGTTGCAATGTATGTTGGTGCATTGTTCTGGTTTACATGCAGACTGTCTGGCAATGTACATTGTGACTGTTTGGGAGGTGCTGGATTCTTCTGCGGGACAGTGTACATTTGGACTACATGACGGATGTGAGGTCGTACACGAACATTTCCATTTCACACTTTCCAGCTCTGTCAGGTGTAGTAGGCATGTTTCTGGGCATGTGCAGAGCCAGTTGTGTCCTCTGTTCTGCAGTGTCGGCTATGCGCATTATACCACATTATCGTCGATGTGGGTGTGCTGTTCTTGCTATGTGTGTGCGCTGCAGTGTGCCAAGGGGATCTGGGACATGATCCTGGATAATTGTGGGTGTGCAGTGTGCTACACCTCGTTGTGCATGTGTGCCATTGTGCCCATCTCCCCCCGTCCCCGCAGTCCTTGTTCGTTACACTCCCTGTTGATGTTGTGTCAGGTCCTCTCGAGCTGTGTCCGTACTCCCTACTCCTTGCACCGTCTACACACTGATGACTGTGGCCTGGGTTTCCTCCAGCTCCTCCTGTGGCGCAGGACTGCCACCTCCTGTCGCCGTTGCTGCCTTCCTGTTGGCAGCGGGTTTGTACCTGGTTTAGGTTGTCACGTCCTGCCGGCGCCTCTTGGCCTCCTGGATTGGCCTCCTCGGCACTCCGACTGCATTCCAGGTGGTCTGCTTGTGGGTCAGTTGCTGGTAGTGTTCTGTCACCTCCGTGACGCTGGTCTTGTTTTCCTGCGGTCTGCACCTCGTCTTCCTCTCCCTTTTCTCCTTGGCCTTCCCCGACCCAGTTGTTCCTTGCTGGTGGTCTGTGGGGGCTGTGGGGTTCGCGTTGACCTCTGCGATGGGTCAGGGTGCATCCATGTTGCTACGTGCTTTGGCTTGTTTCTGGTATGTTGTTTCTGTGGGTTTTATGGTGCATTTTCTCGCCAGACGCGTGGGATTTGCAGGCCTGTGGCTGGTTTTCGCTACTTTTTGTACCCCGATTGGCCTCATCGCATGATTTTTCGTGTTCGCGTTTCGCATTTTTGCGGTGTGTCGTTGATTTTCACGCTGACATTTGACGCGTTATCTGGTGACTATCGCATGCTACCGCCTTGTTGTGAATTCCACGTTGATACGGGGTTATTTTCCCGCAACAGGCTGCGATGTTGAAAGTTGCGTTACGCTACTCTTGCGGTAGTTATCACACGTTCTTGTGAATATACCCCTGTGTTCCTTGCCTCTCATGCTCATCTCTGTGGTCTGTGCTCTAAATTCTTATCCGGTTTTTCCTTGCACTTGACCTGCATTCTAAGCCTCTTCCCTCTTGAGCATCATAAGCCCTGCTCCTTGAATAAATACAGGAGTTTCCCTGCTTTGCCATTGCCTTCTTTCCAACAGTGTCCTTTTTTAGGTCGAGCCTCGAGTAGCGCGCAAGCGCTGCTAGGCGAAGACTTTATGTAAGGGGGTTTCAAAAGCTGACCACATGCTCGTGCGTCGTGGCCTTTTTCGGGCGGTTACGCGCGCAGGGCCGACATCTGTTTCCCAGTATCGTGCCCAGACGCGTGCGCGATAATTGGAAACATATGCCGCCCGTGCGGGAAAAGGCCATGACGCACGAGCGTCTGGTCAGCTGAGCAGGCTGCCGCGCTCGCCGCCCCCGCTCCTCCGTTTCGATTCCGTGCTTGTTCTTGCTCGTGCTGTCACTGGTGGGCGGAGAGGGGTCTCATTGCGACCGCGCGCGTGCGCGGTTGCCAAGGCGGCGTGAGGAGTAAAAGTTTAAATTCCCTGCGCGCATGCGCAGTTCCTTCCTCTCCCGGCTCGAGCGATAGGACGCCGCCACATTGGTCCAGCGTTTCAGTTTGAAGGAGCCAGAGAGCGGATCCTTGAGACAGCAACAGCTCGTCCCTAACATCACGTTTATCCATAACGTTCCCTACCCGCACGCGCCTAGCCCCACTGACAGCCCGGGAATGGCACCCGTGCCTCTGTGAAGCCCCCGCGCGGCCCCTGCATGGATCCCAGAGTAGGCTGGATTCAGCCGGAGCAGAAGGGCCCTGCCAATGCCTTCTGGATGCAAATATGGGAGACCTCCTAGCAAGGCTTGCGTGGCTCCTCCTCCGGGGGCTCCCGTGCCCCAGGTGGTCCAGACTGCTGTTACCCGCACTATCTCTGCTTGAATACCCATGGCGAGAAGAGCCCTCCGCCCTCTCCCGTTTCTTCCCCGGGTCATGACAGCCCCCCTCCCCCCGGCTACATCAACTCTCATCGTGCGCACTGCTCGCAGCAGCAGCTCCCACGGCATTGGCGCTCCGTGCACTGTCCGGGCTGTACCCGGCCAGAACCCGCGCCCACCACTCCCTTACACCACCCAAACTACTATGACCACCTTCACCAGTACCACCCTGGCCGCCGGAAGCGCGAGAACAAGGCAAGCACCTACGGCATGAATTACCTGTTGCCTCACGGGGTCCCGCGGAGCTCCCCGGGACCCCCTGGAGGAGGAGGAGTGGCAACTACAGTCCAGGCCTGCAGGGGTAAGAGTTTAGCGACTTATGGGGTGGATTTTACTCAAGTCATTGAATTAACGGGGAATTCCAAACATTGAGATCTCTAAGGTTGCCGTCTTTTGGTCATATTGGCACGGCTGACCATGTTCAGGGTCCGGTTAAGTGGTGTCATGTACGTGTGACTCATGCCAGCTGAGAGAGAGCGGACCTGGCCCCTCTGGCAGACGTGGGTGGGTAAAGGTAGCTCTATGGTCTCCGACCGTGGATCTTAGCAGTTGATAACCGCGCCCCCACCGGCGATCACACGTGGGTAGCTGTCAGAGGCGCTAGGTTTCGTTTCTCGAGCTGCCGTTCCTGGCACTGTCAGCCTCCCTCCCCGGGCTCTTCCCGCTGCTGTCACTGCGGCCTGTTTCCGCTGACACCGCATTTGACCCGGCCTTCCACACTATCATACGGCATTTCTGGAAAGCTTTTTAATTCATGCAGTTTTCTATCGGAGTTTATATGCTAAAAAATGGAGAAGTGGTTTTGGAAGGGCCTCCACGATTTTGACATAAGCCCGTGTAACTTTGTTTTGATGGGACAAATGTTTTGTTGACTATATTAGACACAAGTGTCTATTGTGAAAAACTTCCTATATTTTTGTAGAACGTCTTTTTGGGTTTTGGGAAAATGACCTGTGAAAGTTATTGCCAAAAGCCACTATGGTAGTTTTCACTTTCTCACCAATGTGGATAAGGGTTTTGTTAACGTATGTACTGCTGTAAAGTTACTTGCTCGTGATTTTCTCATGGTGGTTATGGGTGGCATCGCTCCTTTAAAACGAGGCCAGTGCGGATCGCGCTGACCAGGAGGGCTGACCATTCCCTTCTAAAGTAGGCGCTGCCTTCATGCCCAAAGCATGCAGCAGCTTCGCTTTGATTTGCTATTCGTGCACTCGATCCAGACCTTTTGGCCAGGAGCCTCTCTGGTCTACTAGTATCAGTTTGTTGGCGGTGTTTTACTGTAAATGAGACTCCCCGTAGTGGTATCGTATTTCTCTTGCTGTTTTTATGATGAACCGTATTTTTGCTTCTATATTTAGTTTTTAGAGTAACTGCAATTGCACATGTATTTATTTAGTGCTTACGACCCCTGATATGACATTGACGCGCTTCTTCGAGGAGTAAAAGCTGCTCCGGAACCCAAGATTATTAATTAGTATGTTAGCACTTTTTTGTATGTTTTTGTTCATTAGTTATGTTAATTTAAGTTTGTTCCCTTGATTTATTGCATATTTAGTAGAGTTTGTAGTAGGTATAGAATAATGGGAATGGAATTGAAAAGTGGAAGTAAGGTTTTTGTAAGTAGTGGTCGTATGTGCGTGTTGGGTGGCATGGCTAACAAGCATTGGCATAGCCAATAGGTCTCTCTTTTGGGACCTTATAAGTATTTAGATATGCAACACAATATCCTTGGTGCAACAACATCAACTGTTGCATAACTAAACACTTATAAGGTCCCAAAGGCGAGACCTATTGGCTATGCCAATGCTTGTTCTTACTTGGACACACATTTATCACTATTTTAAATTGCTGCTCTTCCCTTTGTAAACTGTTGCTGCTGCCAATAAACACTGCACACTACTTGACATAATGTGTACAATTTAATTCCATTACTGACAAGAGTACTTTTAGTTCAACAAAACGTATAACTCTTGTCAATTCCATTTGTTGCACTGTTCGTTCAGAATGCAAATGACCCTTGGTTTGACACTGATGAGTGCCTGCGTTTAGATGTATCCTCACAGTCAATGCATTGTTTCTATCTGGTTTTAATTACCTATTTGATTCCCCTCATGTCGTTGCACTCTCCGTCCAGTAGGTGGCGCAGATCATTTGTCATAACAGCAACTATCAAGCTTCTGCGAAATACACAGATTCAACGAGAGGCCCAGATATCCTCAACTCCTCTGATGGACAGAAGCATTTTGTAATTTTATCTGTGCAATTCTTTTATGGATATTTTTATCCTAATAAAGATTGATTTGATTTGACAGAAGCCTCACACAAGGAAGAAGGGAACTGCAGGGAAGGGTGAGAGAGAGACACACACACACACACACACATGAGTTGTTGAGGGTTGCAGGTCAGTGATGGTAAGACCTGGCCTAGAGTCTGGGTCAAGGCTCTAGTATGGCGAGCCTCTCCTGCGTTTATTGGCTACAACTAAGTGTACACAGGACGCTCACTCTTGTAGAGCTGGTAAGAAGATCTGCGTGCATGAGAGAACAGAGAAGTAAGATGAAAGATTGTATCCCAGGCAGAAGATATTACTATGTACCCTCTAGACTTCCAGCCAATCACGATAACACGATTCCTGAGTGGGTGTCGCAGTCATGAGAGTCAATGTTGACCAGGACACCAAAGAAGGTTCCTTGGATACTAAGGCATCAGACACCTCATAACAGCAGCTGGTCGGCTTCAGACCAATAAGTAAGATGGACTTGAACAAACAAGGAGACAGGGAAGGGAACATGAAGCAACCAAATAAGAAAAACAAAATAGATGGGGAGGTAAGCTACTGTGGGTGGCCCAGGGAAGCAGGAAGCCAATACAACTATGAAACATTGGGGAAACAGCCATTACAACGTGGCTGTTACCACGCATAGCCTTTATAACGCGGTTGTTACAACGTGTCTACTGTTACCACGCAGCCTTTACCACACATGATTTTACAATGTGTATGCCTTTACCACGCATGCCTTTATAAATTACATTGTAAGGGAATGAACGGTATGGGCATATGCGTGGTACTGGTGATAAGGGCATATGCGTGGTACAGGTGGTAAAGGCATATGTGTGGTAATCGGCGTCGTTTGAGGAAACAAAGAGACCCTTCCGCTTTTGCTTTAGGGAAAAAATATCCTGTGGTCTGCCTCGAAGAGCTGCCTCGTTGTGAGGTAAGGGGAATTGCAAAGGAGGGCATGGGGCAGGGTTTTTTTTTAGGGACGGGTCCAGCTTTAGGGCTTTGGGCTGGGGTGGGTTTTTTAAGGGCTGGGGGCTGGTGGAGTTGCACCAGTGGGCTGTTTTAGGATATTTGGCTGGGACCAGGTTATTAAGGGCAGGGATCCAGGGGGTTTGCGCTAGAGGTCCGGGTTTAGGGCTCAGGGCTGAACCCTGTTTTTCTTAAAGGGCTGGGGTCCAGGGAGGGTTGCGCCAGGGGGCCGGTTGTAGGGCTCAGGGCTAGGGCCGGGTATTATTTTAAAGGGCTGGGGGCCGGGGGTTGCGCCGGGGTCCGGTTTTAGGGCTCAGGGCTAGGGCCAGGTTTTGTTTGGGCTGGGGGCCAGGGCAGATTGCGCGGGGGCGGATTTAGGGCTCAGGGAAAGGATCAGGTAAAACCTTTACCACGCATGTAAAAATATGCATGGTAATGGCATTTGCGTTGTAACTACTGCATTGGTCCGTCATACGTAAGACCTCCGACCCTCGGTCTAGGTCCACTCTCTCCCCGCAGCTACGCTATGCCGTCTCTTGCCTCCAGACCCCAACCTCCTCCTTGGGAGGTTCGAGGCTGCTGCCCGCTCCAGCTGGGACCAGACTGCCTGCAACCACCGTAACCTTTCTCAGCCGTTTTTTTTCTTAATTTTTCCCTGTTGTGCCACTGTTATTGTGCCCATCTGTGTCTTGCTCTAATTCCACCACTATTTTCTCGTGCCTACCTGTTCCTTTCTCCTTTTGCCGCTGCTGCCCCTCCCCCCTGGAATTCCCCGCTCCCGCCTCCCAGCCTCTCCTCCCTCCCACCTCCCCTACTTAATGGCGGCGTGCTGAAGGCGCGCCAAAGGCAAGCCCATCTGCGCCCATCCGTGACCCGACCGCGGCCAGCGCCAGGAACCCTGGACCTCCCACTACCCATCGCTACAACACCACCACCCTCCTCTCACTCAACCCTAGAAGACTTAGAGAATGCCAACAGGCCTCACTGAACACGACCCATGGCCAGTTCTCCTGCCTCCACTGCCGCCAGACCCTCACCGCCACCCCGGCCTCCAACACCGCCGACGCCAGCACCGGCGACACCCTAAAATGCATCCTCCTCAACGTACGCTCCGTACACAAACTCGCCATGGAAATCTGGAACCAACTTGACTCTCTCGCGCCCGACATCGCCTTCTTCACAGAGACCTGGACCAACGCATCCTCCGCCCCCGACATCAGCACCGCCATCCCAGACGGATACAAGATCCAGAGGAAAGACCGCCCCAACCACCCAGGAGGGGGCCTCGCCATCGCCCACAAGAGCACCCTCCGCCTCACCACCTCCAGCGAAACCTTCCCCTCCGCCGAACACCTGCACTTCCAGATCCAGACCACCCCCAAAGCCACACTCCAAGGAACCCTCATCTACAGACCCCCCGGCCCCCGAACACCCTTCGCCACCACCATCACCGACTTCATCGCACCCCACGCCATCGCCTCAACAAACTACATACTCATTGGAGACCTGAACTTCCACTTCGACAACCCCAGCGACCCCAACTCCACTATCCCTCGTGACAACCTCGCCAGCATCAGACTTAAACAACTCGTCAACACACCGACCCACAGAGCAGGACACACCCTCGACCCCATCTTCGCGGCAGGAAACAGCGTCCAATTCAGCCACACAACGCAGCCGCCATGGACCAACCACCACTGCGTACACTTCGCCATCAACAAACCCAAGGCACCCAAACCAGCCCCATGCCCACCTCGAAGGAACTGGAGCAAGGTTACCGACGAGCAACTTAACTCCACCCTCACCCGAGACAACCACACCTGGGCACCCGACGCAAACGATGCAGCCAGAGAACTCCACACCTGGAGCTCCAACTGCGCAGACGAGCTCGCCCCGCTACGCAATCCCGACAGACAACGCCCCTGGAAAGCCGCCTGGTTCACCACCACTCTCCAATAAGCCAGACGCACCTGCAGACGCCTGGAGAAGAACTGGAGAAACACCAAGACAACTGAAAACCACACCACCTACAAGGACGCCATGACGGACTACCACAACCAGATCAGAGCCACCACAACAACATCCTGGCCAACTCCACCAACTCCAAGGAACTTTTCAGTGTTATTCAAGAATTCACCAACCCACGCAGCGAAGCCACAGACATCACCCCATCCCAAGACCTCTGCGACAAGCTTGGAACCTATTTCCACCTCAAGATCAAAAACCTCTACGACAACTTCATCGACCATCCACCAGGTGCCACAGACGGCCCCCCGCCCCTCAGAAACACCAGCCAGCCCACCATCTCCAACTGGACACCGATCACGGCCTAAGACACCGCCTCGACCATGAAAAGCATCCACTCGGAGGTCCCCACCGACCCCTGCTGATGGGGAAATACTGGCACCCTCCCAGGAGCAAATGAATGAAACTCACCAGACATAGCAGGTTTGCTTAGGAACAGAGTGACATTTATTTATTGGTACCAAAGCATGCATCATTGCTAATCAGCAAGGAAGAAGTCAGGTCTCCTGCCTTAGGGGCTCTCAGACCGCTTCTTCCCAGAGTGACTGGTATCTGGGTGCTATATACATTTAAGAAATGCCATGTCAGCAGAACTAGAATAAGGCATCAAGCCAAATATGGCTAACAGGGGTGTGCAAGATCTGCACCAAGCCAATTATAAACAGCTGGATATAGGCAGACCAGAAAGGCTGGCTCGGCACTGTGTAAGCAACTTGCACAACCAGATAAGGAAACTTATGATGACGTCAGGACTAGGAAAGTGACCTCTAAGGCTGATTCAGAATAGCTGCTGGAAGCTTGTTCAGGCAAGGTCAGATAGGAAGCCCTTTGGAGCTCTGGGCCTCATGTTAGTGTGAGTGCATACATATGAATTTAAATGGAAATACATATATATTTTGCAACACCTGCCCCCCTCACATCTACCACAGAGCAGCGGCCGCCATCGCACCCGAACTACAACGCACCATCAACACCACCTTCAAAACAGGCACCTTCCCAGACGACTGGAAGCGCGCAGACGTCAGACCCGTGCTCAAGATACCCACATCTGACCCCACCGACCTCAAGAACTATCGGCCCATCTCGCTCCTCCCCTTCGCAGCCAAAGTTGCAGAGAAAAGTCAACAGGAAACTGACACGATTCATTGAAGAGAACGCCGTCCTCGACCCGTCCCAATCCGGATTCCGAAGCAACCACAGCACAGAGACCGCCCTACTCGCCGCCACAGACGACATCCGCACCCTCCTGGACCAAGGCCACTCCGCAGCCCTCATCCTACTCGACCTATCAGCGGCCTTCGACACCGTCTCCCACTGCACACTAGTCGACTAGCCAGACTACACGACGAGGCATACAAGGAACAGCCCTGGACTGGATCCGATCATTCCTCACCGGAAGAAGCCAAAGGATCAGACTCCCACCCTTCCTCTCCGACCCCACGAAAATCACCTGCAGAGTCCCACAGGGTTCATAACTGAGCCCCACCCTCTTCAACATCTACATGGCCCCCCTCGCAGCCATCGTCCGACAACACGGCCTCAACATCGTATCCTACGCCGACGACAACCAGCTCATCCTCTCCCTCACCAAAGACCCCACCACTGCCAAACTCAACTTCCAGAAAGGAATGCAAGACGTCGCAGTCTGGATGACCAACAGCTGCCTGAAGCTCAACACCGAGAAGACAGAAGTCCTTGTCCTCGGTACCACCCCTTCTGCATGGGACAGCACCTGGTGGCCGACCGCCCGCGGAAGCCCACCTACCCCCTCACACCACGTCAAGAACCTCGGCATCGTACTCGACTCATCACTCACCATGAACCGACAGGTCAACGCCGTCACCTCCAGCTGCTTCAACACCCTCCGCATCCTCCGCAAGACCTTCAAGTGGATCCCCCCTGAGTCAAGGAAGACAGTCACCCATGCACTCATCACCAGCAGACTGGACTATGGAAACACACTCTACGCCGGCATCAACAAGTCCCTACTCTGCAAACTCCAGACAATACAGAACACCGCCGCCAGACTCGTCCTCGGCATCCCCCGACACGAACATCAGCCAACACCTACGAAGTCTCCACTGGCTCCCCGTGGAGAAAAGAGTCACTTTCAAAATCCTCACTCACACCTACAAATGCCTACACAACAACGGGCCCATATACCTCAACGACAGAATCAACTTCCACGCACCCAAAAGAAACCTCCGATCTTCCAACCTCGCACTGGCCGAAACCCCACGCATCCACAGAGCCAGAGCAGGCGGAAGATCCTTCTCTCACATTGCAGCCAAGACCTGGAACGAGCTACCGGCAGACATCAGACGTGCCCCCTCCCTGAACACCTTCAGGAAGACCCTCAAGACCTGGCTCTTCGGCTAAACAGATCTGCGGATCCCACCCCCCTCAGCGCCTTGAGACCCTCACGGGTGAGTAGCGCGCTTACAATTCCCTGATTGATTGATTGATTACATCCTGAACATTGCCAGGTAAAGGGGGCCTAAAGCAGAAGTAATTTATACCACTCTATCCCAATTAACATTGGAAGTCCCATCCCTTCTGTGGTTAGTGGTCTGGCTTCCAGCTTTACTGCACAATCTCCACTCTATTCCCTGGCTGTGTTTAGTAGTGTTGAAGTTATTTCGGGGTGCCTTCGGCATCTGAATTTTGGCCCTCCTCCACCTGCCTTGCCCTTAAACTCCTGATAGTAACGAACACACCAAAGCTTATACAGTGCATGTGCTGAAGAAATGCCTCCTCCAATGACAACAAGGCAGAACATCAACACAAATGAGGCAGAAGGCGTAACACAACGTCATCAACCTGTATGTGCGGAGATTTAGCGCGGAGATACCCCTGCGGGGGTGATTCCAGCGCTCTACAAATCCTTTACATACATACATATGTGGGGCACACACAAGCTTTGGAGATGCACTTGTGATCACTTAACAGCTGATAGTGTTATACAAGGCTTTAATACACTGTACCACACCCGGCCTAAACTTTGCGATAAAACAAGGCAAATTAGCCCACTGAGGCCCACATCACGTCCACCAAAGGCCTCGGACAGGCATCGGACAGCAACGCAGCTCTTATACAGTCCATCGAAGGCTTTTGCCTGTGACCCAAAGTCACTTTCACAACTCAAAGTCAAAGTAAGTGAATTCAGTTGTTTATTCAGCAGAGACGCAAGTAGGCGTCGTCTCCATCGACAGCACAGCAGCAACACTCTGTATTCCAGATGCTGGCGGAGAGCCTTGTTGCAACCAGTCATGAACAAGATGTACCAGTAATGATGATGGATCTGATTTGGCCAATTTTCTTATTGGTGAAGGTAATGGTGTTGCATTTGGCACCTGAAACGGGGAGTGTGGAGGTTCTGGCCAAGGACTAGTGCAGTCTTTGACAGACTTGAATTGGGCTTTGCTTTTGTTGGTTGCCTCTCTGGTGGTGGTCTTCAAGTAGGAGGCTCTACCTGTGATAATGAGGGATCAGCAATTAGAGGGAAGTGGCCGAGTCATCTGAGAGTTTTCATCTTCTCTTTGTCTTTTCCTGTTTTCCTACGGTATGTTTAGTTCCTCCTTTAAGCTCTTGAGTATACCAGGATTCAGAGGGCTTAGTAGGGCAGGTTTTCAGTGGAGTATATCATTAAACATGAGTTCTCATAGTTGTCGTTGTAGATGTTGAGAAGAGTATTGGCATCTTTGGTGGGCTGGAAGTGTCCTAGCAGGTTGGTTAGTTCTTCTTGGATTTTTTCCAGATTGATGTCTTTGGTGGAGTGGAAGGTTCTTTTTTCTCTTTTTGGTTGTCCTTGGTGTTGAGGTGTGGGATATGTGATCGCGAAGGGGATGGCAAAGTGGCCGGTCCAGTCTAGGGCTACAGGAGTCTGGCATTAGATATTAGGAGAGGCCGATAGGATGAGGCTCAGTGTGTTGCTTTTGGAGTGAGTTGGGTTACTGATGAGTTGTGTTTTTTTCATTGTGTTGAGGCGCGCAGAAGGCTTCATTCATGCATTTTTTGTTGGAGTTGTTGGGAAGGTTGAAGTCACCAAGGAATGTGGGGCAGGAGGACGTGGTGATGGTGTCTGAGACTTCTATTTACTAAAAAAAAGCACCAGATCTTGATTCTACAAATGGTAGACATTTTACAAATATTAATTGATGCCCTTTCAGTTGTTGATTGCTGCATCGTGTGGCTCATGGACCAATTAATCAACTCAATGGATCTGTGTGTGACCTTGTGGCACAGGGTCAAGTCCTGGAGTGCCAAACCAGCTTTTCATCCTTCTGAGGTCAATAAAATGAACATTGGTGAGTTGTGTAACAATATAGAACCATTATCTAACTATAGCGCCGAGAAACTCTTTAGGGGTGCATGTGCGCTCTACTAAAACATCTGTTAGATTATACAGGTGTTAAAGTGATACTTGAATTAGATGCAATTCTGCCCAGACATAGTTAATAGGGGCTGAAATACAAAAAATTATACACTTTGACATATCGTGTGCAACATGTACCTTTTCTAGCACCATAATTCTGTGAAAACCCTGCATAATTTGGCTCTCTATTGTCACAAAATTCAGTAGCAATGCCTATATTTAACTTAACTCGTAGGGGGCAGCCATGAAGCCCATCAGACTGGAGTCTCCCCTTTATGACTGGACTCTAAATAAACTTTGCATCATGTGACTTTTATGTGATTCAGCCTCAGCGCTCTGATGTCAGAGCAAGGCTGCACGCAGCGCCTCACAAAAGTCCTATGCAAATAATATTGCACTTTTTGCCAACACTCTTTTGCCAACGCTTTTGCGAAAGAGAATGACCTCAGGTAAGGAGAATGGACAGATTTTACATGAAGAAGGCCAGTAGAATTCTTTACCATGGGCTCAGGTAAAAAGGCCTGTGTGCTTCACTAGACTCACAGTTGTCACTAAGCGCTAGCTCCTCATGGAGTGGTCAGCAGACTGCAGCTACACTCTACTATGGCTGGGGCCAGGGATTTAAGTGGGCCGGGTCATGCCAGTGCTCAGCACTGGCAGTTCTACCCTACTGGGCTCTTCATTTTTGCCCTCATCCTCAGGGTGAAAAAAATCTTAACTCTGCAGCAGTGCCACCCTTCACTGCCTTTGATGTAACTTCAAAGAGACTTGGTTTACTTCTTTCACAGTCTCATCATTCAAGAACTGAAGCATTTTCAATATTATATGCAACGAAGCCATAGTTGTTGCTTATTTATCTCATGCAACTAACAACCATTGACAAAGCCAATAGTTCTGGCTTGTTGTAGGTATAATGTTACTTATTTTATTATATATCTGGATGCAAGGACAGAAGCAGCAAAATACCAGTCGGGCGGCGCACTGTGCTAAACACAGATTTTTAGCTTACTGTTTTTAAGCAACGCCCTTAATTAGATAGGCCAAGCCCCTTTGAAAGACCCCCCAGTTTTTTCATCCCACTTAAAGACCTTGGTGTGGCACACAGACATAAAGTCTATGGTGGGAACCCCAGTCAGAAGGAAAAGTGCATAAAAGGGCGGGATCACACCGCTGCCTGCACAGGCCGAGGACTTTCCCCCCTTCAACCTAGTCTCAGTCTGTGGGTCAGTCACCTCGCTTGCAACCGCCGCACAGGACTTCGAACTCGACGTCACCAACTGAAGCGCCGCGTTTTGTTCTCTTTGTATTTTTGAAGAACATTTTGGTGTGATTAACGCAGCTGTCACTTCAACAGCAAGGCCCACGGCTCCCGTTTGCAAGAGTCAGTGAGCGTGTGTTAAACATTTGTGTCTCCGCAACGCACCACCACACGTGGACATTGTGACGTCCATGACTTTATCTTTTTTTACCGTTTCAATAAAGCCTCGCTGTTTTTTATTGGTGCAGAAACAGCCACGTTTTTTACACGTTACCCTGGCTGTAGTTGTTTCATAGAACCGGCCCGTTTGGACTTTACGCAGATTCGGATATGTGAAAGTATTAGTCGTGCGCCGGACGCGCAGCCAATAATGCCTGACTACCGCCCTCTCTGCCTCGGAGGCTTTCGGAGTGTTATTGCCTGTCAAGGCACAAGAGAGCTGGCTGCCCTGAAGGCTCCCAAAAGGAAGTCGGTTACTTCACAAGTCGCGGTGCACGCTTCTGGCGCTGAAGAGACAGGGCTCGGCCGGCGTCGACTGTTCCACAAGAGACGGCTGCGCTGCCAGGAGGGATGTGAGCGCACATGGTAACGAGACGGAGGCGGCAGTGTCTTTTGCACGTCAGTCGGAGACGGCTGGGGTTAGACCCGAGTGGAGCAGGAGAGAGTCACCCCAGGATCTGCCCTTTCCGCAAGAAAGAGGCACCTGACTGCAGGATTACTGCAAGCACGAGAGGGAGTGACACCTCCCGCAGGAGCGAGACTGCTGGAGCGCAATCCACCCAGAGACACTGCAGAGGAATTCCACGAGGAGAGACCTCAGGGATGCGAACACCAAAAGAGAGACGATTGCCACAAATCGGATTATAGCTGAACAGGAGCAACTTCAAAGCTGCAGACATCAGGGGGGCTGTCTCTCCCATACATTGCAGAAGCAAAAGCCCACAATACTCCCTCCTTACAGGAGAGTGCAGTTCTGCACGTAAGAGAGGAAGTGCTCTTTTCACAAGAGGGAGAGGGCGCTTAACAACTCATTCACAGGAGAGCGCAGAACTGAAAACATCGGAGGAACTCTCTTTTTTCACAATCAGCAGGGACTGCTAGGGCACCTCGGCACACATTCATTCACAAGACCTGCAGAGCTTCAAACACCCAAAGAAATGCCTTTTTATTCACTAACTAGAGAGTGCTAGGGCACAATTTATCCCATTCTTAAGAGACTGCAGAGCTTCAGACGCCATGGGAACTGTATTTTACACAATCAGAAGAGACTGCTAGGGCACCCTTTAACCCCTTCTTAGGATACTGCAGAGCTTCAGACACCATGGGAACTGTATTTTACACAATCAGAAGAGACTGCTAGGGCACCCTTTAACCCCCTCTTAGGATACTGCAGAGCTTCAGACACCATGGTCTTTTGCGCAATCGAAAGAGACTGCTAGGGCACTATTTAACCCTTTCTTAAGAGACTGCAGAACTTCAGACATCACCGGAACTGTGTTTTACACAATCAGCAGAGACTGCCTAGGGCACCATTTTGCACACTCATCCACAAGACACTGCAGAGCTTCACACACCAAGGGAACTGTCCTTTCCCACAAGAAACACAGACTGCTGGGAAACTCACGCATTCACAAGAGACTCCGCAGCTTCGAGCCTCAGACTATCCAGCCCTTTACTGGCGTAGCAGAGACCGCTAGGCTGCACCTCACCATTGTCAGAGAGACCGCAGCGCCTGGAGCTCAGCGCCTCTGATAGTGGGCGTCGGGAAGCCGGTTCACACTGACGGAGAAAGACTTTTCACAAGAGCCACTGGTTACTGGGCTCCCTCTGAGAGTTTTCACACAATCACTACTACCACGTGCGGGAACGGTCAGTGGTATCACAGCTAACGCAGAACCTGTTCACAAGAAATCACTGAGCTGCACTACTTTTCACAAGCGAGTGCACGACTATAAAAGTGTTAAAATGCTGAGTTCGAAACACAGGTGGAATTGAACTTTGCTTTCCAAAGAAAGAGTCTGCGGGGTTATCACTGAATATCTGCACCAGGGAAGTGCAAAGGTGCAAAAAGCGAGGCCGTTCATGATTTCACTAGAGAAAACAGTTGCCGAAGGGGAAAAGCCTCGCATATGTTGTTAGAGGCAAAAAAGGCGCTCAACTCATGGTAGGAAAATTGAATTCCTGAGAACTTTGGGAAATTCCACACAACTCCAAACACACCTCCAGCATCACCTCCACAGGTGCGTACCTTTACAAGGCAAATTAATTTTTTTGTGATGATGTTATGATTTGCAGGAAAATGACTAGTTTGTATATAGCGCTGAATACCGCATCTTCCCAGTTTCTAAGCACCCCGATGGCCAGATTACAGAAACTTTGCCTTGGTGCAACAACTCAGCAAATGCCCTGTTGCACTGTATTTGCTGATTGTGTAATAGTACGCCGATTTTATATCAGTCCATACTATATGCACATTTTACAATCGGGGGCAAAAATAGAGAACACAGATTGTCAATCAGTTGCTAAAATGCACATCTTTTGCATCGGATTCATTTCAAGTGTAAGGAGGTTTTTAAAAATGAAAAAAACACCCCACACATGAATGAATTTTGATTGAAAAAGGAAGCCAAATTATTTGCACAATTTATGCTGCACATGTAATAAGAGAGGGGCAACATGAATTTGTCCTTATGCTGTAAAATGTGCACCGATTTCTAAAAGTGATACAACTGTATTTATTTATTGTGCATTATTTGAAAGCAAACAAAATTGCAGCTAATGGTTTGCTCGATTTTTGCCCTGGTGCGATCATACATATGTTGTAAGATCTCTCAATGCGATTACATACAAACCTCCTTTACTATGCACGGTGTGCAATTCTGCCAACGGTGTTTTGGTGATTAAGGAACCGATAAAGACCGATTAAGCCCAAAGGGCACGGACATATTGTGGTTTGGAGGTACCATAAACAGCCCTCTCATAGTTACCTTTGAATTATTGAACACTAGACGGCAACGTTTGAATTCTTAATGTTTCATGATTCGAGGCATATAGAGGGAGACGAGCCCCCCCCCCCCGCAAAAAAAAAACAAGGAGTGCCGAGCCAGGGCTGAGACAAGGAAATGGCTCGGATCTTAGAGCCCTTGCACGAGCCGAGCCCTGAAAATAATTGCTATGTAAATCATACAACACATGTAATGTAAAATATAACTTTTTTTTAAATGCAAACGCCCCCTTGTCGCAGAGTAACGCAAAGCAGCTCTTTCAGCGCAAAACAAGTTTTGCACTGGAAAGTAAAAAAAATCCTCTCTGTTTGCACTGGAAAGTAAAAAAAAATCCTCTCTGTTTGTCAGCACCTACTAGTGCTTTAGCTGAGGCCACCAACCATCCATATTACTGCTTTTTTCAACTATATTTTATTATTTTCAGAATGCAACGTACACAATACATGTAAGGTAGTATATAGGCTTTAGAATGTCAGTTGAACCAATGAACAGATTAAATAATTTAACATGTGTGAGTGACATACAGTGCTGTATTAGGTTACACATATCATGGCCATTAATAACATATAGAGATAAACCGGGCAAGAGATCCTTAGTTTGTTGCAATGTTTATTCAATCAGAGACATTGGTGTGGGTGCATGCGGAATCTTGTGTTAATGTTGATCATCAAGGGGAAGAGTCTGTACCAGGTCATGATGGTTTGTCGACTGATTTTTGGTCGATCTGGAGTAAGATAATGTCCCAGTCCATCAATTCCACCAATTTTCTCTGGTGGAAGCATAAGATGCGGACCGTAGCGTCCTCGGACAGTGCTCACTTGTAAAGTACTGACGTCCATTTACAAATGCCTGGCGCCTGTGATAGCTTCCAAATAATGGCTATAGCCTGTTTCGCCATCAGTATCGCCACAGCTAGATCTGACAAGCATTGGTAAATGCATTAGGTTTCGCCTATATGATTAATAATAAGCAGTTTTTTTGTTGTGAGTTGGAGCTTGCTGAGTAGTTGTACAATATAAATGACAGAAAGTCTGTTAAAGTGTTATGGCTTGTTTATGTACAAAAAGGCACTATATTGTGCTGTTACTAGTGGTATAGTGTGGGTAAGTAAAAGCAACATTTTGAAAAATGAAATGAAAGAGGGAAATAATAGAATTAATTGATGTAATAGCAATATTATGTGCTTAGAGGAGTTCTGACAACGTTTGTGCCTGGTACCACTGCACCTGGGGCACCATTCAAATCATGCCCCTAGTGCCTGCAAGATAACTGTATTTGTGACTGCCTGATTAGTAGTAAAAAAATGCAATATTTGGTTTTTAGAAGAGTTCCTAGAGCTTTGGACCCCGGTGTCACTGCACCTGCTGCACCATTGACATCATGACACTCGTGCCTGCAAGGTAACTACACTTGTGACTGGCTTATTTACTGGTCAGATATAGCAATATTTGGTGTTTAGAGGACTTCTGACAACTTTTGGCCCCGGTGCCACAGCACCTGCTGCACCATTCAAATTGTGACCCTAGTGCCTGCTAAATAACTGCCCTTGTGACTGCCTGGTTAGTAGTAAAGTTTAGCAATATTTTGCGTTTAGTGGGGTCCCTAGAGCTTTTGGCCCCGGTGCCACTGTACCTGCTGCACCATTCAAATCAAGCCCTTTTTAACTGCAAGATAATTGCAATTGTGTCTGCTTGATCAGTAGTAAAATATAGCTATATTAGGTGTTTCGAGAAGGTCATGACAAATTTTGGGCCCAGTGCCACTGCACCTGCTGCACCATTCAAATCATGACCCTGTTGTTTTCAAGGTAACTGCACTTGTGACTGCTTGATAGTAGTAAAATATAGCAATAATAGGTGTTTAGTGGGGTTTCTAGAGCTTTTGATCCCCGGTGCTACTGCATCTGCTGCACCATTCAAATCATGACCCTATTGCCTGCTAGATGAATGCACTTGTGGCTTTCTTGTTTAGTAGTAACATTTAGCAATAATCTGGGATTAGTGGGTTGGTAGAGCTTTTGGCCCCGGTGCCACTGTACCTGCTGCACCATTCAACTCAAGTCTCTTTTAACTGCACGGTAACTGCAACTGTGACTGCTTGTTTAGTAGTCAAATATAGCAATATTATGTGTTTAGAGGAGTTCTGACAACTTTTGGGCCTGGTGCTACTGCACCTGCTGCACCATTCAAATCATGAATCCAGTGCCTGACAGATAACTGCACTTGTGACTGCCTGTTTAGTTGTAAAATATAGCAATAATCAGTGTTTAGTGGGGTGCCTGGAGCTTTTGGCCCCGGTGTGACTACAGTTGCTGCACTATTGAAATCATGACCCTAGCGCTCACTAGATAACTCCACTTGTAAGCCAGATTAGTTGTTAAAATATAGCAATATTAGGTGTTTATAGGAGTTCCAATAACTTTTTGGCCTTGTGCCACTGCACCTGCTGCACCATTCAAATAATGACCCTGTTGCCTGCGAGATTACTGCACTTGTGATTGCCTGTTTAGTAGTAAAATATAGCAATATTTGGTGTTTAGTGGAGTTATGACAAATTTTGGCCCAGTGCCACTGCACCTGCTGTACCATTTAAATCAAGCCCCTTTCAACTGCACGGTAACTGAAATTGTGACTGCCTGTATAGTAGTAAAATATAGCAATACTATGTGTTTTGAGGAGTCCTGACAACTTTTGGGCCCGGTGCCACTGCACCTGCTGCACCATTCAAATCATGATCCTTCTGTCTGTAAGGTAACTGCACGATTACTGCACGATTACTGCACTTGTGACTGCCTGTTTAGTACTAAAATCTAACAATAGTAGGTGTTTAAACCCTAGGGCTTTTGATCCTGATGTCACTGCACCTGCTGCACCATTGAAATCATTAACCTGTTGTCTGCAAGGTAACTGCACTTGTGACTGCCTGTTTTGTTTTACATTTTACCAATAATCTGGGTTTAGTGGGTCCATAGAGCTTTTGGCTCCGGTGCTTCTGCAACTGCTGCACCATTCATTACCCTCTTGTCTGCAAAGTAACTGCACTTGTGGCTGCCTGTTTAGTAGTAAAATATAGCATAGCTCTTAAACAGTGTAAACAGCTTTGGTAGAAGTATTGTAAATGTGTGCAGCCAGGGGAAGTTAACAAAAAAAAGTTCCACACAAAAACGAATGAACACAGTAATTCGGGAAATGAGAACTGATAAGAGCCCCCATTTAAGATATATTAAATACAAGAGGTTTCACAAGCACAATGCAAGCACAGTGCAAGTGCTGTACAGGCGAAACCTAAAAATCTGCAAGCCATTTTATTGTGCTTGTGCCGTGGCATAAGGTCCAGAAGGCAGACAATCGGATCTAATAATTGTTGCTTACCCGTCCAGTTTGAAAGGAGGTCTGCTATTTTAACCCAGAAATTCCTGATTGCCATAGCTTACCATAGCATGTGTGGAAATGTGGCATCAGGATTTGAGTATCTGGGGCACTCCTGCTCCCACTAGGGATGCCAACCAATCTTTAGCCTCAATTTCAAATTCCTTCACATCTACAGAGCATTTTAAAAATTAAAATTTATGTTGTGCTTTCTATGTATTTATACTTTATGAATCTACTAACATTATTAAATTTTCTAAACAGTCATAGACCTCAGGAGTGGGCGTCGGACCTCAGGTTAAGAACCACTGAATTAGAAGTGAGTTTTCAAAAGAAGGCTTGAAAATTCTGGGAGTATTATATATCTACCTACATTGTTAAAACAGTAAATCACGAGCCTTGTAATCTCTTGCTATCTAAAATAATGAACAAGATTCGGGAAAGCCAATAGGTCTGAACTGCAGTTTCATGTATAACCAAGATTTTCCGGCTATTCCTATGCTTTAAGCAAGAATCTAAACACCACTATATTTAAATCTCATATAGTGTCTAATGCATACTCAGCCTGTACAATGCATTGTGGGATGCCCCGGTATACATATGTTTTTTACACACATATAACACTGGGGAGCCTACAATCCATGTATAGAACCCCAACTCTAACTTCCATATTACAGTCGAGTTGTGATCTCTCTAGTCACCTGTAATAAGAAAATGAAGTGACTGTAATTCGTTATTACAGTGTAGCTCAGCAAAACAATATTTATAACCATAAGGCCACGATTAGGAATCCCCTCAGCAGGAAAGGGCATTCTGTGACTTCCCCATCCATGTGGTACCAGAATTGAAAGAGACACTGATGTATCAAGGAAAATCTCTCCAGCTCTGTTCCACAGATCCCATGATTTTAGTAAATTCTGTGCACATCAAGTACCTTATACAGAATTTTTTTTTGTTTGCGACATTTGACTCCTAAAAAGTAGGGGTAGATAGAAGATGCTATCAAAACATTTTGATATTCGTTTCAGTGTTGGTTTGTGTGTGTTAGTTGTTCCTTGGTGGTGTTAAAGGAACAGAGGATTCTCAACTTAAGAGCTTTTATTGCCAGCTTTAAACTTACAGGTTAGAGTCTCAGAGAAGTGAAGTTTCTGGTAAACGTTATGTCTGTGGCAAATGGTCCATTGACACAGCCCCCCTTGGAAAATCTGGTTGGGCAGGGCCCATTAGAGAAGGGAGGACTACAGGCCTGTTATGTCCTTCGGTTGCCGCAGGCCCAGTGCTTAATTTGAGCTGGTCGTTTCCGTTGCTCGGCACCGGCACTTAATTGTCAACACCAGCACTTATTACAGTCTCTCGCTTGGTGGCATTGTTAATCTAATTTAGAGATAAGCACAACAACAGTTGTTTATTAATTCAATATATATTAAAAATGACTAATAACTGCTGCCACAGCCATTCTTATAGCTCTAGGGGCCTGGAATAGTCTGAATTGTCACACTTGTAGGAGTGTGATGGTTAGTAATTGTGTTGGTAGAGTCATTGGCAGCGTTGGCATAGTCAATGGTTGGCGCAAGCTACAGTGACCTCCTGACGAGGACCCTGGCACTTATTTGTTTACAAATTAAGCACTGCGCAGGCCTGTAGCATGCAGCATTTAATTAAAGAATGTGTGTTCTTTGTGTGTATTTTTTAGGTCGAAGCCTACCAGACAGCACAGACTGGTTGCAAATACATATTGGGGACATGCTGAAGGCTTACGTAGGAATGCATTCCGCACTTTGCTTAGCATGGGCTTTGTGTTTTGTATCTCATGTTTGCTTGGGTTCTTTTTGCCGGCTTTATTTCTTTTAGGACCACCCCGCATGTATCAGTCCTTCTGTGGAGTATAGCCTCTTTATCACTTCCCTGACTGGCTCCTTGTATTCTTCTATGAGTGATCGCTTTACAAGTACTCTCTGTTTTCTTTTTCGTGAGACACTCCATGAGAGTGCTAGTGCTTTCGGCTGTCTCCCGTGTATGATAGTTCACATGTTTTATTGGTTTTCCTGTGCATGTCTGATTCTACTTATCTCTGGAACTATGAGTTAATGAAACACGCATGCCTGTGACCATGCTGGAGTTCAGAAGGTGAATGAGCAATAAAGAGCCCTTTAAAGTGCCTATACATCTTGTCATATGTGTTGTACTTTAAAGGCAGAGGTCACATGCCAGGCTATGTTTTCTGGCAAATTGTTGTTTATTCTTTTTTGGGTCCGGTGTTAGCCAAGACCTTTTGACTTTACAAAAATAATATTCTAAGATACTTACTTGAAGGGGCTTTCAGCCACCTCTCTTCATCCATTGGTCTGTTGTTGTGTCATTCACATTTTGCTTCCGCCCACTGCAGCATACAGCATGGGCACGAGTCAGCTCACTTAAGCCACTGGTTACCTTCACCTTGAGTGACTGGATTTTGCTCTTTCACAAAGAGCACATCCACACACAAGTTCCCTTTAGTGCCAGTGCTTTTGTTTTTGCATTGTCATTTCTTTACTGTTGCCTGATGTGATAGCAGAATGCCTTGAAATGAGCAAACAGCACATTCCAGCTTTATCAGTTCCTGTATCCTGCCAATGCAGTTGTATTGTTTTTACATTGTCATTTCTTTAGTGTTGCTTAATGTGATAGCAGAATGTCTTGAAGTGAGCACACAGCACATTCCAGCTTTATCCGTTCCTGTCTCCTGCCAATGTTGTAAATGCCTTTTGAAGTGGCCTTTCATTACCGGACTGCTATCTCATTCACACAATGCCATATCTGTTCCTGAACTCGTATTCACCGATATTTGATAATAAACTTTTCCCAGGAAGAAAGCCAAATCTTATCGTATTTAATTTGGCGCATACTTGTAACACTTTTATGTAAATATAGGTGCACTGTAATTTTGGTTTTAGTATCCAACATTTTATAATATGAACCTTCTTTCTATCTTCTTTATTTTATTTTCCCATACTTTTCTCTTTCTTCTTACCTTCTTTCCTTTTTTCTTTCTCTTTCTTTTTGCCTTCTTTCCATTTCTGTTTCCTTCTTCCTTTGCTCGTTTCCCCCACTTTATGAATTTTCTTTCTTTCTTTCTTTCTTTCTTTTTTCCCATCTTTCTTTCTCTTTACTATTTTCTTTCTTTTTTGTCTTATCTTTTTTCTTTCCTTCACTTCTTTTCTTCTTTCTTTTTTGCATCTTTCTTTTATTCTTTCTATCTTGTTTGCATTCTTTCATGCCTTGATTCAGTTTTTCTTTCTTTTTTCCTTCTTTCCCTTTTTCTTTCCCTCTTGCCTTTTTGCCTTCTTTCTGTTTTTGACTTCTTGCTTTCTGTGCTTCTCTTTTCACTTCTTTCTTTCTTTCTTTCCTTCTTTCCTCTTTTTTGTCTTTTTCCTTTTTCCTTTTTGCTTTCTTTCATTTCGCCTTCTTTCCTTCTATCTTTCATTTTTCTTTTCTGCATTCTTTCCTTTTTAATTTTTTGCCTTCTTTCCTATTTATGTGCTTCTTTCTTTCCCTTTTTCTGTCTTTCCTTTTTCTGTCTGTCCTTTCTTTTCTCCTTTCTTTCTTTCTTGCCTTCTATAATTTTTTCTTTCTTTCTTTCTTTCTTTCTTTCTTTCTTTTCTCCTCTTTTTTTCTTTCCTGCCTACTTTCTCAAAGGCAAAAGGCTGCTAACCCAATATGAATCTCCTTGGACCATTGTGGTGTCGCTACACCTATCTGTGGGATTGATCTGGGATTTCGTGTTCACGTGTTTGTCTGCTGGCTATGTGCCACCCCAACTGTGACCTGTCAATCAGTGACCTCGGGTTCTGAGTTGGGGTTGACGTGGAGTTCAGAACGGGCAAATTCGTCAATAAAGATGCAATTTCGTTTTTATATGCTGAAAATTCGTTATTCATATTGACATCGACTTTTTCAATATTAACATTCCCACCTAGTTAAATTTTCAACTACACTATCTAATCCATACTTCATGACTGTTGTTCTCCAGTTTTGACAATTACTTTCCTAGTTACTTGCATCCTACCCAATTTGAGTACTGCGTTTTTACAGCAGGAAATACCCAATTACACAGAACCACACACAAACAAGAACTTGATGAAAACCGGCAACAATGACGTGCCCAATCCGGAATGCCACCAGGGAAGCCAGGAGAACCAATTGGAGAACCACTCCTGCTCAGGGACACCTCCCTCTTCATGCATGTCTCTTTGTAAACAGTGCAGTGTTTGGATGGCAAGAGTCAATGTCCCGTTATCCAGGTCATTCCCTGGGATAAACATGCAGCAGGACGCACCAATCTTGGCACACAGCCCTCCCTCCATCGCAGTTATTAAGTCTAACACCTACTGATGCTACATCACCATGAGGTGGATTGCTCTTAGTTCTTCCTTGATCTAATTAAGGCCGCGCTCAGTGTTGTTTATCATCTTAAGCTTTTCCCACCAGGTTATTTGGAGATAACGGGCACTAGCTTTCGTTTGCACAGTGAAGAAGGGTATGGATCCTCCCGCCAAAACTTGTGAGTCTGAGAACAGTCTGAATTCTTCTGGAATGTCCTTGTACTGAGCCCAGCCAAAATAGTTTGCAGTTCTTTTTTCACAAGCCTGATGCAGCAAGGTTGTCTTTTTCCTTAACGGGTGCTGGTACAAGTCCGATAGTTCTTCTCCGGGAATGACCAGGGTCGGGGTCAGCAGCGGCCGGTGAAGGTAAGCACGGTGGGGCGGGGCAGGGGGGATGTCGACATACGACGGAAAAGGGAAAATTAAATAAATAGATCCTATTCCGCCGTCTGTCGACATCCGCCCGCCCTGCCCCTGTGCCGCCTCCACTTACCTGTACCGGTTGCTGCTGGTCGGGGTGTGTATGGTGATGAGGGAACAGAGTCTGCGCCATCTCATACTATATACACATTGTTAATAATTTACTGATGATGTTACATTGATTTCTGTATTTGTGGTAAATTTTTAGGAGATTTCACTATGCCATGGATTCACTGAGCCATCCTCCCCAAATCATTTTTCCATTCTTGGTTCCTACATCTACCTCATTTCATCTTCACTTCCTCTCCTTCCTGCTTCCATTCACCACCCCATCTTACTCAGCCGCCTGATTCATCACGGGCCATTCTGGAACCAACTTACCTAACTTGGCTCTCTCTGTTTCTGGTTTGTGCCTGTTCAGTTGGTATATTGTTTTTGTATAGTCTGGCTTGACAGTGCAGCTCTCACCAGACATGTGAACATCACCAGGGAGGGGCTTTGGCTCCGCCCACGTTAGGAGCCAGGAGTACATGTTTGATTGAGTGTGCCCTCCACATACCTGTGATCATTTTGTTTATTTATCCAGCTGCCTAAGGTTGACTGAAATACGCATACACCATAATGTCACTGTTTTGTAAAATGAGGCATGTTCATTTTGGCACTTGATGCTTTATGGGGAGCATGGTATACTCTTTGGAAAGATGCATGCATTGGCATCATTAAAATAACACTTTACATTTTTTTGGGTGCACACACACGCTCTTGAGCAACCGCATGAAATAATGGAACCTATTTGACGGTGATGGAATAAGCTTGGAAAGTTCTTGCATTTGATGTTATGATAGTATGTTTAAATACATGTATTATTTATCATTTGTAGAGTTCCCCTGACGAAGGGATTCCCGAAATGCAGTGGGAACACGGCATTGAAAACTTGAAGTTGAATTCATGAAGCACATTATGTTATGCGTATTTCAATAACATGTACTTTACAGAAGACACGAGAAATGTGTCAATATGAATTCTTTCTCTGTTGTTATTATTATTGAAAACAATATTTTTACAGTTGATGCATTGGGTAATGAGCGAAAAGCAGAAATTGTATGAAAAATTAATACCAGTTTTGTGGAACAAAAATTGCACCATATGGGCATGAGCAGTGCACCTTGACGCATGTGACAGAGTCTGCACACATCTATTTTTGTTGATATATTTGCCTGACGGGAGCGGGTCAGGTCTCAAGGTAGCACACAACAGATTAATATAGTTGAATAAGAGATTATTTTTATTACATTGAACACATAGGTGTGCAGGATATATCCACGGTTTGCTGTAAAAGATACACCATGTTCTAAATTGAGATGTTTGATAAATGTCTTCCTAACATGAAATAGTTAAGATTTATAGATGGTCATTTTAATGTGATCATGCACCTGGTGTCCTATTGGTCTCCTGTGACGAGCATCGAGTCAAATGTTGAAACTCCCTCTTTATCAGGTGCATTTCACCATTTAACGTTTTTTGAGGTGAAACGATATTAAAATGCCAATATGCTGAGAATCCTGTTTTACTAGACCCACGTAGATCATACTCCAGACTTGATAAGTGTTTTGCACAAAAGTGATTTAGCAACAGAATGAAACAGTTCCATCATTGTACTTACTCTGTCGGACCATGACCAGGTATCATTGTATCTGCACCTTCCGGGGACATTCACCCTCTCCAAGATGGAGTGTAAATCTGACTTTAGTTAAACATAAGGATGTTCCCTTTCACTTAGCAGCAGCACCTGAAGACATTTGAGAGTTTACCATGAATGATGTATCTAGTGATATCTTTTGGGATGTCTTAAAAGGTATACAATGAGGCTTATGCGTCTCATTTTAGGGGAGTAATCTCAAAGACATCATGCACAAGAGGAGACTCTGATACAAGATGTCATGAATAAAAGAGGCTCACATAAGAGATGTAAATTAGACGCTTATATTAAACCAACTTCAGCCAAAATAAAAGTGCTTAAAGGTATCACTGTGGCTAAAACTGATTTCAGTTTTACAACATGCCAGACATCCTTCATTGAAGAAACTGAAAGACTGACACATTTTATCACTAAAATGCCAACAATAAGCAAGAGAGAGACCAAGACAGTTTTGGTGGGATTAAAACTGATTTTAAAGAAGGTAATGAACTGTTTGCTGGTTCTTACTAAAAGCAATATGTTCCCCTGCTGGAGTGAGATGATGCCATGATGTCAGACTTTTTAATGAACTGAGCAAAAGTTGTCTAAGTTGAATGCAATTTTACTAACAGGGATATAAAGGCTGTTTTGGAGACATTAAGGAAACAAAAGACAGGGAGACAGAATCATTACCAGAAGACTTTTTGGCAGAGCTTCCTCCCAAGATTCAGCTGGAATTCTTCTATCATATGGATACTGTCTTCTTGGCAGAATCCACAAATGATGCAAGAATAATTACTGTTTCTCACATCATGTGAAGGGTCTATATCATGTACATTTTATAAATGAATCTCATTAATAAATTCTGGAACAGAAACATTGGCAAAAGTATTTTTCTTGGAGTGATTCTGTGACATGTAAAGCACTTTTGACAAATGGCTTCCACAATATTAGTTTCTCTAAAACATTAGTAATTCTTGTGGTGTTTCTAGCATGGTCAATGATGCAATTTCACTACACCACTCAGACAGTATATTTGTGGTGGTGAAGGAAGTGACCCATCTGGGGGTCACCCGGGTCTCCTCGGACCACCTCTCAGCCTTCCATACTAAATGAAGAGTCGGAGGAACAGTGGAGAATATACCAATAATCGTTTTATTCAGATGCACTCAGAGTGGAGCCCCGTCTGCACAGTCTCGAAGAGTGGTACAGAGGGAACTGAAAACAACAAGCATAGAGATACATTATGTACATTTCATAGCTGGCTAAAGACACGCCCACAGTGGAATTTTCCAGGCAGATGCAACTGGACAGTAACATTTTAAAAAATGGGTTTCGGTTCTCGTATCTCACACAACCGAGCACAGTCCAAGGTCGTCTCATCCTGAGCCCCCCACCAGACAAGTGGGAGAGGGCCTCTATCTAGTGAGAAAGGTATGCACTAATATGAACAGTCTATTCATTACTGAAGCAAAACTTACACGAAACTTAATAGAGGCTTTTTCTCAGAAACAGCGAAGGATTAGTTTCGATCATGATTCAAAATGGCGCCCGAAAAGAAAATGGTGCAGCGAATGCTAACTTATATAGGGCACTGCGTAAGCAATCTCAGGTCCATTCTAACAGACCCTCCTTTTAGCATGAACTAAAACATTTTACGACCATATTGGAAAAGAACAGAATATCAAATAATAGCAGAATATGAAATTAGGGTACAATTAGGATCATTCCATATCATCAGCATCAGGCAGCGAAACAGCAAGAAGAGAAGAATTCTCAAATATTCCTTCATCTACATTCATCAGATCATCAACATCTTTCTGAAGCATTATAGCGGCATTGGTGTCATGAATTGATATTTTCTTTTTGGGTGAATAAATAAATAAAACTATTTACCTTGCGCGCTGCATCGCCAACTCGGCGATGCAGCGTGCGCATGGTAAATAGTTTTATTTATTTATTTACTTAGTTTACTCCGTTCCGTCGTATGTCTGAGTCCACTATCCCCCCACCCTGCCCCTCCCCCACCCCGCCCACCGCCCGCAGCACTCCCTCTGCGAGCCGCCACTGCCAATAAGGTAAATCACCTTTTTTGAAGAATCCAGCCCCAACTGCCGAAAAGGGACCAACTCCAATTCCCACTCTCCATTCCCTTAACGTTTTCAAGAATATCTAGAATGTGTTTTGTAATATTCTTTTCCATATTCTTGATCCCGACCACACACTGATCGCCAACTACCGCGCATACACCACAACTCTTAGCTAGGATAAAATCCACTGCATATCTAGTCTGTTCTGAATATATCCGCATACTTTCCAACTGAGTGCTGATGTCGCGTAAAACTGCCACTGTAGTATTAGATAGAATTTGCAGCTTGCATCCAAAGTATTCTCTAGCCTTCTCGACCCTGGCCATGGAAGTACCACCCAATGTGAAAATAGAGGAAAAGATGTATCCAAAGGTGATACCATTACTGTAATTATTGGCCTCTATATCGGTCACTCCCTCACAGAATTCTTTCGTCACTGTCCTTTTAACCCATCTTGTTTTAGGCATGGCATTTTTACAGGGAACACCCAAAGGCAATACCATTCCAAGGGCTGCATCGTCTGTACCATTATAGACATTGGAATAAGTCCCATTAGACAAAAAGAAAAACCCTGGGTGTGCATAAATCGGCCCCTCATAAACCACTGCAGCATACCTAGAATTCATTCCAAATGTACTTGGATCCTCTTTATTCACTAGAGGTATTGTGTGTTTGTGCAACACTATTCCTGAACAATTGATATACAATGAAGTATCCATACGGTTCACAATAGGACAACAAGCAGGGTAATAACCAGACTCTCGAGGGACTGTCAACTCTTTGTAATGCCAACCTACTAATGTTACATTCTGTTCTTCCATATAAAAATGATCGCAATATGTATAATTATCACAACCCGGATAACCCACCCCCTGTGGCTTTCTATGGTATAGACATGGCCCCGTATAACCAAAACCAAACACTCCTTTCACTTCTGTAAATTGGGGTGGTCGAGTATATGTGTAATTTACGAGTGACAATGGATATGCAGTCCACAGACTGGTGACAGATCAAGTGGGGTAACAAGCAGTCCCTTCACCAAAGAACCTCTTATGTGTTTCCAAAAATGCATTACTCGGAGCTGTTCTTTTAGTACGTCTCGGGGAAATGACCTTACCCTTACTGCGTAAAGGCACCCTTTGAGCATCTTCCAAAACCCATGATACCCCACACAGTATTAATATCAGCAGAATCAAAAGAACAACACATAATACCTTGCCTTTCCCTGACCATATCTTACTATACTGTGCAGTTGGAACCATTGGCTGTTCCTCCTCTACAACGTTTCTGCCAAAAGGGTGCATAATGAATTCAAAGGAGTAAAATGCAAGAAAATATAATGTTCCCAGTGTCCATTAGAGCCTTACTGGTACAGGCTCAATAGGAGCCTGTACCAGTAAGGCTCTAATGGACACTGGGAACATTATATTGGCACTCTTGAGCACCGGCGGTGGAGCTTGCTCTGTCCTAAGCTCTTCTCCGAATCCCATGTCGACAAAGGTGGTATAATTTAAGTATACTTTTTATTTTCCTGACTAGTGTTCAAACAACCAAGGCAAAGCAAACGCAGAATTTTCACTCATTTCAATTATTCATTGGTACTCTTACTCAGCACTACCTATCTTGTACAGTCCATCCCTAATCGTTTTTCTCCTTAGACTCAGTAGCCCCCAGCCGAGGGCGTAAATTGTACCTGGCAGCCCCAAGCACTGTATGATCGGTGAACAAAGGCTCCTGGATAGCTGGTATTTCTGGTGGAACGGCCTCGTTCACAACATCCTCATTCTCCTCATCTGTCTGTGTCCAGGTCAGCTTGGCGTCACTAAAGGGGACAAACCTGGGCACTTGCTCACACTCAGTGTCACTGATGCCCTCCTTGACCCACTGGTCATACGGCAATGGTAAAGAAATCCTCCGACAGTGGGTGGCATGCACCCAGTTCTTTCGACCAGCTACCTTTACAGCCGTCCGTGTCACCAACAAAACCTGTTCAGGACCTTTCCAGCACGGCTCCAGACTTTTCTTACTCTGGAAGTTCTTTACTAGGACAAAGTCCCCAGGCTGAATGTCGTGGCTGGGTCCCTCTGGTATAGGAGGTAGGGACTCCCGCAACTGTTGGTGAATAGAGCATAAACTTTCTGTTAACTGGCCAAGATAATCAAGCAACACAGGATATTCAATATCAGAATATTTACGAGGACGTGGGACGCCCCATACATTTGCCGGGCGCCGGAACACAACCTCATAAGGTGACAAGCCTATTCTAGAATGGGCTGTTGTTCTTGTTGACAGAAGATCTAACGGTAGAGCATCTGGCCATTTCAACCCTGTCATTTCCTGAATCTTTGCCAATTTCAGTTTTAGAGTACCATTGTACTTCTCAACCAAACCCGCTTACTGCGGATGATTTGCAGCATGAAATTTTTGTTTAATATGCAAACCTTCACAAATCAATTTAATCACTTTCCCAATAAAATAACTTCCATTATCACTCCAGATAATTCGGGGCAAGCCGAATCGAGGAAAATACTCTTTAAGGAGTACTTTCGCAGTTGTAATGGCTGTATTATCCTTAGTGGGGTAAGCCTCAACCCACTTTATGAATGCACAGATAACCACTAAAACATACTTAAGATTATTACATCTCTCTAGTTCAATGTAGTCAATTTGAAGGACTTCAAAAGGAAAAGTAGGTGGTGCAAAATTACCAGTTGGTGTAGGAGTACCCTTCCCTGGATTATGTATCATGCAGACCATACAATGCTTCACCAAATGTGCAGCTGTCTTAGAAATCGTGTCATTATGCCAAACAGGGGCTAACAATTTGCAAATGCCTTTCGCACTAATATGGGCTGGACCATGGGCCATAGTAACCACAGGAAGAACATATGCATCCGGCAACATCCATTTCTGTTCTCCAGATTTATCAATCCAACATCCTTCCTCATTTAACTGTGCTGTACTCTCCTGCCACTTTGCTAATTCCTCTATCGTGGCTTCGCTTTGTATCTCCTTCACAATTTCAACAGTGTTTTCAAACATAGCAACTTCAGGAACCCACTTAGCTGGACCTGCAACAAACATGCGTTTCATTTTACTTCAGGCCGTCTCCATGGCTACCTGATCTGCGAATGCATTTTCTCTACCCACTTCATCAGTAACCTTCCTATGTGCACTGCACTTAATGATTGCTAGTTTCCTGGGGAGCGTTAAAGCAGACAAAAGCCGCAGTATAAGGTGCCCATGTTGAATCACAGTACCATGAGAGGTAAGGAACCCTCTCTCCGCCCATAATCGCCCAAAATTATGCGCAACCCCAAATGTGTACTGGCTGTCAGTATAGATATTGACAACCAGTCCTTCACTCAATTCACAAGCTCGGATAAGGGCAGCAAGCTCAGCGGCTTGAGCCGACTGATAGGGGACAAGTGATGTCTCTACTACCGTCCGCAATGTAGTGATAGCATAATCTGCAGTGGTGGGGCCGTCTGGTAATTTAAAACAGGAGCCATTGACATATAGTTCTCCTTGGGGGTCAGATAAGGGAACATGAGTCAGGTCTACCCGTCCTTTCGTCTCTTCTTCCGTCTGGAAAATGCAGTCATGATTGTCGTCTGCATCATTCTCAGAAGGGAGGGGTAGTAACGTGGCTGGATTTAGAGTGGCACATCTTTTAACCGTAATATGTTTAGCAAACAATGTCAATTCATAACCAGTAAGACGTGCACTGGTGAGGTGCTGTGTCTTTGTCTTATTCAAAAGTGTAGCCACAGCATGGGGTACCATAACTAAGAGTTCTGTATCAAGTACAAGTCCCGCCGATTGTCTGATTGAAGTAGCCACAGCCGCAACCGCTCTCAGACAACTCGGAAGGCCCTAGCGACAGGGTCAAGCACAGCAGAAAAATAAGCGCAAGGCCTCTGTTTATACCCCAATTTTTGTGTTAAAACAGAAAGTGCGCAACCAGCCATCTCATGAACATAGAGCACAAACGGTTTTCTATAATTAGGTGTGCCAAGCACCGGAGCCGGACAAAGCAGCTTTTAATTGCTCAAAAGACTGCTGCCATTCAGGCATCCAGGGCAAAGGCTCATGCACTGCTTTCGTTGTTAATGCAAGCAAAGGTTTGATTAGTAACGAATAATTTGGGATCCACTGGCGACAGTAAGTAGTAATACCTATAAAAGCACGTACATCCTTTTGAGTTTGCGGAATGGGCATCTTATTAATGGTACTGATGCGCTCAGGGGTCAGCCTCCTTCGACAGTAGGTGACCTAAATAGATAACCTCCTGTCGACAATACTGAAATTTCAAAAGAGAGACCTTATGTCCAAGATGTGCAAAATGCAACAACAATTTCACTGTACTATCCTTACAACAATTGATAGGTCATCGACCTACTGCACCAATACATTACCTGGAGAAAGCGATAATGAATCCAACTGACTTTTCAAAGCTTGACTATAAATACTAGGACTCTCTGTATAGCCTTGAGGAGCACGACAGAATCTAAAGCTTCTGCCGGCCAGTGTAAAGCCAAACAAATTTCTACTGTCCGGATGAATAGGAATACTGAAGAATGCGTTTTTCAAATCCATAACAGAAAAGAACTTAGCGGTAGATGGGATCATCGTTAAAAGCGTAGTAATGTCAGGAATCACCGAAAACTGCGGAACTACAATTTTATTAACCTCTCGCAAATCAATCACAAAATGATAGACATCATCAATAGCGTCAGGGGAACCCGAAGGTGTCCTCTTAAGGACCGGAAGAATAGGACTATTACAAATATTGGCGGACGTTTCTTCAACTACTCCCTTCCGTATCAAATCCTGAATAATTTGAAGAAGACAGCGCGATACCAAAGGGGATGATGGACGGAGCGTTAGAGCAAATCAAACACTCACCCCAGTCAACTGATCTGGGTTTAATCCATCATCATTCTTTAGCTCACTCCACCACCCCAGTTCAGACATGGCCATATGCAAATCAGTCTGACCCTGTGCCTCATGGGAACAGTCCAGCCCGAACTGCCAAGCCATGTCTTCCCTGGACCGGAAACAAGCATCCTGGGACCGGTTTCGGGTTCAAAACCCTCATCAGCCAGGCTATCTTGAATCCAGTGGCAAAGTGAGCAAGGGACCCACGTCTGGGCATACCCTGCCAACTTAGGGCGAACAAAGCGATACCAAAGGGGATGATGGACGGAGCGTTAGAGCAAATCAAACACTCACCCCCAGTCAACTGATCTGGGTTTAATCCATCATCATTCTTTAGCTCACTCCACCACCCCAGTTCAGACATGGCCATATGCAAATCAGTCTGACCCTGTGCCTCATGGGAACAGTCCAGCCCGAACTGCCAAGCCATGTCTTCCCTGGACCGGAAACAAGCATCCTGGGACCGGTTTGATTGGCTCAAACGTTCCGTCCATCATCCCCTTTTGTATCGCTTTGTTCGCCCTAAGTTGGCGGGGGTATGCCCAGACGTGGGTCCCTTGCTCACTTTGCCACTGGATTCAAGCAAGCCTGGCTGATGACGGCTGGAATGCCAGAAACCGGTCCTAGGATGCTTGTTTCCGGTCCAGGGAAGACATGGCTTGGCAGTTCGGGCTGGACTGTTCCCATGAGGCACAGGGTCAGACTGATTTGCATATGGCCATGTCTGAACTGGGGTGGTGGAGTGAGCTAAAGAATGATGATGGATTAAACCCAGATCAGTTGACTGGGGGTGAGTGTTTGATTGGCTCAAACGTTCCGTCCATCATCCCCTTTGTATCGCTTTGTTCGCCCTAAGTTGGCGGGGTATGCCCAGACGTGGGTCCCTTGCTCACTTTGCCACTGGATTCAAGCAAGCCTGGCTGATGACGGCTGGAATGCCAGAAACCGGTCCTAGGATGCTTGTTTCCGGTCCAGGGAAGACATGGCTTGGCAGTTCGGGCTGGACTGTTCCCATGAGGCACAGGGTCAGACTGATTTGCATATGGCCATGTCTGAACTGGGGTGGTGGAGTGAGCTAAAGAATGATGATGGATTAAACCCAGATCAGTTGACTGGGGGTGAGTGTTTGATTGGCTCAAACGTTCCGTCCATCATCCCCTTTGTATCGCTTTGTTCGCCCTAAGTTGGCGGGGGTATGCCCAGACGTGGGTCCCTTGCTCACTTTGCCACTGGATTCAAGCAAGCCTGGCTGATGACGGCTGGAATGCCAGAAACCGGTCCTAGGATGCTTGTTTCCGGTCCAGGGAAGACATGGCTTGGCAGTTCGGGCTGGACTGTTCCCATGAGGCACAGGGTCAGACTGATTTGCATATGGCCATGTCTGAACTGGGGTGGTGGAGTGAGCTAAAGAATGATGATGGATTAAACCCAGATCAGTTGACTGGGGGTGAGTGTTTGATTGGCTCAAACGTTCCGTCCATCATCCCCTTTGTATCGCTTTGTTCGCCCTAAGTTGGCGGGGGTATGCCCAGACGTGGGTCCCTTGCTCACTTTGCCACTGGATTCAAGCAAGCCTGGCTGATGACGGCTGGAATGCCAGAAACCGGTCCTAGGATGCTTGTTTCCGGTCCAGGGAAGACATGGCTTGGCAGTTCGGGCTGGACTGTTCCCATGAGGCACAGGGTCAGACTGATTTGCATATGGCCATGTCTGAACTGGGGTGGTGGAGTGAGCTAAAGAATGATGATGGATTAAACCCAGATCAGTTGACTGGGGGTGAGTGTTTGATTGGCTCAAACGTTCCGTCCATCATCCCCTTTTGTATCGCTTTGTTCGCCCTAAGTTGGCGGGGGTATGCCCAGACGTGGGTCCCTTGCTCACTTTGCCACTGGATTCAAGCAAGCCTGGCTGATGACGGCTGGAATGCCAGAAACCGGTCCTAGGATGCTTGTTTCCGGTCCAGGGAAGACATGGCTTGGCAGTTCGGGCTGGACTGTTCCCATGAGGCACAGGGTCAGACTGATTTGCATATGGCCATGTCTGAACTGGGGTGGTGGAGTGAGCTAAAGAATGATGATGGATTAAACCCAGATCAGTTGACTGGGGGTGAGTGTTTGATTGGCTCAAACGTTCCGTCCATCATCCCCTTTTGTATCGCTTTGTTCGCCCTAAGTTGGCGGGGGTATGCCCAGACGTGGGTCCCTTGCTCACTTTGCCACTGGATTCAAGCAAGCCTGGCTGATGACGGCTGGAATGCCAGAAACCGGTCCTAGGATGCTTGTTTCCGGTCCAGGGAAGACATGGCTTGGCAGTTCGGGCTGGACTGTTCCCATGAGGCACAGGGTCAGACTGATTTGCATATGGCCATGTCTGAACTGGGGTGGTGGAGTGAGCTAAAGAATGATGATGGATTAAACCCAGATCAGTTGACTGGGGGTGAGTGTTTGATTGGCTCAAACGTTCCGTCCATCATCCCCTTTTGTATCGCTTTGTTCGCCCTAAGTTGGCGGGGGTATGCCCAGACGTGGGTCCCTTGCTCACTTTGCCACTGGATTCAAGCAAGCCTGGCTGATGACGGCTGGAATGCCAGAAACCGGTCCTAGGATGCTTGTTTCCGGTCCAGGGAAGACATGGCTTGGCAGTTCGGGCTGGACTGTTCCCATGAGGCACAGGGTCAGACTGATTTGCATATGGCCATGTCTGAACTGGGGTGGTGGAGTGAGCTAAAGAATGATGATGGATTAAACCCAGATCAGTTGACTGGGGGTGAGTGTTTGATTGGCTCAAACGTTCCGTCCATCATCCCCTTTTGTATCGCTTTGTTCGCCCTAAGTTGGCGGGGGTATGCCCAGACGTGGGTCCCTTGCTCACTTTGCCACTGGATTCAAGCAAGCCTGGCTGATGACGGCTGGAATGCCAGAAACCGGTCCTAGGATGCTTGTTTCCGGTCCAGGGAAGACATGGCTTGGCAGTTCGGGCTGGACTGTTCCCATGAGGCACAGGGTCAGACTGATTTGCATATGGCCATGTCTGAACTGGGGTGGTGGAGTGAGCTAAAGAATGATGATGGATTAAACCCAGATCAGTTGACTGGGGGTGAGTGTTTGATTGGCTCAAACGTTCCGTCCATCATCCCCTTTTGTATCGCTTTGTTCGCCCTAAGTTGGCGGGGGTATGCCCAGACGTGGGTCCCTTGCTCACTTTGCCACTGGATTCAAGCAAGCCTGGCTGATGACGGCTGGAATGCCAGAAACCGGTCCTAGGATGCTTGTTTCCGGTCCAGGGAAGACATGGCTTGGCAGTTCGGGCTGGACTGTTCCCATGAGGCACAGGGTCAGACTGATTTGCATATGGCCATGTCTGAACTGGGGTGGTGGAGTGAGCTAAAGAATGATGATGGATTAAACCCAGATCAGTTGACTGGGGGTGAGTGTTTGATTGGCTCAAACGTTCCGTCCATCATCCCCTTTTGTATCGCTTTGTTCGCCCTAAGTTGGCGGGGGTATGCCCAGACGTGGGTCCCTTGCTCACTTTGCCACTGGATTCAAGCAAGCCTGGCTGATGACGGCTGGAATGCCAGAAACCGGTCCTAGGATGCTTGTTTCCGGTCCAGGGAAGACATGGCTTGGCAGTTCGGGCTGGACTGTTCCCATGAGGCACAGGGTCAGACTGATTTGCATATGGCCATGTCTGAACTGGGGTGGTGGAGTGAGCTAAAGAATGATGATGGATTAAACCCAGATCAGTTGACTGGGGGTGAGTGTTTGATTGGCTCAAGCGTTCCGTCCATCATCCCCTTTTGTATCGCTTTGTTCGCCCTAAGTTGGCGGGGGTATGCCCAGACGTGGGTCCCTTGCTCACTTTGCCACTGGATTCAAGCAAGCCTGGCTGATGACGGCTGGAATGCCAGAAACCGGTCCTAGGATGCTTGTTTCCGGTCCAGGGAAGACATGGCTTGGCAGTTCGGGCTGGACTGTTCCCATGAGGCACAGGGTCAGACTGATTTGCATATGGCCATGTCTGAACTGGGGTGGTGGAGTGAGCTAAAGAATGATGATGGATTAAACCCAGATCAGTTGACTGGGGGTGAGTGTTTGATTGGCTCAAACGTTCCGTCCATCATCCCCTTTTGTATCGCTTTGTTCGCCCTAAGTTGGCGGGGGTATGCCCAGACGTGGGTCCCTTGCTCACTTTGCCACTGGATTCAAGCAAGCCTGGCTGATGACGGCTGGAATGCCAGAAACCGGTCCTAGGATGCTTGTTTCCGGTCCAGGGAAGACATGGCTTGGCAGTTCGGGCTGGACTGTTCCCATGAGGCACAGGGTCAGACTGATTTGCATATGGCCATGTCTGAACTGGGGTGGTGGAGTGAGCTAAAGAATGATGATGGATTAAACCCAGATCAGTTGACTGGGGGTGAGTGTTTGATTGGCTCAAACGTTCCGTCCATCATCCCCTTTTGTATCGCTTTGTTCGCCCTAAGTTGGCGGGGGTATGCCCAGACGTGGGTCCCTTGCTCACTTTGCCACTGGATTCAAGCAAGCCTGGCTGATGACGGCTGGAATGCCAGAAACCGGTCCTAGGATGCTTGTTTCCGGTCCAGGGAAGACATGGCTTGGCAGTTCGGGCTGGACTGTTCCCATGAGGCACAGGGTCAGACTGATTTGCATATGGCCATGTCTGAACTGGGGTGGTGGAGTGAGCTAAAGAATGATGATGGATTAAACCCAGATCAGTTGACTGGGGGTGAGTGTTTGATTGGCTCAAACGTTCCGTCCATCATCCCCTTTTGTATCGCTTTGTTCGCCCTAAGTTGGCGGGGGTATGCCCAGACGTGGGTCCCTTGCTCACTTTGCCACTGGATTCAAGCAAGCCTAGCTGATGACGGCTGGAATGCCAGAAACCGGTCCTAGGATGCTTGTTTCCGGTCCAGGGAAGACATGGCTTGGCAGTTCGGGCTGGACTGTTCCCATGAGGCACAGGGTCAGACTGATTTGCATATGGCCATGTCTGAACTGGGGTGGTGGAGTGAGCTAAAGAATGATGATGGATTAAACCCAGATCAGTTGACTGGGGGTGAGTGTTTGATTGGCTCAAACGTTCCGTCCATCATCCCCTTTTGTATCGCTTTGTTCGCCCTAAGTTGGCGGGGGTATGCCCAGACGTGGGTCCCTTGCTCACTTTGCCACTGGATTCAAGCAAGCCTGGCTGATGACGGCTGGAATGCCAGAAACCGGTCCTAGGATGCTTGTTTCCGGTCCAGGGAAGACATGGCTTGGCAGTTCGGGCTGGACTGTTCCCATGAGGCACAGGGTCAGACTGATTTGCATATGGCCATGTCTGAACTGGGGTGGTGGAGTGAGCTAAAGAATGATGATGGATTAAACCCAGATCAGTTGACTGGGGGTGAGTGTTTGATTGGCTCAAGCGTTCCGTCCATCATCCCCTTTTGTATCGCTTTGTTCGCCCTAAGTTGGCGGGGGTATGCCCAGACGTGGGTCCCTTGCTCACTTTGCCACTGGATTCAAGCAAGCCTGGCTGATGACGGCTGGAATGCCAGAAACCGGTCCTAGGATGCTTGTTTCCGGTCCAGGGAAGACATGGCTTGGCAGTTCGGGCTGGACTGTTCCCATGAGGCACAGGGTCAGACTGATTTGCATATGGCCATGTCTGAACTGGGGTGGTGGAGTGAGCTAAAGAATGATGATGGATTAAACCCAGATCAGTTGACTGGGGGTGAGTGTTTGATTGGCTCAAACGTTCCGTCCATCATCCCCTTTTGTATTAATTTGAAGAAGAGCCCGCTCCCCTGCTTGCGGTATTTTATATTGAGGAATACTGGGCAAAATAGCATTATCTTTAACTTGTATAGAAACTGGCAGTATATGCAATAAACCCACGTCTGTATCACCTGTGGCCCATAATGTAGGGGGTACCAGAGCAAACTCATCTGGAAGGGGCGCATCCTGAGACAAACACTGACTGGTGTTCACATGCAGGCCCATAGTAATATAGACACCATCAGGAGAACAATAAATGGTAGCATGCAACTTCTTCAACAAATCCAATCCCATCGGATTTTCACCACAATTAGATGTTGACAAAAATGAAGACTCAACAGTAAAAGGACCAACAGTAAGCGCAAGGGGGCGTGAAATGGGGGTGACAAACGGTACACCGGAAAAACCTACAGTAACATTATTCTGGCCAAACAGGGCCGCCCCAGGGACCATGTGTCGAGAAACAGAACTTTTCGTCGCACCTGTATCCACCAAAAATTCCTTAGTCGAACCTTGCAAATCCGCTGTGACATAAGGACCACGCTGATATACAGGTATCTGAACTGGTCCCTCACCCTGTCCCTGGCTGTCCTAGCTGTAAGACATCCTGTCACATCATCCACATCATAATCATCATAATAATATTGTCCGTCTCTAGTGTCATCAAAATAATTATTGTCGGAGCGCCCCCACAGGAGCCGCAGCATTCTCAATTCTGTCTGTCCCACGGCCTCTACCACCAGAACCACGTCGTCTAGGGGACCAAACCTTCTGTAAAAGCACAGGGCACTCTCTAATCCAATGTCCTTCCCCCTTACAATATGCACACTGATTTTGTCCCAAAGGTGTTGTTGACAGCTGCCTAGTATGTGGGAGATGTTGAGAAGGGCCTCCCCGTCCCCTGTTGTTTCCCCGAGATGCCTGCTGCAACAACACTTTCGTCTTTAAATCCTTATGTTTTTTATCTGTTTTGTCCTTCTCCTCCTGATCTTGATGCTCATAATATTGAGCCATATGCAGGATAACAGAGGGAGAAGACGTAGACCAAGTACTTTCAGACGCCTGCAGACGAGTCATTATTTCAGGAAGAAGGTTAGTAACAAACCTGTCAACAAACAAACAGACTCCTCCTTCTGTGGACATATCCTGCCCACTGTAATCCAAAAACATATCTTCAAACCTAGTGAAGAAATCAGATACACTCTCATCCTTCTTCTGCCGACAAGCTGTCAATCTATCCCAACTTACTTTCTTAGGTAGAATAAGGGTATGCATATATGTAATAATACGACCAGGCAAGGCAAGTGTCTCCGCACGTGGCTTATCTCCTGGCTTCCTTTCCTGATCCCATCCCTTAATCACATACCATGTACCACCCAACTCAGCAACATGATCTTGAGTATGCACCTGCCGCCAAATGTCGACTGGAACAAGAAGACCAAGGAACATTTCAATATCAGCAAGAGTCATTTTAGTAGTAGGGGGGCGTGGCCAGCGGCTGAGGAAGATGGCCGCACTTTAACGCGGCTCCGGCCCAGATCCCCTTGTAGCCCCGTGTAAATCCAAAACATTATCCGCCTACGGCAGCCTGCGGGAGACCGGAGCATCGTAGCAGAGGTTCGGGCTAAAGAACTGGGCGCAAACGAGCTCCGGCGGGAACCAGTGGCCGGAGGCGACCTGCGGCCTGGTTGAGACCGGGAAGCCGCGGTGTGGGGAAATCAAGCAGCCGCGACTGCGAGTAACCGGACGGCGCCCCCCTTCCAGATTGACTACGCAGGCGACGCCGGGACAGCGGCCGACCGAAACGTATAGCAGCAAGGTGCCACATCAAGGCGGCGTGACACGGCCGGTGTAAGTACACCTAATTACACATGGTGCAGGGGCCCACGGCAAAGAAAATGCGAATGTGAAGTCACCCTGATGAACTCCACGTGTGGCTGGGGCCCTGTTGGTGGCGCGGTAGAGGCCGCTGACACTGGGGGATAGGCGCAAATCGGCAGCGCTGCACTCTGCATGCCTCCCCAAGGCCCGGAGATCAGTAGACTATAACAGACTGGCCAGACGCACAAAACTTCACTATCGCTTGGCGCTGGTCCCCGGGTGAGGTGCGGGCCCCCGCCCTCCCTACGCAACCCGTGGGGCAGTTACTGATGGTACATCCACAAGGCAGCAGGAATGGAGGCACTAAACGTATAAACAAAGAAGGATCTGTTCCTCACTGGCTGCCAAGTCTCGAGGGGGGCGCACTACAGGCTTCACCCTCCATACTGTGGAGAGCCACCATGTATATGGGCGCTGTGCTGCGCAACAACTCCATGAGAATTTTAACGTTGGTGAAGGACCGGCGACCGACCGAAGATGCACAAGGGTGGTGGGCTAGAAACCAGGCGACAATAAGGTGATACTATTGTGGTGGGAGTGGTGAACCTAGTGGGGTAAGCCAACAGGCCGATGGGCAAGATACCGGGCAGGCGGTGGTGAGGCCCCTGAGACACCCTCCCTCCCTAGAGACACGGCCACCAGCGCCACTGTGGAAGTCGCCATGTCCAGCAGCACAGGGAATCGTGGATCGCACCAGCCTAAACTTGACAAGATAACATGGCTCAAGAACCCGGAAAGGTCTGAAGTGCAGACAGATACACCACATGGAACTCAAGAAGCGCAGAACACTCCCACACTGCAGGACATCCTCACAGCTGTCACGGCGGTTCATACCTCGCTTGAATCACGTATTGACTCTGTTGCCGTAGAAGTCACCCTCATTCGAGCAGATTTTTGCAAAATGAGCGACCGCATAACAAATGTGGAAGAAACCATGCAGGACCTAACCGCCACCTCTAAAGACCTTGAGAAACAAGCCCGGGATCTCCAGGTTGCCAGTCGAGCACTAACGGACCAGCTTGATGATTATGAAGGAAGAGCCAGGAGGCAAAATAATATTATAATCATAGGTGTTCCGGAAAATGCTGAAGGACATGCTGTCGACTTATTCGTGGAGGAGTTAATCATACAGAGATTGCAACCCAAGTCACTCTCCAAATACTTCTCGATCGAATGCGCACACCGTGTACCAGGGGGGAAGCCTAAACCCGGACAACCTCCCAGGCCTATACTGGCCCGAGTGTTCAACTTTCGGGACAGGGATGTGCTTATGCAAACGGAGCGATGCGCGCCCCCTCTTAAGATTGACAATAGCACCATCATGTTCTTCCCGGACTTCACAATAAAGGTCCAGCGACAACGCAGGAGCTTCCTAGAAGTCAAGAAGGCCCTCCGGGAGAGGGCATTAACGTATGCAATGCTATTCCCAGCTAGACTTAGAGTGGAAGCAGAAGGGAAAGGATGGTTCTTCACAGAACCGGAGGCAGCCTGGGAGTGGCTGGACAGCTGGCGACAGGTGGGAGGCCCAAAGAAACCAGACAGACAAAGGAGACGGACAGGAAGAGATCGTGATGGGAGTCTATCGGAGCACGAGGTCAGCGACACTGCAGACACAGAGCGAAGAGTTCATGGCCAATCTGAACCTGCATGATGGCGGGTGGACAATGGAATGAATCACAAGACCTGAATAGACTAAGTGAACATACATTACATTTTTGAGACTCGTTGCATTACAGTGCCATATTCAATCTAGATGGAGCGACTTGTACACAGATTGAAGATAATTCATGTGGCGATGCAGAGACCTGATTCAGCTAAGTAACACGAACTGAGAAGCTTCTCTTGTAGACTGTTGTAATAAATATGATTGAAGTAAAGGGGGTTGAGGGGGTGGGATCCGTTGGTTCATAGCTTCTCCGAAATTGGGATGGGTGGGCGACGGGCGCTCTGAAATGTTGGGGTGGCAGGTAGTTTGAAGTCCGTCTTGCAGGGAGGCAGGGTGGGTGGGTGGTTTGGGCGAGTTAATGGGGGGGAGTTACTTGAGGTTGAATGTGTTATAAGAAGCACCATGTTATCACAGCACGCACTTGGCACCGTACCATGTTCATTCTATCAGATGCACACCTGTCGATATAAACACACCGTGTATCCCCTGTGTAGGTTCGCGGGTCCTCCTCGGCCCCCCCTTGTCCCTTCGAAATATAAGACTCACAGGATCCCCGTATGTGCACAACAGCGACTACCGACACTCTCAGTAATATGCAATCAGAAGCGACATTGAACCTACTCTCCTGGAATATCAACGGCCTGGGGAATAGGATAAAAAGGGGGGTAGTGCTCCAATATATTAAAAGGCAGGCCGCTGATATAATTTTGCTGCAAGAAACTCATCTTGTGGGAAATACCTTCAAGGCTTTGGACAGATGGGAGTACAAACTTACAGTTCATGCCGGTTTTACTACTGGGTCCCGAGGAGTTGGGATATTAATGAAGAAAACTCTTCCGTTTATAGTAACACAGACCCATGTAGATAGCTATGGGTGTTTTGCTGTGATGCCTGGGACCTGGGAGGGAAGGAACATGAATATCCTCTCCGTGTATATACCCCCGCCCTACATAATGTGGCACTATCGGAATTGAGTAAAATTCTCCTCGCCTTACCAGAAGGCGAAATAGTGGTTGGTGGAGACCTCAATATGACGCTTTGTGACCAGGTGGACAGATATCCCCCGAGAAACATTGCACATTCCCAAAACACAATGGGCGATTTCATAACAGCACTAGGCTTGACGGATGTATGGCGGGCGATCCACATGTGCAGCAATACACTTACTACTCAGCGGCCCACAAAAGTCACTCTTGCATTGACTATATACTTACCTTGACCAACGAGGTACACCACCTCACGGAAGTTCAACACTTACCACGGGGCATCTCTGACCATGCTCCCATAAAGGCAAAATACACCGTGGGGGCTGCCCTGACCCACAGGACAATCACGATTAGTCCATGGTGCCTTCAAGTTCCGCACATTAAAGATACCCTGATCCAAGACACGGACTACTATTTTACTGAAAATGCCGGGGCAGTCCAGTCCTCACAGATGCTATGGGAGGCCTATAAAGCCGTTATCAAGGGCCGAGCCCTTTCCCTCACAGTCGGGCATAGGAAAGAGAAGGACAGGCAACTAATTGAGCTAGAGCAAGACATTCTTACAAGGGAGCAGACATTACGGGATACTTGTGATGAGACCGAAAACCATAATCTGGAACTCAAAAGAAAAGAATATAAGGACCTAGCACAAGACACAGCCAGAGACAAACACTGCACCAAAATATACAGAATATACGAACAGGGGGATAGAACTAGTAAACTACTAGCGTGGTTGGATAAGAAGGAAAGGGCTGACCGCTGGGTTAGAGGGATACGGGGCTAGGAAGGGACTTATCTGCGAGACCCGCAACACATAGCAGATGGGTTTGCTGAATACTAGAACAGCTCTACTCACCCGTCGCGGCAGCTACCATCGATGAGGTGCGGGAGATAATAACTGACATACAAATCCCGGTACTAACCTCCGATGACCAGCAACAACTAGAAGCAGATATTACAGTAGAGGGAATCACAACAGCCATACGCGGAATACAATCCGGGAAAGCTGTGGGCCCAAATGGTCTCCCCATTGAACTCCTGAAAACAACGGCATCCAAGGTAGCTCCCTATCTCCTTGACATGTTCCTTGAGAGTAAAGCCGCTGGGGCATTACCCAGAGACCAGAGAATGGCCTCCATTGTCGTAATCCATAAAGCCGGGAAGCCGGCGGAGGAATACTCCTCATACCGACCAATATCTCTATTGAACGTCGAGGCCAAAATACTCGCAAAGGTCCTGGTCAACAGGCTACTCCCCCCTAGTCACGAAGTTGATCCACCCGGACCAATCTGGGTTTATGCCGAGCCGCAACACTGCCATGAATCTACGCCGCCTAAATGGAGTGCTCGCTAGGAAACATACTATAAGAGAAAATGCGGCCATACTCTCACTGGATGCGCGTATGGCTTTTGATAGGGTCGAGTGGCCCTATATGATCGCGGTCCTTGAGCGTATGGGACTGGGGGTGGCCTTCTTAGAATGGATCATGTATGCTGAACCACTCGCCCAGGTAGTAGTGAATGGACATGTGTCTAAGATGTTCATGCTACGCCGCGTGACGAGACAGGGCTGCCCGCTGTCCCCCCTTATATTCGCTCTAGCTTTAGAGCCACTTGCATGTTGGGTACGCCGGGATCCATTGATACGGGGACTAAAATGGGCTAATGAATGGGAAGATAGAATCCCTCTTTATGCGGACGATATCTTATTGTACGTAGCCTCCCCAAAAGCCTCAATTAATAGAATACTCCAGATCTGCTCTAACCATGGGAAGTACTCCGGCTACATTATAAATTGGTCAAAATCAGTTCTATACATGCTCCACGGGCCGGCGCCGACCCTTCCGGCAAACTGTGAAATCACGGTCGCGGAGGATGGGTTCCGATACCTAGGTATATACGTAACCGCCGACCCAATGCTTTTTCACGACTGGAATCTTTTGGGCCCCCTGACTCGACTGCAAAGTGACGTTCGTCACTGGCGGACGCTCCCAGTTTCACTGCTGGGACGTGCAGCGCTATATAAAATTATGGCTCTGCCCCGACTCCTATATGCGCTGCAAAACACTCCATATAGAGTCTCTGAATCCTACTTTAAATTAATCGAGGAGGAGGTTAGGAACTTGCTGTGGGACGGGAAGCCGCCACATATTGCGGGGCCCAAGTTGGTGCGTGGGTGGTACGATGGTGGAATTGCCCTACCAGACATCCGCAGCTATTACTGGGCGGCCCACCTCTCAATCATAAACAAATGGGTATATGGTGAGCAGCAGGACCCAGCATGTAGGATGGACAAATGGCTGATGGGCCGGGGTGGGTACAGAGAAGCTGTTTATACTAAGCCGAATAAACAGCAGCTCACTGGCTCCACCGCGCTAACAATTGCTATATGGCACGCCGCCACTATAAAACTCAGATGGGGTAACAAACTGACGCATATGATGCCCCTATGGCATGCAGAAAAACTTGGCAACCTAAGCAATTGTAGAGGCTTCGACAAATGGGACACCATTGGTATATCACAGGTCGGAGATTTAGTAAAAAAGGGCAAAATATTGACATTTATCGAATTACAAAAAGAATATAAACTAGCGGTCGGCGAGACCTTTCGATACCTACAGATACGAAATGCCTTACTCGAGGCGACTAAAGGTATGGATGAGATCCCAGAGGCTACTCCACTCAAGGACAGGTTGCTAGCAGATCCCATGGTCAGTAAATCAATCTCACTCACATATCGAAAACAAATTAACAGTTCACCAGACCCATTGAAGCAACTACTCATGCGCTGGCAGGCTGATGTCTGCGAATTAGAGGAGGAGGATTGGCGTGACGTGCTTGCCTCTCCGCGGGAGGTGGCCATTCCGTCACGATTGCGCATGGTCCAACAAAAAGTGCTTCATCAATCCTATATTGCATGCACCACATTGGTTAAGATGGGCTGTGGTTGCTCAGCGGACTGTCGGTGGCAGTGTAGCGGGACGGGCACGTTTTATCACATACTTTGGGAGTGTCTCTTGATCCACACGTATTGGGAGGCAGTTAATGGGGCAGTTGGAGAAGTATGCAGGACTGCTATAGTACTATCTCCCAAAACATGCCTACTGAATATATGGGATGCCACGGATTTCACCCGCATGGAACAGCTCTGGGCGGCCACCGGCTTTATGCTGGCCAAGCGTAACATTGCCCGCAAATGGGGGGTCTCTGAGCCACCAACGATAATTGAGTGGGAACGAGACGTAGACTGGTGCATGCTGGCTGAACGAGCAGTCTATATAAATAGGGGATGCCCCAAAAAGTGGGACAAGATATTGGGGAAATGGAATGTATATCGAGGTAATATATGCACCTCCCCATCAGTGCAAAGACAAGGAATTGAAACGTCAAGTCAGATGATGTCCCTTAGACGAGAGAGGGGGAGGGGGGGAAACATGAAGAGGTAGTGATGGAATGTAATTAATTGTTCATGATCTGTTGTGATGCATAGTCGTTTAGTTTATGTCATTCTAACAAATGCCAATAAAAATGTGTTAAAAAAAAGAGTCATTATAGTAGAAGAGGCTGCCTCTGTTAGTTCCTTATAATAGGCAGTGGGATTTTTCCTGGGATCGGGCAGCTCAACTTTAAGGGCTAAAACCTCACTCCTTTTCCATGGAGTATAAACCCATTGCTCCTGAAAGCGGGCAGCTACGGCCCGTCTAGTGACCGTACCGTGCTGGTCCGTTAACTCAGGTATTTCTCGGTGGTAAATCGGGTGGACTTCACGTATAGGGAACTGAGTTATTTGAGTAGGGCTCTTATCATACAACCGACATCTATAAGAAACTATGGTAGTAACATTACCAAACACCTGTCCTGGTTCCAAATCAGTAACATAAACACGGTCTCTAATGTCAAATAATATTTGGGGAGCCTCTGACCCAATGTTTGTATGCCAAAGATCAATCAGTGTAGCAGACATATGTTGAAGAGCATGCTGTTGTAAAAAGGGCTCAAAATCACGTGTAACTCGCCAAATATCTTCCACACTATAAACTGACTTACGAGCCCACCGCATGGCCTGACTCGCTATCGTCCTCTTCTCTTCCTCCCCTATTTCAGATCGCATCAACGGACCTGTTCGTTCCCTAAATCTCACCAAATCCCTGTCTTCAAACCCACGTACAGGGGTATCAGTATCCAAAAACATTGGGGATGTATAACAGCAGGAGGAGGGGTAATAGGAATAATAGGTAGGACTGTTGTCATAGATTGCACCGGAGGAGAAAGAACAGGGGGCACAGAAGTAGGGGTAGTGGATGTAAGAGAGGTCACAGTCGTCAAGGATGGCGAAGAGAGAGAAAGAACAGGAGGCACGGTAACCGGAGCTTTGGGTACAACGGTCGTGGATACAGGAGCAACTTCAGCAGACGAGGCAGGCTGCTGTGTCTGGAAAGAGACAACAGAGTATATTCTCTGCGGGGCATAAGGAGGTGGGGGTCGAGTATCTAACAACTCCTCTACAAAGGTATCATCACCCTCTTTGGCCACATAGGACTTATCAATATGCAACCGAAATCTCCTATCCTGATATTCTATTCCTGTCTCATGCTTTTCTCTATCATACACCACAGCTTTCTGTGTAAGAGTCTGCATCCTTCCTTTCCGTGCATCCTTCTCCATTTTTAACCGTCTTCTTTCTGCCAAGTTCGAAGAGAGTCAAACATCGACTGTCTACTCCGTCTCTTAAACAACTGTTCTTGTAAAAAGCCAATCTTCTGTTCATCAAAAGAGCCTGTCAAAGGCCACTGTAACTCGGCAATGTCCCTCGTATATTTGTGCCATAGCGTACTAAACATAATAGGGCCAAGGACATGTTTCACATACATATCAAAATTAGGGCTACCTTCAATAGGCGCAGGCTGAGCTTCTTCCAACCTGGCATCTGCAAAACAACAACGACAACACAAATTCCAAAAGTTACTGAGGCCAGGCATTGTGAAAGAAAAACAAAATTGTTATTAATGCCTGGCAAAATGTTTGCAAACACTTTTTAACAGAACAGTCTGTAGACCGCACCAAACTCAAACTCAAAAACTCAAATGGTACCATATCCACAAAGAACCAAAACAAACTCACCTGATATCAGTAGTACAAACGAACCAGTTCTCCACTGCCGACTCCTCAGTCCAAACAGTCAGATCAAGGGTTTCGCCGTTCAGGACTCCAGTCGGGATGACTACTGGACGAGACACCGTCCGGTGGGACAGAAGGAGCAGCTGCGAGCAACAAACTCTTCGTGCAGGGATCCCTGAGCCGTCAGTCCGACCCGACGTTGCCTTCGTCCTCCCCCCCCCGTCTGCGGCACAAGGATGGATCAATCACCCGAAGGAGTCCCTGTTCGGGCGCCAACTGAAGGAAGTGCCCTGCCTGGGGGTCACCCGGGTCTCCTCGGACCACCTCTCAGCCTTCCATACTAAATGAAGAGTCGGAGGAACAGTGGAGAATATACCAATAATCGTTTTATTCAGATGCACTCAGAGTGGAGCCCCGTCTGCACAGTCTCGAAGAGTGGTACAGAGGGAACTGAAATCAACAAGCATAGAGATACATTATGTACATTTCATAGCTGGGCAAAGACACACCCACAGTGGAATTTTCCAGGCAGATGCAACTGGACAGTAACATTTTTTAAAAAATAGGTTTCGGTTCTCGTATCTCACACAACCTAGCACAGTCCAAGGTCGTCTCATACTGCGCCCACCACCAGAAAAGTGGGAGAGGGCCTCTATCTAGTGAGAAAGGTATGCACTAATATGAACAGTCTATTCATTACTGAAGCAAAACTTTAACGAAACTTAACAGAGGCTTTTTCTCAGAAACAGCGAAGGATTAGTTTCGATCATGATTCAAAATGGCGCCCGAAAAGAAAATGGTGCCGCGAATGCTAACTTATATAGGGCACTGCGTAAGCAATCTTTGGTCCATTCTAACAGTGGTTTGATGGAATTTCATATATGATTCCCTTCTCAAAGGGATACAAGCATTTCAAACCAAGGTCTACAGTTTTTATGAATGGGTATGCCTTGGTCCCTATTTAAATCCAATCAGGTTAGAGGCCGACTGTGTTCCTTTTTCTTGTTGTGTGCCCTCATTTTAGAACCTTTTGCCAGTCAAGCTCCTCTGATTAGGGGCATCCATGTATGGGCCATAGAATACAAGATGTCATAATAAAGAGAAATTTGTTTACTGCATGTCTGTCAGCTTGAACGTAGTGTTTCTGCCATCATGGAGATTATTGTCTAATATGGTGTTGTGCTTTCCAATATTATTGGGGTTGCACCCAATAAATTTCAGAAGCCCAAGTGGGAAACTACAACCTTTTTGGAGCAATGGAAGGCTGCAGCTGTCTCTCACACCTCCCAATTAGCTATGTTTGAATGAGTAGTGGATGTTAGGAGTAAAACAAACCTGTCAGAGATTCTCATATCTGCAGCTGGTTTTGTAGACCCTGCTCAAAATTCCAACATATGTGTGTGTGTGTGTGTGTGTGTGTGTACACACACACACAAACACACACACACGGGCATTTTGCTATAAACTAATATTTATTATGTGCTAGTCTTTTACAACTCACATGAGTAACAATTAACACCATAATTATCAACAGCTCTCAAAATGCTAGATACAGCCTCATTATATTTCATCACATATTATTAGCCAGTTTATAACCCACATATGTTGGGCAGCCCAAGGCACTATACTTCTGTCAAGCACTGAATGCATTCTATGCACAAACAGCAAGCTGTCTATGAAGAAACCAGTAAAGTAGTCTCATCCACCTGCTTCCACACCCTATACATGCTCCGCAAGCTCTTCAGGTGGCTCCCAGTCAACACCAGTCTGACCGTCACCCAGGCCCTCGCCACCAGCCGGATGGACTATGGGAACACTCTCTACATAGAAATCACTCCATGCCTCCTGAAGAAACTACAGACAATACAAAACCAGTAGCGGCCCGTAGAGGGAGTTCCGTGGGGCGGTGAGGCGGGCGGGGGAGGGGCAGGGTGGGGGGTAGTAAACACCGGAATATGGATGAACGGAGGTAAGTAAACAATTAAATAAATAAATAAAACAAATTTTGTTGCGCGCGCTGCATCGCAATGCGATGCAGCGCGCGCAACGAAATGCAACGAAATGCAGACCAAATGGACCATAAACGACAACTGATTGATTCACTGGACCTTAGCCATGGGAGGCTATGCAGGAGGGATGGTAAGTGGCCAAAGCAAAGATTATAAACTTCCATTTTAAGAACAAGGAGTTGCCAGACTCAAAATAGGGCTGAGATTTTAGGATCTTGAAGCTCTGTGGCAACATCCAAGTGTGGGATCTTTTAGACAATGTTGCCTTTTCTGCCGCTACTGAGACCTTCTTCGTTGCACTGTTGATCAGTTTTTTTTAAAGCAGTACATGAAATGTTTAAATCCCAAAAGGAGTCCAGTCCCAAAGTTTGTATGGCAGAGCCCAGATATAGTCTGCCAGGCACTGAAGGGCAGTTAACTAACATAGACCATAGTATTGTGCTAATTGTGCTAATTGAGAAGCCAGCTATGTTTTAGCCTGTAGCAGCTTCTAATATAAGCTCCTTGTCTAGCTAGTGATTGTTGAACAATCCCAAATTCGAGACGAATTTCTGCTGGTGAGGCATTTTTGGTCAGATTAAAGGTGTTGCCGTACACTTGTCGAGATTGTAGTATCCAATTGTGCAGCGTCAGGCCGCGCAGTGCCTCACTGCTGTAGGTCAAAGTCGGAAGGAGCTTGGTTGGCATCAATAATCTTTAAGAGGGCGAGAAGGGTTGGACCTTTCAAAATGCTTTACAGGGAACGAAGCGCTTAGGGCATTACCCTTCTGTGAGCTTTGCAGTTTCTGAGACTGGAAGGAGCCTTTTGGTCAAATTGACCCCCCAAGATTTTGTGTTCAGCCACTCTGTCCAAGAGCTGTCCTTGTAGATACCAACTAAGATGACTCTTGATCTGGTTACTAATTACCATCACTTTAAATTTGGACCAAAATTATTGGTTTGTCAGTCTTGATAACCACCATCAAAACCCTTAGATACTACGGTAACCTGTGACATTCCATGTAACAAAATATGTACGTCTCACAATAAATACATTGTCGAGAAAGAAGCCCCAAACTGACCAGCCACCTACAGATGAGCAACAGGTAACCATGTGTATTAGCAAAATGAAACAAAAAAGCAAAGTCCTTCAGGACAAACATCCAAACACAAGGCTTTACAACAAATATATAGAATGATGTAGATGGACAGTATCCAATATAATCCATTACTGAAAACATTAATGTCTAAAACAATGTATCCGTAAAATAATACAAAGCACAACCAGATTCAGTGTTGACAGAGAACTTTGGCAGGGTCATGAAAATCCCAGGAACCCTAAATACCGTTGAGATTCACAAAAGCACTATGGGGCAGCACAGATGGTATAAATGTTCCATATCGATGCACTTAACAAAACAAAACCAGTTTTGAAAATTGCCAGAGGTTTAGTACAACCATGGGGCAGATATATTTACCATGCCTCAAAGCTAGGTTATTGGGTCTTCTCAGGTACCCCAATGTATGCCTCTGGAGATTAGGCATTGTGCATGCAAAACCAGCATAGTAGAGACAATTTCAAGCCACTACCATAATCCAATCTAATATTTGTAATCAGCTTTCAGTTATTGTGGTGATTAGTTTGGGGCCAGGAAGCACTCGCGTAAATCTTGTGCTAAATCAGGTATAGTTAGTCTGGTATAAAAATGATATAATGGGTACAGAAAGGGTACTCCTAAACTTTGTGGGGTAGCAGACGAAAAGCAAAACTTCTTCCCTGTAAATTTTAGGCAAGCATAATTGAGTAAGTCATAAATTGAACAAAAGAAGTAAATAGTGAGTAGAGTCCAGACCACTCATTTTAAAAGAATATATTTTTTATTAAAGGTAACCCCTAAAACTTAAGAACATCTCAAACAGAATCCTTGAAAAAAATTAAATTACTACATCTTACTCCTTAGAATAATCTCAAGCAGGACAATCAATGATGCTGAAAAGAGAGAGGAATGCCACAATTGGTTGTGGATCCACTGCACCTGAGAATCTCTGAAAGAGGAAATGTCATATTGACAAGAGGTACCTATTTTGTGACACACGTAGGGCCTGATTTAGAGTCTGGTGGACATACTACTCTGTCACAAATGTGAGGGATATCCTGTCTGCCTTATTACTAGTGCATTATATCCTACAGCACTTGTAATAGAGCGGACTGGATATCTGTCACGTTGTGATGGAGTAACCCGTCCACCAAATCTAAATCAGCCCTTAGTATCATTCAAAAAACAAGGGGTGACTGTCCCTTTCACAGTCACTGGGCTTGCTGTATCTTGCTGCTTTTGTTTATGTCCCATCTTTTCTCCAGCTAGAATGATGTATCTTCATGGGTCAAAGAGTTATATAGGTGTGCCTTTTCATGGATCTGAGGAAAATGGACCACATCACTCCTGCGTTAAAGGAACTGCTGTGGCAGCTCCCTGGGCCTGTATCATCATCAAGACAGACTGCATCATCTACAAGGCTTTCATAAATGATACCCCAATGTACCCGGACGAGAAACTACCCATCTGCGGTGGACCACACTACAAGAGGAGTCAGTAAATTACCAGACTAGAGACGAAAAGGCCTTCTCCTGTTGATGGCCTTTTCTTTCTATTTACCCAGGAATTGGAACATGATCCCCATTCACATCTAAACTGCTCCTACTCTGCTGTAATTTAGGAAGAAATTGAAGGCACACTTATTCTACGAGCTTTACTCCCAACACAAAAGAACATACCTGCTAGAACTTACGTTACTATCCACAACCTTTTGTAGTTTTAAGAAACGCCACCAGGGGAGATCAAAATTGCCTGCTTCTCCAATCTACGGTCAACTTCAAGACCTGCTGCATCACATCATGGGCGTTTTTTCCATGTGGGCTCTGGGGGAAAGCCCACTCTACTGTTCCCCTAAATAGCTGAAAAACAATTTTCTAGAGAAGAACAATACGCAGAGGGCAGCACTCACCTTTGGTTGCACTGTATTTCTTCCTGGACCTCCTTTGATGTTGCACATGCGCAGCTACTGGCACACAGTGCCATCAATCAGAATTTGCAGGGCTGACAAGCTCACAGCCCTGATGCTTGTGAGGTCATCAGTTCAGCAAAGTTATTGGCTCGTTGGCTAAACTCCACCCCCTTGACGACTGTTAGCCCCCAGGCGATCCAGGCTTAAGCTACGCTTTCCCACAAGTTCAGACTTCGTCACAGGGTGAGGTGGGGCTAGCAAGCTTTACTGACCCCACTTCACCCTGTGATGAGTTGTGAAAGGGTGGGGTTAGAGGATGCAGGTGTCAAGCTGGGCATTGGAGTCTGCACAGTTTATCACCACAAGTTTTGATCATGCTGTACAGACTTCAGTGTCATTCTTCCTGCAATTCACTTAAAACGCCTCCTGTGCTTGAGAGGAGGCACCCAAGCTTTCCCAGTCCAGAGCCGAGAAAAATAAAGGGGCTCTTCATATATATATTAGACCAGACAAGCAAGCCCAGTCAAGCTGGGTGAGCTTTTCATTTGTAGTTTAACATGGCTGAAATGTTCCATGGCTGTGTGTGTTTGTGTCACTGACCTGATTTATGGGTCTTTCACCACATCTGCTGCTTACAGACACAAATAATACTGTAAAACATGTTGCCTGAAGTGCACTTTTAGTGTGATTTCAAAATGGGGATGCTTGCAATACGTTATTCTATCCTGTCCCTTTCCTAAGAGGGTTATGCTGACAGACATCAACATTTTATAAAACCCACATTGACCACTTTGTTTATTCAACTTTTCTTTTGTGACTTTAGTCTGCAGCACTGTTGCCAGACCAGGCCTGAAAAGTCAAAAGTAGAATGCCTATATTTTTGCATAGGGTGGACCTGCACATGCCTATTTAGACTCCCTCTACTTGTACTCGCTCAAAAATGAAATGCTGATGCTTTGATTTTATGCTCCACCACTTTCAGACTTCAACAGCCATCGCTGCATCACGTACAAAGCAGTGTTGAAAGTAGGGGTGTGCAGAGTACGTGAAGTTTTATTCTGTGGAATTCTGCGGAGTTCCGCCCACCCCTACATCAAAGTCAATGGTTGTCGGACACCATTTCCCGTGACATCATCAATATGCAAATCCATTCTCACACCTAAGAATTTTGAAACCTTGAGAACTGATCCTTTTGGAGTACGATCCTGATGCTTATTCTTTCAATCACATCAACAGAGCAGAGCCGTTTCACAATTACTTAGGCACCGAGTGCTATTGAAGGCAGTGTGGTAACCAAAAGACCCCCACAGCTGTTGACGTTTTAACGTATCATGTTAAAGCACATGCACTGCAGTATTTATTCATAAGGAACATGAATTTGAGCTTTTGTTCATTATTCCTTCGGAGGCCTGTGCTCTGCTCATGCAGCTTCTCTTGTGTCTGCAACCCATGACAAATTGGAAAACAAGACAATGTGATTCAGAGAAATAAACACCTATATGCTCAGTGAGACAGAAACAGACATGTGGATGATATGGATACATAGTGGGGTGAGAGCCCGCTGCTGAGATCTAAGCATTAGCCACAGGTCACACGCTTTCATACCTGTAGGGAAGGCGCAGGCTATCATTGTACTGAGGCTTATAATCTGTGCAATCTTGAGTTGGGTGATTAAGAAGTCTGTTACATGCATTGCTCAAAGAAAACAAAACTGCCAAATGAAGCGCTATACAGAAATTATTATTATTAATATTATTATCAATAACAGCTACTGTTTAAGAACTGGGTTTTTGTGATTCGGTTTGAGATGTGAGCTGCACAAATTGTATTTTTTGATCCCCCCACACACACTTGCAATCTCTCTCCATGAGACACCTTCACAGGGGTGACCTGCAGTGCACATGTGACCGAAAGCCTCCAGGAGTCCCTTCTGCTTTTGTGGTCAGCAGAACTTTACTGCTCCATGATGTGTTTGTTAGGCACAGTTGCTGACTTAAAAGATGCCAAAATGCCCCCTTCACCACCACCACCACCCACTGCTGTTTAGCAAGTAGTGCAATCCGAACAGTGAAATATCAGTAGGCATTCTAGAATGATGCAGCATGGAAAAAGCTGAGAGAGACAGAAGGGCACATGCACGACTAGCCGCTTCTGCATATCGCCGAGTGCAACGCAGCAGCGTGTAAAGTAGTGTGAGGGGAGAAAATTGGGAGCAGTATGGCAATTAAATATTTACATTAGCCCATTGATGGTTGTGAATTTATACATATAACATGTTCCATAAAGAGATAACCTTGCAAAGTGCCAAACTCATTTCCTACATCACTGTTCTCCTGCACCTTCCAAGTCAGAAGAAAAAGCCCCTTCAATTTTACCCAACTTAGTGGTAAATCGGGTTATCGACCTCGGAAGGATGAAAGATGGAATCGTCGCCACTCAGATTCGCATGGTTGGCATGGTATCTCACTGAGGTGGCGCATGTCCTTGTTAGGCGCATGAGTAAGAGAAGAAGGTGGAGACGTACCTGGCGGTGAACTTCTATGTGCTTCCATCATCGTACACAAAGATCTGGTTGGTGTAGAACTCCCCACAGATTTTGAGACCCCCAGGGGACTCTGCCCTTTGTAGGAAAATGGCATCTGAAAAGCACTGAGAAGCACCCTTGCAGAAATAAAGGAAGCTGCAGACCTGTCCCAACCATCGGGACGCCTGTGGATCCCACGCGCCAGATGCCCTCGCCCTTGATGGAGGGGAGATGAGCAGGGTCAACGGGGACAATGTTTATCTTTCTGCAACAGAGCAGGCTCGCACAGTGGCAGCGCCGCCATCTTCAGCCGTAGCAAATTAATTCTCTGGAAATCAAATGACACGCTCAACAGGAGAGGAAGGAGGTGCAGCAAACAAAAGAAGGACTAAAAGGCCATCACTAAAGCTGGAGCTCCAATGTTTTCCTTGGCTGACCACACCAGACAGCCTTATTGATAGGATGGTGCTCTGGTAAACTCAGCTCCACCGGCCGTTGGCAGAGATTTGTCAAACTCTGTGCTCCAAGCGGAGCGCGGAGAGGCAAAACTCCGCAAACTCCACCAGCAGAGCGGAGTTTACCACTCAAGCCTAGTTGAAAGGTGACCTCATAACCTGTCTGATAAATTAGCATCTCTCGGCTTCACCAGATTGGAAATGAAGAAGAATGAAACGGACTAAACACAGAACAAATCAGGTTACATGTCAGAATATCGTCTGCAAAAATATCATGACAAAAACACTGTCTTAAATATTTTTTAATGAAATTATCATCCCACTGTGAGTAGATTTTCTGTCATTAACTCCAATTGGACAATATTTATGTATTGATATAGAACAATAAGAGCTTTAGGACACAATATTTCTGTCAGGTTATATTTTTGTTACAATAATCTGGTAGCATTCCAGAAAAGCAAGCTAAGAATATAGGCCAAAATTCCTCCAGGTAGTGAGCTCTTACTTCTCGCTTCTAAATTTCAAAACACAGAGGAAGAAGCATCTTTCTAAAGGACATCACACACTTTGTTAAGAAAAGCTCTCTTCCTTTTCACCCATGCCGCAACTCCACCCAGATGAGATCTCCTTCCTATCCACCATCACACATGTTCCATGATACTGCAAGGTCTTCTCATATGGTGTTAAAGTATAATTTATGGCTGTTGTACTGTATCCCTTTAAATCAGAGGTTTTCAGTATTTGGTCGGACCCTCCTGCGGGGTGTTATCTGATATGGGGTGGGAGCACCAAAGGGCACTGGCCAAGAGTAGCAATTAGTGGACTCCTCGAGAACATATAAAAATAATACTAAGAAATGTTGCGGTGACTGTACTGAAAGAAAAGAGTGACCGTGAGCCACTTTGTAACAAGCAGTCAGTAGCATCTTTTGTCAGTCATTTCCTGACTGGGAGTAAGTGTCAAAGGGCGGCTCAAAATAACTAGGCCTGAGCGGAGGTCACGGAGTTCCCCTATGCGGAACTCCGTGAAGTGACCCAAAAACTCTGCCACGCTACGCGAAGTTCTGGTGGAGTGTGTTACGTCGTGCCTTTTGCACTGATTTTTAGCGCTGGGTGTTTGTCATGTGCTGGAAAATCAGCACGAACAGCACCACGCACAGCGCAAAAGGGAACTGCTTCCTTCTGGCACTGGAGTAGATGTACTACTCGAACGGCAGCTTCCTCAACGCGAACGGAAGGTTTATCAGCGTGAGCGATAGCGACCATCTGTGACCGCACATGCTGAGAAATCTTGCCAAGAGGTGGTCTGGAGTAAGATTCTCCTCGGTCGGTCAAGTGAGGAAAAATCTCCTCTCCACTGAGTATTTCGGAACTCCACGCGCTACACGGAGTGGGAAAAACTCCGCAAGTGGAGCAGAATTACACACCCAGGGCTACAAATATCCCCGAATGCCTCACTCCCTCCACTTTGATAAAAGTTCACAGTGTGAACCATTTCTCAATGACAGGTTTCCATATAACATGTTGCAAATCATGTGCTTGATTGCACTTTTAAAAGGGATAATTGAACATAACTGCAATGTTTGAACTGACAAATATGTTCAGGACTTCCATGTAGTCCCCATTCCTGTGTGTGAAATGCCTTCCCTCATTCCTTATGTTTTAGCTGAAAGTGCATTGCAATCTGGGACTTGTAGTTTTGCATTTAACATTGCTAGGACGGGCTTAAAAATTCTAGCATGCTAAGTGTTTTTGGATAAAATGCCACAACTGACTGGAGATGCCAGACATGATATAAAGGCCCTGGCAAATGGGTATGATAATGTAAAAATAAAAGACAAGAATTAACATAATTTGTGGGCAAAATTTCTTGGATGCCCTTCAAATTTTCGTACACATTTTTGGTTACATTATTTTTTTACATTTCACAATTGTGAATTGTAAGAAAAAAGTAAGAAAGAACAATGCTTTTCGAAAATAGTATTATCATGACCCTCTGCTGCGTACTCACTTAAAATGTTTGTTTTATCTTGCATACTTCTAGTGAGAGAAATTGAAAAGCCCTTCTCCAAATCAGTTTTGCCTAATTGTGTCAGGCGGTGCGCCCTAAAGTGCCATGAAACTTTTTAAGTTGTTTGCAGTGGTTAACATTTTATAGAACAGTGGTGATAAAATATTGTTTGACATTTTCTTTCTCAATCCAAATAACAAACTAACATATTCACCACTCAAATTAATTTCATATTTCACTATACTAATCCACCACTAATCCTTTTTGGGTTCCGGAGTAGTGTGCTACTGGCCGAAAAAACGCTTTGACGCCTCGTCAGGGGTAGTAAGCGCTATATAAATGCAATTACATTTACAATTTATTTTGTCTTTTCTTTTACACAGTGACATTTGACGTACATTTGCTTGCATGTCTGTGCAGGATAATATTCTCTGTAACTACATTTGCTTACATTTCCACTTTGCAGGCACACTATCACGACATCTTGAACATTTCGTACAAGGGATAAAGTTCACTGCACAAATGTTGTTGTCCGTGAGGCTATAGAGCTATCATAATAACTGTATGAAATTGAATCTGTGTGGGAACCTATATCCTGAAATTGTACATTACCGAATCTAAGCGCCGATAGTGTAGCGCGCCCCAGCATGTTCCTGCCTCCTCCCCGGTGTCCGATTACGTGGGCCAGAGGAGGGGTTAAGGCATTCAGCTGACATAAATGCCGGCTGCAACGCGGGAGCGCAGCGGACGCGCGCAGCGGGAGCACCAAAGGCGTGCCGAAGGCGCGCCTAAGGCAAGCCCGTCTGCGCCCGTCCGCGCCCAGACGAGCCCAGGGCCCAGTTACCATGTCCAAATCTATAAATACACTTCCCAAGAACTTAAAACTTTCCAATCTATTGCACCTTCGCCTGATCCTAAGACTATAGCATGTTTGCTACACAACAGCATACATCAGAAGCGAGGCTCGTTCCCTGAGCTTAAACTACCCACACCCCACTTCCACTTGCAAAAAGGAAAAACTCAGGAGCCTAAAGCTTTAGCAATAGTCTATCTTAACACTCGCTCCCTAGTTAAACACCAGCTAGAAATCTTTACCCTCTTAGACTCAGACAAACCTGATATCCTCCTGCTCACCGAAACCTGGCTCACTCCCGAATCCTCGCCCGATATCTTAGCCGCCTTACCCAATGAATACTACATCCTGCAAACAAACCGTCCTTTTGGTAAGGTGGGCGGCGGAGTGGCAGCTATTATCCACAAGAGCCTGACCTTCACGGCCCTTACCCCACTCTGCCTCCCCGCAGCAGATAATATTGTTATCAAACTTGAGTCCGAATCGGCACCACTGATCTGTGTATTACTCTATAGGCCCCCTCAACACATGCCCCTATTCCCCCAATCTATGGGAGAACAAATCGCACACCTTGTTACAAATCATGCCAGAATTCTCCTGATAGGCGATTTCAACTATTGGGCTAATGATCCTCAAGGAGGGCCTCATTCCAATGAGCTGACTGAATCGTTGGAAGACATGAACTTCACTCAGCAGATCTCTTCTGCCACCCACCTAAAAGGTCACACCCTGGACCAACTTTGGACCACCAACCTGGCGGTATCTGATCTATCCGTCACACCGTGCATTTGGTCTGACCATCACTTGATAAAATTCACTCTACTGCATCTGACCACCGGTAAAATCCCTACTTGCAGGGGGTATGGCGAGGAAATGGAATGCCATCGATAATGCCGTATTTATCACAACGCTGGTCAACACAGCTCCTCACCCTACGCCCGATGTCAACCTCCATGTGGAGAATATCTCGGCCTGGCTTCTAGCAGCTAGCAATGAACATGCCCCATTTAAACAAATCAGACTGACCCGTCACCATGAGGCGCAAAAGTGGTTTTCCCCCGATCTAAAACAACAGAAACTCTCCCTCCGCCAATCTGAAAGAAAGTGGAGGCTGGACTATTCGTTGGCCCAAAAAACTACCTATTTACTGGCCCTGAAGGAATACAAAAAGGCAATTTCCTTAGCTAAGGCAGCCCATTTTTCTTCAAGAATCCTAACCGCTAACAATAAATCCAATGAAATTTTCACTATCGTAGACGAATTGTCCAATCCTGAGAGAACTCTTAGTAAACCCATCCCATCACAGGATCTCTGCGACTCCCTGAACAAATTTTTCATTGATAAAATTGCCGATATCAAAGGCAGTATCCCCTCCCATACGTCACCACAGGCTATCCCCCCTTGCCCAGAAACCCCCACTCCCTTAACTGTTTTCCGCCAGTTGACACAGCTATCCTGGGTGACCTATTAGCAAAAGTTAGATCTGGCTCCCCTATGGACCAATGTCCCCCTCATATTTTAAAAACAGCCTTCTCCACCGTCTCGGCCCCAGCCCTTGCACTACTTAACAATTCATTGTCCCAGGGCGTTGTACCTAATTCCTTCAAGGAGGCTATAGTGGTCCCTCTCCTTAAGAAACCTAGTGCAGACCCCAAGATGCTGGGTAACTACCGCCCAATCTCTTTGCTCCCCTATCTGGCCAAGTTACTCGAAGCCCACGTTGCTAAATGCATGTCCAATTTTCTGGAACAATCCGAGTTCCTTGACCCACGCCAATCGGGCTTCCGTCCAGCCCACTCCACAGAAACTGTCATATTGGCAGTTCTGGACTCCTTACGAGAAAAGGCGGACAAAGGTACTCCTCAGGCCCTGGTGCTGTTAGATCTCTCGGAACCATTTGACACGGTCGACCACAATATACTGGCAGACCGTGTCAGAGAGGCAGGCATTCAGGGCCTCGCCCTTAAATGGATGATTTCCTTCCTGGAAAATCGCACTCAGGCAGTCCGTATTGGCCAGTTCACTGCCCCTAAACTTAAAACCACTTGCGGGGTCCCTCAGGGCTCTGCGCTCTCTCCGCACCTATTCAACCTCTATCTTCTCCCTCTGATTAGATGTCTGAAGGAAAGAAGGGTGGACACCTTCAACTATGCCGACGACCTCCAACTTATGTTTACTATCGACAACTCTCCCCAGTCAATCTCTGATTTTCAATCCACTATGACATTCATCCGTCATTGGATGGACCACAACCACTTAAAATTAAATCCAGGTAAAACCGAACTGGTCCTGACAGGTGGCGCCCATAACCACTGGGGCCCACATTACTGGCCAAACGAATTAGGCCCCCCCCCCAGTTCCCTCACCCTCAGTGAAAAGTCTAGGGGTCACCATTGGTAATGACCTCTCCTTAAAATCGCATGTAGGTACCGTTATTTCCTCTTGTTTCCTCCAGCTGAGCAAAATTAGGAAGATAAGTAGGCTTCTGACTCAGGCAGCTCTGGTACAGGTGCTGATGGCGTTGGTAATATCACGCTTAGACTATGCCAATGCAACATACCTTGGTCTACCACTTGGCCTTACTAAACGGTTGCAAATGGTTCAGAACCAAGCAGCCAGACTGGTATATAAACAACCCAGATGGCAACATGCATCCCCCTTCTTAGGAAACTGCACTGGCTCCCCATTCCCCAGCGCTGCATCTTTAAAGTGGGCTGTCTGGTGTTCAAATCTCTGAACGGCCAGAGCCCTAAATTCATAAACAATCTTATCTCCCGCTACACTCCTTCACGCAACCTCCGTTCGGCACAGCTCCAACTGCTGACGGTCCCTACCTTTAAGCTAAAGCGCCAAGGGGGTTGCAGGTTTGCAACTCTTGCCCCCCGTCTATGGAACTCCATCCCCCTGGAAATCAGGTCAAGCGCTAGCTTACTGAGTTTCAGGAAGAGCCTCAAAACCTGGCTCTTTATCCAAGCTTTTGAATGATCTGTCTCCAGGTTGGCCAATTCCCTAGCAATCAGCGCCAAGAAACCAACCGGTGTACGTGCGCTCTACAAATACTTGATAAGATAAGATAATAGAATAAACAATAGCGGCCTGAACTTGGGTTTCGATATGGCAGCATGAGGGATGTTTATTATATAATAACGGCATCACCACATTGTTGGGCAGAGCAGCATTTCACTGACACTGCAAGGTTGCTGAATGATGGAATTCCAGCTCAGCTGATTCCTGTTTACCCCTGCAAAGAAGAATGTCCAGCTTACGACCAAGACGGACAGCCTGATGACACTTACCCACAAGTAATGGGGAGTTATACCACCCAACAGGGATTTGGCAAAGCACCCACCCTAGGCAAAACTAAGTTAGGCAGCACTAGGTAGGAGTACACTATAACACAGTACTTATATGCCAGCATATATTCACTGTTATAGCACAATGGTGGAATGGTTAATCTTTTTCATTATCCTCGTAATGCTAATCACGCTAATCTGTTTCATTCTATTGAATGCGTGCAGCGCACATATTTTATACAAGAATCATAATGCTTCAATAAATAGTTAAATGCTTGCTGAGTATTTCTTGAGTATTTATTTGGCTATGCATAAGTAACCAAACAAAAGGGTTCTGGATCTGTTACCACGATTTCCTTGGGGGATCAGGGTTATGTTCTGAGGTTGCACACACATTTGTTACTCTGTAAGGTTTGGAGTGCAGATGGTGCACTGTGAGCTAGCAGGACTATAGGCCCACATATCCAGAGGGTGTGCACGGAACCAGTCTGGCACAAGCTTGACATTTATGTTGTCCAACAAACGCACAGTTTTACGGGGATGGTACAAGCCGTACGACAATCCTTGAGAAATAATGACTTTCGATACTCTCCTATCTTTACCCCAACATCCAGATTCTCGCATCTATGAGTATCGAATGTATTATTCTCGGAGCATTTACCATCTTTTACATTATCGAAGGTACCATATTATTCTAGATACCTGCTTTAATCTTTGGAACTTTCTAACAATCCATGTGTCTCACCTTAATTTCCTCCTATCAACTCTTAACTCTCAATTTTAAACTTTCATTAATTAATGGGCTGCCAGCTAAATTTCAAAAGTTTATATCAGCATCCAAATTTAAAACATGTACAAGACTGAATTGTCAACCTCCCTTCTGATCCTCCTGTTACCATGCGCGATCACCTCATTTCAAGTCCTCTTCACATGTTTTTCCCATCAGTCACACAAGTTGGCAAACATAAGCCTACTTCACCTCACACCTTTACTGCACACCTGACATACAATCAGAAGTTCTGTTATGTCACTTCTTCTGCACTTTTATGCAATTTTGATATTCCTATTTCCTTGTGCAGAAAAACATCCTCTTTCACACTATGGTCGACTCATTTACCAGTGTTGTCATGCTTCATAATAACCCAGCTCCTACAATCTCCACAGTTTGGCTTTGTGGCAAATAGCCGTTAATTCTGCATTTTATCTCCAATTTATTCACTGCCCCTGTTAAATTCCGAATGCCAGGGTATCAGATTTTACTCTTCTGCAGTACTCGTAATCAAGGGCATAGCCTTAACATTCTTTTCCAAAGCCTAAGTTTTACAGAATCCAACCCCCATGGCACATTAGGGTCCCATATGGGCCACATAATTCAGAGAAGGCACAATCTTACCAGAGTAGGCCTTCACCAAATGGGACTATAATCATGCCCTACAGTCACTATCGTGGAAGCGGCACTCAATCTTCTTCCAAAGAGGAGGTTAATTCAATGAATGATCGAGAATAATTCCCAGTTTACAATGAGTCATATTTACTCACTAATTGACAATACATCACAGTCCCTGTCTCATTGACTTACTAAGGTCATTACTCTGGTCTTTCTACAGCTCATCTCCAAGCCACTCTCGGAGCTGTAGCTCTCCAGCCGGTATTAGTCTAGAAGAGTGGAGAGATGAGTTAACCACTCAATTTGATAGGTTGTATGTCAGAATACCATATACAGAAATACCGACTGACACAAGTAAGATGACCTAAATATCGTTTACAGAAATACCGTCCCATTGGATGTGAATTTTCTATTATTGAGTCCAACAGAGATTATCTTTGTACTGTATATTTAGGGCAATATTTATGATAGTTGATATTCTGACAACAATATTCTGGTACCATGCTATTTCATTGGAAACCTCCTTAGTATATTTCAAAAAAAGATAACACTCTAAAGCAAATACTGCCAGAGTTGGGGTTTACAAAGTAACAAGAGTCTGGCAGGCTAGAACTGTATAGAAAAGTGGTCACCCCAACTTCTAGGGAATCAAAAGAGGACCTGATCCCTCTCAGAACCAGGCCCGCGTTGCTGGTAATGATCACTGTAGAAGGAGTAAATCAAATTCAAAACAAGCATTGGCAAAGGCAATAGGTGTGGTAGAGGCATTCCTGCATTATTTTACTTACCCTTTTTTTTAGAACTGTAATGGTAGATGATAAAAGGTAAAAAAAAAAATACTGCAGTTTAAAGGTGGAATGCATGTTTAAGAAAAGTAAGTAAAATAATTAACTCTTGCAAGACTAAATAACAAAAATAAATGAAAGCAGGACTTTGCCTACCAGCCCAGCACTAAAGTGGAATACCTTTTAGGTAAATATGCACATAAGCAACAGCAAAATGTCAACACTCACAGTGAAGTCAGCCAATGGCTGAAGTGGGATAACCCATTGCCCCCTGTTGTATGCTATGTTGAGAGGAAGCAAAATGAGAATGGCACTTGAATAGATCAATGGATGAAGAGGGCGGACCAAAGCCCCTCTACAAGTATATGATTGTATTCTTATTATGATTTTTTGTTTTGTAAATAAATGAGGCTGGCAACACAGCTAAAGCTGCCTCTAGGCCAGACCTAAAATGTAATATGATAAGGGAAAGGGAAGAAAATAAGTTGGGAAAGAAAAAGTCCTGTATCTAGTTAAATTAGGCTGCTAAACTATGACAAAAAGCTTTCCCCAGGATTGTATATATTGACATAAAACAAAAATAAAACATGTTGTGACTAGTTAATACATTTTTATGACTTCCAGCTGCTAGGAGAAAAGTAAAGCCATAACATTTATAAAATCCATCTATAAATGCTCCTGGGGTGTTTATAAAAACGAATTTCCCAGTCAATAAAAGGGATAAGCAAACAATAAAAAAAAGAGAAAGGGAGGATGTAGGACTAAGGATGGCAGATGTAGAGGGGATGAAGGGGAAAAAGGAGAGAGATAGGAACAGAGGAGGACAAGAAAGTAGATTAGGGAAGAGGGAGAGGGGAAGGAAATGGGGAGGAAGAAAAGGTTGCAAGGAGGTGACAAGGGAAACAAGACACAAGGGGAAGATTTACTTTGTGAAAGGATCCAAGTGTTTCATTTGTAGGGTTGCATAGCCAACTATAACTTTTCTATTTTTAAACCCTGCATGGGATAAATACTGTATTTGCCTTATTTGGTTATTGAAATATCATAAGTGCCTCAGATCCCTTTTTTTAGTCACAAAGAACAAATGTAATCCTTCACAGTGCAAAGTTTAAGCAACAGTGAGAAAAATACTAACTCATAAGGGGACATGATTCAAAAGTGCATATACGCATAGACCTGCCTTTTGGATTCTCACAATTGTATCCCATATCTTTCAATCTACTTCCTGCTCTTTTATTGATTGCCTTTGTTGTCAGTTCCCAACGTTCTGCTTTTGATTCACTGCTTCCCTCAATATTATATTTTTGTTTAACCTCTTGGAGACTAGTGCTCTCACCAATGCCTTTTTACATTGGATATGGATCCTTAGATAGGTAACATACTTGCACTATTTTTTAGGTCGTGCATTCGAGACCTTTTGTATATACTTAAATATATACTTATCTGTGGCTTAAAGCCACCCCCTCCTTTTCATTTGTTTGTTTCAGTGTCCTTTAAAAATCCTTGCTGGCTAATGGTCAGTCCTGCCTCTTTGTCCCTCCTTTTTTTCTTTTGTTCCTCCCACAAGAGCACAGACCAAGTACTGTATCTTTACGCTTTTGTTGTTATCTGTTCTCTGGGGGACTATTTTTTAAATTTGTTTTCTGCCCGTGTTACACTGTGGGTGGGTGTATGGTCGGCTCTGATGTCAGGCTGCCTATTTGCCATTTTTCAGGCATGTAGTGCAATAACCCAATGCACCTAGTGCAATAACTCCCTAAGAACACCTAGTTTGTCGTGCATGTTCAATTAAAAGGATCCTTCTGGTGCTCACAAGTCGCCATCCTTGTTGCATAATCCTCCTCCCCGCACTTCCATGTTGCTTGCCCGGGATGCACGCTCTTGCAAGAGGCGCTTTCCATTCCTCCCGGGAATATGCACTGCCGAGCTGACTTTGCGGCTATCTTGGGGACACGATGCAGGCCGGGTGCTGGGGCTGCTCCTGTGTCATGCGCTGTCACTGCTGCTATCGCTGTGCTAAGGCTGTGTTGCTGTTGCCATCTCTCCCTTCATGAACCCAGGCATCATCTGTCCTCCACGCCACCTGTCAGACGGCGCTGCTAGTGAGCATATCTCGGGAGCAGCGTCGGCGTCTCTCCCAGCCCTGCCCAGTCTTTCCTCGCCCAGCAGTGTCTAGCGACCAACAGCCGCTGTGGGCGCATCAACTGCACACAGTCCACAGTGCTCAAGTACACCCCTGGTGTGAAACAAATACAAAGGTTTCCTTTCTTCTCAGGCTCTATGTCCTGCCATGAATGTACACAGTGGAGTCACTGCTCTGAGAAGTGTGTCTTTTTCTGAGTATCACTTCATTGCAAAAAGATGTTATTAGCTTTGATATTTTTAGACCCCACACTGAAATGTTCTGTTTTTTTAGCAGTTAATTTTACCTGTCAGTGGTGCTGGTATTGAGATAATGTGCGTGTGGACACGTGTCTGTGTGAGAAATATGTTGTTGCTGTTGGAAAGGAAGGTTGGGGAAGGTGTATGGAGAAGAAAAATGTTGCTTATTGTCCATCATTGTCTGAATTTTGATGTTTGTATGTTTTGGGAAGGGGGTGGGAGAACTGGAAGTTGGGGAACCACGTTAACTTTGACAGGCAGGCTTGGGTTGTAATCTTGGGAAATCACCTTGAACACTTGACTGTAACATTAAGAAAGCCTGGTGTAACTGGAATATGAACTTCCTTGTCATACATAATAAGTTTTTTGTTTTTGTTGTGCTTAAAGCAAAAGCTAATCTATACATATAAAAATGAACTGAAGGGTTTGAGAGACAATTTTGAGGGGGTATAGAGTGCGGGAGAATTTTTTTTAAGGCTGCTATTTTAGTAACCTCTTAAAATACTTTTCTATGAGTAAATGTTTTAATGCTGCTATTTTAGTAACCTCACGGATACTTTTCTATGGGTAAATGTTTTAACGCTGCTATTTGAGTAACCGCTTGGATACTTTTCTATTTGTAAATGTTTTAACGCTGCTCTTTTAGTAACCTCACGGATACTTTTCTATGAGTAAATGTTTTAACGCTGCTATTTTGGAAACCTCTTGGATACTTTTCTATTTGTAAATGTTTTAACGCTGCTATTTTAGTAACCTCATGGTTACTTTTCTATGAGTAAATGTCTTAACCCTGCTATTTTAGTAACCTCATGGATACTTTTCTATGAGTAAATGTCTTAACCCTGCTATTTTAGTAACCTCATGGTTACTTTTCTATGAGTAAATGTCTTAACCCTGCTATTTTAGTAACCTCATGGATACTTTTCTATGAGTAAATGTTTTAATGTTGCGATTTTAGCAAACTCGTGGATATTTTTCTATGAGCAAATGTTTTAACGCTGCTATTTTAGTAACCTCATGGATACTTTTCTATTAGTAAATGTTTTAACGCTGCTATTTGAGTAACCTCTTGGATACTTTTCTATGAGGGCAGATGATTGCAAATGTTATATTTTTCGCCGTCCTTTCTAACGTCACCCAGTCTGCGAACACTGCAGGATGTTAAAGGTGTGCATGGATGTTAAAGGTGTGCATGGAATGATAACAAGCATTGGCATAGCCAATAGGTCTCGCATTTGGGGCCTTATAAGTGTTTAACCATGCAACAGTTAATGTTGTTGCACCAAAGATATTGTGCAGCATAACTAAATACTTATAAGGTCCCAAAAGCGCGACCTATTGGCTATGCCAATGCTTGTTTTTCATGAATATAAATAAAGTGCATTAGAGCACAGCAGCTAAAATTCATTGCCAAAGCCAAAAGCGCTCATGGGAAGAGGCCTATTGGCTTCGTCAAGGCCGGTTAATAAGGGTTTTGAAATGGACAACCGTTGCTAATCACTCGCAATAGCATGACTCAGCACTTGATTTGGAACGGATTATCGCTGTAGCTGGAGAATATACAGAGGCGGCAAACACAAGAAATGAGATGATGCAACAACTGGGCAACGGATGTCAACGCTTGGAGGCGTGCAGTAATTATTTTCAAATACTCTCTCAGAAACACTGACCGATTTGAACCGCACACCGCTGTCACCTTGCAAAAGAACCGTCGAGGCCCTTGCTTCCCTCCCTCTTGCAGGACCGCAGGCTGGTGTGAAACGGAAGCACGCCCTTGAGACGCTCATGTGAAGGCACGCTTATTCCATCACAAATCGGCGTGCAAATCAACTCCGCGGTTATACTATGTGACTGGGGTTTGTGTAGCACATACAGACAGCCCTTCACAGTCACTCAACAGGGATCAAGATTAACTAATTCTTGGAAACTCCCCGCACTGCCACAAGGCTTGCGTAAATGCGCTGAGCCACAGCGGAGAGCTGGGCTCTTTCCGTGATTAGGGTTTACCCCTAGCTCTCGTTGGCACAGACTGCCAATCGGGAGGAAGATTATGGTTTCTGTGTATAGTAGACCAGCGTCTGCGAGAGTCCGACACCCGCATTGGTTAGAGTCTAGCGTTCTACCCCGGATTACTGCGAGTGCCCCACACGCGCGCACTGCAGGGTTACGTTAATGTTGAACTCTGACAGCACGCGAGCCTATGCCGATTTACCGCATTCAGGAGTAAGATTTAGAGGGGAGTGTTGTGAGAGCGACAGAGCTCATAGCAGGAAACCTGCAGGCTGGGGTGAAGGAGGGGTTGGGGAGACGCAGTCCGGGACTGGAGTGCGTGATGCGCTTCGAGCTGTGGCTGCTGTGGCGGGGCTGTAGTTTGCATCAGCTGATGGCGGTGACTGCCTCTGGTGCAATTAGAAGAAACCCCTCTGGCAACAAACACTTTGAAGCCGAGATGTCGTCAACCTGTCAGTGCTGCCGCTGTGTCCAGCAGAGACGCCAGACGCCACCAGAGCAACCTTAGCTTACATGGACTTGGGAAGAGGTTTAGTGCGTAGCAGCACCGCAGTGAACAGCTGTGAATAAGACGTGTGCCCCAGAGCCCCTTACAGACACGTAAAGCCCACACCAGCAGTCGAACACTTCCTCCACCCTTCCAGAGACTAAATCTGACAGAAGCCAGTCCGCTAAAACAAGGGCCGCTGAAACGATGTTCCACAAGGGGGCATTTTCACCAATGCAAACCAAAAGAAGAGAGGAGCGGGGGCGAGCGAGCGCGGCAGCCTGCTCAGCTGACCAGACGCTCGTGCGTCATGGCCTTTTGCCGGCATGTGTTTCCAATTATCGCGCCCGCGTCTGGGCACGATAATGGGAAACACATGTCTGCGGCGCGCGTAACCGCCCGAAAAAGGCCACGACGCACGAGCGTCTGGTCAGCTTTTCAAACCCCCTTACATAAAGTCTTCGCCTAGCAGCGCTTGCGCGCTACTCGAGGCTCGACCTAAAAACAGCTCACCAATACAAAACCTGAACGAGCTATTACATAGCAACAACCTTACCCAGCACTGCTCAGAAGAAACTCATAACAAAGGGGCAATCCTGGATGCCATCATCGCCCAACACGACGCAATCACAATAGACCACATCTTACTGGTCGACTGGTCAGACCACCACTTAATCCTATTCCACATCACGCAACCGATCATGTACCAACCTCCCATCCAAGACCCCCCCACACGGACGAGAAACCTAACACAGATCAACATGGTCAACCTAGAAGAAAAGATAAGCACGCTCCTGCCCATCTCCGCAGACGGTCTCTCCACAACAGAACTCACATCCCACTACAACACAACTATGTCGTCCATCTTAGACCAACTAGCCCCCCTGAAACTGAAAAAAACCAGGAACATTCCTTCCAGATCCTGGTTCAACACGGACATTAACGCTGAAAGGAGACAACTTAGAGCTACAGAACGTCTATGGAGAAACAATCCTTCCACAAGCCTCTGCGAGCAACTCAAAGCAGCCCGAAGGAATTACAAAAAGCATATCAACAATGAAAAAACCAACTTTTTCTGCACCGCTCTTGACAACGCGAAAAACAGGCCCAAAGAACTCTTTAACATCATCAGGCAGCAAACTTCCAAGACCTCTGCAACCCCAGTCCAGGCCTCCAAAGACCTATGTGACAACTTCGCCAACTTCTTCAACGACAAAATCACCAAGATTGAGCTATCACTTGACATCAACCTCAATCCCTCCTGCAAAAACCCAACCCCAACAATCGAAACCACCACGAGCATGTTCCCCATGAAAGCCTGGAAATCCTTCGAGCCCGTACCTGAAGCTGAGATTCTCAAACTGATCTCCTCCTCCACGCCCGCATCCCACATCCTCGATCCTGTACCCACCCAATTGACCAAAAAGCTGAAACTCTCCCTCGCATCACTATGGTGCGAAATCATAAACAGCTCCTTGAAAACCGGCATCATACCAGACTGCCTCAAAGTCGGCCAAGTCACGCCACTATTGAAAAAGCCAGGCCTAGACACCAACGATCTGAACAACTTCAGACCTGTTTCCAACCTCCCCTTCCTATCCAAAACCCTTGAAAAGTGCGTTCTCCTACAACTGACTCAGCACATTGATAACATCAACCTGCTAGATCACCACCAATCGGGCTTCAGAAAAGGCTGTAGCACCGAAACCGCAATCCTTAACATCGTGGATGACATCCACAAGTCCCTTGATACTGACCAATGCTACCTACTCATCCTCCTGGACCTATCGGCAGCCTTTGACACGGTTGATCACAAGCTACTCATCAAGGCTCTCCAAGACAGAGTAGGTGCGGACGAGGTGGTCCTACAATGGTTCTCCTCCTTCTTACACAACCGCTCCCAAAGGATAAAAATCAAATCCTTTACGTCCGACCTACACCCTGTCAACAGAGGTGTCCCCCAAGGCTCAGTGCTCTCCCCTCAACTGTTCAACATATACATGGAACCCCTCACCACCCTTCTCAAAAAATCCAACATCCCCTTCCACCTTTATGCAGATGACACCCAGATCTACTTGGAAACCTCCTCCATTAACGACATTCTAAGACTCAACAATACTCTTAGAGAAGTTCAACAGTGGCTATCAACAAACCACCTTAAACTCAATCAAGACAAAACCGAAATCCTCCTCATCTCCAACAAAGAAGAAAACCCTCAAATCGTAGAGTGGCTGAAAGCAATCGATGCTCTCAACGGTAATCTCACCCTGGCTAACTCGGTAAAATCTCTAGGAATCACCCTCGACCCAAAACTGAACATGACCAAACACATTAAGATCTCCGCGAAGAGTGCCTTCCTCAATCTGAAGCTTCTCAACAAAATTAAGCCCTTCATCCCGCCCAAGGACCTCAAACAAGCTACCAATCACTGATGCTATCTAGACTCTAATATGGGAACGCAGTCCTCTCCGGTACAGCTCGATCCCACCTAGCGCCACTCAAAACAACTCTCAATGCAGCGGCCAGAATGGTCACGGGAGTTAAGAAATATGACCACCTATCTCCTGCACTCAGAGAACTAAAATGGCTCCCAGTCGAAATGCGTGCCAGCTTTAGAACTGCCTGCCTCACGCACAAAGCCCTGCACACAGGGAAACCGGAATACCTGGCCTCCAAACTCAAGAAAGCCGGCCAGACAAGAAACCTCAGGAGCTCCAACACCCTCATCCCTTTGAAAACACGCAAATAAAAAACCGCTGCACGATCCTTCGCTGGAAACGCAGCCAAAATCTGGAACTCCATCCCAGCCGATATCAGGACTATCCCTTCCATTATAAAATTCAAAAGACTCCTAAAAGACCTCTACCTCAACCGTGTCTTCCTGAACCGAGAATCGCCGCCGAAACGCACAAGCCTGCACTCTGCAGCCACCTGACAATGTTCCACCACAACCTACCTCCTCCTGCACTTTACAGCCCCTTGTCAATGTTCCACCACTACCTACCTCATCCCCGCTCCCCTACCCCCCCCCTCGTTCCCTCCTCCCGGAAGGAGGTTTAGCCCAAGACATTGTGCATGCATCGAGGCTATCTCAGGACCTCCCTACCTCAATGACGCACAGCACACTGGGTCTTCCGAACATTTACGCTTACCTTTGCCTTTTTATGTGATTTCTGCCTTATATCTGTTGTAAAGCGCTCCGATACCCTCGGGTCTGGCCAGCGCAATATAAAACCTCTTAATAAATAAATAATAAATAAATACAGTTGTGTTTTTTGAGCGTCTGTTTTAGATTTTCTTTTTTTCGGTTATGGGCTTGAGTAAGATTAATACATAAAGTATTATATTTACTTAACCTGGAACAGGTGTGGTTGTGTACCATATGGTCGCACTTCTCAAGTCTGCATTTTGGAGAGCAATTTCTCCATAACCTCCCTCTTCTTCTGACCTGCAGCCACAAATATGGGTATTGGCACAAGTGTGGCTTGCAGCCAAAATGTCTCAGGCTCTAATCTTTATTCTGGTTTGTTTGTGAGTAACAAAGACTACAAAATTCTATCATGACTTCCGTGACATTTGCACATTTTTAAACTACTACCGATCAGCTTCTGCTGAAATTATTTTTAAAAGTTTTTTAGTTTTTATTGTCAATCTTAATGTCTCTGTTTTGAAGCTTTTTTTGAAGTGGGGCTAATTTCTTGCAAAATATTGTTTTCAGGCTTCTCTCCAGGAGAGCCGTGCCAGTTAAAACACCAAGAAGCCAAGGACTTCACTAAGGGCTGTTTGAGTGATTTTTATAATTGGATTTTCTGAAGGCCGCCAGTGTAGTCCAACAAGTGTTCTTTTTGAAAATGTTATTGCGTATAATTTTTTAATTAATAATCACCCTTGATGCCGCCAGCTTGTGCAGTCTGAGTTCATGGTATTGACAGCTTGTGAAACCCTCAAGGCAGGCTGTTCTGAACCTCACCAATTTAGGATGAATGGTTTCAGTGGAAAGTGGAAAACAGAGAATCAACCCATGTAGGGACCACTCGGCCATGTCCAAAGGGAGCCTTGGTCTGAAGAAACTCTAGTGGACATTGTTCGTTTACTTAAACAGATATGAAAATAAGACTTCTTAAAAATGCATTTTCTCCTTTTTCAAAATGAATTGGTAAAATTTGCAACTTGTGTGCCAAATAGGGAGATAGCTCACTTTTTCCCCTTCTTTTGGGGCAACTTCTGCTAGGTGCCATTCTATCTGGTGCAGAGGGCAGAATGCTTCGCATCCACAAACTGGGCCACTATGTGCTGGTTTAGCCCTAGCCCTCTGCACCCTGAAACCAGCCACAAACATTTTGGGCTAGTTTGACATCCAATCAGCAGAATGGTTTTGGCCAGTTCTGGCGAGCCATGTTCTTCATTCAGGTCTGCAGCCTTTGGTTGTCATGTAGGTGGCATTTCACAGACTTGTTCATATTTTATTGAACCTATTGTTTACTGTGCATTTTGGACAGTAAAGCTACTTTACTGCATCAAAGGGGAATTTACGTCTGAGTATTGGATGAGCGCAGCCTTCTCCTGATTATTTGTGAAAGGTTCTGAGGTGAAATTTAATAAGGAGATGTAATCTTTTAAAGATATCCATGGTTGTATTTATTTGATTGGGCCTGTTTGGTTTGTGGGAGGTGCCTGGTCAGAAAGGATTTTCTAGGTGAGCTGTTTTCACATCATGCAAAGCAGACCACTCTGCTCCAAAGTGCTTGGGAAACAAGATCGAATGATTGCTCTTCCTAGTAACTTACTATAAGCCAATGTAGACATCTCATTGTCTGTATGAAGTCTATCTTTTCTGTTGTGGTCAAAAGAGGAAGACTTTCACAACTTTTAGCCTGCCTCCAATGGTGGCAATTGGAAAAGAGAGAGGGCAGGGCAAACACTCCGAAAAAGAACCCTGCAACTCCGGTGAGTGTTGGATAAATGACACTCGTGGACGTACCTGTCACTGCTGTATTTGTCCTTGAGCATCAATCCCTATTACCTATATGCGCTAGTCCTTTTTTTTGTTTGTTTTTTTACTTTCCTAATATAGAATTTATAAAAGTGACTTTTTTAACTTGGGTCTTTTTTTGTATAGCTTTTAATTTTTAATTTTATTTTTTAGAGCAATATTACTGTATTTCATTTACTTTCTGAAATGCACCTTTTGCATGGAGCATATTTTCTACATGTTTTGTTGCCCCCATTTTGACTGTACTCCACGCTCTGTCTTTGGTCTTCCCTGGTGGTACATTTTGCACACACACTCTCGCTTGAACCTCAGTACAATTGGCTGAGGGAAGCACAAGTGCTCTCTATTAAAGTCTCATGGAAATATGGTCTTGGGTTTCTCTCACAACCCACATTCGTATCTCGGGATCCTCGTATTGCCGGAAAATCAGTATACATTCCCGTGGCAAGTTCCCTTAACCGCTAACATTGAGTACTTGGCAGTGGGGTACACTTGCATGTGTTTACTATTCTGCAATGTATTTTAATATTTCTTTAACACTAGTGTTTTTTGTGTGCAGATTTAGAGTACAGGAGTCGTAAGCCAGTACCCTTGTTTTGCTTTTTGTAGAGGGGGCTGAACTGGCAATTACAGTGTTACAAGTTCTCGTACGCTACTTATGGTCATTCATTCACTAGAGGCCAGACTGGGCATTCTGTACGAACAGGTAACTTGTTCACTGGCCTTAATTGGTAAATGCTAGAGGGTGCCTCACACTACTGCCAGTCAATGCACTATGCAAGCAGCTGGACTGGCACTTTCAGGTACCGGCCACTGTGGCCATGGCTACATGCTAAGCTGAGCTTCCCTTGTTCAACCACATGCCCTAGTTCACTGGTCCCAGAAACTGCTGTATGAGACACCAGCCCAGCCTCTAGGAACTCAGCCTCACTGGTTTGGACATTGCACCATGCAAGAATCTCAACTAGTCCATGCACAGGTACTTGTCTTAGTTCACTAAATAAAACTACTCTTTCACAAGCTGATAGCTAGACTGGCCTGTTTCCCATTCACACGATCCATGAGTGCAGTCCCTCTTTCACAAAAGGGAAAGTGCTGGTTCTCTCTGAAGCTCCTCATTTACCAGTCTTGGTCATTGAAAGACGAGAGGCTAAGCCATACTGTTCAACTGCGAATCCTCAATCTATGTATAGACATACACGGGCACACACAGAGTCTGAATTCAACATTTTAACCAAATATGGGTACATGTGTTGCATCAAACTATCAGTTGCGGCTTAGCAGTGAAAGGTAGTTGGACTAATTGTGTGTGGCAAGGAAAATCTGACAGCTGTGATGGTGAGGCCCATGGGGAAGGGTAGGGCTGGGCAAATGAAGCTGGGACACGCCAGTCCCACCAACCCTGTCAACTGTCCCTCACATTCCCACTGCCACCTTTCATCTCTCCCTCCCACTCCCACCAACCCTGTCATCTCCCACTCACAAACCCACTGCCCCCTCTCATCTCTCCCTCGCACCTCCACCAACCCTGTTATATCTCCCCCACACTCCCACTGCCCCCTCTCATCTCGCACTCCCACTGCCCCCTCTCATCCCTCCCTCACACTCCTTCACACTCCCTGTCTCCTCTCTGTACTGCCTGCTCACACATGCTGCCTTCCTGTACCTCCTCACGCTGTGCACTTGTCCACCTCTCGCCCACCACCTCTCTGGGTGCCCCTCCCACTTGTCTCAATGCTGCTCTCACTTATACTCAATCAATCAATCAATCAATCAGGGGTTCATAAAGTGCAGCTACTCCCCCCCGAGGGTCTCATGGCTCTAAGGGGGAGCGACTCCGTAGCGTGCTGGGATCATCCGAAGATCCAGGTCTTGAGGTCTTTCCTGAACTGGGGCAGTGTGGTGGTTTGCCAGAGGCGGATGGGGAGGTCGTTCCAGGCCTTGGCTGCGACGTAGGAGAAGTAATTCCCTCCCGTTCTGGTCTTGTAGATGCGTGGGATGGTGGCCAGAGAGAGGTCAGCTGATCGGAGATGTCTCTTGGGTGCATGGAAAGAGAGGCGGTCATTAAGGTATGCTGGTCCAATGTTGTGGAGGGCCTTGTAAGTGTGGGTGAGGAGCTTGAAGGTTATTCTTCTTTTGATAGGGAGCCAGTGGAGATCGTGGAGGTGTTGGGTGATGTGGTGGTGGCGGGGTATGTCTAGGACTAATCTGGCTGCGGCGTTCTGGAGCTTGTGAATTGGTTTCTTGTTGATTCCGGCGTAGAGAGCATTGCAGTAGTCCAGTTTGCTGCTGCTGAGGGCGTGTGTGACCGTTTTTCTGGATTCGGGTGGGATCCATCTGAACATTTTTCAAAGTACGCAGAGCGTGTTGAAGCATGCCGAGGATACGGCGTTGATCTGGCGGTTCATCGTGAGTGCTGAGTCTTGTAGGATGCCAAGGTTTCGTGCATGGTCCGTTAGGGTGGGGCGGTTTCCGAGGGCAGGAGGGGGGTTCCGAGGGCAGAAACTGGAAAATTTGCACAGCTCATCACTTTCCTTGCTCTCTTTGTCAGCTCACATGCCCCTCTCGGTCTGGGGCCCATCCTCGGTTCCCTGACGTCAGCTGGTGGGTGGTCATTGCCTCTCTGAACCTCTGCCTAATTTTGAGGTTAATAATGTTTCTTTGGGAAAAGCAACCAGTCCCTCGCTCTCCCTCTTGCTCTCTCTCGCCCTCTCACGCACTCTCCCCGCCTCTCTCAGGAGGTTGACTTCAGCTCTTCGAGCACAGTTTCTTTCCCATGCCTTTTCAAGGTTTCTGTCCCTCAATCCCACACTCTACACCTCTTCTTTGGGAGTCTTCTGCGTAGACAGGTGCTCCCTCTTTATGCATCTGTGGCCTGCTTTCCCCTTCTTCCTCTCTTTCTCATACACTCTTTCTGCTCCTCTCTCTGGACTTCATGCACAAACTACCTATCCCTCACTGTCTTCCTGTCTATCATTTCTGTGCAGCTCTCCCCACTGCCTATCCACCGTGCCACATAATTCCAGTACACAAATCCACTCCACAACTAACAAATCCAATACAACCCACATAATTCCACTCCACACCACATGTATCCACTCCACCCCAAACCAAAACACATGGGTAAAAGGCATTCTCATTTACAACCTCAATAGCTCTAACTCTAGCAAATGCAAAACCTATTGGCATTGCCAATGCTTGCTTCTTGCTGTCTTGCCTCTGTTATTGCTTTTACATCGCTCAGGTGTACACTCCTCGGCGCATTATCTGCTATGTATTATTTCATTGACTGCCCAACGCCTGCCGTCTAAAATGGACATTACACTGTTTGGAACCACTCCCCTGCCTGGCCTTCGCATGCTTACATCCTTGCAGTTGTCCACTGTCATCGCACTTCCAAGATATGGCTTAGTTGACCAACTTTCCTGTGCTGGGCTTCTCTTATTGCATGGCCAGCACTTGGATGAACACTCCGCGTAGTGGCTGTTATGCTTCCATTATTTTCTTTGTATTTCTACAAAGTTGCTGTATTTTCTTGCCAAACCTTATTGTACCACATTTCACGCGCTCTGTTTGTTCATTGTTAGGAGTGCTCTTTCTTTTTACTAACCCCCTAGCTTTTTGTCCCTGAATTTGTTTGATATAATAATGAAGCAGTGTTAAAACAAAGGATGTACTGTTTTTGTAAGTTATTAAAACATTTGTGAAACTGTATTAATTAATTTCATTTCTTTGTTTTACAAGTTCTTATACAAACTTAAAAGGCGATGCGGCCTCAGGCTAGAGCTGCAAACTTAGGAAGTGGGGATCCTGAGTGAAACCCTGGCTTCGGCTCAACATCCTATGATTTCAGGGAATAAATAATCTCCTGTGCTAAAAATGTGTAACAAATCTAGTTTTTTGATTATATATTCACCTAAAAAACCAAAGGTTACATGGTCTTTATAGTGAGGGAATAGAATTTAAAAAAAACTCAGAAATTCACTGGAAAAAACAAAGGTTACAGGGTCTTGTATAAAGAAAAAGCCCTGGGGAGATGGCGTACTGCAGCTTGGGGGGTCCAAGAGGCCCCAAGAAGCCCAGGAGAGGTGGTGGTCCCTAGGGCATCAGTAAGCCCCAGGAGGAGGGGCCCATGTGCACCCCCTCCTTTATTATTTAAATGCCCCAGGACCTGGCCCAACTGGGGGCTGACTAGAAACGAAGCGTGGACGTCCCCACATCATTTTGTTTTTTTGTTTTTCTCGGCAGGATTCGCAGATCCAGCACAACACCCACCGAAAGTTTTTTTAAAGACTTTTTTGGGGGCCCTGTGGGACCCCCCCAAGAGGCCTAGGTGGTCAGGGTGTTTCTACCCTGCCCCCCTTTTTTAAAATGTTTTTTCTGTGACTTGGTTCAAGCTGAGTCACAAGATGACTGCCAACACTTCCTGATTTGAATTGTTGGCAGCCAATCAGATCTCAGCATGAGATCGTGAAGGGTCGCAAAACCATCGCATCCCCAGTTGTATGTCTGAAAAACTTTAAATATCTACTGAACGGATTTACACAAATTCACAAAAAGGCACTACCCTAGAACCACATCTACCTTCCTGCCAAATTTGGTGTAATTCCGTTCAGCAGTTCGGGCTGCAGCGTGTCTAAAGTTCCTATGGAAATTAGCATGAGGAAAACATGTTTATGGACCCCCCTTTTTCCTCGGCCTCCACTTGACGGATCACACCAAAGCTTTCAAGACAGCAGCCTAAGTGAGCGTCAAATAATTTTAAAAGTTTCTTGAGGAATCGTCAAACGACGCAAAAGTTACTGGCAAATGAAACAAGCATTTGCAATGCAACAGGTCTCGCATTATTAAAGTTTGAGCTATTGGTGTTGCATTTGCAAGAGTTTGAGCTACTGCCATTGTAAACGCCAATGCCTTTTATTTATGTGTTTCGAAAAGCTGTATGCGGTGCATAAACACGCCCTTTGTACTTATAGTCCTTGCTTACGAAAAGGAAGGCTGGCAGTAAAAGAGGCATAGTTACTGCCAGCGTTGCTTCTCGTAAGCAACGACTGCAAGTACAAAGTGCCTGTTTACGCACCGCTTGCAGGTTTTAAAAATACAGAAATAAAAGGCATTGGTATTTACAATGCCAATAGCTCAAACTCTCGCAAATGCGACACCTATTGCACAGCAAATGCTCGTTTTCTTATTGCGTAGTAGAACCACTCTTTGTGGAAAACAACAATCATGCCATGCCAGATGGTCTTACAGGCATTCACAGATATACAAACCTACAATAAGTTTCCTATATTGAGGTTTTGGAATGTTCCGTTTTTTAAAGCACAATAAAGATGGGGGGCTGTTGGTGGGGGTTGAGAGGTAACTCCCACCTTTAATTTGTGAGGGCCTGAGCCTGGTGAGGTAGCCGGTCTGCTTTGTTTCACTGTTCTACCAAGGTTTTAGGAACTGTAAGATTCCTATCAACAACAGCAAGTGATGGATGATCTGTGGCTCAAATCCTAATCCCAAGTAGTAATTGTAATAATTCATTATTATTATTTAGACCGGACTAAATATTGATAATGAATCATTACAATTATTACTTGGGATTCCGCTTTGGTTTGCCCAGAGATGAGTGCAAACATCCTTTTGTGTGAATATTAATCCAAAATGAAAGATGAATGCTAGCCACTAAAAACAAAAGTGTCTGTCCATCCCCTATTTCTCCTTGCTATTTTTCCAGATGTGGTCTGGATGAGATGCCCACAGATTTGCCCGAGCAGCCGGGAGTGCACATCTGTTTGGTGGGACGGGATAGCAAAAGATGGTGAGGGCGAGGAAGGAAGTAGGGGGAAAAGTAAGAGTAAAAGCATTGAAAATGCAATAGGTCTCGCATTTGTTTGAGTTAGAGCTATTGGCATTCTAAATGAGAATGTGTTTTACATATGTGTTATGGAATGTATGTATGTGGTGTGTAATGGAATTATGTGTGTTGGATTGGATTAGTTGTGTAATTGTGTGGCGTTGATTAGATTTTTATAGAGGAATTATGTGGAATGGTGTGCTGTGGAATTATATGGATGTGTTGTAATTGGATATATATGGTGTGTAGTGGAATTGTGTTGTGGGTGGAATTTTTAAATTAAATATGTGGTGTGGAATGGATTTGTGTGAAGTTGAATAGTTTGGCATGGAATAGTTTGGTATAGAGTGACATTTTGAGTGGAATTATATGGCATGGCGTGAAGTGTTTTTATGTGGATTGTTATGTGGTATAGAGTGGATTTATGTGGGTGTATTTATATGATATTGAGAAGTGTGTAATTAGGTGTAGTTGAATTATGTGGTGTTAAGTGGTATTATGTGGATTGTAATTATGTTATGTGGTTTGGTTGGATGAATTTGCATTGTATTGAGTAGTGTTACGTGGAATGGCATTGAGTAGAGTGGTGTGGCGTTGAGTGGAGTGGTGTAAAGTGGAGTGCAGTTGTGTAGTAATTTGTGGAGCGCAGTTGGTTGCAGTGGCATTGTGTGGAGAGGAGTGGGGTTGCGTGGAGTGGTGTTGTGTAGAGTGGGGTGATATTACAAGAACTGGAATTGTGTGGGTGGTGCTGCATTGATTGATGCTGCATACATTGGTGTGGTGCAGAGTGGAGTGCAGTTGCGTAGAGTGGGGCAGAATGGCATAGAGTGAAGCGTAGTTGTGTGGAGTGGCATTGTGTGGAGTGGCGTAGAGTGGCGCTGTGTGGATTGGCATAGAGTGAAGTGGCATAGAATAGAGTGGCGTTGCAAGTATTGGTTTTGTATTGAGTGGTGTTGCGTGTAGTGGTATTGCGGAGAGCTGAGTTGTATGGAGTGGCGTAGAGTGGAGTGCAGTTGAGTGGAGTGAGTTTGTGTGGAGTGTAGTTGCATGTAGTGCAGTGGTGTGGAGTGCAGTGGGTGGAGTGTCGTGGAATTGAGTAAAGCAGCGTGGCGTGAAGCAGAGTGGCATGAAGAAAAGCAGAGTGGCGTGGAGTAGAGTGGCGTGGAGTAAAGCACAGTTGCATGGAGTAAAGCTGAGTGGTGTTGAGCGTAGTGGCGTGGATTAAAGCAGATTGGCGTGGAGTAAAGCAGAGTAAAGTAGAGTAAAGTAGAGTAAAGTAGAGTGGAATTGAGTGGAGTGGCATGGAGTAAAGGAGATTGGTTTGAGTAAAGGAGAGTGGTATAGAGTAAAGGATAGTGGCATGGAGTAAAGCAGAATGGTGTGGAGTGAAGCAGAGTGGTGTGGAGTGAAGCAGGGTGGAGTGGAGTAAAGTGGACTGGAGTGGAATAAAGCAGAGTGGTGTGGAGTAAAGCAGAGTGGTGTTGAGTGGAGTAAATCAGAGTGGGGTGGAGTAAAGCTGCATGGAGTTGTGTGGAGTATAGTAAAGCAGAGTGGTGTGGAGTAAAGCAGAGTGGTGGGGAGTAAAGCTGAGTGGTGGGGAGTAAAGCTCAGTGGTGGGAGTAAAGCTGAGTGGTGGGGAGTAAAGCTGAGTGGTGGGGAGTAAAGCTGAGTGGTGGGGAGTAAAGCTGAGTGGTGTGGAGTAAAGCAGAGTGGAGTAGAGTGGAGTGCAGTGGAGTAAAGTAGGGTGTGGGTGAGTAAAGTAAAGTGAATTAAAGTAGAGTTGCATTGAGCGGAGTGGAGTAAAGGAGAGTGTCGTGGACTGAAGCAGAGTGGCATTGTAGGGAGTGGTGTGGAGTGAAGTAGAGTGGATTGGACTGGAGTAAAGCAGCGTGGTGTGTAGTAAAGCGGAGTGGCGTCAAGTGTAGTGGAGTAGACTGGACTGGAGTAAACAGAATGGAGTGGAGTAACGCTGAGTGGGGTGAGGTGGAATAAATTTGAGTGTTGTGTATTAAAGTAGAGTGGAGTGGTGGAAAGTAGTGTGGAGTGGCGTAAAGAAGAGTGGAGTTGAGTGTAGTAATGCCAGAGTAAAGCAGAATGGCGTGGAATAAAGCAGAATGTTGTGCGCAGTGGAGTGTAGTAAAGCAGAGTGGATTGGAGTAAAGCTGAGCAGAGTGGAGTAATGGTTTTGGGAGGAGAGTAAAGCTGAGTGGTGTGTAGAAAAGTTGAGTGGTGTGGAGAAATGGAGGAAGTGAGGGCAAAGAGCAGGTGCTAATAATCAAGTGCTTTGGTGCGCACTGGAAGACTCTGGCTCAAAGTAAGTAGTAGTTTAAATCCTCAAATTCGTGACATATATTAGGAAGAGATAAGGAGAGAAGTGGAGGAGAGAAGGAGAAACAGGGAAGAACAGAAAAGTATGAGAGGGGGTAAGAGCAGAAGAGAAAGGGAGCCGATGAAATAGGTAAAAGAATGTGCTGGAAAGAAGGATCAGAATCGGACAGGCAAAGGCTATTGTGGAGAGGATGAGGTGTAAGGAAGAAATGTGCCGGATTTGGGGATGAAAATGCAGTTTTGTCCTGGCCTAATATTAAGTGTTATTGGGCAAATCTGTTTTTTCCTTGTGTGAATGTAAAAATATTATGGCTTTAAGTGGTGCTATTTTGAGCCAAGTAAAATACAAAGCGCACTGGTTACCTGCCTCGTGTTCTGTATGCACAGGAATAAGTAGGTCTGTGCGAATGTGTATGAATAAGTAACCAGCAAAAAATAAACATGTCTTATTAAGTACATGCAGACTTATACCGACGTCCCACATGCAACAATGCAAATCAGGGGAGTGTTAACACACACATAACCTACAAGCGTTATATAACATACCAGTACATCGTAGAATATGCAACCAAAGTGTATATCGTGTGGGAGGAATGGTACGTATCATAGGTAAACACTGGTCCGAATGGTGAGACGTAGGAAACAGCTACAGCTGATGGTAAAAATCGCACTCACCAGGCGGCAACAGAATTCTGAAGAATATAAATACAACCCACCCCTTTTGCCCTGCCGTCTTTCCCTTAACCCACATTTCATCGTGGTGCCAGAGTGCCTCTGCAGTCTCAAGATGCGAACCATCCACTTCAAATGTTACACGACATTTAATGAAGAGGAGGACGACATGGTTGTCACGGATACTGTGAAAGCATTGGGGTGGACGTACGCACTGTGATGAAAATCAGCAAAGAAGGGCAAGATGAGAGAGAGTAGAGCTGTTAACTACAAGTTTGCCAGGGTAGAGATGGAAGCTATATTTTCTGGTGGCCTAGATCTAACCGCTGTGGAACAGTACGGTGTACCTGTTTCAAAGAGCAGTGCGGGCGCAGTAGGAAGAGCTTAGCAATGACGCAATGTTGTGTGCGGCAGCACAGTGCATATGACAGTGCAGTGTTTACTTTATCTGTATGTGTGGTAGAGACAGCGTGCCATACTAAAACCGCTTAGTGGGCATATAAATTAAGGCACACATAAAGGAGAAAAACCAGCATTTTCAACGGCAAGGTCACACTGCACTTTAAACCCACAACTGGTTGCAGGGAACCAAATAAAACAAGCCGATCCTCGAGCAGGGATACTTATCAGCAACAGCTGCTCTGGTTTTCGCATCCTGTTTGATGGGGGTCACATTGCTTGGAAACAACCACGAACAAAGATCAGAGTCAGTCCACGCCACGGCCGTGGCAGCTGCGAGGAGCAGGGCAGGCACAGGCAGCAGTGCCCCTGCTCTGAGGCAGCCTGCAACACAGCCTTCTCTCTCGTCCCCTGGCTCTGCTAGGAGGCAAGCCGGAGCTCCCTGACAATTTGCAAGGGAGAGAGAGCAGAAAGAGTGGGGTGGAGGAGGGGGGGCAGGAGAATGAAAGCGAAACCAGCGCGGCGTTCTTGAAAGGGCACCGCGTTGATAAATAGAGCCTGCTGATAAATATAGTAGAAATAACCTGCCATTCTCTGCAGAGACCAGACTCTCTCCTGGGCCCAGGCAGCTGCGAGGAGCAACGAGTAAGCTAGTGGTGCGCGCGCAACACAGAGGAGCGGGGGAGGGAGCGCCGCAGCGGCAGCAGACGAACGCGCGCTGCTGCGCATTCTGGCCACCGTCGGGAATGGGCGCGGCAAAGGCGGGACATGTGCCCGCCTTTGACCAATCGCGTGCCGTCTCAGCAAAAAAAACGCACGCTCCAGCCAATGTGGGCTTCCGAAAGCAAAACCACACGCACGAGCGTGTGGGTAGCTTTCAGAAGCCCTTTCTAGAGGACTCGCGCTGCGCGAGCAGTGCTGAGCACTGCAACGCTAGGCGCGAGACCTAAAAAGCTCTTCCTATGTAAACCACATCCTAACTATAACTGCCTATATATATACATACTGGTACAAATTAAAGGTTAAAGGAAAGTTACAGTTAAGTGAAAAGGTCAGTTAAAATATAACACTTTAAACTGAAAAAGCCACTTAAATTCACCAGTTATATTGATCACAATTAACTTTAACTCGTGCCCTAAAGTAACTATAACTAGCGCCCTTGTCATGCACAGTGTCAATGATGTCTTCTCAGATGTTATTAAGAATGTTATCAATGTACTCATTGAACATCTCCTGAGTGATGTAGTATGATAGGGTACAAGCAATGCATGGCAGCGAAAGGCCATGTGTGGGGTGTGTTTGAGAAGCCAATTCCCTTTTTTAATAATTTGTTGAGCCATTAATCCTCAAATCTACTGTAATTCTTCAAGAGGCCATGCTGGGGCTCGCAGTGGATCCGTGGATCCACAGAGGCTCAAAACAAACATTTATTTTTAAAGTTGGACCCTGGTGTGTCCCTTGGGACACCCCCAAAATAGCCCAGGAGGTCAGGGTACCCTTATATCTTTTTATTGTATTTTGTAGGACTCGGGGACAGAGGCCCCAAGTCATGAGATAGCAGCCGCAACTTTTTGACCAGGCAATCATAACGCACGATTGATCTCGTGGATCTACGGATCCTCCACAGTGTATCCTTGGTAGAACCGCAGCATGAAATATACAAAAAAGTTAAACCTTAATTCCTCATAAACTACTGAGCAGATTTACACCAAATCACAACAAGCATTTGCAATGCACTAGGTCTCGCATTTGTGAGAGTTAGAGCTATTGGCATTGTAAATTACAATGTCTTTTGCCCGTATGTTTTGGTTTGGAGTGGAGTGGATGTATGTGGTGTGGAGTAGAATTATGTGTGTTGGATTGGAATTGTTAGCTGTGGAATTGTGAGTGGTGGAATTGTGTGGTGTGTAGTGTATTTGTGTGGTGGAATTATGTGGCATGGTGAATAGATAGGGGTGAGAGCTGCACAGAATAGATAGAAAGGAAGATGGAGAGGGATGGGTAGTTTGTACATGAAGTGGTGAATGAACTCCAGATAGAGGAGCAGACAGAGTGTGTGAGAAAGAGAGAAAGAAGGGGAGAACAGGCCACATAAAGAGGGAGCACCTGTGTAGGCAGCAGACACTCCAAGAAGAGGAGGAGAGGGTGAGTTTGAGGCAGGGAAACCTTGAAAAGGCACAAATAAGAAACTGTGTACACAGACCTGAAGTGAACCACATGAGGAAGGCGGGAAGAGTGTGTGAGAGAGTGAGCGAGAGGGGTAAGAGATGGCACGAGAGTGAGAGAGAGAGGAGCGAGTGGGAGGGGCACCTAGAGGGGCGGCGTATAGGTGGACCACTGCATTGCGCGAGGAGGTACAGTAAGGTAGCAGTTCATAGAAGCCAACACTGTGAAAGATTCAAAAGATTGTTTTGAATTTCCCGCCAATAACTAACCAATTAAAGAAATATATAATTATTCAGGGCAACCTTGTGAGAAAGTTTGCCTCACACACCTGTCTGCAGAACATGTGCTTTCAAGGCACTACGATCTCTGAGGGCTAAGACTCCGCACTCGAGTGATTACTGGTGGGCACAGCTGGCATCCAACCCTGGCACCCCTCTCGCCCCTCATGGGAAGCCGCAGTGAACAAAGAAACATGGACCGGCACATGCCTGGGAGGGGTTTCACACAGCTAGAACATGGCTTGTTTCTTTATAGCACTTCAAGCCGGCAGCTCAGCATGTCTCTAATACTGGAAAACACCGTCACTCAACCACAACCCATACCTCTTCTGCGGCCGCTTAGCGCCATAAAGTGTCCCTAAAGGTCACATAGCGCTTTCTAAGGCTCCATAAAAAAAACAATAATAAAAAAAAAACGAACTTTCGATGGTCTGCTAAACTACATTCGAAAATGCGCAAAGCACATTAATCCCTTTATACCTTTCACAACGGCGCAGAACACTCTTTTAGCAAGCAGCGAAAAAGTTCCAGTTTGAAGCAGTGTCAACTGTGCTGTTTTTAATTAAAAAAAAAAAAAATACATGGCTCCCTAGAGATAGTGTACTCATGCTGTGTCTTCGTAAATGTGAGAAGAATAATGTTTGGAACAGGGAGTACACACAATGTTCTGTCTAGGCAGCGCATAGAATAATTAAAAGGACAAGGTTGTCAAATCGGCATGAAGACATCTTTTGTTGAGAATTGGAGATTGGTTTACAGAGGGGAATGTTTTGTGGGTGAAAATATTTGCGAAGAAAATGCTTTTTTTTGTAGGTGAGCATGGCCAAACAAAATTAAATTAGGATAGGACGGCACCTGACAATCCAATAAGATATTTTCAACAGAGTAAAGATTTTTTTTTTATATCACAAGGAAACTATCTTGGAAAATGTCTATTTTTTAGGGGGAGCGCATAACATTAGACGAAATTGTCCTACATTAATCTTTTTAGGCACTTCTGAAGTGCGAAAAATGGAGGTGGTACTGTTGTGGGATTGTGCCTTTTCCCCTGACGGAACGATTCTTAAGATGTATTATTTTTTCTGAGAACCAAAGCCGGAATCCGGGAAGTGTTCTGCCCTCTGTATATAATGACTGACACTTTCATTTCTACAGACCTGTTAAATAGAAAATACTGAGGCAATGCTGCCAAAGTCTATTACTGTGCAATATGCCCCACAAAAGCACCCTAGTTTACTCTCAAAGGGGCATATGTATCAAGGATTGCATTTGCGATTCCTTAATAGCGAATTTTAGCGAATTGCTATTAAGGAATCGCAAAATGCCATGTATGTAGGAATCGCAATAAAAATTGCGATTCCTTAATATTCCTTAATTGCAAATTGCAAATTGCGATTCCCAATTAAGGAATACCTTCCCATTCATTCCTATGGGCGTAGAGGCCCATAGGAATGAATGGGAAGACATTCTCAATTTGCGAATCGCAATTAGAGAATCGCAAATTGAGAATGCAATTTCAAGGGTGCCAGGGTGTCCTTTGACACCCTGTTGCACCCTGAAATATGTATGTGTGACATGTGGCACACATACATGCCCTAAGGGCATGTATGTGCGCCACATGGCACTTTGAAAAATGCTAAAAAGTGCATTTGTCAAAGAAATGCATATTACCACCAACTTGAAGTTGGTGGTAATTTGCGATTCCTTAAGGCCAAATTGCACTTTTTGGTGCTGCTTACACTGGATTTAAGGAATCGCAATTTGCGATTCCTTAATGCAATCGTAAAATAGGGAATCGCAAATTTTGCAATTCCTTATTTTGCGAGGCAGTTTTGCCTTAATACATACCACTAAGCAAAATTGCGTTCGCAAACGCCGAAATTCTGCGAATTTCGGCATTTGTGAACGCAATTTTGCTTGATACATCTGGCCCAAAGTACCGTACCACCTGCGTGCCTCTTTCAACATACCGGTTGCTGGACCAGTGTCTTGGAACAGTCTAGCGTGTGGCACCCGAGCACCACGTGTGATCCTGAGCACTGTTTGCCAAACTTTGCAGCTGTTTGCAAGGGCTGCTGATCATTGGAAGAGATGTTGATCTATCACGGGCAGTAATTTCATAATAAAAACAGAAACTCAGCTTTGCTTGAAGCGAGTTTGCTTCTTAATCATTAATGATTAGCTCACGCTACTATGCCCAGCTTTACTCAGCTCGACCCCCTGGGGTCTCCTTGGTTGATTTGCTGGACCGGGCGGTGGCCCAGCTCTTCTGCCTTGCTCAGGCCGAATCGACAGAACTCGACCTTCCCATTACCCCTGAGGAGATACATGGAGCGATCTCCCTCCTGCACTCTGGGAAGACACCAGGGCCGGACGGCTTCCCGCAGGAATACTACGCGACCTACCGAGACTTACTGGTCCCCCACTTAGTTGACCTCTTCCAACATGTGGTCGAGACGGGCTCCTTCTCCTCGGAGACTGACGTGGCTACTATCGTGGTCATTCCAAAGACCCAGACACCTTCTCTCTCTTGTGCAGACTACCGCCCGATTTCTCTCATTAATACCGATATGAAGATCTATGCCACTGTCCTGGCTCAACGTCTTCGTCCCTTGTTACACCAACTGATCCACCTGGATCAATGTGGCTTCATGCCTGCCCGCGGTACTCGGCACTGTATACAGCGCCTCCACCTTGCCTTAGCCCATCGCCATCTACTCACCCCGTACCTGGCCCTGTTGCTCATTGATTTTGAAAAGGCCTTCGATACGGTGGACTGGAGTTACTTGGAGGACGTTCTCCTCACGATGGGGTTTGGCTCCCATTTTAGACGCCTCCTCCATATCCTATACTCCAACCCCACGGCAAGAGTCCTGACTAACGGTGCTTTCTCGGAGGCGTTTCCAATCCGAAGAGGCACCCGTCAGGGGTGCCCTCTCTCGCCGCTCTTATTCGTGCTGGTGATGGAGCCCCTGGCCTGCCTCATACGTAATGACCCCCAAATTCGAGGGTGGTCCTGGGACTCACACCAGGTCGACAAAATTGCCCTATACGCGGATGACGTCCTCCTTTTCTTGGCCGACCCGGAGAACTCCGGCCCACGCTGCCTAGAGGTCCTTCAGGCCTTTGAGAATGTCTCGGGCCTGCGACTCAATCCGGCGAAGTCCACTCTGATCCCCCTCCATCCCTCGAGAGCCTGCTTCGACTGGCAATCCAACATCCCCCTACGGAGGTAATCCTTTAAATACCTTGGGATCTGGGTGGCCCTTCTTCCAGAGCTGGAGTGGGCTCTCAACCTGACACCCCTGGTCACGAAAGCCAAAGCCGACCTTATTAAGCGCTGGCAATCCCTCCCACTCAACCCCCTTGGAAGAGGGGCACGTTTTAAAATGATGATCCTTCCCTGTTTTTTATATATCCTTCAAAACATCACCTTTCATCTCCCGGGTAGTTGGTTCCGTGAGTTCGACGGGGCACTTACCAGGTTCTTATGGGGGGGCGGACGGCCGTGCATGACATTGACTCGGTGCCGGATACCCTCTTTGACGGTGGCATGGGTGTGACCAACCTTCACCTCTACTACTTGGCCACTAGACTCATTGTCGTCCACGACTGGTTCGCTGGAGGCTGGTCCGACCCGGCTTATCGAACCGAACTTAGAACCATGGAATTCCCACAAATCCAAGCCTACTTGTATGGTGCACCCATTCCACAAACTATTCCACTTATCACTAGGGTGGTCCTAACGGTTTGGCGCTATGCTCTGCGCTATACGAGATGGGACAAGAGGCTTACCCAACATACGCCTCTGTGGCACGGCACATGGCTGCGCGAGACATCGGCCCTTCAGGGCTTTAAGCAATGGGACCGGGTCGGGATTTCACTCCTTGGGGACATTTGGGTGGGAGACCACGTCAGAGCCTTCTCCGACCTGCAGCAACGCCACTCCCTCCACGCCAACCAATTCTACAAGTACCTGCAGCTCCGTCACGCCCTCACTACGCACATTCCATCAGGCACCTCACTCCCTGAGTTTAGTCCGCTGGAGGCCCAAGTCATGATGGGAAACCTAGGTAGACGGGGGGTGTCGCGGATCTACCGCTCCCTGGTGAACAATGGCCCTACTACCTTAGACTCGTTGCGAACCCGCTGGGAGGGATGGCTGGGCCCCCTAGAGGAAGCAGACTGGTGTGACGCCCTTATGGCTCCCAAAACCCTGATGACCTCCTCTAAGCTTCGTCTCATCCAACTTTATTATCTTCACACGGCATACCTCACCCGCGTGCCTACATAGGGCAGGATTACGCCCCTCCCCAGATTGTACATGATGTGGCCACGTCCCGGACGATTTTTACCACATGGTCTGGCTGTGCCCTGGACTCGCTCCATTCTGGTCGGGTGTGGAATCAGAACTCACACAGACTCTGGGGTGGCAGGTCCCTCACGACCCTTTACGCCTTCTCCTGGGAGTATTTGATGGCTTGGACGGCTCCAGAGCCGATAAACGCTTCTTGGGCACTGCGGTGGCGGTGGCCAAACGAGATATTGCAGCAGCTTGGTCACGGACCAAACACCCTGCCATACGTAAGTGGCAGCGGGGAGTGGACTGGTGCGCGGCCCAGGAGGAACCCCTCTTCGAGGCCCGGGGATGTCCTGAAAAATTTGAGAAGGTCTGGGGCAAGTGGCTCAATCTATTGTTTTGATTTTTGTACTCATTTTTCTCCCATATCGTTATATTGTTTTTGCACAAGATGGTTTGTCCGAGGGCCTTACATTTAGGCCAGGTCTCCTGCTGTATGTCGTTGATGGGCTTGATATAATGTGCATTTTTTTTTTTTAAGTTTAAAGAGCTTTATTGAAGCAATTAGAACCAAGATACAACATTATAACAATAGTTATATAATAATCGCAGGGAGACCCTCAGAGAAGAAATACTTAGTGGAGGGATAGCAACTTGAAATAACCATGAATAATAAACAAAGAGTCCAAAAAAGAAGCGATAATGAATGTTAGACTTGGCATCTTTTGGCGTGTTTCCCCTGACTTTTTGCTTTCTGACCTCCCGGTTTTGACTCTGTTTTTGCTGGTGTGATGATTCTGCGCACTTTCCTCACTGCGGTCCAGTGGGAAAGTGCAAGTGCTCCTGTATAAAATGTGTTATGGATTGGTGTTTCCATGATTGGCCTATTTGGTTTATGTGTCAGTCCCTTGTAAAGTGCACTGCGAGTGCCAGGGCCTATAGACCAAATGCTGTTGGTGGGCTGCAGCACTGGATTGTGCCACCCACGCAAACAGCCCGTAAAGTGTAACTCGGGCCTGCCATCGCAGAGCCCGTGCGCAGCCTGGGGCTGCCATGTCGACTTGGCAAGTGCACACACTTGCAAGTCCCTAAACCTTCCCTTTGCTACATGTTAGTCACCCCTAAGGTAGGCCCAAGGTACCCCTGTGGGCAGGGTGCGTTGTACGCGAAAGGTAGGACATGCCCGGGTGTGTGCGGCATGTCCTGATAGTGAATTACAGCCTAGTTCGTTTTTCACTATTGCAAGGCTACCTGTTCCCCCTAGGCCAGAACGGGCGGTTTTGATTATTACAGTATATAATCCTAACTGACCCGGGAACATGGTAGAAATTCGAGTTTAGTATGCCTGGACTCAGAATGATAAAATGCAGCTTTTAGTGAAGTTGGTTTTAACATTCTGTGTTTGAAAATACCACTTTTAGAAAGTGGGTATTTTCTGGTCTAACCATCCAAGCCTGCCTCTGCGGGTTGTGTATTCCGTGTCTGGAATGTGAGTGACCGGGGCTGGGGGATGCCAGGAGACAGGGTGAGTCAGCGCAGGGCTGAATAGCCAGATCGACCTGTAGATGGGTGGGAGGGGTCGCACCTGGGCCCTGAATAGGACAGTGCCTTCCCTCCACAATGCTGGCTCCACCTCCTGTGGTGCGTCTGATGTCCCTGGCCTACTCACTGAAAGAAGGGACGGAGACTTGTCAACAAAGTGCTCCAGAACTGGTTTGGACTAGGCGAAGGCCTCTCTGCCTTCAGAGAACAAAGGAATTTGGGATATAAATATTGGGGCCCTGACCCCATGAATTTAGATCTCGCTGGAATCAAGGAACCTGCCAAGACGAAGAGCTGGAAGAGCTGCCAGGAGGAGTACTGCCCCTTTGCTGTGTTGTTGCTTTGTTGGGTTGGCCTGCAGCTGCTGCTTCTGCCTTGGGCAGTGAAAGGACTGGACTGAACTTTCTACAAACTTGTGCTGAGTATCTCCAAGGGCCAGGAACCGAGCTGGCCTCCTGTTAAGAAGTCTCAGGGACTACAAAGACTTCACAAGCCTCTGGGTACCGCTTCTGGAACGCTGTTTCAGTTGCCACAGAGGAAGGGAACCGCAACCGACTCCGTCAACCGAATCCATCCCTGGCCGGTGACCTGTTTGCACCGCAGACCGCATCGCCCGCTCGCATCGCAACCCTGGTCTCACCGTGGGCGACGTCCGACACCGCCAACATCGAGCCGCTGCTTGCACCGTGACCTGTGGGCACCGCAGTTCGCATCGCATCGCTTCACTGGGCCAGCCGGACCAGACCGACACTGTCGCTGCAACTGGCTCAAGAGTCGAGACCGCACCGCATTTGGGGCCCCGCTCGCACGTCTGCGACGCACCGCTCCGACTCGCACCGCTGTCCGACGCCAGCTCCCGCACTCCGGCTAGGTCGCCTGCATCGCAACCTGTCAGCACCGCATCGAGCATCGTCTCACCCTGCACCGCACGCCTTGGACTCACCGACTCCGTCTGCACGACGCTCATCGAGCCGCTGCCTGCACCGCATCGAGGGACACCGCACCTTGCATCGCTCCATCTTGCACCGCACCCACGACGAACGCCGACCGGCTCGTACACTCCGTACCAGCCACAACGAGAAAGGTACTGTAACCGAGTCTGCTCATGACTCTGCTGGCCCGTATCGATGCGGTCGGCTGGAACTGTTAGACTCTGTGGTTTTCAGCATCACAGTAGGCTCGGACGGAGCTACCGACTCGTACGAACTTTGCTTTTGTACTATTCCTGCAAAGAAGAAGTTAACGTATCAAGTATTCATTCTTAAAGTATCGTATTGTGGATTTTTGTCGTAATTGGTCTTGTCTTGAGTATATAAAATATTGGTTATTTTTCTAAACTGGTGTGGTGTCCGTTTGTAGTGCTTACACTGTATTACTGTTGGTTATGTGCAAATGCTTTACACACTGCCTCTGAATTAAGCCTGACTGCTCGTGCCAAGCTACCACGAGGGTGAGCAGGGGTTACTTCACGAGTGTAACAACCCTTACCCTGACTAGGAAGAAGGGTCCCTACTTGGACAAAGGTGCAAGCCCTTGCCAACTAGAGATCCCATTTCTAACATTGGTTGTCAGCGGTGAGGATAGGACTTGTATTTGCACTTGACTTACAGTGATTGGTGTGCACTACTACCATATCGCAGACCATTACGTACCACATACTGGTTCTTTTTCTTTTGGCCTATTTTTGATCTTGCCAGTTTTCAACTCACGACTTTTGTCATGCCTGAATCAATTGCATCATCCGTTGCATCTCTGGAAGTTATCTTTGAGGAGGACAGGTTGGAATCCTACGCCGTAAAGGAGTTACGAGCGATTTGTAAAAACTTGAAAGTCCAAATTAAAGGCCTCACAAGGAAGGAGGAGCTACAGAAGGCGCTGAGGGCCTGGGTAGCAGCCAGACATGCCAATGGGCAGCCTGGTGATCTCAGTGAGGAGGCGGAGGAGCCTATTTCCAGGGTGGATGTGCTTTTGGGTAGGGGGAACCCGCCAGGTCAGGCAGCAGCAGTCTGTCCCCAGAGGAGCTGGAGGACAGGCGGGAGGCAAGGCAGTTCGAGCTGCAGAAGCTCAGGCTGGAGAGTGAGCGGGAGGAGAAGAGATTAGCCATAGAGGAGAGGAAGATGCTCTTAGAGCATGAGAGAGAACTAAAGGAGCTAGAACTTAGAAGTAAGTCAGGCTCAGATGGTGGCAGCAATTCGTCCAGAAAGGCAGACAGGATTGTGCACATTCCCAAGAACGTGAGGCAAGGAGTTCAAGAAGGGGGATGACATACAAAGGTGGTTCCAGGGTTATGAGGCAGCCATACACATGAATGGGGTCCCTGAGGAGAATTGGGGAGCAGGATTGTGGCCACTTTTCCCGGAAGAAGCAAGGGATGCTCTGATAGCTTTGGGTAAGGGGTATCACCTCACCTATGCTGACATGAAGGATGCCCTTCTCACGAAGTATGGTCTTACTCCTGAAAAGTACAGGGATCAGTTCAGGTCCAGTAAGAAGTCTGATGTCAACACTTGGTTGGAATGTGTGGATGTGTTCTGCAGGTCTCTGGATGGTTGGGTGAAGGGCAGTAGTGTAACAGATTTTCAGGGGCTCTACAACTTGATTGCATGGGAGCACTTGTCTAGTCTATGTTTTGCAGATCTGCGCCAGCACCTAGTTGATAGTAAGCTAACTGACCCCAGGAAGCTTGCTATGGAAGCGGACCGCTGGGTGAGTACCAGGGTCCACAAGAAAGCGGTTGGGGGAGACTCAGCCAAAGGTGGGCAGGGTCCCCAGCAGAAAGGTGGGGGGACAAGGGTAAAGCACAGGAGTTCTCTAAAGGGCCCCAAACTAGTACCCAGGGTAAAGGTTCCCAGCCCCCGGTGATAAGAAGAAAGGGGTCTCTACAAGGAAGCCTGTTGAGACCGGCCCCGCAAGTGTTATGCATGTGACCAGGTAGGTCACTTTAAGGGGGACCCCAAGTGCCCGAAGGGGACACAGCCACCCACCGGTGGGCAGTCCAAAGTGTTGGCTAGTGTAGCGCTTGGGGAGGAGGGGTGCCCACAGGAGGGTGGGGATCCCGCAGAAATGACCCTTGTCTCACTCGGGGACAGTGAGATGGTCCCAGGAAACCAGGTGCCCCTAACACAAAGAAATATAGCACCTGGGTGACCATTAACGGGAACAGGGTAGAGGCTCTCAGAGATACTGGAGCCAGTGTGACCTCAGTCCGGTGTCACCTGGTGTCTGAGAAGCAAGTAGTCCCAGGAGCATTCCACCAAGTAGTTGCTGTCGACAACTCTGAGCGCCAGTGTATGGTGGCGCAGGTTCCCTTTGAATGGGGGGGTCTCAGGTCCCTTGAGGGTGGTTGTGAGCCCTACCATGCCTGTCGATTGTCTGCTAGGAAACGACCTGGAGCAGTCCTCATGGAAGGAGGTTGAGCTCAGGTCTCACTTGGAGATGCTTGGGTTGCCAGAGTGGGCATGCGTGTCTACTCGGTCAATGGCAGCCAGAAAGGGTGATCAAGAGGACTTGGAGCCTGAAACAGTGGCCCAAGTCCCTGCCAAGAGAAAGGGCAGGGGCGCGGGAAACCGGCCCCGAAGTTCCCACGGACCGGGAGGAGGCGGACCTCGAGGGGACGCCCGGTGCCTACAGGGGAGCAGGTAGCCAAACTGGGAGACATCTCTGAGCTGACCCATTGGCAGCAAGAAGGGGTCCCACCAGGGAGGAGTTCTGCAGGGAGCAGAACGAGTGCCCTACTCTGGAGGGTCTGCGGCGGCAGGCTGCAGACCAGGCAGCTGGTAATCAGTCCGGGTCACATCTGATCTACTGGGAGAGTGGTCTCCTATACAGTGAGCCTAAGGTTGCTGAGCCTGGGTCAGCCCGTGTGCTGGTGGTACCCCAGCGCTTCAGGACCTTCCTACTGGGTCTGGCTCATGACGTGCCTTTGGCAGGACATTTGGGGCAGGACAAGACCTTTGACAGGCTTGTCACCCACTTCTTTTGGCCCCAAATGCGAAGGCAGTCAGATGCACACTGCAGGTCTTGCCAAACTTGCCAGGCAAGTGGTAAGAGTGGGAGGAAGGTCAAAGCTCCTCTCCAACCTTTTCCGGTTGTTGGAACACCCTATGAAAGGGTAGGGATGGATATTGTGGGGCCGCTGGATCCCAAGACAGCCATGGGCAACAGGTACATCCTGGTCTTGGTGGACCATGCCACCCGGTACCCGGAGGCAATCCCTCTCAGGACAACGACGGCGCCAGTGGTGGGCCGGGCGTTAATGGGGATCTTTTCCCGTGTGGGATTCCCCAGAGAGGTGGTTTCCGATAGGGGGACCAATTTCATATCAAAGTATATGACATCCCTGTGGAAGGAGTGTGGTGTAACCTACAAGTTCACCACTCCTTACCACCCACAAGGAAACGGTCTGGTGGAGAGATTCAACCAGACCTTGAAAGGCATGATCAAGGGTCTAACAGAACCCATGAGGCGTAAGTGGGATGTCCTCTTGCCATGCCTACTCTTTGCATACAGGGAGGTGCCTCAGAAGTCTCTTGGGTACAGCCCCTTTGAGCTCCTGTATGGCCACCCTGTCAGAGGACCTCTGAGTTTGGTGAAGGAAGGCTGGGAGGCGGCTCCCAGGAAAACTCCCCAGGATGTATTTAGCTACATGCTGGCCTTTAGAAACCAAACTGCCCGCTTCAGGAAACTCGCTCAGGCGAACCTAGAAGCAAGCCAGGAAGAAATGAAGAGATGGTATGACCAGAACGCCACTCTGGTCGAATTTCAACCTGGGCAGAAAGTGTGGGTAATGGCCCCAGTGGCACCTTGTGCCTTGCAGGACAAGTGGACTGGGCCATATGAGGTAAAGGAGCGCAAAAGTGACGTCACCTACCTGGTGGATTTGCAGGCTCCAAGGAACCCGTTGAGGGTCCTTCACGTGAACCGCCTCAAGCCCCACTTCGAGAGGTCCGAAGTGAGTATGCTCTTGGCGACAGATGATGGGGTGGAAGAGGAGAGCGAGCCTCTCCCTGACCTCCTGTCTACCAAGGAGCATGATGGGTCAGTAGAGGGTGTGATCCTCTCCCCTACTCTGACTCAGGAGCAGCAGGGGGACTGTCGCCAGTTGTTGGGACAGTTCGCCCCACTGTTCTCTCTGACCCCCGGTGTTACTCACTGGTGTACCCATGACGTGGACACCGGTGACAGCCATCCTGTGAAGCACAAGATTTACAGGTTGACTGACCGGGTCAGAGCCAGCATCAAGGAGGAGGTCTCTAAGATGTTGGCGTTAGGGGTGATTGAGCCCTCCCACAGTCCTTGGGCCAGCCCAGTGGTCTTGGTCCCAAAGGCTGCGGCGCCCGGTGCCACTCCAGAACTCCGGTTTTGTGTGGACTACCGTGGGCTCAATGCCGTCACCAGGACTGACGCGCACCCCATCCCCAGAGCTGATAAGCTCATTGATCGGTTGGGAGCTGCCCGGTTCCTCAGCACGTTTGATTTGACGTCTGGGTACTGGCAGATTGCCTTAACCGATGGGGCCAAGGAGAGATCAGCATTCTCAACCCCAGAAGGTCATTACCAATTCCGGGTGATGCCCTTTGGGTTGAAGAATGCCCCTGCCACCTTTCAGAGGTTGGTCAATCAGGTGTTAGCTGGGCTGGAGGATTTCAGTGCCGCCTACCTGGATGACATTGCTGTGTTCAGTTCCCGCTGGGAAGAACATTTACAGCACCTTGAGAAAGTGTTGAGGGCTCTGCAAGGCGCAGGCCTCATGATCAAGGCCAGTAAGTGCCAGATCGGGCAGGGTTCTGTGGTGTACTTGGGACACCAGGTAGGAAGCGGCCAGGTGGCGCCCCTACAACCCAAGATTGACACCATTCTGGCTTGGGAGCCCCCAAGACCCAGACAGAGGTGAGAGCCTTCTTAGGTCTCACCGGTTACTATAGGAGATTTGTTAAGGGCTATGGCACCATCGTTGCCCCCTTAACAGAGCTGACCTCTAAGAGGCAGCCCAGGAAAGTGATCTGGACTGAGTCCTGCCAGAAAGCTTTTGATGCCCTGAAGGCAGCCATGTGCACGGCGCCCGTGCTCAAGGCACCTGACTTCTCCAAGGAATTCGTCGTGCAGACTGACGCTTCAGAGCATGGTGTGGGAGCGGTGCTCTCACAACTGAACGAAGAGGGCCTGGATCAGCCTGTAGTCTTCCTTAGCAGGAGACTACTTCCCAGGGAACAGAGGTGGAGTGCCATAGAAAGGGAAGCTTTTGCTGTGGTCTGGGCGCTGAAGAAGTTGAGACCATACCTGTTTGGGACTCACTTCCGGGTTCAGACAGACCACAGGCCCCTCAGATGGTTGATGCAAATGAGGGCGAGAATCCAAAACTGCTGAGGTGGTCCATCTCCCTACAGGGAATGGACTTTACGGTGGAACACCGTCCTGGTACAGAACACGCCAACGCAGATGGTCTGTCCAGGTTCTTCCGCCTTAGTGAAGAGAACTCCAATGGGGTTGGGTAGTTCTCCCTACTTTCAGCTGGAGGGGACATGTGTTAGACTTGGCATCTTTTGGCGTGTTTCCCCTGACTTTTTGCTTTCTGACCTCCCGGTTTTGACTCTGTTTTTGCTGGTGTGATGATTCTGCGCACTTTCCTCACTGCGGTCCAGTGGGAAAGTGCAAGTGCTCCTGTATAAAATGTGTTATGGATTGGTGTTTCCATGATTGGCCTATTTGGTTTATGTGTCAGTCCCTTGTAAAGTGCACTGCGAGTGCCAGGGCCTATAGACCAAATGCTGTTGGTGGGCTGCAGCACTGGATTGTGCCACCCACGCAAACAGCCCGTAAAGTGTAACTCGGGCCTGCCATCGCAGAGCCCGTGCGCAGCCTGGGGCTGCCATGTCGACTTGGCAAGTGCACACACTTGCAAGTCCCTAAACCTTCCCTTTGCTACATGTTAGTCACCCTAAGGTAGGCCCAAGGTACCCCTGTGGGCAGGGTGCGTTGTACGCGAAAGGTAGGACATGCCCGGGTGTGTGCGGCATGTCCTGATAGTGAATTACAGCCTAGTTCGTTTTTCACTATTGCAAGGCTACCTGTTCCCCTAGGCCAGAACGGGCGGTTTTGATTATTACAGTATATAATCCTAACTGACCCCGGGAACATGGTAGAAATTCGAGTTTAGTATGCCTGGACTCAGAATGATAAAATGCAGCTTTTAGTGAAGTTGGTTTTAACATTCTGTGTTTGAAAATAGCACTTTTAGAAAGTGGGTATTTTCTGGTCTAACCATCCAAGCCTGCCTCTGCGAGGTTGTGTATTCCGTGTCTGGAATGTGAGTGACCGGGGCTGGGGGATGCCAGGAGACAGGGTGAGTCAGCGCAGGGCTGAATAGCCAGATCGACCTGTAGATGGGTGGGAGGGGTCGCACCTGGGCCCTGAATAGGACAGTGCCTTCCCTCCACAATGCTGGCTCCACCTCCTGTGGTGCGTCTGATGTCCCTGGCCTACTCACTGAAAGAAGGGACGGAGACTTGTCAACAAAGTGCTCCAGAACTGGTTTGGACTAGGCGAAGGCCTCTCTGCCTTCAGAGAACAAAGGAATTTGGGATATAAATATTGGGGCCCTGACCCCATGAATTTAGATCTCGCTGGAATCAAGGAACCTGCCAAGACGAAGAGCTGGAAGAGCTGCCAGGAGGAGTACTGCCCCTTTGCTGTGTTGTTGCTTTGTTGGGTTGGCCTGCAGCTGCTGCTTCTGCCTTGGGCAGTGAAAGGACTGGACTGAACTTTCTACAAACTTGTGCTGAGTATCTCCAAGGGCCAGGAACCGAGCTGGCCTCCTGTTAAGAAGTCTCAGGGACTACAAAGACTTCACAAGCCTCTGGGTACCGCTTCTGGAACGCTGTTTCAGTTGCCACAGAGGAAGGGAACCGCAACCGACTCCGTCAACCGAATCCATCCCTGGCCGGTGACCTGTTTGCACCGCAGACCGCATCGCCCCGCTTCGCATCGCAACCCTGGTCTCACCGTGGGCGACGTCCGACGCCGCCAACATCGAGCCGCTGCTTGCACCGTGACCTGTGGGCACCGCAGTTCGCATCGCTTCGCTTCACTGGGCCAGCCGGACCAGACCGACACTGTCGCTGCAACTGGCTCAAGAGTCGAGACCGCACCGCATTTGGGGCCCCGCTCGCACGTCTGCGACGCACCGCTCCGACTCGCACCGCTGTCCGACGCCAGCTCCCGCACTCCGGCTAGGTCGCCTGCATCGCAACCTGTCAGCACCGCATCGAGCATCGTCTCACCCTGCACCGCACGCCTTGGACTCACCGACTCCGTCTGCACGACGCTCATCGAGCCGCTGCCTGCACCGCATCGAGGGACACCGCACCTTGCATCGCTCCGTCTTGCACCGCACCCACGACGAACGCCGACCGGCTCGTACACTCCGTACCAGCCACAACGAGAAAGGTACTGTAACCGAGTCTGCTCATGACTCTGCTGGCCCGTATCGACGCGGTCGGCTGGAACTGTTAGACTCTGTGGTTTTCAGCATCACGGTAGGCTCGGACGGAGCTACCGACTCGTACGAACTTTGCTTTTGTACTATTCCTGCAAAGAAGAAGTTAACGTATCAAGTATTCATTCTTAAAGTATCGTATTGTGGATTTTTGTCGTAATTGGTCTTGTCTTGAGTATATAAAATATTGGTTATTTTTCTAAACTGGTGTGGTGTCCGTTTGTAGTGCTTACACTGTATTACTGTTGGTTATGTGCAAATGCTTTACACACTGCCTCTGAATTAAGCCTGACTGCTCGTGCCAAGCTACCACGAGGGTGAGCAGGGGTTACTTCACGAGTGTAACAACCCTTACCCTGACTAGGAAGAAGGGTCCCTACTTGGACAAAGGTGCAAGCCCTTGCCAACTAGAGATCCCATTTCTAACAATGAAGAATTGTACCGCAAAACAAAATAGCATTTTACATTTTTGTTGAAGGGAAAGAAAAAGAGAAAAGAAAAGAGAAGAAAGAGGAACAGGAAAGAGGGAGAGAGAGGAAAAAAGAAAAAGGAGAGTGAAGTAGTATCCTTATCTAATGTCATAATTTAAAATTACCTCAATACAATGATGCAATATATAATTTCATGGAAGCAGGGTGAGAGCCAAACAAGAACTTATATGAAGTACATGAGGAAAAAGGAATAAATAAATGAGATACTCATGGTGGCTGATAAACAAAGGAGCAGTCCTTGTTCCGAAGTGCAGATGTGGATAAGTGGTTGGTAAGTGGGGACCAAAAAGCTTCCTTCCGGATAAGTTGCTGAGACGTGTTAACAGAAGCTCTATCCAGTCTGTGATGGTAACAAAGAAGGTTCCACCAAGCAGAAAAAGAGACCTTAGTAGCATCTTTCCAATTGGAAGTAATTACCTGAAAGGCAATGGCTATTAGCAGGTCCACAAATTTGCCCATTCTACACGAACAAATCCAATTAACAGAATTACTCCCCAGGAATATGGAGTAAATATCAAAGGGGAATTTAATGGAGCAAATAAGGAGATGGACTCACATACTTTAATCCAAAAGCGTGAGATGTTGGGACATAGAAAAAAGGCATGCATTAATGAACCAGGGTTGTGCTGACATGACCAGCAATTCGGGGTAGGCCTAAACTATATTTAGAGAGAGACAAGGGAGTTAAAAATAACCTTTGATAAAAGTAATAAAGGGTCTGAGTGGTGCTTGCATTGCAGGAAGTGTGATGTAAACGTGCCCAAATCGAGTTCCACATGCGAATGGAGAGGGTATGTTGCAACTCTGATTCCCATAAAAGTTCAACTTTACTCTTGGGACGGTTAAGAGATGAAAAATGGAGGTATTTATAAATATGGGAGGCCCGGGTTGAGGGGGAAGTGGGTAAAGGTTCAGACGATGGATCTGAGAGATCTGAGGGAGACGAGGAAGCTTCGGAAAGGAGAGAAAGTTGATTGGTTAAGAGCAATTTCAAGGCGTCATGTCTGAGTAATGAGGAGGCAGGTAAATCGAACTTAGATTGAACCTCTCTGGAGGAAAGAAGGGACGAACCATTCAATAAATGTTTAACAAGAAAGATCCCTCTGTCAGCCCATTTTTTCCAAAAAATAGTACGATTTGACAATTTAATAAATTTGTTATGCCACAGGGGTGAGTCTAGAAAAACCTGCAAAGGAGTATGTGATTTGCGCTTAATTGGATGAAAGGTGGAAATAAAGTTGGAAATTGTCGGGTAATTAAAGGAACGAGGAGAATGAGTAAAATTAGCTAACAAAGAAAAAGGGAAAGGAGAAATCAGAGATTCCTCTAATGTACGCCAGACTGAGGTAGAGGGTCCTTCTGAGGAAGATAGGTACGGTAGCACTTGGCGAATTAAAAAGGAAGAGTGATACTGTCGAAAATTGGGAAACTGAACACCCCCCGATCTTTAGGAGCATACAAAAGAAGTAAAGAAATACGGGCCTTCCGACCACTCCAAAGAAATTTACTCAAAACCCCATTCAGAGTCTTTAAAAACTTCTGAGGAAGTTTCACAGGTAACATTGACAAATACAAATTAATAACAGGAAGCAGCATCATTTTAATTGTGTCCAATCTGCCCCTCCAAGATAGGAAAAGGGGGACCAACCGCCAATCATATTATTTACCTTTGAGAGAACCTCTTCTAAATTAAGCTGAATCGTTTTGGCGATAGAGGAGGAATAGTTAATGCATAAGCAAGTAATACTGCTGGTATTCCACTTGAAATCAGATCCTTCGAACATGCTTTTTAAACAATATTTATTTAGAGGAAGCACTTCGGATTTAGAAAAATTTAGTTTATACCCGGATAAGGAGGCATAGGAAGACAGAAGATCTGAGAAGGCGGGTAAAGAAGTAGAGGGATCTGAAATATATAGCATAATGTCATCCGCATAGGCAGTAAATTTGATTTCAATTTTCTTATGCCTGAAACCTCGAAAGGTAGGAGAATGACGCAAGGAATGAAGAAAAGGCTCAAGTGATAGAATAAAAAGCAGAGGAGAAAGAGGACATCCCTGTCGAGTACCTCGTTGTAAGGGAAAGAAAGAAGATTGTGAGCCATTAGCAAATACAGAAGTAGAGGGGGAAGAATAAAGCAGATTAATAAGGGACAGAATAGGAGGGCCAAAGCCATGCCACTTAAGGGCACGCATCATGAAGCACCAATGAACGCGATCGAAGGCTTTCTCCGCATCAAGGGTTATGGCTGCGGCAGGAGAGGAACGCTTGGATGCGAGATGAATGATGTTAAGAAAAGTTCTGGAATTGTCAGCTATAGTCCTCCCCTTGACAAAACCCATCTGCTCAAAACCAATCAACTCCGGAAGTACCTGATTAATGCGAAGAGCTAATATCTTGGCAAATATTTTACAATCTAGGTTAATCAACGAAATGGGGCGATAATTTGCACATAAAGAGGGATCCTTATCTTTTTTGGAATCAAACAGATCATAGCCTCAAGAAAAGAGCCACAGGCCTCACTATGGGATACAAAAATTGAAAAAAGAGATAAAAGATGAGGTAAAAGTATCTGAGAAAAGCAAGAATAAAATTCAGCCGTAAGGCCATCAGGGCCGAGAGCCTTATCCTTGGGTAGCTTGGATAGAGAAGACTTTATCTCAGCGAGGGATATATCATTATCTAAAATAGAACAATCCGGAAGAGGAGAGGACCGGGGAGGCAATGAATCAAAGAAGGAGTCCAACGCGTCGTCTGATGGAGTAGATTCAGGGGTGTAAAGAGTCTTATAAAAGTCTGTAAAACATGTCAATATCTCCTCATCCTTAAAATGGTGAACTCCGTAGTCATCAGTAATTTTAACTATTCTAGATCTTTGGGACTTAACTTTCAGGTAATTCGCCACAATTTACCTGCTCTATTGCGGCCACCATAGAATTTGGAATTAATTTTTAATAAACTCCCCGTAGCTTCTTCTGTGGATTTTCTATTAAAATCAAGTTTTGCTTGAACCAAATTCTTGAGAGTTTCAACATTATTGGAAGAAAAATATAAGTGCTCTAATTTCTTAATGGAAGAGAGTATAGAGGCGGAATCTTTGCGAAATTGCTTCTTTTTACTAGCCACATATTCAATTATAAAGCCTCTGGCTGTCTCCTTAAAGGCATCCCATATGGTATGAAAGGGCAGATCTGGACTGGCATTAAGGAGAAAGAATTCTGAAACAAACTCCTTAAAGCGAGTAATAAAAGAGGAATCCTTAAGAAGATAATTGTTAAAGCGCCAGCGACGGGATTTGGATAATAAGGAAGGGAGATCTAAAGAGATAAGAACAGGGGCGTGATCGGAAATCAAAATGGAGCCAATCTCAGCGTGTAGTAGATTGGAAAGAAGATGTGGACTCAAGAAAATGTAATCAATTCTGGATGTAGAGCCGTGGGTCGGAGAATAAAAAGTGAATTCTAAACAGTCGGGATTAAGTGTTCTCCAGGCGTCGACCATGCTTCTCGCGAGTATAGTCTGAGCAAAAGTCTTTTGCATTTTATTAGGGATGTATCTAGAAGAGGATTTCCTATCTATAAACGGGTCTATGACCTGATTACAGTCACCCCCCACTATGAGATTGGAATCTGAGCATGAGTGAAGAGTGTGCGACATAGAGTGCCAAAAATGGGAATCGATACCTGTAGGACCATAAATGTTAAGGAGAGACACACGGGATCCGTTAATGATAGTGTGAAGAAGAAGCCAGCGTCCATCGGCATCCTTCTCCTCTTTTTCTATAGTAAGGGAAAGGGACTTGTGAAATAATATAACCACTCCGTTTTTCCTGTCCTTAGATGGGGAACTATAAACCCTTCCAACCCACTGTTTCCTGAGAGAGTTAACATCAGTATCAATAAGATGTGTTTCCTGCAACAGTGCAATTTTACATTGTAATTTGGAAAGGTGCGAAAGTACCCATTGCCTCTTTACAGGATTACGTAAACCCTTTACATTCCATGAAATAATACGAACATTATCAGTCATTAAAGGAAGAGATATCAATAAATAACATGAACATTATAAAATTGAAAGGAATCAAATAAACATTATAACAGCAATCAATTTCAGCGGAGTAATAACAATGAAGCAAGAGGAGATAAAGATAAAAAAGGATACAAAAGAAAGAATGAATAAGAGGTACACTGAGGAAAAGAGAAAGAAAGTACATATCGAAAACTGAGTGTGAGAACCAAGGGCAAAGAATGAAAAATGTAAAAAAGAAAAGAGAAAAAGAGAAAAAGAAAGAGGGGACAAAGGAAGAAGCAAGTGATAGACAAAGGAAAGCTGACTAGAAGCCAAGGGGCTGCAGTCAAGAAGAAAGGGATGAATATCCAAGCAAAGAAAAAGAACATGGGAGGCGGGGAGCCGCAAAAGTGAAACAGACGGCGAAGGCGGCGAGGGCAACCGGGGAACAAACAGGACCCGAAAGGCAGGAATAAATATGAATGCTGGGAGCATAGTGAGAAATGACACAACAAGAGAAATCAAATAGATATCAACTTTACATGCAATTAGAAACGATATACACGAAAAAGGCAAACAGCAACAAAAAGGATATGATATAAAATATGACACTTACCAGACATGGGTGTTAACTGTAAACAATAGATTGAGGTGGAAGGCTAGGTATAGGGAAACATCTGGGTAATGGATCGACACAGAGGGAAAGAACAACTGTGGAGGAGACAAAAGAAAAACAATAACATAAAATGGCTACCGGGAAGCAGACAGACCACAATAATCTAGAAAAAACAACGTTAACAGATCATAACCAACAACCGTAGAGGAAGGCTGAACTCTACAAAACAATAACTTAGAAGAGATAAACTTAGAGAACATAGGACAAAATTAAGACAACAGTAACAATCAAGATCCTCCAAGGTCCATCACGTCTCCTTTATGGCGGGAAATAAATTGTCTTAGATCTTCAGGACGATCAAAAGAGTAGGACCTCTCCTTGTATGTAACTTTGAAGAAGCAGGGATGTACTAAGCCATATCGTGCATTCATAGATCGAAGAGCTGGGCGGAGAGACAAAAATTCCTTGCGACGAGCTGCAGTAGCACGTGCCACATCCTGAGAAAAGAAAACTCTTTGACCGGACCACAGCATCTGTTTTCGGAGCTTGGCCGCTGACAGGACCATTAATAGTTCAGTGTATTCCAAGAATAGGACGATTATTCCTCTAGGATGAGTGGCAAGCGAAGAAGAGGAAGATGCACCAGTTTTAGGACCAATACGATGAGCACGTTGCAGGTTAAGGGCAGTGTTATCCTTCAGACCAACAATTTTAGGGATGTGTACTTTCAAAAAAGCAAGCATGTCAGATCCTTCCTCTCCCTCCGGAATACCATAGATGCGGATGTTATTGCGCCTATTGCGGTTTTCCAAGTCTTCTGTCTGTATTTTAAGGAGATCAATCTCTTTTGACATGGCAGCAACTTGAGGAATTACATCTTGTGTCGCTAACCCTCTGTTCCACTGCCGACACTCTCAGCTCTAAATTGGACCATTTTTCATCCCATTTCTGAAGAGTGGCGTTGGTTTCAACCACAAAAGGTTTAATCAGCCTTAACTCCTCCATAAGGTCTTCCATTGTTATAGGTAGTGGAGACTTAGTAGGTGAGTTAGGTTCCTTTTTATGACGTTTAGGAGGACCAACAATGCTAGAATCTTTACGAAGAGAAGGCATATTTGCTGAAGTGGATTTCTGCCCAAGGAAGGATGAGGGCTCCATGTGGAAAAAGAATTATTGGAGTGCACTCCCAAGAGATAAGCAAAGTAGAGGCTTAGGATAGGGCACCACTTAACGTTGTTACAGAGCAACACAGTAGGAAAATCTATTCTGATGATATCTCACCACACCCAGAATAGGGCATTCAGCGCCGCTGTGATCCTAGACAAGGGTCTAGTGAAATCATACCAGTCCACTCAGAGAACCTGCTTAGGAACAAATGTGATAGCCTGCGCTCCAACACATAACTTCCAACTCAACGCACAATTTGGGGAGCATTGAATCCCAGTGGGGAAGCCTCAGGGGGTGATAGAAGTAGACAACGCAGCGTGGATAGTCCGCTAGAAACTTGCTACCCGTGCATATGGTAGTACATATGCCAGATGTACACAATGTGCAGCAACGTGGTACAAAACTCAGAATTAGAAGAACTGCAGCAGCTGCTCAAAGACACACCACAGCGGCACCGAGAAGCCAATGAAGAAAGGATTCCCAGAGGCGAAGCGACGAGCGTCACCAGGCTTGTGCGAAGGGAGCGCAATGTTAGAAAGGACAGGGTCAAAAAGCGAGTTACATGACAGCGTAGCGCTGTCCAATGCAGCAATAACTCTTTGGAATTAGAAGTCTTTCCCCATCAAAAAAAACAAAAAAAACAAGAAAAGTGAAAAATGCTCAGAAAATGCCACAGCTCGTTTAACATGAAGGAGGAAGGCAGGGGATTGTAGTTAAATTGTCATTAAAAGTCATTTCTGTTACATACTGAAGCGCTGGAGGAAAACTGCACAATGTAAGAAGCCAGTGCAGCACATTGTACCTGAAGAAATTGCCGCGTGAAGAGTGCACTGCCAGTTCCAGTCAGAAAAGAGAAGGAAATGCCAAAGGTTAGTTATAACCCACAACGGAGGAGGGAGCTCCCAAGACCCTGCTGCCATGGCGGAATGAAATCCCACGCCGCGCACAGCACCGGGGGGCCCCTGAGAAGAGAAAGGCGCTCTGCCAAAAACAAAATGGCGGGCGCCACTTACGGCGCCTGAGGCAAAAACGGCGCGGGGGCAAAACAGCCAAAAAACAAGGTAGGGAAAGAAAAAAAGAACCGCTACCTGTGCCCCCACGTCCGCTACACAAACGCCTTATTCCATATTCCTCCGGAACGAAGAAAACAGCTCTGGCAGTATTGAAGGTCCCGCTTGATGCGCGGAGCCTCACCCGGATGCGGCCATCTTGTGGCGTCTCAAGCCACGCCCCCCATAATGTGCATTTTTATGCTGTCTTTGTTTGTTTTGTTCTCTCAAATGCGAATAAACTTGATTATCAAAAAAAAAATGATTAGCTCACGATCTCATCTAACCCATTCTGTGCGGAGAGTGGGCTGCGCACTGTATGCACATTAGGTAAAAACAGACTCCTTATATTGGAAACATGCTCGGCTAAAAAAACAAGCATTTGTAAATGCATTCGGTTTAGCCTATGGGATTAATAATAAGTAAAGAGATGTAGGAGCAGTGCATGAGGGCAGGGAGAATGGTGTGAGTGCTGTCTGTGCAGGGTGAGTGGTGCTTGAATGAAGGTTGATAAGTGTCTGACTGCAAGGTGAAAGTGACTCAGTGCATGGTGATTGATGTGTGTTCAGTGCAGAATTAGAATTGTGTGAGTGTACAGGGTGAGAGATGTTACCCTGTACAATGTGGGGTCATGTGCATGTGCAAAACAGCTGTGAGTGTTTGCATACGGATGTGTGTTTGTTCTCAAGCGATAATGTTAACGAATCCTTATGCATGTAAATGGGTGTTTGTGTGAGTGTATCTGTGTGTGCAGTGCACATGTGTGCATATGTGCAACATAGCCCTGTGTTAGTGGTATATGACTTCTACCGAGCTCAGAGCTTCTTGTTAGCTAGCTCACGGGTGGTGCTTGACTCACTTTCGCTGTTTGTTACTTAGAGGAACCAGTGACACTTACAGCTCGAAATGTGGTTAAAATAATTTCATTCAATTTCAGCCAACTGAATGACAGCGAGAAACAGGATTATGCATTGCAATTGACAGTTATAAAAGAGCATCAGGCTGATCATAGTGGGAGTAGGGAGGTGCAGATGAGGGAGAATGAATGGGACGTACAACAAAGAATCAATAACAGTGAATAGCAGAGTGCAAGAAAGCAAGATGAATAGTAAAAGGAAGGGAGTGTGAGTGGTCAGGAAGAAAGGCTGGGGCTTGATGTGCATTTAAAAGCAGCATTGAAAGGAATCATGGCACATTCATCAGGCCGAAGCCATTCCCCCAAGAACTGTCTGTGCCGGGCTCATCACGAAGGCACTCGTGACAAAACCATACTTTGCGATTGTTATTGCATTCCTGAACTCGGGCCTAGACTAAATAGCACATGCCTGATTTATTCTCCAATAAAACCCACACATGGTTTCCTTCACTGTGTGTGGCTGAATAGGAGACCATGCAGGAAGCGCGAGGGCAACAAATCAACTTACCGGCAAGCGAAATCTTTTAATTTTCAAGGCAGGCACGCTCTCGGAACTGTGCTACAGAAGCTGACTGCGCTTTAAGGTGACGTGTAGATTGATGTGAAGCGCCATATTAGAGCTACACATTTTGCTTCGTGTTGCTACGGCAATCCGGGAAAGTGCAAGACGCATTGTAGAACACTATTTTAGTTTGGGTAAAACATCGTTCCCAGTGAAGATACAAAGGCAGCGTATGTGAAGCGGTGCAACCAGTTTAAATCTCATTCGGAGGCATAACCTTCAAGTGCAGACTCTACAACACTGCATTTTAATTAAAAGGGAGAAACAGAGGCGGAATGTCTGTGGTCAAGATTAGCCTGTTCCGAACAGCTGACGGAGCTAACGTTATTCTCAGTTGGACACAAAGTGAAGCAAGCAAGGGTGCTGACACGCTTGCTTATAAGAAAGAAGTTCCATCCAAGTGGACGATCACAGTACTTGGCCAATGGGAGACTGATAAGAGAAACGCAAAGAGAAAAAACAAGAAATAGTATGCTATAGCCAATAGAAACGGAGGACAAGTAAGTGGCAAGCACAGGAACCAATGAAAAGCAAGGGGGCGGGATGTAAGGCCCTTTTAAGATTTATATTAAATACAATAGATTTCACAAGCACAGCACAAGCGCTGTGCAGGTGAAACCTAATCACAAGCACAGGGCAAGCACTGTGCAGACGAAACCTAAAAAGGACAAAAATGCCAGAGAATGTAATTTCATGCCCCCCTCAGAGCAGGCACGGACAGAAGACGAGGAGAGGTGAGAAGAAGACACACTTTGAATTACCGCGTGAGGTGTGTTTATTGGAAAGGGACTAAAGATGACAAATGCCCGCAACAGTTATTGATGGTTTCTCTGTGTGCACTGCTTATTTAACAGATGGTACCTATGATATCTTCCTTCATTCAGTAGAATTGCTCGAAGGCATGAGAGCATCTCATGGCAGTAGATTTTTTTAGGATCTTACCGAATGAAGTTCAGCAGCTGTCCATTACTGCTTTCATTTAAAAGTACAGAGAGAGGCACTGGGACCAGAGATATCTGAATATGTTTGAAGAAATGCAACAGGCCCAGGAGAGCAGCAGCACATTTTTCTACAATGAGATACAGCTCTTATTCCATATGTTTGATTGAAAACTGCTCTCTTACATAGTATTTACTGTGGATTGAGTAATCAACGTGGCTGGCAATATTCAGCTTAGATATTGTAACGTCTTTCCTGGCTGCCTGCTAGTGTTGACTATATGTGGACAGCGCGGATTGTCTGCCACTCTGGAGATGTAATTCTAAAAACGGAGTAGAATCGTTCTGGGCATTTGTGGCCATCAAAAGAGCAAGAATCTATGGGCCTGATGTATGAAAAGGATTTTTTTACTAGCATAATTGCAGTCTTTGTGACTGCAAAACCCACAGTTGTAATGTTTGCAAGGAACATTATGAGATGTTTGTGGCGCAGAAAGTCCATGTTGCGACCACTTGCGACTTAAAGTAAAAGGGGGAGAGAAAAAGTCACCACCCGTCCCGCTCCTTGAGACTTCAAGGATATTTGTTTATGGTTTGCCATATAACTGTGGTGGGAATTCATTGATTAGATACTGGGTGGTAGCCATTCAAAAGTGGATGCTCTCAGTAAGAGACAACTCGCCTCTTGTGCATGTGGGCAGCACGCACCAGGGGAACAGACTGCTTAATGCCCCCTCCAGTGTCCCTTCACCAATATGCCAATTATTAATAGTTTATCTCTTATTCCTTAAATTGTTAGTGGCTGCAAATTTTGGCATTCTGCAAATGCAAATGCAGCAATAAAGGTCTGCAGCCCCTCTTGGGGATCCATTCGCAGCCATTCGGAAGAATTCACTCAGATATGTCTGCCTCATTAACATAGAATTATAAGTGAAGGGCAGGATTGTGTGAATCTTTCTGAAATGAGGCTTTGGGCGGTGACAGATTAGTGCAAAAGGGATCCAGTTGCAGTGCAGCGCAGCACTAAAACTGCATTCCACCCAATCCTCTGTGCACTGGGCCCCATTTTCCGTACAGATCCTACACTCTAAGCTTTGTAGTTTCCTCACTATTGGCAATGTACAGCTCATTGGAATAAGGTAAATAAGATGAGTGTGCACACTGTGCAGTAAATGCAAATGCTGTCCCCATAGTGCCATGGGGCGGAGGATGTTATGCAGGATGTCTAACAACTGTCTCCAATTAAACAGTGAAAAAACTGAGATAGTGTTGTTCGGCAAGGCTCAGAAGGTGTGGTCACTGCACTGGTGGCCTGCTGAATGCCCAAAGCAAGTTGTTAAAAATCTTGGCATTAAGCTGGATCAGACAGTGTCCGTAAAGGACCATACCAATGCAATCTCTGGCCCTTGTTTTGCCACCTTACGACTTCTGAGGAAAAGTTTCCCGTGGCTCCCTTCCTCTTCTAGAAAAACCCTAGTCCAGGCACTGATTACCGGTCGCTTGGACTATGGGAATGCACTCTTAAAGGCAGCAAATGATTCATTGCTGGCTAAGCTCCAGGTGGTGCAGAATACAGCAGTTTGGTTAATATGTAATCTACCTTCCCGTTCCGCTTCAGCTCCTATGCTGCAAGCCTGCATTGGCTTCCTATTAGGAAGAGTGCTATTTTTAAACTATGCTGTCTGACCCATAGGGCACTAACTAAGGGTCTTCCCTCCTATCTGTATGTTAGACTCAGTCATTACCAGCCCTAGCTTCTACTCCGATCCTCAGATCAGGCCTTATTAAAACCCCATTGTATCCGCACCTCCTGATGGAGTGGCAGATCTTTTTCTCATCTTGCTCCTCTCTATAGGATCAAGCTCCCCCTGCAAATCAGGATGTGTCATAATTTATGCACATTTAAAAAACTCCTAAAAACATGGTTGTTTTAATCTGTTTTTGCACTTGCCTTCCGGTTTCCAAGCGCCGAGATACACCTCAGGTGTGAGTCGGGTGCTACAATAAATTACTCTAACATAACATAACATACCAGGGTGCCAGCAAGGTTCAGGGAGCTAAATGCTCACCATTAAGATATGCGGTGATCTTACAAGTTTGAATTCCGGCCAGGCTATCTCGGCCTTTCAACCTTCTGAGATGATAAACTGAGTGCTCACCTGTTACTTACAGTGCTTAACTCAGAAGTGCGCTGAGAGGCACTTTAGGAAAGAAAAAATATTTATATTAGTGAGTCGTACAGAAAGGCTAGAGTCAGCCTTCAGGTGGGTAGCACGATTGGTGAGGAGAAAGGGGAGGGAACAGATACGGTTCCAAAATGGGATAAGGTAAAAAGGGCAGTTTTCTTCAGAGTGAAGGGTGATTGAGTGTGACACTTCCGTCACGGGGGAAGGAGATAGGTAGAAAGGGTTGAGGGATTAATGAAGAGTTCTCTTCTAGGAGTTTAACTGAAGAAAGGAAAGATGGTGTGCTTCTCTCCAAACAGTTAAACTAAAATTCCCGTCTTGTTCTGTTGTTGGGGTCAATGCAATGTTTCCATGGACCCGTGCCATTGGGTGTTTATAACAGAGTAGTGATGCTGCTGCCTGGAACACCAGCCCTGAACCTCACAGTGCCGACGACTGCGTCATGTGACCGTTCTCCCAGATAGTGCAGCGGTTGGCAGACCCCAGCCTCCGAGAGCAGGAGGCCCGCTGCCACCCTAAAATTGTACAGTATTTTCCACTCGAGCCTGGAAACCGGGGCAGAGGTGGCTGCTGGTGATGAGTGGGGGCTCTGCTGGGTTTATTTATTTATTAGAGCCTGAAAGTCCCACGACAGTGCAAGCGCTGAATTAAAATTAAACTAAACAAAGAGCCCAGGAACGGACTGACTGAGCGCTCGTGTTACTCCCATAAAAAAAGAAAGTAATTTGGAAAGGCACATGAAGGAACCAATGAAAAGTGATTGGGCGTGCCCAAAGCCCATAGAGTGAATAAAACATGTCTGAGACATCATATGCACGCTGCCTAGGTTTGACCTAAAAATCTCAAAAAGCACTCTTTACGGATCTAGATGTAGCTTTCTGCCAAATCTAATGTGATTCTATTCAGTCATTTTGGCTGTAGCATTCTCTAACAATTTTGGGACCGTTTTCTCAGCCCCCGTGTTGAGGCAAAATGACGATAAATTTATACTATCAGAATTCAAGCAGCTGTTTATTGAAGTAAACACACACAATGGTTGCATGTCTCGAACTGACTAGAATATTCAAACACTAACACACCATAATACATAGCAACCAGTAGAAGCACATGGAACACTCTACACCAGGGTTACATATCTAAAGTGCATGTCCTTGGTAATTCACAGCAACATATGACCAAGTCTGCATTGGTAATTCACAGTAACCCATGACCAAGTCTGCATTACTGAACCCCGCTTGACAGATCACCCCAAAACATTCCAGTAAGAAACTAAGGTGATGGAGACTTTTTTGGGAAATATTGTAAACATTTGTAAAACGGTGCCAAATTATTAGCAACCCCCAAAAATGTATTTCCTGTGGATACGTGGTCCTAACTATAACTATCCAGTGGCGATATGTACATATTTATATGCAAACGTCAAGTGCTTGGCTTTAGTATTTTTATGTACATTGCATGTCCACACACTAGTTTGGTTTCTGGTGTGCTTACATCCTTTTCCTTGGATTTCACTATGGGTGTTGCATTTCTTAGCTATGGCTTTGTGGTTTTTAAGCTTATGTACTTTTCATTGTCAGTGCTCATCTTAACACCTCCAAATTATCAGTCCCTTTCTTTCACATCCTTTTGTTTGTATTTTTTTCTCTCACTGTATATTTTTGGCATGGCTTCTCATACCGTTAGTTAGTGATGGAGTAGCCCATCCGCCAAACTCTAAATAAGGCCTTAAATGCATTATTGAAGGCTCCCACCCACCTGCTTCTCAACAATAAAGGGAGAGGATGTGGCATAATGACCAGAGCTGCCGACTTTGGCGCTGGGGAACCAGGTTTGAGTCTCAACGTCAGCTCAACATCCTGTTATTATGGGCAAATCACTTAATCTCCCTTGCCTACCAAAATATAAGAATGTGTCCTTGTGCAATGTAGCTGGTGCTCATGTAAAGCACTCCAATACCTTCGGGTCGGGTTTGCGCTGTGTAAAACTGCAAAAAAAAACTTTCCAAGCTCGCATTTTTAAAATGTATAGATCACAAAGTTTTAAGAGTGAAACTAGCCAAAATGTAGCCCGACGACAATGCAATTGAAGTAGAAAAGATGGAATAGAAACGTGTTTTTTATAGCGCATCATACTACACTTTTGTAGTTTAGGCACTGTAAATACAAGTGTTGAAGAGGCCTAGTCCGGGTGTAGTTTAGGGCCCAACCCCTCCTTGTTAAAAAAAAAACATTGTAGTTATATCACTGAAGTCATAGGTACTGTGAAAAATCCAAGCAGGAATCCAAAAACAAGTGTACCAAATGTGCCACACCTATTCAGCAGGAGAGTGGTATGGGTGTTGTAGGACTTGGCCTTTTTGGCTAAAGTTCCCTAAAACTTTTTGCTTTCCCCCTAGACCGTTTTCCTGACATAGAGTGCCAATTTAGATGCTTTGGGTACTTTGCCACTGCTGATCAGTGTCAAAGTACAGTAGTTCCCTGTGTAAAGTGTAATGGTAATTGGTTGGCCATGATTGGTATGTTTGCCTTACTAGTAAAGTCCCTAGTGATGTGCACTGTGTGTGCCAGGGCTAGTAATGCAAGGGCGCGCGGAGAAGGGAACTCAGGCCTACAGTGTAGGGCCTGCGCGCAGTTTGCTAAGTTAACATGTGTCCTGACAAGTACAGCTACTTGTCAGGCCTTACTTTCCCTTTTACATGCACCGTGGGCACCCCTGTGGTAGGTCCCAGGTAACCCCTGGGCAGGGTGCAGTGTAAGTAAAAGGCAGGACATATACTGAGGTGTGTGTTATGTCCTGACAGTGAAAAACACTCCATTTTGTTTTTTACTGGTGAAAGGCCATTCTGCCCATAGGACAGAATGGGGGAGGCTGTGTATTGTGTTTGTTAGCCTAGTTTCCCATAAGCTTAGAATGGAGAGGTGAAGTTTGGTATTTATGAACTCACAGCGTCATAACCTATCTTTCTATGAAGGTGGTTTTGTCACTGTGTGTTCAGAAGCCGCTCTTTTAGAAAGTGGCTGAGTTTTGTGCGCTAGGCATTCCTGTGTCTCTCTGTTGAATGTGGATTGACTGTCTGGATCTGAGAGGGGAGGGGGTGAGATGGCATCAGGCTGACCTGCAGCTGGAGAGTATGTGAGGAAAAGCCCCGGGAGGTGAAGAGGCCTGGGTTGCGGCTATAAAACAATTGACCCATCTCCTGCTGAGTGATTAAGGATCCAGACCCCCAGTATCAAAGGGAGAAAGGTGACACTGGGAGGGAGACACCCAGAACTGATTTAGGCAGGGGTCAGGGACCCCTGAGCACAACGAACTTCAAAGACATTTAGGGGTATATCTATGAGAGCTGAAACCCCTGAACGTTGGAATGAAACAGAAATGGGTTGAGACTGAAAAGGCTTGGACCCATTCTGTGGTCAACCTCTGCTAAAGAAGGAGCAACTGAAGAGACTGCTGGGGAAAGGCCAATCCTTGCTTCGTGATCTGGGGCTGGTCTGCAGTTTGCTGTTCTAACTAAGGGAGAGGCTGTTGGGACTGTGCTTGGAGGCGCTGGGTCCCCCTGCTTGAAGAAGACTGTGCTTTGTGCTGTGTCTTGTAACCCCAAGGGCCCGAGGTGAGCTGGCTCCCTGTTTGGAAACACAGGAACATAAAAGTTTCCGGAGAAGTTTCAAGCAACGCGGTGGGCGCGTGTTGTGGCAGCTTGAGAACCTCAGAAGGTGTGCCCTGTGATCTTGGACACAAGGAGGAGAAGCGAGACTCGGACGCGCTGGGTGCGTGTCGTGGTGCACAGGAGGCGTTGGTGAAGAGCGCCTGGTGAACCTGTGCATCGACGGAGGAGTGAGTCTCGGACGCGCAGGGTGCGTGTCGTGGTGCACAGGAGACGTCGGTGAGGAGCGCCTGGTGAAGTGTGCACTGGAGGTAAAGCGAGACTCGGACGCGCAGGGTGCGTGTCGGGGTGCACCGCAGGCGCTGGTTAAGAGTGCCTGGTGAGCAGGTGCATCGGAGGTGAAGAGAGTCTCGGACGTGCTGGGTGCGTGTTGTGGTGCACTGGAGGCGTTGGCGAGGAGCGCCTGGTCAACGCGTGCATCGGAAGTGGGGTGAGTCTCGGACGCGCAGGGTGCGTGTCAGGGTACACCGAGACGTTGGTGAAGAGGGCATGGTGATCGAGTGCACCGGAGGAGAAGCGAGGCTCGGACACAGTGAGCGTGTCGAGGTGCGGCCGGAGGCGTTGGTGAAGAGCGCCTGGATATCGGGGCACCGGAATTGGAGTAAGTCTCAGTGAAGCAGTGTGCGTGCTTTGGTGCAACCTGGGACTGTGAAGGTGATCGGCTGATCATCGTGTGCACCGGAAGAAAGTGAGTCTCTGCAGCGTGATGTGCGTGTCTTGGTGCCAGGAAGGAGTGCGGGTTGAACGTGCACTCGGAGTCGACGTGAAGTCCCATCAGTGTTGTGTGTGTGGCTTCGTGCCAGAAGAGACCCGGAGGGTGCGGTGTGAACGTGCACCCGGAGTAACGCAATCTCAGGGGCGTGGGGTACGTGTGCCCTGCGGCCGCCTGAGACCTTCCTAACAGTCGCGGCCCGGACCGGCAGCCCCGGAGGAGCTGAGCTGCCAGGCCGAGCCGCTGAGGCCCATTGAGAAAGTTCTGCACGAAAGGCCTAGTTCATTGAAGGAGGAGAGGAGAGTGGGGTCGCGCCCCCAGGTAACGTGGATCACTGCCTGGGCGGGGTGCGGGCTCGGAGGGACACTCTCTCGGCCTCTCAGTCCTTCTGACGACGTGAGCCTTTGCTTCGGCTCAGATTGGGGCCCGTACTGACCAAGGAGTGGTGGTACTGGGGCCCGAGTGGGAAGCTGTACTTTATTTCATCGTGAATACGTGTGGGGGGCAACTGTTATCAAAGAGGCTGACTGTCGTAATACACATTGCCAATATTGCTGCTAACGAACTGCCGGACTGTCTTAGGATGCCTGACATTATTTCCGCCCAACGAAGTACACGATTGTAGCGCTACGCATTGCATTATTTCTCCCTTGCAAAGTACAGGATTGTAGCGGCCCGCATTGCATAATTTCGTCATTGCAACGTACATGATTGTAGCTACGCATTGCATTATTCCTTAATTGCAAAGTACATGATTGTGGCGGCGCGCATTGCATTGTTTCTTCATTGCAAAGTACGTGATTGGGGTGTGACGCATTGCATTATTCCTTCATTGCACAGTACATGATTGTAGCGGTACGCTTTGCATAATTTCTCCCATTGCAGGTACCGGAGTGTATTGTTACGCGTTGTATTATTTCTCCTGTGCCCAGCACATGATTGTATCGTTACGCAGAGCACTATTGTTTGTCCATTGCAACGTGTGTGATTCTAGCATTATGACCAGCATAGCGTTTGGAAAGCGGTGGTTGGGATTTGAACCTACCAGCCAGCCGGAACGAATATTACCCTTTATTCTATGTTGGCTTTTGTAACGTGTGGTCTGATCGTATATCTTTCTATATAAAGTTTATACTCGTTTTTATCAAACTCGTGTGGAGTCCATTTGTGGTGTCACCAGGGGGTTGCTGTGGGTGTGGTTGCACATACTGTACACTCGTGCCTTGGAGATAGGCCTGGCTGCTCGTGCCAAGCTACTAAGGGGGTGAGCAGGGCTATCTCAAACGGTGTCCTTACTTAGCCTAACGTTGAGTGGGGAGTCCCAGGTCGCGCATTTGTGACAGTGACGCGTGACGGGGACTCCGGCTTCCAACAGGTGTTGTATGTAGCCCGTGGTGCATTTTGGAGCACTGGTGTGGTAGCGCACTGTTGTTTACAGACAGAACAGTTTCTGTTGGAATAGCCACTGAATTTTCATAGACATGGAGTCGTAATGTGTGGGAAAATTGTGTTTCTACAAATATTTATCATTTGAGCATCACCAAGTAGTGTCTTGATTTGTTTTGATCCTATTGAAATCTTTGTGTTGATCACACTTCAGCACTTACAAAAAAAAGTGCTTCATTACTTCTTTCCTAATAGCTGATATATTTTTAATTATGTGTATAGTTCATGTACAGGTATTTAAGTGTTGTTGTGTGTTAGAAAAAAATTACATCCTACAGCCTTTTCTTTCACTTCCTGTGCCCCAGCAAGACTGTCACCTAGGTCACTTTTACAAAATCATCTCACTTTGCTAGAAGAGGTGTGGCGCAACGGCCAGGGCAACTGACTCCGGAATCTGGGGGCTCACGGTTCGATCCCCGGTGGCAGATCAGCCCAGCACCATGTGACTCTGGGCAATAGCTCGCTTAATCTTCCGACGGCCCCCAGCGCCTTGACACCCTCGGGTAATTGTTCGCGCTTTACAAATACTGGACATTCTTTATTGCTCATTAACCTTCTGAACTCTAGCATGGTTATTTTTAGGGGGTGCTGCAATACTGCCCACCGTCCGCACCCCTACTTCCAGTGCCTATGTAATAGGAGGCTGAGTCGGCCTTGCCGAGATAGAACTTTTGTAACTCATGTGAGCCTCTAGTAGATGCTACGAGAGAAACATCACCAATCATTCAATTAAAGTCCTTTGTACAGCCCACAGCTACCTCAGCAGAGGCGCCCCGGAGCTCAAAAGCAAGACTGAAGAACAGGATCGGCCACTCATATCTACACTTGATTAACGAGCCAGGTTTCTAAATCTTTCCTGAAGCAGTGTTCTTTATAGACCCGTAAAACATCTGTCTCCTAGTTCTGTTTGACACTCTGAATAATGCACTGGCAAGCAGACCAGACTTCGGACTGCTCGTGCTGCACAACTGGCCCTACTTCAACACAAACAGGAAGCAAGAATGTACTTTAATTGAGTAAGTGCATTAATTCTCTGGGAAGGAAGAGCATTTAGGGAACCACATTCTAAGTGTAATAGACCTGATCCTGCTGTGCCTTTTTGACAGTTAATATTAATCTAATGTTCACATAAACCACTCAAATTCCTACAAATATCCAAGTGAATTGTGTGTTTATTTTTATGGAGGCGTAAGCTGTGCCTCAGTCTCTTCTTGCTACCAGAGTAGTAGAAACATAAGGCGTACGTATGCTTTACCCTCTTGGAACATGAACCAGATTGGAACATGGCATAGTTGCATCAGTTTCCACTTTGCGATCAGCAACACCAAAGGAGTCCCTCTTTGAAGTATCTTTTTTGCACTCACACACACAGCAGAGTCCCTTCACCCCACAGAGAGTGCATGAGTATTGAGTGAGTGTGTGTCCTGCTGGATTCTGACTGCAGATGCTCTTTGCCCATCACAGCAGGTGGTGAGATGAAGAACATGAGATCCTTAAGATAGAGAATTTTAAAATGAACATATCTATAGGTAGTAAGAAATGATTCTCTTTTTGAAATCATCGTCATAAAATTTCACGTTGCTATGTCGAAATTGTACAACTGTAAGAGGCGCCTGACATTGGCTATTATCGAAATAATAACTTGTTTTATGAAGTGTTTTGTGCCCCAGTATTTGCTGAACATGCTAAACAGCTGATTTGGTATTCTGTGGAAGCAGAAAGGAGTGATACAGGGTACTAAATACTCATGCACTCTCTCTGGGGGTGTAGGGGACTCTGCTGTGTGTCGCTGATCGCAAAGTGGAAACTCATATAAATTGGCAACATGCTAACCTTCCACGACTGAGATTTCAGTTCCCACATGGCCTTTTTTGTGGGCGGGCCCAAAATGAGACTGACACTCCCAGCAGAGCCAACGGTTGAAGAGAGTTGACCCACTACCTACTATATGTATGCTGTTCTGTGGGCTGAACCAAAGTGTAAATGACACTCTCGCGGACCAATGGCTGAAGGAGGCTGACCCAAAGCCCCTTTCTTTATGTAGAATTACAAAGAATATGCAGTATAATTTTTCGTAATTACAAAAGGTTGGCAAGGCAGCTAAAGCTGTCTCTAGGACAGACCTAAAAAGACAAATCGGCTGAGATACTGGCCCAATTCACAAATGGCAAGTTCCATCACTTAAAATGCTGCCTTGTTCTAGCACTACCAATACCAGAATACCGAGCGAACGGGAATTTCGTTCCTGTACAAAACAGAAAGACACAGATGGGGATACAGTGAAATGGCGCATCAGCATGGAAACAGAGGAACGCTAACATAGGCATGTGAAACCCGCTCTTTACAGTAAAGTTGTACATAGAAATAACTGACATGGACTTCAATGTAAAAGGCAGCATGAACTTGCTTTGACTTTTTAGCAACTGTAAACCAAGATATATTCCCTGTGTATTTTCATGTATTGTTTGTACTTTAGGTGATAGAACTCTTTTAATGAAGGACCGCCAACCTAAAAATTGTAGAGAGACAAGATGTAAGCTCATCACAGCATAAGGACCAATTGAAATGAAATGGAAATTAATCGAAATACATCAATGCAAATGCTTGAATAAACAACAATTAAAACCACCTTACATTTCTTTACAAGTGCACCTCTACTGGACATCTTTTATAACCTGAACCCTAAATATTGACATAAGACTGACCCCTAAGTTTCTTGGAAATAAAATATGAGATGCTTTATTGCCTTCTCTACTTCTCAAATTGTTATTACTACTACTAAGAGTACTACTACTAAGAGTACTACTACTTCTACTACTACTATTACTAATAATAATAATAATAACTTTTATATAACACCCCTATATCATACTTCTGCCATTTTTAAGCAATGAAATTAACAGATGTTACTATAACCCAAGTTATGATACTCAATGTACTAACTTTGGTAGGATGGAGGTCTGAGACTTGTCAGGATTTGCGCCAATGACCTCCAACACACCACATTTCTCAGAGGCACGAGTTAGTTCACAGAGTCATCCGGACAGCGGCCTGCTTTATTGTTTGGAGGGAAATTGCCACCTACAATGACTTAGGTGTGTTATTGCCTGGTCTTCTTATTGTGAACTTCAATACTCTTCGCAAGATCCTTGTTACTCTGAGGCAAGTCCCTACCCTGGAGACAAGCATCTCACGTTCCTCTTGCAAACAAAGATCTTTTCCCCCTAAATCCCTGATTTATATCTTTCATTTATTTGTCAAACAAATTACTTCTTGTTTACTGTATGAAATAACAGGACTCACTCATGAAACTTACAGTTAAACTAAATATTTGATGCTCCAAGTTGGAGTCTTGGAGAGAGGAAAGGGAAATCTTAGGACTGGGACAAAGGAGATCTGGAATCAGAGAAATGGCATTTACGGCTAGCCAACTGAAACATCACCCCATCATCTTTCTTCCTCATAACTGTCCATACTATATGAAAAAGTACATAGCAACCTGTAGGACCTGATTCATATGGTGCTCGTCGGGCTGGCGGAGGACATTACCTTCACTATCCTGTCACAATGCTGTCGATCAAATTTAGCCACTCAAGGGGTCCTCCCTATTCATTGACAGATACTGCTGTCAGTGTTTTTAAAGAAAGTTTGGTGGACAGCCGCCATCAGTTTTGATGGCTGTTCGCTATTGCCAGAAAAAAAGGACATTTCTCTGTCCACCTTAAATAGATGGGTGATGTAATGCTTTCCATTGACAAAGCCAATTGGGGGTTCGGTCGATGGAAACTTTTAGTCTGCCCTCCTCTAAATGAGGCGGCCGAACCAAGAGTATGGCGGGGAGGATACTCCGTTATGCTTGCTATGAAGAATCCTGTCTGCCAAACTCTAAATTAGGCCCTTAGTCTCCTCTTCTCAGCACTGGTGAAGACAAAAACTGGAAATTCACATGACACAGCTGTATCTCCTGCAGCAAAAGCTAATAACTCAATAATCATAGTCATAATAAACTGATGCCACAGTAAAGAAAGATTCAGTAAGACAATTAGTCTTTCTGCACCCAGGCTGAGCCTGGCAATCTCAAGCTTTCTGATTCTGTCCTAAACAGAGAGTTAAATTATGCAAAGTGAGATGCACTACAAAATGTGACCAGGCCTAACAAGGGTCTCACAAACCTGATACTGAATGAATGTGTTTTTTTTTACTTGTAAAATGCTTGGCTTATTACAGATAGCTAAAGGATACACAAAAAGTGATGGATGGAATGCTTGAATTAATCCCTGCCACTGGTAATTACTCGGAGCAGCATCCCAGTCCATCGTTATTTTGCACACCATGCCAACTCAGTTTGGACCCAGTTATTTGCAAATCAGTCTTGACCCTGCTCCGATTGGAACAGTCCAGTCCGAACTGCCAAACAAGGCCCTCCCTGACCCTGAACAGGATCAGTTTCACCCTAGAAATGGGCTTGTCAGCCAGGTACAGCTTGGTTTCAGTAACACAGTGTGCACGAGACACACGTCCAGTAAACATTTCTCCTCGTTGCGCCTCCATATAACAGGACAAGAGACTTCCCTGGAGGCCATCGAGCCCACTGCCGGTAATGGAAAGGTGAGTAAAAGTGAGCAGTAGACGTCTTCCATAAACAGCATGATCAGTGGGCTGCACCAGCCATTCAGCATTGGTTTCTATTCTTCTTTAATGTTTCCAACTCTGATGAATTAAATTCTTACGGTGGAAGGTTTTACGGAAAAAAACTGTTAATGTGATTCTGAGATATTGGGGCACCAAACGGGTGCCCCTATCTTGCTCTGAAGTTTGCAAGAGTGACCCCAATATTTTGCTTGGCATTTGGTATCAGTCTTTTGCCCACGATGGGCGTGGTTTAGCTGCTGACATTGCCATCACAAAGGACCTCAGGACCCAGAGAAAATCTTCTGACAATGAGCTATATACATGCCATTCTCAGATTTATCATGTGTGATGTGACTAAAGGCCAAGCCTACAATAACTAATTGTACCTGCAAGCGGAGTAATGGCGGTCAACTCTAAACAATGAGAAGATTGTTATTTAGAAAGAAAATCGATTAAAATATTCAAGTCTTGTGTCATTGTCCACAGTTACATAGTTGCCTATATTTAGGCCTCCTTCCAACAAGTCAAAACAATGTTTAAGCTAATGGTCAACAAAATAAAGTCTAAGCAGCAGGGCCAGCTTTAGGGCAGTGCGACCGGTGCGGTTGCACAGGGCTCTGGCCTCATGGGAGGCGCTGTGTTTAGCAATAACTTGTGATTGGAGAGATGAGGGGTACTTTTGCCTGGTGGTAGTGAGGGAATCCGAGGAAGCGGTCATGGGGTGTGTGGGCGCCAAAAATTAATATTGCACCGGGCGCCACCAGTGCTTAAGCCGGCCCTGCTAAGCAAGGAACAACACTAGCATTTAACATTAACTGCATGCACAGTAATTGCAAGGGTCAAATACATGAATGATTGGTGTGAGAACAATTCTGGCCAAGGGCAAGTTGCTCACAAGACAAAGTGTACTGAAGTCTGGATTTAAACACAATTGGAAAACCCTTTCTCTCCATTAGTGAATAGAAGTGTCAACATATATCATAATGTATTGTTAAATCTCTTTTGGGAGCAAGAGAAACATATAATGCTGCCACAATCAAAGACTGGGAGATCAGACTTCGAAAGGTAATAGAAGGACTAGAATAGCTGTTTGCAAATTGACTGGAACAGAGTTGAGAGATGGAAGAAAGACTTCAACAGAAATTGAGTGCAACCAGGATGCAGAATAGACTGACAAGGGACTTGAAGAAAAAAGGACTGGGTCTAGGAATCCTAACATAGTCACTTTGAACTAACCCTGAAGACAGTAGTGACTCTGGATGCGGTTAAAAAAAAAGTTCAGCAGGAAGTTGCAAAATACAGTTTAGATTTATAATATCATGAAGTTTGTTCAAAATCATGCAATGTTTCCAACTAGGATATTTGAAGCGGCACTGGATAGTAAGGCACCACTACAGTGTCATAATTGGGTTTCACATTTCGGAATTAGGAAAATTACAATAGAACAGAGAAGCTATCTTATCAAAAATTGACATGATAGAAAAAAATCATAAGAAAAAGAGCCAACCTCTGACTGAGCTCGTTAAAGGTCTGATGACTCATAGCAATTCTGGACAAACGGAGTTCTTCTCACTCATCAAGCAACATGCAAGCTAACAAAGTGGGATTTGCCAAATTTTACAGCTTATTGGCCAGTCTTCAAAGACTCAAAGACTATATCTCTCTTGACCAACTCTCTGCAGAAAACAAAAGAGCATTAAGAATTTTGTGGCAAAATAAAATACATGTGATCTTCAATACTTATTCCATTTGTTTGGTCACCATCCATAACAAATAGTTTTCCTACCTGTGACTGTTTCTGGCACATTGAGTTGGACAGATTAAATAAATATTTGCTTCCTGAGGAAGTTGTGGATGTCGTAGCTTGTAGCTTTCAGATAGAAACAAATGGCTTGATTAAGTGTTTCTGGTTGGTTATATTCTATGGCACTTGTAATGAGGCAGACGGGATATCCTCACATTTGTGACAAAGTGACCTGATTGCCAAACTCTAAATCAGACCCATAGTGTTTCTTAATAGTTCCACATGTCCTGCATGAGTTGCTGAAGGGACAATAGATAATTTACAACTAGAATCAAAGTACTTCTAAAAGACACATGCGGGTGGAGAAAACATCCTGCCCTAAAGCGAGCACTGCCCTTGTCAGCCTAGGAAAAAACACAATTTAATAACTGAAAATGTGCCTTTTGTAGGCTAAATTTTGACTGCTGATTTTAAAAAAAGTTGCCATTTTTTGTTGACAATGATCCCAATCCAAACACCTGTGTTATGGCGAAGCTGCAACAAATGAGCAACAACGAATGAACGGTGTATATCCTGGCTTTAATAGCCCTTTTCTGTTTCTAGTTTCCCACTGCATTGCAATTACAGATTTCATTTCACAGTTCATGTTACATCAGGATTGTGGGTTTCAATATCCCCTTACAATAGGGTACTTGAAGTTATTCATGTACAAACATTCCATTCTATATTGCTTCAGTGTACTTCCTAATACATATTTCACTCTGTTTGGAGCACATCATAGGAGTGTAACTGTGTGTGGCTGCAAACAGTAAAAGCTTGCTTCAGTTCCTGTTCAAATAACAGTCTGTGCTACACGTGATCATCTCCCACAGTCCCACACCATTTTGTCACCCAACACACATCAACGTGTGCCACAAAATGTAGCGCTCTCCCCGTGTATCACACCCTGTACTGCCCTGGTACACTGCTCCCGGTGTCTCCTGTAGGACATAAACATATATACCCCATAATACACATATTCCTGTGCCTCTAAATTGTGGAGCTCTGCACTTACTCCATTTCTTTTAATGAGATCTATTCAATCTTTCAAGTGCCTTTAATAGGGCACTGGGCAGCTAATGACACTTTCAGGATACACGGAAGAGGGTGTTTGATTCAAAACCAAATCCTACAAGAATTAAGAATCACAAGTCGTTGATCCATTCTCTTCCACTTTGGGTTTGTATTTAGTTCTCCAAGCCTTGGAGAAGCCCTTGCTTGAATGCTTGAAAGGAATCCCTCCAATTGTGTGTCACCTTGTGTGCCATTATAGATGCACTGTTAGTTCACAAGCCATACCTCACTTACTGCCAGAGAGAGATCAGGGAATAAGGTTCTGTGCTGCATTGGAAAAGCAGCGCACCTTGTCTATGCATGTGCTAAATCCCTCAAAAGCACTTTAGTCATGCGTTAAACACATGTAGAAGACAGCCATCACTACATTTCCCCACCCAGTACTACACTGTTCTCTGCCCTGGGACCATGCATGGCAAGCAGTATGTCCCACTTCAGCACTAAAGTAACTTTGGTGGCCAACTGGAAACAAAAAGGAGCTCATGACTGACGTATATACATGGCACCAACAAGTGGTCAATACTTATACTTCAGTATTCCTAGTATTGCATGAATACTGTCCAGAGCGACTGCGCTCCTCTTTTTTGCCCTGCGTGGTAGAGTTAGGGAGGCGACGAGGGAACAGCAGGCGACGCTCCAGAATACGATTGCACCACTATCTTGTTAGTCTCCATTGTAGAATCAGTTGCACCACCATCTTGCTATTCACTCTTGTAAAAAAAAAAGTCTGTAGAGCACCATAGGGGCTGGATCATCAGCATCAAAATATACGACCCAACAACTCCCCAGTACAGTCGGAGCGCCATGGTGGTCCCCTGCCTTCCTCCTGCAGAGCAAGTTCCTCACCAGAATCCAGGACAGAGTGATAATGCATCCAGCAACATATTTATGGCCAAAGGTCCTATTTAGTTCTCATTTGGAGTCAAACAATGCTCTTCCAGGGCTCTTTCCTAAACTATCATGAGAACACGCTAACACATTTCCTGGAAGTGGATTGAGGACTATAGCATATATTCGGCATAAAAAGGCCACCTGATTATTTCTGCCATTTGACCAATTCCAGAGAAACAGGCAGCAGACCCTGGTCACCTTCAGGAAATGAACAGGCGTTGTTAATAATATGGCCCACATAACAGTAATGGCTACTGTAAGGACATCGATTCAGGGTCCTTCATCCTTGGACAATAGTCACCCTTAGACAAAAGGATGGGATTTCCCTTACGGGATACTTGTAAATTGTAATGCACTATATGGGGATCTCCCATTACATGCTTCCACCAATGTGAATTGTTGCTGGAGGGTTACATTCCATTGTTTCAGGCTCCATTGCTCTGAGTGGCTTGTCACCTTGATTATGACTGGCTGCTGTTGGTTCATCTGTGCATTAACCCTGATACATGGCGGTAAATGTGATCACCATTATTGATTCTCTGTTTATGCGCGCAAAATGTGACATCAGGTTTTACCACTAAGCTCAAAGAAATAGCATCATGATAATGAAGTATACAAGTACATAATGGGTCCTTTAACATACATACCTAGTGCTACTTTGGTGCACATGTAATGCTGTGAAGCAAAGATTAGGAGTGGGCGTAACTCTCATAATTTTGTATAGCATAACTGCGCAAAATGACCCCAAAATTACTCAAAATTCATCTCACACCAAAAAATGCCTGAACTGTGAGTAAAAATTCAGCTCAAAAATATAATTTCAAGTTGCTTTCTCCTTGCTCGAGTTCAAAACACTGTCACTCACATTTGGATTTGTAGTTTTGCGCAAAAAAATTACCTGAGCAGTCCTCTTGGGAAAGCAATCTTCCAGAAATATTTGTTGACCGCCCTCATTAATAGAACTGTCGCTTAAGTTCAAAACACTGCAGTTCGTCTTGAAATTAGGGGTGGGCGATAAATTCTGCTCCGCCGGCAGAGTTCACATAGTTTTGCCCACTCTGCATTACGCTTGTAACGGCAAAACTCCGCCAACTTCCTCATGATGAAGTTTTTTTCTCGAGCATGGCTTGCAAATGGTAAGCTGGTGAGCACGAGTAAGAATTGGCATACCCTAGCATCCTTTTCGGGCTCTAGGATGACACTCGGCGAGATTTTCTCAGTGCGGGAGGTCGCAACTGTGTACAGTGAGAAATCTAGCTGGTCGAATAGAAAATCTACTCGAGCAGCAGCAAAGAAGCACTGCCCTCTGGCATGCCACCTGGTGCCGTTCGCACGGATTTTGCAGTGCACAAACTCCCGGCGCTAAAAATCTGTGTGCTGTCATGATTCCATCCACTTGCAGGAGTGAAACTCCCCAAGTTCCGCCAATCCCTAATTCAAATGTGGAGTTTCGTGCTCAAAATTTACTTGAAAGGCCTGCTGGGATAAAAAATCTCCCTGAAATGCCGCTCACGTTAAACAATTACACAAATGGTATATCTCACGTTAAAATTTCTCCTGGAAATTACATGATATGGCATAATCTTGGTAATTTCACACACATTTTGTCACATAAAATTATGCCATTTACACCAGCATAATTAAAATCTCACCCAGGCCTAGCAAAGATATCCCAGCTGAAATGTACTAAAAGGACATGAAATAAAATTCAATGCACCATGAAAAGTCTCAGGGAAGACGAACAGTTTGGATGTCATGTGCACTTGAAAGAGGAAAGATTTTCAACTCAACTAATTAAATTCAAAAAATCTAAATCTCAGTTGTTTTAATGAAAATACACGATAAATGTTTGCAGCAGCCATATTTCAAGGCATAGATTGTGGACACAAGGTATCACATTTGGAGTCAAGTGTCATCATTTAACAACATGCTATTGTTGACACGTTTCAAAGCAATCACATTTAAAGGCTGAGTGACCACTTTTATAATTATTAGCAACAGAATACTGAACTTTATGAACTAAAGGCATGTGCAAAACTTTGAAGACTGCTTTGCACAACCATTTACACGAACTGACTTCATGCACAGAGTTAACATCTCTGCAAGCCACATCAAAATACAGGGTAGCAGGCAAGGATCATGGGGCCCGGAAGAAGAAGTGGGAGTTGAAAGATGTAGGAAAGGTTAAAGGCACAACCCCAAATAGTCATAAATTTGCTGCAGTGTAAATACTGTTGTGTCTGCAGCAAATTGCTTGCTTTCTTCAAGTTCAAAAAATATTCCTGCGGTACTTCTGGGAAGGTGAGACTGTCACAGGGGTACACTCAGCCGTAGCCCGTGCAGGTAAGAGCCGTGGGGCTGGGTGGGGGAGATTTCGACGGACGATGACGAGGGAAAATTAATTATTTATTTATTTAATTTTCTCTCGTCAACATCTGTCGAAATCCCCCCCCACCCGGCCCCACCGTCCCACCACTCTTACCTGCACGGTCCGCGGCTGGGTACATTTCCAAACGGGAACATGCAATGCACAAACTACTTTTTTCTTCTATAAACAACGAATATCTGAGAACTGTTACAATAATTGCTCTATCAGTATTTCATCCCTGTCTGGTTTTTCAGATACTGACCCAGCAGTTAGGGTTGCCACCTTTCCAGAAGAAAACTACTGCCCATCTACTCACGTTTTAAGATTTTGCAGAGGCCCGGACATGATTCTTAAGTAGACCTTTATATTAAAAGGCATATCTTCCTTTTTTACATCGTTTTTATGTCTTTGTTTACTTTAATCATGATTCAAAGGTCAGTGGGGAAGCTTTAAAACACATTTTAAAGGGTTTTCAAGAGTTTTATTCTAACATTTACTTTTTAAAGTTTATACTGATATAGAGGAAAAATACCGGCACAGGCAATAAAATGGTGGTCATGCCGGCGGCAACCCTCGCAGCAATACGTGATCCATAAGAAACCCTTTCTGACATCATGCCGGCTCTGCTGGCCCCTGTAACCCAGGAAGTGCCGGAAAAATAACTTACTCCATTCTCTTTTAGGTGGAGAGACCATCTGTTGAATTACATCCATTAATAAAACTGAAGAAAATATAGAAAATCTGTCTTCTATCATCCCTTCAAAATGGTGATTCTGCAGACACCTAGGGCCTGATTTAGATCTTAGCGGACGGGTTACTCCATCACAACGGTGATGAATGTTGAATATCTCATCCACCGCAATTTAAATCACATAGGAAATAATAGGATTTGTATTTCGGCGGACAGGATATCTGTCCCCGTTGAGACGGAGTAACCCATCCACCAAGATCTAGATCAGGCCCATATTCTGTTAAAGCATGAGGGAACTTTCTGGTATTGCGGGACCTTCCCAATCGTTACCCTCACAATCGTCTCAAGGCTTCAATGCTACCTGCAACTTGTGCATAAACGCAATTGCATTTGCAGACTTTTTTCAGTATTTGTCTGCAAAGCGAAAATGTTTCCCTGTGGAAAATTCAGTTTGCCTGCTCCATGACTAATTTAGGGGAGTGTTCCTTCCCCTTTCGCACCAGGAAAACAAATTTATTCCTGGATTTGAAAGGAGCAAATCTCCAAACGTTTTCAGGATGGAAGCTTTTCTGCAAATGCTTTGTGAATACCCATCGTCTCAAGTTCAATTAAAATAGCCGCTTTATTGCTGTGATGGTGGTTTCCCATTTCCTACCAAACAGGCTGAGTTTGCTTTAAAATAATGTCTTGAGTGTACACACTTTGGACCTCTTCTTGTACTTTCCTAAAATTCCAGGTAACCACCCTCAGTGACTTTTTCCCCAGAGGCTTCTTGGTGTCCTCCCAATTTCAGCTGTTGAATGACAATTCACAGTACAAGATCTACGCTTCCCTAAGATTCCAGAACATCACAAGTTAGAAGGCTTTTCCCTTTGGAAGGAAGATCATGACAAACACACTTTCTCTGAAGATACAGCTTTATTTAAAAAAAATATATATATATTTTTGGACCTTGGGCACCGATTGAAATTTGGTCCACCCGCTTGCCTCATTGGATAATATCTCTAAGTGCAATATTTTTTTATTTTATGTTTCTTCTTGCTAAAATGTTGGGTAAGGTAGACACTGGTATTGTATCTGCCATTGGTATGGAAAATATTCTCTTTTCCTGTATATTCGTATATGATTTGGAGAAAATGAAGTGGAAATTATATCTCACCTTGGTAGTCTAAGGGGATATTGTCTTGGCCCATTTAGTTTTCTGTTATATTTATTTGCATTTGCATTTCTTTATTTTCTGCCGTACAAACAGCGCCATAAATAAATGAGTTTCAAGGCGCTCATACCAAGTGAATTGAAACAATCTAAAACAGCCACATATCACTCAAAAAAATCAGCAATTATAAAAAAATAACACAGATACAATCATACATTAATTATTAACACCTAAACATCAAACAGCGCATTCTCTAATCTACTTCATTCAGTGGGAAGTTGTAAGAAGTGGGTTTTCAGACTACTTTTAAAACACTTGACGGGAGTTGCAGCAGTAACAGTGGCGAAACACATAATGATGGGGCCACGCTGCAAAATATGATGAAGAACCCCTGAATCTCCCATATCTCATAGATATCCATTGGCCTTGGGCTGATTGGGGGCACCCTTAAGGGTTGGGGACTCCCTGAAGGGTTGGGGCCCCCTGTACCACAGGGGCTGCAGGGGCATGCGTCATGCCCCTGACTGGTAATTGATTCCAGAGCCTAGTTCTGGTCAATCCAACCATTTTCTCACCAAATCTGGATTGGCACCACTTCGGGAGTCAACTTGGGGTCTAAGGCTGAACATAGACCTTGTTTATGTATATGAAATGGGAAACGATTGGCCAGATAACCAGGTGCTTTGCCGTATATATATATTTCTGATCACGCATGGCACTCTCTTTTTGACAGATTCCGCTAATGGCAACTCAAGCTGTCCACACTGCAGGGAAAAAATGCCAAATTTCTCAAGACCATGTATTATTCAGATGTCTCTATTTAAGATGGCCTACAGTCTATCCACCAGCCACTAAGAGATATTCAGATAGACCGCGGCTCAGTAGTAGGCTTTGATATGACCACTGACTGACCCTCAGCTGCAGTGCTTAATTTGTAAAATATGAAGTCCAGGTGCTCAAATGTTCGTCAGAGGCCACACCTACCTTTCCACGGCTCCACCCACTTCCTCCACTGGCTCCACCCACTTATTCTATTGGCTTCACCCACATCCTCAACTGGCACTGCTAAAAGTCAGACGTAATACCCAATCTGAATTGCAGCAAGGAAGCCTTCCTCATAGTAGGGTTTTGATAGGAGGTCCCAAACTTACACATTTGAAAAAGAAACTTCAATTTAATGACTTTTTGGGAGTAAGAATCGGAGGCCTAAAAGTATTATAGAAAGGTTTTGTTGTAGGCCATACTAGAGAAATATTTTTGCTCCAGAGCAAAATAGAGTACATTTTCAGCATGACCTTGTCCTAAAAATTACAAATATCGCTCAAAGATGTTGAACAATCATGAACGTGTAATGCCCTGTTTGGGAGCATAATGTAGCGGGCGCTTTAATAAATGGTGATGATTCAGCTCTAAACATATGATTCAGACAATCTTGATGCACAAATGGGTGCGATGTCTGATATTTATATGTTTCTCTCGTCTTCATTGCTTGATTTTTCTCGCCAGAAGTGTCATTCATAGTCGTTGGAATAACACTCATAATTACACTGAATTCACTGAAATTATGAAAATGCCACTCATAGGAATCTGAAACCTTGGCAGCTATGCGGCAGGTGTCAGTGTCACTGGGCGAAGGGTGCACTACAATGAGAGCAGAAGGACTTCTATACCTGGCAAATGAAAATCTCCACTATGAGCCCTGCTGCCAGGAGAAGACCACTTCCTTCCAGGCCTGGCTGTTCCCTATTTACTCATCCCCAGCCTCTACTGTGAGGAAACCAAGCTGCTTCCTGCCCCTTTCATTTGATCCCACGCTGGCCAGTAGCATGTGGCAACAGTGAGGAATACAGAAAGAAAAATGAAATCCATATTGGTTAATATACTTTCATAAGTTAGGTATTGATTGGCTGAGGGGAGTAGCACTGTATGTGAACAATATGTGGAATATGAGATGTGTTTTTGAACAATATGTGGCATATGAGATGTTTTTTTCTCTCGAGTTACTTGTTATGCAGCATTAACTCACTGGGGTAGTCGTTTGGAACTTGGAAGTCTGTTACAGACTCATGGCTATGACTGACTTCATTTAGTATCGGTCCCCTCTCGAGCATTATTTTTCTGAAAGCATCACTACATCACACTGGCATGTGCCACGCAGTGTGATTCACTTCTGTGCTTTTCACGTCCTTTCCGAGATGTCTGTCTGTGATTGTCCAAGTGAAGTTAAGTGGGCCAATGTTTAACGGTTACGCATCTGATTATTCCAAGCTTTTCCTCTGATTCAATAGAGCAAAAAACGTTCTGTTTTTATGGTTTATTGCACATTCTACATTCATAGCAATTATTTAAATCATTAATATTCCCGGATAGAGACTAAGCCCTTCTATGAGAACAGAGGCTTAAACAAAATGCGAAATTCAGTTTGTTTTTTAAACAAAGGCTAATTGATATGATGAATAATACACATTTTGTTTTAGGATGAGGTTTCATCGGACTGATAAGATTTCCTGACCCTTGGTTAGCGTTGGAAGGGCATGCAGAGCAGAGGATAACAGCGCCAAGTGTGCTCCGAATCCAAACTCAATGTCTGAGCTCTGACTGACTGGCAAAATAGATGAAAATGCTGAACTTCGATAACTACTGCGCGCCCCAGGTCCCACAGCACCGCAGATATAAAGTATCTGGTCACCACAGTACTGCCACACTCTGCTAAACTCTGCACAGAGCGGGACTCTGGGGCCTCGGTCATCCAGCAAAACAAACACAGACCAAACGTGGCCGGCAGCAGGAAAACATCACTGAAGCTAAATGCACAATGAATGAAGTCAAGTTAAACATCACCCGCAAACTAAGTGTGAGAGGACATGCAGAAACAGATGGAATAGCCCGCCGCCCGACAGGTCCGTACCCCATGTGATATCAGGAACAAGTGACCACCACTGCACCGCAGCATGCAACCACGAGGCTTGATGACGACGGTAGGATAGAAATAAACTTTCAACTGCTGGCGCATGCCGCCATGTTCCAATTCACACCCGGGACAGATGAAACGCAACGAAAAACAGTACATTTTTATGAATAAACGTTAGGGGTTAGGTTAAAGGCCCTGCTCTTCCAGCCTCCTCCTGCCCGGCGCCGGAGATATGATTCCTCAGGGCAGTCCTCGGACACGATTCACTTCACTTCATACCAAGTAAGTCTGTTTATTAGCAAGCAGTGTTGGTTTGTCTACTTACGGTTACTGGTGGGCGGTGCTGCCTTTCTTAATAAGCCTGCTGCTGCCTGCCCTCGACGTCGGACTGAACTTCTGGTGACTCGTGGGGTGCGTGTGCCGGGGCGTGGCGCTTTGAAAAAGATCTACGCACGCTGCCGCCCAGCCCCTACTCCGGCAGAACCAAATCCAGCCGAATCAGTGTCCCGCCCGCCGGCAACACTGAACCAAGGGCCTTATGCAAATTTGAATATGGTTGGAATCTTTTTAATATTGGCTCTCACTGCCAACACCACTCTTCACCGGGGACTTGGGAGACGAACACCACTGTTTGCAGTGAGTCAGTGAGATAATTATATTCACTTTAGCACAATGCCATTTGACGTGCAGACACAAGGTGTAGACCCGGCCCTGTTAAATAAGTGCCGGTGCTAAGCACCGGAAAGCACCGGCACAAATTAAGCACTGCTCAGCTGGCAGGTGGGCAGTTACTAGCAGGGATCGAATTCTGGACAGATGTTGATGTGATGTTTGTTCAATTCAATAAGACAAGTTGTGGGTTCAACAACGGTAGACTTGCTCTATTATTCATTTAATGATTCACTTTGTCCATTACTCTTAGAAGGACCTGGAATTCTTTTTACACCTTTAGTTGTTCCTGTCAAGCATTATTCCCTGGGAAGAGTGTTTTTGCTTCATTTCTCCATTTGACTTTTTGTTTCATTCCTCGACTTTACTCCATTTGACTTTTTGACATTTGGCTTTTATCACCACTGCCTGCCCTGTGCACCACTCGTCTATAACTGATGTTGTATTCAATGGCGTGCCCATCTTTGCCAGAAGGAATTTCTTCTAGAACCTTTTGTAGAAGACGTCCACACACACCAGGCTGACGACTACTGAACATCCTGAATTCAGCTTCATCAGACAACATTATTCTGTCCTTGCCTCGATCAACTAAACCTTCCAGGATGGCCATGTCTGCCATTAAATCTGGCCATTTTTATCACTTAACATCAAGATAGTTGTTCTGCTGAATATCGACCCCCAGAATATCGACCTTCAAGAATATCGTGGGCAGAATATTGAGATCCAAAATATCAAAAGGTAAGTGCATATATCTATGTGCCTTGAATATATATATATATATATATATATATATATATATATATATATATTCACTGAAAAAACCATAAGGTTTTAGGGACAGTTATAGTTAGTTGGACATTGCACTCGTACAAAACCCGTGAAATTCCCCCGTTATAGTTAGTTCAGGTAACTATAACTCGCGCCCCCGCAATGCACTGCTGATGACGTCACATATTACATCACTCATGACATAGTCAGTGACATCACTGATGATATCACTGATGACATCTCAAATGACATCACTGATGACATCACTGATGACATCATCCAGTGACTGTGTGTTTCTGTAAAGTTTAAATATGTTTAATATATTTAGGGAAAGGCGTATTGAAGAATGAGTGGGTGTAGAAGCGCCTGAATGGATGATTTAGTAGGTGCGTGACTGAGTCTATAAGTGAGTGATTAAACGTATCTTACTGGATGCATGGGTGAGTGACTAAACTGTGTGAATGTCTGTATCCGTCTGTCTGTTGTTGTGTAAGCAACTGCATGGGTTTCTGACTAGCTAAATGAGTGTCTATATGGGTTATGGATTGGTTCTCTGAGTATCTGTATGGGTGCCTCAGTGTTTGTGTGGGTGGGGTGTGTGTGACTCTGTGCATAGATGTGTGAGTGGGTGATTCACTGGGTGCATGGTTTCAAGAGTGCGTCTGTGATGGACTGTATGGGTGGGTGAGTGTGTGTATGGGTGTGTTAGTGATTGAATGTATATCTCAGTGGTACATGTGTGAGTAACTACATATGTGAAAGGCAGTATATATGTGTGTTGGAGTATATAAATGGCTATAGGTGAGAGTGTGTGATTGTGAGAGTGGCTATATGGATGAGTGTGTGCTTGCATCAGTGATTGCATAGGAGCGTAAGAATGTGCTAGTATTTTTATGAGTAAGTGAGCTGGTGTGTATAACTGTATAGGTGAGTAAATTGGAGTGTGATTAATTATTTGCATGACTGACTAGGTGTGTGAATACCTCTATGGATGAGTTGCGTTGTGTGAGTGTTTATATAGGTGTATGAGTGCATATGATAGTCCTGTACTGAGTGACTCTAAGTATGAGTGACTGTACGGGTTAGTGAGTAGATGTGTGTGTGTGTAGACCTAAGAATCAGTGAGTGGGTATGTACTTATTGGTATTGGAGTGTGTATGGTTTTGAGAATGGCAGTCTGTAATTTAGAGTGGGTGTTTCAAAACTTATATTAGGGTGTGAGAAGATGCATTAAATTCTCACATGGATGATGTCATCAGTGATGTCATCAGTGATGTCATCAGTGATGTCACTGACCATGTCATGAGTGATGTAATATGTGACGTCATCAGCAGTGCATTGCGGGGCGCGAGTTATAGTTACCTGAACTAACTATAACGGGGGAATTTCACGGGTTTTGTACGAGTGCAATGTCCAACTAACTATAACTGTCCCTAAAACCTTATGGTTTTTTCAGTGAATTTCTAAGGTTTTTTAAATGCAAATTTCTAACTATAACGTGCCTGAAACCTATGGTTTTTTCAGTGAATTTCAAAGGTTTTTTAAATGCTAATTTCTAACTATAACGTGTCTGAAACCTATGGTTTTTTCAGTGAATTTCAAAGGTTTTTAAATGCTAATTCCTAACTATAACATGTCTGAAACCTACGGTTTTTTCAGTGAATTTCAAAGGTTTTGTAAATGACAATTTTTAAATGTATTAATTGTTATATTTATTTTTTTCATACTGATTTACTACATTTTTAGAAACATTTTATTTTTACATATTTTATTTTTTAAATTACATTGTAATTACATTATACATTACAAAAAATACTTTCTCAGAATGAATTACTTTAGTTTAAATACTTTGCACATAGGCAATAGACTTTTAAGTACAGTAGTTACAGTTGTTGCAATGGGCAACACATTTTCAAACACAATGCAACATTCAGCTCAATGTGAATTTCTAGTTAAATGCAATTAGTTACTTTATGGATTACTTTTCTAACCACAGGACTGGATCCTAGATTCAGTCCTGGGACATCTCCTGTAAACAGTTGAGTAAAAGCGTTTTGGTTACAGTAGTGATTTTTAAGGAATATTATTGTATTTTAAAAGTTGACACTTAGAAACTTTTTCTCATAGAATCACCAATGTTATCCTATGGAAGGAAATTCACTTAGCAGGTAAAAACTGTTATCGTTACTTTTTCTTACTCAGTTTTGGATCCTGGATCCAGCACTGGTGCATCTCCTGAAAACAGTTGAAAGAATGCGTTTAAGTCATACAGGCGATTTTTAAGGAATATTTGTAGTTTGTGAAAATCGACACTTTGAAACTTTTCAGCTGAAAACCAGACAATGGATTCCTATGGAACAATATATAAGTTACTGGTAAGTACGGTTAAAATTACTTTTCAGGGTCAGTGCTGGGCTAAAAGATGCAGCACTGAGGTCTCTCCTGATAACAGGTGAGTAAATCGGAATTCGTATTTCGGCTGATTTTAGAGGAATATTTTAAAGATCCAAAACTCCACACAGAAGAATTTCCAAGTGAAACCAGTCAATGTTAGCCTATGGAAGGAAATTCAAGTTACTGGTAAGTACGGTTAAAATTACTTTTGAGGATCAGTACTGGGCTGAAAGATGCAGCACTGAGGTCTCTCCTGATAACAGGTGAGTAAATAGGAATTCGTATTTCGGCTGATTTTAGAGGAATATTTTAAAGTTCCAAAACTCCACACTTAGAAGAATTTCCAAGTGAAACCAGTCAATGTTAGCCTATGGAAGGAAATTCAAGTTACTGGTAAGTACGGTTAAAATTACTTTTCAGGACCAGTACTGGGCTGAAAGATACAGCACTGAGGTCTCTCCTGATAACAGGTGAGTAAATCGGAATTCGTATTTCGGCTGATTTTAGAGGAATATTTGTATGTTTCAAAAATCAACACTTAGAAACTTTTTCCGCAAAAAGCAGGCAATGATATCCTATGGAAGGAAATTCAAGTTACTGGTAAGTACGGTTAAAATTACTTTTCAGGATTAGTACTGGGCTGAAAGATGCAGCACTGAGGTCTCTCCTGATAACAGGTGAGTAAATCCGAATTCGTAGTTCGGCAGATTTTAGAGGAATATTTGCACAATGGTGAAAGTCCCTCCCCAGCACTGCTGCATGAGGCAAATAAGAATAAAAACAATCTCTATCTCCAGCGAGGCAGGTTTTGTGGCTGGCCTGGCTGGCATGGCTGTTGTGAATCTCCTGGAGGTTATTTGGGGTTTATCTTTGGCACATGTCATTCCACTTTCCTCAGGGACATGTCCCTCTTCTATTCTATTTGGCGAAGAAGGAAACAAGCAGGTTTTTAAGTTTTTCTTTTTAATGACAGTTCATCATTTGGGCCTTTAATTCACTCTGGGCCTTTGGAGTGACATTTTTAATGATGAACTACAGTAAGAGTGGTCCCTAAAGCCGTCAACAGTTTGTACCTCAGGGGATGCCATTACAACCACTCCATGGTTTGTTTTCAAAGTTTGTCCTCAATTTCTGGTTCATCAATTTCGGAGGTGTCTCCAAAACCATGTTTTGATTACTATTAAGAACTTCCAACCGATTTCAAACTCATTTAGTCTTTTCAGTCCCTCCAAACTGATCAGACAAATGCTAAGAAGAATTCTAGATAGAGCACTTAGGCCTTCATTACAACATTCTCATAAATCCTGATTGAAGGTATACCCAATCATGCACAAAACAAATTCGGGTTGACAGAAATCATGCAACATAGATCTGTATAATGCACAGAAAAAAACAAAACATACAAAACTAAAGAAAAAGCATGACTCTGCTAAGGTTAACTGAAGCTCTACGCATAGCCAAATACATTTAACTGCTCTGACCAAATCTAAAAGGGATTTAGAACCAGAGTAGGAAGGAAGGATGGGAAGCACAATCTCGTGGGTCCTATGAAATACTGAATGTACCTTAGGAACAAACTGAGGGCCCAGTCTCAAAACAATACAACCCTCAAACAACCTATGGTAAGGAGGATTATAAAATCAATGATTAAAGCTCACCTAATCTTCTGGCAGTTACAATGGCCACCAAAAAGCCTACCTTCGAAGACAAATATTCCAGAGAGATCTCAGTCAAAGGTTCAAAAGGAGGACCCTGAGAGTTTTTAACACCAACAAAAGGTCTCAGGAAGGAAGGGCATTTCTTACCTTGGGTATCAATAAGTCAAGACCCTTATAAAGTGTAGAAACCCACTTCTCAGCCTCCGAAAGAGCACCCCAAGGGGAACAAAAGGCCTTGACTGCTGCCCACTACACTTTCAGAGTATAAAAGAGCCCACCCTTGTCATACCCATCTGTGTGCAAACAGTAAAATGATCTCCGGATAGCAATGGTCTGGACCATTATTGTTTCACCATTTTGAAAAGAAGGTCCAGTGATGAACATAACATTTTCTAATGCACAATATCATGGTAGCCTGTATGGAATTTGAAACAGCAAGAGGCAAACCTTATATCCTAAGCCCTTCCCTCTCAACCTGCAAGCCACTAAATTCAACTCTGTTCAGCCATTGACAAGTCAGTGAAACTATATCTGCTGAATGAGGATCCCTGAACCTGGAGAAATACATGGACAGAAGAGCATCTACAGTGGAATTGCTGAATGTCTGAGAAATCAGTTGGAGCACCTCCCTTGTGGCCCCTGATTCTGGGCAGAGGGAAACACCCTGCTCAGAGTATCTGCTATTGTATTGTGCTTGCCCTGAAGAAGGATTGCTCTTAGAGATAACAGCCTCCTCTCTACCTAGTCCATTATCTGTTGTACCAGCAGATTCAAAGACCTTAAGCCTGTACCATACAGTTTGTTTAAATATGGCATTACGAACAGAATTTTCTATTTTTGAATTGTCCGTTTTCATAAAAACATTCTTTTGAAAAATCTTAGACTGAAAACTTTGGAGAGCCATTCAATCTGCTCTGAGTTTCTTCCAGTTGGAAACATGACCTCTCTCATGAAACCTCCAAAGACCAAGTGCTGAGTATGGCCCTAGAACTGCTCCCCAGCCCTTGCTGCTGGCATCTCTTGTTATCACCACTGACTGTTGTAGGGAAAGGACAACTCCCTTTTCCAGATTGGAAGGATTCAACCACCACTGAAGTTGAGCCCTTGGAGATTCTGCTACTCGGATAAGGAGCTCGAAATTGTTGGAAGTGAGTGCTGAAGAATGTAGAATACAAGCCAGAGGCCCCAAGAGTCATTTGGCCTGAGGAATCACACACAAAGGGGCTGCCTAGAAAAGAAATACCAAAACACCTTTCAGTATTGCAAATTATGAATTATGAAACAGAGACCATCCTTTGAAGTGTAGACACCAGGGAACACTTACCATGTCTCCCTGCTCTTGCAAGAATTCCCTTGCTGACTCTTGATTCCTGCCCAAAAGCATTGACAATCTTTGAGTCAGCTTGGGTCTCCTCTCTTCGGGAAGAAGCCAAGTCCCAAATGTGTCCAGAACTAAGCTCCAATGTATGGTCGACTCTGGGAAAGTTTCAGGTTTGACTTCTTAAGATTGATTAGAATATTTTCTCAGAGTCTGTATTACCAACACAATGTCTTACATCAGTTTCAGAGCAGAATTGAAAACCATTAGAAGATCATCTAGATAAGGATTAATGTGAATATTAATTTTGTGCAGGATGGTAATTACCTGAACACCCTTGGGGAAGCTTTTAACCTACATGGTAGAACTTGAAACTGGCAATAACTGTTGCCCACTGCAAATCTTAGATACTGCTGGTGGTCTGAGGGAATGGGAATGTGTTGGTAAGGATCCTGGAGATCCAGGGAAGCCAGGAAATTTCCTAGTTGAACCATTAGGAACCCGAGGTTATCTTCAAATGGATTGTCCTGAGAAAAAGATTAAGATCCTTGAGCTCTCTGATAAGGGCATTATCCCCTGAAGCTTTCTTTACTAGAAAAATAGGAAACTACCAACTCTGGGGCCTTACGAAATCTTGAACAGACACAATAGCTTTCTTTTGGAGCAACAAAGCAATCTTCTCTTGTAAAGCCTGGAGAACTAGGAAGGTGAGTTTTCAGAAAACGATTCAGCCAAGGAAGAGACTGAAATTCTAGGGAGTAACCAAAGAAGACCACCAGAAGAACCCAGTTGTCACAGACTAGGACCTCCAAAGCACTGGTAAATAGAGACATCTCTCCCCGAACAACCTCAGAGAACGCTGTTTGCTTTTAGGACCGAGAATTCTTTAGATTTCCCCCTGCAGACTTGGTTTGAATCTGATTCTTGTTAAAAGAGGGATTTCATTTCTTCCCTCTAGGCTGATTGTAGGGCTTTCTCTTCCTTGAAAAATATTTTGGGGCATGCTTAAAAGGGAGAGTATGCTTTCTACTCTTGAAAGACTTATGGATCACATTGTCTAATTCCTCACCAAAGAGCTTATCACCTGAAAAAAAGCATATGGCTTTAGATTGTCAAAGGTAATACCTAAGAGAAATTTAACCTATTCCTCCATAGCTGCCAATAAATGAGTATAATCCTCTACCTCCTGGATAGCAGTAGCAAGAGCCTGAAAATCCTTTTCCAATGCATGAGAGGTATAAACTAATTAAACCCAAACTCCCAATCCTAGATTCAGGCCTCTTCAATGAAGCCTTAATCCTTTTATTTACAGGGTCAGGGATCAACACCTCATCCGACATAAACTTGGTTGATTGTCCCATCAAGTAACTAAGTAAAGGGTCTGTAGAGAGTTTCAGAGGAAGCTCCAGTTGTCCTTTAGCTAAAGGATAAAGACTTCCCATTAATCTGGGGACAAAAGTATTTCCTGGATCCCTCCACTCTCTCTTTAAGAGACCATGCACTGTAGAATACACAGGAAACCTGGGAAAGACTGGCTTGGTAAACTGCCTGAAACAGTCACCACCTGTAGAAGGTTGGTCATCTTCCAAAGTGGGCTGTAAATTAGTAGAGATATAAGATACCAGTCACCTTTAAATCTTCCATTTGGATGTATTTCCCTCTCAGGGCTCCAGTCTCAAACTCTTCAGTGTCATTGCTGGGTGAAGACCAGGAGGAAGAGACTGATGATGGAGAAGAACAGGAGAGCTGGGAAAAAACACTTCTAGAACGAGATAAACAACCACTCCCCTCTTGCTGCTTGTTGAAGGCATCCAAAATAGACCTGATTATCATCTGGAGCTCTTTATCAAAAATATTGTGGGCACCCCCAAAAGAGCCCTTCTTGAACAGTGTCCTAACTGGATCAGGTGCATGGTGTTCACACTTCTCACAGTGTTGTCCCATTGTGAGCGCTAACACTAACACAGGAAGAGAGAGGCAAAATATGTACCCCTTGAAGGACCTCTGATTAAAGGAAAGCCTGATTTGAAAATCATGAACAACACTACTTACAGAACACAAAAAATATATAAGTAAGTAATGTAATAGATTCCTGAAATACATGTAGGAAAAAGCCTTTTTAACATATTCTGTTTTTTCAAAAAAGGAAAAATGAAATCAAACCCACAAGCAATAAGGAGTGCAGCCCATTTTTTGCTGACTCATGATCAGTTTCTTTTAAAAAAAGATAAGCGGGACAAGACAACTAGTGTGATACCTTCAGAAACATCCCAGAGCATATAGACCAGGTAAGTAAAAAAAAAAAATATGTATTGATAATGATGACTTGCCCCAAAAGGTCAGGAAATAAACATCTGTCCCTGCAATTCTTCATAATGCAGTCAAGCCCCAACAAATCTCTTTATTAGAAAAAAACAGTCTGTCTGCAATGCTAAAGGAAACAAGGAGGCCATTAATCAACAGAACACAGGCCCAGGCAACCGCATTTATCAGCTAGACAGAAGGAAAGCTCAAGTCCATCACGCTGCCTCAAGCCTCAGGGGGAAAGTAGTGAAGTGCCAGCCCCACACAGAAGTTAGAACAGAGAGGCAGAAGTAAGGAGTCCCAAAGGCATTTGCCGACTCGGGCCCAGATTTGTCATACTTTCACACCGCGTTACGCTGCAAGGCACCTTGCTGCCATGCACTGCGCAGCATGAAAGGGCAGGAATGCACCATATTTAACATCATACGGTGCATTCCTGTCCTTTCCTTGTGCGTGTGCACTTTTAGCTGCCTAGCAACAATGCAGGCACACTTGCGTCATGGTGCTAGGGCGCCTGCATTGCAGGCAGGATTGTTTCTGTGCAGAAAGGAACCCCTTCCTGCACAAAAACAATTCTCAGAGGCATTTTCCTCTTTCTACGTGTGCAGCACACGAAGAATGAGGAAATAAACTAGGAGAAATTAAGATATTTCTTTTCGTTATACCTCCCCTGGGGAGACGTAGCATTTTGACACATTCCAAGGTCTACCACTAATGGTAAATCTGGAAATGCACCAAAATCCATGGGCGGATGCGTGGAAACACCCATACGTCACCCATGGAACACCTCCCTGGGGCAGAGTAACACAAGGCAGTGATTTGCGCTGCGTTGCATTTCTCTAGAATTATCAAGCCGGGAGGGCTTGATAAATCTGTCTTTAGTGTTGTGTTGCCATTGCACCCCCTTGTGCGGTGTAAGGGCAACGCAACACTATGATAAATCTTGGCCTCGATCTCCTAAAAGATAAAAGCAGACTCCAACACTCTCAAAGAAAGATAAACAGGTGTGTGAAGGCGGTTTTGAATATATTACAGCTAGCAGAGAGGAAGAAAACAAAAGGAACTCAAGGGAAAATGCACACGTATGATAAAAGTATAAAGCATATTAAACACTCTTAGCAGAAATTGAAAATAAGCCTGAACCCATCGCTCAAGAACCCAAAAGGAGAAACACCCACTGCGACCCCTAAAAATATTAAATAATCAATAAATGAAGGATGTCAGGCACAAGTATGTCCTTCCTTAAGTAAAACACAGGCCCAGCACTATGGAGTACCTTTTAGGACCGTACACAAAAAAGAACAGGAAGACATGAACTCTTGTGCCCTTTTAAGAGGGAAAAGGGGTGGGGTTATTTTCATTGTGTTTTATTTTTACAAGGTGCTTAGCAGGAGTGACTGATGTGAGGGATCTCCTCACATATGTAATTAGTACTGGGAAGAGGAATGCATGAGGAGGTAATGGGGGTACCAGCATAGCCTTGTTTGGGGGCTCCAGACCCATTGGTTTGTGCGCAACCTCTGCGGCATGTTAACAGGCAGGCAGCCACAAACGTGGTTGCCCTATTCAGCGCCATTCTGGCACAGGGTGATGCAGTTGGAGGCACTGCGCAGTGATGCTGGATTTTGAGACCCATCCCAAGCCCAAAGCTGTATAGGTTCAAGCTCAAATTCAGCCCAACGCTGACTAGTATCAGCCCAAAATTTGCAACCTTCAAAGTATGCAAAAACAGCCTTCAGGAAACATTCTGACCATAAATATAATTTCAGTTCACTATGTGTATAATGGGAGGAGTTTCAAAGGGCACCTATGCACTTCTGTAATCATGTCCAAATTCTAGTCATAATTGCTCATTTAGAGGATTGGTCTCCTCTAGGACCTTCTATCACCAGAAATCTAAACCTGAACCTGGCACTGATGAATTAACTTTACAAGAGCAGACTATAACACATCTTAATTAAGTCCAAGTGCGGAAATGTTGAAACTATTTAAGTAATGTGGCTCCTAAAACAGTATATTTAACCAGTATATTTAATGGGTATCGCAGGATTAACGCCACGCAATGATACACATATAAAGAAACCACCGTTGGGTTAAAGGAATTCCAGCACAAATGGTCTGGCAAGCTGGAAGGGTCATCCCAGTACGGCAAGAGCCCCATTCCTTCTAGTTAAAATGTAAGAAGGCCAGAAAGGAGATAGTCACTTACTCTGACGAGTCCCCTGCCCTCCACTCCAAAGTCCTTTGCGACTACTTACTCTGGCACTAAATGTCATACAGGACCTTTGTCAGTGCCTTTGTGTTGCAGCACAGATTAGACTAAAGCTCCCAGGTTGGAAAGAAGCGGATGGCTCTGTTTGGGGACCAAATGAAAGCAAGGCTTTTGAAGCAGAAAGGAAAAAGACCCCTTTCCCAACACCTTTAGTGATACCCTCCTCAAACATCTTAAGACTAACGCTTCCTCAAGTCTGTTGACACCTTCATCACTCCACTTGCCCCCTGCCATTCCATTCCCCTTCCTCATTAGCACTGTCCCACTCACTTTTTACCACTGAGCTGTGCAGTCTCATTAGGCTACACAGCTCCTTTACACCTATTACCAACCCTGGACTTTAAGTGGGGCAGGTCCTAAAACTAACTTTGAAATGGGTTCCTAGGGGGGCCTTTGTTCATATCCTTAAATTTGAAAGCAAAAGCATTTGCTTTTGCTCTCAGTATTGCATGTAAAAAGCCAAGCCATAAGGTAATCCAAGTCAGCAAAGCAGTCCATGTTTACATTTTAACTTCATTTTCATTTCATCCTTCATTTCCTAAGAGTATTTGCTTTTTTTACATGCATATCTTTTTTATTTTCATGCAACATATGACTCTTGTATAGTGCACACTGTGAACTGAGTCACCGCCAGGTGTCTCTGAGAGTTCAGATTGTGGGTCAGTGTTTATGTCGGAGGATGACTGAGTCCTGCAGATGAAAGTAGTATGAGTTTCTCACAGTGCCTGCCAGTGTGCCATTAAGGGGTTTAGACTACATCCAATCCTTGCCCTCTCTCTCGGGGTGACAAATGCAAAACGAACAATTGATGGGCAGAATGTAGATAAATGTCATACATTCACCCCAGTACAGAGATCTGGGCCTAAATCCATCGTTTTTTTGCTCACCATGCCATTTTAGTTTGAACCCAGCCATATGCAAATCAGTCTTGAGCCTGTGCCCAATGGGAACAGTCCAGCCCGAACTGCCAGGCCAGGTCCTCCCTGGACTGGAAACAAGCATCCTAGGACCGGTTTCGGGGTTTCACCCCTCATCAGCCAGGATAGCTTGACTCCAGTGGCATGGCGAGCACGGGACCCACTTCTGGGCATACCCGTCCCACTCGGGGTGACAAATGCAAAAAGAACAATTGATGGACAAAATGTAGAACAATGTCATACATTCATCCCAGTACAGAGATCTGGGCCTAAATCCATCGTTTTTTTGCTCACCATGCCATTTCAGTTTGAACCCAGCCATATGCAAATCAGTCTTGACCCTGTGCCCAATGGGAACAGTCCAGCCGAACTGCCAGGCCAGGTCCTCCCTGAACTGGAAACAAGCATCTTAGGACCGGTTTCGTGGTTTCACCCCTCATCAGCCAGGATAGCTTGACTGCAGTGGCATGACGAGCAAGGGACCCACGTCTGGGCATACCCGTCCCACTCGGGGTGACAAATGCAAAAAGAACAATTGATGGACAGAATGTAGAACAATGTCATACATTCACCCCAGTACAGAGATCTAGGCCTAAATACATCGTTTTTTTGCTCACCATGCCATTTCAGTTTGAACCCAGCCATATGCAAATCAGTCTTGACCCAGTGCCCAATGGGAACAGTCCAGCCCGAACTGCCAGGCCAGGTCCTCCCTGGACTGGAAACAAGCATCCTAGGACCGGTTTCGGGGTTTCAACCCTCAACAGCCAGGATAGCTTGACTCCAGTGGCATGGCGAGCAAGGGACCCACGTCTGGGCATACCCGTCCCACTCGGGGTGACAAATGCAAAAAGAACAATTGATGGCCAGAATGTAGAACAATGTCATACATTCACCACAATACAGAGATCTGGGCCTAAATCCATCGTTTTTTTGCTCACCATGCCATTTCAGTTTGAACCCAGCCATATGCAAATCAGTCTTGACCCTGTGCCCAATGGGAACAGTCCAGCCCGAACTGCCAGGCCAGGTCCTCCCTGGACTGGAAACAAGCATCCTAGGGCCGGTTTCGGGGTTTCACCCCTCATCAGCCAGGATAGCTTGACTCCAGTGGCATGGCGAGCACGGGACCCACGTCAGGGCATACCCATCCCACTCGGGGTGACAAATGCAAAAAGAACAATTGATGGACAGTGGGGTGAATGTTTGCATTGTCCAGCATTCCGTCAATCAATTGTTTCTTTTGCATATTCTCTCTCTGCAAAGCACACAGAATGGGGGTCACATGTAAATTGCACCTGATAAAAAGTACTGAAGAGGCCAGAAAAGAAAGTCACTTATTCTGATCAATTTCCTTCCCTTCCCTCCACTCCAAAGTCCTTCAACATGAGTACATAATCTGGTAATAAAAGTTATACAGGACTTGTGTCGTTGCCTTCATGTTGCGGTCAAAACTCTACTAAAGCTCCCAGGCTTGGCATGAAGCAGATAGGTTTGTTTTGGTTCTAAATGAAGGAAAGGCTATTGGAGCGGGAAGGGAAAAGACATATTCTCTCAGAAGTAATCCATGTCAGCAAAGAAGTCCCTGTTTACATTTCACATGCTCTACTTCACCCGTATGAATGTTTGTTTTATCCAGATGTTGTGTTTCTGTGTTTTTATGTTTATTCAACATGTGACTTGTCTAGTACATATTGTGAACTGAGTCACCTCTTGGTGTCTGGGTGAGATCAGATCATGGGTGGGCATTTATCATGGGCATGATTGAGAGCCTTGAGGCTGAACGTAGTATGAGTTTCTCACTGTGCCTGCCAGTGGGTCTTTAAGGTGTTCAGAATAATGTGCATGCAAGCCTGTGCCTCTCTGCAGAGTGCACAGAGTGATGGTCACATATATGCCAATTGTAAATGAAAGAAGTATGGCACATGTGCAGCAGCTGGGTAATGGCCAGTTTTGCATGCCTATCTGGACAATAAGGCCAGTGCTGTAGGTCCCTTTCATCCCTAAATCTTTGTGAAATTCTCCATTTGCACACCTCTCGTCAACTCTTTCCTCTTCGGCGCCAGTTTCCCCTCTCTCCGTCTGTACATATTTCTGTTAATCAGAGCAGGAAAAGAGAGGATCAGGCAGCTATTATTGAGCTGGATCAGGGCCAGCATCAGTGCCATACGTTGAATTGGTCCAAGGGTAATTTGTCTGCTTTACTTTCATAGCAGCAATCTGTAGAAGGTGAGGAGGGTTGTATGTCTGTATGAGTAGTTACACTAATGATGTAAATACCACTTACTAATTTATTTTATTCATTTTATAGCGCTAGTTATCCTATTGTAGGGTGTCAGAGCGCTTTATATTACACAAACATATTCTACAGAGACAATGAATCACACAAGTGTGTAAATCAGTGTGTATGGGGTTTTACAAAGACAATGAGGGGGTAGGAGGTATAGGAGCCACATATCCATAACTGGTAGGCATTATATGTGACGAGCACCTGTTCTGGAGAAACAAAGTCATGATCTAAAACATAAAACAGTGGTTGCCTGTGCTAATAAGACTGTTTGCTATCCAAAAGAACCATTTTTTAGCATCCTGAGAATAATGCAAGCTTGAAAAAACACAAGGTTCTAATCCTATGCCTTGCAGTTTGCATGAAGCCCGTTCGTAGCTCACTGAGCTATATTGGAAGGAATGTAACATATTAACTGTAAGTAACATCAGGATCTCTTTGACAAAAGCAGTAACCCTCTTAAGCAATCTACATAAAATTCAAATCTGCATGTAACAAGTAGGGTTGCCCCCGGCCTGATTTTTACTGACATGACCAGTACTTTAAGGTTGCAGCTGATACACAATCGCCAAAAGCCAGAAAATGTTCCCCTCATCTGTACATACTTTAAACAGTAAATATTACAAGGAAGCACTTGTTGTAGCACTGTCTTAATGATCCGTGAATGATAATTAGTATACCAAAGGACAGAAAAGCCGTGTTGAAATTCAGTACAAGGGATTTTATGTAAAGTTTTATTTAACTGTCACACCTAGGCTCTGCAGAATCTTAAAAATTGAAAATGTTTCCATGGGAAAAGTGGCAACCCTACAAGTTGTGTTTTGCGGCAGGCACATTAACCCTCTATGCTACTTTATGGCAGGTAAAACTGTGACTAGACAAAACATTGATCTCTCTAGCAAGATAATTACTTATCAGAGTTATCTTATTGTTGTTTTTGTCCCCTGGAAATTATTTGGCACACACAGACACAGGCTCAGCAGAGCAGCAGCAAGCTGCTGGGTGGGCTAACAAGACGAGCTTGGCTCTCAGACTGCCAAGCATACCCTGGAGCCTTTAAGCACCGGTCTTTTTTTCTTGACTTACCCAGGTCCTCAATTCTCTTAGAAAACCCTGCCCGAGTGGCATGCCCCCTTCACCGGAGTGTTGCACCACACAGCTTGGTACGATTCTCCTCTCCCGCCCCTGTGCAGCCCCAGCAAGTTAAAGCAAGAATCTCGGATCCTCAACGGATACAAAGGGACGCGCCCCTCATTTTTCCCCTCAATAACAGCTCTCCCAGGAGGTCTGGATCATTCTACACACGCCTGGGAACCTACCTACATTTCTGCCGCACATACCACGCCTGCGGCATCACCTCACCTGGCTGGTTTTATTTTTCCTCTTGTCAGGGCGTCGTTTCTGGTTCAGATACATTAATCGTCACCTTCCACAACACCCTATTTATTCATCAGTCATTGGTAACAAACTTGAGAACAAGTGCACAAGCTATCCCATTGACCTTTTACCTGTGAAGGGAAAAGGTCACGTTAGTCAAATACATACAGTAAATATCTACATTTACTCCAGCTGTCTCCATCTGCCTTCTCCTCTCCCCTGTCGCCAACCTGTTCCTGGGTTAAAGAAAAAAAGGAAAAAACAGGTTAGTGGCCCCTCCAGAGCCACCCCCCGTGTAAGGGTACAAGGGGACCCCTTTGGGTCCTCAGTCGTCGTCGTCATCTTCATCTGATCCATCCAGTGCAGCATAGTCACTCAGGAGGCTGTGGATCATCTTACGGCACACCAGGGTCGATGTCTCCTTCTCACCTGGCTGTTCTCCAAGCTGCAGTCCACTTGTCCTGCTTCCTCTCAAATCTATCCCGCACGGAGTGAGCATGCCTTGCGGCCCCACACAGACCACAGCCGGACCAGTCCTGAGAAAAACAATTAATGACAGGCTTGCCCCTCATGACCACATTGGTCCAGACACTTTGGGGGCAGGCCAGTAGCATGAAGCAGGGCCATCATAGGTGGTGCTTTTTCACTATCCTTGATTTACGGCACTACCAAACTGTGTACAGGGGCCTGAGGAAACTTATTCCCTGGTGGTGCCACCGCATCCAAAAAGTTTGTGCACAAACGGGCAAATATACCCAAAATTTGTAAAACCCGCTGGGAGAGGTATTTCCCACAAAAATGGGAAAAATATTACATACTTTTGTGGGAAATAGTCCAATCTAGCAACACAGGCCCGGCAGCAGTGTGCACTTCCGCCCGATTCATGGAGTAAAAGGTCATACAGAATTCCCTCCTCCCAAGAGTGAGGTCACATAGTGCGGAACAAGGAAGCGCTTAAATTTGCAGTGTGAATGCGAGTGGCGCTGATGTTCCTACCCACTTTTAATGTATTATTGCAAGTAAGTTATCATGTTATTTAATTATTGAGATACGTGTTCGGTTTTAAGAGCGTGTCCATATTAAGAAAATAAAATATGAGTGTTCATGGCAAGATAATATCCTCTAACTAAATATGAATATACTTAAGGATACTTCGTTGCAGTTATTTATTTATTTATCTATGCATTTTCATGGGTGCTCATATGTGCTCTGTGCACTTACCAAGATACCCCGGTCTCTGGCATTATGGACTGTGTTTGGGACATCAGCCATCACCTGTGGCAAAGGAAAGGGTGTTCCTGGTGCCCATAATCAGCACCTGAGCCTTGTAGCTGTTCAAACAAAGTGATGGTATCCTTCATGCATCAAAAGGTGTTGCTTTGGTTCCCTGACACTGCTCCTTTCTGAGAGGCCATCATCGTCTTGGGTGAATACCAGTTGGGCTCTAAGCTGGCACTGAATGAAGCCTAGCAGAGATTTAGACACTACTGCTGCCTGTTAGGGATAACAGGTGCCTGGCAGCTCTTATTTCATATGATAGCTCACAATTAACCATTGCTTGATGAAGGACTAACTGGGAAAGTAAGTAGGTTTCTGAGGAAAGACTCTAACTCAAGTCACTGCTATTCTGCACTGTCACACAAATGACAAATGCAGCAACAAAGCCAATTGGTCTGTTTTTGCCAATAACTGTTTGCTGCTGGTATTTGGTTGCCAATGCTTCAAGAACTGTGGCACATCAACTGGCAAAACCAACAGCATAGGGTGACCATCTTCAAATGGTATTTTGTATATTTCCAAGATAGATATTGCATTGCTTCGCATCCATCTTAGATAGCTATAACAAAATATCATTGTTCTACAGGTCCAAGACCTCCACCATCTTGTGTGCAGATACATCAAGGCGGCCATCTTGGAACATTATTTTGTATACTGCCAAGACGGCCACCATGTTTCTGGGGAGAATTAATAGCAGCAGCAGATGGTGGTAGGCAGGGGGCAGACAGAGAAAGCACACAGAGAGGTAGGGGAATGAAAGTGAGAGACATCAAGTAGCAGCACCTCTCCGAGTCTGCAAAGTAGGAGGAGTGTAGAGGGATGGGGAGGGAGTGATACAAAGGCAGTGTGTGTTGTGGGTGAAATACCATGGGTGTCTGGGGAGGTGTGGGACAGGAATGAGAAATTGGGAAAGAAAGAGGCAGGATGCAGAAGAAGGAGAGCAGGATAGCACTCCCATTGAGTGCTAAAGCTGAAATGCCACAGACAAATGAAAGAAGAAAATAGTTTCCTAACATCAACAATGGGAGAATAGAATCAACCTATCAAAACACAGACTGAAACCTAAATGGCCCTGGAGCAAGTCAAACACAAGAATAGGTAGGAAAGCCATCAAATCAGGAGCGGAGAATTGAAATAGGCAAGAAAGCATTCAATCATGAGGAAACAGCAGACCCAAATCTCACCCTAAGTATATGTATATTTTTGGTACATTGCTGCCGTGGCACACAACTGAAGCTGTCTATAGTGAGCCTGCAAAAAGGGGATGATCACTTACAAAGATATATGCTAGGTGAAAGCCAGTCTTGAACTCAGGACTGTCAAATTTTGAAACGTATAATACCAAGTGGTAGCTTACTCCCAGAGGTGGTTCATAATTAGGGTGTCAGGAGACCGCCACCCCGCCTAAATTCCTACCTACTATTTTTTTCAAAGTTTACAGTCACTGCTCTTCTAGAGACTCAGACCCGCACTCTAGTAATTTCTGAACTTAGAGGCAAAAGAACTTGAAAAGAAGGACAGATGATCAGTATTCCATCTCGCAGTCTCGTTGAGTTCCCCCCAGCATAATTTTTTTTTTTTTTTAGCACAGCATTTTACCCCAAGCCGGAGGAATAGACACGCTTACGAACAATCTTAAAGAACACTGGCTGAAGTGTCTTATCACAAAAACGTTGGTCCTTGGAATCAATTACATTATGTGTGGTTCACTATTTAGATAAATGTTTTATTGTAATTTTAATCCAGATTAATTGCGTTTCATTGTACATATCATGGTGGTTTGTTCCACTCTTTTAGGATTTTAGGATTTTAAGAAAATCAAATAAAAGTATTTTTCACACTCTGCATGCGTGCAGGCAAAATCAGGCACTTACAAAAGGCACATAAGCTACTAAGCAGGGACCTGTCACCCCATGTTTTACAGCCCTGGCCCTCTGTGCCCTGCAACACTGCAAGGCCACTGCTCCCTTTAGTGTACTGCTGCCTCGCTGATTTGAAAACAGGCTGGGCACTTTAATCTTAAGCCCTGGGTTTCCCAAGGCTGTTTGTCAATCAGCAAGGGTGCACCGTACACCACTGCACCCCACTCATTTCCGAACTCATCAAGGGTGCTCAGCCAGTGTGTGCAGGGAGGGGCGGGCCGGGCCGGGCCACGGGAGGGGGGAGTAGGAGTGCTATGTGCACTCTCTAAGTTCCAGATGTACAACCGGTTTTTGCACTCACAAACGGGAAATCGGCCCATTCGCGACCTCAAAAAAGGGTGTTGGTATGTACAAATGCTATTTTGCGGGTCGGTGGCTCACAAAATAGTGTTTGCAAGTCACTATTAGGAAGGGGCATGCCAAGGGCGTCCCTTCCTAATCGCTAGCTAGAGAGGGATGCCTACATAGAGAAGGTTGCAAAGATAGAGAGGGATTCCTAGATGGATGGATAGAGAGGGATTCCTAGATAGATAGATAGATAGATAGATAGATAGATAGATAGATAGATAGATAGATAGATAGATAGATAGACGGACGGACGGACGGACGGACGGACGGACGGACAGACAGATATGAATAAACAGCATAGCTTAAATTAGTAATATAGCAGTTAAATGTCTATATAAATATGACATACAAGAGCACTGAAAGCAAATCTGAAAGCTGAACAAACAGACTAAACTGATTTACAAGTTTAACTATAGTCCCTAATTAAAATGCATAACAGCATGGCATTCAGGAGTAGAGTTATAAAATCCCTTTATTGCGTGCCTGCTAAAAAAACGATAGCTTATAATGAAGCGTTTCAAATGGGCACAGTCTGGTATGCTGTGAAACAGCAGCAGTCACATAAATAAAGGCCCCCCCAAAAGGCATTTACAACAGTTTTGGCAGGAGACAGGAGCTGATAAAGCTGGAATATGCCCTGCGCTCACATGAAGAGCTTGAAAAGCTGGTAGAAAGTCTTTCCCAAAGACAATACTAAAATAATATTAAAATAAAGAGACTAGCCCTTGGAGTCATTCTGGTGGTCCTGGGTATAGGTTGCAGGTCCAGTCCTTCTCACCCAGGCAAGAGGGCAGCAGGCCAGCACAGCAGGCAGCACAAGAGGTTTGGGCATAACCACCCTAAGGCTGACAGGTCTAACATACTGGCACTGAAGGGAACTATCTTGTGTGCAGATGTGCTCCTTGTGAAAGACCAAAATGCAGTCACTCAAATTACAGTTAGTCAGTGGCTGAAGTGGGCTGACCCATTGCCCCATGCCGTATGCTGTAGTGGGAAGACACAAAATATAAATGACAGAACAACACAATAATGGATGGAGAGGGGTGTCTTAAAGACCCTTTAAGTAAGTATGTTATACATATACTTTTAGTAAAATCAAAAGGTCGTGGCTAACACCAGACCAAAAATTGGACCATGGAACGGGTCCATACCACACCCTCATTTTTGTCCTTCTCCCACCATCAAAAAAACAAAAAATGATGCCACTGAGAAAAAACACTGCGAGATAGAGTATGAGATAAGGTCCTGGGTCACTTTAGCCAGTACTGCCTGAACATGAACGTGCAGAGGGATTGGAGGAGGAAGGGAAAGTTCAGGATGTTTTTTTCAGCTCATCCCCCAAACCCGCTACTCTTCTCTGGTGTTCTCTAATTGTGAACCACCAGTTTATGACTCAGGGAGGACCTGCTAAGTGGAATTTACCTCATATCTGAGGCTTCCCATAGAGCATTGGAAGACTTAAGGTATTAGGATCTTTCTCTCATGGAGCGTGATTTCTGCTTGCCAGGATGCATTGCAGCGCCATGTTTACTTAGAGAAAAGTTAAAGGTTTTAAAAAATGTTGCATAAAAATGATCACACTGCACTGACGTGATGCAGCCTCCACAGATGTCCGACAGGCGTTTTTCCAGCCTCTTCCTTATTCATTTCTGTGTAACATTTTTCCCACAAGTATTTTATTGGGTTTTAATCCCTATGATCTCATGAATTACACAATGAAGCTCATCCCCGGGACTTGGCATCAGGTCCTGAAAAGGAGCCCAACTGGAATTAGGAATTACTCCCACACAGAGGTTAATCAAGCAGTCCTCTCACGCTTGTTTTAAATGCCACTAATCCCCGTCTTTCACTTTAATTAACCATTTGCTAACCCCAGAGATATAAGTGACCGTGGGCATGCAGGTGTGGCTGAGCTCTCCAGCAAGCAGTCTAGTAGTAGCTTCAATGGTTTCTCAAACGTCTCCTTTAAATCACATAGGTTCCAAATAAGTTTCTACGTCATCACCAATGTCCACAGTTTTTGACCATTCCTGGGTTTTTACCTTTCAATTTCAAAGCTATTACTCATTTGGCAGTTATTGTTATGAGTCGCCAATCTCCCTTAGACAGACCCTTCACTGCAATTGGTTTAGACCTTCGGATAATTGTGGCTGGATTCGGCGGTAATGAAAAAACCCAAAATGTCCTCAAAATGAAATGGTTTAAGACTTAGTTCCAGAAAGTTTATATCACTGCTCACAACCACAAATATATGGGTTGTCCCGGGCTTGCCCAAACTCACACTAGAATTACCCATCTGATTCTTACACCTTTTCTTTGTTTTCATGGTGTTATGTGCCACATCAGCATGTGTTTATACATGCGTTGGATGCTCGGCACACTAAAGAGATTTCCTCTCATAGCCTTTGCCAGCTACACAGTGGGATATCAACCACCTGTATTGTTTACCAACTATTCATGTAAGCCCATCTCACAACTGATCATGCCACCATGAGTGCAGCATATGTCTTGGATATTGGGACTTTCGTTGCAGTATGAGTGATGATCAACTTTTCCCAGGGGTTTTTATTCCCTAATGGCTGCAAGATTGTGTTCTGTTGCCATTACCCAGTGCCTCAGCTGGAAATAATGCATTCGCCCAGTCTCCTCGAATTGCTGTTCTTTTTTGCAAGCATCGATAAACTTGACTACACTACCCTGGAACAAGTCATTTAGCATCCTACATCCTACCTGTTGCCACTGGTCAATCGGCTCCCTGCTGCACCCCTATGTGATCTCTGTATTGAATAAAAGGGTAGTGAAGGAGGGGGAGGATGTGAGCTTCAGGTTATCCCAAATTTCTGAAGTAGGGTGCGGGATCTCAGAGAAGTACGCAACCAAGGGGTGGCTCTACTTGGGCATCCAAGCAAGCCTGCCCTCAGTTGAGTACATCCATGAGATCTTGACCCTACTTTAGAAGTTTGGGATAACCAGATGCTCCCATGGGCTTCGGCCCAAGATGGCTGCCTCCTAATGTATCCATTTCCTCTCTGTCATGTTTATGAAGCATTCAAAAAGCACCGTAAGCCAGGCTGCCCGGAATTAGCAATTTATATTTGACTGGCCCAGGCCTCCCGTTCTTTGCCCAGTCCTCAAGATTGATCTAGCAACTCAAGGTCTCTTACCTGCCCAAATAATGGAGGTAATCCCAGTTTGGAAATCTCTTACCAATTTCCCTGGGATTGACATTGATAATGCCTGAAAGAGCTACAGTACATGTGGCAGCATATTCATTTTAACCATGGTGACTCCCCCACCCCACAAGGCGAGAAAGAGTGGCTGCCGTCTGTCGCCTATGCAACATGGTTTGCAAAAGATCCTGTTACAAGAAAACAGATTGGCCTTTGAAGATGAAGTCTTCGCCTTTTCTACACTCTCTCGGTCTTCGTCTTTTCTATGCTCTCTCATGATCCTGTCTTTAAGTTGTGATGTGCCCTACTTTTGAGAAAATGTCCCTGGGCCTGACCCCTTGTGTGTCACGTGGAGCAACCACTCTATGTGCCCTGACAATTGGAACTGAAACGTTTGATTTTCCTGTGGTATTGCTCTGATAAGGGTTGGGTCAGTACAGTGTTATGCCAGACCCCTCCTCCACTTCCATCATATTATGAATCCTGACATTGTCCCTACGTGATCTGTCCTCCAGGTCTGAACATGGGTCTCACAATTCTTTCAGCTTAACCTCCAAGTGAATGTGTGTCTCTTGGGACTTTTTTATGTCTTTCTCTGGGTTGATCTGTCCTCTTCATTGGTGGCCACTCACTCTCCAATAGTCTGAATGTTCTTATATGTATTGGCAAAGGCAGCAGTCATTTCAGATTTGAGAGTCTGGAGCTGCGTCATCACCGTATGAGTAATCGTCTGGTGTAGCTCTACCAAACAGACGTGCAGATTTTCCATTTTCTAGGCGGGGTGGGCTGAGTCAACCTTCTTCACTGCCATTGACTCCATTGTCTTTAACTCCAAGTTCACTCTCTGTATCTTTATGTGTGTAATCTATGAGATCTTTATGGGTGCTGCTCTTTTGTGAATGTTCAGTTAGTACACACCCTGAGCTAGCCTTTCCTCTCTATCGTAAGATGCTTAATACCACTAAACCGCCATCACGCCATTTAGGAGAGGTAGTCTGTGTGCCAAATTATGTGGATAAGGACAAGCATTTGTAGTTAAAATCCCCTTTTACAGGTGTGCAATCTTATGTGATACCACACAAGAGCAGCCCTCTTGCTGGAATATTCCATATGTGGGAGACATCTTCCTCCCAGGAGATTTGCCAGGAAGTCATTTTGTCTGGTCTACAGGCTGTCATCACAGGCCCTCATCTAACCTCTTCTGTTTCCTTACCATTTTGGGATTGTTGTCTCGCTCCCCATCTCACTCCCTCTTTTTGCATGCCTCGTTTTGCAGTCCCAGTCAGGCCACTCTCCATCTCGGGCCAGACCTCAGCTCTCATCTTCACCTTGGGCCCTGACACAGAATAGCCTGCGCTCCGAGCCTCGGGGAGAAGAGACAACCTAGCCTCTCTGTTCGGAACTGTGGCTCACAAGGGCAGCTACTGGATCTTCTTTGCCTTCACTTCCTGGAACTGTTGTCTGTATGCGTTACCAAGCCTTCATCTCAGTGTACCACGGCCAGGCTTGGGACCTCCGACTGGAGCTCACTGCTGAGGTGCCATCTTTTCTCAGTGCAGGCCACGACTCCCTGTGTGACATTTTGTCATGATGGTAGGTATCGTCATGCATAGGCACGCGCACATCCCTGTCCCTTTAGGACACCGTACCCTCTGCTGTTCACCCTCATTATGATGCAATCAGCTGACATTCTAGAATGCAAGATGATCCTAGAGCAACTGTCATTTACAGAGGCGACTGTCCGGAGCAGACGCGTTGTGTCTACTGTGCTGTCCTCCCCTTGAGTGTGTTGGTTGTGAGACTACTATAAAATAGCATTTTCACTCTACTGCTGTTGGATCCATCATTACACATTTTTTTAACAATTCTACTTTATGTTGAGTGAACATGGCCCTGTGACCAGATGTACCTTCCATCATACTCCCTAGCAGTCCGCAAGTTGTTGGTCAATGGAATTGGTGGTGAAGGCTGACACTAAACCTGCCACTTTTCTCCATCCTGAAGCAAATAAGGGATCTGCCCAATGCATCCCTCCAGGGCTCTGTGTGCCCCATGGCAGTATTAGTAGGGATGCAGAATACGCTTGTTTCCCTTCTGAAGCTCAGGATGATGTGACACTGCAGCAAGGATAGGAGAAGGAACATGGTTCTGCAGTCCCCAGCAGCAGCAGGCCCTGACATCCGTATTTAGCTGCCTGTGGAACATCATCCCAAGTACATCTGCTAGCAGCTATCAGGAAGTGATCAAAGACAGAACTCTCAAGCTTTCGAGGCCGGTGCTTAGTAGCTCATCCTTTTCAGGTTTTTTGCCTGCATTCTTGAACTTGTAGTCCTACAATTTAGCCTGTTATAAAATCTGAAAAATAATTCTCAGAAAACAGAACAAACACCTGACATGAATGAGCTACTCATGCATGGACCTGAAAAAGTTTAGAGTGCTGTGAAGAGGGATAGAGTGGAGACGAGGACTAAGTGAGAACAATATGCAGGAATGGAACAGAATGAGAGAGTCGTGAAACAGACAACTTCCATGTGCGAACCGAGCTTGCTGACTATCACAAGCCCAGTGCTTTTAGTAAACGAAATGCTCACAGGTCTGCTACCAGTGGCCGGGTCAGGTGAATGCCCCAAGCCGGGTCCTGCAGCATGCACAGCTCTTAAAGGCAGTTGCCTCAAGTGTTCATTTTAATTTGTGAGCATCCAGCACAAATAACCGGGCAAATTAGATCCTTTTTGTCTTTGATTGTAACAGTGCTTTGCTATACCCCGATGCTCATGTGGTAACAGGATTCTGTGTGGCAGTCACTGGTCTGTGCGGAGGTCAGTTTCATGAATCTGAAAAGCACTGCAAGCAGAAAGGAAGAATATGACACTTTACAACGCACGCGTTACAACGCATATCATTACAACGAATTTTTTACATCGCAAAATCCATTACAACGCATGTCGTTACAACGCATGCCGTTACAACGCATAATCCATTACAACGCAATTACTATTCTAACTCCGCTGGGGCGTTACTTTGGGGAATGCGTTGTAATGGATTATGCATTGTAATGGATTTCGCGCTGTAAAACATTTGTTGTAATGACACGCGTTGTAAAGCGTGCGTTGTAAACAATGTTTCCCGAAAGGAAGTATGTCAAACTTCTCTGTACCTCCAGAGGCCTGCCCCATAATATTCTGATGCCTACACTGGTGCCAGGGACAAGAGGGTTACAGAGTATTAGGGAAGACTGTAACAACATTTTATGTTAACTCTTTTGTTAGTTATTGTTGTTATGTTATGTCTATTTTTGTAATAATGTTGCTGTTGGATTCTTGTTTTCAACAGAGGACGAGATTGAAAGGTTTTGCCATTGCTGTTTGTGCTTTAAAAGTTCTTTATATAACTTTTTTTGCGATAGTACACTTTTCAGTTACTTCTATCACTCTGTAATTTCTACTGGGGTACCTAGATGGTATTTAAAGTCTTCAATTGTTCTTTTCAGTTTGTCCAACTCATTGTCCATCCTTTTTTGCTCAGGTTTGAGTTGACTCCCTAACTTGGTTGGAGTGTGAGATATTTTGATTCAAAATATTCCTAAACGCGAACCTTTTTTGGAATCCATGAATCTAGACGGTGTTAGACAACAGTAATGCTCGAATTTCTGGCAACTTTGTCCAGAAGATTAATTTTCTTGACTTGGCCTAAAATCCTTTTAGAGTGCTTTTGGACTTGTTTTGGCCTTTATGCATTCGACTATCACATTTTCAAAATTTATTGTGACGCTGTCAACCCACACACCGTTGGGCTTGTGATGCTGTTTCACAAGTGGCTGTGTCTTAATTAATAATGCACTGTTACCCTGTTCTGAGATGTTTTTGATATTCTGAGTTCAAACTAATTTTAGTTAGACTTTATTTAGACTTTCATTTAGAAGGTGGATGATAACTTTAAAAGTAATACCCTGATGGTATTCCACAAACATATTGATTCAGAAATATCGATTAACACAAATATTGTGTCCAAAAAATCAGGATATAAAAACAAAATTGTGGACACAATAATGAAGGTAAGAAGAAAGTCCTTACAATGTTTTTCAGAATATAGTTGGATATGATATGATTGTTTTTAATGATTTTGTTGAGTTTTATAAGTTTTTGTGTTATAAGTTGTTTTCATTTTAATGTTAAAATGTTCAATTATTTTTTAGTGTAGCATTGTTTTTTTCATTTGCAAATTTCTATAAAAGGTTTTTTATTTGATTTCAAATATTTTGGCAGGTTGTTTGGTTTTTCAGGAATAGGGTGGCAAATGCATTTTTTATATGATTATAGATTTGTAAAAGATGTAATTTATTAATTTGATTATTCATTATGTAAATTATTTTTTAATTATGTAAATATAAATGTATGATACATATAAAAATGATAATAATTTTTTTTATTGTTAATTGGTTAATGAGATAATTGATTTTATTTATTGTTTTAAATAATGTGGATAATAATTAGCTGCAATATGTTTTTGTTTTTTGTGTAGTAAATCCTTTTATGGTGTTATTATTCTTTAAAATAATGTGTATTATTATTTTTCATTTTAAATTTCATTCATTTTTGTATCTATTTTAAGTTTGGGGTATTGGGGTAGGAAGTGTGTTGTACCTATTATTTTAAATTTTGTTTTATTTATATCAATTTTTAATATAATTTTATATACGATTCTATATTTTAATGTACAGGTTTTTGTATTTAATTATATATGTAAATTATATAATGCAAACACATTTTGTATATGTTAGTGGTTAGTGTGCACATATATATAGATATATATATATATATATCCAAAAACGCACAAAGCTCCTTCTGGAGTGCAGGGACCCAAGGAGGGTGGCGTACACGCCGGCAGAGCGTACCGGCAATAATATCCCAAAACAAAAGTCCAATGAAGTACGCTCTCAGGATAATCTTATCCTGAGAGCGTACTTCATTGGACTTTTGTTTTGGGATATATATATATATATATATATATATATAGATAGATATAGATAGATAGATAGATAGATATAGATAGATAGATATATATCTATATAGACCTGAAGCTTAACAACGCTATAGGGTAAAAGGGTAAATTGTAGTTCTGACACCTCCACAATCCAACACTTTCCCAACTGCCCTACTGTAGCTTACATCAGAGTTGCAATAGTAAATCTGACCCGTCCAACACTTTTCCGACTGTTGCTTTAATTGGAGTGCAAATAATAAAGGATTGAAAGATATAGAGTGATGTGCCCATCATAAAAATTTGGTATTATAATAAAAAATAATAGAAAAACCTCTAAACCTTCTCCAAAAGACACCAGCCTTAAACGAAAACAAGCAATCAAGGGTTTCGCAGTTGTACTCATAGATACAGTAAAATACGAAGAAGGGGCACTATGACCTTTCCAAGGTGAGAATAATTATGTTCCACTCCAAAATGGCACAAAGAATAGATTGGTTATTGAGATTATGAAGCTTTTCCAATTCAGTGCTGATAATAAATGGATACGTAATAAAGCAGCTGGATTTTTATTAAATTGAAAACCATGGATTTCTGCATTGTATGCTCTTCCTAAGCTACATAAAAACCTTAAATAATCTCCCATATTGGCCTGTTGTCTCAAGAATTAAATCCTTGATGGAACCATTGAGTAAATATGTAGATGTTTTTATGAATTTATGTTTTGAAAATGAAAGTTTATGTACGAGATAGTCTGATGGTGTTGAATAAATTAGAGGGATTAAGATTTGAAAGTAGTATAGGTGTTTTGGTTACTTGTGATATAGAGGCTCTATATGTTGATATTCCACAGGAAAGAGCCTTGCAAGTTTTGCAGGAAATAGTGATTCAGACAGAAAATAAAGCGAAAATACTTACAGATTTAATTTAGGAAATTGCCAGGCTGGCCATTCAGAGAACGTAGTGATTTTTAAGAACCAAGGGCCAGATGTACGACTGGTTTTTGCGGTCGCAAACGGGCAATCGGCCTGTTTGTGACCGCAAAAAAGGGCCCTGGCATGTACCAACCCTATTTTGCGAATCGGTGACTCGCAAAATAGCGCTTGCGACTCTCGCTATTAGGAAGGGCGTCTCTTCCTAATAGCGAGTCACAATGCAATGTACCATTGTTTTGCGGCCACAAAACACTTGCAGCTTACCACCTACTTCAAGTAAGTGGTAAGCCACTCGCAAACGGGAAGGGTTCCCCATGGGACCACTTCCCCTTTGTGAATGGATGCGAAAATATTTATAAGAGCAGGCCGAGGTCCCAGGGACCACTGCCTGCCCTTAAAAAAGTGAAACTGAAATGTTTCAATTTTATTTTTTAAATGCATCTCGTTTTCCTTTAAGGAAAACAGGCTGCATTAAAAAAAAACTGCTTTATTAAAAAAGCAGTCACAGACATGGTGGTCTGCTGACCCCAGCAGGCCACCATCCCTGTGAGTGCTGGCCATTCCTAATGGGGTCGCAAATAGAACCTGCCTCATGAATATTAATGAGGCAGGCAATTTGCGACCCCATTAGGAATCGCTAACAGTGTCTGAGATACTGTTGTGAATTGCATTTTGCGAGTCGCAAATTGCGAGTCACAAAACGATGCAATTTGCGAGTCGCAAAATGTAAGGGTCATACATCTGGCCCAAAATTTATCATCAGAAGAAAGCAGTTAGTATGAGACCAACTTTCACTCCAAATGTAGCAGATTTTATGTGTGTCTGAATTTGAAAAATTGCTACATATCGTTGAATAATAATGCATTTAACCAATATATAGATGAGTGAATTAGAATTATTGACAATGTTTTCTTTATCTGGCGTGATTAAGTAAAAAAAACTAATAGAATTCAAGGAGTAGGGATCACAATTTGATAATTACAATGAAATAGAGTGGTGATTGCATTGAATTTCTCGATATAAACATATAACATGATATAGGCAGTCTAAAGCTGACAATGTAGATGTAGGAAAGTGATCAGAAGAACACTAATTACATTTTTAAAGGGATCACAAACGTAGCTTAAAATTAATTTTCCCAATGGACAGTTCACATGTGTTTGAAGGAACTCTTCAAATAGGGAACAGTATGAGAAATAAGCAGAATTATTGAAGTTAAAGTTGAGAGTAAGAGGATATTGTATTAGACAATCAAACGTAACAGGTGACATACTGTTATAGAAACCAACTTTTGTAGATAAATGAGAGAAATCTAATTACAGAAGATAGAATTGTAACAGTATTAAACTAAAATCATGGTACTAATGATGTGAGAAATTTGATCAGTAGGAGAAGGACGATAATTATGCAGGGAATACGACAAGACTGTTGAAACCTTTATTTGCAGATAGAAAGGGCCCCTCACTGAGAAACAATGAAGAGCACAGTATGAAAATCCGCCAATCAGACTCTGATATTCAGATAAAGAATAAAATGTAATTTTGTATGTACATTTTTTTTTTATGGAAACAATTGAATGGATTCCTTATTAACCTGACTATGGTTTTGGAAGGAACTTAGGGGCTGATTACGATGGCAGGCGGACCGTAGCGGTGATTGGGATCGCCCGCCAGACATGCGGCGGTCCCACCACTGCAATTAGGATGCGACCGCCATACTGGCGGGCGCATCCTGGGCCTTTAACATTGCGGGCGATGCTGCGGTGCATGCCACTTGGTGCATGGAAATGCAGGAGGGTACCATGGGTACCCCCCAAGGCAGCGACCCCCCCACATGGGGGGCCCACAACGGGCCCCCAAACCCAATCCCGCCAGCCTTTCCATGGCAGCATCGCCGCCATGGAAAGGCCTCCTAAAACCCACATCCTAATATGGCGGACGGTGCCTGCTAGGCACCGCCACCATATTAGTGGCCCTGCTCCGCCCGCCAGGCAATCGGTGCGATTGCCACTGGCGGAAAAGCGGCGGACGGACTTTGCGTCCGCCGCGACACCCACCGCCATCCTAATATGGTGGTGGGTAATTCTCTATTTGATGGCGGAAGGATCGCCACCGCCGGCCCGGCGGTGGCGATCGTTCCACCATCGTAATGAGCCCCTAAATACGTTACATAAAGAATATAGTGCACTTTTGTAGAATTTTGTTTTGAAAAATGTAAATATTTAAATGGAATCTACTTTGTCAAGACCATGGTAATTTAGAATTAACTTTAACATATGTGAATATTATATGATTGTTACTTTTAATGAAGAGTGTTTAAAAACAACATATTGGGAATGAGATATCATGTAGGATAACATGGATGTCTAAATGAATGGAGTAGAAGTGGGTTCAAATTCTGGTCGATTAATTGTGACAGTATGAAACTCTGCTTCTGTGAAAATATTTGTCTTCCAATTGATGATAAAGATATCTCGTAATTTAGCTGAATCACGATGGTAGAGTGAGACAGATCAAGTAGTAGAGGATTTGTATTCCAGTTGATTCCTCATGGCATGATGAAATTCCCCTTTTGGGAGAATAGGGAATTCTAATTGTTGATAGAGATAGCACTCATGTTAACTGAATCTTCACGGCATCATAAAGATCCGCTTCCAGGAGAGTAGTGACTTCCAGCATGCCAAGTATATTTAGATCGAGGTGGTCGGATGATCAAGCTTGATGGTGTCGATCAGAAGAAGCACGGACTAGATGCATGTAAAGGTATGGCAATCCTCTGGAAATCAATGATTAAAATAGGTACCTCTTAAAGAGAGATGTTATGCAGAATGGAGTTGTGTTTGACTCTATCCTTATAGTACAAGGAAGAAGATAGAGCTAAATTCACACATGGAAAATAGTGTACCCCAATTGATAAAGAACGGGTTTCTTGTTTGTTGGATGTATAGGCAATCATCACTGTAATACCTAGGTACGTGAAAGTGAGGATTGGTTTGAGATTGATATCACTGTATTAGAAGATAATAAATATTTAATATGTTTGTGCAATTTTTGGGAGATTTAGAATATATAATGAGCTAAAATGATGATCCATACGAATTCATAGTGTCAACTATGGTGAGAAGAAAATGTTGACTCACTGTGTCATACCACGAAAAGTCCTAGTAATAGCAAAATTGAGAGGTTATAATTATCTTCAACGTACCTAGATGTGCAGTTAAAAATAGAAAATATATACTTACCTATAAATACTTACCTCATTGGTAGTTTGACCCTCAATATTTTGGTCTTGACATTTTGGACCCATTATATTTTGCAGTTGATATTTTGGTGGAATATCAAACACGGTTGGGGTGTGCCATTTTTTGAGCTTCATGTGTATTGTCCATCATCAATAAAGTGGTTTACCTTAATGCCAGAGAGAATGAAGATGCAGCATGCTAAATGACAATGCAACAAGCTACCAGTGCCATTGTAAAACCATAAAGCCTAGGAGAACCTCAATTAGGCACTCCAGCATCTGCCCTGTGATCCGTCAATGCATGTCTACATGCTGCTGAAATAAATTAATTAAGGCTAGGAGGATTTATGTGCTTCTGTGTGGATATCTTGTGGTGATCTACTGAGTTTCACATTTATATATCTACTGGTGAATAAGTAGAAACTGTGGATGCAGTAAAAAATGCTATCATGGGTGATCTGTGCAGATTCTTATGGTCAAAGGGTGATTGTTCTGCTTGTGTCTGCACATGGAACATAAGTGCAGCTTGGTGTGTATGCGTTGCTGCCAAGTATGTGTGCTAGAGTGCATCTGGCAGGTTACTGTGCCAGTCGTAGCGCAGAGATACCCCTTCGGGGGTGATTCAGGCGCTTTCCAAATCAAATCAAATCATTTAGGTTTTGAAGGTCAGTGGCTATATGTCATGTTTGCGTAGCCAGGTGTGAGTGGTGGTCCATGTGGCTAATGACCTAAGCAGTCCCACAAAAGGGCAAAAATCAATAATCTTTAGTTTATCATTGTGTGCTCGCCGGAAGCAATATTTAACTCGACTATCAGCAAAATGCCTCACATTTCCTTCTGGACCCTGAAGGTCATGCATCATGCATCCTCCTTGGTTACCTCTTTTCTTGCTGCAACGATCCCTATCTCTTTTGAAACCAGGAAGCATTATTAGGAACAGTAGGCTTGTGTTGAATTGGGAATTGCCTCAAATCTCCACAGATATCAAGACTCAATTTTATTTCAGATGTGATCCAAATTGGGCATCTAACTGGAAGAGTGATTGACCTACCTTGATGTCCAAGCCTTCTTCTGTGTGGCAGCTTCCTCTTCAGCCCTTCTTATCAAATAAATACATGTGTTGCTGACGGTGGTTCATGCCCACATTTGTGCACAGAAATATTGAGGAAAAGTAGACAACGCCTATCATGCGTTGATTCTGATAGTGACAGTGTGATATTTTATTTATGTGCTGGCTAGATAAAGTAGGTCATAGTTAACAAAAGGCAAAGATCCATTCTTTACTGAATCTCTTTGGATATAAAAAAGTTTGGGTTCTAGCACTGATGTCAGTATGGGCACTAGCACTAGGCTGACTGCCATCTTTTTGACAGCCTTTTCACTCATTTAGTGTTACAGTATTTTTAATCTTCGACTAATGCAGAGAAAGAGTAACACTTTTAACTGCATGGATATATACATTTACAGTATGTATACTTACCTTTTGTGGCCTGCTTATTTCAGGCCTGTATAAGGTTTAGACAGGGAAGCATGGTGTGGTGGAGCTCAGTCACATCAATGTTCAGTCATGGTTGATGGTGATTACAATAGTTGTTGCTTAGGTGTGAAAAGTGTATATGGATGAAAATGCATATCGTCAGAAAAATTACTGTGTTATTCTGCACCATTGATGGCTCCGCTAATTGGCAGTCTCATCATTTTTCTGCTAAAGACTGTTTACATAGTGTTTTTATGTGAAATAATATTAGTGCCTGGTTACCTCACTATGTACAGTGAATATATGACAGTATACAACGCATGCAATTACAATGCATGCTATTACAACGCAGTCTTTACATCACAACTACCATTACATTGCATGATTTTACAACACATGCCATTACAACGCATTTTTTAAAACCACCATTACAACGCATTCCATTACAACGCATAATACTTTTAGGACAACAGTAGGGTAAATGCTGGATAGTGTAGGGGTAAACATTACTATTCCCACTCCCGTGAGTGCAACAGTAAGGGTAAGTGTTGGATAGTGTAGGGGTAAAAATTACTAAGTGTTGGTTAGTGTAGAGGTAAAAATTACTATTCCCACCCCAGTGAGTGCAACAGTAGGGAAAGTGTTGGATAGTGTAGGGGTGAAAATTACTATTCCCATGGACCCCAAAACCCATATCCACCCTAATACTAAACAAATCTCCATTACTTACCTTATAATGCATTGTAATGGCATGCGTTGTAATAGTATGCGTTGTAATGGCATGCGTTGTAGTGACATGCGTTGTAATGGTATGCATTGTAATGGCATGCGATGTAAAGGCAGTTGCGTTGTAACCTTTGCGTTGTAAAGGTAGGTCATTATAATGACTGCGTTGTAGTGGATGTTTCCCTGTGCAGTGAACCGGGATGACCTTGTTTCCAGTGAACCTGGGTGGATACTTGCCAAACAGGTCAAAATTCAGGGGGTCATTACGATGACGGTCGGACTTTCGTCCGACCGCCATCGTTGCGGGGATCGGGACTGGCCGCCATGCATGCGGCGGTCCCGCACTCCAAATTAGGATGCGGCCGCCACCATGGCGGTCGCATCTTGCAATTTAACATTGCGGTGGGCGCTGCTGACTGCAGCACCCGCCGCGATGTTAAAAATGCATGTGCTGCATTTCACTGCACTACGTGGCAGGCACCACACGGTACCTGCCACGTAGTGCAGTGAAATGTAGGGGGGTACCATGGGTACCCCCTAGTGCACAGCCACCTCCCCCCAACACAAGGGGGGCCCGCAACGGGCCCCCAAAACCAATCCCCGCCAGCCTTTCAATGGCGGTTTGCCCGCCACGGAAAGGCTGGCTGCGGCCAGCATCCTAATCTGGCGGACGGTGCCTCACCATTTTACTGATGCTGACCGCTCCGCCAGGCAATCGTAACGATTGCCTGTGGCGGATCCGTGGCAGGCGGTCTTTGCGCCTGCTACGGTCGCGGTCAGATTCCCCCCGCCATCGTAATGTGGCGGGGCTAAAATTGCTTTCCGATGGCGGAAGGGCGGGCCTTCCGCCATCGTAATGACCCCCTCAGTTATTTTGTAAGTGACACATTTTGGTTGATATCAGGGGTCTCCAAACTTGTCTGTAAGAAGAGCTACATATGTTCCATGAAACTGATCCTGAGCTACTAGCATTATTAGTGGTGTAATAGTGACAACATCAGACAAGATTACATTAGTGGCCACTATATGCAAGATTGGCAGCAGTGATCACGACAATTCATCAGGCATGGTTGCCATTAATATTATAAACAAGCATTGGCATAGCCAATAGGTCTCGCCTTTGGGTCTTATAAGTGTTTAGCCATGCAGCACATTATCAGATTACCCAATGCATCACAAAACCTAAAATAATTAAATGAAAACGCTCTCATAATCATCAGCTACCTTCTGGCGAAAGCCTTGTGCACATAATGAGCTTGTGGCACACTCGAAAACAATCCAAAGTATGTGTTGAAAGTTATGCTCATGCAACGTGAGAGCAACATGGTGGTTGCAGTGAGAGTTACTCTGCACAAACACATCACTTAAATTTTACTCATAGCCAACAGGTCTCGCCTTTGGGGCCTTATAAGTGTTTAGGGAGAGCTATTGGCTTTGTTAACGATTTTAATATGTGTTGCAGAGCATTCTGAATGTTGTGTAGTATGTTTAAAAGTTATCAGTTATCATTAAAAAAGTGTTATAACCATTTATTACTTTATATATAACCTAGAAAACATTATATACAACTGAAGTATCCTAATAAAAACCAGAATTAATAACAAAAATGTGTTCTATTTTTTTTGTTTATGGAAGGAAGGGGGCAGTGGGGGAGGGGGAGTGGAGGTGTAGGGAGTGAGGGGGTGGGGAAGAGGAGGAGTGGAGTGGAGTGGAGGTGCAGGGAGGGAGGGTGTGGGAGGAGGGGGAGTGGTGGTGCAGGGAGGGAGGGGGTGGGGGGAGTGGAGGTGCAGGGAGGGAGTGAGTGAGGAAGGTGGAGGGAGTGAGGGGGGAGTGAAGGTGGGAGAGTGAAGGTGGAGGGAGGTGGAGGGAGGTGGGAGTGGAAGTGGAGGGAGGGTGAGAGGAGGTGTAGGGAGGGAGGAGGGAGTGGAGGTGGATGTGGGAGTAAAGGTGTAGGGAGGGAGGGGGGAGTGGGGGTGGTGGTGGGAGTGGAGGTGGAGAGGGGGAGTGGAGGTGGAGGGAAGGGAAAGGGGAGTGGAGTGGAGGTGGAGGGGGTAGAGGGAGGAGGGAGTGGAGGTGGGAGTGGAAGTGGAGGGAGGGGGAGAGGAGGTGGGAGTAAAGGTGGAGTGAGGGAGGGGGAGTGGAGGTGATGGTGGGAGCAGAGGTGGAGAGGGGGAGTGGAGGTGGAGGGGTAGAGGTGGAGGGAGAGGGAGTAGAGGTGTAGAGAGGCAGGAGTAGAGGTGGAGGGAGGGGGAGTGGCGGTGCAGGGAGGGGGAGTGGAAGTGGAGTGAGGGGGAGTGGAGGTGGATGGAGGGGGAGTGGAGGTGGATGGAGGGGGAGTGGAGGTGGAGGAATGTGTTTTTATGTATTGTGCGGCAATTTTTTTTTATTATTGGGATGTAGCCATGTGAGTTTCGGTAGACACCGGCTTAAATTAAGCCCCCTGCATGGGTGGCGCTGGTGTGCTTTCTGTTAACACGCCGATGTGCGTACCAGAACCCACAGGTTTAAATTAAGCACCCTGCATGGGCCTATATTACGCGCCTGCTTTTGAGGGTGCCCTAAGAGCTTAGCGTTGTGCACAAACAAAGAGAGTGAAAGGAGGCCATGTTAATGAATGAAGGGGGCAGAAAAATGCTCAGTGTTGTTTCATGAATGTGTTTCCATGTATTGTGCTTCAATTTTTTTTTTTTTATTGGGATGTAGCCATGTGAGTTCCGGCAGACACCGGCTTAAATTAAGCCCCCTGCATGTGTGGCGCTGGTCTGCATTCTGTTAACACGCCGATGTGCGTACCAGAAGCCACAGGTTTAAATTAAGCCCTCTGCATGGGCCTGTATGACGCGCCTGGTTTTGAGGGTGCCCTAAGAGCTTGGCGTTGTGCACAAACAAAGAGAGTGAAAGGAGGCCATGGTAATGAAAGAAGGGGGCAGAAAAATGCGCAGTGTTGTTTCACAAATGTGTTTTTATGTATTGTGCGTTATTATTGGGATGTAGCCATGTTAGTTCCGGCAGACACCGGCTTAAATTAAGCCCCCTGCATGGGTGGCGCAGTGATAAGCGGGACCGCTTTAAAATTAAATTTAAAGACACAAGACCTGTCCTGGAAGTTAAGGTTATAAATGCAGTGCAGAAAGCAGCGAGGGGGTGGGATGTAAACAGCCAACAAACACTAAATGCAGGCAGCCTTTGGTAGATTAAGTGAAGAGAGGAGGACACAAATAAAATGTCACACAGCCACCAAACCCGCAGTCCCGAAGGCGCGGGTGTTACGTAGTGAGGTATGGAAAACATCAAAGACACTGGCGGAAAGCAGCTGATAGCACCGTAGCTGAAACCAGGAAGGAGAAGGAGGGAACATGCGAGGACGACAGTAATGAGGGTGCCCTAAGAGCATGGCGTTGTGCACAAACAAAGAGAGTGAAAGGAGGCCATGTTAATGAAAGAAGGGGGCAGAAAAATGCTCAGTGTTGTTTCATGAATGTGTTTCCATGTATTGTGCTTCAAATTTGTTTTTTATTGGGATGTAGCCATGTGAGTTCCGGCAGACACCGGCTTAAATTAAGCCCCCTGCATGGGTGGCGCTGGTCTGCTTTCTGTTAACACGCCGATGTGCGTACCAGAAGCCACAGGTTTAAATTAAGCCCCCTGCATGGGCCTATATAACGCGCCTGGTTTTGAGGGTGCCCTAAGAGCTTGTCACACAGAAAGAGAGTGAAAGGAGTTAATGTGAGTGCGTGGAAGCGCCCGAGGACGAGAAAGGGCCTGGCTGAGTGAAAGTTGTGCTTTAGGAGAAATAAGAGCGAATATGTTCAGTGTACTTTAAATAGTGATGCTATAGATATTAGGCAGCGCCACAGTATACATGTGCCAAGATAGGCCTAAATATGTTTAGGGTACTTAAAACTAGTAGTTTAGAAATTGCCAATGTATGTACCGGCAGACACCGGCTTAAATTAAGCCCCCTGTGTTTTTGTCCCAATACAGACTTTATACATATTATTTGGAAATTGTTTGTATTTGAGCCTTTTTTTTTTTGCACTTACGCCTTTGGAACATATATTTTGAAGAGGAGTGAGTGGGAGAGAGATAGGTGAATATTAAAAGAATGCGGGTGAGGAGCAAATGTAGTGAAAGAAAGTGTACTGCGAGCTGTTTTTTGAGAGTGGGGGAGGGGTGTTGTGTGTGCCTGTTGTTACCCTGGCGGCGCTGGTCTGCTTCCTGTTAAGAGTTGTCACAACTGCGGGGAAGCGCCCGAGGACGTGTTTATAGTATGTAGATAACAAGTGAGGGGGGAGTGGGGGGGAAGAGACAGGGGATGAGGAAGGTAAGACAAGTGACGGTGGTGGGGTTGGGGGGGTAACACACAGGGGATGAGGGAGGTGTGGAAATTGTTGGTTGTTAGATTTAAGTTTCTGTATGGTGTTGTCTGTGTACAATGTATGGGTCCGCTGACTCTGCTTTGAATGTTTTAAATTCTCAGCCGAGAATCAATGAAGAAAGCCAGAATGCCACCACCGGATCAGAACGGGATATTTCAAACGCCAGCACAGGAATTTGATTGGTGCTTTTCAACTAAAGACCTGCCTATTTTACCAAGTCTGGTACACTAATGCCATGGCACGACCTACTACCAAGACCACAAATTGACAGTTAGGGAACTTGAGCACAGTGAAGGGACTCAGGAAGTCCTTAGAAAAACATCTTCTGCAAAACATTATTCAATGACTGCAGCAACTCCCAAATAAAACAAGCGCGCGCGCCTCGCGCTAAAAGTAAAAAAAAAGACGACGAGAGGAGGAGGCAGCAGGGGGAGGGGAGAGAGGAGGGGGCCGGCGCCTGTTTCCCTTGCGGGAGCGAGCAGGAACCATCTGTTAATTACAAACAGATGGTTTGAAAGCTCGCTCCCGCAAGGGAATCGCCAAACGTGCACGCGTTGCCATTGAAAGCAATGCAATGCGTGCACGTTTTTGGCAGAAAGAGGGAATCGATTGCTAAAGGTCTTTTTCCTATGCAGCGCATGCGCGCTGCGTTGGCGAGACCTAAAAAGGCTTTGTGAATGTGCACTGCCTACACATTGATTGTATGTAAGAGCCATAGTTGCAATGTCCCTGGCACAAAGGTAACACTATTCGTAATAAGTCTCTCCAACACTGCATGATTTATCACTGAACTAATAGCTTTAAATATATTTTGGAAATGCAGTCATTTTTCTCCAAACATAACCTTATGAGTTCTGAAAATGCACACATTTTTATGTCACACACAGGCATTTCAATTTTGGCATACATATATTAATTCAACCAAGCAAAAGGTTTCTTATTTAGTACGCCTGGCTGCACACAGGAGAGCTACTTGTAGGTAGCTGGAGCGCCACCAGTAGTTTCTGAGCTACTCTTTAGAAAAGCTTGGTTTATATCAATCATAGCGCTTCCCAGAGCAAGTACAGTGATTTAAGTATAAAATATATTGACTGTGTCTTTGTGTGTATTGCACTGGTTCCCACAAGTTTACTGGTTTGCATACACTATACCAGGTGGAATACAGTAACATTGGTATGTTGGTTAATGCAAAGGTAAACTACTACAACACCAATAAAGCATATTTGTTTACCAGAGAAAGCATATGGTCTAGGTGTGTGGTTTGTACACACTTAGGGGCGGCGGTCGGCGGTCCCGAACGGCCCATAAAGATGCAACCGAACACCATTCGGTCGCATTCCTATATTTTCCAATGGGAGCATGTATTCCAGCAGTAAACCGGCGGGAATGCATGCTCCCATTGAGAAATGGGAGGTGCAGTTCATCCCTGCACCCCGTGGCAGGCACCTCAAGGTGCCTGCCACAGGGTGCAGGGATCAACAGGGGGCATCATAGGTGCTCCTTCGGCCTCCAACCGGAGGCCGTGCACCCAAGGGGACCCTGCTGGGGGCCCCCAAAGTTGAGTTCCAAAAGTCTTTCTGTGTCGGAAAGGCCGGCATGGAAAGGCTGCCGAAACCCGACATTGTAATCCCAAGGGCGGAAAGAGCAGCCCTTGGGATTACTGGCTTCATTCCGACTGGCAGACGGGCTCTCTGAGCCCGTCGGAAGCCAGCCAGAATGGCTGTTCGGATTCCTTTTCGACCGCCTCCATTGTAATGAGGCGGTCGGAAAGGAATCCGACCGGCATATTACGATGCAGTCAGACAGGCTCCGACTGACAGTCGGAGCCTTTTCCGGCGGCATCGTAATCAGCTCCAAATTATCTGTTTATGGTCCTAATATACTGGTTTACATCAACACTACACTGCTTTTGTCTGTTTAGTGCATTGGAGCATGCACAGCAAAACCTGATGTTTGTATTGCACAATTGTATGCTTGCACAATGTATTGCTTTGTATGAATACTCTGTTGGTTTGCGCACATAATGAATTGGTTTGCATGCAGAACATTGTGCTGTGCATGCATACATTATTGCTGTGCATGCATAACACCCTGGTCCACATATGTAGTATATTGGTTGAGATGAATAATACATAATGTGCTGGTTTTAGGCAAAGCATGCCAATTCACGTGCATATCCGACTGTTTTTCAAGAGTAACACATTGGTGCATATTTTTAATGTACTAGTTCATACACATCCTATATTGGCACACTCTTGTAATGTCCTGGCTTGTGCAGCTTGTTTCTCCACACACGAACCCCAAACCCTTGGAGGAAATGACGAAAGAAGTATCACTTTTTGTCGCACTTTGGAGAGCTTTTACTGTGACCTCGAGGAGGTGAAGTGGCGGAAGATATAAAAGTCCCATAATCCAACATTTTACAGCAAATATGAAACACAGATTTTCAATTCTATTAACCCCATAGCTACTAAGCCTTTTCACCTTAGAATGCTAAGCCCTTTTTTGGCTATTTGGGGTAGTTTGCTTTTAGGCCTCTGTAGCGTCCTGCCTAGCCTGGGTACCCGCTAATGACTACCCCACACCCAACCGAGACGCGGTGAAATGAGGGACTGTGTGTCCGAGAACAACTTTGCTGCCCTTCCGCCTCCCCGGAAGCAGGCCACCCATGGGCCAAGCCCGGGCCAAGGGCAGGCCCATCCTACACCTGTCACCAGGCCGGCATGGCCACTCCCCTTGGCTCGACATCTCCATCGTCCACTCATAACATTTGCTCCCTGGTAAGGACTATGTTTTTATATCTGGTAGCAGGAGCTGTGTGTGAGAACCGTCTTCCTAAATGTTAGTAACCTTTTCTACCCAGACTGGCTTGTGGATAAGGGCCTATAATATCTCGCTAATTCTGATTTGACTCCTGAATACTGGTTGGCAGTGGTTTCAAAACACCCATTACTCAGGAAGCCCCAAGTCTGTGGCTCCTATAAAGCACAATGTGAGAATGATTTTTATCTGAGCCACTTGCTCCTCCCTGTAGTGCACATTGGGGGTTGGTTGAGGCTCATAATTTCCATCTCTTTTAGAGCCTGCATAATACATGACCCACAAGCAGTGCAGATGGTGAAACGAAAGATTGGTGGGGACTCTACCCCACAGAAGGAGCCGAGTCCTCTTAAGTACCGCCAGGACAAAACCAGTATCTTATCCTTCTTATCCTCTGTTGTGGAGGTTTTAGAAGGGCAAATTACGACTGTGGACGATAAATTGGCTCAACACAGGTGGGTTGCTGAAGTAGACTGCCCTCACGTCGGTCCTCATCTCATCCCTGTATTCTTCAATGAGGATGACGCTGTATTGATACCAAGTGGAGAGGTGTGGTGCAGCGGCAAGTGGCAGCTGACTTCGGAGCACAGGGTTCACGGTTCGATCCCCGGCTCCGGCGGCAGCTCAGCTCAGCACCATGTGACTCTGGGCAATAGCTCACTTAATTTCCACTCCGGCCCCCAGCGCCTTGAGACCCGTAAGGGTGAGTAGCTGCGCTATATAAAAATGGACTTACATTTTAAATTTTTACCAGGACAGCCAAAGGTCTGCAAAGTCTTCTGAATTAATTTGATAGGTTTATGAGTGAATTAGACCTGTCCATTAATTTTACCAATTTTTTTTTTATGGTGGTGGTTTCTCATGCAACAAGATCCAAGACATTTAGTATGAGAAACCACAACTTGGCAAAGGTCAGGGCTTTTCTCTATTTTGGTGTGTTATACGACTTTAACACGAGCTGGAAACACCTAGTCACTGCAAAGAGGAGCTTAGGAGGTCTATTGGGGCCGTATTTAACTTTGCAACAAGACTAGGGTGCAGACCGCTCAAGGCGTTAGTTAAGATTTATCAGACCAAGTGCATCTCAAAATCATTGTATGTGAGCGACATTTGGGGTTATGTGGCCTCAAATGAACTCCAGATTGAAGAAAAAAAAATATTTAGGCATCTATTGTATCTCCCCCAAAGTAGGTCAACTTTTTGTGTTTAGGAGGAACTGGGAGTTAAGCACCCTAGACCAGATAGCCCTTCGCCCATTACTAAGCTGGATCAGGATATGGACTAAAGTGGAGCTTAGCCTGAATCATGTAATACTCAGGGACTGTTTGTCACTTGGTCATGCCTTAAAAATACCCTGGCTCAAGTACATAAGGGACTTGTTCCTTAAGTTGGGAAGCGTGGAGCTATTTCTTAATCCTGAGGGTATCCACAAACAGATTATAAATGGGTAAAAGAACATTTCCTTCAAAGGAACACATTGTTAAGAGACGAGGCAGAATTACTGAAACCCTCAGTTCGAAAGAATGTAATGATAACCACCACCCAGGATTTGGAACCCTACTTAGTTGTTGCAAAAAGCAATAGGAACAGACATTTGCTTGTAAGATTCAGATTTAATCTACTGCATTTGCTTTTCACTCATCCTAGGAGCTGTTATGGTTTTAAATCATTGGGTCCCTGTGGCTGCGACAATAGGTTTCCGCAGAACACAATGCATTTTATCAAGTTCTGTAAATTTTATACTGTGCCCAAAAGAACTTTTATTGTCCCATTACTCAAAGATAGAGGATTTTCACAAGTTCTGCACTGCACTTCTGTTTTTACAGATGTTATAAATGTTGTATGCTTTTTAGGAGCTATAATAACTCTCAGGAGCTCACAGGAAGATTCACGGTTCTAAAAATGTGTTTTAAGCATTTTCTTTTTAGAGTGTATTGTTTTAATGTATTGTATTTATGATCCTATGTATGCTTTTATGGTTTTAAATATAACTGAATAAAGATAAATATTTACTACTGGCATGTGCTTGTAATAATTTGGCTGAAATTTTCAACCTATCGGTTTGAAAGCATTACATGCTGGTTTGCAAGCATAATGTTCTGGTTCATATGCATACCCTGGTTTGCATGAATACTGCACTGATTTGCATGTACACTACATTGGTCGACATAGTTGTGTAGTTTATATTACTAATATATTGCTTCATTCTTATAATGTACTGTTTGCATGTTTAATATATTAGTTTAAAACTACAACCCATTGGTTTGATAGCATTACATACTGATTTGCATGCCTGATGTAATGGTTCTCATGCAGAACTTGCTGCTTTGCATGTTTACCATATATGCATAAAGTACTGGTAGACATGCCAAGGTCTATGGTTCCCATTAATAACAAATTGGTTTGCAAGTATACTATATGTGTTTGCATAAAAAAATAAAACTGATTACTAAACATCAATTACCAATTTATGTGCAGTGTAGGAACCTGGGTTTTTGTTGCAGTAACCCCCTCCACACACTTTCTGCCTGGTATTAGATGCAACTTTGACTAAAGTGTACTGGTCCCTGGTAACTAGTGTTCTTTCCCTAAAAATGTACAATTGTTCCACGATTGCCATGTCCCCAACACTGATTGTAATGTTTGTAAGTCACACCTACAGCAGGCTTGACAGCCCTAAGGCAGAGTGCTTAAGATTACATTTGAGGGCATACCTGCATGAGCAGCTATGCCCCTGTGCTGGTCAGTCCCATTACTGCCAGTACAAGTGGCCACGGAAGCTATTTTAAAACATGTGCTGGACACTGGTGAAAACGAATTCCCCAACAACATGATGGCTTCACTGAAAATAGGGATGTTTGGTATGAAACATCTCGTATTGGTAAACCCACACTGTCAGTGTTGGATTTATCAATACATGCACCCAGAGGGCATCTTAGAAGTGCCCCCTGAAAACCTACCAACCTCTGGTGTGCTTGCTGACTGGATTCTGCCAGCCTGGCTCCCGAGACACTGTTCTGACTTCCTAGGGTGAGAGCCTTTCCTAGGGTGAGAGCCTTTTCTCTCAGGAGGTCCAGAATAAAGGCCTGTCTGGGAAGAGGGTGTAACACCCACAGTATGACCTGTTTATTAGCCTCCATGAGCTGGCGAGCTTCAAAGAAGCTGCCAACTTTGGAAAGCAAATCTGGCTCCCCTCACAGGAGAGGAAGCCACCCCCACACTCCAGAGACCCCTTGGCACCTGGACAGATGGGAAAATTAGCTAGTCAGGTAGGCGTACCACCTCCAGGCTAGTACTACCCCTAAGGTGGGCTACTGCGAGGGAGACATGATTCAAAGGTAGCCATCTTTGTGATGGCATACCTAGAAATTATGGGACAGGGTTATGGCCACTTCCCAGAGGAGGTGGCCATATAGGGGGCTTAGTGACCTTGAGGGCCAGTAGCCCATTGACTGCTACCCTACACTCCCCTAATGCCCCGAAATTCAGTATTTTGGGGAGCCACAGGCACCAGAGAAGTAGATCCTGATGATCTAAGAAGAGAGAGGACCCTGAAGAGCCGCAAAAGCAGAGAAGACTGAAGAGAGCACCTGCCTTGGCCCCAGCCCCACCGGACTGTCTGCAGCCCTCATCAAACACTGTGCCAAAGTCGACTCGTCCTGCAGCTGTTGACTCCAGAAACATGGGAGGACTACCTGCCTTCGAAAAAGACTCAAGACCTCCCATGAACAGCAGACCTGTTCTGAAGAAGCTCCAAAGTGGAAGACTCTGAGGCCTCCAGAACCGCCAAAACCAAACACCTGAAGCAACCACTGCACCCGTCGCCTCCAGCCCGAGTTGAAGTGGGCCAATGGTGCCAACAAGGTCCCCCAGCTCTCCAGAGCTCAAGTCCATCGTAGTTTCACCACTCCTGGACTCCCTGACGTCGCCTGCAGCCTCTGCACACAGCCCACCTCTACCACAGCTGCTCCAGTAAGGAAAAACACGATGCCTAAAGACACCTCTGCACCTATCGCCCCTGGGCCGTGGAGAAGAGGACCAAAGGTGTCCCCCCATCCCCGAGCATCGCAAGGCCTGAGCTCACTTGCTGGTTCAGCCCAACTGGCCTCCTGGCCAGAGTCTGCAGCCTCTTTTCGCAGTGACCGATCTCGTTTGAAATACATTGGACTCCCAACGCTGTTCTGTACCCTGCACCCGGTCGCCCTTGTGCCGCTGGTGGTGTTCTGTTGGTGCTGTCTTGGACCTTGCCCACCACTCACCTTAACTCCTGGGGATTGGTCTTGTAAGCCGCTGTACCATACCTGTTTACAGAACTTGTTCTTCCTTCCATAGGATAACCATGCAGAACTCAGAAATTGCACTGTGTCCACTTTTTAAAGTGAAAAGAATTTATATTTAAAAACTTACTTACTTGAATGATTTTTCTCTGATGCCTAAACATATATAAAGATACTTGCTATTTTTATAAGTTGATGTGGATCTCCTTTTTAAGTTGTGTTATCATGTTTTGATAATTGTGTATATTTTGCAAATGTCTCACACTCCTCTGTGTTAAGCCTAAGGCTGCTCAACCACACTACCCCCTAATAGAGCACTTTGGGAATTGCATAGCAAGCCCCTGTCAACTAGTACGGGAACCCCTGGACTCTTTACACAGTATATCAGATTATTGATACATCACATAAAGAGCCAGCGTCCTACATGCAGTATATACAGGCAGATATTTCTGATATGCCCACTGCGTACTATTTGTTTATTCACAATCACACTGTTTAATAAGGAGCAAAGACCTTGGTTTGACTGGGATATGCATTGAAGCCTGTGCTTTATGCATTGGATTGAATGAATTTTATATTGAAGCCTGTGCTTTATGCATTGGTTTGAATGAATTTTATATTGAAGCCTGTGCTTTATGCATTGGTTTGAATGAATTTTATATTGAAGCCTGTGCTTTATGCCTTGGTTTGAATGAATTTTATATTGAAGCCTGGGCTTTATGCATTGGATTGAATGAATTTTATATTGAAGCCTGTGCTTTATGCATTGGTTTGAATGAATTTTATATTGAAGCCTGTGCTTTATGCATTGGTTTGAATGAATTTTATATTGAAGCCTGTGCTTTATGCCTTGGTTTGAATGAATTTTATATTGAAGCCTGGGCTTTATGCATTGGATTGAATGAATTTTATATTGAAGCCTGTGCTTTATGCATTGGTTTGAATGAATTTTATATTGAAGCCTGTGCTTTATGCCTTGGTTTGAATGAATTTTATATTGAAGCCTGGGCTTTATGCATTGGTTTGAATGAATTTTATATTGAAGCCTGGGCTTTATGCATTGGTTTGAATGAATTTTATATTGAAGCCTGGGCTTTATGCATTGGTTTGAATGAATTTTATATTGAAGCCTGTGCTTTATGCCTTGGTTTGAATGAATTTTATATTGAAGCCTGGGCTTTATGCATTGGTTTGCTCACACACAACACTATGGTTTGATTAACCAGATCTGGATTGTGGAGACAATGACAGGGCAACAAGGTCTCTGGAAGCTGGAGGCTCAGTTTTCTCATAACCTCAGAGAAGTCACTTCCTGTGAACCGCTTGCTGGTAGACTCCAGAGTGAAATGCGCTAGTTCTTTCACTCATTGTCTATTCACAACTGCACAGTTGTGTTTTTAAAAATAATGTTTTGGTTTGGCCATTTGAAGTGCGTTTTAGTGGATTGTAATAAAACATTTAAACATTGTTTTAAAGATGGTGCTGTATGTTACCACTGGTTGCAACAATTGTTAATCTAGGTATATGGGCATTGCTTAAAAACAGCTTTAGATAGCTTACACATTCAAAATATTTTTTAATAAAATAAATTGCATGGCTTACAACTGTTTCCTATCAGTTTTGCAGAGGGTCTCGTGATATGTTTAGGTCAGTAGTTAGCATATTCTTGAAATCATGAGATTTTGATATGGGGGGGTGGGGTGTATAAGGCCTTCTGTTTTGATGAATTAGGAAACGAATTCTGCAAGTCCAGGATACTGTCTGAAAAAGGTTGGTAGAGCACACATCATGTTAAACAAATGTTTGATAGTTCTAGTTTAGAAAAAAGTAACTATTTACAGTTATGCAGCCCGTTCTGTAAAACTAATCATGCTGGTGTTAAATGTTAGGATATGTTTTTTAGCGGGTGTTCCTTCGTTTACCCTGGATATAGCCCTATGCAAATGAGAACATTATTTGCCTTTGAGCCTGCGCCGTATTACAGAAGTGAAGACAGAGGCAAAGAGTATGTCAGGTGGGGCACAGTAAGCACCCGTCCCCATTGCGCATCTTGGGGGGTCCCTCAGGCATGCTCCCTGCAGGTGCGTGCAGTTAATCATTGCACACACCTGCAATGGGATCTCAGCATCCCTTTGAAATGTAGGCTGCATTTCCATCTGCGGCGAAAAGCAGAGCGGTGAGTTCGTGCCGCCAGTCCACCTTCCACTATTGCGCTGTTGCCAGTGCAGACGCACATTCATCCATGGCTGTGATATGGTGCAATATCCCATTCTGCTCCCAGTACACACACTTAAGGGTACACCGCCAGACATTGTGGGACAATGTAAAATATCTGTAACTAAGCCCCTGTTTTCCCCTCGTTGCACTTGTGCTAGCAATAACTCCTCAGTGACCATTTGACAGGCTAGAACAAGAAAATGATAGGGTATTTTTCATTTTTGACCCTTAATTCTGCAGAATGCATTTCAATTGGCAATTAAAACTGTTCATCTCTTTGGCAACCAAAATCTCCCTTTTTCAGCATTGTAATGTTTAGATGTTGATATTGTAAGAAATTAGATTATTGGTTGGGGTGGGGGGATGGGCCCTCCACTCAGGCAACAACCACAATCCTTGTCAGGGTGAACCACAAAAGTTACTAAATTAACCTGTGCTTAACACTCTGCTAGTTTGGCACAAAGCAGTCAGGCTTAACTTAGAGGCAATGTGGAAAGCATTTATGCAGCACACAAACAGTAATAAAGTGAAAGAACAACACAAGAAAAATCACAAACCAATTTAGAAAAATAATGTAAATGTTCAATTGTAAAACGATTCCAGAACAACAGAAATCCTATCAGTAGAACCGGTCATATGCAATTTTAAAATGTCAGGTAAAAATAGCGCCTAAAAACACTAAGCGCCACTCGCAGTCATCTGCCCATGCTGGACCGGGGGGAAGTAACAAGTTCAGGCCAAATCATAATGAAGCATGGGTTGGATCCAAGAACCACATTTGTCCATCTGAAAAAGTTACCTTCTCAAAGTCCGGCGTGAAGAGTTCCGTTCGCAGTAGAGGAGGCAACAAGGAGCAGGGAGAGTGTCACAGTTGTTGTCGCTGTAGCTTGAAGAGCAGACTGGGTGGCACAGGCTGTTGCCGCTGTAGCACCAAGAACTGATCGGGTGCTGCTAAAGGTTGTTGCTAGAGTTTCATGTTGGAAGTCACCACGGGCTGTCATTGCTATAGCCTGAATTGCAGATCTTGCGCTGCCGGTCATCGCTGGTGGTCGCTGTAACATAGATAGTGGGTCTCACCACAGGTAGCAAGAGTCTTGGTGCGAGGGGGCCCGTTCATGGTTTCATGAAGTACCCAGACTTCAGGATTTCTCCTTTCTTATCAGGAGGAGCTCAACTGATGCCACCCAAGGGTCAAGGACCTCGGACGCACCATTTGGGGATCAGGAACTCACTCCAGCACGGTCCAGCATGGCTCAAGCAGGTCTAGAAGTTCCAGTTGCAGCTGGTCAGCTGAGCAGTTGCAGGAAGGCCTCTGGAGCCTGTCCCTGTAGCTCAGACAGGAGGTCAGCCAACTGGCCCTTGGAGCCACTCAGCAGCAGGGCAGTCCTCTGTTAGCAGCAGGGTATTTCCTCTTCTGTAATGTTTACAGTTCATGAATGAGTGGCTTAGGAGGTCCAATATGTATACCTGGTGCCAACCTGTATGTGTTGGGCAACTCCTTGTACTATCCCCACAACTGGTTCTGAAAGGTTCTACTCTTCCTCTGTCAAGGCTGCAAGAAGCCTGGGGTCAGGGTCCTGTGTCTGTGCTGAAGGCAAGCACTTTGAAGTGTAAGTGGGGCAGGGTACAGCTCTTCTCCCAGCCATTGTGGTAGGATGGCCTATCCTGCTCACACCTAGTCCCTTTTTGTAACCGTCTAGGAGGAATACACAAACCCGAACAGCAGAGACATTCACAGTCATATGACCCATGGCACTGGCAGAAGGCACAATGTTGAGAACAAGAAAATGGCAACTTTCTTAAAGTGTCTAATGTTAGACTTTAACATAGAGGATTTTACATTACAGTTCATTTGAGCGTAATCACAATATCTCTATCTGCTTCCATCCAAACTTAGCATTTATTAAGTGTAATAGAGTAACCCAGCGTGGGTCAATGGGAGATCTAGGCCTTACAGTAGTAAAAAAGACATTAGGTACTATTCACTGGCAGAACATGTAACACTTAGACCCAAAAGTCCTGCTTTTTAGTACTATGCACCCTGCCCTACGGGCTTTTAGGGCGTACCTTAGGGGTGACTTATAAGTGTTAGAAAAGAAGCTTGAGGCCTTGCAAAAGGTATTTTGCCAGGTACAGGCAGGGCCAGTTGCAGCAGGTCAGCTGGGCAGTTGCAGGGAGGAATCTGGAGCTTGTCCATGTAGCTCAGACAGGAGGTCAGAAAACTGACCTTGGAGTCCCACAGGGTTGCCTGGGATGAAAAGAGCAGGTCCAGTCTTCCTTCTCAGAGACCAAGACTCTCCTCACACTGCAGGGCTGTTCACTGGTAGCAGCAGGACCACTTCCCACCTATGCGGAACCGGACGTGAAGACCTTCTACACATAATATGTATATGCACAAAGCTATTGGACGAGCAACGTACAATGCTCCGCTTCCTTTTCAACCAAAGAGGCATTCGTCAGCTATGCAATTAAATTGCCGCTTTGTGAGATTCCTCAACATACTGGAAAAGAGACTGGTGCTATTGTAATTTTTGGGTAGAAAAGCTGGCGAAAAAAAGATGTCTCAAGAAAAATCTGAGAAAACCAACTAAATACAGTATTTGCAGTCATTGAACACAAACTCTATGCCACTATGATGGGAAACTTCAAGCTGTTTCACCGTCACAGCACCTTCCTATTTGCTTACGCATCAAGCATTTTAACTTAGAAAGTCTCAAAGTTATACAGAATTGGCTAATTTGCACCGGCCATGCCTACGCACGAAGCACTTTAAAGTAAACTTTTAAAGAACGCATTTATTTGGCAAAGTTGCACTGCTCACATTCACATCTTGACGCACCGGCACTTTAACTAGGCAAACTCTCTTGTTCTAAAGAATGTGAGCTATGAACGCTACCGTCAACATAAGTCTCCTGCGAACATCGCAGTAGGAATGATCTAAGTATCTACTGCTTAACAACTCCGTATTTGCGAACTGAATATCTTTGGCGTTTCTGTATCCGGCACAAAAGGCTAGTTGATTTTTAATTATATGTTCTTATTTTTAATTGTAATGTTTTAATTAACTTACAATAAAAGTATTACCGCTACTGCTTCCTACTGCTAACTGGTAGCAGCAGGGCAGTCCTTCTTCTGTAATGTCCACAGGTCTGCCTGATCCACAGGCTGCAAAGTGCTACTTTAATGGGTGACACAATGAGTGCTGCATTCCCACTTGTAACATTTAATTTACAGGCCTTGGGTACATGTAGTACCATATACTAAGGAGTTACAAGTAAATTAAATGCACCAATCAGGTGTAGGACAATTTTTAATATGTTTTAGGGAGAGATAACAAGTACTTTAGCACTGGTTAGCAGTTTCAAAGTGCACAGATTAGCAATGCCAACAAAGCCAAACCCAGCAAAACAGGTGTGAATTAAAGTGACTGTGGCGCTGCACAATTTTCTAAGGCTAGTGCAATACAGGACTGCAAACTTTGGTGCAGTGCTGTCAAGTCCGACTTTTCATAAATTGGAGCTACAAACACCTGAACATTAACAAACTCCTCTGTGGCTCAAATCAACCCAGGAAATGGTTGGAGTTTTACACCAAATAAGGGCTGAATTGAATAGCTTTCCAGGATGGGACTGGAGGTGTAAACAAAGTGGTATCTCCACAGGGAAATTGTTATGGAAGCTTTTCCATACATATACAGGAAACATATCTTGTAATTTGAAAAGAGGTAATTTATTGGACATTGATTGTAAAAAATACTATTCCCACTCCAATGAGTGCAACAGTAAGGAAAGTGTTGTATGGTGGAGGGGTAAAAATTACTATTCCCACTCCAATGAGTGCAACAGTAGGGAAAGTGCTGGATGGCGGAGGGGTAAAAATTACTATTCCCACTCCAGTGAGTGCAACAGTAAGGAAAGTGTTGGAAAAGCAGAGAAACAAAAATTAATAATAACATTTAAACAATTAAAAAAATAATAATCTTAAAAATAAATTAACAATATTTTAAAAATATCAGATTATAATATTAAACATTAACATTAAATATATTAATTACATATAACAAAAAGTTACAACTATTATCTAAAATAAATTAATAAATACATGTATAAACAATATTTATTTAAAAGAAGCAAATATTAACAAACAAACAAAATTTTTAAAACATAAATGTATTTATTTTATTTCCTACCCTATAACACCACACCAATAAAAAAAGTCAACATTTTAATTTAAATTTATTTCCATAATTAACATAATTAATAATGATTTTAAAAATTATTATTAATAAAAATAATTAAAAACATTAATTGAATACGCATTCTTTTTTTTTTTACAACATATTTTATTGTTGACAGACACAAGAGCCCTAGATAACCCAGGTTAACAAATACGGTAGTACACTTGGGAGTGATATTGATGTCAATGTTTACAATAATCAAATGTAGCAATTTGAAATATACAAATACCTGAAGTAGAACAAAAACGAAAATGATAACAGTAAACATCAGTGCCACAGAGTCAAAATGTAGATTGCTATAAAGAAACTCCAACCACACTATTTGAAAACAAGTATAATTACATACAAGCTTATCGCTCTTCATCCAATCCTCACGGCAAGTCTTCATTATTTAATGTGGGGGGGACAGGTTCCAAATAAAGACCCCGATAATCAGCCCACTGCTTCCATATCTTCAGATGTTTCTGGGGGCATACCCTAGCCGTGAAGATAGGTATTTCTAGCCCCATGGAGAAGTTGAGGCCCTGTTTCCAAGCCCTCACAGATGGTGGGGAGGTAGCCCTCCATGCCCTGGCAATGCCTCGTTTGGCCAATGTAAGTCCTAGGAATAGCAGATGGCGCTTATATTTGTTGCCCCCAATCTCCTCTGTGATATGTAGCAGAGCCAAGCGTGACGAGTGTGGAATGTCCCAACCCAACACTTCCGATAGACAGGTTATCAACTGTATTCTTTTATGATCATTTTAAATTTTGATCGAATAAAGATGTGAACGAACGACCGGTTATCACTCCACGCCAAAACCTCGATAGTGCGGTGCACTGCCACACCATGTGCAGGAGAGTGCCCTCTGCGATTTCGCAACGCAGGCAGTGGGGGGATTCAATCAATCCCGCTCGCCAGAGTCTATACCAGGTGAAATATACCCGATGAAGGTATATGAATTGTATTAGGCGAAGGCGCGCAGCTATGGCTGCACCACGTGGGGACTCAAGTGCCTCAACCCAGTCGTCGTACTCCATAGGTTCGAGATCATCCTGCCAAGCACCCCTAGTATTATTAGGTGTAGTGTGGCTATTGGTCACTAATGTGCGATATATTGCTGTAATTTTATGCACGCCCATTTCTCCCATAAAGACCTTGGACTCGATGGGGTTGAAATCTGGAATGACATCCTGGCGTATTATGTAGGGGAGAAGGGCATGATGAAATTGAAGGTATCTGTAGAATTGCGACCGGGGCATATCAAATTCGGTTTGTAGTTCCTGAAAGGACTTCAGGATTTGACCATGGAGAACTGCCCCAATCATTGAGATACCGATGGCATCCCAGCCCGCAAATCCCTGTAGCCCAGACAGTCGTGGTAATAGGCCATTGTGCCAGAGGGGAGTCTCCTTAGTCAGCCTACCCCACCAGCCTATCCTGCGCAGCGCCTGTCGCCATGTCACGAAGACCGTCCTGGTTGCGGGTGGCAGTGTTTTAAGTGTCGGACCTGAGTGTAGGATTGTATGTAGTGATTTAGTGTCCATTAACCAATGTTCGACCGCATAGGCAGGGTCCCGTTTGTCACCGTACCACCAGTCATTCAGAACAAGGAGGTGTGAAGCGGCATGGTAGGCTTGAACATCTGGAGTCACCATACCCCCACAGTAGGTGGATTGGAAGCAAGTTCTAAGTGCGATGCGTGCGGAACCCCCACCCCAGAGGAAATGGCCAAGGATGGCATTTAGTTGTCTGAACCATGACGGTAAGATTGGGTACGGATAATTCTGGAGTTGGTATAGGAGACGAGGCAAGGAGACCATTTTGAAGATGGCCGATCGACCAAAGAGGTACAGTGGGAGATGTGACCAGGAGCGCACCTGTTTTTTGACCTGTGTCAGCAAGGGGGCTAGATTTTTGTCCCATGAGATGGATTGTGAGGCCGATAGGAACACCCCGTCACTTCACGCGTCCATACTCCCAACCGATCCCCCCCGCGTAAGATTTACGTGTCTTCATATAAAGACCAGAAGTTTCGCCAAATACCTGCTTTATCCTGAGCAGCCGCGGGCCAGATCTATTCGGCTGTGTTAAGAAAAATAATACGTCACCAGCATATAGCGCTATGCGGTCAGAGACCTCCCGCGTCCACTCGAAACCGTAGACATGGGCATCAATTCTCACTCAAGCCGCAAGTGGTTCCATGGCGAGTGTGAATAGATAGGAAGACAGAGGACATCCTTGCCTGGTACCCCTTCCAATGGGGAATGGGTGTGAGGTTGAGTCCGCGACCCGAACCGATGCAGTGACGTCCGTGTATAGAAGGCGGATATATTTAATTAATTGGGGGCCAATATTAAGGTGGCTCAGAAGTGCGAAGAGATAGGTCCAGCTAAGGGAATCAAAGGCCTTATCAATATCAGCCAGGAGGAGCGCAGCAGGTGCATCTAGTCGATCTACCGAGGCAATAGCATTGTGTGCATGACGAATATTGTGTCGGGTGGCACGGCCGGGCATAAAGCCGGCTTGGTCCGGATTAATTAACTCTGCAATGTGTGGGACGATGCGATTAGCAATAGCCTTTGCAAGGAGTTTTGCCTCGATGCTAAGCAGAGAAATCGGTCTATATGAGGTATGCAGTTCCGGGGGTCGACCAGGTTTTAAAAAGACGACAATTTCGGCATGGCGCCAATCAGGTGGGAAGCGTCCCCGCTCCACAGCGGTGTTGAGCGTCGGTAAATACGGAGCAATCAGCTGAGATTGGTACTTTTTATAAAACTCACATGGGAATCCGTTAGGGCCCGGCGCCTTGCCCGAACACATGTCGGTCAGGGCACCTTGGATCTCCTCAGTTGTGAACGGGATGTCTAAGGCCTTCCGCACCGAGTCCGACAGTGACTTTGGAGGCAAATCGGCCAGAAACCGATGTACAGTGTCTTCCGGGAGAGTCTCCCTAGGGGCGTATAGGTTTGTAAAATATTCAGCAAAGCTATCTGCAATTCGGGCGGGATCGATGAGTGCCTCTCCCGTGGGACCACGGATCTCGGGAAGAGAGACGGGACGAATTGTCTGCTGACAAAGACGGTGTAGGAGGGTGCTAGACTTGTCCCCCCACTGATATATCCGGCTGCGGGTGGCAAGCCGATATGCTTTGGCCTCATCCAACAGCTCGCTAGCGTACGACTGTTGTGTCATGCACAGCTGACGGCGAATCGCACCACTATTCTCACCTCGACTCCTGCGTTCCAGGTCTATAAGTTGGGCCTCGGTGCGTATCAATTTTTCACTGTGCTGTTTACGTCGAGCAGTACAAAATGCAATATCTGCCCCCCTGAGTGTCGGCTTCATTGCCTCTCAGAGGATTTCCGGGAAATCAACCAAGCCATTGTTATGAGAGAAATATTCCAGAATACCTGTATGCATGTGGTGGTGGTACTGATCATCCTGCAGAAGCCATGGTGAGAGCCGCCACCGAGGTGGAGAGCGCTTGGGGTCTAAGCGAAGCAATAATGCTACTGGGGAATGATCAGATAGGCCCCGGGGAAATATCTCTGCTGTCTCAATTCTATAGAGATGGGGGGCGGAGACAAATATATAGTCAAGGCAGGAGAAGGAGTCATGCACGCAGGAGAAGTATGTATATCCCTGCTCTGTGGGATGCAGTTTCGACAGGCATCTACCCATCCCAACCTGTGAGTCAATGTCTGGAGCTTCGATTCTTGCACGTCTACCTGTTGTCCAGCCCTACGCCATCCATCTCTCATTGGACACAATATATCATTCCAATCACCCCCGGCTATCGTCAGCCGGGGGTGATTGGACTAAGTTCCACAACAAGGGGTAGCATATATGCTACCAAGGGTAAGGCGCTCACTATACAATGTACCAGTCACCACAGTGTATCTGCCCTGGGGGTCCGACCAAGTCTTATTGTGAACATATGGAACCCTACGATGGATAAGGATCGCCACCCCCCGGGAGCCCCTTGTAAATCCAGAGTGGAAGGTCTGGACATACCCAAATCGTGCGAGGCACGGCGTCTTGTTACCCAATAAATGGGTTTCCTGTAAAAGTATAATATCGGCCTTGTAACGCTTGGCCTGGCGGAGTATGGCTCCTCTTTTAATCTTGTCCAGAAAGCCACGAACATTCCAGCTAATAACATTCAATCCCCGCTGTTGGATCTCTATCATGGCGGCCATCCTATGTATAGGTAGCGCGTGAGGATGTGAGCTAACAAATAGGAAACAGGATGGGACTGGAAAGTGTATTTGTGGTAAATGACTGTGGCACAAAAAACCAACAAAAACTTCACATTAACCCCCCCCCCATCCCCCAATACCTCAAAAATTTTGAAGCATCTATCGCGGCATGGTGAGCATCCCGCCCCCAATGGGGGGTAGGATCAACTTCCTGCCAATGGATCCCCAACAAACATCCTTTATACATTAAAGTGTCATAAAGATCACTGAGATGCACATACATTGGTAGCCCAGAATATCGTAGCCATCAAGTGTAGTAAATGAACATGCATGAAACTGCCAATATGGTTAGGATGCTGTAGAAGTCTGTGGACCCTCTATTTCATGCCTACGAGAGTTACTGCGAGTCTTGGATCGTCTCTTGGAGCGTGACCGTTACCGCTGTTTGTCATTGGTCCTGGGAAGGTCCCAGCCGGGACCCCCCGATGAAGTGTCAGAATCGGACCTAGGAGGAGTATGAGCCTTCAGTTTCACTGCCTCATCTGTCCAGTTAAACACCTCCTCCGGCGACTCGAAAAAGTATGTCCATGACTGATAGGACACACGCAAGCGGGCCGGGAAAAGTAAGGAATAATGAATCTTTAGACCCCGCAGGCGAGCCTTGGCCTCAGCAAAGGACTGTCGGCGCTGTTGGACCAGTTTAGTGTAGTCCGGGAAGATCATGATGGGTTGGGAGGCATAGGTAAATAAGGGTGCCCTTCAGCCTGGCCTGCTGTACAATGACATCTCTATCCTTGTAGTTAAGGAATCGGGCGATAATTGGCCGGGGCTGAGCCTCCGGCGGCGGTTTCTGCAGCAGAGCACGATGTGCGCGTTCAATAATAAAGCATACGGACAGAGAGTCAGCCGGGAGCCAATCCGTAAGCCATTTAGTGAGGAAGTCCGCCACATTGTTATTCTCACAGCCCTCGGGAAACCCCACAAAGCGGAGGTTGTTCCTATGGACACGGCCTTCTGCATCTGCCACTCTCGCCGCCAAACCCCGCGTAAGTGTCTCCAGGCTGGACACCTTCTTTTGAAGAGTGCTCACCGCATCTTCTGTTGTCGAGATCCACGATTCTGATTCAGTAATCCTCTGTACTTCATTGCCAAGGTCCTGCCGAAGCAGCATGACGTCCGAGCCGACCGCGCCGATTTTAGCTTCCAGCATGTCCCTGGACTGGGTAATAGCCGCCAGCTGCGCTGCATTGTCAGGTATAGATGTCGCCATGGTCTCGGGGTTCGGCGATGGCGCCGACGCACCAGTATATTTGTCCAGCGTGGATTGCTTAGACGTAACCCCCGGTGGTTTATCTTTAGCCATTTCTGCGTCAAGGAGGTCAGTACAACATATATATCCAGCAAATCCAGTGCCTAACGGCGACTGCAGCACTGGTGGCCCCGGCCGGGTCTTACTTCCGAGCACACAGGGACAGTAGCCGGGGGAGGGCACCACACCCACAAGCCGCACCAGGATCTGACCCGGCCACCTCCGTGGGCAGGCACCCCCTGCCCCCCCTAACAGGTGTCCCCGCACGCCCCGGCACACCAGCCACCGGGCGGGCCGACCAGCTCTTTATTTGAGTGGGTGCCAATGATTTCCGGTGCCAGACACCAAGGCGGCCCACTGCGCACCAGGCACCCTCCAACAGGTCTTTATATCAGCGCCCTGTCATCAAATATAGGCCCAGTCCGCCAGTCACTCTTAGTGTAGAAATCAGCAGGGGCTGTGAAAGCTAGTTTGGATCTCACACTGGCCGTCTCTATCACCCGGCCCATGCCTCCTCCCCCGGTCGGGGGTTCGGATATTTAGTCCAGCGCCACAACCACACCGGGATCTGCGGGGTGACTCATATGACGCCCAGGGCCAGCCGAGTATCTAGGGGTCGCTGCACACCTGAGCCAAGGCGAAGAGGAAAATGCAGAGTGCCCGGTACACTCACCCCAAGGCCAAGTATGCTCAATCTCAGCAACGGCACATCAGGTCACGCGGGTGCAGCTCTTCCCGCCAGGACCGATCACCACCGGTCAGGCCACCCGGTTGCGGCTCTCCGGCAGCGCTGAGACCAGCATCAGGGGGACACCACGGTCCGACAAGACCGCCAACTCACAGGCGCCCCACACACACTAGGCGGGAGCACGCAGCCCGTCCGCAAGGTCGCCGGGTGTTCGCGGCCCCTCCCAGGCAGCAGATCCAACCGTGGCATGGCCCCAGCCGGAAAACCACAGCCGGGACTGCACACAGCCAGCCAGGCCCAGAATCTAGCAGGCCGCTTCTACACCGCGGCCCGATATGGGCCACCGAGATCCAGACAAGGCGCCAATGGGGGCACCGGGAAGTCACGTCTTCGAGCCGGAGTCGTCACTGCTCGCAGGGAAGCTCCCCGCGCCCGCTCTGGTAGGGATCTGCTCCACGTAGCATCAGCACTCGGCAGCGCCTCACTCGCCCGGGCACACCAGCCACGCCCAGGCCAGCATACCAGGCCTCAGCTCATCCGCGACTGCGGCCGCCCAGCAGCGCCGGTCGGTGTCCCAGGAGGGCGTCCCGGTTGCTCCGAGGTGTCTCGAGGGGCTGCAGTAGGCGTATATTAGGGGCAGGTGAGATTATCTGGCAGGATTAATACAGGATTTCGTAGGGCTACGGGAGCTTCCCTAAGGCATGTCCACCATGTTGGACGGCCAAGCCACGCCCCCTGAATATGCAATACTTTAACACTATAATATGCACTACACACACCTAAAATGAATTACACACTTACCATAATTAATTACTAATTAATTAATTTTAATTAATTAACAGCTAATTATTAATTCATCAATAAAAAATAAATTACTTCCCACCCTTCTCACCATTTACACCTGTAAACACCACAACACACACCTAAAATTAATTACCCAATTACTATCATTAATTACTAATTAATTAATTTAAAAAAATGAACTACTAATTATTAATTCATCAATTAAAAACTAAGGGGCTCATTACGATGGCGGGCGGAAGCACAACCGCCGTGCTGGCGGATGCAAAAACCACCAGTTACCGCCGGCACGCAGCAGTCCACACGACCGCCCAATTACGATGCGAAAAGTAGGCCAAACACCGCCGGCAAGCCAGCAACACCGTCCGCCATCAAAGTGCGCCCGTACACGTAGCGGCGCAGCCCAATTGACACACACGTCCGACGAAACACGTCCCGCCCGGCGTATAAATTACGATGCCGCAAACAAACGGCTCCCACGGCCAAGAGATACCGTACGACAAACCGAAGCGGTAACACGGACGCCGAGCACGGACAACGAAGAAGCGGCTCCCCGAGCATGAATCCAGCACTGCAGGCCCTCCCCATGCTCCTGCTGATGCACCACCAAGGACGCAACGTACCGCGGAGACGCAGGTAGGCACACACACAACAAGTGCACGCAAACAGCGCACACAGTGCAAGGGCGGAAAAAGCGGACAACCCCCACCAGCGCGTGTACACTACACATCCACCATTGCATCACATATGACACACAGGCCAAATCGTAACATCGCGTAACACATGTGTACACACCACCTGGGACTAGGAACCAACCACCCCGTCACGGCCCCAAAGCGGCGATGACGCCGCCACACATGCGCACAACGCAGAGGCCAACCGCAGCGCCATGCATGCGTCGCACACAGACACAGGGACACAACCAAGCAGCACACACATCAGCCCCACCCCGAACGCACATGACACGTGACAGGCCTGCCACAGACATGTCCCCAACGCCCAATTCACGGACAACACCCAACGCCACACAACCGACGCACACATGTCAGTGAAGTCACGCAACAGCAGGACACACCCCAGTGTAACAAACATGGCGTAGCACACAGCGGCGGCAACACCAACTAGGAGAAGCAGGGCCCCTTCGGGAAGAGGAACGCCAGTACCACACTGAAACACCCATACCACCCTGCACATATGAACAAGACATATAAAACGGAACACCAAAGAGCCCGGGGACCGACAACAGGTGGCCCAAGAATAACATTCACACACAAGGCCCAACGCAGAGCGGAAAGGCAGCCTGCCGCCCACACAAGGGAGAGCAGACAGCACTGAATGACCTTCCATTCCAACTCCGAAACCACAGCCCTACGACAGAAGCCGGTGAATACAGCCATTGTCCAAGAATAGACCAACACAGGCATGCCGAGGAGACCGACCACAGGGCAGATAGCGCATATCACAGAAGCACACAACGGACGGGGAAGAAAGAAGAAAACACTCCCCATGTCGGCCACATGCAAGTTAATTGGAAGGAGTCACACATCACTGACCTTGAACTGTCTGAGAAGCATGTGGGATGAGGGCCCGTGTCCTCCAAACAAGCCAACAGAACACAAGTCCTGTCTCCCTACGACTACACAGAGCTCACAGCAACCTCGGAGCGTGCACATTGCAGACTGCACACACAGCCGGAGCACGCCACCACAACGCACCGCTGCGAAATGGCAACCGCAACACACCTACCCAACTACGCCGGACAGCTCAAGCTGTACAAAACCAACCTGTTACATATATTGGGATGCGATCTCCTGTCCCTGCTGAACGTAAGTTACCGACTGACTTACCGCATCACATTGTTCAGCTGCGTCATGCCCGTCTTCTACTGTCGGAGGTGTCCCTACCAGCATCCCGTGGAGATATGCCTCTCCAACCCGGCATGTCTGAAGGCGGACCTGCTACCACTACTCCTCCCTCTGGACGCACACGACAGGGCCTGCTCTGCCTATGGGGGCATGGCGTATGTGGCCAACATCGCACCCGCACTGAAATGGGACCACTGTGCCTCCACACGACGGATCATCGAGAACAGCTACATCGAATGTCACCCAGCATGCCCCATCATGGTCCTCCAAGGGACAACTTACGAACAACACCTTGACAGCCACCATCCGCTACATTGGCTGGCAAACATGTACACCACCAATGACATGGAAGCCCTGCTGGACGGCATCGCATACCTGACAACCTGTAAATTCGTCGGACCACAACGCAGGTTCCCCGATTGACCTATGATGTCCAACCCCGCACCCATGCTTAGCTTCCGCACGGACTGGCCAGTCACCACCACAACAGCCATACCAAACGACCGGCAACTGTAACCACACCATCAACGACATCGCCATGACATCGGATATGACCGGGACATGCACACTGTTCCCCATCACATCCAGGAACACCGCATGCATCGTGGGAGGCAGTGGCATGGGGTCTGTGTATCGCACCCACATGGACAGAACTGCACGAACAACCAGGACACGACATGGATCCAGCGCCCATGGACACACACACCGCTCAGTGGACATGAATAGGTCGCCTGGAGTCTGTGGGTGCTGCACCCCTCCCACCCCCGCCCCGGGAATCCCATACCAGGACCTTTGCATGGACGACAAGTGCATACAACAACAACACGACCCCAGTGACTGTGACATGTCCAGTAACCACCACAGTGCAACAACGAGTGGCACGCCGCTGCATGCACGCAAGCACATGCCCTGATGTCATCTCACATGCACGCGTGCATGAGGAACAACCGCAGCAAACCTGTCACATGGAACTGAGATGGACTGTGCCCATGATGCCAAGCGGTCTGGTAGGCTACATGTATACCGTCTGTGTCAAAGTCCGCAGCTCCGCAGCTATACGTAAATGTACATTAGCACAGCCTTGGCCAAGCAGATGTCACTCTGAAGCCCACATCCCACATGCAACAGCCAATCACATGTAACCCCACACCCTATCCCATTTGTAATCATGCTCAGTATATCCTCAACATGTATTCCGCTGCCAGTAGTGTCCACTATACTGCATCACAGAGGACAGAAGACTCAATATAATGTTTGAAACCAAAACTGTCTCCGCTGACTCATTTCACAAGTACGAATGAGAGAGGATGAGAGTATGTGAAGTACACGGCAGTCGTGACATGACCATGTAGTCCACTGGTATTGGATGTCAACGCAAATGAGTAGCACAACTGTGGAAGACACACATGTGTCGTGTGAAGTCGTATGGACGCAGTGCTCAGGTGGGTGGGTGTGACGGGTAGATGCGCACATGCCAAGTTGGAGCACGCCGTGTTGGGAGGGGTCATGAACAGTACACCACCGCTTCCCTGGGCATTGTGAGAGGACACCTGTCGGGGGGGAGTGAACACGTGTGTGCACAGCAGCCGGGCACACGTACAAAGCGGTACCAGGCGCACCTCAGCCCACCCTCTGTGGACAAGCTGGATCCTGTTGTGCGCCCGCCATGCCCCTTGACAAGGCACACACAGCCCCAGTCGACCAGGTGTAACCCCAACATAGTCAATCCGCACAGGCGATACAGGGCACGGGATGGCAGTGGAGCATGGTGTGTGAGAGGTCTCCTCGCGCTCCTCCTGGTCATATCACGCAGGCAATAGAACCTCAACGTCTAGCATGGCACAAGTCAAATGGAAGTGTAGGGGGACGCACCACAGCACGAGCAGCACTGACGTCACGGGAGGTGGCTCGCACCATCCCATCCATTGCCCATTATACCAACCACGCCACATGCCATTGCGACTAAGTGCAAGCGCGTGCGCCACCACCCCCGAGCCCTCCCCAGAGAGGCCAAAGAGTGAATGTGTGGGCCATCAGTCACAGACGGACGCGGCATGGCCGCAAGGGCAGCCACAGCCACTGGGTGTCGCAGGTGGCGGATCCGGAAGGCGAAGACTGTGATGCATAGTCCATGCAGGCCGGGTCTCCATTTGGGGCACCACGCAGGTGGACGGCGTCCCGCAACACATCATACCCTGAGACAGCCCACTCGTGCAACTGGACCCACACATACACTCCTTGCCCTCTCTGGTGCGAGCTTGGGGCTGCCTGTGCAAGCGCTAGCCTCGCAGGTGCACATGCATATTGGGGGAGCGAGGGGAGGACATGAGGGCTGGGGCGAAGATGACTGTATCACTGTCAGTGAGTACAAGGGATGACCCAGATGTGGAAAGGAAGAGACGTGTCCCGTGTGTACTGCAACTAGTCGCCAATCCAACTACCCCCCCATGTCCGGAATGTAAGCCCGCACCTAGGACCGCCCATCCGCCACATCGAACATACCACCAGCACGACAACCTTCCCATTCGAAACACTGACTGGGGGTGGCGACCAGTGAACAATCATGTGTAGCCTACCCACGCGTACATGTGGGCCCTCCATGATCCATGTCACCTGCGGCAAAGTCATGACATGCGCAATGAGGGAAGTGAGGAGAGCTGTCCGCCCCACGCACAGAAGGTGCATCAGCTCCACAGACCCAGCAGCGAGTCCAGCAGGGGTCACATGTGCAGGGGCAGCTGTGCCTGGTGTGAAGGCACATGCATATAGACAGCACATCGACCAATGTGTAGTCTGCCCACATCTACAGTCCATCATCATGCGGACATAGGAATTGAACACAGGGCAACACATCTTAGTGGGTGCACCCACCGTGACCAACAATGCGCAATCATCGACGTACCCGCCCTGTGCATGGCCCCCCACCCAACGGAGGCACATCCAGTGCCACCATCCCACACACAAGCCTTCCACGGAACATGCTGTGTCCAATGGTCAGTACAGAGTCAGCGCCCATCTGGTGGATCCTGAACAGGAGACACATGCACACACATGCCAGCTCCCACTATGTACGTCTGCCACCTGGCACGTGCAATGTAACCTCTCACCTGTGACGTGTGACTGCAAGCACACAGCCGTCTTGGCATGGGGCTGTCAATGTGGACACCTGTCAATGTTTCGGGAGGTGTGATCCGTACAGTGCTGTACATAGGGTGCAGTGCTGACACCTACTACTGTCTCATATCCCCTCGTGCCACAGGTCCCACTTGTTTTGGCCGCTCAGCCTGTGCCCACATCGTCGCCGTCGTGTGCCATACTCATCCAGCCTCGGAAGCAGTTCCATGCTCAGCAGACATTCATGTTGCCGTGGCGTTGCCGCTTGACGAATATGCAGTCAGTCCCCATCAGCACGCCCGCAAGTCATTGGGGCCTAGATCCCCATGTGCATGCACATGGCAGTGGTCTGTATCACTAGCCATTGCCATTGTTGGGAGACCTGTGTAAGTGTATTGTGGCCGTGCCGTCCCAGCTTGACAGCTGGGCTGTGGCTCATGTGCTTGCTCAGTCATGTCAGTGATGTGTATGCGAAATTGCTATGTGTCGTGTTGCTTTGACATGTGTCCACTGCCATTTTCCCTAGGCGGAGACCGAACATTGACCGCCCATACCAATTGCTGGCGGACATGGACGATACAGAGGTCATTAGGAAGTTTCGGCTGGACAGGCCAACCCTGCATCGACTGTGTGCCATGTTAGAACCCCATCTCCGTCCCCGCAGGGTGTATCCGACAGCTGTCACCCCCACGGCTAAGGTGATGGCCGCCATGCATTTCTTCGCCACTGGGTCATTCCAGCACACAGTGGGCAGTGGAGGAGGGATGTCCCAGCCCATGTTCAGCAAGGTGCTGAGGGATGTACTGGCAGCCATGATGCTGTACCGAAACAGGTACATCCGCTTCCCCAGGGCTCGTGAATTGGCGGCAGTGAAGGGTGCATTCTATGCCCTTGGCAGAATCCCACACGTCGTTGGAGCCATTGACTGCACACATGTTGGCCTTGTTCCACCACAGGCCACTGAGCACCTGTACCGCAACAGGAAGCACACGCACTCCCTGAATGTGCAAGTGGTGTGCCTTGCGGACATGGTGATCACCCACGTGTGTGCAAAGTTCCCAGGCTCGGCCCATGACGCACACATAATGCGCAACAACATCTTGCCACGACTGATGTCCAATCTGCAACAGGATCGTGGCTGTATTGTCGGTGAGTATGTGGAGTGGTGTAGCGTGCTGGTTGTGCGATGCTGTCCCCTGTCCAGTTGGAATAGCAACGGTTCTCTGTGTCCCTCACACCCAGGTGACTCTGCGTACCCGAATGGGGCATGGCTGCTCAGTCCATTGAGGAATCCTCGCACCCCAGCAGACGATCGCTACAATGAGGCACATGGGAGGACCAGACGTGTGGTCGAGCGTACCTTTGGCCTCCTCAAGTCCAGGTTCAGGTGCCTGGACCGCACCGGGGGTGCGCTGGCGTACTCCCCACAGAAGGTGTGCCAGATAGTGGTGGCGTGCTGCATGCTGCACAATCTGGCCATTCGGAAGCAGATCCCCCTCATCGTGGATGACGGAGATCAACCAGGGCCCCAGCCCGCAGACCAGGACAGCTCGAGTGAGGAGGACAGCGGAGAGGAGGAAGCTGGTAATGTGCGGCAGCAGCTCATCGCCCACTACTTCACTTGACGGTGAGTGTCCATGTACGACGGCTGATGTGGCTGTATCTGTGCAGGTGTGTGTGTGCTGTGTCAGGGTGGCCGTTTGTTCACTGCGTGCTGGGTGTCAACGCTCCATGGCCAGGGTAGTATGCCACTGTTGGTGGCTGTGGCATTGTGCCCTATTGCTCTGTGCGATGTGTGTACATTGCTTGTAGTTGTTGACATGTACTGTGTGATGGGTGTGTGACACACTCATTGAATGTGCTCCTGTTCTGTCTCCCACCCCTAGGTCCCTACAGGCCCTCCGGTTCCATTGCCATGCCACGCATCAGGTGCCTTTCCGCCCAAGGTGGCCGTTGTATTCCGTACAAATAAAACACAGGGCACAAACAGCAGTTTGTGTAAGAGGTGCATTTATTTCAAACTGTGACATGTGATTGTGTGTAAGGTGATGACAAAAGTGGTGCGTGCAGTGACAATGAGCTGTCGGTCATGGCTGCGTGATGCTCAGGGTGTACCCACTGGTTCTATGTCCATAGTCCAACACACACATGCCATCCAGATGGCTGTGTGGAGTGGGATCGTAGTCCAAGTCAATGCAGTGGGTGGTCAAGGAAGGCTGGCTGGCTGCCTCACTTGCGTCTGGAGCGTGCGAAGTCCTCCCGGGAGATCTGTTTCCACTTCGGACGGCCCCTTCCACGTTTGCGAGGGGGTGCCTGCTTGCGACATGCTGGTGGTTGAGGTGTGCTCACTGGCTGTGGACGCAGGGGAACTGGACACTGCTGCTCGACCCTGCGCCCCGGCAGGTGGTGGCGGAGGGGGAGCTGCTGTCCCTGGCTGTGACCTCACCGCCACCACCAGCTGGCCCATGAGGTCCACGAGTTGGCCCATACGGGCGTCCATGGACCTCAGCACCCCCAGCACCTCACGCGTGTCTGTAGCTGACCTGGCCCATTGTCCTTGGGCCTCTTCATAGGCCCCAAGGACTCTGGCCATTTGAGGCAGGGCATGGCTCCCAGGGGAGGCTGGCGTTTGCCTGACCCTGCTCCTCCTACCAGTCCTGCTGCCACCGGCCTGCCCACTAGCCACATTGCTCACCACGGTCCTCGCTGTGGCTCCCAGGGTGGATCCAGTCGGCCGGGCCACCACCTGCGCTGGGGCTGGTGCCAGCGAAGACGTGGTGGTGGTGGCGGCGGTGGTGGTCGGTGCGGCGATGGTGGCGGTTGCGGCAGTGGTAGTGGCCGCAATGACCGTGGGTGTGGCCGCAATGACCGTGGGTGTGGCCGCAATGACCGTGGGTGTGGCCGCAACGACAGTGGCAGCAGGGGGCTGGGAATGTTCAGCAGCCCTGGATGATGGGTTGGTGGGTAGGAGGGGTCCTGGGAGCGGCTGGGCCCTGCCACACCAGATGGGCCTGCTTGGTGGTCCGTGTCCGAAGAGGAGGACAGATCCTCCACATCCGTGTGTCCTCGTTGGGGGCTTGTAGGCTGGCTGTGCTGGCTGCTGGCTCCATCCCCAGCATCCAGCAGTTCGTCACCTGTGGAGAGAATGAGATTTGTTATTGTGTTGCACCTTGCGAAGTATGTATTTGTCGTCTGACATTAACAGTTCGTGCAATCTCGTACATGGGTTTCCCGGAGGCGTGTGTGTGGCTGTACCATTTGTAGTTGTGTGTGCTTGGCAATGGGACTGTGTGCTGTGCACATGTGGCATGGGACGGATTGGCCATGCCGATGGGTGTGTTGCTGTGCCCCTACTTATTGTGACTCTGGTGTATGCGGGCTCCTGGCCCATCCTGGGTCTGGTTTGTACTTTGCTTTGGGGTTCAAATGGAACACTTAGGAACGCATATGGCAACATGGGGGCCATGCCCCAGATTCGCATTTGGGAGGGAATATGCTTTTGGGGTTCAAATGGAACGCTTAGGAACGCATATGGCAACATGGGGGCCATGCCCCAGATTCGCATTTGGGATGGAATATGCTTTTGGGGTTCAAATGGAACGCTTAGGAACGCATATGGCAACATGGGGGCCATGCCCCAGATTCGCATTTGGGAGGGAATATGCTTTTGGGGTTCAAATGGAACGCTTAGGAACGCATATGGCAACATGGGGGCCATGCCCCAGATTCGCATTTGGGATGGAATATGCTTTTGGGGTTCAAATGGAACGCTTAGGAACGCATATGGCAACATGGGGGCCATGCCCCAGATTCGCATTTGGGAGGGAATATGCTTTTGGGGTTCAAATGGAACGCTTAGGAACGCATATGGCAACATGGGGGCCATGCCCCAGATTCGCATTTGGGAGGAAATATGCTTTTGGGGTTCAAATGGAACGCTTAGGAACGCATATGGCAACATGGGGGCCATGCCCCAGATTCGCATTTGGGATGGAATATGCTTTTGGGGTTCAAATGGAATGCTTAGGAACGCATATGGCAACATGGGGGCCATGCCCCAGATTCGCATTTGGGAGGGAATATGCTTTTGGGGTTCAAATGGAACGCTTAGGAACGCATATGGCAACATGTGGGCCATGCCCCAGATTCGCATTTGGGAGGGAATATGCTTTTGGGGTACATGCTGTGAGCCATGGGTGCCGAACGTGACATGTGGTGTGGCAGCATGACAGTGCATGGTCTGAGGTGTGTGCATGCCTGACATGGCCTGCATATTTGCTGTCTGTTGTGATTACTGGACATGGCATTGGACGCATCGTTATGAGTGAGTGTTGGTTGTGTGCCAGCCAACGTATTGCAGTTGTCCCATCTCCTTGGTGTGCGTGCTGCCCTGTGCCATGTGCATCACTGCAGTGCTCGGGGGGGGGTGGCCCATGTTGTGTGTTGTTGCTCACAGTGTGGCGTGCGCTTCATTGACTTCTGGCACATGGTTGGTCATGGGCATGTATCTTAGCGTGACTGCTGTATGTGTGGCAGCTGTGCGGATGACATGCCTTTCATGAGACTGGGGCTGACGGATGGGATGGATGGTATGTTGTATGTGCATGGTGTGTCTGTGTGTTTGATGGGTTCAGTGGTGTTCGTGTGCATTTATGTTGTTCCGCTCTGTTGCGTCTAGTGTTGTTTGTCTTACATAGGCGTAGTTGTGGGGTGTGTGGTTGACAGGCAGTAGGGGCTACATGGACAGGACTTCAATGGTGTTTCGGTTGTGTGTGATGAGTTGCACAGTGGCTGCCGTGTGGTACTATGTTCAGTGTGGCTTGTGCATGCAGACGTGGCTCCTTGGGTGTTGCTGTGTCTGTGATGGGTCATGTGAGGTGTGAGTCTGTGGTTCATGTCCGTGTGCACATTGTTCACTTGTTCGTGACAGTGGGCGGTGCTGCGTGTTCGTCTGCTACGTAACATGTCCCATGTGTTGGTCGTGTTACGGTCCTCATGCCTCCAGTAATCCAGCCCTGTCCAGTTTCCCACCTGCAGGTTGTTCGGGCGTGCACTGTACTGGATGCCACATGGTTCTAAGCGGGGGTGCTCCATGTTGCAGGTCTGTGGGGGTGGGGGGTGTTGTGGGTCGTGGTGGTGGCTGGACACCCACTGACACCGATTGCTGTGGACCGTGATGTCTACCTTTCGGCTGTCGTTGTGCACTGCGGTGGCTGACACGTGGCTGTGGGGTGTGGGGGATGCTCCTCCTTGCTGTGCTGTGGGACTAGGGGCCTGGTGTGTGTTGTACTTGGGCTGTCCACCCTCCCACCCACTGCACTTTGTGTTACTGCCACTTACCTGTTACTTGTCGGTTAGTGCAGCTGTGGCGGACACATGGGTGTGGTGGGTGCTCGTTGTGGCGCTTCTGGCATATTTGGGGACCTGTTGGTGGTTACGTGGCTGGCTGAGTGTACACATGTCCCCACGCATCTTACAGTTGTTCTGTTTGGGCTGTGTGTGGTGGTGTCTGTTGCATGTGTGTGTGATGTGTTGTGTATTGTGTGCTGGACATGGGGGTGTTTGTCCCTGGGAGCTGTGGCATGGTGGTAGTGCATGTGAGTACATAGCGGTGTACATTAGTTTGTACTTACCAGCCTCCACTCCCCCTGCTAATCCGGCGAGGATCTCGGGATGTATGATGACTCGCACCTTCTCCTCCCACGCTTTGAAGGTCTTGAAGAGCGCGGGATTCCCTCCGCCAGTGACGGCTGCCAGCTCTCTGTTCTTGGTCTCCTTCTTCTTGACCAGGCTCTTGACGTCATTCCACCGTTTGTTTATTTCGACTCTGTTCCTGGGCAGGGTCCCGACTGCATTGACCTGGTCTACGATCCGGTTCCACATTCTGTTTCTGGTGGCTAGTGGTGTGTGCTGGACCATGTTCCCATAGATTTGTGGGTGCACCTTGATGATCTCGTCGACCATGACCGTCAGCTCAATGGGCGTGAACTTGGGCATTCTTTGTGGTGCCATGGTGTTTGTGGTGCTGGTGCGGTGTGTGTTGTGTACTGTGCAGGGGGTTTGTGGTGCCGGTGTTTGGTGGTGGTGGTGGTGGTGGTGGTGGTGGTGGTTGTGATGTGTGCGTTTCTGTGGTGTGCTGCTGTCCTTGCTGTGTCACTGTGTCCTCTCCTCTCCTCTCTAGTTTGCAATGTTGCAAGGGGTTGTGGTCTGTGGGAGTGCTGCTTTTGTACTTACCTATGTGGGTGTGTCCTCATGGTCTGTTGTTTTCAGGTGTGTTGTGTCTGGGGTTCTGGCCTTTGTAGTTTTTGTTTGTCCAGGGGGTGTTTTCGGGATGTGTACTGTGCTTGTGTATTTGTGCGTGCCTTGCTGTGTGGAATTGTTGGCCATGTTGTGTGCGATTGTTTTTGTCAGCGGATGGTTTCTGTGCAGGGACGTGGGCGCCATGGCTTCTGCCGTGTCGATTCTCATCGGCGTTGTTTGCGCTGGCGGGCGGTATTTTTGTAGTTTTCCCGCGCTCATGGCGGTGCGATCGTAATCTCACGTGCGGTGTGTCGGCCGTGAGGGCGGGCGGTTTTGTGTTGTCGTGCGTGTTTCCGTCCGTGGCGGGCGGTTTGACTCCGACTCGGACGATGGCGGGCGGTATTTTGTGTGATTTTTCCGCCGATGGCGGTTTTCGGTTTGTGTCATCGTAATGGCGTGGTCGGTGTTCAGACGGTGTGTGCGGGCGGATTTTTGCCGCTTCCATGCCTGGCGGATTTTTTTACGCCGGGTATCGTAATGGGCCCCTAAATTACTTCCCACCCTTCCCACCATTTTCACCTATAAACACCACGACACACACCTAAAAATAATTACACAATTAACATAATTAATTGCCAATTAATTAATTAAAATAAATTAACAACTAATTTATTACATAATTAATAAAAAAAAAAATTTACACATTTAACACTATAACATCTCAATTCAACAATTATTAATAAATAAAAATTATTCTATACATTTACTATAATTAAATTATTTCCCACCCTATTCCCCTATAAACCCACAACCCGCTAGGGTACTAAAAACGCAAAATTCAAATTAAAAAAAAATAATAACTACTAAAAATAATTAATAAATTTTATATAATTAAATTACTTCCCACCCTATTCCCCTATAAACCCTCAACCCGCTAAGGAACTAAAAACCAAAATTCAAGCAAATAAATGTAATAAGTACTAAAATTTTAACACATATAAGAAAAATACAAACAATTCTTACACAAAAAAATACATGCATCACACACATAGAAAATGTATACTAAAAAACATAACATTAATAAACTATCGATATTTTTAACATCTACATTTTTGCAAACGATATTAAACACTTCGATATTTTTTACATCGATATTACTTACCCAAAGTCGATATTCTTGACCACGATATTTTGTCTGTCGATATTCTTGACCCACAATATTTTTGCAACGATATTTGTGTAAGTCGATATTTTTGACTCGATATTATGTCTCTGCGCCGTCATAATGGTAGGGGTGGGCGGAACTCGTGGAGGTTTTACTCCACGGAATTCCTTGGAGTTACATAAAAACTGCGAAATTCTACGGCGTTCCACCCACCTGTAGTTTTATCATTTCTAAAATTGGACAGTTCTTCGCTTCGGGTTGTTGTGCTTCAGAGTCGCAGGAGTTAAAGCCCAGACGGATGCTGCAGAAAGGAAGGCTTTGTGCCTGGTTTTTATTATAAATAAAAGTACTGATGTCTTTGGACTTTATCTGAGATAGTGCTACGGCCACAAATTCGAATATAGGCAGGTCCGTCTCAGCCTTTCACCCTTTCCAGTCCCTCTTACTCTGCTTTTTTCTGCACACCAGGTGTGACACTGCTGGCAAGTAGTATGTAAAATTTCTATTATTATCAGTATTATTTTAAATAATAACCATACGCTTTCCTAGCAGTGTTACCACATGTGACACATGCATCACATATATACACATATATGCACATTAAAACCGGAAAAGTGTGACATTGAAGCTCCTGTAGCTCACATACATGGCAGACCAGCCATTCTCTCCATCTGAATCTCAGGGTTCTCCCTTTTGGGGGCTCTGCTTCCATGTAAAACTAGTGGATTCCAGAAAACTGGCAAGTAGTCATCCCAAATGCTTTGCCACTGCCAGTAGTCTGGTGAGAATGCCAGACTAGGTAAAGGCTTTGAAGCTATTATTGTACCATAGTAATCTGCATGCCTGGCTTTATGAGTCACGTGGTGTGATACATGGATAACTAACTGGACTCAAAGCACTGCACAGTCTGATGAGTGTTTGAGGATGTAAACAATGGAAAAATCCTACATCACTTGGACACGCTCACATTCCACATTTCCACCGCAGCCAAATTAAGAGCTTGGCACTTGAAATATGCACATGAATATACATGTACTGTTTGATCTTTCAAGGCAAAATTACTGAACAAGACATTTCAAAACTGCGTACACCAAGATGGGTCTGAATGAGCCTTTCAGAAACCGGTGAATGAGGGGGATGCAGGTTTCTGTTGCTGTAAAGGTGACTTCACTAAACAAGAATGAGACTCTTTCCATTACCGCAGCAGTAAATCTATTATTTATTAATGGTTATTGCCTGCTCAGGTACGCATTGTCGTAAGAATGCAGTAACACTGAGTGACACACTCTGTTATTAAATTGGCTGCCTTCAGCAACAGGAAGACTGGCCCACAGCTGTGTAAAATTAAACCGTGTGCCTATGTATTTCACTCTCTGACACTACCGGCCTGACGACTTTTCAAGCCACGCCTCATAGCTTAATGGGTTTTATGCAAATTCTACAGGTCTCTGCTTACTGCGCAAAACAACCAGTTCCCTTTGGATTCTCTGAACTCCAGAGGTTCTTCTTCATCAGGAACAAGACAGTCCTTTACCCAGGAAACCTGCCCCTGCAATCACCTAGTACTACTTTGTCAATCGTTCTTATCATAGTCTTTACGTCACAAGGCTAAGTTCAATTATTACCACAGTGAAGAAAACCTATTCAATTACAGCTGTTTACAAAAATATAATGAACAATAAAACTGTTTCAGGGATCATTTATTTTAATCCTTTTTACCTCTTAGTGCGATGACCACCTGTCTGCTATTTAGATAGACCACCCGTGAATTCAGCATCAGGTATGACTCAGTAATCCCTCTCTAATGTTTTATGATTGTCATTTAGCAGTAATTTTAAAAGGCTCCCGGGTCGTATAACAACCAATCCCACTGTGTGTTGAATTTATTCTGGCAGTCGTCTGGGACAAGCCGGTGCTGATAATGTGTAAGGCGAGTTGGAGCACCCCAGCCAATCCCACTGCGCCATACAGAATTCTGAAGTAATTGGCTGTGGAGACCGCAAGAGCTTTTGCACGTTCTGTCCTCACTCGCTCTTATCAGTGATGCCTATATTGGTGAGAGGAGACCTTGCTGGGAGTTGTATGTATGCAGAGTCCGTGCCAGATTCCTTGACAGTCTCAGGGTTCGAGTGCGACTAACAGGTCGGTCAAGTTTTACACTGGAGTAGTTTGCTTGTTCTGACAGGCATTTTCATCTATGTGTGTAATCCAGCACCAACAATATAAGGTTTGTAGAGGTGAGCACCGGCAATTTCCACCACACGGCGGTTGGCAGAGTTTTTACCGAACTCCATGCTCCGAACAGAGTGTGGACTGGTAAAACTCTGCAAACTCCGCCGGCGAAGTTGAGTTTAACGCCCACATCTACAAAATGGTAATACATGAAAAAAGTCACCTGGCCTTACCAGGAGTGTGTCAGGAAACTTGTGAGAGGCACAGGTTTTCAGGTGTACTCCTAGAAAGCTTTGTGCATTACAATAAATGTAATAATATGTTCAGCAGAAGTGTAAATCGGTGCATGTACTTCTAAATTTATTGGGTGAATCATCCTCAGAGAGATTTATTTACAAAGTTACAGTGGCTAGGTTTAATTTAAAAATATGTGATAACTTGGTCACTATACAGGTTTACAGTATGAGGTACTTTCACTCTTCACCAATATGACTCCTAGTTTTAGTCACTTTTAATGAATAACAGACGTGGCAGTACCACATGATAGTCCTTACCATAACCTCCAGTACTTTGCTGGTGGCAATTGAATGGAGAAAATATTCGAAAATTATATGGTGACAGAATTACTAAACATTTGTTTTGTATTTTTTCTCACACATCTCTAATTCTGGAGAAAGCACTGAGGAATAACAGGGGAACCAATACATTGTATGTCCTCCACATTGATCACAACAGTCATCCATGTGCCTAACACAGGATTGTGAAGTAATACAAAAAAATGTCTCAGTCACGGCTATGAGAAGGAGGACATTGGTATGGATGAGGTCATAGATGTCACAAACATTTTACACTGGAGATCTTGCATTAACCAGAGTGGCCGGCAGGGGGTTGGGGGAGGAATATGATGCCAATTTGTCTGGGGAGTGAAAGAAAGGGCAGGGGGTGGGTAAGTGGGAGCAGGACATGAGAGTCGGATGTCACATGGTCGTGGGCAGGTGGGGTACAGCGCTGGGGGGTGGAGATTGCTTGAAAGTTCTTTAAGCTACTTAAAGTGCTGATCAAAAATCCAAGAGGTTTTTTTTTGTGGAAAGTTTTTATTGTTTTATGCATTATAACAATCACATCAACACTCACAACACAACATCCCTGAATGTCCCAATCTGCCAGAAGTTTGGCCATATTTGCTGTACCAAAACAAATTCCATGTCTTCACCCCCAGGCCACTCTGTCCCACTGAACCACCCCCATTTTCAGTCCTTCACACAAGGGCTTCCAAGTCAGATAAATGCCGCCCCTCCCTCCCATGTTGGTGCAGGTTATAAACCCATCTACCTCACTCTCAACCCACATTCGCATCTCACTATCCCCAGATTTTGTCAAATTTCCTTCTGCACTCTCGGCCTTTATAGATTTCCTGTTCCATTAGTCTACGATATTCCATTCCACGCTCCCAGTCCCTGTGTCTAGGGAGAGCCCCAGACTCTCATTTCTGTGCAATGTCCCTTTTTGCCACCATACATCTCAAATTCACCAACAGTTTCTGGTAGCGTGAGTGATCTGTCGGGCCCCATATTTCCAGAAGCGTCAGTAGTGGCTGCAGCTTCAGGGGTAGCTCGGTTGCCCCTGCCAGGGACTTCCCAACCGCATCCCAGAGCACACGTATATGGGGGCAGTGTATGTGTATGTAGAAAGGTGCCCTCCAGGGCAAAGCCATACTTTCCCTTTCCTTACCCCCCCAATCCACGCTAGCAATTTGCCCGTCTAGTTCCCCCCTTCATATATCCTCCCCCTCCCCATACTACAATGCTGTTCACCTATAAGATGTGTCTCGTGTAGGTACACTATGTCATGTTTATACCTAATAAGATCCTTGAGTATCAAACTCCTCTTGACCTTGTTACCCAGTTCGTTAACGTTCCAAGTCAGCAACACCAGTGCTTGAATCTGCGTCATGATGGGTGCATATTTCCCTCTACCAGAAGAGACATTGCCCCTGTAGGTGACTGATCTGGGACCTCCTCCAACCCATGGGGCATCAAGGTGTTGTGAAATTCCCCTAAACCTACCCCATCCTACCTTACCATGTAGTGATTGTAGAACTAAGCACCCCCCAACTCACAGTACGTATACATCCTAAACAAAAACAATATGAAACAAACTAATGCTACTGTTTCTGGGGCATAGCTCCCGGTCTCTCGTGCACAGCTATCCACTGTTCAGTACCCCACTGTAGGCAGTCTCTAGTCCGTACAAGATGCCCCCCATATACACCAAGGCCCTCCTGCCCAAGAGCTGCTCATGTTCTTTCCAGACCTTGTCACCAATCAGAGCCACTCCTACCCCAGGTGATCGGACGTCATGGGTGTCACCATGGGCCAGTGGTCATCGTCTGTCTCTAATTCAGTCTCAGTTCATTCTGAGTCTCTACCCTCTGTCTCCGAGACAAGAGGCCTCCACTTATTATTGCTGAGAACATCACCGCAATGTTCGACCGCTTTGACAGTTCGTTCTTCACCTGTTCCTTGGTCAGTGTAGCCACTACGGGCCTCCTATTGTTCCTTCACCTTGGCAGCACCGTCTTCCACCCCTTCTCACTCTCCATCCCTAGTGGTGGGCCTGACCATAGAACCTGCTGCTCAAGCCATGACCAAGTCCCCTGTTCTGTGGCCAGGAAGGGAGCCTACACCTCATGTACCACCTGCAGCGTTGCCGGGTAGAGGAGGGCATACTGGAGATCCAGCTGGCGCTAAACCCTCTTATCAGGCACGAACACCCCTCTCTGTCTCTGAACCAAATTGTTGTAATCCAGGTATATATGCACCTCAATGCCTTCAATCATCCAGGAACCATGCTTCCTTGCTGCCTGGAGAATGACATCTCTGTCCCTCAAGGGCTTCAGCCGTGGGATGATCGGGTGTGGGCTCGCCCCAGGTTGTGTCAGATAAGATGGAATTCCATGCACCCGCTCCACTGAAAAGAATCAGGAAGGGTTACCCTACAGAACTGTTTTAGACAGCCACTCTTCTACAAAGATTTCCATGCTCAGCCCTTCTGCTTTCTTCGGCACTCCTACAATCCGAACATTGTGGTGATGGGACCTTCCTTCCGCGTCTTCCAGCCTGCCTGGCAACTGTCCCACCTCCTTCTCCATGGCCGAGTATCTCTTAGTAAGGTATTTTACCTGCGGCAAGGCAACACCCAGTTTATCCTCTGACTCTTTGACCCTATCCTTTCGTTTTCTGTGATCCTCTCTCAGCAACCCCACCTCGCCCGCCACTGCCGCTAATTGGGTTTTGTGTCTTTGAGAGCTTGCAGGATAGCCGCAGTTTGCACAGCCAGTGGGATACTGTTCTCACCTTTCTCTGGTGCGTCCACACCAGCGACGCCACCTCCTTGTCCTGGATGTTCCCTTCGCATTTCTCTGGTAAACCATTTTTCCCTGTGGCAGCCACGAGTGGAACGCCACCTCCGCTGTACGTAATGTAAACATGCGGTCGAGCAGAGGTCACAGCAGGCAAATGCAAAATGTATAGGAGAGGTGCCTGAGATGCGGCAGAGGTAAGGTATGCCACACAGGTGGAGGAAATACTTGCGGTGGCCAACAGTGCAGTGCAGACACTTCCTAGGCTCAGGCAGGTAGTAGCTGATATCCAGGCTAAGGATCACTGCCAAAGTCATATACCAACAACTGAGTTAGCACATATGGGTTGCTAGGTGCCATTCCGTACTGGGCTCCACAGGGCAGCGATGTAGGCCCCACACTGTGTAGCCCCTGGTCTGTGGGGGGGATCAAGGGCAGCAAAAATCTGAGGGCAGTAAGACGCTAATCAGGAGACAGGAAGGTAGGCAGTCATTAAGTTACGGGCTCCGTGGCTATTATTGTCGCCGGGCCTCACCATTCGCCAGCGTTGAGTGGAAGCGATGTGCAGGTAATGGCTCAGGATGGGCAAACAATAATGAAGTAGTTGTTCAAACCTGCTACCACTAGGTGGGAGTGGATCAGCGAAGTAGTAGAAGTAGTAGCATAGTGTTCCAGACAGTATGTTCCCAGGGTGCACAGTGCCTTCAAATTCAGTGCCCCCAAAAGTAAAGGAATCAGTGCACAGTGAGGCATCCGCAGTTCAATTTAATCGATGTGGAAAATAATGAGCCTCTCACCTGCAGAGAGTGTTTGAGGCCCAGGGCCACCAGCGCTACTGAGTGGGCGGGCGGTCAGGTCCTCACCGGAAGCCCACTCTGTGGCAATGTATTAAGGACAATGTTCCTCGCTGAGGGGCTGCACTCTCTGTTGCAGCGCACGGTAAACAGTCAGAATATCGAGTTGTTATTCTCGACTTGCACTAATATCGAGTGCAAAATTTCGGGATACAAAAATATCGAATGTCAGAATATCGTGGTACAGAATATCGAGTCTAAGGTAAGTAATATCGTTTTTAACAATATCGAAGTCATTAATATCGTTAGCAAAAATATAGTTGTTAAAAATATCGTATTTTTAGTTAGTGTTATGCATTTTAGTATGTATTTTAAATGTATGTGTTCTATTTTTTTGTCTAAGTATTGCATTTGTTTTTTAATATATGTATTACATTTTTAGAAGTTAGTAATTTTTACATTAAGTAAATTTTGCGTTTTAGTTCGGTAGCGGGTTGTGGGTTTATAGGGGAATAGGGTGGGAAGTAATTTAATTATAATAAATTTATTAATAATTTTTAGAAGTTATTAATTTTATTTTAATTAAATTTTGCGTTTTAGTTCCGTAGCGGGTTGTGGGTTTATAGGGGAATAGGGTGGGAAGTAATTTAATTATAATTAATTAATTAATAATTTGTATTACTTAATATTTATGTATTTAATATTTTATATTGTTATTTGTGGTAATTAATGTATTATTATTTATTAATTGGTTGTTAATTATTATTAGGGCTCCCGGTTTTATGGTATTTATTTTTCGGCCATTTCCGTCTGTATTTATCCATATTTATTTTTGGGCGATCTTTTCTGTATTTATCCACATTTATTTTTCCCACAAGCAAAAGACGACGCTACAGCTAGTATTTTTCCACATTTATTTAAAATTGACAATGCACACATGCGCTCGGTTGTTATTGGTCAACACAATACATTCATCTGAAAACTTTGCCATTGTAGTACAAGCACATGTGCATTTCAAGGGACATTGAGGCTCTTTCTGGTTTGTTAATGAAATGAAGGCCACTGAAAACCCGTTCAATATTCGCTGACGATACTGGAATGGACAAAAGATTCAAAGAAAGATGACACAGTGTTGGCCATTCTTGCTTCTGAGAACGCCAGTATGTCATTGCACTGATGTCTTTTTGTGGAATAGGGTGCATTAAATATTTGTTGAATTCTTCCTCAACAACATTCATTAGGTCATCAGAAGCTCCAACCAACATGAATAAATGCTTGTAATCATTGAAATCCTGACTAAACTGAACTTTCTTGAATGGATCCAGGATTGTAACCAGTTTCCAAAAAGAGCTGTAAGTCATTTGCCCAGTTATGTTACGAGCTAGGACAGCATCCCACTTGGTTTTCAGTGCATCTTTAAAACTAATCATCTCTTTTATTAGCGCATTTGCTTTTTTTTGTGGTAGCATTTGCAATAGGCTGGTGATCATTGGGTCTTGTGTATAGTCTTGCTCCAGTGCCAAAGCCATGTCAACATCTATGGCTGAATATATTTGGTGGGCATGTGTTTCTTCTGACTCAAGCTTTTTCTGAATGTTGATGATACCAGTGAGAGTTTTAACAATGAAATGCATCTTCACATAGAAAGATTGGTGGTTTGCACTGTTGGGGCCGAGTAGTTTCCGTAGGAGATCAATTTTGGATCCAGTGGCTTCTTCATTGTTTACAAAAGCAAGGAAGTAGTGCCATATTTCTAAAAGTCTTACTGCTCCCTCATACCAGCTGAACCATTGGATCACAACAACCGCCCTTGGATATCTTATTCTCCCATCAACTTTTTCTTGCGAATAAATGCGTTTTAAGTTTCGCGCATACTTAAATACTGCTCCAGCCTTTATAACAAAATCATACATGTCCCGGTTCTCAGGCTGAGACAGAGCATAGGAAACAGCAGCATGTATAAGATGACCTGGATCTTTTATATGAATGGAATTAATCCTCTGAGCAGCGTGCAAATCAGTTACTGCCTTTGTCATATAGGATGCAGAATCAGAACATATTGCAACAAGGTCATGCCATGATTTGCCCAACTTTTGAAGCACATTGTATACAACTAATGCAATCTTAGCAGAATTACACTCATCAGACACAGTGATGTCAACTAAGGCTGAGCGGCGACCCTTTTCTTCATCATCACTGTAATATGTGACCAATGTTCCGATGGCTGGGTCACCATGCACCTCTGTGGTTTCATCAATTGTTAACGAGATAGGGACATTTGCTACAGCTTGACTTATGTTTCCAAGCTGTGCTTCAAACACTTCAGGGAGATATTTTTCATACATTTGGCTGGATTTGCACATTGTCCTTGCTGCAGGGCACAGCTGCCTAATCAGCTCTCCAATTGGACCATCAGTCTGGTGAAGTGGAACACCACCTTCACACAGAGCTTTCACAACCTTGTGCGGGATATCCGCAGCCTCTTCAATATTTTGACGTGCACGAGTTGTACATTGCTCCACGGTCATTTGCTCGGTACGGGCCTTCTTTACGACTGGCGAAGAAAGTCTCTCATGGGTTTTACTCCTCAGGTGGGATATTGTCCGCTGCCCTGTTTTCAATGTCAACAGTTGTTCGACATGACTTGCAGGTGAACATTTTCATCCCCTTAAGGGATACGGCTTCAAATTCTGCATACTCCTGTACTTAATCATCAATGTCCTTGCGTTTGCGGCCCATCTCTATAAATGTAAGGATTCAACAATTAAGCAGCCATTGGTTTGATGTTTAAAATACTGTATGTGACCAGGACGAAACACTCAGCCATTATCTGCACTGCGGAATTGGATACAGATATGTAGGAATTGTACTCCAAATACATGCAAATCCATCAATGTTTCTTGTTGATCTTAGCTTGTACATTTTTCGTTGCAAATAATTTCTTCTTTATCAAAATATGTCCACGCCTTTCAAGATAGCCAATTCAGTTTCAGGTTTCCGAGTAGCAGAGAGAAGCCCGCGCAGCACAATTGCAGATGCCAATAATATGTTCACATACACCAATAGCTTCTTCGTTGATATATTCACACAATCACTCAATGAGTTGATGTTTAGAGATCAGCTATTCACCCACGAGGTGAACTATGAAAAATATTAACTTTTGAAATTGGCCCCTTAGGGATGAAATACTCACAGCAGTGGTTGCCTTATTGTTCCGGCTTTCCTCTGAGTTAAAAAAGCTTTATTTAAGGTTTCCAATTCGAGTTTTTCCAGTTTGTGGCAAATGTTTTTTTACTTATTTTATGACGTGCTTTGGCTCTGCAGTTACCCTCACCTTAAGCGTACACCAGACTGACTTAAAGCTAGGCGCTTTATCGACCTGAGAAGGGTGACAGGCGAAGTGTGCCCACCAGATTCAAAACTGTGACTATGAGGTCGCACACAGTTGCGCTGACTCAATATTAGTCCACTCAGCTATTCGGCAGAGGGGCTGTATGATGCAGTAACTCTAGGGTCAGGTGTGGAGTGACAACCTCTTTTTAAACAGTGTGCTAATAATTACATGGGAGTACAAAGCTAAACAGGTCACCTCAAGGAAGAATTGAACCCTAAACTTAACAGGCTTACCTTAAGTGTTAAACAGGGAGTGCCGTCAGGGCCTTGCAGCAGCAGGTGAGTCAGGAGAGTGCAACACACTGAAAGCAAGACGCACAAAGTGAACACAGACCCCTCACGTATAGTGCAGAATGACCTCCTACAAACACCATACGGCACGTTACACCAGTAAAAGTTGCAATATAGTGCACCATCCAGCACACAGCGCACAAACAGGACGACCTTTAGATCAAAACATACCTCACCTATGGAAAATGGGAGGTGTCACAGCGATTATTTTCAGTAATGTATATACGCTGCTGCTGTGTTACAACAATATTGAAAATACACCTTACTATCCCAGAATAATAGATGTAAACACATTTAGAATTTGGAGGAGTGTTCCTGTGCGCTCTAATGACCTGGCCAAAGAGGGCACAAAAAGCTGAAACATGCTGCTTCCATATTAGAAAGAAAATAAATGAGAACTGTAGCTAAGCACTCTTTTTAAGACACATTCAAAGTCATTAGGGCAAAACTGCACAACAAATATACGTTTGTCAAACATTATAAAAATAGTACATTGAATATTCTCCTTATGTAGCTATAGAGAACTTGTGATGCCTTGCCAGGGTGCCACAGCATGCGTAGGGGGAGTTGCAGCAGGGACAGCTTCCAGAACAGAGGGAAGGCTCCAGCACAAACACGTCCCCAAAAACACATGGGTTATCCTGCTTTTCATCCAAAACCATACCAGTCTGCATGCGTTGGGAATGTGAAGTTATACAGGGGTTTTGGAGGAAAGTAGTAGCCAAAATATGAAAGAAAACTAAAGTCAACTTGAACATTAACCCACTGTTATTGACGGAAGATAGGGATGAAGTGGGACTGTATCTGCTCAATACAGCAACAGATAACCTCATTACACTAACGGTGATAGCTGCCAGGCTTCCCATCGCACACAAATTGAAGGCTCCTGATCTCCACAACAAACGGACGAAGGACCAAAATGTGTAATCTGTTCTCAATGAAAAAATTGACTGCAATACTGGGGAACAAATAAGTCTTAATTCCCGAAAAGATGTGCCCCTTTTCATAAGCATAAGAATTATTCATCATCTCCCTCCCTATGCCAGTTTAACCCCCAATCTTGGGTAAACTCCTTTTCATGCCATGATAAAACTAATACATTGAGTGCACAAACTCATTGTGTTTTACCTGCCCGCAGCTGTTGTGCTTTCAATTACTGGCTTGAATCAAAGATTAAAATATCGCATGGCGCCATGTTTACCGCTAAAACATTTATATTCGCATCACCATTTAACCTCTGGCATTCACGTTGTTTCCCGTAATGGAATACTCCGTGCAGTTGCCCCAGAGAGGGACAGGCACCTAATGTACTTGCCAAAAACGAAAACAAAGGAGACTCCAGATGAAAGAAGCATGCCCACAGCATTACATTTCACTTGCCAACTCCGGAGCGGTTTAAGGAAGTAAACGGAGCAGGACTAGATCCAGTAGCGGCCAGTCCTGTGTAGGAGTGACGGGCGTGGAGGGGTGGAGGTTGGGGGGGGAGGGGACGGGGTCACGGGACAACATTTGATTTTTTTAAAAACGTACCTGCAGCTGGCAACGCAATTCCGAGGCTGCGAGGGTCAGAGAGAGGCAGGAGCGGCTTGGAATCCACGTACCTTGGAAGTACAAATGTCGGCAGGCTGACGCAGGCTAACTCGGGTGGCGGGCTGGCGCAGAGGTAATTCGAGCGGCGGAGTCCTGGATCCCTGGAAGGCGTCCTCAAACGTGGTGGTCCAGTGCAGGCAACAAAAAGAAAAAACAGGTAGGTGAGCCCCCAAAAGAGCCCCCAAAATAAAGGCCAAAAGTTACCAGGGTGGGGCTGGATGTGTTAAGCACGCCCACACAGTGACGACCAGGATTGGCTCAGGGTCTCGACCGTCACTAAAAGACCCTGAGCCAATAGGTCCACAGTACGTCACTGAAAGCAATTCCCAGCATCGGAACAGGGGCGTGGCTCGGCAACTGTAAACCACGGCAGCGCGGCAAAATTTACTCGTATTTTGCCGTTTTTACATATAAATACAGACAAAAGAAAAATACTTTTCCGTCTGTATTTATATGTAAAAATCCGTTTAAACGGAAAACCGGGAGCCCTAATTATTATTAATTAATTGGTAATTGTGTTAATTGTGTAATTTGTTTAGGGGAGTAGGGTGGGAAGTAATTTAATTTTAATTAATTAATTAATATTTTTTATTAATTGATATTTATGTATTTAATATTTTTTATTGTTAATTGTGGTCATTTATTATTAATTATTTATTAATTGGTTGTTAATTATTATTAATTAATTGGTAACTGTGTTAATTGTGTAATTTGTTTAGGAGCGGGTTGTGGGTTGATAGGGGAGTAGGGTGGGAAGTAATTTAATTTTAATTAATTAATTAATATTTTTTATTATTATAATATGTATGTATTTATTATTTTGTATTGTTAAATGTGGTAATTAATTTATTTTTAATTATTTATTAATTAGTTGTTAATTATTATTAATTAATTGGTAATTTTATTAATTGTGTCAATTTTTTAGGAGCCGGTTGTGGGTTGATAGGGGAGTAGGGTGGGAAGTAATTTAATTTTAATACATTTTTTAGTATTTTTAATATAATATTTATTTAATGTTATTTTATAGTGTTTATTGTGTGACTTTATGTATTAATATTTGTTTTTATTGTTTGTTAATTGTTAATAATTAATTAATTATTTGTTAATTAATTATGTTAATTGTGTCATTGGTGGTGTTATTTATAGGGGAATGTGGTGGTAGGTAAATTATTTGAATTAATTAATTATTTTTTAATTAACGCTAATTAATTAATAAAAAATTAAATATGGTAATTGTGGAATAATTTTGATGTGTGAGTTGTAGGGTTTATAGTTGTAAATGTTGGGAAGAATTTTTTTTTAATTAATTAATGATTTGTTGTTAATTGTTATTAATTTATTAATGCAAAATTGGTTATGGAAATTGTGTAAATATTTTTAGGTGTATGTTTTGGTGTTTATTGGGGTAGAGGGTGGAAAGTAATTTAGTTTAAATAAATTAATCAATAGTTGATCATTAATATTCATTTATTAATTTATAAATATTTTTGGTAATTGTTTTGTTTTTATTTTGTTTGTGGTTTTTGGTTCAATAGCTGTAATCTTTGGTTTTATCCCCTCCGCTATCCAACACTTTCCCTACTGTTGAACTCGCTGGATTGGGAATAGTAATTTTTAACCCTCCGCTATCCAACCCCTTCCCTACTGTTGCACTTGCTGGAGTGGGAATAGTAATTTTTACCCCTCCGCTATCCAACAGTTTCCATACTGTTGCACTTGCTGGAGTGGGAATAGTCCTTTTTACCCCTACGCTATCCAACACTTTCCCTACTGTTGCACTCGCTGGAGTGGGAATAGTAATTTTTACCCCTCCGCTATCCAACACTTTCCCTACTGTTGCACTTGCTGGAGTGTGAATAGTAATTTTTACCCCTCCGCTATCCAACACTTTCCCTGCTGTGGCACTTGCTGGAGTAGGAATAGTAAATTATTCCCCTCCGCTATCCAACAATTTCCCTACTGTTGCACTTGCTGGAGTGGGAATAGTAATTTTTACCCCTCTGCTATCCAACACTTTCCCTCCTGTTGCACTCGCTGGAGTGGGAATAGTAAATTATTTCCCTTCGCTATCCAACACTTTCGCTACTGTTGCACTTGCTGGAGTGGGAATAGTAATTTTTACCCCTACGCTATCCAACACTTTCTCTAACGTTGCATTTATTGGAGTGGGAATAGTAAATTATTCCCCTCCGCTATCCAACACTTTCCCTACTGTTGCACTTGCTGGAGTGGGAATAGTAATTTTTACCCCTCCGCTATCCAACACTTTCTCTAACGTTGCATTTATTGGAGTGGGAATAGTAAATTATTCCCCTCCGCTATCCAACACTTTCCCTACTGTTGCACTTGCTGGAGTGGGTATAGTAATTTTTACCCCTCCGCTATCCAACACTTTCCCTGCTGTTGCACTCGCTGGAGTGGGAATTATAATTTTTACCCCTCCGCTATCCAACACTTTCCCTGCTGTTGCACTTGCTGGGGTGGGAATCGTAAATGAATCCCCTCCGCTACCCAACACTTTCCCTACTGTTGCAGTTAATGTAGTGTAAAATGTAGTTTTAAAAATTAATAAATATTTTAATAATTTAATTTATAATATATATATTTGGTTTTTTTATGTTACAGGTGTATGTATATATATATATGTATTTATAATTTTTGATATATTTCTAACATTTCATAATTAAAATAATTATTTAGCAATTATTATTAAGTAAATATATATATTACATTTAATATATGTATGTTTAATTTATTTTTACATTACATTTACTTATAATTAAAAAAAAAAAATAATTCTAAATATTTTATTTTAAGTTATATGTATTATTTAATTTATTTTACGTTATTTTTTATACATTTAAAAAAAACGATATTTTTAACTTCGATATTTTTAACAACTATATATTTTTTTCGATATTTTAGTACTTACCATTATGTAGATAGGATGTCGATATTTTTGACATCGATATTTATGTCCCGATATTTTGGGAACACGATATTTTGTCCATCGATATTTTGTCAGTGATTCGCAGCGCACGCCCTCATAGATCCTCCAGATAAGGTCGGGCTGCCCAACGAGCGCAACACCTGGTGAAGCAGGGAGGCAGGCGATGCAAGACATGTACGGGCCTCAGTACTCCAGGGGCCAGAAGGCCACTGCGGACGGCTGTGGGCGGGACTGCGAGGGCCCTGGTCTTGACTGCAGGGTGGGGGGAGAGCACTCCTCGTTGTCTGGCACAACGCACCCACACCAGGGAGGCGCCAATGTACTGTGCCTGCATACGGATCGGCTGCCACAACGCCCGACAGCCCAAGGACAGTAACCCTGCTGGCGAGAAGAGGTTGTCCTGGTGAGGCACACCGCAGCCGCCATCAGGCCACCTGCAGTCTACTGAAATACTCTCCGGGGTCTCCGCAACACAGGCGACAGCGAGCAACAAATGGTAGGTAGATGGCGCGAGGGAGATCAGGATTAATGGCTGGATACGGGGCAATAGGCGCAGAGCTGAGCTAAGGCACGGCCGCCATCTTCACCGCGCAAGCCATGCCCCCAAATCCAAGAGTTTTGATTGTCCCAGAGTGGGGTGGATCAGCTCAGCAAGCCTCACTGAGCCCCGCACACCCTGTAACAAGCTGTGAAAGTTTGGGTGTGAGGAGGAATCCAGTCAGATTGTCTCAGGCTTATCCTCTATAAGCAGTGGCGGCCGGCACGGCTCGCGGGTGCCGGAGCAGGCGTGGGGGGGTGGCGCAATGTAAAAAATGCCGTCGGTCTCCAGGAACAGGAAGCACAGCCAGACTCCCCTGTTTGGAGTGTCGTGGTTCGATGCTCAGCCAGAGATTGGGGGCCTGGGCATGTTCTCCATGCAGGCTGTAATGCAGCCTGCGTGGAGAACAGGGAAAGTGTGCATGACTGTTTGGCCGGTCCCAGAGGGCCAGCCAAACAGTTATGTGCACTTAGGAGTGGGCAAACCACTCCTCCCCTGCCCTGCTCCAAGAGCAGATCAGCCCCGCCCGCCCCACCCACAAAGCAGCACGGAAACATAAAATGATAATAACTCAAAGTTATCATCATTTTATGTTTTCTTTATTTGGACTGCTTAAAAGAAGTGGGCGACGCTCCTCCGCCATAGCGGAGAAGCCGCCACTGTCTATGAGGAAGAGAGGAGAGCAGTACTAGATGAGTCTGAGTGTGTCTTATTGTGATACGGTCAGACTGCATCAGCCTGAGCTTGAGTCTAATGCTACATTTCATAGCTCCGAATTGAAGCAGTCACCAGCAGTGCCGCTGAATGTTTTTACTAGTTACGAAAAGTAGTCCAAGCTGGCAGATTTCACCAACTCCAGATGACTGCTGCTGATTGGCTAGATGATAGAGCCTGTCTGACTGCACTGTCTTTCTCTCCCTCTGTCTTAATGCATCCTGCTGCCACTGTAACCCCAGCATCCACCTCCACACTTACTTTGCTACTCTGTATCACTTTCTCGCGCCTTGGCTCTTGTCTGGCGCCTCTGTCTCCATTCCATTTCCCTTTCTTACCCCACAGTTACCATCCTTTCTTTCCAGTAGTAAGAGAGTGCTGATTCTGTTCATAGAGCCCCTGACATCCATTGACGTAGGCATGACTATCAGCAACGCTATTGTTCTGCAGAATTGAACAGTGATGTATACAGTAAATGTTTGCAGTTTATAGATTTACTGCTTCCTTCACTGTCGGAGCTAATTCCTTTATTGCTCTTGAGGGAGTCACGCCAGCGGCAGCCCAGATCAAAATGTAGATACCATTAGTCATCAGAGAGGAAACTAACAATAAACTATGTTATGTGGGAAACAATGAGAACCTTTCGCGAGGGTGGTGTCTGGGAGCTGTGAATAGACAAAAAGTAAGACTGTGTGTGTGTGTGCGTGCGTGGGTGCGTGTGTGTGTGTGTGTACACACGATCAGGCTGAAAGTAGCCAGGGTATGTACATGTTTCTCAACAGAAAGGTTCCTTCCAAAAATAATGAAACTAGACTTAAAGTGTCACTGTTCTGCAGGGCTGTTACTGGTGAATGATTGTGAGTTCCCTAGGTCCACTGAGGTATGTATCATGTGATGGTTTATGTGTGTTTGCAAGTATGTCAATGAGGTGATTCAAGTTAGAGGATCTTGGGGCTGAGCAGTGGGAACATCAGAATTCCTGGTGGAGTATATGTACTCAGTTAGGTGCCTGTATCAGTAAAGGGAAGAAGCAACATTTTCTACATAGTATAAAGACTTCAGTCATTGCCCAGTGCCTGTGCAAGTATGCAGACATACATTTTAGTTGTCATAGTTAGGTAAGGGACATGCCTGACACTCCTCTTGTTAAGAGTGGTATCCTGCCCAACACAGTGTCTTGCGTAATAAAAGGTAAGAACACGCTTAACTTTGGAACTGCTAATGACGAATGCTGATGCCTTTCGGAAGGAGTCCTGAGCTGGGTGGAGGGGGGGGGACTCAGCGGTGGCTCCTCCGCTATGGTGGAGGAGTGTCGCCTCCCAGAATCGGCAGGAAAGGAAAAATAAAACGATAATAAACACTTTTTTTATTTTTCCTTTCCTGCTGAGTCTTAGGGGCGGGGCCTGGGGTGACAGGCACTGAGGGGAGTGGTATGTGCACTCCCTTCACTGTGCATGACGGTTTGGCCGGCCGTCTCAGGTCGGCCAAACCGTCATGCGCAGTGAAAGCTCTCTCCAACCCAGCAACGCAGCTGGTTTGGAGAGAGCAGGCAGAGATTCACACTCTGTCCTGGAGCACAAATCAAGGTTGCTCAGGCCAATCCTGAAGCTGCTCTCATGCGTGACAGCAGCTTCAGGATTGGTTGCAGGGCATTCTGGGAGCCTGTGCTGCCTGGAGAGGAGGAGCAAAAGAGCGACGCAGCCGGCTGCAGGTACGTTTTTTAAAATTACTATTATTTTCCCCACCCGCGACCCCTATGCCCCCCCAACAAACCCCCCGCCCGCCCTGCAGCTCGTCAAGCACACCGGCCGCTACTGGGGAAACTGCCATAAAAACTATGCAGTAGTTCAAGAAAGTTAATCACCAGTTCTGGACTCGTCTTACTGTCTATTAGTAGAAAATACAACTTTGTGACTTCAGGAATCTAGTTTCCACAACTAAGGAATATGACGGACGTTGGAGAATTCCACACAGCTTTATAGTGGTCATCATCTAAGAGCATTGATAGAATTGTTTACTAAATAGTAACAATAATAATCTTTTTATATTGCACTTAATATTGTTTCTAAGCGCTAAAACTAACAGATGTTACTTTTCACCATTTTTTGGAACTCAAGTTACTGACCTCTGAACGATGAAAAGCTGAGTCTTTCTTGCTGAGATTCAAACTAGTAAGCACTTGAATACGAAAAAGCGAAAGGGGGGTATTGGTTATCACAGGGTGTGGATTGGCGCTTGCCCAATATCGTAGAAGTAAAACGAAGAGATATCTGTACGGTGCAACAGGTGAGGGAAAACCCCTAAGCCCTCAATTACAGACACAAGTCTGTCTAAGTAAATAACGTCAAACCCTGTGCACACGCATGAAATAATTATAATACAGAAAGTAGAAATGAAGACAAAGTGTTCTTGCTTCAGGTGTAGGTTTAATGTTGTGTTGCTTCACAAGCCAGCCAACACGTGTTTCGTCTTTGGGTATTAACCCTAGACTTCTTCAGGGCTGGAATTAAACATAAAATGGCTTGTATCACGAGATGTTGATTAAAATCTAACATATCTTAGGTGTTACACAGGTGGGACAAAGTGAGTATAATAGTGGAAATTGTATGACATTAAAATTTATCATTATTTGAGGGAAACATCATACCGTTGGATATGACAATGATAAAGAGAAAAGTCACGAGGACATCAATTTGAATTCATTAGTCTAATACTAAAAACCTGTAAGTGAAAATAATGTCAGATCCAGGCAGTGCAATAACCGTGATCTGTATGGTGAAGCTGCAGTGCGCTAATGAGCACCATATACAATTGCCAATATTCAATCCGAGTTTTAAGGACCAAATTTGGACAAAGATATGTCCATGATAGTGCAACAAAAGATAACCGCACAATGTGAGACCCAATTGAGTAGATATGGGTGATGTGTCTATATGAAAGATGATAAAACCGGATGCTGGTGATTAGGTGACAGAACAGTGAAATCCGCATCTAAACTAGTGAAGAGATCAGATAATCATCCTACCTCAAAATTATTTAATCACTCTTTGGACCTAGAATGTAAACAAGAAGAACAGGCACCCAAATCAATAAAGGCCCGTCACGGTGGCAAAACAAGATAAGTTATATAACATCTATTCAATCTGGATAATACTCCAAGTATCGCTCACCTTCCAGCTGGTGATAATTCCGACCCAGCAGGTCCTAATATTCACAGTGGTGCTTGGACTCTCTTTTCGCAGTCGATTAAATCTGTGTAATAATGACTATCATGAGTATGTATATCTACTCAACTTACACATTTACCTCTAACATACCAATAACTTTTTATCTCTAAATATATGAACCAAATCCACAGCTTACCTCTTATACAGGAATACAATTCTGGTTCTATTGTTGTTATTGTGAAATTTTGATCATCAATTGTGTTAGTCCAAATAACGCGCTCATGCGTCTCCTTTGGATAGACAGAAAATAGCGTGGCACCATCCGCCACAAATCACTGTAATAAGGATTAACAAAATATCATGTCACCAGCAGACGTTAAACAACGTCTCCAAGCCTTGAAAGGTGGAGACCCAAAGTTTCTGCACTTCTACAGTATCATGATCGCTTACCTCCAGCGAGTACGCTAGGTAAACTGCTCGTCTCCGTTTTCAAACGAAAGTGAAAACAAGAGACCCGGAAGTGATTAAATAGTCGCACGCCGTGAGGAAAACACAACAACTAGAACGTCTGCTTCAGTCCTAAGACGCCCTGAAACGTGCGTGGTGATTGGTTGAGCTTGCAGTGTTTTGTTGCACTCCCAAATCATTGAGATAAAACGATCGAATATTGTATTTCACAATCTGCTAAACAAAGTCGGCGTCAAAATTGAGACAAATAACAGTTATAAAGTCATAGCAAAGACATAATTCATAGTTTTTCAAGATACCACGTATTATATATTAAGCAATGCTGCTGAAATCAAGTGAGAATTTGTTAAAATTTGACCAACAGTACGGACGCATCCTTTCAGAGCATAATGGTGGCATGTTATGGTACAAAATTCAAATTAAAAATAAAACGGCATGAGTATAGAAAACATAGTAAATCTAAATTAAAGATTATTGCAATCTATCTCATAGACATTAAAAAACTTTTTTTGAAATAGCAAAGCAGTAAGAGTAACTAAAGTGTTCATTGAATAACACATAATTCTATTGGGGATTGTTTTAGGATATAAAAGGCAAAAGGAGAGAAAAGGCAGATCAGTAAGATACATTAGTTCATACAATAGTGAGACACTTTGTAGTAGCAGCTAATATACAAGGTCCTAGTCTCCTAGAAAATAATGCATCTCTCGGTCGCTGTTGAAACCATATTCATAGGATTTCAAACGCATGATCCAAAGGGCCTCAGAACGTCTTAGCCGTAGCTCTCTGTTCCCCCCTTGGGCTTGGAGCAGTGATGTCAATTCCATAGAAATTGAAGCTTTTGTGTGTACCTTGGGATGGACACTCCCACATGTGTATTGCCATAGGATATCTGGGGTCCTGTTGTTTAAGGGCTCTCACATGTTCGCTTATTCTTTCCCTAAGGGTCCTTATTGTACTGCCCACATATTTTCCACCGCAGGTGCATTCCAATACATAAACAACAAACTTTGTATTGCAGTTTATGTTGGATCTGATGTCATAAGTTCGGTCTGGACCAGTGAAGGTTTTCTTTTGGTCGGAAGCCCACCTACAAATTCCACATGAACCACATTTGTAAAAGCCCCGGGCGCGTAAAGTTAGCCACGACTCTTTGGTTTCTGTTTTTGGATAACTTGGACTCAGTCTACTTCTAAGCGTTTTGCCTCTTCTGTAGGTAATCTGTGGATGTTTATTGATATGTTGTGCTAACGCTGAATCATTGGTAAGCAATTTCCAATGTTTGTTTAGACTCTTTGACAATGCACCGCTAAAGTCATTGAAGTCTGTAATCAGTCTCACTGTACTTGTATCAGTTATGTGAATTTTGTCGCGAATTGTTTCTTCCCGACCTGTACGTCTGATTCTAGTTTCAGCTTTTCTGAGGTTCTGATGTGTGTAACCCCGGTGTACAAATCTATTTTTCATGGACAAAAGGCAACTTTCAAATTCATGATCACTACTACAATTTCTTCTAGCCCTGGTGAATTCACCAAAAGGAATTGCACGGATTTGATGTTGGGGATGAGCACTATGAGCATGAAGAATCGAATTACATGCTGTATCTTTGCGAAAAAGGCGGGTCTGTAAGGTATTCTGGCTGATGAAGATTTCAATGTCTAAAAAGGTGATACTTAGGTTACTCTTGTGATATGTGAAGCGCATATCATATGTGTTTGTGTTCAAGTAAGAGCAAAAAGCATCAAGTTTTGCTTGTGGTCCTGTCCATATTAGAAGGCAGTCGTCGATATAACGACCCCAAAAGATGATTGAGTTGTTAAACTGATTACCCTTAAGACCCCAAATCCAGTCTTCTTCTAAGCGACCCATAAAGAGGTTGGCAAAGCTGGGTGAAAATTTAGAGCCCATGGCTACGCCTCTTTTTTGTTTGTACCAGTCCTTCTCAAAAAGAAAAACATTGTTGTCCAAGATCAAATTGATCATGGCCAACAGCATGTTAGTGTGTTCCCATTGCGAAGCAGATCTTCTATTAAGAAAGTGTGTGATGGCTTTTATACCCAAATCTGGCTTGATGCTGGTATAAAGTGAAACTACATCTAGGGTCACGAGGGTCATGTTGTCTTCCCACGTAAAATCAGCCAGAATGCTCAATATGTGCTTAGTATCCCTTATGTATGATGGAAGGTTCCGGACCAAAGGTCCAAGAAAGAGCTCAACATATTCCGCCAGACGTTCAGTAGGTCCCCCTATACCTGAGACAATAGGTCTTCCAGGGGAAACGGTAAGTGCTTGTGCACTTTGGGAAGTGTGTATAGGCAAGGATAGTGTGGTCGAAAAACTCTCATGTATGTGTGTTCGTCATCATTAATCAGCCCTGCATTCAGCCAATTCTTTAGATTTTTGTTGATCTCCATGGTTAAGGGGCCAATAGGATTGTAAATGAGACGTTCATAACACGCTTCATCCTGGAGTTGTGTTAAGATCTCATTGTTGTAGTCAACCCTGTTCATTAAAACCACGTTTCCCCCTTTATCAGCCTCTCTGATGATTAAATCATTAAGGCTAGATAACTTGTTGAGAGCTATCCTTTCACCTGGGAGAAGATTGTCCATATTTCTCTTTATCATTGTCATATCCAACGGTATGATGTTTCCCTCAAATAATGATAAATTTTAATGTCATACAATTTCCACTATTATACTCACTTTGTCCCACCTGTGTAACACCTAAGATATGTTAGATTTTAATCAACATCTCGTGATACAAGCCATTTTATGTTTAATTCCAGCCCTGAAGAAGTCTAGGGTTAATACCCAAAGACGAAACACGTGTTGGCTGGCTTGTGAAGCAACACAACATTAAACCTACACCTGAAGCAAGAACACTTTGTCTTCATTTCTACTTTCTGTATTATAATTATTTCATGCGTGTGCACAGGGTTTGACGTTAAGCACTTGAATACGTTCAACTTGCTGAGCCATCTTGTCAGCTAAATGGCGTGTGATGGTTTCATTAAATCAGGAATAGTGATGGTCCATTGGTCATTGCCTGCCAACTCTCTCCCATTTATCCATGAATATATGATTAAATCAAACTCATGGACTAGCAAAAAGTACACTGAAGGTCTGTCCTGGGAAAATGTCAGTGGTGGGGAATTCCTTCATAAGAGCTGGTTTCAAAATTCTTACATAACTGCAGGTAGGGTGCAGAGGTCCAACACATTTCTCTAAAAGGCGAAGCAAGTATGCAGTGCAGGACTGCTTGGTTTAAGATCTGTAAGTTGCTGATTATGGCACATGTCAGTGAGTAGTTTATGAGACTGGGTGCTGTCTCCCTGGGGGTAATACAATACAGCCTTAGAGTCCACTGTAGTGGGCTCTACCAGCCATTAGAGGCCCGCTCCAGGGTTAAAGGCCTGAGCCGGAGGCCGGAGGGAGATGGCCTTTAATGGTCGGTAGAGACCACTACGGAGGGCTCTAAGGCTAATAAAACATTCCGCCCCTAGATGGCAGAATGTTCGTATTTGTAAAACAAAGGCCTCACAAAGCCTGAGGGGGTTGAAATCTCTAGCTCCGTGAGGCCTTTGTTAAACATTGGAATGTTGATGCTCCAGGCTTCGACCAGCAATTAAAAGCCCAGAGCACTCCATTGTTTTCAATGCAGCGCCCAACATTCCAATATTCTAATTTGCATTAGGTTCCAGACTAGTTTTCTTATCACCCACATTCAACCAGTGATTTGACTGATTAAGTAGTTCTAATCGGATAAAAATAAGAATGGGACAATATGTCCAAAACGTGATTAGAGAAGAGTACACAACTTGGTCACGTGCAGAAGCTGGGATTGAAACCCATATCTTGTGGTTTCATTGCTTGCAGCTTACTTACTATAAACCAAACACAAGGAGATGATGGACGGAGCGATGAAACTTTTCAGACACTCACCCCCAGTCACAGGTCTGGGTTGAATCCATCATCGTTCTTAAGCTTACTTCGCCCCCCCAGTTCAGACCCAGCTATATGCAAATCAGTCTTGACCCTGTGCCTCATGGGAACAGTCCAGCCCGAACTGCCAAGTCAGGTCTTCCCTGGACCAGAAACAAGCATCCTTACTTACTATAACCTAAATCCGGCCACATCTAGAGAGGTGCGAATGGGGTGGATGTACCTGCCATCATCAGACAATGCTTAGCTTATTATTTCTCATTTTTTTACAACGCACACTAATTTAATTGTGCCTTTTTTTAGGAGGCTTGTGGGAGGCTTTCGGGGAATGTGAGTCTTTTTCTCTAGGTGGTGGTGCTGTAGATGAGTTCTTGGCAGCATCCGTGGAGGATACTGCTATTTGATGTCCGATACTATTTAAATTCCATTTGGATAACCAAGGCACTCCGGTTGTACTCACCAACGGTAGAGATTGGGAGCCCTCCAGGCTGCTCTACGGGAGGTGATAGAGGGATTGAAACTAAGATGATATTATTATGGTACGGTTGCATGACAGAATATCAATGCCAAAAATATTGTGCGGGCAGAATATTGTATCAAAAATATTGAGGAGCAAAATATCGAGAAGGTAAATGCAAATAGGTAAGTATAGATTTACTATTCCTAACTGTGTAATCTAGCACCAGAGCTCAGTGTGAGGAGGTGTGCTATGGACTGGAAAGTGGTGTGCTCAAGTGCAGTCAGTGTAACTTAAAGGAGGATGTGACACAGTCAAGTTGGAAATATGTTCATTTTATGCACTTGGATAACTTGTGTCGCCAGTCTGTTGATGGTTGGCGCTAATCTCTATTTCTGAGTCTGCCCACCGGTGGGAGTGGGAGTTGCCAGCTCCTTCCTGGGTTATTGCATGGAGTGTAACTTTCTCCACAAGTTGAATCAAGCCTTTTAAACTGGTTTAATCTCATGTTCCTTCTACCACTGGAGATAGATTGGTACATCCATGGGCCTATATTTGGGGAATAGCATTGCAGTTAAAAGATGTGGAGGATGTCTCCGAGTTTGTATGATTATGGCGAAGCTTGTTAGAACCTGGCATTCCAACTAAGATTAGCCATGGTACTTCCCATGAGTGCTACTGATAGTTCACGTGAGACAGATCACATAAAAACTTTAGGACATGAAAGAGCCCTGAGCTGGCCACAGGAGGACTAGGAGATAAAAACAACTCTGGGAAAAGTTTCAATTTCAGCCTAGAAAGCCATTTGAGCAAACATACTTAAGGGCCCGATTACGTGTTTGGTGGTGCGGCGCCGTGTCCGCCCCGCCGCCGCACCGCCAAACCTGTGGTGAGGCCGCCCACCAGATTGGGAGTTTGCTCCTGTCTGGTGGGCTTTTTTGGGCGTTCCCACGGCAGTGCCTTTAAAAACAGGCACTGCAATGGGAATGGCAAAAACAGTTCCTGCACGGCATGGACACAAAAGTCCATGCCATGCAGGAACTGGTGTGCATGCACAGGGCACAGAGGCCACCTGGGGACCCTGGAGGGCCCACTTTGTTTCCTCTCTGCTAGGTTTTACATGGAGGCGGAACCGCCATGTAAACCCTGGCGCAGAGGAAACTCCGAATATGCTTGGCGGGACCGTGGCCATCACACCAAGCATATGGATGCCTCCTGACAGCTGCAACACCATCAGGGAATGGCCTGGTGGCTGTGGCTGGGCTGTGGCGGTCCCACCGCCCATCCCATAATAGGGTGTTGGGGGACCACCACCGCCAAGCCCCTGCGAGTTGGTGGTACGTGGACTGCCAGACTCGTAATCAGCCCCTTACAGAGTGAGTCTGAACCAGTTCAGTGGGGGAGGATTTTTTTCTGCACAAAGATTGTATTTACAAATATTTTGCAGTCATGTTTGATACAGGATCTTAAATGCAGCTCCAAAATACAGTTTTTAAAGGCAGATCTGAAAAGAAACTCATGAAATATTCCAATATTTCAAGGGCTGGCATCAGGAATCATTCATTTCCTGCAGCAGGACATCATGTTTGTGATTACACAATACTGTTTACCACTCTCTTAGTGCTGCTGTCAGGCCTGGGCCAGCTGAGCATCCCTCTGCACGTCCACTACGGAAAGTTGCCCTTTGTGTCCCGTCTAATGGAGGTTTTCTCAGTGTCTGTACGAGTCCTGCCCTGCCTGGCCACAAACCTACCACAGTCTATTGAGTGTATTTGCAAAGGCAGACATGCAGAGGACATCAGTCCCAATGAATGAAGCATTATGCAATAATAGGGTACATATATCTCTTTCCCACTCTTCCCAGAACCTTTTTTCCCATGACCCTCGAGCTGTACAACACACGCTACAGCAGATGAAGATGGTCTGTGCTGCAGTTCCAGCTCCCCTTGTTACATGATGTCACAGTAGAAAAAGTGACAGGGCTCTGGGCACGTCTGCTAAACCAAAGCAAACACTAATAAGAACAGGGTGAAGGTCAACTATATTTACACACAAATACACCGAAACATGCTGGGTTTTGTTTGCATGCCCTGTGCCTCCTCCTACCTCTTGTGCAAAGTTCTACTACTGCGATTCGCTGGGTCACCTAATGGACAGAACTAGAAAACAAGATGGTTGGGGAAGAGTGGGGCCTGCGATTCCTACGAATTCCCCTCACTTCACCATGGTGGGCATTGCACTCTCTCCTCCATACGACATGTACTATTAGCAACGCCCCCGTCCACTGTTTAAAGGGGCAGTAACATACTTGCAACTCTACTTATTTGGGGGAAGATTACTGCATTACAACAAAAATACAGCCTACAGATTTCTCAAGCATCACCGTACTACAGGGGTCTTCAAACTGGGGGTGGCCCTCCTAGGGGGCCTTAACTGATCCCAGTGGGGGCGCCAGGCTCTGGTCAAAAGAAGCATCATGCTGATAGCAGTGCTTTGTTTTAAACTGCAACAGCAGTCAGCAAAGCTGCATTGGGCCATTTTTAAAAGGTTAAATATAACTCTAATGTTTAACTAAGTCTAGATATACTTAAACATTGCAAATTGAATAGAATAATTGTGAAAAATTCTGAGGGGGGGCCCAATGAATTTTTTTTTTTAATACTGGGAGGGGGGTGGTTCGGCATTAAAAAGTTTGCAGACCACTGCCCCACTGCTTTTGCGAGTGTTGCAAATTGAACCTGCTAAAAGATGAAACCCAGCAAGACACCGTAAGCCATGTAAAACTCTGAAATGCCTCCTGGGGTTACTAATTGATGTCACTGCCTCCCAAATAGATTAGTCATTCCAGTCCAGTTTATCAAAACCTCTGTTTCCAGCTGTCTTGCTACAATATAATGCATTCTGGGAGTTGTAGTTTCGGTTTTCTTCCATGTACTCATGTAGGAGAATACAACTGAAATCAATTATTTATGAAGTAAAAATCTAGGAATGTAAACAGTGTCTGTGATGACATGCAGTAGCTGGCCACCAGAACTGCACAGGGATGGTTAATGATGAGAAGACGTGCCAAAGAGCTTGCAACTGGTCACTGTGCAAAAAGGTCCCTCATTTATTTCATGGAATTTATGTAAAGTACTGTCATCTGGGCCAGATGCCACAGGACTCTTGCATCTGATCACGCTGGCCGTGCAAGATAATCTCCAGGGAAGCCTACATTGTGCGAATTAATAGGAAACTTGAAAACCCCCACCACTTTTTTGATCATAGATTGTTGGCAAATATGTGTCATTGTCCGGTTGCGGGGTACCTTAGTTTCTTCATAGGCAGTGCCGGCCATCTCTTGGTTGAACTTGAGGTATTACCCCCTCAGAGATTTTTTCTTTTTGCGGTTTTATATAGCGAGAACACGACCCGAAGGTATTCGAGTGCTTTACACGAGCACCAGTTACGTTACACAAGGACACATTCATTTTTGGCAGGCACAGGGAGATTAAGGGGGTCATTATGATGTCGGGCGGATCGCCACCGCCAGACCGGCAGTGGCGATCCGCCCCCATTTTCGTCCGCCGCCTAACATTTCCCCCCCGCCATAGTACGATGGCGGTGGGGACCCAGGCGGACGGAAAGACCGTCCGCCAGTTTTCCGCCGGTAGGCAATCGCCCGATTGCCTACCGGGCGGAAAAGGCCTGCAATATGGTGGCGGTGCCTTGCAGGCACCGCCATCCATATTACGATGATGGCGGTCTCATGCCTTTCCATGGCGGAGACTCCGCCATGGAAAGGCATGCGGAGAATGCCTTTGGGGGCCCGGTGCGGGCCCCCAGGTGGTTGGGGGTGTGGGTGGCTGCACTTGGGGGGTACCCATGGTACCCCCCGATATTTGCATGCACAAGGTGGCAGGCACCGCGTGGTGCCTGTCACGTTGTGCATGCAAATGCACAACATGCCCTTTTAACATTGTGGCGGGTGCTGAATACAGCACCGCCCGCCACAATGTTAAATATCCAGGATGCGACCGCCCTGGTGGCAGGTCGCATCCTAATAGGCACTGCGGGACCGCCGCACCTCTTGTGGACGGTCCCATTCACCGTTACGGTGGCGGGCGGACATTGTCCGCCCGCCATCGTAATGATGCCCTAAGTGTTTTGCCCAGTGCTTTAAATGGGAAAAAATAAGTGCAGGTACTCTTAAAATGAGCTATGAGTGTAGCAAGTGGGCGGGGCTAGGGGCGGGGCTAAGGACAAGACATATAAGACACTTCTACTATGTGGCCGAATACTTATATATTCTTGAGTGCGCACTCACAGAAACAAGCAGCAATGCTCACACAAAGCATTCCAAGAACGTCCTTTAAATAACCTCCCTAGTGTCTGGATTCTCTCCCTCTTTCACTCGCTTTTCTCTCACACACACACACACACACACACAAACATGCGCACACAAGCAGGCAAACACCCAGACACAAGCAGACAGACACTCACACAAAAGACTCAGGTGGGATAAAGGCCATTTTACACTCCTTATCTCCCGTGGCTTTCTTAATTGCTGCTGTCAGCGGGATGCCTGGATTTGAGTGTGTGCACAAATGCACACCATGGTGTGAATGTGATTGACAGCATAGGGCCTGAATGGACCCTGCTCTGTCAAACACAGCGTGGTGGTGAACACCGGACATTATGCAGGTGAGCCCTGCTGAATTGTTTAGAGGTGGCTCAGCTTGGGCTAGAGGCGCTTTGGCTGTCGGACAGCCTCGTTCGTGCTCGTGAGCCAAAGCAACAATGAGCCTACCTTTGATGAGTACCGGTACTCTCCTTTGCAGCAGAGAAGTGCCGGTACTCAGAGCGGTGAAAATGAGAAGTGCCGGTACTCAGTACAGGTGAGTACCGGCCCATTTAAAGCACTGTTTTGCCCAGAATCACAGGATGTTGAGCCAACGCCGAAACTCGAACCTGGTTTCACAGCTCCATAGTCGCCAACTCTGGCCGTTAAGCTACATCCTCTACGTGCACAAAGTCCGTGCACGTCGTACTGGCTTTAATTTCAGGCACTTGAACCTTGTGAGGGGGTCCCTCTCAGCTAAGCCTGTCCCGGGCCTCTGGTCACTCCCACCAGCGCCGGAGGCAGACAGGACTTATCTAGAAGATGGACTGTCCCGGATACCGCAAGAAGCGACCAATTACACGTGCCCGGGAGCCTCAGCCGCGGGTCAGCAGCCGAGCAGGAAGCCGAGCTGCACTTAATGTTTATTTTGTGGGGGAGATGGTTTGGCAGTGTGCGCTCACGGTCATTTGTCTCTCTTTTCTTTCTCCCTCTCCCGCCGTCCGTTCCTCCGTCCCGCTCTGATGTGGTGCCCCCGCAGCAGGCCGACAGGACCACCCCCGCCTCTCGTGGACGCCCCAAGACCCGCAGCATCAATGGAAGACCGGCGGCGCCGCCAGCAGGGGACGCGATGGCAACATGACGGGGCTTGTGTCGCGGCGACCGTGTTATGGATTTAAACCGTGAGTTATTTATTTCTCGCTATTTTCACTCTTTATGGGTATGCGGAGCCCAGGCACGTGGTCCGCTCTCGCGGCAGTCCAAGCGCTTCTGTTCTGTGTGGGGTAGCGTACTGTTTGTGGCACATAAAGGGCACATATCCGCGCAAAATTATTTAGGAACCCCAAAGTACAGAAAAAAGTACACAAGGGTGGTACATTATACGAGGTTTGAGGAAGTAATAGTGGCTAGTTGCTAACCAGGAGACATGAGTTCCAATGTGAGTTCCAGTTCAATAGACCAACTGTGTGATCTTGGTCAGGTCACCAGGTCTTGTTCTGGCTTTAGGTCTTGTCTTTCAGATGCTTCTAGATTAAAGTTGTGTACAGACCAGCCTATTCAGATGGCACTGCATGGTTAGCTTTCAGGGCGCTGGGACCTGTTTGAACCCTGTCTACCTTGTTTCGCCCAGAGCTCTCTCCCTGGTACATCTAGAAGTGACAGACCATGAAAGGATGCTCTTTCTGCTGTGATGGGCAGGGCACCCAGGAAGCAGCCCCACTCTGCCACATTACACCCAGTTGAATCACTGCTCACACACAGTAATCCGGAACACTAAGGGGGTTGTTTTATAGTTTGGCGGGTGTGGTACACACACCACAAATGAGGGGATGTCCCCTTTGAACTTTTTAGAGCGTATACTTTTGTATACAGCCAAAAAATAGGGCTTTCGATACATTTGCCAATTTTTGGCAGATGTCTCAAATCCGCCAGACTCTAAATAACCCCTTAAATGATTATGAATCAGGGACAAATACAAGCACACAGTGGTACTGTGGCGAAAGAAATGTGAACACTGTGGTGAAAGAAACCACCGGATGTACCCCCTCCGTATGTAGCCCCTGCTTCAGAAATGGCAGGATTATCCATTATCAGCCTACTCAGAATCATACCACCTATCTTTGATTTGAGTTTCATTTGGACACCGCCTGCTCATGTTCTGTAAATAGAAAGTCCAAGTTAGGCCTCGAAAGGGCCTGTCTAAGGATATTGATTTTTCTAGCGGTCTATAAAGCTTCTTTGTGTTTTTGTCACCCCAGAGGTGGGTCCTGCACTTGCCTTGACGGTCTTAAATATAAGTATCTATGGCCCAGATGAATCTGGTGCATCAGGATTTGGGTGTATTGTGTGGTTGGCCAATAGTGCCTGTCCTCTGGTGCCTCATTTAAAGGGAAAGGTAAGTTTTGTTTGGTATCCGTGTGTGGAGACCATGTCCAGTGGCTTAGTATTAGACATTTGAAGTGGGTTGCCCTTTCCCTCTACATATGTTTCGTGGGATGTGTTTAATCAGTTTTTCATGAGAACAGTGGGGAAAATTCACCAGAGAGCATTGGTACCTCCTGTGGATGCTGGAGAAGGGGATTGCAGCCAAGGGCACTGAAAGGGGTTAATCAGCTGGGGTTCTGTCATTGGTTGTGGGCCAATTGGGGAGGGAGAGGGAGGGTGTCAGGTGCCAAAGTAAGTTTTTTCTGCATCTCTTTGGCCCAAGTTTAATAAAATGGTTGTAGTGGTCGCGGGTTACGTTTCAGCTGTGAGGGAATGGGAGTTGGGAAGCAGTGTGGCCAAGTAGATGTAGATTTCGGGTGATGATAACTCAGCACCAGGACATCCGCCTTAGTGGAACCCATGGGCACGTGGTCATCCCATGAGACAACCAAGACAGCGTGGGTTAGAAGGTGGAGTCTAGGGCTTAGGACTGAGTTTGATGTTCATCCATTGTTAACTTTCTGTCCAGAGAGAGCATAGTGTTCCTGAGTGCTTGGTAGGCAATAGTGACTTATTAAAGGATCGTAGATAGAGGGAAGGGAGATCCTGGCTAGGGTGGGAGCATGTGGCAGATAGTTGTTACTGGAGAGGGACATGATGAGAAGGAGCCGAAAAGTTGGAGCTGGAGATAGGACATGATGAACGTATGGCTCCTGGCATTCTGTGACGGGTGCGGAGTGAGGATGTCCACAAGCGACACTGGCACATCCGATTGTGCACAGAGGCAGGTGGAGGATGGCATGTTGCACTGCAGCGGCCGGATGCCTCATCTTGCATCATCATGACTTCTAGCCAGACAAGAAGAGGGCAAGTGGTTCCATGTGGGAGAACAGAGACTGGCTCGTAATAGGGGCGGCGGTGGAAGACTGAAATGGCGTCAGTTGTTTTAAGAATTAGGTCACGTCCATAATGGCCTTGGACTTTGCTGTGCATCTCAGATAGGATGTAGGAGGCTGTAGCAGAGAACGATGGAAGAAGCGGGCTGACAGCTGCCGGCACAGTGTCCAGCAAGTCTAGGTATGGAGGAGTTTTAGGGTGTTTCCACCAAGAAAGGACAGAGGTATTGAGTTAAGCGTGTCTCTCTTCAGCTGAAAGCTAATTAGTGATGCATCCACATGACATCATCAACTATTGCCACGACATGCCATGACCTCGACATAGCTCCAGCACCCAAACTACTTAGGCTTGAGTAAGAATAGCAAGCATGTCAAGTGAAGGTCATGCCCAGTGAAAGTAATGCCAAGTGAAAGTCATGCCAAGTGGAGGTCATGCCAAGTGGAGGACATGCCAAGTGGAGGTCATGCCAAGTGGAGGTCATGCCAAGTGAAGGTCATGCCAAGTGAAGGTCCTGCCCAGTGAAGGTCCTGCCCAGTGAAGGTCCTGCCCAGTGAAGGTCATGCCAAGTGAAGGTCATGCCAAGTGAAGGTCATGCCAAGTGAAAGTCATGCCAAGTGAAGGTCATGGCAAGTGAAGGTTATGGCAGGCTGTGATAATGGCAATGGAGAGGGAGTTAGATAGATCCAGAAGGGTGGATTTCTTTAGACTCCACCCTCCTGCCACCGCCCACCACTTGCTGTTGGACGAAAGGGGAGGAGCATGGCACTGATTTATTTCTGAATATTTTGGGATTCTATTTGCATTATTGGTATGACCTGACACATCTGGCTTGGTTGCTCACAGTCTCAAATGATGCTTGGTTGATCAGTCATGTATTTTGTGTACTTTATAAGTTAGTTTATTGACAGCCAGTCATTTTTAAATCAGACAGCTCCAATTACAGAAACTGAAACACCAGGGACTTATGTCTAGGGGTGATGCTTGGGGTGTGACACCCCTCTAATAAATACAGTCTGGTATGGGTAGTTGGCTCCAGGGGCCTCCAGTCGGGCTAACAGTGACTGTGGTCGGGTTTCCACTGGGATTAGCAGCCCTCACAGCACAGACACACACCTCCACTATGCTTTGCAGCGCTTGTGTACACCGTCTCTCATTTTTACTCTCATACGGAGCACGGCCAGGAATAAATAAAGGACTGGGTGGCTCTTACGTGGTGTGGAGAAGGCTTTTACATTTAAGTCTATTTTCATCTATCCTGCTCTCAAAAAAATTGCAGTTTATTTTTCATGAGGTTCTTTGGGGCTCATCGAAAATGACACAAAATATTTGATGTGATTGAAATGAGAAGTGTAGGGTAGTAACTGTGATCAGCTGGCAGCGCTACGATTTTCAGGAGTAGATGGGGTGTGGGACAGAAGTGTGCAGCCCTCCTATTTTTGTTTTGTACGGTAGAAGCATTTAATGGAGTTAGACTTTGAAAAAAAATACACATACACACACACACACTTTCACACACATCACACACACACACACGCACACACACTCACCCCCCCACACATTCACGCACAAACACACACACTCACACACCCTACCCACACACATACATACACACACACATTTACACAAACACACCCCACCACACAGACGCACAAACACACCCTACCCACACACACCTACACACACACACATACACAAACACACCCTATCAACACACACATACACACACCCTACCGACACACACACACACACTCACAAGCACACCCTACCCACACACACACATACACAAACACACACACACATATACTTGAACCCAAATGTAAGCCTTTTCTTCAAAAAGTTCAGCCAAATGTTGGAAGTCATCATTTGTTTTTATTTTTGGAGGGTGAAGCGGTGGCCTTAGGTACTTGTTAAACTTGATAATTGCACACAGACTCCTGCATTCTACTTCCCAATGATATCTTTATAGCATTCACCCTCTCCTCATGTTCTGTCTTTTTAATAGCCTAATATCCAAGACACACCCCATGCAGAATGATGCCCTATATACTGAACCTAAAGTTTCAGATGTTCCTACTGACATAAACATATGCTTTCTATAGTGCTTTGAAGCTCTTCTGAGTTGGGCTCACGCTAACGTAGATGCCTCATATAAAATAGTTACAACTTTGAGGTCACCAACACACTTACAAACACATAGACACATGTGCATTAGCCTACAAAGTTATCTCACTGCCATTGCAATGGCAGTGATGGTCTATTTCACACCGCCAATCTAAATGTCTAAGATCACATTATTATTATTCTTGCAAAAACAAGTTAAAAGCTTAATTACAAAAAATTGTCTAATCATTGTGGATTTTTGCACTTGCCATTTCTTACAAACAATCTTAGATTTCCAAGTGTCCCTTTCTTCAAGGAGTCTTTTACATACTGTGCCACAGCGCAGTGTAGCACTCAGATTTCAGAGATGTAATTTACCTATTTATGCTTTGTAGTTCTTAAGTAACTAACTTGGGAAAAATAGTTATTCGGTTCACAGAATGTACACTACAAACAAAAGCCTCACTCATGTGTAGTTCAAGGAACTACAATGCTACCTCATATATAATAATAGTGATATATATTTTGTTTTATGTTGAACACCACATACTGAATTGTCTCTTGGCTCACTCATGCAACATAAATTGTGTGTTTATTGTTTCAGATCATATTGAAATGCTATTTACTGAATTTTCAGTGACGGCATTTAATAAGTGCCCACAAGTTATTGCTTCTAACTTTATATCTACCGAGCATGTTATCCATCATTCTCACCTCCCTTTTACTCATCCCAAACCTCCTCCTACTGCTATGAGCTCCAAAAAAAATAAAATAAATTCTGAATCCTTCCTTTCTATCCCTCCACTATCCTTTTCAATCCAAATAACAGAATAACATGTCCACCACTAAAATTAATTTCATATTTGACTATACTAATTCACCACTAATCCTTTATGGGTTCCGGAGTAGCGTGCTACTCGCCGAAAAAGCACTTCAACACCTCATCAGGGGTAGGTAGCGCTATACAAATGCAAACCTTTTTACCTCTTCTACTCTTTTCGCTATCCTTCTCAATCCAAATACCTGACTAACATATCCACCACTGAAATTACTTTCATATTTTCACTATACTAATTCACCACTAATCCTTTATGGGCTCCGAAGTAGCGTGCTACTCACCGAAAAAGCGCTTCAACACCCATCGGGGTAGCAAGCGCCTTATAAATTCAAATCTTTTTCCCTTCTCTATCCCTTCTCTATCCTTCTCAATCCAAATACCTGACTAACATATCCACCACTGAAATTACTTTCATATTTTCACTATACTAATTCACCACTAATCCTTTCTGGGTTCCGGAGTAGCGTGCGTCCAAAAAAGCGCTTCAACGCCTCGTCAGGGGTAGTAAGCGCTATATAAATGCAATTACAATACAATACAATTCTAGGAGAGTAGCAGACACTTTCTGCATACTGAAAAAAGGTAGGCCATCCAAAAAATGTACAATGCCTCAGCACTAACATATGTCAAGTCACAAGTTTAATGTTCAACTTAGAGGGACAGAAGCAGCAATCTACACATCTAAATTCCACATTCTGAATTATAGCATCAGTAATGATCAGATTTTACATTCATAAAGTGCACTTAAGAACAAAGATAATGTGTCAAAATGGCTGCATCTGCAAAGTTAGGATTAGAGTGAAGTCAGTGGGTGTTCAAGTAAAGATGCCTTTGCTAAATGGTGAACCCCACCAAGTTTGTGATCATGTTATAGGCCGGACCACTAGAATTATGCAATTCTGCAGCTGTGGAGTTTTCCACACAATTATGGATTTGCCACATAATCCATCGTCTATGGCATAATATGCAAATTTAACAAACAAATAATTTTGTTTCCATCTGAAACGGATCAAAAGTTACTAAAAAAGCAGCAACACGTGTTGGTGCACAGTGGAGGGCCCTTTGCAAAGGATTATTGCTGTATTTGGGGTTTAAAGTGGTACTAATGAAAGCTTTGCTAAGGCATGTTAAAATTGTTAAAAATGACAAAATAATAAAGTAATACCAGCACAAAATGTGCAGGACTACACCACATAATTTGCCTTTTCTTGCCGCATATTTTATTCAACCCTGAGGCATAATTGTGTCCTCTCCTTCAGCACAATTCCATTGTCCCTGATTATGAGTAGTTTCTCCCTATAGCAGCCTGTGCCAGTGTACTCCTCTAAAAGGCAGGAGTAAATGTCACTTACTCCGCTCTGGGTGGAAAGGGTTGAGAAACCCCGATAATTAATTAGTGGGCATGTATCGGAGCCTAACCACACCGAGACAATTATTTCCCAGTGGAAAAAGAAAAAAAGGTGCACCTAGAAATGTCCAATTGTGCAATATTTATGCACGTAATTTTCTACTTAATTCATCATACTGAAATTTTGCGTAATGAAATACTCACGGCTACTTTGTGAATTTCATAAAAAGTTGGAAAATTATCCAACACTTTGGAGTATACCTACAGAATTCGATATACGACTTTTCTACGAGGTCTTCGTAAAGCGGTCGCTCTTAGAAGGTCGTGCGAGCAGCACAGGAGACTTTGGCACAGAGCATCAATTACATCCTGTCCCACTTTGCTTGGCTCAGTTTTTCCAACTGCTGGGAATGGGGACCCCCCTCCCCCCCACCCCACCACCCCTACCTTCTAGACTGACTCCGTCTGCAGCGGTGGCCGCTTCCTTTTCCCTTCAGTTGATGGACGAGAGAATAGGACGATTACACGAATTTGTTAGATCATTTCCAGTAACTGGCTGCTACCTAGCGTCTGGGGCCCCAGCTTTAATTTCCTTACAGCGACAATATCAGGAAAGCCCTGGCTTGGACATGTTCTGCAGGACGCCGTCCTGCACTCTAGAGGATGTCCGATTCTCAAGGTCAAAAACTAGGTCAAGGATCTTTTAAGCAAGGATTGTGCAAAGTTTTTTCTTGCAACCTTCGTGAATAAAAAAGATCAACATTGCAGCTTTTGCAAACACTCAGAGCTAATGCCTGAGGCACAATGAATTGTTTCAAGTACCTTTCAGAAGGATGAGTCATTGCCCACTGAGGGGCACATGAAAGGTAAGTTGGAGTGTGCCATTCTCACTTTTCAAGAGTGCATACAATGTCCCTTTGTAGGGAATGCCTACCCACTGCTGTGTGCTGTTATTTACAGTTCTTTGAAGTTCACCTGCATTCCAATATTGCTATTGGAGTTTGAGGAAATCACCAGTGGAGAAAGCCATTTAGGTGCCTCAGTAGACTCCACTACGCCCTTTCCTCTATAATTGCTGAATTCCACCTTTCAAATCTCCACTGTCATTAACAGACAGAAGTTTCCAAGCTTTATGCACATCCGGCATTCCATCTTAAAATTATTTTATGACGTAACCTACTCAGTTTATCAATTTTATCATTAAACACTGTAGGAAACAGTTTTTTTCTCAGTCGTCGTTTTTCAACGTGTTTTGTCCAATCATCAATTGGAGCCTGTGCCCAGCTGTAAGACTAATGGAATAGTCTGCCTGATTAATCCATCCTTTCATTTTTAAATGAAATAACTTACCCCTAATCCGCTTCTCTTTGCTCTACTGTGAAACTGGCATATTTTACGGAGTCATCCCAGTTCCTCGGACAGGACAGTAGCTAGATATGGTGTCATCAATTATCCGTATACATTCTTTTCCAGCAACCCCTTTTCCTCTATGGTCTAATGAGAATGGTACTCCTCTCAAAGTCTAACAGCCTACTGTTCACTAAGCTGGCCCTTCTATTACTTTTGTTTCATTGCACATATAAACATGGACGTCGATTCATCAACATGCCTGGGGTAATGGAAGTGACATCACATGCCATGTGACCCCCCGCCTGATGTCACAAGAAGTGACATAATACAAACTTTGACCTGGTGACTTCACCTGCCCTTTGACCTGCCCGATGATGTCAAAGGAAGTGACATCGCAAGGCATTTGACCTGATGACATTACAGGAAGTGACATCACTTGACAAATCGGACCCCATGAAATCCAAGGAAGCGGCATTGCGTGACCTTTGGCTTGGTGCTATCACAGGGAGTGATGCATCTAACTTTTGGTTACTTACATCACACACAGAGGCTGGGAAGTCTCTACAGATACAAAAGAAGTACCCTATAAACAGACATACTTCAAATCCTATCGAAAATGCAACTATAAAACATTGCTTCAGGTAGTATCTTCAGATAGACAATTAAGATAATGTAGAATTGATTAAGAACCTATCAAACAGCGTGCAACAATGGAAAATACACTAGTCAAGTTGAAATCAGCCATTATCAATATCAAATAATTTATAAAATGGGAAGGTTGATGGGCCTATAATGTTCAAAACAAGTTCACTTTATCATTTGTTTTAGAAACGAAGAGTACGATGTAATTAAATCTCCGCCTTGGAACTTTGATAACAATGCTATTTAATGCAGGTCAAGTTCTCCCAGCAACCTTCCTTTCCATTACATGGTATGAATACTTCTAAACCTGAGGAGGCATTGAACCTTTATAGTTTTACTATCATTAATTTCATCTGCAGAAAACATGCACATTGCTGGTACAGTACTTGTGTTGATCAATAATATGCTTGTTCTACATCAGCATACCTTACCAGCAACAAACATCTTATCGAACAGCCAGAATGCCCAAAGGCATGAATGCTTGCTTTACAAATGCAGATTTTACAGTCCACATTTAAAAATGACTCCATTATTCACTGCTCCTAAAGCAAAACTTTCTTCATTTTCAAAACCCATCGCACACACATACAGAGACAATAAATCATGCATGTGTTAATCAGTGTATAGAAAATATTACATAAGGCAAAGGAAACTACAAGGTGTAGGATTCACATGTCATCCATACTGGTAGACACTTTTTAAGAGTGCTTGGTCTGGAGAAGCACAAACCCAGGATTCAGAACATAACACAGTGGTTAAGGTTGACTTTAGTAATAAGAATTTATTTCTACCCAAACAAGCCTTTTGTAGCAACATCAGGATAGAAAGACAGGGAAAAAACATAACTTTCTAACTTGTACCATGCAGCTTGCATGCAGCTCTAAGTTGGCAGTTCACTGTGTTAGATTACGAATGTAACTTCTGAACAGCGCAGTAACAGCAGAATCTCTGTGACAAAAGCAGTAACCCACTGAGCTATCCACATAAAAGATTGCTCTTTGATATGCATGGTACACTTTCTTTGCAACAGGCATATTAACCCTCTGCGCTACCTTAAATAAGTAAAAACTGCCACTTGACAAAACTCTCTCTCTCTCTCCAGCAGGTACATTAATAAATCACCAGAGTTAACTTGACACTTTTATTGTTGCCTGAAAACTGCTGAATATACAAGGAACTTTGCAGTGCTTTTAAAACTGCTGCACTGCTACAAAATCGGCCCCCACTAACAAAAATTGCCCCCCACTCTTCTAGCCTCGATGCCCAGTACCACCATTCCGGCCTTGGTGGTGTTCAAAACAGACAATGTCTTGTTAGCCAGTCCACCAGCACTGACTGGCATGCGCATTCTGTGGTTACACGGATGCAGTGTTCAACATAAAACAATGGTAATTAATGTGATATTCACATTACCTAAACAGCGGCTAGACCGTTAGAAGGGTTGAACCTGAAATGTGTGCTCTTTAACAATCATTTCTGAAGTTTTGCAGGGCATTTGAAAATCTTGTGTCAACTCCAAAAACAGCTACTTTTATCTTACTTTACTTGTTGCTTCTGTTAGAGGGTTGCCCAGGACCTGCAGCTCACAGGAGTCACACGACCTGCACCACCACAAGAAGAGTCGGAGAGTTGATACTCTAGTTGAGTCGATGTGAAGACTCAGTCAGTCTCACTCTCACACGGCCTCACCTGCCCCGCGACCCACCTGAGGTCCGACAGTACGACTCAGCCAGAGCGTGACAATTAAGTGAAGCAAGTCTCTCACCACCAAGTCCTGAACCTTTGTTGATTCTAGTCAGTCACTCAAGAACAGAGATCTTCAGTCTGTGGGGCACGATCCCCCAGGGGGGCCGTGGAGTCATGGGAAGGGGGTGCGCATTCCCCAGCCTCACTTCTGCCTAGAATCTGGAAAAAGACAACCGTTTCTGAACGGTTAATTCCGATAGGTAAAATTCTTCACCTGGAGTGTTATTCAGGGCCTGTACTGTGAAACCAAAGCCGGTCAGATAGCTAAATAAGGTTTCCTGCCAGGGTGCCTGCTTGCCTGAAAGAAATGCAAATGTGTGCTACACATTAATCTGCAAATGTAAAGGGTATAGTCTGCAAATGTAAAGGATGCTTGGGAGCCGGTACTGGCTTTAATTGATCGAATCACTGGATTTGTGATGAAAAAGATTTATTCTTTTTGAGTCCTAGTGCAAAGAGTTAACAACTGAGCACTGAAGTGCATGCTTTTAATTGGAATTGTATTTACATAGCGCTTACTATCCCTGAGGAGGTGTTGAAGGCAAGTAATGAGCAAGAAGCAGAGAAAGCCTGGGCTAGGGCAGGCAGCTGGAAATGAAATTGTGGTGTAATGTGTTGGAAGAATAGGAGTGTTTTAGTTATAACATTTTGGGGGTTTTGATGTTAAAGAAAAGAGGGGGGCTAGACTGTTGGGGAGGGCAATATTAGGCATGGGGATGGGTTAGAGTCAAGTGTTAGTACAATTGTAAAGAACCAGTATGTGCGGCTGGACCGAAGGTTCGTGTTCTTGTTTATTGTGAGCTCTGCATGCTTCCAAATAAGGCAACATTTTCCACAAAACTTAAGCAAGAGTCAGTCATTTCCCAAGTTGCTAAATTTGTTTTCTGAATTAGCCACGTTAGGAGTTTCAAAGGAAGCAACTTAGGAATATAAGAGACACAAACACATACCCAGAGAAGTGCCCAAACACCCGTTGATATGCATTACAGATTGCTGCTGTAAACGGGCACTTACTTGGCAGGCACATTACAAATTCCTGTTCTGACTTTCCTGTAGCTGACTTTTTATCAGCGGATCAGTAGCCCTGATGCGTTTTATGGGTGCTGACAATTAGTGAAAATGTTGGGGCACTTCAGTTTCATATTCAAATAAATTTTCACAAAAAGTTTCAATGTACTGAAAGACCCTACTAGAAAAGGTGTTTCTGAGTGGACAACTGAGCTCTGAAGTGCGTGCTTTTAATTGTGATTGTATTTACACAGCACTTACTAGCCCTGAGGAGGTGTTGAAGGGACAGTTATGTAAAAAACCTTGCATTACGTATGATCTGGGTGTTACTAAAATCTCATTTGGAAGCACCATTTTATCGTAAAACATTTTGCGAAATTTGTAGCAGTTTATCTTATACTGTATGTAATGGAAGTATAAAATAATGACTAATATGTTCACTGTGCTGTCTGTCACAGGCTGTGACTTCGTAGCTCTAAAAATACACAAATCACTATTCTCCACTGCACCAACCAAGATTTAATTATGTGGCTCTGTAGATACACACAGACCTTTGCAGTGCATTAACTTTCCATAATGTACTATAGTGCATTTCCCACTGAGTAACAAGTTTTTTTTGTTTATTTATTTGTCATTTAAGCTGCCCATTATTTTATATGTAGCTACCCGACAGTGAAAGACCTAAACAAAATACAGAATATTTTGCCACAACTTTGACCCCGCCCCCACGCTCAAATGCTCAAATCCCTCCAGGCCCTCCTCCCCCAAACATGACTGAGGTCAACAACAACAACAAACTAATATAACCAGGAGTCAGTTTTTGCTAAAATAGAAGCGTCTGTTTTTATAATGTCAAAAATAAAAACCTTTTTAGAAAGTGTGAAAGGAGATTAAGGGACCACTTACTCCCCTAGAATTAAAGAATGCATCCTACTTAGACCTTACAGTTCATCATTAATGATTGTAAATGGTATGCTTTAATTATGATGAATGATGTTCAGCGTCCTCCAGTTCCATTCAGCTGTAAAAGCCAAGCTGTCAGCATCCATGAAATTTAGTATGGTTTCCTAAGATGCCGTGTACTAAAGTTGCAACCCATGCATTAAAGCCTTTATAGCCAGAGCCACTGGGATTATGGGATTGTGCAGCTGCGGCGATTTTTTTACACAATTATAGATTTGTCGCATTGGCCACATAATCCAGCATCTGCCGCATAATCTGCTGATTTTAACAAAAAATAAATTTGTTTATAGCTCAACCGGTTCAAAAGTTACTAAAAAGCAGTGGCACATGTTGCCGTGTAGTAGAAGGCCCTTTGCAAAGACAGGACTGGTCACCTTTTTGTTGCTTATTGCTATATTTGGGTGTTAAACTGGTACTAATGAGGTGAAACCACAGATTGACCGCCTCTCTGGATAAAAACAGGCACACCCATCACAATAGTTCAGAAAGGTGTTATCATCCGAATTAGTTTTGTCAAATTATGTTTTGTTTATGAAAAATAAAGTACAATTGTGCATTTTTGGGTAATTCTTTTTGGAAACTTTTCGTTTGAACTGTGTGGTAAGCCTCTGACACCGAATCACAGTCACCCACAAACCTTTGCTTTGCTAAACACTGTTTAATATTATTTCCCCACTGTAAAAATTATTTGCCATGGGAATTGGGGATGTTTATGGTTGTCGATGATGAGGAGTACCAGGTTCTAGAAATTGTTGTCAGGAGGGGGTCCTTTTGCCTAAACAATTTTACAGGGGGTCCGCGCATCAAAAAGTTTGATGACCTCTGCTTTAGAGTCTTGACACCCAGAACACACCCTGCAGGCACGAATCTGACTCGACGCCAACTCCAAGGACGCACCGCGTCAGCGTGGCTTTTACTGCAGCTCGGGGACTGGCCAATAAATTTTGCCAGAGCCATCATCATTAGTAGCGCTTTCACGAGCTACCAGACTGACGGCCCGGGGACCTGGTCGGTGGTCCCAAACATGGTAGTACACATACCTCACCAGGCAACTCGTTCTCCGCCGGGGCAGGGTGCAGTATGTGCATGCTTGCACTTACACACACGTGCTGCTAGCTGCAGCACGTGTAGCTAGTTACTGTCATGCCCAGCCATGCTGCGCGCGCTTCATGCTCATTTGCTCAGCTTACTGGCCCATGCCCGCAGCAGATAGATAAAATGTATCAAATCAAGGACAGTGGCAGCCACCCCGGGGTCACAATAGCTACAAGTGAGTTGAGTTCTTGCCCCCACCCAAGCCCAGCTTGCAGGCCATCATGATGTCTCTGCAGGAAGAGCTTCAACTCTGCAGTGCAATTAAGCACTGCTCACACTGCGGCTGATTTTATGCCACCAGAGCACTTGCCAAATCTGACAAACAGCCAGGGGTGGCAAGCAAGTTGCAGGAATCATAACGGGGGACCTTGGGGGACACAGTTGCAACCCCTGTCGACCTAGCATTGTCGTCCATGCATACAAACCCACCAATTAGTACTCTCAAAATGTACAAAATGTTCCATAAAACCAGCACCAGAGCTACTATATCAATCAATCTTATCCTCAATATCTCAGCCGTAAAAGCTCATAGATGTGCACATTCTGAGTGTACTAGCCATAATTTCACTGTAATACTATAAAATTGGAAACACAATATGTCAATGGTTCTTACCCTGTGGATTGTGGACTGCCAGGGGTCCCTGGCGCCTGGTTAGGAGTTGCAACTGTTTTGAAAATGTTATAATTTTATTCAGCTAATACAGTATATGTTCACAAAAAAGCAATATATAAAATATAAAATGTTTAAATGCTCTGGAATTGTGAAGGAAATAAAAATTGAAGGCTACAAGTTGCTATTCTTAGCTTGATTCATGAAAGCAACACAAGTACAGAAAACAGAATCTAGTATGGGCAATTAGCGGCCTTAAAAGAAGCCCCGGTTTGCGTCAACCATAAGTGAGCATGCACTAAGAGCAAAAAAAGAGTAGATGTGGTGGAGTCTAGCATGTCGCTTTGTCTTTTAGAAAGAACACCAAATATTGAAAAGCTCACACCTTCCCATTAAAATTGAAATTCAGCTTTTTGTATAGTTTTTCATTTGTAAATTAAATATTTCATAATGTGTATTTGATGTATATTTTATTCTGTAATATTATGTATTGTCTTAAGGTTCAAATCATCGAAATTGCTTGGACTATGGTCCCAGCTTTCAGTAGTGATTTAGTGATGTGAGAAGATTATGAACCACTGCACTGTATGATTTGAGGTTCTCAATCACATGCTTATCTCACAAGTGTGCATTAATGTACCATACTCCTTTGTCCCTGAAAAGGTGGTTTAGCCAGAGCATGCTGACTTTCCAATAAGCTGGCCAAAAAATAGGAAATGATCCATTGTTTCAGATTGTTGCTTCCAATCTTTTGCACACAGACTGGAAGAAGATATCAAAAGACCACTGGAACAATGCTCTCTGGTCCCACCTCCCGGGCTCAACACCCGACCCACAACAAGTAGCAAAAAACTTCTCCCAGTGGATAAAAGAATGTGCCTATGCTATTGCTCCCGTCAAGACAGCCAAGTCCAAAGGACCAACCAAAGAGCCACCTCATTCACAGAGGAACTGCTATCTACCAAGTGCAACTGCTGGCAACTAGAAAAGAAGTGGAGCATCAGCAAAAGGACGAAAGACCGCACCACCTACAGGACAGCACTCAACCAGGACCACTGCCTCCTGAAAGAATCAAGAAGAACAGACAGCTTCGAAGCCAGCACAAACCGCAGCAAGGAACTCTTCACCATCGTGAAGAAGTTCTCCTATCCTGCTGCCACCGAAAACCAGTGGTGGTCGGCACCGATCGGGGATGAGGTTGAGCAAGTGTAAAAAAAAAGAAAAAACGTACGTGATTGCCGCGTCTCTCCTCCGTCGTATCTCCCAGCCAGAACTGGAAGCAGGAAGCAGCAGGCTCCCCATAGCCAATCACAACACCGCACTGCAGCGTTGTGATTGGTCTGAGCGCCTGGTTTGGCACTCAGACAGGCCGTGGGAGCCTGGGCATGTTCTCCACCCAGGCTGTAATGCGTCCAGGATGGAATGAGTCCAAATAGTGCAAGGTGTTCCTAACAATGTAATAACATAGCCTACTTTACTTCATCAGCAAACTTTTCTCACCCTGTTGCTGCCACATAACTCTACTGGTGACTTCCCACCATGATCACCAGCTACTGGCGGGAAACCTTGAAGAGGGAGAAAAGGATTGCACCTTCAATTATAGTATTATTGCTAAAGCCAGAGGGACAAACAACTCATGACTTGAACAAATGCTGCTACCTGCTTTAAGCCCCATGATCACTCAAGGCCAAAAAATAATCCACACCTAGCCTGCACAATGCCAGTGGCTCTGGATTCTGGAAAAATGCAAGATAAAGAATAGGCTTGATTTATAAAGCTCTCCAGCAGAGCCCTGATCCTCAATCTAGACCCGCCAACATCTGATTATCAGCATTCTCGAGGAAGGTTCCAGTGAGAGGAGGATCTTTCTCGCTACAAGATTCCTGCTTATGGAACACTGTGCCTCTAGAAATGCACTCGGCCTCACTTACTGGAATTCAGGATGGCAATACAAGTGTCTTCCTGAATGTCTCAGTCTTCTCCAAGATGCCCTTGTCACCCTTGATAAATATAGTTAACAGGACAAAACCGCCCTTTGATTCCTTTGCCTGTATTCCCTCAGTGCATTCACCCAGTCTGGTTTTTCATGTGCAAGCCCCTCCCCAGTACACGGATACATTGTAAGCGGCCAGCTCGGTTCATAGGGCCTGCATGCACTTACAGTCTACCTTTCACAATAATTGACACAGTCACAGGAGCAAATCTTACAAATGCATGATGTGCGGTGGCACAAACATTAATGCATGGCGCAGGTGGATGCCGCAGTCTCAATGACTTGTGCACACAAAGCATCCACAGTGCTGTCGAACATTGCCGCGTCACACAAACTTCACTAACTCCAGTGATGCTAACAGAATCTCGCAATGGCACTCCAGTTCTGCTTGACCACACAGAACTCAGTCATTGTCACTAGCAGTTACCCATGATACTTCAAGCAGACATGTGTTCTAATGATGCAGTTGTTAATATAGCTGTCTACTTAAACCATGAAGAAGCGTCATCTTCCATTGCATACTTGCTCTTTCACAGTACTATGGCTGTAATCCATGTGCACATTTCTAGCACTATGCTTGGTTACTTTCTGGTTCACTTACCTTACTACTCATAGAATTTGCATAGTTAGACAGTGACAACAATTCCTGCATTAATGGGAAAAAATGCATGGTACTAAGTTGTTGCTTGTACCTACTGAGAATTGGTCCCTGAAGTGCAAGACTTTTACAAGCGTTGCAGCACATTTGGTTCTCAAAGCTTGCGAAACATAGATACATTAGTCAAACTTCCCATCTCTGCAACCATCAGATGAGCTACAGCTCACCAATGCTTCTTAGTCTCTTTGCAACTGGATGTATGTAAGTTGGTGGAATTTTTTTAACCGAACCAAGCCAAGAGGCAGCTGAACTCTGTGCAGGGTCAAAGGCAAAGATACTGTCAAGACAATTGATTAGAGCAGTGTTGGGGATGTCCTGATTGATTCATGGATGTTGTTGCTGAACCTGCGTTGAATAATTTCCTTTTTTTGCAATTCTTTATCTCCAGATGGAGGATGTTTTGGCTCTGGGTGTGCTGAGAGCCCCAGGAGGTGACGAGCTAGAGCCAGATATGTGGGGTTCCCAATTGTGATGTGCTTGTAGATAAATCAGCTGATTTTGAAGATGGTGCAGGCCAGCAAGGGGAGCCTGTGGATGTCCATCTGGGTGGGGTGATGTGGTCATATTTCTTCAGACCCTTGAAGAGGCGTGCTGCTGCTTGTAGGATGCCGTAAATGGGGTTTAGTGTGGAGCCTGGAAGAGCATGAAGGAGGGCATTGCCACCATCACCAGTTGGGTGCATGTAAGAGTACGAAGCCATATGGGTTCATGTCGTTGACAGGTTTGGACTAGTTGTTGCTTGTTGTTCTTGAAAAGTAGTATGTTTTGGTTTTCAGTGGTGTTGGGCTTCAGGGATGTTCTAGGCATCTAGGTCTGGATGAGGTGCACACAGTGGTTGAGGTATATTATATCTGGAAGTCTTTTTAATTGATTCGCGTATTGTCAGCTTATTGGTGAATTTTGACACTGTTGTCGGTGAATATAGTACCACGGGGCTCTATATAGAGGTTGAAGATGACAGGAGACAAGATGAAGACCTGAGAGACTCCCCAGATGAATATTAGGTAAAGCATGTTATATCAAAAGCCTCACAGACCAGCAGTCATGACCAACTGTCCAATAGAGAACCCCTTTCTACAGCTGTCATGATATCTTGCCATACTTCATAGAAGACAATAAAGCCTTTACATCATATTACAAAAAAGCAGTACCACTTCAGGTATTAGATCTCACAAGTCTTGGGTAATACTATACATTCCCTGCACGATCTCACCTATATCACCCATCCATCGTTTCTAAGGCACAACTACATATCACAGTAGTGGTCTCTGAAAATAGGTCTGCATCACAATTTACTCTTATCTGTAAAATGTGGTGTGTCTTTAATGTACTTCCATCAGAATTGGAGCGATATGGCGCTCCTTGCACGGCGCACTGCTTAATTAGTGGCTGTTCACAAAAATGCCGCAAACTTGTCCTTATTTATTAATCTTTATTCCATGTACTCCAAAGTTCTTTTACTCTTTTCTTTCTCAATTCACATGCAAGATGCTTATGTTTTCCAATGTTTCTAATGCAACAGATATGCCTATCCAGGCCTTTTTCTGGGGCACGCAGGAATACATAATTCATCCTTGGTAGTTAATCATGTTTTACCCAATGCATTTCGGGCTTCCATAGCCCTTCTTCAGGGGTTAACTACAAAGTTAAAAAAATGCCATTTAGATTTACTGTTCAGACCTATATACAACCAACTTCATTTTACACTCATTGCATAATGTGAAAACTCCCGCCACGTTTTACAGCCATCCAAAGAACAGCGCCATCCCACTAAAAACGTGTTTAAATGCAACCAAAATGTGCCCAAAGCAGATTTTCCCAAAGTTTTCTCCCTTAAATCTGATCACATCCGTGTTCCCATACGAGAACACACCCATAAAAATACCCCATCAGCTAATGCTCCAAACTGCCTTGAATCCTACTGTGCCCACCACCAAAACCACCTAAACTTACTCATGCGCCTGCATCCTCCATTTCAGTGCACTCGACTCGTAACACTCTCCATTACTTCTGTGAAAAATATTCCATTCGCACCTGCTATGTGTCCCTACCCTTTGTAACTCGTGCAACATAACCACACCCTAATGATGAACCAATCACTTCCAAACACCCATTCAAATCCTCAACCCTCAGAAATACAAATCCCATGAATCACCACTTTTAATACCCCACGAACACACCTACACCTGCTCTGAAACCGCTACCTTATGACTACGCTTACACAACCACTGTTATCTAAACTCCCCAAGCCTAATAAATCATATACCCCCTTCCAACTGCTGTTCTCAAGACACCGATTATCTGGTTTTACATTGTGTTCTTACGAACATGACATTTGAATTTAAACATTTTAACAATTTTAAAGTTCTTGCATTTGGTATTCATCGTAAAAAATCCAAGGTGAAAGGTCTGCCGTGGCACTATATTAGATCGTCCATCATGACATGAATTTCCGCTTCATGGATATGATGTTGCTGTGTCACCTTACATGTGAATTCATGTCCGTTTATCTTGTTTCAATCAAGTAATCCTGGGTGCAAACTATCAGCAGGGCAGAACTAATGACTGTATATGAAAAGGGGGGAGAAAGAATGCACACCTTTCTAATCCATTGATTCCATTTGGCTTGAAATTCTTTGGCTTTCGCGTGCAGCCTGGACTCACGTGCTCCGCCCTTGTAACACGCACATTAAGAATCATCAGAATTGGAGCGATATGGCGCTCCTTGCCCGGCGCACTGCTTAATTAGTGACTGTTCACAAAAATGCCGCAAACTTGTCCTTATTTAATGTACTTCCAACATTTATTATAAATGATTCCAGACTAGTTGATGAAGAACTAGTCCTTATGCTTTGCCATGAAACATTTTTGTAAATGTTGTTTGCATTTTTGGCACACAAAAAGCACTACTAATGACTATGGGCAAGCGGAGAATTCCTCCAGGGAACTGTTTGCTATTCTTAAAGATTTATCTTCTCTGGAGAGTACAGTGGCGCCGACCCCCAGTTCGAAGGAGTCGTGCAATCAAATCGCTGACTTTTTCTCTGCAAAGGTATCAAAAATCTATGACACCTTTCCTGCTGAGGCCCGTAATGGCGCTGTCTACCAAACCGAACGAATTCCGGAGTGGGGGGAAAACCATCTTTCCGAATTTCTCCTCCCCTCCCTGATAGACCTGGAAAAGGTAGCTTTGGGTATAAAATCAGGCTCCCCTAAAGACCCAACCACGCCGAAAGTTATCTGCACAGGGTTAGACAGCATACTACCTTCTGTGCAACAGTTGTTAGAAATCTCCTTTCATGGGGGCGTGGTTCCGGACACATGGAAACAAGCAATTGTTCTCCCCCTGAAAAAAACCCCACAGCAGATGGGAATCTACTGGAAAACCTGCGGCCTGTCTCACTGCTTCTTTGTTTCTCAAAAATTGCCGAAAAAGTGCTAAATACACAGTTGATGGCACACATCAATAAACACAAACTACTTCATCCCACTCAATCAGGTTTTAGAGCAACATACTCGACGGAGTCAGCACTGCTCTTCGCTACAGAGACAAAACGCAGGCGGGTAGATGAAGGCCTGTCGACTGCACTAGTCCTTTGGACCTTAGTGCAGCTTTTGATACTGTCTCCTGTAAGCTGCTTCTACACCGTCTCAGGATTGGTGGTCTGGATGGGGCAGCTTTAAACTGGATGACCTCATATCTGCAGGGTCGTAGTTTTCAAGTGACACAACCTCCACATACCTCTAACAACATTCCTTTATCGCAAGGGGTGCCTCAGGGCTCAATCTTGAGTCCTACCCTCTTCAATCTGTACGTCGCCCCCTTAGCCAGGATAGTGGATAAGCACAGTGTCACCATAGTGTCATATGCAGATGACACGGAGTTAGTGGTCACGCTATCTCCTAATTTGGTGCAAGCGGCCAGCAGATTTGCGGACTGCCTAAAAGATCTGGCCTTTTGGATGACAAGCAATTGCCTGAAACTGAATGGTAATAAAACAGAGATACTGGTAGTAGGGAAGACTCCGTCCATCTGGTCTTCGGCCTGGTGGCCACCAGTCTTGGGCCCAGCTCCCACCCCTAAGAGAGAGGTGAAGAATTTAGGAGTCTGGCTGGATTCTACCCTCTCCTTCGAGACTCACACCAGGAAAGTTGTAGGCAAATGCTTTGGCACCCTGAAGATTTTAAGGAAAACCTTGGACATTCTCCCCCCGTCCGCTAGGAAAACCCTGACCCATGCTCTTGTCACATCTCAGTTAGATTATGGGAATGTCCTATATCTAGGTGCAACTAAAAAGTGTCTCCATAGGCTGCAGTGTATCCAGAATGCGGCAGCTCGCCTGGTCCTGAGTCTACCCAGGAGAGCTTCCTCTAAGCAAGCCCTTGATTCCTTGCACTGGCTGCCTATACAGAAAAGGATTCTCTTCAAGACGCTATGCTTCTATCACTGCTCCTTGCAGGACAAAGGACCGTCTTATCTACGGGACTTTCTCATTCCTTATAACCCAGAACGGCACCTCAGATCCACCAGAACGTACCTGGTCAAAATTCCCAGGATAAAAAAAGCACGAATGGGCGCACGTTCCTTTGGCTACCTGGCAGCGAAAAATTGGAATGCCCTACCTCTGTTCATCCGTGCTGAACCGTCAGAGAGCAACTTCCGGAAAAAATTAAAAACTTGGCTCTTTCAACTTCTAACTACTATTTGCTTTTCTCGTGACCCCTGTTCCGTCTGCCCCTTTGCCCCGCTTTATTCTTGTGTAGCTGTCTGATGAGAGCAGTTGTAGCGCGGGGACACACCAGTGGTGTAACCAGGTGCTTTATAAATGCTAAATAAATAAAATAAGTCTTCCTCCTAAATATTCACCAAGATGATGATTGAAAGCCTGCTTAATGTTGGTATATCATCTAGTGAGTTAAAGGTACACTCTGTTCTCATTTTACACTTGATGAAATGTTTATTTGTGGTTTGTGAATGTATGCTTCAAGTGAAAGTGTAATGTTCTTGTGTGGTCAGTAGAGAAAATGGGAGTGCACATTAAAACCAGTATATCCAGACAGCTTTCATACAACTTGAAACATTTGGTAAGCCAGCTAGGGAACTAACTATTGCCAACACAAGGCATTCCATGACACTATCTGCTAAAAATAGACTCTTAAGAATGAACTCTATAAAGCTAACGAATTTGTACTCTTCATAAATTCGAGAGTAACACTTTGTCTAACAGTATCAAACACATCATTAGCGACCCTATCGGGGTAAACTAAAATGAAGCTGTTTCTGGTTGGTGTCCATTTGCAGCTCTGGTAGACTGCTTTGGTACCTCTTTGACTACAGCGACATGCAAATGATAGTTTCTGCAAAATGGCTGTGGAGAATAAGCTTGCTGCTTAAATTTTACAAGTGAGAACATTTTGATGTAGCTTAAAAGTGTCATAATTAATAACCTACCGCTTCTTTCACCTTCGAGCGCAGTCCAGAGGTATGGCCCAACCTGTGCTATCAACCAGGATGTGGTGCTCATCATTGTCAGAGACTGCTCACTCCCCATAAAAATGTGCAATGTGCTGTTAGGTTGTATCTTGCCAACACTAAGGCCAATCCTGTCCGACTCTGGTGCAGACGTCCTAGGAATCGATCATTTTTGTTGTTCGAAAAGAAAAGTACTGATAAGTTGGTAAACCTGAATCTGGGATCATATACCTAGAGATTTGTCTTTCAAAACCAGGGTTGGAGCTGCCTCAAGTTCTACCCTCCCAATATCCAGTGCTTAATTTGAGATGGTGGTTTCCGGTACTCAGCACCGGCACTTAATTGTCAACACTGGCACTTATTACAGTCTGCCACAAGGTGGGGCTGTCTGTGTAATTTAGAGATGAGTGGAACAAAAGCTGATTATTAATTCAATATACATTACAAATGATTAATTCCTGCTACCCAAGCCATTGTTATAGCTTTGGGGGCCTGGAATAGTCTGAATTATCACACTTGTAGGGGTGTTATGGTTAGTAGTTGTGCAGGTATTGTCTTTGACAGCGCTGGTGGGGGCAATGGGTGGTTAAAACTGCAGTGCCCTACTGACGAGGGCCCAGGCACATATTTTCTTACAAATTAAGCTGGGCCAATGAAAGTAGGTCCCCCTCTTCTGTCTGTGCGTGTTCTCCCATTCGTGGCCCGCAGCCTATGTTCTAGGGTCAGTGCATTTATTTGGAATACTGAATGTGACCACTTCTTGATTGGTGGGAGATCAAGGGGTGGGACTGACAATGACTAATCCTTCTCATTAACATCGTGGATGTCCTCCTTGTCAAGAGGGGCTCAAAGGTCACATTGAAGTCACCACCTACTACTAATAGGTGTTCAGGCCCCCTCAATCCCTCAGCAACCACAGCACCGAAACCGCCCTCATCGCCGCCACCGATGACATCAGGACCCTGCTAGACAACGGAGAAACAGCAGCCCTCATCCTCCTGGACCTATCAGCCGCCTTCGACACGGTCTGCCACCACACACTACGAACACGCCTTCACGACGCCGGGATCCAAGAGAAGGCCCTGGACTGGACCACATCCTTCCTTTCCGGCAGAACACAAAGCGTCCGCCTCGCCCCTTCCGATCCAAGGCCACCAAGATCATCTGCGGCGTACCCCAAGGCTCCTCCCTCAGCCCAACGCTGTTCAACATCTACATGGCACCCCTCGCCCACGTCGCCCGACAGCTCAACCTCAACATCATCTCCTACGCCGACGACACCCAGCTGATCCTCTCCCTCACCAAAGACCCTCACACCGCCAAAGCCCACCTCCACGAAGGAATGAAGGCCGTCGCCGAATGGATGAGGACCAGCCGCCTGAAGCTGAACTCGGACAAGACGGAGGTCCTCATCCTTGGTTCCAACCCTTCAGCCTGGGACGACTCCTGGTGGCCAACATCACTGGGAACAGCCCCGCCACCCACCGACCACGTACGCAACCTAGGGGTCATCCTCGACCCCACCCTCTCCATGACTAAGCAGGTCAACGCCGTTTCCTCATCCTGCTTCAACATCCTCCGAATGCTCCGCAGGATCTTCAAGTGGATCCCCACAGAAACAAGAAAAACAGTCACCCAGGCCCTCGTTACCAGCAGGCTGGACTACGGAAATGCCCTCTACGCAGGAACGACGGCTAAGCTCCTGAGACGGCTGCAACGCATCCAGAACGCCTCTGCACGTCTTATCCTCGACATCCCCCGACGCAGCCACATCACACCCCACCTGAGAGACCTGCACTGGCTCCCGGTCAACAAGAGGATAACCTTCAAGCTCCTCACCCACGCACACAAAGCACTCCACAACTCCGGACCAGCCTACCTCAACAGACGACTCAGCTTCTACACCCCCACCCGCCAGCTCCGCTCGACCAGCCTCGCCCTCGCCACAGTCCCCCGCATCCGGAAAACGACCGCCGGCGGCAGATCCTTCTCCCACCTCGCCGCCAAGACCTGGAACACCCTCCCCACCAACCTCCGACAGACCCAAGACCTACTGGCCTTCAGAAGACTCCTCAAGACCTGGCTCTTCGATCAGTAGCAGCACCACCCCCCTCTTCCCCCAGCGCCTTGAGACCCTCGCGGGTATGTAGTGCGCTTTATAAGTGACATGATTGATTGATTGAATCCAGCAGCTAAAGAAGAGCTTGTAGCTTGGGGGATTTGCCCCCTCTAGCTCCCCTTGCGTAGATGTTAATGGTAGCTATAGCCTTATCTGATCGCCTTTTAACCTGACTGCTAGGATGTCTGGGCTATTAGTGATAAGCTCGCTGGCAACACAGTTTAATGCAATGCTGATCGAAGTCAGCAGGCCTCCAGATGGTCGACCCAGTTTAGCTGCTATGGCCAACTTGTGGAATGTTACAAATCCTGGAACAAATGTGGGTATCTGTATATCTAATTTTCTCCAAAAGCCTTCTGCTTAATTTCATCCTTTCTTCTAAACTTCTGAAATTAGAACTAATTACTATATATGCTTATTGTAATGTAAGATGCACCTGTCTCCTTTTTTCTAGATATTCATTCCCTTTTTACTCTAAACGCATCTTCAAAGGCGGCTTTCTTTGTTTATACCCTGCTCTACTTACTTTATGTAAATCCCTTATTTCCACGAGAAATAGTTTCACTTTATTTAACCTGCTGTGTGGTCATTCAGGATTTCTTTTTGTATTTAACACTGTGTATTATTTTCAAGATTGCTTCCTCTGTTTATACAACCCCCTGAAGGCCACTAGACCAACTCCCAGTACATAGCCAATAGCGTTGTGCAGCGGGGATGAGAATCATTTTAAAGAAGTTGGGAAAAAAAGAAGCTGGACATATTATATCAAACAAAAATTCTAAGAAATTCACACAAAAAAACTGCGACCAAAGTGAAGTTATGGTAATAACTGCCCGAATTTACAGCGTTCCCCTCTATACTATATATATGATGGTGCTGGTGCGAGCAGGTTACTACCTGCTACGCAGGTAACACTGGGAGTGTGGTGTCGACGATGGCATGCTAGGGATCTAGGAACACCCCAGTGTGGGAAGGGGCAGGATGACAGAATTGGGGAAATTACGTGGATTTGAGTCCAGAGTAGGAGATGTCCTGGAAGATGGGGACCTAATGCCCTTCCCCTCCCTGAGACGGGAATATCACCTTCATCTGAATCAACACCTTAAATTTGCACAGTTCCGGCATGCCTGGTTGGCTGAGAGGTTAGACGCTGTTGATATACCTGAATATTCCCCGCTTGAGGGTAGGTTACTCATAGAGGAGCTGGGGAGCAAGGCCATCTCGTACACTTATAAAACCATTGACAAAAATGTCCCTGACACATTACGATACCAAAGGGGATGATGGACGGAGCGCTTGAGCAAATCAAACACTCACCCCCAGTCAACTGATCTGGGTTTAATCCATCATCATTCTTTAGCTCACTCCACCACCCCAGTTCAGACATGGCCATATGCAAATCAGTCTGACCCTGTGCCTCATGGGAACAGTCCAGCCCGAACTGCCAAGCCATGTCTTCCCTGGACCGGAAACAAGCATCCTGGGACCGGTTTCTGGCCATTCAGCCGTCATCAGCCAGGCTAGCTTGAATCCAGTGGCAAAGTGAGCAAGGGACCCACGTCTGGGCATACCCTGCCAACTTAGGGCGAACAAAGCCATACCAAAGGGGATGATGGACGGAGCGCTTGAGCAAATCAAACACTCACCCCCAGTCAACTGATCTGGGTTTAATCCATCATCATTCTTTAGCTCACTCCACCACCCCAGTTCAGACATGGCCATATGCAAATCAGTCTGACCCTGTGCCTCATGGGAACAGTCCAGCTGACACATTAGACACACTGTGAGATAGATAGGAGAGTGAAATTGGGGAGATTGATGATACTGATTTGGCGGCAGCCTTGATGTACCACCGGGAAGTTGCAATATAGTCAAGACTGTGGCTCATAAAGTTTAAGGTCCTTCATCTGGTTTACTATGACCAAGCCAGGCTGCATAGGATTGGAAGGGCCGCTGCCTCAGATTGTTTGCGATGTGTGGGGGCCAGAGGTGACTTTCTGTACACACTCTGGAGTTGCCACATTATCCGGACCTATTAGACAAAGGTTGTCCAAGAACTCCAGGCTGTTTTGAAGGCTGATGTACCACTTGACCCAAAATATGTTATCCTGGAGATACCGATGGAGATAGATGTCCTGAGGGCACATCTCTTGTTTTGTGATCTGGGTTTGACTGTGGCAAAGAGGGATGTAGCGAAATACAGGGTCATGCTGGAGTTCCCCACTCTGCATGAATGTAAGTCGAGCATGGACATGTACATGGCTGCTGAGCATGTCACATATAGAAGCCTTGGGTGCCCCCGCAAATTTGGCATGGTATGGGGACCCTGATTGCGTTACTATGACTTAAGGCCCCAAATGGATGAGGGTGGTACATTGGGAGTGGAAATTTGCTAATGCTGTGTCAATGGTGTCGGGATGAACTGGCATTTTAAGTTGAATGCCCTGTGATGGTGGGCCTGCCTTGCTGCTGGGCATTCAGTGTTGTGGTGGTGCCGGATGTTGCAGGAGATTTCTCTCCCTCCGTTGACCTTCAGTGTTTTTTGATATGGTGGATGATGCACGCTCGCTGCTTTAACATATTTATCCTTTGGAAGCCTTACTTTGGATGATCCATGATGTTTGATTATGTTGTTGTTTCAAAAAACTCAAAGATATTTAAAAAAAAAAAAGACTGGTAATAACACCTATACCTACTGTAGAAAAATACTCAATATTCGCTTAAAAAATCTCTACTAAAGAAAAGCAAATGCAGCAGTCATGATGGGACAGATGCAATTACGAAAATTGAAAATAATCTTACAGATGCCATTAATTACCACATTACCCTTAAGACTATGAAATAGACAACCATGAATGTAGTGCTATGTATTGGTATGAATATGTGTGGTTATTTAATTATGTTGTGCTTTTAGGTATTCTTACTTATAGGTATGAGATATATAAAGATTAAAATCGTTGCATTAGGTGTGTGAGTGATGGTTTGCATGGCTGTTGTGCGAGTTGTTGATTGCGGAGCTTACCATAAGTTATAATCAAAGCTGCAGCCAGGATCTATGCTAAGGCTGTGGGTTGGCACAACCATCTGCAGACTAATGGTCCAGATATCTATAAATGTTTAACCCTTTCAAGCCCAATCAAAACATTTTTAAATGGTAATTGCTCAAAAGCTAGTTAACGGATTTACACCAAACGAAGCACAGATGTTTAAGTAAAGTTTTAAGTTCTACTTTCATGCCAAGTTTGTTGCAATTCCATTGAGGGATTTTTCAGTATCAGAGAACAAAGATTTCTATAGAAGTTAAAATCGAAATGGCACTTTTTCCTGCCCACCCTTCCTCCCCCCTCCTTGATGGATCTGCACAAAACATGTCATGCTGAATCCAAATCGGATGAAAATTATTTGGGAAGTTTTGCTTACATTCCCTGCAGGATTCTTCTCCCTGATTTTCTGCCATTCTGTGTATTCCAGACTGCATATATTCATGTGTTTTTAGAAATTTCCTCCTCTGTATTCCAACCACAATGTATGCTTGTGTTTATTTGATCTCTGTAGTTTCCTTGAGATTGACCTCCGTTTCTAAGTTAGGATAAACCTGTGAATTTTTCAAGTTCTGATTTCCAGAGCTGTCTTTTGAGTACTGGTAAGGCAACCCATATTGCTCATGGTATCTCTCACTTATAAGTTGAGTTCTCCTGGTAATCTGATGGTGACCTCCAGCTTACTTTGCCTCCTCCTGTTTAGAAGCATCACAACATGTCTTTCAAAGAATGCTGTGAACATGGTGGCTACCACCAATACTAAAGCAGATCTTGGCTACTGTCGAGCACCATACATATTTGTGTCATCCAAACACTTCATGTAGTCTGTTCAAACATAGTGCACAGAACTAGACAGAGGTTGCATTCCTTTCCATCTTTGATATCTTCATTAATTTCCAGATGGTACTGTTAAAAAATATTTGAGAAACAGGCCTGAAATCTTTAAAACTAAATAGATCACTCTATTCTGGCAACACTACTTCAGTTGGTGGTCAGAAATGGAAGGTTCACTCGTAGGAAGTAATAATGAAAACTATTCAACACCACTTTGGAACAGCTCCAGACCCTACTCTTCAAGGGACAACTTGTCACTAATCTGCCACTACCATGCCTGTTCACTTTCAGTGCTGTCAGCGCTGCATTGTCCACTGTCCCCTTCCCTTTACCCACTTCACTCCACCTCGCCCCACTTTAGGCCTGCATTACCATTGGCTGGTAGTTTGGAATGGTAATGCTGCACCCATTTAAATAATGATAAATAGCAAATTGTGCAGTATTTACCAGATGTGCTATGACCTGTCAGTTCTGAGTTCCGCGCCTCGAAATGAGGGATAGCGTTTTAATACTGCATGTTTCCCCAGTAAAATAGTGAGAACCTCATTATATTTTCAGTTGTTAATGGCAAAAATTCCACCAGGGTTTTACCTGGCGACAATTATTAGGAGAAAAATCTTGCAGGTATGGTAACGTCGCACCAGTTGTACTACAAATTTTAAAGTAAACTCCTTATTGTACCTGGTAAGACTCCTCGAAGAGTGAGGTCCTCAAGGTCTTCCAATTACCACTGCATCAACTCTGTGTGCCCTATCTTTATCCCCTAGTATTGCACAAGGTTCTAATGCAATGTTACACAAACCCACATAAACATTGAGCATTTTGTTCTTTCTGTCTTTCAGGTTAACTCTTAGCTGCTGTGCACCAGTCCATTGGCTTCTAGTGCTTGAATGTCATAAGATCAAATTAATAAATAACCTCTGTGTTCACTTCCATATTCCTGTTTGTGTTCATATCACCCCTTTTTGTTTTCTTCTAGGATTCGTCTTCATAGCAGTATTTCTCATGATCCCAAAGCTGTCCATGTTGAGTTCTCTACAGGTGCCCTGTGACAAGAAGATGATTAACAAATATGTCAGCAATTCCAAAGATATGGTGAAAGAGGTAAGGGTGCTTGCTGCTGTCAGATTCAGTGATAGGAAGAAAGGGAATGAAGCAGATGAAACAAAGGAAAGAGAGATGGAGTAATAGAAGATGTAGTCATCAACTCATACTACTGCACTGGGCTGGTATGTTTACTCGTGACAATATGTGAGGTTAAGTTTGGCCACAGTCCTTAAAGATTAAACATCTGTCATGATTTAATTGTTATCTGATCTGGGCCATGTCATCTGAAAGCTACATGGACATGCCTCTGATTTGGAGCCTATGGTGGCGGGATGAGGTCATTTAACCTGATCTCACCATCAGGCCAAAGTGACCAAATATAGGCAAATATGGGCCATTTCTTGACAACCTTTCCATTAATTCATGTTAAAATAATTTATGAAAAAGAATTGTCATAGTAAGATCTCGCCAACATTTACACTGAATTAGTGAAAACCTTCTGTAAAACATGAGACAAATCTTGTTGCCTTAACACATTGTAGTACTGAACAAACAGTGCTGCCACAAAACGTGTTGCCTTTACACATTGTAGTACAGTACAAACAGTAAACAGCTCATGTTTCTGGACCCATGTCATGCTGACTTTTCACCACAATTGATTTCCAGTGTTCCTGCTTGTGGTGTAGACATGGTGTGAGTCCCCAAATCAGCGTCTTGCTGAACCCTCTGACTTACCTTAAAAGCACTACTTCCCCTTTTTCAAACTTGTAATGTTAACACCAAGAACATTGTTTATTTCGCATTGTATTTTGACTTTGTTTTTGTTGGTTGGCAATTATACATGTTTGTATAATTGCCACAGGAGTGCTGTGGTTGTCTCCTCCTCTGCCACCCAAACATAAGATGTTCACAGGCAGACAGCAACAGGAGCATAAGCATTGCAAAGAGAAGGAAGAGTGTTTTTGCCCTAGTTGGTACCTCCAAGGTAGACCAGCTAAAACTCTAACACTCTATCACTTGGGACCTATGACTTGGTTTGGCTCATAATGAAAAGGGTAAACACATCTCCAAATATTTTGGCTAAAGGCCTATACCCACCCTTGTGTTTGTGCACAGCCACCCATAACTTGATGGACTTCTTCCACCTGCTGCTTGTCCATACCATCCTATAAGAGCTTAGTCAGTTTCAAGACAAACATTTTAGAAGTTGTGGTTGGAGGCGATGTCAGAAAGAACATTCCAAACACCAATATCAAGCCATAATATCACTTTTTCACACTTCACCTTAAGAGATATGGCTGGCTCTAGTCAAAGGAGACTTCCAGGGCTCATCGAATGTTCCAAAGAAAGGTTAGAAGATAAAATAGCAAGGAAAGGAAAAGGTATAAACGTGAAAAACAATGAAAAAAACTAAATTAACACTTTATTAGAACAGTAGGTAAAGATAAGAGGGTCACTTGCTAACACCTGTGGTTTCTCTGCCAGTTACAATGCATGCCTAACCCTTGTTTTATCCTTGCCTCTGCCTCTGATGGATTATGCATGCAGAATTCCTACACTTCACTCTGGGTGCCTGCTAAATTGCCAATCATCGCATTGCATTTGGTGGACACCTCTCAGGTCTCTTCTGCTGCAGTTAAAGCTGGAGTCTCGTTATGCGCTTCCTTCGTCTCTCTTCTTCAGTGTGTTTCCTTCTTCCACTTGATTTTGTGGGTACATTATGCTTCCTCTAGTATTTCTTACTTTCTCATTGATTGCATGTGAGTGTAATCTGGGTTTGCATGTTTGGAGCTGTCCAATCATATCAAGTCCCCCTTTTAACCTCTAGGCATAGTATATCCCATATAAACAGGAGAGGGGAACTCACTTTCCTATCATGGTGGGGATCAGCGACCTTAATCCGCGTTATTCAATACACAGCTCTCACGGTTACTGTAACCAAGTACCAGGAGTATCATTGTAAGTGTGTGCATTTTATCTGCATAAATCTCACTGGTGGTCCATTCTGCTGACCCATTATAGTTTGCAGTTAATTTTTTACCCAATTCACAGAAGCATTTCGGCCGTAAACATACGTCGAAAATAGCCCATTTCCACCTTGCAAGAATTCACAAAAGGATTCCTGGCGGGCATAAATGGTTTTAATATTGTGGATCTCTCTGACATGAGTGCGGAGAAATCTGAAGCTGTAAATCCCATGCAAGGGGTAGGAAGTGGGCATTAGAAGGTGTGGTTTGCCTTGTATGTTTGTTGGCTCTCAAAAAGTGAAATCTGATGCTATACCGCCACGGAAATGGTCCTAAGGCCTTTCATGTTGGGAATGGATCACCCCCAGATTTGTTTGGGGTGTTCTCCTCAGGGGGAAAGGGTTAGCCCTTATGGCTGCCCTTCCCACTGTGCAGAAATATGCCCAATGGTCTATTCCATACAGGGGGGAACGGGGGGGAGGCTGCCTTATAAAAGTAATGTGAAAAGTGCAATAGTACCTGGAAATTTGCATCCCGACTGCATTTCAGGCCTACTAATGCACCCATTTCACACGCAAGATTCTGTCACACTTTACTATGTGAATTGGGCCCAAAATATTTACATGAAAGCTGTAAACATGTATTTGTAGACTAATACATATTTCCTTTTCAGTTAGCCCTATTTTTTTGTTTTATGTGGGTCCACAAAAGGAATTTTTGATGTAGCACTCTCATTTGATCTAAAAGGGCAATTAGTTCGCTAGGTGCACTTTAACACTACCCGCTTTTCCCTTTCAAAATTGTATATCTTGGCCCTCTCTCTCTTTCTCTCTCTCTCTCCTCTCCCTCACTCTCTCTCAATATCTCTCTTTCTTTCTCTTGCACCCATTTAACATGGTTTTGGTCCTTTCAAAGGAATTTCTAGGCAATTGCACAGGACTTCACGTATCGCAAGTTAGGGGTCAAGAGGAAGGTCCTTTTGAATCAGGGTCACTTCCCATACAGACCTAAAATCTGTCGTGTGGGTCTTGTTCTTCTCCCCATTAGCCTGGATTAGGCTTGCCTGTGCAATATACTGTGGGGGTCTGAATTGCCTTACCCATTCATTGGAGCTTTGAACTTCTCCATAATCTCCAGTCTTGCTCCTCTGCTTCCCCTGCCTATATAGGACTGGATCAGACTTTTTTATTCTCTTGATTGCTTTTCATTTTCATTAATCTTTATTCAGTTGATAAAACAGCCATAAAAGAATACAAACAACATCATCATAAGAACCATTGCTAAAAATTTACATAATATACAGAAGTCAATAAAACAGAATAACCCAGCCAAGAAACATAGTTCATCAATTAATCGGTTCTCGATCTCCTGGACGCCAAAGCGGTTCGCAGAAATGATAAAATGGTAAAAGTAACACAATCATTAGGAAGCATCTGAAAGATAAAAGATGGCTGGCCTTACTTGGTTAAAATTCAGAAACTTCAACAGGGGAATTAATAACTGCTTCATTGGCCCGCTGAAATAAGAACAAAACATCACAAAGTGCAGAGTGTTCTGCGTAGACTTATTGTCGCAGCAGGAGGACAACCTTGCCTCAGGCCATGCCCAACCACATGGGTATGCCAAAAGATGGTGAAATTGGTTAAACAAAAACCTGCCCACTAAAAACCTATCTTGCTGCGAACTGACCTTGGCTAAATGTTTCTCTGCCCCTGCACGGTTTTCAACAACATGAGACCCCGCACTAATGGTTTCTGCAGCTCATGCTGCACTCACTCCACACAGGATCGATCCAAAAACAGACTTTTAGCACACCCCAGCTCACGCATGGACAATGACGTGGGATCCTCAAAAATATCCGACCTACCTATGGAAGTAAAAGCTGCCCTGGTGATTGCTTACATAAGATGTACCTTACTGAACTGTTAGAAAGTTTCTCCAACCATGCATCAGGTCTTATGGTGCCCGTGCCTGAAAAGAGGCTTTCAGCTTTTATTCACACTTGCAACATCCATCCTGCTTGTTGCTGCAAGCAGTGAGCAAAGGAACTTATTGAGACAGTGGCATAACTATGGTTCTTTAGTTTACCTCTCATCAGTGGCAATGCACTGTAGCATGAAGCGGCTCAGCTGGTTAGGGCTTGAAGCAGGAATCAAAGACCGACTATCAAGTTCATCTTGAGAGATTTATGGTTAACTAGCAGCGTCTGGGCAGAAACTAACTACAGGCATTGGGCGGGGCAGAAACTAACCATGGGCATTGCTCTTAAGAGAATGCACCTTAGAAATCATTTTCTGACAAGACAGCTTGTCCAGTCCCCCTGTCTGTGTCTTCTTCAGACTCGCCTTGGAATTATATCACTTCATAGAAAGCAGATAGTTTTTACCAGTCTCTGCATTGCACTGTGCCATCACAGGCACTGGCCTGTGACTGCTTCCGCTTATATACACTGAAGCACTAACAGCACATTCACTCCTTCTCATACTCCCTTACAATGCATATGTAAACCTACGCCAGGTTACATGCATATATATTTATTTCCTGTTTCTTTTGGTATTTTGTTTCTCGCCACTCTTTCACTCTCTAACTTTATGTTTCTCTTTGCCTTTACTCTCCATCTTTTCTTCTCCCCATCACTATAATTCTGCCTTTCACATTAGTCCTTCCTTTAGTCACAATAGCCCGTTGCCGATGAGAGCGGTGTGACTTCACAGTAATCCACTTGCCCCCTCAGAGAAATAACCAAAAGCATCTTGATAAAGGTTGTGCCCATGAAGCCATGACTTCCCCAGCAGAAGGATGCTCCTCAGTACTACAGTACTGAAATCCCAAACCTTCATGATGTATGGTTTAGAGGTGTTACCAGTTCACTGTTTCCTGTGATCAAACTGACATTGGATCACTATGACTCACAGAATGGCATTTTCTGCCTTGAATAATAGTGGCCCATTGTTTACTATGTCACATAGTCTATGCCTTTACTCAGCGACTTTGGGATGATAACCTAAAAACTGTTACAAAGTTGTCAGATTTTTTTCTGTTTGCCTTATTTTTGATGTTTACTGTTGTATTTTGTATTGTGAAAGACAATTATTTTGCAAATTGAGAATCCCAGACTGGACATTTATGTATATTGACCCTGTTTTAATCTATCTGTTAACAGCCTTTAAACCTCCTTCAAGAGAGTGTAAGCTCTTCACTTAGAGGTTGACAGTAACAGGGCATCTGCCTGAAAATAATGAATGCTTCATCCACTCAACAACTATTGGTTCTCCTGCAATACTTTGATGTGAGAGAACCGCTGTTTTTGCAACAGTGGAGGTGCGTTTTCCTCTGCTGTCAGAAACACCCTCAGGGTGGTGCAGCTGCTTGTGTTATGCAGCCATCTTAGCACCAGGTGCCCGCCCTATTTACGGCAGTCTTTCATGTGCCAAATCTGCCCTGTTCTTCCTAACTTGGTCCAATACACTTAGAAGAATTAAGAATTAGTGTCAGGATCTTGTACTGAATTGTTTGAGTCTTTGTAAGCCACAATTTGCAATGCACTTTGGAACCATCATTTTACCCCTCAATGTTCCTTCAATGCTGCATTTAACGTGCCATCAGGGACATCATCGTCTAAGTTTCAATATCCCATACTCAGTTGCCCGCATGTCTTACTCTTACTGTTTCTTTCTTTCTCTAGTTACCAAAAATGTGCCCACAAGCCCCATTACTGAATGACTCTGTTGTGATTCCCTTCGTTGACTTCAGAAAGGGAGAGTGGAAAAAAAAGAACGTAAGCAATTGGTACTGTTCTATATCTGATATATCTACATTGTGTAACATTTAAGCAATAATGAAGGTCACAGCTTTCCCATCAATTGACTTGCAGAAGTACATGCTGTTTATAAATGTCTTTGCCCAGATGTTCATCAGCAATGTAGTAGTCCAAATAGGTATGTCTCTTACATCTTCTCTTGAAATGTATTTCTGGCTAATGTTCCCAAAATGGGGAATGCAGCATTGACTTGGTGGCTCTTATTTACCTAAAATACTTAAGGTGATCTGATCTTCAACATCAACGCTTTCCTGCTGCTTTCACCACTGACAGCAAGTCACACAATTTTTTTCTGGTGGGTGTTATCTGATGTTCAGTGTACTTTTTTGTTGACTTTAGGTTCATTTTGGAAAATGCTCAGTACTGAGAGAATCTCGTGAATCATAAGCACAGTGTCAAACCTATACCTGACCTTCTGATATTAAGATCAATTGAAAAAAGTAAAACCTTCAGTTCTTCATCAAGTGAAGAGATCAAATAAGGCTACATATCAACATACCATCAAACAAATTCCTTCTATCCATCCACTCAAGATTCCAAAGTGAACCTCCTTAAAATTAGTCCCAAAGTCACTAGCATCCTCGCTTCGCTGAAAGTCAGGATATAGGAATTCAAACTCCACCCCTCCACTGCTGTGAGAAACTTTGCATTAAAAGTTTTAATGGTACCCAAACAATGCTTCCATGGCACATGGTATCTTTCCCAATGCATTCAGAACCAAACAAAACCCCACTAATGAAAAAAGTCAAACTCGACCATGACAACTTAACCACCTGCAAACTTAGTATGCCTTAGATAGATCATCAAGAATGAAGTCAACAAACAAATAAAAAAGCAAATTTGGTGACAACTACCTCATTACAGACTACCAGTCATGCTTCAGACTATGTGACAGAACTGAAGATAGCTTCCATCCAAGGTATAGTAAATGCGCTTCAAAAAAGACTGTGCCTCCTGCCTTGTGGTCCTTCTTGAACTCCTGCCAATTGTTGACACCATCAACCACCAGAAATCATGGTGCCTTGCATGGTATTAAACACTTTCATAATTCAGTACATGTCCCCATTCCTCTCCAATCAGTAGCGGTGCATTGAGGTGTACACCCTAGATCATTTTTGATACACACACTGCTTTTCCACTACATTGAGCCTTCCCAACCAAAATGCAACTGAGGAATTAGTCTTCAAAGGACTTTACATTTGTTCTTTCTGCACATAAAAAGGCATGGCTCCAAAATACATGGGTGTAACCAAGGATGGCAACAAATGGGTGGATGGGTGTGATTGCCCTCCAATATAAGGAAACAGGATAAGAACACCTAATTGAAAATGTCCTTCATATTAAAGTGTAGTTGAGTAAAATATGTAAGAATATTTTCTCCTTCAGAAATTGCACTGAAGTATACTGCATTTGAGTACTTATTATATGAAAAATCTGCAATTGAGTGAACTGCCAGTTCTATTACTCCATGGTAAAATGGCTCTTCAGTTTGTGCAAGAATATTTGTTTTCTAACAAAATTGCTTATGAGTGGGTTTTGCAAGATGATTTGCTCCATGACTAAATTGCATTTGAGTAAATTATGCAACACTAAATACTCGCTGAAAAAACTGCTTTTGAGTGAACTGTAAACTGGAGTTCTTGGTACGATTGCAAACACAACAAATATTTCTGGAAAACCTACTGTTGGAGAAAGAAGGAACTTTTACCTAAGTAGGGATCAATTTTACCTCTGCTAACTTTAGGAAAGCATGTATAAAAAGGGCCATTGTGAAAGCTGAGGCAACTAGCAAAGGATTCTCAAAGTACTCGCACCTATTCCAGTCAGGTGAATTCACCCACCTCCTCTAAATTTTTAGGACAAAGGTAGACTCCATCCGATCACATGCAGGAGAATCATTGATCTCTGAAAACCCTTGAAAGGATGTTGGAATCACACAAAGGAAAGAGGGGGAAGAAGCAACTCCACCTTGCACAGTCAGCACCCATAACATCTATAGTAACTCACTGTGCTTACCTGTAGATACAGCAACAATTCTGCTCATTCAACCTGGGGTAGCAGATGACTACTGGATGCAGTTAGTCAACACCATAGATACAAGCTGCATAAAACAATTCAGACAAAGAAAAATGCTGACTAAAAATTCCAACCAACCTTTTCTGGTCTATAAAAAAAAAGAAGCTGCTGGACATGAATTTGTTCATTAACAAATGTGAGCAAGAGTACATATTTGCCAACTCATCTTAGAGTGGATGATTATAATTGTTACATTGATAATATGTTATTAGCATGGAAAAGGTTAAAAGCAGAATATTTAGTAAACATGCATGATTTGAAAAAAGGCAAACAGGATAATGTTCACTCATGGCATAGAATATGAAAGCATTGCATTCCTGGATATACAAATTAGGTGTGAAGTTAAAAACTGATAACAAATGTGCTGAAAAAAACAGCAAGCCACAATAATATGTAGTATGAAAGATTTTACAATTGTCCTTCCAACGCAAATCATACACTTTCACAGTTAATCAGAATAAAAGAGATTGTTTCTAAATCCAAGGATTATAAAAGGCAATAACGCATTTTCTGTTAAAAATTCAGTGAGAAGGATAGATAGCAAAATGATATCATAACTAGAGTTACAAGTCAATTAGCTGATATAAGACAAGAAACAATATTAAGAACTGAGCAGCAAGATAAACATTCCATCACGAAGAACTGGCTAATACTTCAAACAGCCGGATTTCAATAATCTTTGAAAAGGTCCACCCACGCTTGCATACCAGTCGAGAAACAAGTCCAAAAATGGCAATACCATCTAGAAACCAAATACAATAAAAGTTCAAAGAGTTTTGGGAATGTTGAAACTTGAAAGTGTTGCAATTACAGCAATTCCATAGTCAAAGGAGACTCGGCAAATCATCCATATACTGCAAACAAAAATTCAAGATCAAATATTTTGCAAATTTGAACACAGCAAACATTTTACATTGCTTGAAAAATCACAACACAACATTATTAACAAAGAATACGCCATAAAAATTTGAGGTAACAAGTTGTAAAAAACTTTGAGGAAACAAGACATAATATTAATGAACTCAGATTTGATATAATAGAATGAAGAGAATTTCACTGTAGGACAAAATGAAACAACTCCTGAAAAGAGATGTATTTTAGATTTTTTTTTAAATAGACTGATACAACTGGGGGGACACAATGAAAACATTGAACTTGGCACTTCATGTGATGAGATGAAAATCTGCCAGTTGAGACAAACTGGTGTTTTACATGTATGCTTTGGATTTGTACATGGTGAAATTTTGCGAGTGATCAGACCTAAAAAGAACGTAATGATAGACTGCAAAGATGCTGTTTTCCCACCAATGTTTACTCACCCATAGTATAAAAGTTGCTTAGTATTAGTGAGTGACATTTTCTTGTCCTTATTTCCTGCCACCTTCATCACAGTCTGAATTATGAAAAACATGTTTGTGAATGTTGAACATCCTTAAATGATGACTGTCTTTGGCTGAAAGTACAATGTTTGCGGTGGCACTGAATCAGATTTTAACAATGGTTTTAGCTTTTGCTGATGCTCCTAGGGACATGCCATTGGCATTTGTCTGAAAAATGGCTTTAGAGGCTGTTACTACTTTTATATAGATTTTTGTGTCTCCACAAAGGGGGTAATAATAACATAATATATTTCTGTTTTGCTACTAACTAGTTAATTTTCTTATTTTATTTATTTGTTTTAAGATAACATTAAAATGCAGTTTAGGGAGTGGCAGGGACAAGTTATGGGTTATTTATTTTTATTTATTCATTTAGTAGGAATTTTATAAAGAGACCGGGGGTATCAGAGAGCTGCACAACTTGCTTAAAACAGAAACAAAGGCGTATTAAAGCAATACCAGTTAAAAAAGCTGAAACTAAACAAGTAATCGAAACAAACGGTTTCAGAGAAGTCATCTGACGACAATGTAAGGTGTCTAGTTGAGAGATCAATACATAGCAATATATAGAAATCAGTAAGTTAGCAAGTGTAGCGCAACAACAGGATAAGTTGTTTGGGTGCTATGCTGACTCTTTAATGAGGATTATAGTACCCATGGAACAGTTTAGTACGTTTGTATATATAGATATATATATATATAATCACGCAATAATCAGAGTAAGTGCGCTCTCAGGATCAATAGACACACAATCCAAATGCCGTTGCAAACCAAGTTTATTCCACTACGCATTTTGACTGTGTCCGCAGCCTTGCTCACGTGTACTGAGTGCACAATCAAAGGAGTGTATATAACATAGGGTTGAAAATAAACAAAACAGAGAAAGGACATTAGAGGTAGCCTACATTGGCGGCCATACTTGAATAGTTAATCCAAGTCAAAAATCACGTTAGCGAGTCAACTGAATATGCATTATGTGATCATGTAATGCATGAAATCGTAATAAGTAAAACATAATAATGCTGAAATGCAACACAGGTATTACATGTCTCCAAACAGGGGTGTGGATTTGCACCAAAGATTGTATATCATGGGAAGTTACATTGTTCCTCTGTTCTATTACGGGCATATAGTGCATAGTAAATAGACATGTGAACGAGAGAGGTGAAAGCCCCAGTTGCTAATGGATGCTCCCTCTATGGGTGTCTGGAATGCGTCGTATAGCGGGTAATCGCATAGTGCTCGATGAAAATCTACTGACCCTTGCTTCTAAAGTAATCGCCTGGTACTCAAAGTCTATGTTCACATGGCGCTCAAAGGATAAGTGCATTATATGTATGCCCCACATAGGATTGACAGTGGTTAACTGATGACCCTAGAATCTAAGGTAATCTCCTGGTGCTCGAAGTCTAAGTCCGCATGGTGCTCGATAGATTGGTACCCACAGGTAGCGGTCAAATAGTGTTGACAAAAGTAAACAAAGGAAACATGGTTTTACAGACCCGCTGTTCTGTGATCTGTCCTCAAAATACTCTGTCTATTTGTGTATACCAATCCTATGTTATAAATGCTCCATTAGTGATGTCCCAAAGTGAATTCGAAGAGAAGGTTAGGTAGCCCGTGTACGTGGGTGGGTTCCTTCCTTCCCTCCTGCAAAAGAAACAAACAGAAAAAAGTGTTAACATTATATAAAAAAAGATGTTCAACACTGTGGCACGAATGTGCCACTGTAAATCTCTAAAAAAACACAGTTTCTAATGCACATATTTACGGAGGGTAGGACACATGTATTGGCATCAGCTGATTTACAACAGACTGCAAATAGACACTGTGTCTGTTTACAGGTTAAGGGAATCAAGAGAAAGGACAAAAAAAAAAGAGAGACAATTTAGTAAGGCATATAGTAACAAAACCACAGAAAATGTCACACGACAATCATTCTGTCTTAAGGTGAATGGCAAGTTCTTCATCCTGGTTGAGCCCCCATGGGATTCGAGTTTGGAAATCCACAATGTATCTGGACTCTCTCTGGCTAAGTCTCAGTACTCTATCTCCCCCTCTGTGTCCCAACCTGACCTGTTCCAGTATGAAATATTTCATGAGAGCGGAATCCGAGAAATGGTTATCCTGAAAGTGTCGTGCCACAGGATATTTGGGATCCTTGTTGGTAATGGCCCTTTTATGCTCCAAAATTCTCTTTTTCGCCATCAATGTGGTGCTTCCTATGTAGTAAAGCTTACAGGGGCATTCAATGACATATACCACAAAAGTGGTACTACAAGTGAGGAATTGTACAATATCTTTTCTGTATGATTTGTGTGTAAACTCATTGCGGAAACTGCTAGTCAGACAAGCCTTGCAATGCCCGCAAGGAAAGAACCCTTTCAGATTGTGTATCCCTGCGTCGTGCTGTCTTGTGATGTCGCTGTGTACCAGCATATCCCTTAGGCTTCTACCCCTTCTGTAGGTTATGTTCGGTCTATCCGGGATAGTATCACCTATACTGTTGTCGCACTTGAGAATATTCCAATTCTGTGTAAGAATTCGTCTTATACTGTCTGCATCTGAATTGTAGGTCATGATGACCCTGGTGCTGTCGTCACACACTTCACCCTCTTTATCCTCCTTTTCACTGAGTGTCTGGGTTCTGCTAACGCCTTCAGCTCCGGAGATGGCTTTCTTGAGTACCCACACCGGATAACCCCTAGCTTTGAATCTCTCCATCATGCTTGCACTTTCCAGTCTGTAGGCTTCCTCACTGTTACAGTTTCTTTTTGCCCTCAGCAGTTCGCCATATGGAATACTCCATTTGAGAGATTCAGTGGGGCTGCTGAGGGCATGCAGAATACTGTTCCCTGCAGTGCTCTTGTGAAACAAGATGGTGTGTATCTTGTTGTGTTTGATCTCCAAGTGCACATCAAGGTATTCTGCTCTGGTGTTGCTAATATTGCCAGTGAGTTGTATGTTACTGTCGTTGTTGTTAAGTCCCTCAATGAACCTCTCTGCTTCGGTTATAGACCCCTTTCAGATGATGAACAGGTCATCGATGTACCTGAGCCACACCTGCACCTTGTCTAGATCTTGTATCTGGTCTGAACCTGCAAAAATATCTTCCTCCCAGATGCCCATGAAGAGATTAGCAAAACTAGGAGCGAAACAAGATCCCATCGCTGTCCTGGTCGTTTGCTTGTAGAGGGCCCCGTCAAATAAAAAAATGTTGTTGGTCAGGCAATATTCTGTCATTTCAAGGATCATACGACTATGTTCTAGGTACTTGACCTGTATGTTCTTCAAAAAATGTGAACAAGCAGCTAATCCCTGTTGGTGGTCTATGATAATGTAGAGCGAGTGTACGTCTAAGGTGATCAGAAGGAAGACACTTTCCCATTCGATACTCTCTATTCTCCCCAGAAAATCTTTGGTATCCCTGATGTAACTGGGAAGTGTGGTGACAAATTCCCTGAGAAAGTGATCAACGTATTTCGATATATGTTCGGCTACACTCCCTCTAGAGGATACAATGGGACGACCAGGAGGATTTACCGGGTCCGTAAATATGTGCATTAGAAACTGTGTTTTTTTAGAGATTTACAGTGGCACATTCGTGCCACAGTGTTGAACATCTTTTTTTATATAATTTTAACACTTTCTTCTGTTTGTTTCTTTTGCAGGAGGGAAGGGAGGAACCCACGTACATGGGCTACCTAACCTTCTCTTCGAATTCACTTTGGGACATCACTAATGGGGCATTTATAACTTAGGATTGGGACTCACAAATAGACAGAGTATTTTGAGGGCAGATCACAGAACAGCGGGTCTGTAAAACCATATTTCCTTTGTTTACTTTTGTCAACACTATTTGACCGCTACCTGTGGGTACCAATCTATCGAGCACCATGCGGACTTAGACTTCGAGCACCAGGCGATTACCTTAGACTCTAGGGTCATCAGTTAACCACTGTCAACCCTATGTGGGGCATACATATAATGCACTTATCCTTTGAGCGCCATGTGAGCATAGACTTTGAGTACCAGGCGATTACTTTAGAAGCAAGGGTCAGTAGATTTTCATCGAGCACTATACGATTACCCGCTATACGACGCATTCCAGACACCCATAGAGGGAGCATCCATTAGCAACTGGGGCTTTCACCTCTCTCGTTCACATGTCTATTTACTATGCGCTATATGCCCGTAATAGAACAGAGGAACAATGTCACTTGCCATGATATACAATCTTTGGTGCAAATCCACACCCCTGTTTGGAGACATGTAATACCTGTGTTGCATTTCAGCATTATTATGTTTTACTTATTACGATTTCATGCATTACATGATCACATATTGCATATTCAGTTGACTCTCTAACGTGATTTTTGACTTGGATTAACCATTCAAGTATGGCCGCCAATGTAGGCTACCTATAATGTCCTTTCTCTGTTTTGTTTATTTTCAACCCTATGTTATATACACTCCTTCGATTGTGCACTCAGTACACGTGAGCAAGGCTGCGGACGCAGTCGAAACACGTAGTGGAATAAACTTGGTTTGCAAAGGCATTTGGATTGTGTGTCTATTGATCCTGAGAGCGCACTTACTCTGATTATTGCGTGATTATTGACTTTGCCAGCACGCTCCGCTGGTGTGTGCGCCACCTTCCAAGGGTCAGCAGTTCGGAAGGAGCAACGTTTGCGGGATATATATATATATATATATATATATATATATATATATATATATATATATATATATAGATAGATAGATACACACACACACATATATATATTCACTGGAAAAAAACAAAGGTTACAGGGATGTTCTAGTTAAGCTCAGATTTCACTCTTACAAAACCAGTGAAATTCAGCAGTTATAGTTACCTGTGCTAACTATAATGTATGCCCCCACAATGCACTGCTTATGACCTCACATATTACATCACTCATGACATGGTCAGTGACATTACTGATGATGTTACTGATGACATCATCCAAAGAACCACTCACACATCCACTCACTCCCCAATACAACCTCTCATACACCCACTCCCTCTCATACAACTGCTCACATACCCATTCACAGACGCATACCAGTACTCACACAACGAATAACTCAACCATAGAGCCACTTGCACAACCACTCACTCATCAAGTTCATCTTACATAGGCTCGTCAACGTCATTATCAAGCTACAATGAAGTAGATGGAGGTGCAATGATGGTATCGATCAAAGAACAACATGCACATGTCGGTTTGGTTCCTTGCAGAGAAGAACAAAGGACAAATACAAACCAACAAGCGAAACAACTGAATTCATTTGGACACTGCCCACAGATTACCATAAAGGTCAACAGTGAGTCAATTAACATCATGCCAGTCGAAAAGTTTAACAGCCTGTCTCCTGTGCCACGCCTCAACCCATCAAACACAAAGATATACACGTGGGCTGCTGCCAAACCGTTACAGAGTCAAGGGGCGTTCATAGCAACAATGCCACATAAAACAACATTTGTGCAAGCGCCAATTTATGTTCTGCAAGGAACTTCATCCAGTGCATGCTTATTCAGTTTTGCCCCTGCTGCTGACATGGGACTTATATCCCTCAACTATAACCTCCATACTTAATCTTAAATTGTGAGTCAATTCTTGTCGCTGGTTCATGGCCTGGGAAGGCTTAAGAAAGAAAATAAAAGTGCAACTTCATATTAACAAGGACATTCGCCCTGTTGCCCAGCGGCACTGTAGAGTGGCTTTTGACTTGCAAGAAGCCATTGAGAAAGAACTGGAAACACTGTTGAAGCATGACATCATTGAGCGCTCCACCGATCCTACGCCCTGGGTCTGCCAAAAAAAAGGACAGTGGAGGTGCAGTGCGCATCTGTCTTGATATGTGCCAGGCCAACAAAGCAATTGAGAGAGAAAGCCATTGTGGTCCACATATAGCGGACAGGATCATGCAGCTTAATGGACCCAAAGTCTTCTTCTGTCTTGACCTGAACAAAGGATACCATCAACTCAAGCTGTAAGAGAACTGTAGGTATATTACTACTTTTTCGACTCATGTTGGTTTGTTCAGATACAAAAGGTTGAGTTTTGAAGTGTCATCTGCTGCAGAAATATTACAGGATGATATACATCGAATAATTCAACCTGTTACACATGCTTTTAACTACATTGATGACATACTGGTATTTGGGACAACGCAAAAGGAGCATGACAAGGCCCTTACACAAGTGGTGGTTCAGTGGGAGAGCCTTGCTCTTCTGCTGGTTCCACTGCTGTCTTTATTGTGTTGTGCCCATCTTCTGTCTGTTTTGTACCGGTTTTCTGTCTCTTTGCTATTGTGCCCATTTTTTCTGTCTTTCTGTTATTGTGCCTCTGTGAGTTCCTTATCTGTTATTTGTCACTGTTATCTGTTTTTTTGTGTGACTTTCTGCCCGTTTTCTTCCCGCCACTGCTGCCCCCGTGGCCCTTCCCCCCTGCTGCTTTCCCGTTCCCGCCTCCCAGCTGCGCTTCCCTCTCCCCTTCCCTATTTAATGGCGGCTGCTGTGCGGCCGCCCCACTGGTGAGCCAAAAGCAAGCCCATCTTCGCCAGTCCATGACCTGACCACGACCAGCGCCTGGAACCCTGGTTCTCCGGCCTCCCACCGCTACGACTCAGCTGCCCTCCTCGCACTCAACCCAGGAAGGAACAACAACTGCCAGCTGTCCACGCTGAGCACCACCCACGGCCAGTTCTCCTGTTGTCACTGCCGCCAGACCTTCACCACCGTCCGCACCCCCACAGCCACCGCCAACACCTCCGAAGTCCTGAGGTGCATCATCCTCAATGTGCGCTCCCTGCATAGACAAGCTGTAGAGATCTGGGACCTATTCGACACCCTCTTGCCAGATTTTGCCTTCTTCACAGAAACTTGGACCAACTCCACTACCACCCCCGACATCGCCACCGCCATCCCGGACGGATACAAGATCCAGAGGAAGGACCACCCCAACCGCCCGGGAGGAGGACTTGCCATCGCACACAAGAGCTCCCTCCGACTCACGACCTCCAGCTCGAGCGACAGCCCGCCCACCACCGAACACCTCCATTTCCAGATCCAGACCAGCCCCAGAACGACCGTAAGAGGCACCCTCGCCTACAGACCTCCTGGACCTCAACCTGCGTTCACCACCACCATCACCGACCTCATCGCGCCCCACGCCATCGCCTCCATGGACTACATACTCATCGGAGACCTCAACCTCCACCTTGACAACCTCAGCGACCCCAACTCCGCCACCCTCCTGGACAACTTCGCCAACCTCGGACTGAAACAACTCGTCACCACCCCCACCCACAAGGCAGGACACACCCTTGACCCCATCTTCGCAGGAGGTAACAACATCCACTTCAGCCACACCACGCAACCCCCATGGACGGACCACCACTGCGTACACTTCCACGTCGACAAACCCACGGGGCCCAAATCTGCACCCCGCCCTCCACAAAGAAACTGGAGCAAAATCACCGAGGAGCAGCTCAACTCCACCCTCAACTGCGATGCCCCCGCCACCTCGACCGACACCAACCTCGCAGCCAAAGAACTCCACAGATGGATCTCCAACTGCGCAGACGAGCTCGCACCCCTACGTAACCCCGACAGACGGCGCCCCAGGAAGGCCACCTGGTTTACCGCCGACCTCCAAGAATCCAGATGCACCTGCAGACGTCTCGAGAAGAACAGGAGAAACAGCAAATCCTCGGAAGACCGCACCACCTACAAGAACGCCATGACAGAATACCACCAACACATTAGATCCACCAAAAGGACCTTCATCCAGAAGAAGATCCTCGCGAACTCCAGCAACTCCAAGGAACTCTTCAGCATCATTCAGGAATTCACCAAACCCCCCAGCGAAACCACGGACATCACGCCCTCCCAGGACCTCTGCAACAAGTTCGGCTCCTACTTCCATCTGAAGATCAAGGGCCTCTACGACAACTTCAACGACCAGACACCTGACTCCGAAACCACTCCATCCTCCAGCAACCCCAGCCAGCCATCCTCGACCCCTCCCAATCCGGATTCCACAGCAACCACAGCACTGAGACCGCTCTACTCGCAGCCACAGACGACATCCGCACCTTCCTCGACCAAGGTCAAACCGCAGCCCTGATCCTACTGGACCTCTCTGCAGCCTTTGACACTGTCTCCCACCGCACACTCACCGCCAGACTCAACGAAGCCGGCACACAGGGAAACGCTCTCGACTGGCTCCGCTCCTTCCTCGCCGTCAGAACCCAAAGAATCAGACTTCCACCCTTCCTCTCCGAACCCACGGAAATCAACTGCGGAGTACCCCAAGGATCGTCGCTCAGCCCACCGCTCTTCAACATCTACATGGTCCCCCTCGCCGCCATCGTCAGACACCACTGACTCAGCATAGTATCCTATGCCGACGACACCCAACTCATCCTCTTCCCTCACCAAGGACCCCATCACCACCAGACTCAACTTCCAGGAAGGAATGGAAGACGTTGCATCCTCGATGAGCAGCAGCTGCCTGAAGCTCAACTCCGAGAAGACAGAGGTCCTCGTCCTCGGCCCCTTCCCCTCTGCAAGGGACAACTCCTGGTGGCCCACCTCCCTTGATAGCCCCCTCACCCCCACGGACCACGCCCGAAACCTCAGCATCATACTCGACTCCTCCGTCTCCATGACCCGACAGGTCAACGCCGTTGCCTCCACCTGCTTCAACAACCTCCGAAAGACCTTCAAATGGATCCCCCCCCGAGTCAAGGAAGACCATCACCCACGCACTCATAACCAGCAGACTGGACTACGGAAACGCCCTCTATGCCGGGATCAACAAGTTTCTGCTCCGCAAACTGCAAACCATACAGAACTCTACAGCCAGACTCGTCCTCGGCATCCCTCAAAACAAACACATCACCCAGCACCTGCGTAACCTCCACTGGCTCCCCGTTGACAAAAGAGTAACTTTCAAGATACTCACCCACGCCTACAAATGCCTCCACAACACCGGACCCCAATACCTCAACGACAGAATCTCCTTCCACGTACCCAAGAGGAACCTCCGACCTGCCGACCTCGCCGAACACCCGCGCATCCGCACAGCAAGAACGGGTGGAAGAACCTTCTCCTACATCGCGGCCAAGACCTGGAACGAGATACCGATCAACATCAGACACACCCCCACCCTGCACATCTTCAGGAAGACCCCCAAGACCTGGCTATTCGACTGACCAGAGCTTGTCCCCCCGCGCCTTGAGACCCTCACAGGTGAGTAGCGCGCTTAAAACTTCCCTGATTGATTGATTGATTGATTGATTTGCGTATTTGCGGATGCAGGCCTCTCTCGGAATGAAGCAAAGTGTGAGTTTCACATGACCAAACGTAAGTTCTTTGGGCACATATTCTCTGATGGGGGAATGACTCCTGACCCAGATAAAGTGCGAGCACTGTCAGCTACATGCCCCCCACAAGATGTCGCCATGCTGCAATCCTTCTTAGGCATGGCCAGTTATTGCTCAAGGTACATTTGTGGCTTTGCTTCTGTCAGTGCCCCATTGAGAGACTTGACAAAACGAAATGTCCCTTTCCAGTAGTCTCCTGAATGTGATCAAAGTTTTAACAGAATAAAAAATGTGATTGAGAATGCAACCGAGATGGCCTATTTTGACTCCAAGTTATCACAGTCGATGCGAGCCCGGTGGGCCTGGGGGCAATCCATGTAGGACATTGTGGCATTGTAGCCACCAAGAGAGCCCTAAGAGACCGAGTGTGGCGCATAGATGAGCGAGTTGAGAGGGAACTAAAAAAGTACCATCTTTGCAATTGCCTTTCCCCCATAGTGACGCAGCATCCAGTGACAATGTCTGACCTTCCTGCACATGCCTGGGAAAGAGTTGCAGTTTTTCTTGGGCCCTTAGGAAATGGACACCATCTCATGATAGTCCTTGATGAGTATTCACACTTTACTTTAGTAGTGGAGTTATCATCAACAACCCATGACAAGGTCATCAAGCAGCAGGATCACATCTTTGCAGTGTAGGGTATCCCCACCGTTCTCAAATCTGACAAAGGTCCGCCGTTCAATAGCAAAGAATTTAAGGAGTTTCTAGTCAATGGTGTTTTGGGTATGCTCAAAAGGGTAGTTCAACAAGCATTGATGGAGGGAATCGAGTTAAATCAGGCCCTGTGTCTAGGCCTCCGTGCTTATCGTTCAACTCCTCACTCCACAACTGGTGAGAGTCCTGCCACCTAGCCATTTGGAAGAGCTATCAGGACCAAACTGCCACAGTGGGCAGCTGACTGATCCATGAATGCTGATAAGGTTTTTGTCACAGACATTTCTTGAAAGTGCAAAATGAAAACATATGCCGATAGGCGTCGACAAGCTCAGGAAACATTCTTCAGTGAAGGTGACTGGGTCCTAGTCAAGCAAAAACGAAAGCAGAGAACAGAAACTCCTTTAGCTGTCGATCCTCTGTGGGTTGTGACATGCAAAGGATACATGGTGATGGCACATAGTCCCGGAAAGTCTATCACACTGTTATATCCCGCATAGAGGCCCTAATGTAGACCCGTTCATACATGCCCTAAAATAGACATACTCGTATTTGCTCTAATATGGTCATAGCCGCATGTGCCCTATTACGGTCATAATTGTACATGTCCTATGATAGTCATGATTCCTTATATAGGCATGATCTTTTACTAACATTGGTCCTCGCTAGTACACAACGAGCTCTGAGGGCTGAACGTTATCTATCCTGTGGTTTTGAATACAGCAGGGTTTTTCCCAAACACAGGCCCACACTGTACTCATCAATTATGCATGGCTCTCTAGGAATACACCACCTGCATAATATGTATGTACAAAGTTCACCCCTGACGTCTTCCTCATGTCCAATACAAACCGTACTGAGGACCGAGACTCTTTAGGGTATAAATACACCACATCTTGCCCCGGTAAGACAGAGGGAACCGAGACTTCCATGCTGACACACTGACCAGAGACGCTGAGCCTCCTGCATGCAGTCGCTCCAGCTGACAGCAGTCTGACACAGCCCTGACGGGGTGTCCAACTCGAGACCAGGACGGGGTCCCACACTCTCTCTATTCAGGTATGGGGGTTTGACTAAATCCTAGAAGGATTCTTGGGTCTTAGGCTTTTAGACCTACACATATGCTAGGTACACTCAGGTACATCTAGTTAGGCATCGTAGGAGTACGCGCCTTTTCATAATGCTTTTTATACTCATGTATGTATTGATGATTATTGCAATATGGTAGAACTGTTCTATCCTTTCACTTTGATCGTACTGCTGATAATATATTTCTGCTATTGTCTGCTGGTTACTGCAGCACATATATTTTACACTAGAATAACAACTGTTCAATAAATACTTATTGAAACGCCCAGACTGTTTATTCTGTGTACCTCTCTGAGACAAACCGAATAAGTAAGCACGAGTGACTGAGCGAAAGGTAGTACATTGTTTCCACGATTCTGAGGGAATCAGGGTTGTCATGTTCTAAGTTTGCCAGAAACTAATCTCTCCCCGATAAGAGGAGACACTAGTGGCACTGCGAGCTAGCTAATGCAAACCAGGCTAACATTTCTCGGTGGGGGTGTACAGAGTTAGTCTGCCACCAAACCCACAGGTTATGTTATCCAAACGCGCAGGTCCTGAAGGGGTACTATAGGAACTACACGACAACACGGAACTCATCATACTTTAAGTACCTACCTCGACTTTCATCAGCTCCTGCAATCCTGAATGAGGCGACTCCGCCTGATAGTCCAGATAAAGCATCAGAACCTGTGCCATCGGTGACCAATCAGAGTGCACGTCAACTACCTCCTACAACTCAATCTGGCTGACTAGTTTGAGCGCCTCGACGACTTATTGAAGAACTATGATGTAACTGTTGTTTATACTTTTTTTCAACAAAGGGGGATATGTAGTATCGTAAGACTATGTGCGCTAGTACCCGTTTGTTTCTGGGCAGACTCAACAGAAGACTTATGTAACTTGCTGGGAGGTGTTAAGGTGTGGTTATTAACGGTTATGACGTAATGAGAATACAGTGTGTGATCGTATACTGTGGAATAAAGAAGTCTGTTACAGAGCTCCGTATGTGGCGTATTTATTTGCATGATCCCGGGCTCGGCAGGACGCTGCGGAGAATTCCTCACATCATTCTTTTGAGGAGACAGTGGTTGGTTTGTGTTGTTGCCTGATGACAATGAAGATTTTGCCTGGGCGGTTTCATCACTTGTATAATTAGGAACTAAAGAAGGTGACTTTCGCCTTGAAGATATGGATCTGATATTGTTCCTTTCCATTCAAATTGAGTCCAATGCACGGCATAGTGGTTTTTCTCCATCTTTTGTCAACCAGTCTGAGACACCTCTCCCTTCATTCAGTACCTTATCATACCACAAGCTGGAAAGTTTGTTTTTTTGCCTCTTGAGTTTCACAGAGGCTACTTCTTCCATATTATTAGTTATGCTTACGTTGTAGTGCAAAGTCAGATTGAACACACTTTGTGGGTCATTCGCTGGTTATAGGCATCACATGATTTTTGAGGCCACAACATTGTTGTTGATTTTTTTTGTTTCTCTGATCCGTTTTTTAGGCTTGTAGGCTTGGACTTTGGTTAACAGTCTTTGGGAGTTGAGTTGGAAGAGAGTGATGTGGTGGTCAGACGAGTCCACTGGTAGAATCGAGTCCATGCACCCTTCTTTTGCTATCAAGTATAGAGCCTTTCAAGTCGGCTAAACTCACAGACATTCGCTGTAGGTGGTTCTTATTAAGGGAAACTTTCAGTTGAGCCACTTGAAAATAAAGTTATTCCAGTGAAGGTTGAAGTACCCTACATAGATGTTATTTGGTATGAAGGATTGTTAAGTGATAACATCCATCACTTGTTCGATGAAGACTTGGTTGTCACCCTGTGGGTGGTAAATAATGTGGAATTTGGTTGGATTAGATCCTAAGGTTGAGAGTTCAACTCCCAAGCATTCAAAGGTGAAGTGAATGTCAACGTTGAAGTAATTGTATAGAATGCCTATGAATAGCAGTAATACCACCACCGGAGCAACCCTCTCCATCTAAGCACTTCATGGAGAATTTAGGGTGTACTAGAATGTCAATGTCGGTGTGGTAGGCGGTTAGCATCAAAGTATTGCCACTTCTATAAATGAAAATTGAAACATCAGCTTCAAAGCTAGGTGATGGTGAGATAGAGATATAAAGCCATAAGGGATATTGGTTGCATTAGACACACACAGCTGTGATTTACAGACAGTTTTTTCCAGTGGCAGGTGTTCTGAGTAAAGAAGATTAGATTGGTTTTTGGGCATCCGTTCTTCGTGCAGCAGTAAAGGCTGGATATGGTAGTTTCTGTGAATTCTTTAAGCAGTCGGTGCTTGAGTTTTGGACTCATAATTAGATACATTCAGGGGTAGATAATCTTGAAGGAGTTAGGACTGGCTTTCTAAAGCCTTTTATCTTTGGAGGATACCATTGAGGTGGTCATTTTTTGTAACAGCAAGAAAAACTGTTGAAGTGGGGGCTACATTTTAGGTCGTGATATTAGGGACCTATTAATGAGCTTCAGTCAGAGTTTGGGTAGTTAGAGGTTAGTGCCCCTCTGGCAATTGTAGTGTTCACCTTTTGATTTAGGAGATTGCTTAGATCCCAAGAAAAATGTTGTTTAGGGAGTCAATCTAGTTAAAGTACTAATATTGCAACACTTTAATATGTTTAAAGCATTCCCCTAAATCATAGCCCCTTAGTAGAGGCAGCGACAAGGCAAGCTAAATGGACTAGGATATTATTCTATGACTCTATGAGGTCAATACCTGGAGTGTAGCATAAAATTATTCTGAGTTGTCTATATACAATAATTTATCATGTTCATACATGTAGTCTTTTTTCTCTGTGAGTTACATTGGCTACCCATGAGACGATGGTCTATGTCCCTGGAGGAATGTGTGGGGGTGGGCAAGGGGGGAGGGTAGAGACGGGTCACTGTCCCATTAAATGGACTGGTCAAAGAAAATGAAATGTCTTTCTTTCTTTTTTTCTTTCTTTTTCTTTCTTTCTTCCTTTCTTTCCTTTTTCCTTCATGTTTTCTTTCTGAAAGGCAATAGGATAGCAGCCAATGCCAGACCGTTTTTTTTTTTTAGGTCTCTGTTAGCCAAGACCTTTTGTTTTTAATAACATTATGTATATAACATTCTTAGTTATAAGGGTTTGAGCCACACTTCATCCATTGGTCTGCGTTTGTGTCCTTCATATTTGTCATGGGCAATGCACCAACCCACTTCGGCCATTGGCTGACTTCACTATGAGTTACAGCATGCTGCCCTTTCACAAGGCAAACACAAAGAGATGATAGACGGAGCGCTGAAACTTTTCAAACACTCACCCCCAGTCACAGATCTGGGTTGAATCCATCATCATTCTTAAGGTCACTTCGCCACCCGAGTTCAGACGCAGCCATATGCAAATCAGTCTTGACCCTGTTCCTTATGGGAACAGTCCAGCCCAATCTGCCAAGCCAGGTCTTCCCTGGACTGGAAACAAGCATCTTGGGACCGGTTTCGGGGTAACACCCCTCATCACCCAGGCTAGCTTGAATCCAGTGGCAAAGTGAGCAAGGGACCCATGTTTGGGCATACCCTGCCAACTTAGGGCGAACAAAGCAAACACAAAGAGATGATGGACGGAGCGCTGAAACTTTTCAGACACTCACCCTCAGTCATTGGAACAGTCCAGCCCAATCTCGGCAAAAAACACGCTGGATGCGCGGATCCAACCGATAAAAAAAAAATCGAAGCGCGGTCTCCCGCGCTTTGATGCAATCTTGCCCCCGGGTGGGCCAAGTCCTGGGGGCATGCGGGGTGGGTTTATGTTTTATGTGGGGGCCTCTAAGGCCCCCAGGCCCCGGGACAGCCACCCCCGGGGCTTTATAAAAAATGGTGCGGGAGGGCTCCCCGCCTCCCGCAGCCCCGGGACCGCCACCCCCGGGGCTTCCTTTTAAATTGTAATCAGCTGTGTGGGGGCTCCAGCCCCACACGCCCGGGACCGCCACCTCCCGGGGCACTTAGAAAGAAATGTGGGGGTCCGTTTCGACCCGAAGCCCCGGGACCACCACGTCCCCGGGGCTTTACTAATGAAGGGAGGGGCCGTGCGGCCCCTCCTGGAGCCCTCCATGGCCCTGGGGACCGCCACCCCCAGGGCCGGCTCCTGCAGTGTCCCGGGGTGCCCACCCCGGGACACTGCTGTTTGCAATGACAGGGCGGGAGCCTCGCGGCTCCGTCCTGTGATTGCAAACTTGCTTGCTTCATTGAAGCGAGAGCAGGGAAACCTGTTCTCGCTTCAATGAAGCTAGCAGAACTGCTTTCCATAAGGGAGCTGCATCTTAGCAGCTCCCCATGTGAAAAGCAATGCCGGCTCCCGCAGGACACGGGGTGCCGGCGGGACCGTGAAGGGATTGGGGACCCCCCACGGTCCCCAACGAGTGGCCAGGCCCGGGGATGGGGTCCCCGGGGCCATTAGTGGCCCGGGAGGGGGCCACGCAGCCTCCTTCCCAAAAAGGAATAATATTTTTTTTTAAAAGACCCAAAGGCCGGCCCCGGGATGGGGTCCCGGGCCTTAAATGGCTTGAGGAGGGGCCACGCAGCCCCTCCAGATATTTTATTAAAAAGAGGGCATGCCCCGGGATGGGGTCCCCGGGGCCAATAGAGGCCCAGGGAAGGAGGCACGCGGCCCCTTCCCGTTTAAAAAAAAAAATGCTTAGGCCCCGGGATGGGGTCCCCAGGGCCAAAAGTGGCCGAGGGAAGGGGGGCCACGCAGCCCCCCTCCCATACAAAAAAAAAAAAAAAGAAAGACCGGCATCGTGCCGAGGCCCCGCCCCCGCGCTGCAGCAGTCTGCAAACGCGCCCCCTGACGCGTTTGCAGATGGGGAACGAACTCCCCTTGAATACTGGGGGTGCCTTGGGGCCAACTAGCCCACCAGGAACCTCCAGTATGCGCCAGGGAGCTGCGTTGCTGAGAGGTGTACAGAGGCCACGCCCCTTTACACCTCTCTGCAACGCAGCTCTGTGGCGCTTTGGAGGTACATGGTGGGCTACTTGGACTCCAGGGACCCTCAGGATTCAAGGGGAGTTAATCCCCCAACTTAAAACGCGCCACGGGGCGTGTTTGCACAGTGGTGAAGGGAGGGGGCGGGGCTTCAGGTGACATGTGTGCAAACAGGCCCCGTGGCGTGTTTTAAGTTCAGGAATTAATTCCTCTTCAATCCTGAGGAATTAACTAGCCTACCAGGGCTAGGGGTCAACTAGCCCACCAGGTACCTCCAGTAAGCGCCACGGAGCTGCTTTGCAGAGAGGTGTAAAAAGGGGCGTGGCCTCTGAACACCTCTCTGCAACGCAGCTCTCTGGCGCATACTGGAGGTACCTGGTGGGCTAGTTGGCCCCTAAGGACCCTCGGGATTGAGGAGGAATTAATTCTCCAACTTAAAACGCGCCACAGGGCGTGTTTGCAGACATGTCACCTCAGGCCCCACCCCTTCCTTCACCATTGTGCAAATATTCCTCTAAAATCAGCCGAACTACGAATTCCGATTTACTCACCTGTTATCAGGAGAGACCTCAGTGCTGCATCTTTGAGCCCAGTACAGATCCTGAAAAGTAATTCTAACCGTACTTACCAGTAACTTGAATTTCCTTCCATAGGCTAACATTGACTGGTTTCACTTGGAAATTCTTCTAAGTGTGGAGTTTTGGAACTTTATAATATTCCTCTAAAATCAGCCGAACTACGAATTCCGATTTACTCACCTGTTATTAGGAGAGAACCCAGTGCTGCATCTTTTAGCCCAGCACTGACCCTGAAAAGTAATTCTAACCGTACTTACCAGTAACTTGTATTTCCTTCCATAGGAATCCATTGTCTGGTTTTCAGCAGAAAAGTTTCAAAGTGTCGATTTTCACAAACTACAAATATTCCTTAAAAATCGCCTGTATGACTTAAACGCATTCTTTCAACTGTTTACAGGAGATGCACCAGTGCTGGATCCAGGATCCACCACTGAGTAAGAAAAAGTAACGATAACACTACTTACCTGCTAAGTGAATTTCCTCCCATAGGATAACATTGGTGATTCTATGTGAAAAAGTTTCTGTGTCAACTTTTAAAATACAATAATATTCCTTAAAAATCACTACTGTAACCAAAACGCTTTTACTCAACTGTTTACAGGAGATGTCCCAGGACTGAATCTAGGATCCAGTCCTGTGGTTAGAAAAGTAATCCATAAAGTAACTAATTGCATTTAACTTAGAAATTCACATTGAGCTCAATGTTGCATTGTGTTTGAAATTGTGTTGCCCATTGCAACAACTGTAACTACTGTACTTAAAAGTCTATTGCCTATTTGCAAAGTATTTAAACTAAAGTAATTCATTCTGAGAAAGTATATTTTGTAATGTAATGTATAATGTAATTACAATGTAATTTAAAAATAAAATATCTAAAAATAAATAGTTTAAAAAAATGTAGTAAATCAGTATAAAAAAATAAATATAACAATTAATACATTTAAAAATTGTCATTTACAAAACCTTTGAAATTCACTGAAAAAACCATAGGTTTCAGACATGTTATAGTTAGGAATTAGCATTTAAAAAACCTTTGAAATTCACTGAAAAAACCATAGGTTTCAGGCACGTTATAGTTAGAAATTAGCATTTAAAAACCTTACAAATTCACTGAAAAACCATAGGTTTTAGGGACAGTTATAGTTAGTTGGACATTGCACTCGTACAAAACCCGTGAAATTCCCCGTTATAGTTAGTTCAGCTAACTATAACTCGCGCCCGCAATGCACTGCTGATGACGTCACATATTACATCACTCATGACATGGTCAGTGACATCACTGATGACATCACTGATGACATCTCAAATGACATCACTGATGACATCACTGATGACATCATCCACGTGATAATCTGATGCACCTCCTCACACCCTAATATAACCTTTGATACACCCACTCTAAATTACAGACTGCCATTCGCAAAACCATAGACACTCCAACACCAATAACTACATACCCACTCACTGATTCTTAGGTCTACACACACATCCACTCACTCACCCGTACAGTCACTCATACTTACGGTCACTCGGTACAGGACTATCATATGCACTCATACACCTACATAGACACTCACACACCGCCACTCATCCATAGAGGTACTCACACACCTAGTCAGTCATGCAAATAATTAATCACACTGCCATTTACTCACCTATACAGTTATACACACACCAGCTCACTTACTCATACAAATACTAGCACATTCTTACGCTGTTATACAATCACTGATACAAGTACACACTCATCCATACAGCCACTCTCACAATCACACACTCTCACTTATAGCCATTTATATACTCCAACACACATATATACTGCCTTTCACATTTGTAGTTACTCACACATGTACCACTGAGATATACATTCACTCACTAACACACCCATACACACACTCACCCACCCATACAGTCCATCACAGATGCACTCTTGAAACCATGCACCCAGTGAATCACCCACTCACACATCTATGCACAGAGTCACACACACCCCACCCCCACAAACACTCAGGCACCCATACAGATACTCAGACAACCAATCAATAAGTCATATAGACACTCATGTAGCTATTCACAAACCCATGCAGCGACTTACACAGCAACAGACAGACGGATACAGACATTCACCCAGTTTATTCACTAACCCATGCATTCAGTAAGTTACGTTTAATCACTCACTTATGGAGTCAGTCACGCACCTACTAAATCATCCATTCAGACAATTATACACCCACTCATTCTTCAATACGCCTTTCCCTATATATATTAAACATATTTAAACTTTACAGAAACACACAGTCACTGGATGATGTCATCAGTGATGTCATCAGTGATGTCACTGACCATGTCATGAGTGATGTAATATGTGACGTCATCAGCAGTGCATTGCGGGCGCGAAGTTATAGTTAGCTGAACTAACTATAACGGGGAATTTCACGGGTTTTGTACGAGTGCAATGTCCAACTAACTATAACTGTCCCTAAAACCTATGGTTTTTTCACTGAATATATATATATATATATATATATATATATATATATATATATATAATCAGCGGCAGGCGAGGGGATGTACAGGCACAGTTATCACGGCTGCGAATTAACTTTTTTAGCAATGGGAGCGCCATAGACATTGCATTAGGCAATAAATAATGAAAACGGTGATGCCCCATTGCCGGCCTTTCATTGGCCAAGGATCCACCAACCATATGGCAGAACCGTTTAAATGACTGTGTCGTTTTATTTACAGCTTTTCCGCACTGATGACGGCAATAGCCAGAAACGCGTCTGCGGATGTTTTATAGCCGACACACACCCTGTGAGTGCACCGGACCTTGGGAGTATCATGAACTCCTTGTTTTTGCTGTTTTATAAGCGGTTTCCACCACCGCTTCCCGGTTGCACCCGCCGCGAGTTTGGCTGGCCCCAGGTGGAATACTGTGCTTTGGAGATATATATTAAACCGCCAATTTTGGAGTCTAAAAGAATTTGTAAATCTTTCTTGATATATAAAAAAAAAAATTAGTATTCAACACTTATGCACTTTTACTTAGCACTTTGGGTTTTAGTATCATATGCATTAGTTGGTCGATTTATATGAACAGATAAAGTTAAGGATGTAACTTAGAGGATTTATCCCACGATGTTTTGTTATATTGAAGAGTTGCACGAAGATCAGACAAATCATGGTATTATACCTATATTCAATGAATGTGCAGACTGAGAGTAACTCTATCAGATAACGTGAATTATTATACTGTATTTATGTTTTTAAACTGCATGCTGATGAAATTAATTCATCTTAAAAAATTACAATGTGAGAAAATATTAGATTAAGCATAAATCGTCAAAATGTATAAATTTACAGATACATATATATATATATTTTTTTTTTCTATGTTCATGACGACCAAATCACATGATACAATTTGGATGAGGCACTATGACTTTAAATATTGCACATTCTGAACTTGCCACCGTCATGTGATCAAGGCTCGGACGAGCCGAAACGCGTTATGGCGACTAAAGAGGAATAAAACAATCTTGCACCAAACCTGGGTCCGTGTCCGTTCTTGGAGATATCCTGTGGTTCGACGGAGTAACCTGTAATATATATATATATATATATATATATATATATATATATATATATATATATATATATATATATATATATATATATATATATATATATATATATATATATATATATATATATATATATATATGTGTGTATATATATATACACATATATATATATATATATATATATATATCGTATCAACAAACACCACTGCGCTTGAGAGGTCACTCGAAAATGCTCTATTACCATCCGGTTATGTCTGCCTTCTTGCAGCCTGCTCTCCTCGATTCCCACATTACTCCATGCCCGACGCGTTTCAAGGCAACATACGCCTCTTAATCATGGGCTTACAGAGGCAAAAGACGAGCTCACCTGTTTCACCAATCCTTTTTATTTCAATTGTGAACCGCCCTCAGTGGGCGTGGCTTTTGCAGTTCTGCCCATAGCATTATGGTTAGTGTAGTCCAACAGGTGAGTTAAAATTATTATTCCTTGAGTAGGTGCCATGCCCCTGTTTATCATTACAGCTTAAATTGTTCTCCTATCGTAGGATGGAATACTCGGAGTGCAGGCTTTCATTTGCATAGAACATCCTGCCGATCCGGAAAGCGAAAATCGCTCCCCCCAGCCTTCTTAGAGTTTAAGAATGGTGCTCCTCTCCCACGGCCCTGGCCGCCGTGCATACCAATCGATCAACAAACACCACTGCGCTTGAGAGGCAAAAGACGAGCTCACCTGTTTCACCAATCCTTTTTATTTCAATTGTGAACCGCCCTCAGTGGGCGTGGCTTTTGCAGTTCTGCCCATAGCATTATGGTTAGTGTAGTCCAACAGCCTCTGTAAGCCCATGATTAAGAGGCGTATGCCCACTGAGGGCGGTTCACAATTGAAATAAAAAGGATTGGTGAAACAGGTGAGCTCGTCTTTTGCCTCTGTAAGCCCATGATTAAGAGGCGTATGTTGCCTTGAAACGCGTCGGGCATGGAGTAATGTGGGAATCGAGGAGAGCAGGCTGCAAGAAGGCAGACATAACCGGATGGTAATAGAGCATTTTCGAGTGACCTCTCAAGCGCAGTGGTGTTTGTTGATCGATTGGTATGCACGGCGGCCAGGGCCGTGGGAGAGGAGCACCATTCTTAAACTCTAAGAAGGCTGGGGGGAGCGATTTTCGCTTTCCGGATCGGCAGGATGTTCTATGCAAATGAAAGCCTGCACTCCGAGTATTCCATCCTACGATAGGAGAACAATTTAAGCTGTAATGATAAACAGGGGCATGGCACCTACTCAAGGAATAATAATTTTAACTCACCTGTTGGACTACACTAACCATAATGCTATGGGCAGAACTGCAAAGCCACGCCCACTGAGGGCGGTTCACAATTGAAATAAAAGGATTGGTGAAACAGGTGAGCTCAGTCTTTTGCCTCTGTAAGCCCATGATTAAGAGGCGTATGTTGCCTTGAAACGCGTCGGGCATGGAGTAATGTGGGAATCGAGGAGAGCAGGCTGCAAGAAGGCAGACATAACCGGATGGTAATAGAGCATTTTCGAGTGACCTCTCAAGCGCAGTGGTGTTTGTTGATCGATTGGTATGCACGGCGGCCAGGGCCGTGGGAGAGGAGCACCATTCTTAAACTCTAAGAAGGCTGGGGAGCGATTTTCGCTTTCCGGATCGGCAGGATGTTCTATGCAAATGAAAGCCTGCACTCCGAGTATTCCATCCTACGATAGGAGAACAATTTAAGCTGTAATGATAAACAGGGGCATGGCACCTACTCAAGGAATAATAATTTTAACTCACCTGTTGGACTACACTAACCATAATGCTATGGGCAGAACTGCAAAAGCCACGCCCACTGAGGGCGGTTCACAATTGAAATAAAAAGGATTGGTGAAACAGGGGAGCTCGTCTTTTGCCTCTGTAAGCCCATGATTAAGAGGCGTATGTTGCCTTGAAACGCGTCGGGCATGGAGTAATGTGGGAATCGAGGAGAGCAGGCTGCAAGAAGGCAGACATAACCGGATGGTAATAGAGCATTTTCGAGTGACCTCTCAAGCGCAGTGGTGTTTGTTGATCGATATATATATATATATATATATATATTCACGAAATTTCCCGTTCTTTGAGCTCCTCACTCGGACAGGAAAGAAGGACTCGCACTCCAGGGTGAATGTAATTAATTGTTTTACTGGCAATGCGTTTCGATCAAATGATCTTCTTCACAATATATATGTGTCATGTAGATAAATTCCCTTTAGATTAATAGTATGCCAATTGATGTTGTATGGATTTTCGGAAAAATCTGGAATGGATCTAAACCTCCTGGACCTAGATTGGACACACAGACCTATCTTGTGTACCTGCCTGAAGTAGTAGTTATTTGTTCAAATTGGTGTACAGTGTTTTGTTTTTCTTCTTAAGGCAAACCAATGTTTTTTTCCATATGTGGTAAAGTGATGAAACTGTTGGGACACACTTTACATTTCGGATCAGTCTGTGTGTCTTTGTCTCTTGTAGAGGACGATACAAGGAACAGAGATTCTCTGCAATCTCAGGATGCTCTCAAATGCACTAACTGTGGCCAAGGGCCTGGCCATGCCAAACTGCACGGAGCAGCTGCCGCAAAAGCTCTCAAAGGTCCTTGGTGAACTTGACAGCATTGTGAAAAGTCTCATCACACAGGTGAGAATGTCTCCACTTTACATGAGGCGTGGGGGTTTCTAGCATCTAATATTTGTTTGATATATTTATTTGGCTATGGATAGGTTATTTTACAATGCTACAGATGCGACACATTGATCCATACTTCTTTTTTAAAAGTAAGGGCACATAACATGAATGTTTGTTGAAAGTGAACAGAGAAAACACCTGAGGCGTGGACCATGTACTGCTCTGTCAGTGACTTGGTAGAAATGAAAGAGATTGATAAGTGAGTTGAGCAGTTGGTGACTTCCCACCCCAAGTAGATACAGTGTGATGTCTACAGTCACCAAATGCCCTCAAGCAACCCATTTGTTTGATCAGAGCATTAAGGTGTGCATTTTACAACAAAACGGTAAGAGTTATAAAGGGGATGAGAATGTTTTTATGAAGCCTTGTGATGGAAATTGTAACTCAAGCCTCCCTTCAACAAAATGATTGTTAGCTGTACTCAAAACAAGTAGTATTCCTTTGGGGAATTGATGGTGATGGATATGCGTGAAGGAAGTGTGAAAAGTTTCCTTTTGACATAGGCTCATTTACAAAGAAGGTAAGATAAGTCCATTGTTAATGCATCTTCTGCAGAGATCTACAATGTGGGAAGGTCACAGACTCACATACGGGTTACTCTATTCAGCTTTTTGTCATTCTCTTATTGAGAAAAACTGTGACATTGAGCAAGGAAAATGGCACCCTTCTCCAAAAATGAATAGTAAAAGACATCCATAATTTGGGTACTCTTAACCACTTGGTCCCATGATCGCCTGGTCCCTGGCGCCACTGCAATGACTGCACCAATTATAGGCCCTAATGACACCTGTCGTCGTTATGTAGAGCAAATTCAGCTTATAGAGAGCTCCATGTATGGATAGACATAATTCATATTGCTTTATCATAAGGTGATGTGTTATGGCATTCTCTCTCTCTTGATTAATTGCAGGATCTAAACTCAGCTCTGAACTCCAACAGAACACATTCCCCATGTAGGCCATGGTGTCAGAGGCTTAGCATCCTGTACTGAAGGACTAAAGAATTTCTTTCATAAGCGTCCAACTAGTGTCTACATTTTGGGGTCCTTAAGCTCTAAAAGCATCCATTGTTAGGTAAGGGTTCACCCGAAAAGAAAATAAGTGCATAAGATTTCATTAATGGTGAATTTAGTTTACAATAAAATTAGTTTACATTAGTATCACTTCAGGTCAGGTTACTCTAATAGTCTTCCTAGAGTTCAGTTTGCCCAGTGGATCTGGGAGAGAGTCTAAATATGAAATGAGGTCTTAACAATGTCCTCACAGGCTCTAACTCTAGTCTGCCAGAGGCAAACAGAAACAAAATGAATATAAGCGTTGGTCACAAAAATTACTCACAGATCTTACTGTAATGAATATAATCTAATATGGAAACATAATTCATTTTCTCAGGGAATTACACTTCACACTGTTACCTTTTGACCTGCCTCAGCGAAGCATCTACCAGATTGGTTATGGAGAAAACCTTAGGATCCAAAAGACCTAAATGCTTTTGTGATGTCTTTTTGTTCAAACATGTGAACTTAGGTTTGTCATAAGAGTTACCAGTTTAAGGACATAATGCGGAAACACTAGCACAGTTGAGAAAATGTCATGTTCTTTCATGGAGACAATACCTTTCCATTATGGAAGTGAAAGAACATGGTAGGGCATTGTGTGAGGTCCTAAAGATGTTGGAGAGAGCTTACAATGAAGAAAGAGAGGCATAATTTGAGAAAACATTTAGTGACATATCTTGGCCACATAATTTCTACAAAAGGGATCACACCAAAATAGGATTTAGTTCAGGAATTAAGTAAACTATCAGAATCAGAGAAGCAAGTTCAGTTGAAGACGTTTCCGCCACTTGCAGATTAGGTTTGTGGAGAATCTTGCAAAGAACAAGTAGCTATTGGTACGAAAGGTACACAAATGGATCTTGAATTGGAAGGTGAGTGTAGGAAACTGTTACTAAGAGGTTTCTATGTGGAAAGACAGACAGTTCTGTCTATAGATGCAAGTGCAAACAGATTGGGAGGACTATTGGAACTGATATTGACAATGGGTGAGTGTCAACATTTTTGCTTAGTTTGCTTAGTGGTGTGCTTCGGAAAATATTAGGATTGAGAAAAAAGGGACATTAGTCTGCTGTGGGCTAACATTTCAGTTTTTTGTTGAGGGATATGCAGTGTGAGGTAAGCATGGACAACAAGGCTTTAGTTCATGATTTTCCTGTAGGAGTGCAGACATGGCACCTCAGGTGGTGAAAAAATAGTTTGAAGTCCATTTTCAAGGTTGAGTAAGGCGGGAAATTGTCCATTGAGATTGCTGTTACAGAGAAAGGAGAGCAATGGGGGAGTGTAAGCACCATTGTTATGGGGTCAGTATTAGGATTCAAGAAACGAGGACTAGCAGAAGGCTTGTGCTGGGAATAAGAGCTTGAATGGTGTTTTGTGCAATGTTTTTCAAGTGTTCTTGTCAAGGCATTTGCTAACAGCTCTATGAAGAAAATGGTTTACTACAAGATTTTTAAGCTAACTCATAAGACACAATTAGGAAAAGGAATTACAAATGCCATGGTGTGTCAGACTTATTTGAGGCCAAAGATTAGTTTCACAATCACTTTTGTTTATTTGATATATCCCTTTACTGACTTCTAAAGAGTGAAATAATCAAAACATCCAGGAGATTATGTACACTGCTTATAGAAGTTTACCACACAGGACTTTCTTTGCCTTTTGTGGCATAGATCCCCTACTGCACTCTCTGGTACTCCATTAAGAGGCTCCTGTCTAATCATTGATTTAACAGAGTGAGGGAAAGGTTCAGATCCTTTCTTTTCAGGTTCCTGCCCTGTGGAGCTCCCTAGCAGTAAACAGGCCTTTGAAGCCCATCTCATCTATGTAAACATTAGGGAAACCTTGCTATATACATCACAAACTAAGTGACTACTACTGTGTCAGTGTGGATGTATGCAAATGTATAGTTGTCTGTGTGTGTATGTGTGTGTGTGCGCGCAGACAAAGCATGCAAATCTCATCAGAGTCTCCCTCTCAGCAGGCACTGCATCAGCAGGGGTATCTTTGAAGAACCATTCTAGTATGTTTATACTATGACCTTGTGCTAGAGTCTAACCAGAGATATTCAAAAATGACACACACCGCTGAACACAAGACACTAGAGGAGTGGAAAGAGTCTACTTTCAACAACTCAATCGCTCTAAATTCTCCCAAGACCTACTTTACCCTTGTTGCATCTCATTTTGTACAAGACAATGCAGCCTGCACTAGGCCCTGCCAGAATAAACTCAAAGTATTCCAAAGACAGGTTGGCTAGTATCTATTCTATTGATGAAATGCTCAGATGGATAATCCATTCATTTTCTTCCCCTTTCCCTATTGTTCAATCCTGATCTTTAGAGGCATGCACACTATGGATGGATTTACCATTGCCTAGGGCTCACATAGCATTATTAATTGTGATAATCTCTCTCTCTCTCTCTCTCTCTCTCACACACACACACACACGCACAGGTACCACTACACACACACAAATGCACACACACACACATCGCCATAGTGTGATATACATGTAAGCACATTGAGCGCACACACACAGGTTTTCAGATGACCAAGGTATACTCATTTCATTAAAAAGATATCTTTGCTTCTTTTGGGGGCTGCAACACTCTTTCTGTTTTCATTTTATTTTATTTTTTATTTTATTTTTTACTGAGGGATCCATTGCCTCTCCCTTTGGCTCTTACAAGTCACTGTGGCTCTTTGCTGTTTGGGTGTTATATATGGAATTAAAAGCAATTGACCCAAGAAACTAATGCCATTTGTGTGCATGAAAATGTGCCTTTAAAAGAGTGATGAGACTTGCCTTGGTGTGATTATCAAAGTGTGTTCAGGATTCAATGAGTCGTACAGCAGCATCTAAGGCAAAACTGTAGTGGTCAAAGAGTTGCTTCCACAAACAAATGCTTTCTTCTCACTGTGGTTCTCTTTTATCCTTTGCTATAGGACGCAGGCACACAGTCCCCTTCCCTTTCTGAGGGGTGTAGAGGAAAGAACACAACCAAGATTTTGGACATCTTCGAGCAATACCGGAATCTCATGCAAGGAAAGATAGTTCGGTTCTTGAAAGCCATTGCAGACACCAACTGCAAAAAGAACACCAGGTGACAGCAGAAAGTGACTGCAGTATGACTGGCAACAGCATCTCTTACCTCCAGGGGGCTCAACTGAATTATCCTTCATCAGTTTTTAGAAAGCAACATGGAGTTTGCCACTAGCAATACTGTAGCCTACACCACCTTTCCCTCTTGATCCTTTCTTATCATTTGTAAGGGTCTGCGAATGACGCATAGACACAAGGATCTGAAACACTCAGGTCATCTTCTCTGTGCAAAGACTCTTGTGGAGGCCATGGAGAAACAGTGATGACACCGTTTACTTATTATGGATTGAATGACAGATAAGAGGTTCGAATTCCTCATGTGGTCGTCCTGGTGGACTGGAGGCCTGAATAGCTCCTAGGATTGTCATGGTAGATAGGAGGTCTGAGTTCCTCATGTCATGATCATGGTACCTGTGATTGATCAGGCACTTCTCATTCCAGCTAAAGCACTTTTAGGATTTTTCATAACAGTTCTGGGCTGCCCTTCTCCCCCTTAACTGATGCCTAGGCTTTCTTTTCAGGTTGGTTGGGATGTCGAAGCTGGATTGCACTCTGTACCAACGCTGAATGTTATGCATGGGCTTTCGCGTTTCTTCAACTAGGTGTTGAGGCATGTTTAGTCTTCCTTCCATCCTTTTCAGCCAAAGCTAAAGACACTGCTGGGCTTCTTTTCCAACATGTGGCCATGCTCATGCCATCCCACCCAACACTACAAGATGTATGTGACATTTCAGGTCTGAAGGAGGAACATGTCCAAACTCTCCACTGAAAGGCATTGGGTGGAATGGAAGCCTAAAATAAACAAAAATGAAGCATCTAAATTAATTACCTTTCTGGGTTTAAAATCAGGATTTTCTCTCCTAAGGAGGGCCCATCAAAGATATATGCACTATATCACTGAACTAATGTACATCCATCGTTTGCAAAGGTGTAGAGCTGTTGACTACTTTAAATCCCTTTCAGTCTCGGTTGGTCTTTTGTGTGATCTCCTTCTCCCCCCAGAAGCCCAAGGTATAGCCTGACATCACCTTACAAAGCATAGCATGCAATTTCATGCAGATTGCAAGCATATTGCTTATCAGTCCCCTTTAGGCTCATCAATGCTGTGCTGGAATAAAACAGAAATGAAGGGTACAACGAGGAATAGGAGAGATAGGAGTAACAGAAGAAGGAAATAGGGGATAGAAAAAAAGAACTCAATATATAATGTACTTTGTATTTAAAGCTCTTTTCACTTCTGTAAAGCATTGCACAAGAAAAAGGGTGGGGAGAGAAGAGGACAGAAGAGACGAAGAATGGCACAAGGGAATAGAAGGAAGGGAACATGATTTTAATTTATGTATGTTGCTTCTGTAGCGAATATGCTGACTACAAAGCGCTTATGTGGCACCATTGTCACCTTATACTGACGTTTAGTGTGACATATGTCAAACTTTCTTGACACATGAATAAAAGGTATTACTTTATGACTCTATGGGACTCATTTTTCCAACCCAGAAAGGATAAAATACCTTGCAATGATTCAGAGCTGTGATTTTGAGGATTTACAAGGCTATCTAAGTAAGGCTGGTGCTCAAACAACTTAGCAATCCCAGAGCTTAATTTGTTCCATTTATGGTGCTCTGCACCGCACTTATTTCTAAACACCAATGCTTATTAGTGACTGTCCACCGCATGGTGGTGCTGCCTGTGTATTTTTTAATGGAATAAATCCATAAAGCGTGTTACAATTCAACATAGGTTTACAAAATAATGAAACAATCAAGTTCATTCCACTATTTCACCATAAGTTGACCCAGAATAGACCAAAATGTCCCACTTATATGAGTGGGATGTTAGAATGTAGCGCTGACATGGGCATTCAGGCTGTGCTGGTTTGGGCAGTTAGGGATGTGTACCTGAACATTACCTTGAGCCCTGTATTTATTTTTATTTTTTCAAATAAACCACTAATTCTACCATCTGAAGATGGAGGCATTGCCATTCCTGCATATGCCTCTTGAACCGTGATCAGTCAAGTGCTGCCTCTATAGGTCTGCTTTTCCATATATGGTTTGCTAATAACTTTTGCCTCATTTGACGAATCTTTACGAAACTTTCCCCCAAAAATGTCATCTACCTCAGCATCTTCCTGGAAAGTTTCGAGGTGATCAGTCAAGTGGGGTCCGAGAAAAAAGGGGGTCCCAAAATATAAAATCCCCATGCATTTTCCATAGACTTCTTTAAGACAGGTTATAGCAAAAACTGTTGAATTATATTACACCACATTTGGCAGGAAGCTAGATCTTGGTCCGCAGATAGTGCTTTTTGTGATTTGGTGCAAATCTGTTCAGTAGTTTTTGAGAAATTAAGGGTAAAAAATAATTTTATATTTTGGCAGTTGGGTTTACAAGAATCCCACAAGCGTCCCACGAGAGTGCAAAATTAAAAATAGAGCCCTGTGAATGGTTGAGAGGTCTGTTTTCCCCGTGAGCCTTCACGTTCTCTTGGGAGCGACAGGCTCCCATGAGAGCAAATGCTCTGATTGGCTGACTGTTAGAATTTTAGAAATGAAATGGCCGCCATTATATTTACTGTGAAATATTGGAGGTGTTGTGGAAATGAAGTAAAAAAAAACTGTATAAGGTGGCAGCAGAAAGGTATGCTGTCCCCCACATTTAGAGAGGGTGTGTCTAAGGGATAACTACTGTGAAGAAAATAAATGTATATTGTTTTTAACTAATTTTTATGATCTCGCACGACTCTCGCAAGATCGTGAATAATAAAAAAAGAGTAAATTAGTTCTCAATACACTCTACTAATAGGAATGCATTTTGTGGTCCTTGTTTTTGAGAGGAAGTGTTTTAGAGATAAGTACTGTGATGAGTAGATGGTTATTTCTTATCTAACAAAAATGTTGCGATCTTGCAAGACTTGCAGGATCGTCCTAAGTAGGAAGGAGTATGTGATCTTTGAATACACTCTGGTATGCACACTTGTTACTGTATGAAGGAGTCTTACTGTAGATGGTGTTTATCAGAGTCTACTATTTATGCCCATTTTTTGGGAAGAGTTGATAGTAGAGTTAAGGCACTTCCCACACACACCCTACTATGCACACCCGTCATCTGAGAGACAGAGGTCTGACAGGAGAGGCCTGTCGCTCCGCATACACCCAACTATGCATACCTGTCCTTTTTGGAGAGAGATCTGAGAGAGGCCAGTCCAATCACACACCGTACTGCACACACCCGTCATCTGAGACAGAGGTCTGACAGGAGAGGACAGGCCATCTTCACACACTACAATGCACATCTGTCTTCTGATAGAGAGGTCTTAAAGGAGAACCTGTCCATCCAAACACCGTACTACACACACCCGTCATCTGAGAGAGATGTCTGAAAGCAGAGGCCAGTTCATCAACACACCCTACTATGCACAGCTATCATCTGAGAGAGAGGCCTGAAAGGAGAGGCCTGTTAGTCCCCACACACTACTACGCACACCAGGCATCTGAGACAGAAGTCCCTCCCCACTCACTACTACCCACATCGGTCATCTGACAGAGAGGACTGAAATGAGAGGTATGTTACTCCTTACATCCTATTACGCACATTCATCATTTGAGAGGTTTGAAAGGAGAGAGCAGTTGCTCCCATACACCCTTCTTACACCCTAGTGTGGACATCCATTATCCAAGAGAGGGTTGTCAGTAGAGAGACTATTCCCTTCCATATACTACTATTTCCCTAGAATTGTGTTGCGATCCCACGAGAGTCTTGTGAAAGTAGAATGCACGCTTCAGGAAGTGACACTTGCTGCAGGAGGCTTGTTCGATCCCGCGAGCATGTTGCGAGACCCGCATGGAAAATTACAGGGCCTGCCATGAAGTGTTTTACGATTCCGTGAGAATCTCGTGAGATCGTATGGGGAGAAGTAGAAAAAAAGGGCCAAGGTTCAACCAATAGTTAACATTCTTATTAAATAGTTGAAGAAATGCTGTGATGTGACTGGGTGCAAAACCAGAGATAGCTCAGATTGCCCTCTGTGCTTTGGAGGAGAAGGAAGTCTCTTTCAGTTCTGCTCAGCAGATGTGACTTAATTTGGAACTGAAAGAGACTGGTGTCTTCAACTACATTTAAGAATGAGCTTCAACTTCAGGTATTTATTATTATACTTTATGAAGTTTTTCGAAGTGTCAGTAAGTGCACTTATGTTGGTAAACTTATTCTACACAAGGTTTACTGAGTGAAAAGCTGTTTGTAGAGGTGTACATTTCGCAATTTAGTTTTTGAGAGGTAGACATTAGAATGTAGAGAGATATCAGCAAGTATTGCAGATTGTGGTTAAAAATGATGTGCTCAAACTGTATGTGTTGTAAATAAAGGAAGCAGTGTTTCTCGAACTATAAAACAAAGAATGTGGAATGTGTTAATACAAGCCCTAGTGTTTTTATGAACCTCACTGTACATATACTTTAGCCCTACGCGGAGTTTAGAGTGGTGATATTGCTATTTCTGTGACTGTGACCAACTGCTGTTTGTATGGTGCACAGTTACTTGTCAAACAGGAGGAAGTTTTCTATTGGGTGATTTTCAAATTGTACTACAATCCTGCAAGAGTAAAGTGAGAGTCATTAACAAGCTTCTGCAAGCTAGGGAGAGTCGCCGATTATGGTGGGCTTTTCTGTCTCTTGCAAGTGTGAGTCGTGAGAGATTTTGAGAAAGGAAAAAAAGGGAAACAATACAAACGACATAGATCATGAAACTATAGGGTAGCTCTGCAAAGAGCCATTTTAGTTAACAGTTTTCAACAATTATAAAAAAAATTGTTTTCTAACATTGTTAATTTTTTTATATTGTAACAACTTTTTAATAGGGTAGGGCAAAAACATACAATTTGAAGAGTGAAATAAACACCACCAACATCACCTTAAAGACAAAAAAGGAGACAAATTTGGAAAAAACTGTTTTAAAAAACCCTACTGCCTAGAGGGGAATTTGTAATCTTGGACAAGCTTCTCTTGGGCTCACCTGCTTGTCTCTGTTGAAAAATTGATCTGCTTACACAAGCAGCAAAATAGTGCTTTATTCAGGTAAGCAGGGTTATTGTCTGCTACTGCACTTACCACCTGCGCAGGATAGTATCTCCCAGAGCAAATTATTTGGAAGACTCTGAAGATTTGTCTAGCTTCGCAGCACAAACCAACTCTGCCCGAGCAAGTCTTTGAGGATGAATAGATCTGAGGTGCCTCCACATGCCTGTGGTACTCATACTGTACTGTTTATTTCTGCTTCCTCAGCTGAACTTCTCATTACAAAGTTTACAGATAACGTACTTTGCAGAATCTTGCTTGTCACCTGGCTGCATTTCAAAGAACTGCCACTCCCAGGATTTCTTGGGAGGCTGAGGTGGCTGAGCTGGTGCAGCTGTCCCTGGCTGCTCATCAGAATCTGATGAAGACATGTTTGTGTTGGTAAGGAAACAGGAAAGGAGAGCAAGCCAGATATGTCTACCCTCAGCAAAATCCAATAAGGAAATAAAGCAAAAAGGATGGAATCTTCTTTTTCTAAATAAAGACATCCATATGAACCAATCACAATCCGTCCTTAGGGTGTGGTTCCTCTCCTGGAGCTCTCGCGAGATCACAAAAATATTGCTTCATATATTTCATGGAATAATTCATATTCAATTTATCCAAGCTAATCAACATCTCTAATGTCTTAATTTGTTCAGAATTACAAGAACATACTGTTATTAACCTAATTCCAAATGCACGATCTTGCAGGTAGATCATGGGAGGTGAATAGGAAGTACAGCCCACTCGGGGTCCACATAGGGGATTGTGTGTTTGACTCCCGCTAGCGTCTCCCGAGATTATAAAAATATTTTTGCTTTATATATTCAATGGAAGAAATAATCAATTTTGCTAATGTAATCAACATCTCTAATCTGTTACTTTGTTCACATTTACAGGAAAACACGGATTTTAATTTAATCCCAAATGTACTATCTCCCAAGAGGGTCGCAAGAGTCGACCAGGATGTACATCCTCCTCGGAGTCCACGCAGGAGATTGTATGTTTGACTCCCATGACGATCTCATGAGAGTCACCGCCTTTAAAAAATTTTTTTTTAATTTTACAACCATACTTTAATGACTTCTCTTATCACAGATTAGCATTAAATAATAACTGAACACATGAAAGAGTACTCTAAATAGTAGATCAAAACGAAATATAGAACTCTAGTGAGTAATTATGCACTTAACAAATAGATTTATATAATGCAAGTTAATACTATACAATATTTTAAAAAACTGATTATTGTCTTTCTAAATTATAATTACGACTTTAATGTAAAAACACATACAAAGGCTATGAAAAGTATGCTATTACAATATTAAAGAACTTGCTAGGAAAATCTCTCAATACGAGAGTTAGAAAAACTAAGGAGATAGACAATCTCAACACAAATATTGTTGTGTTACTCTGTTTTATACTCATACATGATTTTTAGAAGCATTTTGCAAAGTGTGCTCCCTTTACTGTTAAGTTGCAATACGAAACAATTCCCTTTCAGAATAATGTCCGCACACAAGATATATTATTTAGTTATTCTACCATATATACACTTAAAAAAAAAAAATTTACTTAAAACCTAGAAATTCATTGAAAAAAACAAAGGTAAAAGTAACGTTATAGTTAGGTGAATTTCTCAGTGAGAACATTAACGTTTTGAACAAAAAAAACACAGAAATTCAGCTGTTATAGTTAGCAGTGCTAACTACAACTTGCGCCCCGCCATGCACGGCTTATGACTCGCATATGACATCACTCATGACGTTCTATGATGTCATTTATGACATCACTGATGGCATCTCAAATTACATCATTGATGACATCTCAAATTACATCGCCAATGACATCACTGATGACTTCATCCAATGAGTGTGCTAGTTTATTTTATAGTTTACATAGTGGTGGGTGAGTACCAAATTACTTGTCTACCTTTGTACAGCATAGGTCCAGCTAGTTGGTGTAAGTGTTTAAAAAACACATCTGCTCCTAATGCATCATAGGTGTGTAGAGGTATTATACACATGGTAAATCTTTGTATTCAAGGGTTACTCTGTGTGCAGGTGACAGTTGACTTGGGCCTATTATGTTCCACACAAGCTTTTTGGTTCTTCAGAAATAGTTTTCCACAGGAGTATGATTCTACGTAGTAGATACTAACTTATGTAAGCAGCCTTGAGTTATTAGACAGAATTGTGTCAGCATGACATTGTCTACATAACATAGAAAGCTGTGTGCAGCAGGTATTAACCTATGTACATGTGCTTGTTTTGCTTTAGAAGATGGTGTCTGGGGAGCAAGCTACCCCAACATCCTAGTCTGAGCCCACCACTCCTATCTTTCCTCCTCCCACATCCAGCACCTGTCGAACAGTAGCTGAGAGTTTAATCCCTTTTCTCCCGAGAGCCAGTCAAGGTGCAGTTGAGGCAGGTGGTGGTTGGAAAGAATGCAGTCCTGCAGGCCCCAAGGAGGGCTTCAAAATAGAAGAGGGGTGTGGAACCCAGCGAAATATGCACGCGGACCACCACAAGTGTCTCCTCAACTCCTTGGCTAGCTCTGTGCCATCTCCTTGACACCGAATTCTTACCTACCTGCAATTGTCAAGTCCACCCTGTCACAAGCTTTCTTCCTCCTTAGGCATTGTCTAGTCCTGTATCATCTGTGACTATGTCAGTGCCAGAGGAGGTGGTCATTTTCACTGGCAATTCAGAGAGAAAATAGGATAGCTAAGAACTGTTGCCCCAAAGCCAGGATAGTCACAAAGGCACCATGTAAAGGTGAAGGGAGTGCACTTTGTTTTAGGACATTTAATTTAATGTATTTTACTTTGGGGCTTTAAATTGGCAACTTCTGGTTTTTCCATTTGGTAATTTTCTTAACCTCTTCTCCACCTGCCTCCTCTCCACCTCTAGCTCAAGATCTCACCCGAATTCAGGCACTAATTTTGTTTTTTATTAAAGTATATCTTTGTAAATGCACTTACCCACCATGAACCCGATGCTCCTTTCTCCTTTCATCCTTTACTCCATTTTATATATACATTTTGTTTTGTTTTTAAACTTGAAACTTGTTTAGGTGTTTCTTGCGTGCACTTATTTATTATTTATCATTGGTTATGGGGAGCTTCTGCATCTGGAATGTAGTCTGACACTGACCCCTGCTAGCAGCAAGAAAGCATGCCAAGTAGGCACTCCTTTCAGTCGTTCCTGAGAGAGGCTCACTGCCACGTCGTGTATGACTAATGAAGGAATCAAATGAAGGGGAAAAAAATACATTGGAATTGAAAACAAATGGGGAATTTTTAAATAGTAATAGGAGATGTAATGAACATCGATTAGCTTCCTTGATTAAAAAACAGGCCTGTATGGTTATTCTGAGACTATTAAAGTTGTAAGGATACTCAACTAAGTTTATTTGCACTAAAGATGTCAGCGTGCATATAAGAAAAAAGAAAGGTGTTCTTAAAGATGTTGATGAAACTTAAAAATAAGAATTTAAACAGGCTCAGGTGAACAAAAAAAAACAAATTTTGATTTCTTAAAGACTTTAGTTGACCTTATCTTACTTAGAACTAATATCATTATTGTTCTAAAACAGAGTATGACATTTAGGATATCCTGTGCATGTGGCTTGTCAGTGTGTATTGTGAATATGAGTGCTCTGATCAGCCGCGGCCCGTGCAGGTAAGAGCAGTGGGGTGGTGGGGCCGGTTTGGGGAGGATTTCGACATACAACTACGAGGGAAAATTAATGATTTATTTAATTTTCCCTCGTGGTCGTCTGTCGAATCCCCCCCCCCGCCAACCCGGCTCTACCGCCCTGCTGCATGGGCCGCGGCTGGCTCTGATTGACTGTGCAGTTTTTGATGCATGAGTGACAGCTTCATCCTGCTACTGTTTTCCTCCGGTCTGCTCTTAGGTAATCATGTATTAGCATCCATTTTCAGACATTTTCATTCCTCATACCTCACCCATCACTCCTCTTCCCTCATCCTGCATCCATTACTCGCCATCCATCATCTCTCATTCCTCCTCCATCATCCTTCATCACTCATCTCATACCACATGCCTCACTCGTCACCCTTTAATCTTTATACATCATTCCTCACTGATCAGCCCTCCTCCTATCTTTAGGAGTAAACAGTAAATAGGACAATGATTATGAAGGATTATGACTGAGGGCTGAGAGATCTTAAAATGGACAGGGATGTGTCCTTTTTAGTCTTCCCTCATTCCTCACGAGTCTTTCTTCTTCCTCCCTCCACTAGTGATTAATATAAATGCTGATGTTGTTGTGGCTATCATAGGCAAACTTGCTACGATTGAAATTGTTTATATAGACAGGGAAGTGAAAGACCAATTTTACTGTATTTAGTTGGTGTCAATTTTAAAAGAAGAACACAGAAAGCAGATACCATTTGTTCAAATACTGTCCAATAAACAGATGAACGAACAATTGTATAATGTATTGATTCTTTGTATAAATTCTCAAAAACAGTTTTCCTAAATGTACACAGCATTCAACCAGGTTTAAAAGAAATTTGCAGCAATGGGGCTTATGCAAAAAATCATTACTTTCGTCATGGGAAGCAGCAAAGGGTATATGATAAATTGACAATGTCAAGGGTTTTCTTACAATGTTAGACAGTTAGCTGAGTATGATAATGAAATAGCGTGCTCTGTTTATGAACTTGCTTCCTCAGCATTTAGAATTGTAAAATATTCTTTCGCATAGTCTAAAGAGGAGAAAACACTTTAGAAAAGTTTTGCTTTACAATCTGCTTAAAAAGCACTTAAGACTCAAGTTGTCCTCTGCACTTTTTTATGCTACAGATCTATTCCAGCCATAAGGATTTGTCCATAGGCAAGGGACAATTAAAAAACATGCATTGTATTTATTATATTCTGTAGAACTTGTCTTCACTCTCTCCACAGGAAAACCCTATGCTTTCATGGCTAATACATGGTGTAATGTCTTACCTTAGACTCACATGGACATCTGAGAGTGTTACAATGTGGTACTGTTTCTGTATCCATCAATGTAAAGATGTAAAGCAAACTACTTTGCTTCATCAAGGAGTCACCCACATTACTGAGTACTAAGAAGTGTAGCAGCCCTTTCATTCACATGCAAACAGGCTATCAGTCAGTCAGAAATACTTTATTCGACAGCCAAGAGTCATAAAAGCATACAATATTATTAAAAGAAAATACACATTCCAGCCAAATACATAGCAATAAAATAGTCCCACATATCAATCACAATATTCATATCTAAAAACGTTCATAAAAAAAAAGCCAATATCATATAAAGTGCACAGTGCTTAAGCAATAGACCAGATCCTTAATTAATATCACGTATAAAAAATGTACCATAATAATCAAAAAGGGGAAAACACAATTGAGCCAACAGACAACACAAAATTACTATTACGGGAGTAATCTGTTCCTATGTCTAATGGCCCCGATTAAAAATCTTGCGACCCCGAGGCAAACCATGGGTGATGCCAGCATTTGTAAATAGAGCAGAGCTGGCCTCACTTGGACAAACTGGCATTCTCTGAGTAGAGGGAGGATATGCTGCCTACGCAGGGACTCATAGTAGGTACAGAAAAACATTTGGTGCAAGGTATCCTGTTCCGAGAAGTTATCACAGGGGCAGGGTTTTAACAATTCAGATTTTGAATATCCTCTCGGGAATGCCAGCAACCAGGGAACCATATTTAGACGAAATCTTGTTAAAACAAAACGATGGTATGGTTTATTAACATAAGATAAATATGGTTGCAGTTGCGGGCCTAGGCTCAGAGTAACATACCTTCTCACCGAGGGCTTGCCTAACTCAGCCTCCTCCCTAAGGCATTTCCGCCTCGCCACAAACTGCCGTTTAAAATTTATGATCGCAGTCTTGCCCAAAGGCTTTGGGGTCAAAAACAAATCTGGGCACCCTAGACATTTTGTTTCTTCCTTTATATATTTAAGCCAAGGGATATGCTGGGCTCTCTCTAACGCCATACAATCCGAAATTATAAGTTGATTTAGATTCGGGGGGGGATTGAGTCCAGATTCTAAGCCATCGTAGCAGGGGGGAAACTGCGATCTGGTCTGCAATATACCCCATCCCCAGTTCTTCATGCAGGCAGTAAACAGGAGTGGCTACAGGGACCCCAAGGAGTTTGTGCATAAAATTATTCTCTGCCACTTGTATTTCCTTTACATCTTTATAGCCCCAGATATCGCATCCATACATGGCCATAGGAATACATTTTGCGGTATAAACTTTCAAGAGTGCAGGCAGGGGTTTTGACCCTAGTCTTTTTGAAAAATCCATAGTGGCCCCCGTTGCTCTTGCCAAAATGTTCTTTTTAAGTGTTCGTTGTGCTCCCCATGTACCTTGGTCATCAAAGAGTACCCCTAAGTATGGGAAAGTGGATACTTTGGTTAATTCATCCCCATTACAGTAAAATTTAGCCTTGGCCGCCTTTCGCGGACCAATCGTCATTGCATGAGATTTCTTCAAATTCGTTACCAAATCTAGTGAATTCATAAAATCTATAAAACAATTTAAAAGTTGTTGCAGGCCCCTTGCAGTTCTAGACAATAGGACCGCATCATCGGCATACAACAGTGCGGGAATCAATTTGGCACCGGCCCTTGGCGTATCCTTGCAGCATGATGTTAAAATGTCCCCCAGTTTGTTGATATATAGGGTGAATAGCAGGGGGCCAAATGCACTCCTGCCGGACCCCCTTCCTACTGGCCAAGAATCTGTCAAGCTGCCATCTTCATTAAACCGTACCGCAGCCGTGGTGTTAACATGTGCAGTATGCAGGAAGGAAATCAATTCAGCCTCTAGCCCTATATCACGAAGGACCAACCACAGCTTAGACCTATTGACAAGGTCAAAAGCTGAGGTTAGATCCATAAAGGCCAGATGCAGGACACTTCCCTTGGCGATGGTATACTTCCCAATCACCAAATGGAGATTCAGGCATTGGTCTATTGTCCCCTTTCCCTGTCTGAAACCATATTGGAGATCGGAAATAACATTAGAATGATCAAGCCAGACTGTGAGGCGATCCAGGACTACCTTGCCCATAATTTTAGACACAGAATCTAAAAGCGAAATTGGCCTATAACAAGCCGGATCGTCACGAAGGCCCTTTTTAAAAATGGGGACAATAACTGCCTTTGCCCATCACGGGGGGAAACCATAAGCGCAGGCAGCATTAAAAACATGTGTTGGGATCCTGGCCCAGACTTTGGGGTCTGCCTTATAGACGTCTGCCGGTATCCCGTCAGGGCCAGGGGCCTTTCCCCCCGATGTCGATAAAATAGCTTTGTAAACTTCTTCTATATTAAAATGAAGGGGGGCACTGTCTGATCCGGGAGCTGTGTATCCCACTATTTCTGCTAGATTGGAGCTACTATAAATATTGCTAAAATGCTGGACCCACTTCTCTGCCGGTATTATACAATCCTTACTTAGATTTGGCATATCTGAAAAAGAGGACTGTTAACTATGGACCAAAATCGTGAGCTGTCCGACAGGACACTAGTTTGGCCAAGCTCCTCCCAGGCGTGCTCTCTTAGTTGTTTTTTTCTCTCGCACACAGCCAGTTTATACGCCTTCCTGCAGCTCCTGGTTAGTATCGGGTCCCTCGGTTTTTGCGTTACAGCCTTCATTAGCTCCTTATGGGCAACTGAACATGTGTCATCAAACCACCTTTTTAGTTTTAAGGATTTCACCTTGGTTTTGGTCACTAAGTTCAAAGCTGCCATTTTAACAATAATATCAAAGGCATCTAAAGTAGCTCTATCTTGTAGTGCAGGGTCCATACATACTTTGAGCTCTGGGGCACAAGTAGTATACAAGTTCTCCAAAAAACTATCTGGAGTAATCTTTTCCCACCTCAGCCTTCGTGCTTGATCTTTGGTGGTAATGTTTACATTAGTGATATGGTTCGCAGCCCCCCCTATTATACCAGATGAGAGGAGGAGAACCAATATTAAAGGGTTATGATCACTAAAACAATTACATATAACATTAAAAGTCTGTACAGCCGAAGTTATTAGAGCAGATAAAAAGATATGGTCAATTATGCTAACACTACCATTACCTACATAAGTGGGGACCAGGGCGGATTTGTCAGATTGTTGTAAGCAGTTCAGGTTAAACACTGAGAGCAGTCCTTCTATAAGCGTTCCTGACAATGTATGCTCAAAGTGGTTTGACCCTTGTAAGTCGTCTACCTCCTTCAATATCAAAGGACAATTAAAACAACATTTCCGTATATTAAAATCCTCCATAATTAGCGTATCATAATACGCTTGGCTGTCTTCCCATAATTTTTTAGTAATTCTTCCAGGGCCAGGAGATGCTCAGTCTCATGGGTCCTAGAAAAGAATTATAAAAGTTTACCACTAACAGAGTGGTAAGATTCTTTCCTGACAGTTCCACTGCTAGCACATAGGATGATGAAGAATCGATCAGTTTAGCCCTATAGCAGAGTTTAAGACTAAACATCAAGAGGAGACCTCCCTTGGCTCTACCCATATTAGACGGGATTGCATGTTTGCAAAAAGAGGTAAAGCCATCAAGATAAAAGCAGTCGTTAGATTCCCAAGTCTCTTGAAGGGCAATTATATGATGCTTAGCAAGGAAGTGTACCCACAAAGTATCCCCCCTCTTTGATCTCAGCCCAGCTATATTCCAGGACAATACCTTCATAGAGGCATCGTTAGGGCTACCTGGAATAGTAGTAGAGTTGGTAGAATTATCCAGCAAACATTGGGGAGTGGGGGCAACTGTTATTGGTTCTATATATGCTTCTGGCTGTGAGGTCTTAACCTGTGGCATTCCCACTGCCATTGTCAGTCAATCATTTTCATCAAGTCCTTGCAAATTCGCTAGTGGTAAGAACCGATTTGATGATGATAATGTAGTATTAAAATTGCTTTCTTGGGGGCGTGTGAGTAGCTTAAAAGGCTTCTGCCAGCCAGGCATCTGCCGATCGCTATTTACTGGAAAGTATTTGGGAGGATAGAAAGTTTGTAGTGGGACTATTTTAATTGTAGTTTTAGCGTCATATTTATGTTGTCAATCTAGTAGTGCTTTGGCTTGCAGGCGATGCTTAAAATTGACAATTATACAATCCCCCTCCATATTTTTCCTAGTCCCGTGGCCGATCCAACCAACCCTTCTTGCCATGATGATATCTGGAGTAATATTTGAGCTATTTATCACATTATTATTACACCAGTGGATGGTCTTATGTATCAGATCTAATGAGGTTTCCTTTGTACCAGATGAAAGAGGAGGGACCCCACAAGTACAACTACTAAAGGCGCTGATTGTGGTGGAAGATCAATTGTACATTTGTTTATCAATGTTACCCGTTTATTATGGACTAACGTGAGTGTAGATGGAAGATCCTCGTTCACACTTTCCCGGGTTTCCTGACAAACTACCTGCGGTTCAATACCACCCCCCAATAGCACGCAATCAGTAGTTAGGGAGCTAAGATGAGACACACCCAGGGTGGGTCGAGTGCCAGTCACTGACTGACTGACTGACTGACTGAGATATTTATAAAGCGCTCTAATGCCGAGGCGTCTTGGCGCTGAGGTAATAGCCATCCACCAGATTTGACGGGCCTAGAGCTTAGAGAAGAGCCATGTTTTGATCAGCTTTCTAAAGAGATCCCTGCTTGACTGCAGTCTCATGTGGATTGGGAGGGAGTTCCACAGCTTAGCAGCTTGGTAGGAGAACCCCCTTCCGCCCCATCTAGCTCTGCTTATAGTAGAGAGCAGGACCAATCCGGTGTTTGCCGACCTGAGGCAGCGTACCGGCAGATATCTTGGGAATAAAAGTTGAATAGCTGACGCCCCTCCTCCATAAAGGGCTTTATGGACTAGGCATAGAGCCTTAAAATCTATTCTTCGGCGAACTGGTAGCCAATGAAGACGTTTTAGGCTTGCGGATGTTGGGTGATGTTTAGGTAGCTCTAGCAATACTCGTGCGGCCGCATTTTGTAGAGACTGTAGTTTAGAGAGTTGTCTAACACCAGCCCCTAGGTATAGCGCATTACAATAGTCTATTCGGGACAACACCAGCGCACCAACTACCGTTTTTCTTAACGAAGGTGGAATGAATGGAAGAATCTTCCGTAATATTTTCAGCGTGAAAAAACAGGCCGATGTCACTTGATTAATCTGGGAGGCAAGAGTTAAGTCCTTATCTACCAGAAACCCTAGATTTCTGGCCTTCAGAACGGTGACAGGAAGTGTTCCGGCTTCAGGCGGCCACCAGAGTTCACTCCAGACAGAGGGTTTTTGCCCGAACTCTATGACCTCAGTTTTTCCGTGTTTAGCTTCAAAAAGTTTAAATTCATCCAGGCCATCAAAGCCCTTAGGCAGTTCCGGAACCTTTCCGCCGTCAGGTCCACGTTTTGCGCAACTGACACCACTAATTGGGTGTCGTCCGCGTATGATACAAGAGAAAGACCATGGCTTTTATAACTCTCGCCAAAGGGGCAACATATACATTGAACAGGGTGGGGGATAGGGCAGAGCCTTGGGGCACTCCACACGGGAGTGTGAACTTTCCCGACTGAAGTCCGTCCCAGTGAATTGCCTGTTCCCGGTTTGCCAGGTATGAGGCTAGAAGATCCAGTGCCTTCTCCCCAATACCAGCTGCTTTCAACCTTTGTACCAGCACCGTATGATTTACGGTGTCGAACGCTGCAGTTAGATCGAGTAGTATTAGGATGGCCCTACCGCCTCCGTCCATCACCTTTCTAATCTCTTCTGTCGCCATGATCAAAGCAGAGTCACCCTATCTATTTGTATGCTACCGTTCTGGTGTCTACGTTCCGGGCCATTGGCAACTTCAATGACGCCCCTCCTCCCGCCGGCTGCAATATCACCCCCTGCAGAGCAATTATTATGCATAGAGACAAAGGAATCAAGGGGCATATTAGCAAGACCCATGTTAAAATTATCGCCGTTTTAGCGGCAGGAAACTGTCGCTAAAACGGCGATAATTGGCTTGCTAATATGCGTTATAGAATTCCAATAGAAGCCCAGGTTAGATGTGCAGGACATCTAACCTGGGCTTCTATTGGAATTCCATAACGCATATTAGCAAGCCAATTATTTCCTGCCGCTAAAACGGCGATAATTTTATCGCCGGTCTTGCTATTATGCCCCCAAGTTTTAACTTTATGCCTTCTATCTTAGCAATTACACGTGCTAATAAGGCTTTAGTCATAGACTCAAGTCTCAGGAAAAGGCTATCCAGCAGCAGATCCGAATTTGGCTTGGCCAATACCGCTGCCAGTGGTAATGTTGGTTTGGTCCGTGGGGGCTTTCTCACGGCTTTGCTTCCCGCAGTTCGTTTTCTCTTCGTTGGTGGGCCGTCCGAATCATCACCTACAGTTACAGTGGCCACAGGAGTGCCAATAGATGGGTCCTGACCACCCATTTGGCCTTCCAGCAATGTACTCGATGGTGTGGGGGAGCCTATTTCTTCTGATAGGACCCTGTTTTCCTCCTGATTCAAACCGCACCCAACGCTGCCCAGTGCAATTTTCTCAGTTTCCAGAGAGAGTCTTTTCTCAGTGAGGGCTATCTCCTTTGTTATGGCATCGGCTGCCCTGGTTAAAAAGAATCTATCGTCCCAGCTGAGCCTGCAGCAATTGACCCTGAAGCTCCCCCACAGTCAATTTCCTTTTGCCCATTTCCACCTGGCCAAGGAGCACTTATGATGATAAAAACTTGGTGTAGCCCACAGTACCGGTGAAAAACCAAGCCCTCCTCGCTTCAAAGTGGGTAACAGCAAAGTGGCAACAGAACGCAAAAAAAGAAATAGTGCGGACAGGTACCTTGTCGTTTTTCTGACCTCTACGCCATATCCTGGTGGGACACAGACCAAACCACGAGGATTTAGAGCCCTGGCCCAGCCTCTCCCGACCGCGGACGGGCGCAGACCCGGCGCGCGCCTGCGCGCGTCCCGCGAAGCGGGTGCCGCGAGAGGCTAAGTAGGCTTTCCCCTGCTCAGGTGCGGCAGATTAGTGGCAGGCGAGGCTTCCTGGGACTTGCAGTCCCCTCAGTGTCCGGCAGCAACCTCCTCCAAACAGCGATGCGGCTCCCATGCAGAATGTCATTTCACTGTTCCAAGAAGCAAATGTTAGCTCATAGGTACACTGAAACCTACCATCTCTGAACTTCATACAATTTTAATGAGTGGGTATTACCAAGTCCTTCTTTCAAAAACATACTTCTCTTTGCAAGCTGGTTAGATTTACACTGTGACTGTAATTGAACATATTAAAACTGATTATGAAGGTTTTGCACCACCACCAAAACAACATTGGCACACACCTAACAAGTTTGTATGCAAACTTTGATGCATATAATCTCACTATTACAACAGTTAATCGCATGTGCAGCACCAGTAACTAAGTAACTACAAACAGCTTACTCAGCAATGCACTAGGCAAACTATTGCTATTATAACAGGAAGAGCCACACATCTTAAGTAAAGTAAGTACAGGAATATTAAGAGCTTTTCACTACACTTTAGCATCAGTTACTAGGGACTTTAGGTTTTTTACAACCACCATTTTAATTTCTAACTTCAAAATTGGATCACTCTTCGCTATTAACTGGGGCTTTCAATCATTAGCTCTGGCAAATCCTACTTTATTTATTTTTTTTGCAATTTTTATATACCTAATGTAGACTTATCACACTTAAAACCCACTAGCGCTACATGTTAGTAAAAAAACATAATCCTAATTAAGAACATTAATTTATCAACTGTGTTCCTTTTTGCATACAAGATGGTGGCTATCCTAATTATAAAGTGACAATTTAGCACACAAGGGGCCAGATGTACGACCCTTTCAATTAGCGCCTCGCAATTTGCGACACATTGCAAGTCGCAAATTGCGAGGCGCTAAATGAAATGTACAACAGTGTGTTTACACTGTTTTGCGATTCCCAATGGGGTCGCAAATTGTGAGGCTCATTAATATTAATGAGCCTCTGCAATTGCGAGCCCATTGTGAATGCCAGCCTTCCCAGGGATGGTGGCCTGCTGCGCTCAGCAGACCACCATGTCTGGGACTGCTTTAATAAAGCAGCTTTTTTTTTTTTAAATGCAGCCCGTTTCCCTTAAAGGAAAACGGGATGCATTTAAAAAAAAAAAAAAGAGAAACGTTTTTGTTTCATTTTTTAAGGGCAGGCAGTGGTCCCTGGGACCACTGCCTGCACTTAAAAATTATTTTGCATGCATTTGCAAAGGGAAGGGGTCCCCTGGGGACCCCTTCCCATTTGCAAATGCATTACCACCTACTTGAAGTAGGTGATAATTGCAAGTGTTTTGAGACTGCAATTGCAGTCGCAAAACATTAGTACATTGTTTTGAGACTCGCAATTTGGAAGGGAACGCCCCTTCCAAATAGCCAGTCACAAAACATATTTAGCGAGTCGCAAAAACATTGCGACTCGCTAAATGGGCTATGTACATGGCCCAATATGTTTTTGCATGCGCTAACGGGTTCGTAAACCCGTTTGCGCATGCAAAACCGGGTCGTACATCGGGCCCAAGATGCAGTGTCACAAGTAGCACTCTTCTATCTGCTCTGTTGCACGTATGTGTTATGACGGTGTTAATATTTATTACAGGCATTAACATGAGTTAACAGGTTTCCATGTTTGATTCGGTGTTTGTGTGTTGCATATGTGCACTTGGTATTAGACCTTCAATTTAGGTCCTGCTTCATTCCCACAGGCAAGCAGTCTTTTGTCTTAATTTGTATGTCGAATTTTGACATCATCCTTCTGATTTCTGCTGCTTCAGCTGCAGGGGAATTTTCTGTCCTTCCTTTCAGCAGCTATGGTTAGAAGGTAAAATTCTTTCTGCTGAATGTCCTTGCTGGAGGCTCTGGCTTGAGTCCTAGCTAGATTCTAGAAGTACTATATACTAGTGCTTCCAGAGGAAAGCATTGTGCTTGGATGGATGATGCTAAACGGGGTTCCAAATGAGTGGGTCCCCACTGCTGTTTGCTAGGGCATTTAACTGAAGACCTTACTCTATGGAACAGGTATGAAGGGAGTATTATATGAATCTGCGATAAATACCATAATAGTGCAATGCTGCAAGGCAGACTGGAAGTTTTTAAACTAAGCATTTAGGGATGTGTGATGAACAGTCTTCGAATTTACATTAATTTACATTGCTAATATTCATGATCGCTCTATTATTGATTATTTATATTGAAAATGTTAATACTTATGATTTTTATTACATTAGTACACAATAAATATTAGTTATTCTAAAATTCCAGGTGTGTCTGTGCGTGTGAGTGCGTGCGTGTGTGTGTTTGTTTAATGATTCTGGGCGGTCAGGACAGGATCTTTTATCAAAACCCTACGACAGCAAGACATTCTCTGGCAAGGCTGTTGAGAATTCCAAACATACTGACAATCTTGATAGTATAATCCAGAGGAAGACAGAGGAAATTACCTGTTCATTGTCCTATTCTCCGATGAGGGAAGACCAACTTTGAGAGCCCAGATGTGATGCCCCAGATAAGGGATTTGCCGGCCAATCTAACAATTCTTGACAACGTCCTGGCCATAGTTTTGAATCAAATGTTGGATAAATACCCTTGATACACACATTCTGAATATACCACTTTAATAGTAATGGTTATTCAGCAGAACTCCTCCCTGGTCAGCTCCCTTTCATTAGGGTCCACAGATGGGTCTTGTCACGTGACCATTTTAGACCATAGCCCCCTCTAGCCCAGTGCTAGTTTTGGAGTTTTCTTCACTGGTGTTGACCTGTCACCTTTTGTCGGCTAGATCCTTCCATCTGGTGCGGAAGGACCTTTGAACAAACCCTATTTCTAAGGGTTTGTGTATGACAGGAATGTTCTTGTTATTCAAAGGCTAGTAATGCAGCTTCTTAATCTTAACCCTCTATTTGCAGCTTTGGCCTTGAGCTCTAGAAATAAATATTGCTTGTCTTTGCATATGTAGACAAATGGCCTGATGTGCTAAGACCAGTACGCAATCTGGGATGCATACCTGCCAACTTGAAGAACAATCTCACTGTGTGAGGAGGGGGCGGGGCCTTGAAGAAGGCAGGGACTCGTGCAAGAAGTACCTAGGAGGCACTTTTGAACCCCACCGCCCCCAAGCCCCTTCCTCCGCCCCCCTCCAAAAAAAAGCTTACTGAGGCTGCTGCCAATCCTGGAGTGTTTTCACACACCTTAATGGACCTCAGAAGTTCTAAGCCTCGGAAAACGAGCTGGAAAACCACTACTTACAGTGGCTTTCAGCTCATTTTCCCTGCCACTGTGTGATATCGGCTCCTCACCGGGAGACCATGTGATGGGAGCCGATATCGTGTGTCACACGGTGGCACCGTGTGAGTTGGCAGGCATGGTGATGTGCAAATTATCACCGATTGGTTTTTGAATTGCCCTCCATTTTACAATATGACTGAAGCAGTGTAGGAGAGTAGGATCTGCCTCTTATGTTGCCCCCACTTTTTTTCTGATGTTTACACTGGTTTCTGGCTATAGTCTGGCTGGGACCCTGCCAATCAGGGCCCCAGCCTCTCTGTTCTCTCTAAACGACTTGGAGTGCACTCTAGGTGCACTAGTGATTGGATACTGTGGTACCTTATGAGTCCCTAGTATATGGTACCTTAGGTACCAAGGGCATAGGTACTTCACAGGCCTACCAGGGGCTGAAGCAGGTATTATGCCACCCCTGGGAAGCAGACTAAATCTGACACCACAGGTCTGCTACTGCAGCCTGGGTAAGGTGGTGCATGCACCCCTTACTGTGATATAGGCTACCTATATCACTACATAGATACACACATATAAACCTATAAGTCACTCCTATGGCAGGCCTTATCAATCCTGAAGGCAGAGTGCGTGGTTCCTATGTGAGAGGGTGCCCCTGCATGAGCAGAGCCCCTCTGCAGCATTCGGAGACCCTTCTCTGAGGCTGTTTGTAGTGCAGCCTGCCCATATACTCTTAAGCGCATTATAACCTCGCGTTAAATGCTAACTTTGGGATGGCTGCACAGAAACATGTTGTGTTTGGTGTCAAACATCTTGGAATACTACCCCCCGCCAGTTCTGGCGGCGGGGATAGCATTCCACCCTTCTAGAGGGATAGACATGTACCTACTGTGGAAACGCGGTAGAATCCTGAAGAGCCCTGGCATCACAAAATGGATGCCAGCAGTCACAGACACTGGGCTGCCCTCCTGCTGATGACCGAAACTCGCAGTGGAGGAGGCCCAACAATAGGTATCCTGTCGCAGGAGGGTGTGACCAACTTCCAGACAGGAATACCAAAATCCTATGCACACATACAAATTTAAACAAGATATGCACAGGTCATTCAAACAGCGAATTGTACAAAATTCATGGGTGATGTCATAATTTCTTTATTCTTCCACAACATCGCAGCCAGCCGACACGTGTTTCGTCAGGGAACAGTACTTCCCGACTCTTCAGGGCTGAAACGAGTAGTCCAGACTCAGTATGGTCCCTAAGCCGGTGATAATTCCAACCCGGTAGGGCACAAGTGTACAATGAATTCCAATATCCAAGAGTATTAGTTATGAGACATCTGTAGAAGTGAAACTGAAATAGTCAAAACAATAAATTGATGAAGATTATGGGTGATGACGCACAGAAATCTTCAGAGACTACCTGGAAGTGGAACAGCAGAATCGCGTGATCGGAATATCAGTAATGGTTCACAATGCCCATAAGAAACAGTCGAAGTCCACTCTGCGTGAAAAACAATAAGTGACTAGTATTCACTGGTAATCCAATAGGGTAAATAAAAACGACCAATACCGCCAGTAGAACATGAATAAAGTCAGTATCAGAAATTTATCATAGGAAGCTCCACAATTCCAAACAAATATTCGTATTTCAGTTAAATCCAGGTAAAACACGTGTGTGTGTTCACCAATGCCATATAAAATTTGTGTGTGAAGAAAGATTCGCGTCCTGGCGGCACTGATTCCCTGCTCTGGCGCGAAACTGGACAAAGGGAAGTGGGTGTAGCCACCCACTCCCCTGACCCTCCCATAGGTGGGGGTCATAGAGCTAGTCCCTCCCTTCCTTTTAGTATAAGAGGGGGAACCTGTGCATTGCAAACTAGATACCCCTGGACGATGCTCTACTGAAGAATCCCGGACCTTCGACGTTCCACTACCTCTGGAAGACTGAAGAATCTCCCTTGGAGTCAAGGAGTGACTCCCCTGCTTGGCAGGCACCAAAAACTACAACGTCGGTCGCAAACTACGCCTCTCCCACCGGAGCCCGAAGTCCCTGCAGCCCAGGAAGAGGATTTCCTGACTTCTCCAAGGCCATTGTGAGTCCCCAGCGAAGCTGAGGCAAGTGGACCCCACGAGCGACGAGGAACCGCAGCCCCTGGGTATTGTCGAGTGCAACCCCTTCACAACAGTCTACGAACTTGTGCTTTGGACCACATGTGGTCCCAGCCTCTAGCAGAGATCCCTCCCAAATTCAGAGGCCTACACCGTCCCGAGTGACCGTGGGCCCCTGTTGAAGGAATCCTCCCGAGGCGTCTTCGCGATCCCTTGCCAGCCGGCTTGTGGGTCCCCAGAAGACTTTGTAACAAAACCAAAGGGCTCCCCTGGTTGCTCCAGGCCTGCCCTGACCTACCCTCGCTGGGTAAGTCCCTCAGACCTTGCTGGTCTGCACCATTGACTTTTCCTCTCCTCCACGAGACTTGCTGCTACCAAGGCTTGTTGGCTCCAATCGGGTCGCCGACACCGCAGTCAGCTGCAGACTTTGTGGGCCACGCTGAATCCAGCTCCTGGCCGTCCTCGACGCCTCCTGGACCTCGTGGTCGAAGAGTCAAGACACCCGTGAACGACCTGAATCTGTCGACGACGGGGGGCATTCATCTTTCTTGCCCCGGGTCACTGCCAAGTGACTTTGAACACTGTCCCCTCTGCTTTCAGGTCTTCCTCCTTCCGAATCCAGGCTTGGATTCCGCCGGACACTTCTTCTGTCGTCGCAAGCAGCAAGTCTTCACTGGCTCCCATTGAAAACGACGCCGCGACCCAACACCAAAGGACACCTATGCACCCGGCTCCCCTGGGTGAGGTAACTCCAGCACTACGGTGCTCCTGTGGGTGTGGGCCCTAGAACTGCTTACCCTGTAAGTGGCTTGCTTGTGGCTACTCTAGAAGTGCCCTAAAACTCCTATTTTCCAAGTGCGACTATCGCATTGACTCGTACAGGGCTCGCGTCTGTGTTAGACACACCGCGTCCTTCTCCCTTGCAACTCTACCCGTAACCGCGTCCTTCGACTCGTACTGGGTTCGTGTTGGTGCTTTCGCCTCGACCACACAAGGGACCTTTAACATTGATATCTCAATCTCGTTCGTGCGCATAGACTCGTACAGGACTCGCACCGGTGTCTGAACACCGCGTCCGTCTCCTGTGGGTCTCCTACAACTACCTGGGGTGGTTCTTTGAGGTCCCTCGATTCTATATGCTCTAGGCCCAGGTCTATAGCAAAACCAAAGGGGATGATGGACGGAGTGTTGAACATTGCAAGCACTCACCCCCAGTCAACTGATCTGGGTTTAATCCATCATCATTCTTTAGCTCACTCCGCCACCCCAGTTCAGACATGGCCATATGCAAATCAGTCTGACCCTGTGCCTCTTGGGAACAGTCCAGCCCGAACTGCCAAGCCATGTCTTCCTGGACCGGAAACAAGCATCCTGGGATCGGTTTCTGGCTTACAGCCATCATCAGCCAGGCTATCTTGAATCCAGTGGCAAAGTGAGCAAGGGACCCACGTCTGGGCATACCCTGCCAACTTAGGGCGAACATAGCAAAACCAAAGGGGATGATGGACGGAGTGTTGAACATTGCAAGCACTCACCCCCAGTCAACTGATCTGGGTTTAATCCATCATCATTCTTTAGCTCACTCCGCCACCCCAGTTCAGACATGGCCATATGCAAATCAGTCTGACCCTGTGCCTCATGGGAACAGTCCAGCCCGAACTGCCAAGCCATGTCTTCCCTGGACCGGAAACAAGCATCCTGGGACCGGTTTCTGGCTTACAGCCATCATCAGCCAGGCTATCTTGAATCCAGTGGCAAAGTGAGCAAGGGACCCACGTCTGGGCATACCCTGCCAACTTAGGGCGAACATTGCAAAACCAAAGGGGATGATGGACGGAGTGTTGAACATTGCAAGCACTCACCCCCAGTCAACTGATCTGGGTTTAATCCATCATCATTCTTTAGCTCACTCCGCCACCCCAGTTCAGACATGGCCATATGCAAATCAGTCTGACCCTGTGCCTCATGGGAACAGTCCAGCCCGAACTGCCAAGCCATGTCTTCCCTGGACCGGAAACAAGCATCCTGGGACCGGTTTCTGGTTTACAGCCATCATCAGCCAGGCTATCTTGAATCCAGTGGCAAAGTGAGCAAGGGACCCACGTCTGGGCATACCCTGCCAACTTAGGGCGAACATAGCAAAACCAAAGGGGATGATGGACGGAGTGTTGAACATTGCAAGCACTCACCCCCAGTCAACTGATCTGGGTTTAATCCATCATCATTCTTTAGCTCACTCCGCCACCCCAGTTCAGACATGGCCATATGCAAATCAGTCTGACCCTGTGCCTCATGGGAACAGTCCAGCCCGAACTGCCAAGCCATGTCTTCCCTGGACCGGAAACAAGCATCCTGGGACCGGTTTCTGGCTTACAGCCATCATCAGCCAGGCTATCTTGAATCCAGTGGCAAAGTGAGCAAGGGACCCACGTCTGGGCATACCCTGCCAACTTAGGGCGAACATAGCAAAACCAAAGGGGATGATGGACGGAGTGTTGAACATTGCAAACACTCACCCCCAGTCAACTGATCTGGGTTTAATCCATCATCATTCTTTAGCTCACTCCGCCACCCCAGTTCAGACATGGCCATATGCAAATCAGTCTGACCCTGTGCCTCATGGGAACAGTCCAGCCCGAACTGCCAAGCCATGTCTTCCCTGGACCGGAAACAAGCATCCTGGAACCGGTTTCTGGCTTACAGCCATCATCAGCCAGGCTATCTTGAATCCAGTGGCAAAGTGAGCAAGGGACCCACGTCTGGGCATACCCTGCCAACTTAGGGCGAACATAGCAAAACCAAAGGGGATGATGGACGGAGTGTTGAACATTGCAAGCACTCACCCCCAGTCAACTGATCTGGGTTTAATCCATCATCATTCTTTAGCTCACTCCGCCACCCCAGTTCAGACATGGCCATATGCAAATCAGTCTGACCCTGTGCCTCATGGGAACAGTCCAGCCCGAACTGCCAAGCCATGTCTTCCCTGGACCGGAAACAAGCATCCTGGGACCGGTTTCTGGCTTACAGCCATCATCAGCCAGGCTATCTTGAATCCAGTGGCAAAGTGAGCAAGGGACCCACGTCTGGGCATACCCTGCCAACTAGAAGTGCCCTAAAACTCCTATTTTCCAAGTGCGACTATCGCATTGACTCGTACAGGGCTCGCGTCTGTGTTAGACACACCGCGTCCTTCTCCCTTGCAACTCTACCCGTAACCGCGTCCTTCGACTCGTACTGGGTTTGTGTCGGTGCTTTCGCCTCGAACACACAAGGGACCTTTAACATTGATATCTCAATCTCGTTCGTGCGCATAGACTCGTACAGGACTCGCACCGGTGTCTGAACACCGCGTCCGTCCCCTGTGGGTCTCCTACAACTACCTGGGGTGGTTCTTTGGGGTCCCTCGATTCTATATGCTCTAGGCCCAGGTCTAGCCAAGCTAAGATTGTGATATTTGATTGTGCTAACTTATTTTTGATAACATTTGATTTGTACATATGTTCATGACTTCTAATCTCATAAAGAGATTTGTAGAGAGTTGCTTAGTAATAAATACATATATATTTGATATATATACCTGTGTGGTGTCTTTTCATTTGGTGATTCAAGAGATTGTGTGGTAAAACAAGCTGCTTTACATTCCTCCAAGACTTAGCCTGAAGGCTGCTCTCCACAGCTACCACTAGGATAGCTTTCTATAAAGGTTGTCTTAAACCTACCTACCATAAGAGTCGAATTGTTCTGGTGCAAGCTGTCCACTTTCACTAGTGGACAGCATATACCAGGCCAACTTCTCACAAGCAGTAAGTAGGCAGTGTCCCAAAAGCTTGTTATTAAAATTCGGAAAGACTTTTACAACTCTCAAAAAGGCTTTCTTACATTGTAAAAAGGTGTTTTCGGATTGCAAACCTTCTGTTTTTCGTAATCGCAGACCCTGCAACCTCTAAACACCTTTGTACACTGGCCCCAAATGCCCACTTCTGCCTAACACTTCTTCAAAGCCCTTTGATCTAAATGATATGGCTACTCATGTTATATCATGGTTTTAGTCTTGTTCCCAACAGTTTGCTATTAGTGTAATTGATATGGTGTGCAGGCACGCATGCATGTATAGCTTGTAGTCACTGGGGAATGCATATGGTTGTAAGTATTGGTACTAGAGTAGTACTGCTTCACATACTCACAAATGCATTTCACTAAGGTATGGGCAAAGATTTTCGCAAACTAAGGTATATGTTTTAGGAGTAAATGTGGCAGAGGCAAGATGGAGTAGCTGGAAAATGGGGAATATCTACTACAAAGGGCCTGATCAGAGGTTGCACGGTACTAGAGGGGTGCAAACTCTGGAACAGTAATGCCATTACTGTTCAGTAACACCCTGCCAGTACCGTGCAATTAAGAGTTACACCCCATGGAATGGGTATTAAGTATGCAGACCCTTATTTCCAGGCAGTATTTCACGTCATTGCCTTTTTCAGTGAGCTTAGCACACATATTTACCATGCGGCCTAAAATGTGTGCTGTGCCTACTTTATGGAGTTGGGGATGGAAGGGGGTGGGGGTGAAGGGGAAATGGGAAGATGTTACCTGGCAGAAAGGAGCTTTGACTTCCTTCCCTCCTTCACGTGTGTCTTCACTGAAGGTTCAGGTAGGGGTGCTGAATGGGTCTACGCTGAAATGCAGCTCATTCCAAAATCCAAAAATGTCTTTACTGGCCAGAATTTCTAGCTGGCAAAATTGGTTCCAGCATTCCTCATCCGAAAACTCCAGGTGTGGGCACTCTGGGCCAGTTGTGATCAGGTACAGTGGAATTAAACCTGGGAATTATGCTCCAACCAACTCCTAATTGAGATCAAAGAGCGAGAAAGAAAGTGAAAAACATGGAGGGGCATGGTGAATGACATGCAAATATAAAAACCCACCAACAAGAGGGTAAATCAGTTGAAACTGACCAAATCTATACCCATATCTACCCCACGAGCACAACTGCCCAAACAGGCTCAAGTGTTCCCCAGTCAAGACATGGCATAAGTTACACATTACACGTGGCCACTCACGCGTGATGCATGGGAATCGTACTTAAACCAATGCACTCCAAACTGTGTGATCCTGGTAAAGTCAACATTTTTTCTTATGTCATGTTGTTGTTTTTGTTTTCCTGGCCTCCCATAATTGTCATTGCATAGAGAATATTCGGTTTGCAGTCGAAGCACGTTAGTATAAACACAATACCCATAGTGCAATGAGCCAGTGAGAGGAAGACTATGTGCAGAAAAAAATTGGACCAATGGTTTGAACACAATTTTTAAACTAAGTCCCAGAGTCCAAAGTTATGTTGGTTAAAAAGCTACTACTAGAAGAGTGTCACATTTTGTGTGTGGGTAATAAATGGTTTGATTATGAACTTTCAAGTGCATGTTTGGAACTCAGCTCCAGAGCTCTGATATGTTTCAAGAACACTTTCACAACTGTTGCTTAAGCACAGGAATTAACCTACACTGAAGTTTTTTGTGTGTTAATTGTCCTCATTTGGGGAGTTCTTAGATACTTTTCTTCTGGACTAAAACAGGGATTTGGTGAAAAGTAAAAATACCTCAGGGTATACCCTAAGGGATCCTTTTATTCACAGGTACCCGGGGTATTGAATTGAAAGAATGCAGCATGTATGAATAGTAGATAAAATGAAAAGGTTCATCTATTCATTTATTTTAATAACATGTTTCAGCCAGTATATGAGCTCTATGTGTCAACAGTCTTCTTCAGTGCCTCAAAACTTACTGCCTATCTACTGCATATTTTCTATGCATATTAATGAGAAGTAAGGCTCTAATACCTGTCTTTTTCAATCCAATTTGGACACCCGATTCTGGAGCGTTCTTGGGCCTCATTGTTATGATCAGGGGGCAAGGCCCGCATTACCTAAGATTCCCCTATCTGCCGTATTGCAATATGAACCTATGTCTTCTTCAGTTGCCACTGGGCAGAGGGTGGTTGGGCTCCTCCAATCTTAAAATGTTACTATTGCCCAGCATTTTCAGACTACTTATCTATGGTTATGGTGTTTCGGGACACATGGGGCTCGATTACTATGTCGGACAGAGGTGCCTCCGACCGACACCGTCATGGTCCTGACACTGCAATCACAATGTGACCGCACATGGTGCGGTTGCATACTCCTATTTTTCTATGGGAGCCTGTGCTGCGGCCGGAAACCGGCCGTAGCATAAGCTCCCATAGAGAAATTGGAGAATCAGTTCATCCCTGCACCGCATGGTTGGAACCTCAAGGTCCCGGCCTCACTGTCTGGGATAAACAGGGGGGGCCATAGGTGCCCCCTCGACCCCAACCAGAGGCCCCAGGGTGAAGGGGGCCCTGCTAGGGGCCCTCAAACTTGCTTTCCGACAGTCTTTCTATGTCAGAAAGCCCGGCATGGAAAGCCTGTCGGAAACCGAGCATCGTAATCCCTATGATGGAAACGCCGTCCATAAGGATTACTTGCCGGTCTCCGCCTGGCCGATGGGCTCCTTGAGCTCATTGGAATCCAGTCAGAATGACCGGCCGGTTTCACTTTCGGCCGCCTGCATCATAATGTGATCGTCGAAAGTGAAACCCGCAATGAGGCCCGGAAAGCCTCTGACCTGCGGTCGGAGACTTTCTGTGTCTCATCATAATGAGGCCCATGGTATTTGTGGCCACTGTATTCTGAGCTAGGTTCGCAGACTGGCTTTATAGACCCCTCTTGTTTTAAGTGGACTGTATTTCAGACATTTCTTCTATTTTCTATTATGTGGAAAAACATAAAAAGCTAAATTAGCATTCCCCCCATAACTAGGTATCTGACTTTCTGGAACAATCCAGACTTTTCAGGCTTTTTCTCATTTTTACGCTTATGATAAATGGCTAGGATCTCACCCTCAAACTGTAGGGCAGCTTTTTGAGGAGTATCAATTTAATTCCTTCACAGACTTTACAGAATTATATGAAATTCCACCTATGGGTATATTTAAGTATATTCAAATGCGTCATTTCTTGACCAATAAAATCACAGCTAAAATGTGTTGTCGAGAATACAGTGTACTGAATTATTTTAGAGTAGTCAGCAGAAGGGGATGATTGAGCGAGTAAACAAATTGTTAATTCAAAACCAACCAGATAATTTACATTCTAGAAAGAAAGTGTCTTAAGCAGACCTGGGCTCCTATTATGGACAATATGGAAGACCTATCTGATAGCTCACTCAATGAGGACTAAACAGCTATTATGGTTCTTGTAGAGACTTACCAGTTGGATATTCTCCCATAGCAGGTTTAAAGAGATGGCTGTAAGGTTAGGAATTACAATCTAGTGAATATTGTACTGTATTAGAAAGTGTACCAACTGAATACATTTTTTCTCTGTAATACAAATTTATAAGAAAAACTGAAAGTAGTCCCTTAACCCAGAGAAATGCCAGAGAGGCACTTGCCAAGAGAGAAATAACTTAAGGACTACTTCACTATTCTAAAGGCCAGAAACCTGGGTTCAGGAAGATTTGATAATCTTATAATTTTCATTTATTTACACTCGGAAGGGTGTTCTGCCACTGCTGTCTTGTTTATGGGTCTATGACCCACAGAGATGCCCAATTTCAATGTGTGAACAGTCCTGTAGGCCAAGCCTGTCTTTGCCTTCTTTGAGAGGACATTCAAGATATAGACAGTGGTTACCTGCATTTGATCCAGGTGTCTCTCAGTACACCAACCATGCCATCTTCTCCATGCTGACCAATATCTCTTAACCAAGCCTGCCTGAGGCCTGTGCTTGTCTGATGGAACCTGATGTGACTTCTGAAAGGTCATCATTCGTCCATCTTTGCCTGTATTCCTCCAGGTCATCAGTCTGAGATGTCCATCTACCACTAGTGTGGGAGGTTGCCCACAACAGTCTACTAAACTGTCAGGAATTATTGGCAGAGCAATTGGAAGTTCCCATGATGGTTCCATTAGTATTGGAAACCACGCTTGCGATCTCCAAACAGGAGTCACTAGAATAAAATTCGCTCTTTATCGCCTTATATGAGCTGTCACTTCGGTAACCATAGCTAAAGGGGGAAAAAGCATATTTCTGACCTGAGAACTAACCCTGTAGGAAGTCCTACTGTACAGTGGCTTCTGGGTTGTTCAACTTGGACGCAAAGAGGTCCCTGTCACATGCCATCAGTACTTCGAAGATCGCTCAATTCAATTTCCAGTTGCTGGTTGTTAGACCTGTCAGCCTTAGGGTGATCTTTTCCTCAACTTTTTGCCCTCCTCCGCCATTTTTTCTGGCCTTCTTTTTGCAGGAATTATGGCTTGTAATCACTGCTAACCATTGCTAAAGTGCATGTGCTCTCTCCTCTAAACATGGTAATATTGGCACATACCCAATTGCAATATTTATTTTTCTTAGAAGTCCTTAGTAAAGTGGTACTATAAGTGCCCAGGACCTGTAAATTAAATGCTACTAGTGGGCCTGCAGCACTGACTGTGCCAACCACTTAGGTAGCCCGTTAAACATTTCTCAGGCCTGCCATTACAGAGCCAGTGTGTGCAGTTGGCCTGACATTACAGAACCGGTGTGTGCAGTTTAAACTGCCATTTCGACAAGGCAAAATAAGCCTTTTCCCAGGCCCAAACCTTCCTTTTTAATACATATAAGCCACCCCTAACGTAGGCCCTGGACAGTCCCAAGAGCAGGGTGCAGTGTATTTAAAAAGCAGGACTTGTATGTTTAAGTTTTACATGCTGTGGTAGTGAAAAACGATTTAATTTGTTCTCTTCCATAGGATAACATTGGAGTTGCCTTACTACATTTTATAAGTGTAATTCCAAATGGGAAAAGAGAACGCATTCATGTTTGGTGTCTCTGGAATACTAATTTAAAATCCTAACTTATGGTGAAGCCGGATTTTAAATTACAATTCTGAAAATTCCACTTTTACAAAGTTGCCATTTTTTTGCCTTAGCCATTTGGTGCCTGCAGCCTGCCTTTGGTCACATGACTGTGTGTAGTTGTCAGGTGGGCTTTGTGTATTTCTCCTAGACATCCACACACAATGGGAGCTAGAAATGACTTAGTGGGCGATCACTGGCAGGATGGGAGGGAGGAGCTAGGCCCAGCCTCAATTACACCTGAATAGGCTGTGTCCTGTCTCCACACAAAGGGCTGCATACCCCTGTAGTTAGCCTAGGCGGGGAAGGCAGGGCATTTGTACACTTCATAGGCATGCCTCTAGAAGCTTCTCCCCACTTCAAAGGCACAACTGGGTATAAATACTGGCCCTCAGACACCAACTCTTCAGTACACTTCTGGACCTGTGGATACTCTGCCAGAAAGGAATGCTGTGCTGCTACAAGGACTGCCACTCTGCTGGACTTCTGTTCTGAAGGAACTGCTGCCCTGCTGTGCTGACCTGCTGCCTACTGCCCTCTTGTCTGGGGAAGAAGAACTGTATCTGCAACTTCATCTTGAACCCAGGAGACGAGAGTGATTTAAAGGGCTAGTCTGCTGGCCTCCTGATCTGAGTCTCAGGGACATAAAAGCTCCCCAAAAGATCCAGCGAGGTCCTGAACCCCGAAGTGTTGCCTCGAGGTCCTGGATCCTTAGTGTGGCTCTAGAGCTCTTGAAATCAAGCTTTTGGGCTCTTCGGTTCGGCGAAGAGGCCTGCTCTCACCGGAACTGTGTCGCTCGCTTTGAAAATCAGTGCGATCCGCCGCCAGCCTGTCTCTTGACACAGCAGCACTGACAGCCAGTTGGGGACTGCTAACATGAAGCTCCAGCCTGCCTGTCTGCGACACCCGGTCTGCTCTTCGCCCTACGCCCACCACCACCCACAATCCTCTCCTTGCTACCAGACACCCTCTCCAACGCGAACGAGACTCTTGGCACAAAACCTGAGAAGGTAAAACTTCACCAGGACTAGACTGGGACTGTATCCGACCTTCACTCCATCATGGTCAGCCTGATCTTTTGGCTTTGACTCGGTCCAGTGTGTCCAGATAGCCATGGTTGGAGCTTTCTGCTTGTAGACACCACATTGCAGTTTATTCTTTCAAAATTCATAACTCCAGTTCTACCGATTGGATTTTTGTCATTTTGGACTTGTTTCATTTATTAAATTCTGCTCTATTTTTCTAACCTGGTGGTGGATCTTTTTGTATGGTGTTGTCACTGTTTTACTGTTTGAAGTGTTGTATAAATTCTTTACACATTGCCTCTAAGTTAAGCCTGACTGCTCTGTGCCAAGCTACTAGGGGTTTGAGCACAGGTTAATTTGGGGCTTGCTTGTGCCTTACACTGACTAGAACTGTAGTTGCTGCTTGACCAGGTCTCAGACCACAACCAATCAGTAACCCAATTTCCAACAGTCCTGCTCCGATATGAGTCCATCACAAGCTGCTAAGGTCCTCTCTGTACCAGAACACAAACAACCCAAGATAGGCTTCACCTAGTGGAACAGTGACCAGTGGCACTTTGGGCAAAAAAACAATGGACTGGAATTTGGCTCAGATAGATTGCCAGAGGCTGAGATTAATTCAAACATTTCGTTCATCACATTGTTGTTTATTGCAATTGAAGCCCCAAGTGCATTAGGTATTCCCAGCCATGGGTCACTGTACCATAGCACTTAAGCTACACCCTACTGATGAGCCCCAGCTGGGGTGAAACCAGTCTGGGGTTGCTTGCGATCCCTTCTGGAGGGGGCCTCACCTAGACGTTTGACGAGTGTCAGTACTGATTTGCATAAGGTGTGCCTTTGTCTAGAATGGCATGGTGGGTGAAAAACGATGGACTAGAATGTGGCCCAAAGCAATTGCCAAAGACTGGGATAATTCAAGCACGCCATCCATAACATTGTTGTTTATTGAATTGGTGATGATAGCAGACACACTATTCTGGCAAGTTGCCGGAGAGAAACCTCCTCTGTTCTCATGGCTGTGCTTAGTTCCTTTTTGATCTTTGATAGTTTCTGTTTCTTGGGAAGAATCAGAGAGACATTCATTAAGTCTATCACGAAGCCATCAAAGGACATTGATTGACATTGAGCCCAATTCCTGTAGATAAGACAGTAACAGTTGTCATGTTGAATTGGAATTGATGTCCGCATTTATCCATCAAAAGGATATCATACAGATAGATTATTAGCCTAAATCTGCTCCATCTCAGACATTCCACCACCGGATGTAGCAGCTTGGTAAAGCACCACAGGCCTGATGACAGACCAAACAGAAGAGCCAAGATTTCGCTCACCTGTTCACTCCAAATAAATTGCTGGAGTCTCCTGTGAAGGGCGTAATTGGGAAACATTAGATAAACATCTTTCAGGTCGAGCCTGACCATCAAGTCGTTCGGGGGGGGGCCGTTTCTTAGGAGATGACTCACTTCCATTTTGAAATGGTGATAGATGAGCCAGTCGTTGAGAAATTCAGATTTATTACTGGTCTAAATCCTTTGTAAATTTTCTCCACCAAAACAATGTTATTTGAGAAAACACTTTAGTAGAGAACTGATTTGTAGTTCGCTAATTTAGCCTCGAGTTCTCTCACTTCCTGTTCTATAAATCCATTTCCTGAACAGAAATCCTCAGAGGCTGGGACAAGAGGTTTGCATTAGAGAACCATAAAAGTCTATGTGAAACCCTTCAGTCATCTCAGTAGCCATGGGTCAAATATGATCTCCCTCCATTTGTCATTGAATCCTCTCAACCTTTCCCTTACTTTTACATGGAAAAAATGGATACTCATTATGAAAAAAATCATCCTGGTTTGTTAGCTCCACCTCTGAAGTTATGCCTGTTGCCCCTGCCAGATTCTCTTCAGGGGAAGGATGTCCCTAACTGGTTCCCATCATCCCAGCCGTTGTCCCTTTTTCCTCATAAAGCGGCTTATAGGAGTGTTCGTCTGGAGGACTGGCCCTTGTCTCTTTAGGGCCCAGGAAAAACATCCCCGTAAAAAGTATTTTTTGATAGATGACTGGGTCTTGTCTAGGCCTAAGAAGATGATGATGAATTTTCCTAGTTGCTTTACAAAAAGCTCCCCAAATAAATTGCCCTTAGCAACAGTGATCTGCTTCTGAAGCCAATAGGTCCCATAACCTCAAGATCTGGCTGTTCGAATGAATAGATCTCCACGAAGCAGTTAGAAGCGCCTGCGCCTTGAGACCCTCACGGGTGATTTACTGCGCTTCGTGAATCCTTGATTGATTGATTAATAAACTGGGCTCAATCTTACTCAGGCAGGATCTATGTCTCTCTGCAGATAGGGCACAATTAGCATTGACAGGCATGCAGGCCGCCCTTTGCCCCCATCCTAACACCACCTCAGCAGAAAGGGTTTGCCCAAGACTTTGGCCTCCAGGATCTTCATGGCGGCCTCTCCACATCAAGCAGCTTGTCCTGACAGGCCCTCCATTAACAATCAATTGCTTGCTTTTTAGGACCTTCTACATATTTGGGGAAAAAATACACATTTTTGGGTCCATATCTGGAGTTGCAGTCACTTTGCCCTCCAAAAAGGGTCTGGAGCATTCTGCCTTCAATTTTGCCTTAATCTCCTTTTTGAGAGGTTGTATCATTTTTTTGGTGACATAGTCTGCCACCTTCTGCTCCAAATGCTGTCTGAGGCTCAAAGGTGGTATAGATTCTTTCATTCAAATATGTCTGATTGGGGCACCTCCTTACCTTCTGATAAAAAAGTGAAAAATTTCAAAGTGGTTACACATAGCATTTATTCATGCAGCATAGTACCACTAGCAACTGATCCATAGTACAGAACTTTGCTTTATCAGAGCTCCACATTCCAGTGCTCATCATGTAAGCAAACACTGTACATTATTCAAAACAGAACATACAAAGAATGTCTAACCACTAACCATAATAACACAAATATACAGCCCCGCAGGGGTGGAGTGAGGTCCCCATGGTCTGCTGCATCCAGGTTCCCTGCCTGAGAAGAAGTCATCCTCATCATTACCACCCTCCCATGATTTTGGGAAATCCATGTTGGATTCATTGTTTGGCTTGACCATGTCACCAATTTTTCAGACGAGTACCACCCTCGAGAACGTGTTTCAGCACATGTGCATTCTTATGAAACACTTAGCACAGTCTATCAAAGCCTTCCAGTTGCTGTGCATCACGCTTCCTGGTCGCCTTTATGCGGTATTGACCATCCTACTCTATAGCTATACTAGGTTTTGTGTTTTGAAGGTGGTACTCCCCCATAGGAATTGGAAGTCTCATGGTCAGTCTCATTAATTGGCCACTAACAGCCTAAGGGCTTCTGAGAACACCAATGAAATAGACTCTGCACCTCCCTAGGAAGACTTTGCCCCAGAGGAGGTCATTCTTCCTCTTCCCCAGCATAGAAGAGTGAGTATTTGTGATCCTTGATGGACTCCATGATGTAAAAGAGGGCCGAGAACACCTAGTTAGAAATTAGTGTGAAAATTGCAGTTATTACTGAACCCATAGATACCCTGTGCTGCCACTCACAGGTGCTCAAGAAGAAGTCTGTGTATAAATATCCCACAGGGTTGAAGCCTTATCTCTGAGCAATGACTGGCGAGTGGAGATGCTCGCGGGATCCCAGATAGTCACCGGTCACTGGAGTGGGAAGTTTCTCCGAAGCGGTGTGACAGGTGAGAAAATGAAGCTACTGGCCCCAGACACAAAAAACAGTGTACACGCTGAGAAAGGCTACCACTTGGCACCACAGCGCCACCTACTAGCCTCTGTTTACGCTCTGAGACTTCGGGTTTCCCAAGGCGGGGCCTGCTGGGCTACAGCCAGACGTGTAAGCGTTGCGCTCCTGTTTAGGGCAAGAAAGTTAACACTACAAAAGTCTCAGAGATAATATACCATTAAGAGCAATCAATACAATCCCTAATGTTTATTTAACTGAGCAGCGAAGAAGAGGAAAAGGGTTAGGCTACACTTGATGGGACTACCTGATTGGCGGACTTGGTATTATTTTGTTAGTTGTTCTTTACCTCAGAAATGTAGCTTGCACAAGTGAAAGGAATAAACTTGGTAACAACTGGTAATACAACAAAGTGAAGAACAGCTCTGCCAAGTATCTCGGGTTATGTTAACACATTGCAGAATTTCCCTTGCATCCCCGCAAACACCCCAGATTGTCACACAAACTGCATTCAGTCTCAGACTGTGATGCTGAACCTGTCTCGTTCACTGCCCTAGCTTTGACAATCAGCAGGGCTGTTTCTTGAGGCTGCTGCTGACGTCACCAGTTCTCACGCCCTAGTGATTTATCATGTTGTACCCCTCACTGATCTATATTTCTATTCACTCTGTAGAATGGCTGGGTTTCCCCCTTGGAGCCACCCTCCCAGCACTGACTGGTTAACTTAGAGTAGAGGCTAACTGTGCATGCACTCGGGAGATCAGTGTGGCATGGAGCGGTGAAGAGCATGGTAAGCGCCCAGTGTCCCTAATCTGAGGCAGATGCGCCACGGGCTAACAGATGGATCCTCCCCCAGGGAGTAACAACAGTCCTAGCTGGTTGTAGTAGAATGAAAACATCTGGTTCCAAGGTAGATTGTATAAGTAGGATTTATTTAAGTAAGATGGTAAGAAGAGAACCCCACCAGGAGCAGCCTTCCTGCTGCTCAGCCCATACTCCAACTGACACTCCACATCCAGGCATCCTCACATTCCATTACATCACCATGCACATCAACATTCCACAGCACATTCACACTGGCAGGTATGACACTGGTACATACAGATGCTTCATAAACATTGTCACCAAACATTTGTCCTTCCAACCTCTGCCTCCCTGGGTCTCCCACCACGCATCCTCGACTGCCAACTATACTAGGCACTATTTTCCACTACCCCTCAAGTCCCCACACCTCCCCGACCCTCCGGAGCTGCAGAGTACTGCCCTACTGGGCCCCACCAGCGCTGCTCAAGATCGCCATGCGCCACTTTTGGCATACCAACTGACAATGTCACTTAGACTCCAAGGATCACATCTCAGATAACAACACTGAGAAGGGCCAGGTGGTGCGTGTCCAAGCATAGTGAGGTACAATTGTCTAGTGTAGACATTGAGCAGTGATGCAGCACTTTGGTCCAACCCTCTTACCATTCGTCCTCTGATTAACCTTTTCTTTCCAGACTGAGAGGTGATGGGAGTTACTATAGTTTTGTTTTAACGTTATTTATCATTTTGCATACATTCTTACAATGTGTTACCAGATAGCATCATTTATAGCATTGAGGAAATAGTGAGTACATCCATGGGGTGGAAATGTACATATCCTTGCGGGTGGAGCTCAGGGTGTAGAAAAAGAAAAGCCCATGTGGTGACCCGTGCCTCCCCTTCTGATAAAGGGGCTTACCCATACCTGTCCTTTCAACCCGTACAGTGCCTGGGCCTTACACAAGGTCCAGTGCACTCTGACTATTATCTGTGCCTGACATGCGGATTAAGTACGCTTGGTATGGCCCCCATATATCACGAAGTTTGCTGCGTATTGGCATAAGAGCATTGCAGGTATCTGTCTGTGTGTTACAGTAGGTCATGTCAGTGTGCCATTTCGTTTCCGTCAGCAAGGGGCCCTTCATACAATGCATAGCGATTCTCCTCCTTACCAATAAAAGACCCAGAGCCACCACTCGCCGAGACGTCTTTGGTACGTCATAGTCAAAGCCAAGTAAAGCTTCTAATGGTGTCTCCGGGAGTGGCACCCCCAACAGTACCTGCAACACTTCAAATATTGTTGCCCAGAATCTACGGATCCCGGGGCAGAACCAAGCCATATGTCCGAAGCCGGCACCCTCGACGCCAGATCTCAGACATCGATTATCACTTCTAAGCCCATATTTAAATAATCGTGCCGGGGTGTAATATACCCGGTTAAGGTAGTTAAAATGTACTAAACGGTGCCGCCCGTTCTGTGAAATTGTTTTAGCTATAGAGAAGCAGTATGCTTCAGTATTGTTGATCTGTTATTGCTATGCCCAGGTCATCCAGCCATTCCTGCCGTGGCTTTGTGTGTGTCGAGTCATCCTTTGTTCTCATGAGCTTATATAGTGTTGATATCCCCCAGCGGGGGAACATGTCAGTAATAGATGGGCCAGTGAGGAAATTTTCAGTGGTTCCAATATGTCGGGCCTAGCTGTGTGCGTAGTGATTGACGTGCCCTGTAATAGTGGTATCTAGCTAGCAGTGCTATATCATGGGTTCTTGATTGGATCTGCTCCCAAGTATTAATCACCCCATCCACAAAGAAGTCCCCCATGCAGCGTATATTCAGTGCATGTAGTGCCTGTATTACTACACTGTCTTCGCACAATGGGAACCATCCGCACCACTCCACTGGCAATTTCGGTAAGTAGAGAAATTTGATCTGTAGTTCATCAGCGGTTTTCCGCAGGAGGTATCTTGTGACGCCCATGGGGTCTATAACGTGAAATCGGTGCTACGGGGTACTCCGTAGGTATCACGGGAGTGTTAATGGGTCAGCTTCCTCTCTCTCCAAATATAGGTGAGGAAGCTCCGGCGGCCCATGTATCCAGTAATACACATGCATAGTCTGCGCTGCTCTGTAGTATGCCTCAAGATCAAGTGCGTCGAGTCCTCCATGACGAATAGGGTAGAACCAGTGTGGACCATTAGACCCGCAGTTGCCTTCCACCCTAAGCCAGGTGGATCAATAAGGTGCGCATGTTGCGGAACAGTGACTTTGGCAATAGTACTGGTATGTTGGCAAACAAGAACAAAAAGCGCGGTAGTATGATCATTTTCATAATAGCTATACGGCCTAACAGCGAAAGTGGCACTCAAATCCACCTCTCTATAGCCTCAGTCAGACGCTGCACAGCTCGCCCATAATTTTCCCGCACTACCACCTCTGGGTCAGTATGTACCTGGATCCCTAAATAGCGTACAGGTTCAGGTACAGGTTCGGTGGTCCACGCAAGCGAAAATTCCAGCTGAATAGGCGTGGTGTGCGCAGTGAGCAAAAATATAAGTGATTTATTCCAGTTTATGCATAAACCCGAGTGGCCACCTAACTTCACCACGTCGAACAATACAAGGGCCAGATTATGTTCGGGGTCACATACAATAGCATATCATCCGCATACGCAGAGATTATCAAATTATAATTAGGGAATCTAATACCACGGTGAGCATGGTATTCTCGCAAGGCGCAAGCCAGTGGCTCCGCAACGAGCGTATAGAAAAGGAGCGAGATCGGGCATCCCTTCATCGTGCCTCTCGTGATAGATATTGGAGCGGATAACAAGCCGTTCATGCATACATGCGCCAGCGGTGTTATGTACAGACCTGGATTAGTTTAAAAAATATGACACCGACACCCACCCACCGCAGCACCGCCAGCATAAAGGACCACTCAACTGAGTCAAACGCTTTTTCAGTGTCTAAAAATACTGCTGCGGCAAGGACTCTGGGGTCAATTCAGGTAATCGTGCAAAAGAGAGTGCGAAGATTACTAGTAAGTGATCGCCGGGGAACAAACCCAGATTGCTCCGGACCTACAATTCTGGAAGTGGGGGGGCCAGCCTGTTCGCCATTATTTTGGCAAACAGTTTTGTGTCAGTATTATGCATCGATAAGGGCCTGTATGATGAGCACTGCTCAGGGGGCTTACCCGGCTTCAGCAACGCTATCAGCAGTGCTTCCCGCATAGTGGGAGGCATAATGCCCTCCCGGGACATCTCCTCAAACAGGCTGACCATGTGTGGAATAATTTTGTCCTGATAAGCCTTATAAAAGGCTACAGTGAGGCCATCAGATCCCGGTGCCTTCTGACTGGGCATGTCTTTTAGTGCAGCTACGATCTCGGTCAGACGGAGAGGGGCCATCAACCTCTCCCTATGAGCATTGGAGAGCCATTTCATGACGATATAGGATAGATGCAATGTAAAAACAAGCACCCCCAGCTACTAATATTAGTTCCCAGGGCAGGGAAAATACAATTGTTGAAGAAAGATTCCCTAGGGAACTATTGGCCTATTAAGTATACAAGACCATTATTCCCACATAATATGCGAAGACTCAGTGTACAACAATTATCAATAAAAAATCTTTTTGTTCATACAACATTGTTTAAAAAGACCATTGTAAAATTCTGTTTTACTGTTTGGATAAACATATATGGGACTATAACATCACAGTAAAAAGAACATTCATAACAGTGATAGTTGTTTTCCAAATACCGCATACAACAGGCAAAGCTGTATGTCCTATAAGTATGGTCCATAAAGGAAAAACTGCACAATCAATCATAAGGTTAAATGTATAGAAATTTATTAAGGTAATAATAAGTATATAATACAGATGAAAAATCAGAAATACAATAAATTTGAAGGTGCAGTTGAGTGGCTTTTGATTTAATGATGGATCTTCATAGTATCTACACACATTTCGGCAAACAAAGCGCCTTCATCAGGAAAGCCACAATAAATCATATGCTTAAAAATAAGAAAATGTACACTGAGTCTCAATAAAACGAACAAATAGAGAATGATTAAAACCCTCCAGCTACATAAATATAAACAAACAAAAATGTTAACGTGAAAAAGATCGCCATCACCAGACCACATGCATCTATTGCTAGTTCGCAGTCTGAAAATGTATGAAGTTCCCTTGTTGTGGGCTTATTGGGACCCCCAATAAGTGTTATGGTTTCTCACCAGGACCTGTTGAACGTTGGGTCGCACGGTGATGAGAGCTGGCCTCGCCCGTTGACACGCTGCACCGCAGAGGCGGATTGGAGATTCAGACAATCCTGTACATCTCTTCAATCTATACTATGAACCCGTCAATTTAAACATGACCTAACATTGTACTACATAGTAGAAAGTATATAAACAGGTCCTGGTGAGACACCATAACACTTATTGGGGGTACCATAACACTTATTGGGGGTCCCATAAAATCTTCTTTTAAATCAAACTAGTTCGGAGGGAGACGGTTGCAGTGTGACATCACTGATATCAGTGCAGAATAAAGACTTGCATATTCTTCCTGGGAGAGAGGCGCAAATAATACTGACGCTATCTCATCATATTGAGTGACTCATTCCGTAGTGGATTAAGAACAAAACTCTTCTTTTCCTAGATGATATACCCCAACCACTCGCCCAAAGTTTGTAACATTGGCGGTCCTGAAGAAGGTGGTCACAATCTGACAAATACCACCGAAACGTGCGTTGACCTGTCTGTGTGACACCCAGCCCACAACACGGTCACGAAGACTAAAACATCTTTGTCCTTTGATGACCATTATGTGTATGTGTTCTTGGGTGGGTATGATAATTTGTGTGGCATGAGTGTGTATGTAAGTGGATGTGAGAGGCTAGTATGTGTATGTGGTGGAATTATAGGGGTTATATATAAGAAACCTTTCACTTGGATAAAAATGTTCATAAAGATTGTTTTTCTTTATTAATGAAATGAACAACACATATGTAAAAAAAGAAAAATGAAAAAAACTATGAACATAATGTATGTCTTTTAACTTTTTTGATACAGATAATGAATTAAATGATTTTTTTGAAAAATAAAAAAATGTTTTGATAAAACAGTAACTGGTTTATATGTCATGTCTCTTATGTAAGTAGCCCATTGGAGCTGGTCGAGCCCCGCAAAAAAGAAATATAGGTGAAGTGGGAGGTTTTGAGAATCTTGTGGAATGAACGAGGGCCTGCTGTTTTTATAGGAACTGAGTAATTACTTAAATGGGTTAATTAGCGGCACCTGGTGAGTAATTAGGTTACCCTAGATCCGGTGTCCGGGCGCGATGCCTGGATATTGGGTATAATTGAAGCCGGCGTTTCGTTTGTTTGACCAGCTGGGGACCCGGCGGCAGCGGGCTACGTCACCGCCAGGTGAAAGTACCCTCGATGTTAAGTATCCGGTGTCCCAAACCGGGTTATCTGGGGGCCGCGTCATAGAGGTAACATGACGAGCAGACGCGGGTCCGGTCCGTCTGTATCAGGCGTGTGCTGACAAGAGGATGGGGGCGTGGCTTCTGCCGCGCATGCGTGTAGCCACGCAGCCGCATTACCTGGCATCCCATTAATAAATGGATGAAGCAGCAGTGTGCTATTGCTGTCTTGTGTGTCATTTCAAATTTTAAAAAGAGGGGCCAAGGCGTTTTATCAAAAATTGTTATGGTCCTCATTACTACATTGAGAATAAATCTCAGTGTCTTTTTTACAACTCCAATGATATTATTTCAAATTTAAAGAAGGGGAAAAACCCAGGCGCCTTATCACACATTTGCTGTGTTCCTCATTATTTTACCGAATTTAGAATAAATCTCAGTATCTTTTTATTTTACTACATCAATGATGCGGGGACACTATCATCGTGGAATGGTGAAATGCAGAATGGACGGATAAATGTGTCAAAACTTGTTAATTTATCATAATTTCTCTCTCAACTATAGTGATTCTAAGTAACAGTTTCACTGCCTCAATGATGCAGAGTGGGGGTCTTTAAGAAGGGGCAAGAGGGTGTGTGGGGGCATGTTTTAGCAATGACGTATTTTAGCAGAGATGTATTCCACGAGTGTTCATAGCTGCAAGGTCTGCGTTATTGTGACTGTATCATCCGATCTGAAGCCATGGTATATCGTCGTGGAGACCAAATTCCCATGTTCTTAAACGGTACACCCAGCGCTGTTCACGGGTGTGCAGTCTTCTTTGTATATTTGGGCTATTTGAGCTCAATTTTTCAAAGACCACCCATTTCAGGTCCCCATCCTGATGACCTTTCTCTAAGTAGTGACGCGTCAGTTTGGTGTTGTTTCTTTTGCACCTAATCATACTACGGTGCTCATTGATTCTCATTTTTATTTTCCTGGTGGTTATTCCTATGTAGAAAAGGTCGCATGGGCACGAGATGACGTAAACCACGTTTTCACTATTACAGCTCGTGAAGTCCTTCAAAACCCCTGGTTTACCTGTTTTTTATGTCCACCTCTTTTGTGGGACCTGTGTATTAGCACGCCACGCAATTTCCACAGGGATAGTGGCCTACCGGCCGCTGGTGTTCCCATAGGGTTGCCTGGGTTTGGATTGGTGTTTTTTGCGTGGACCAGTTCATCGCGGATATTCATATTCCTTTTAAACGCGAACAGCGGTTAAGGCCATTGTTTCTCTGCTCCATTCAAAATGTGCCAATTTTTCCGCACTGTAGTTTGGACTTTGTTGGAAATGGGGGTATATGTAGTGACACACACCATTCTGTCGTTGTCTTGTCTTTCATGGTTTTCAAGCAGGGCATCCCGGTTATTATTCCTTGTTCTTTTCCGTGCTCTTGTCAATAGTTTTTTAGGGTAGTTGCGTGTGACCAATTTGTCCTCCAGGGTTTGTGCTTGTGTATCATAGACGTCCAGGGAGGAGCAGTTTCTCCTGATGCGAAGGAACTGGCCTACGGGGAGGTTCTGTCTGAGTGCCTTAGGGTGGAAGCTTTCGATCATGAGGAGACTGTTTTTGTCCGTTCTCTTATTGTGGACTCTTGTTTTCATTCCATTGTGATCCTGTGTTATAACTAAGTCCAAGAAAACTGCTTAGTGTATATTGATAGTATATGTGAATTTCAAATGTTCATCCTTTGAGTTCACCCACTCCGCAAATTCTATTGCTTGTTGTTCGTTGCCGCGCCATACTATCAGGACATCGCCGATGTATCTGCGCCAAAGTCTCAATTGATGTCTGTAGGGGTTTTCTGGTTTGTAGATGTGGTCAACCTCGAACTGGTGCACTATGAGGCACGCCAAACTTGGGGCAAAAGTGCTCCCCATAGATGTGCCCCTTATCTGATGGTATATCGTGTCCTCATACTCAAAGAAGATTTCTGTGAGTGCCATTTCTGCGCATTCCGGAATGAAATGCTGTGGGGTGAAGAATTGCCAACCCATCTCCTGTAGGATGTGTTCAACCACTGTCAGTGTCCGTCTTTGTGGAATGCTCATAAAGAGAGCCTCAATGTCCATCGTGATGATCCAATCCTCTATCGGGTTGATTTCTATGTCTAAGTAAGCATAGGACATCTTTAGTATCTTTCAGATATGAAGCTGATGTCTTCACGATGGGTTTGAGGAACCAGTCACAAAACTGTGAAAGTGGTTCTAGTACTGAGCCAATGGCCGACACTCTCGGAAAAGCTGCGGTATATGGTGCGTAATCTTGCTGTGTAGCGAGTATTAGAACTGTGGGTCATCAAAGTTAGGTCCATAAACACCTATTAGTAGCGCTTCAAAATGCCCCTTACAACACCGAGCGATCACATATCTTCCCCCTGCGTCCACACAGATCTCCTCCAATCTGATGCCAGATCCACGGCATGCCCACACCAAGACCCCACGTGCGTGCGTAGTGAACTCCGCTGCAAGGCACTCACCCGTCATCCTTCGATGAGAGAGCAATTCGGGATGAGGGGCCAAATGTGTTTCCTGTAGAATGGCTATGTCTATTTGGTGGTGCTGCAGATATGATACCACCTTACGTATCTTTTGGTTGCCGTTCAGCCTTCTGACATTCCAACTTAGAAAGCTCAGTGTGGCCCCATGTGTGGATAGTGATGCAGTAGCGCCCTTCTCACCTCCCATCCCCCACACTGTACATATATGAATCAAAGATCGTACTCAACATTCCACCATGGAGTTTCTCATGACTGTGGTGCGGGAACAATTGAATATAGAGCAGTCCCCTCTACCCCTCCCATGCCATGTACCCGGAAACTTGACACAACTTCATTACCCACCCTCATACACCCCTAACCAAAAACAGTATACCCCAATCAAACAAGTGTAGATCACTTGAGAGAGCAGAGATTACCTGCTCAAACTGTGTGTCCGTGCCGTCAAACAATTATGCCATTGCTTCTATAAAGAAACCATGTATACTTAACATGTAATATATGCCTGAAAACCTGGTAAATTTGGTCATCCATAAAACATGGCGATCTGCACCGCAACTGACTCATCGTGCACATCAGATCTCAAATGTGGACATTTATCAGACAAATATTACAACCCTGCTGCACCCCTCCCACCACTGCATTCCGCTCCTTACCGCAAGGACCCACAACAATAGGGCTAGATATTCAGCAACAAGACATTGTGCCCATTGAATGTAGTGTTCATACCTTTACAAGCATCTGGACCTAGTGGGCACAAACCATAATATAGTGGTAAACCATTGAGTATATCAGTTAGTCCTGCAGACCTAATTAACTTGTGGAGTTCTGGCCATGCACAATATGCTCCGGCGCCCGCTTGTTGACCTTTGCCGCCTCCCATTTCTTAAGTGTTTGTTGCAGGCTTTTGGGGTCGGCAAAGATCCTGGCTTTCCCTCAACCAGCACACGGAATCGTGCTGGATAGAGCATAGTATATTCCATGTTGAGCTCACGGAGTTTCCATTTCACAGGCTCGAACTGCCTTCTCGCTTTCTGCACCTGTGGGGTGAAGTCCGGAAACAGGGAAAGGTCGGATCCCTCGTAGGGGAGTGATTGAAGTTCTCTGGTGCAGCGCAGAGCTGCATTCCTGTCCCGATAGTTGAGCAACTGTGCAATTATTGGGCGGGACGGTGCACCTGGCGCCAGCCGCGGAGCCAGTGAGCGATGAGTACACTCCACTATGAACACTGCAGAGAAGTTGTCACAACCTAGCTAAGTGATTAATAGCTTCTCAACAAAGGTCTCCATGTTCCCTGTGACTGTGGACACCGCCAGGCCCACTAGACGTAGATTGTTCCTTCTCGAGCGAACTTCCAAATCCTCCACCTTGCACTGTAGCGTCGTCAGCAGCTTCTCCATTTGCTTATGCGCCCACTTTGCTTCAGTCTGTATATCCTTTGCCTCGAAGACTCGCTTTTCAACCATATCTAGCCTCTCTGAGTGTTTATCAATACATTCTGACATACGATCAGAAAAAGAGTCAATCTTACCATCAATAGTGGTCAGGCTCTGCTGCATAGTTACCAGTATCTGTCATATGTCACCTTCCAGGTCCGGTCCTGCGGTGCCAGCGTCCTGTTCAGGTGACGTCACGTCTTCCTCGCGTGACCTCGTGTATTTACGTTGCTCGACATTCAGCTTGGATTGGCTCTTGTCTGGTTTCCCCATCTCGGCAGCCAAGTACGTCTTCACCTTCAGCTCAGGAAGTGCTCCACCAATGTACCCAGCCAATCCAGTAAGGCTCAGTCTCCGCAGCTCCTACATCTCCAGATGCAGGTCACACGTCCCCACTCGTTCAATTTTGTGGCACGGTGCCCGAAGCCTTAGATTCAACAATCAGGGTCTGGTGCAGATTTTTCGAAACTGGCAACGTGCCTATAAAAGCACTCCAAGCCTCCAGTCAGTGCCCCTCTAGAAGATCTGTGGGTCCCCAGAAATGGAAGGCGGCTTTAGTGTGTGATGGAACAAAGGGGGCTGAGGCTACTCTGCTCGTGCCGCCGCCCGCAACGTAGAACACCCAGCACACTCACTCACACTTTCTCCAACTGAGCCAGTAGGGGGAAACAGCTCAGCGCTCCGTCAAGGTCCTCCACCGAGCGATGACACAGCAGCGGAACCCGCAAGGTCCCGCAGCACCCTGCTGTGCCTCTCTGCACCCCCCGCAGGCAGAGCTGCAATACATAGCAGGCCCCGCAGCGCCGGGCTCCAGCCGGCAGCCGGGTGTGGGCCTGGAATGGTGTGTAGGCCTTGATAAAAGCTCCGACCCACCGGCTTCGCAGAAGAGGGTAGCTGGGGTCAAGGTGGGAGCACACCACGCCAGCCACTCCCCCTTCGTTAGCGGGGCCCAGGTGGGCACCCCATCCGCAAGCCTTCACTAGATATCGCGGCCGCAGGTGCGAAGGGCTGCATTCACCCACAGGTAGGCTCGTCAAGATCTCGTAGTATGCAGCGTCAGCAACGCCGGACGGCCAGGCCCCGCAGTTACTTCAGTAGACGTAGGGAGGCTCAGGGGCAATCATCGGGGTTTAAGTGGCCTCCCTCTGCAGCTCTGGGCGTGTATTGCGCTATGCCATTCTCCGTTGTTGTGTTTCTTCAGCGATGTCGAAGGACCATGTCAGTTGCTAAGGACGGTTCCGGGAGCTCGCCTAAGCTGCGGCAATCTTGAGGCCAGGCAAGCTCCGCCCTCCCATCACTAACTATAGTTAAGAATGTTTATTACAAGTTAGCAATCAAGTTAATGTACACGAATCTCAGCACCATGCTATAAAGATACGGAATAACAACTGGGAAATCCTACCTCATAAAGAAGTTTAGGCATACCAGTATTAGACAAACAAGAAGTTCAGTCACAGCAATACAAAACATTAATAATAATAAGATCTGGTGCTCAGAGAAGAGTTTCTGGAACTCTCTTCTTTACAGGAGTAAAATCTAGAATCATCTAAGTTAAAGTACAAACTAAGTGGATGTGTTTGAAACCTATAGGATCTCAAAAATCAAGGAACTGCAGAAAAATAGGGAAGTACCGGAAAGTGTGGGAAGTGAGAGAAGGTGTCAGCATTGCAGAAGCTTGGTCAAGAGTCTTCTTAGGTCCAGGGAATTTTGAGCATTAGCCTAAGCCACACTCAGCAAGAGTCAAAGGGAATAAGGATAGAGGTCTTAACCTCTCAAAATCCACGGAAAAGAGGCTCTAACATCAGACAGTGTAATTATTCGCACCAAAATCACTTAGGTACCACCCCTCGGTTCACATCATCAGATGTTTCATTGTCTTTTTACATTTTCATGCTGTAAGCAGCAACATTTAAGAAATCTCCCACACGGAACATGGGAACATCGTTCTTGATGATCCAAGCTATGTTGTAACATTGCTGAATGGAACTCTTCAGTTAACGCTCTGGCTCTACATGTTCCTTTTTCAAGGTCTTCTCAGGCTCTCTCTCTATCGCTAATAGAGTGTTGTACCAATTCTCAAACTAACAATGTGTGCGAATGCACCTGCAAGAGTAAATTCATGCAAGCAGAAATGGAAAACAGTATTTTATGCAGAGTGGAAATAGGCCTAGTAAGGGAAATTTTAGAATATTAAATCACAAATGAATATAACTTGTAAGCACATTAGATTCATACTGCACGTGGCGTACAGTAAATGTTTAATAAGCATGTGTAAGTATGACTAAGAACTATATCTTATATGAAATATACGTGAAACATTTGTGCATATATCACATAAATCCACTATCATTTCTATGGTAAGCACATTCTATATGTGAGGATGGTTTATTCATCAAGTTTCCAAAGAAAATCTCATTTAATACGTTTAAGGCACACAGTGTTATGTAGAAATTCTCGAATTCTACAGTGAATGTACTTCAATAATGATGTCAAGTGTAACATCTTGTGTTAATGTCATTAGGCCACACAGGAAACATGTGCTAAGTGCCCATTTAGGTTATGCATTTGTGACGCGTAAAGGTGGAGTCAAAATTACGCTGCTCTAGCAACAATAGCCTCTAGCTGCCAGATAAACTTCAGGATGGAGGATGCAGAGTAAGTTAAAGCATCTTCTTGCTCACAAATGGCTTTTCTAAAGCTGAATTTAAAACTTTCCGATGAGGAGTATAATGGTTTGGAAAAACATGAGACAGATCGAATCGCAAATATATTTAAAATGCCAGCTTCATACAGGCACATGCAGCATAATGACGGGAGGGGAAAGGAAAGAAGAGAGAGAGAGACTGTAAGTCGAAAAAGCACAGGTAGAATGGGAGCAAAATTAGAGAAATAAGGAAGTAAAGAAAGAATGAAGAGAAAGAGAACAAGAGACTTGGAATTGGAGAGAGAGAGAAGAGTGTGGGAAGTGAAATTCAAGACCATGGACCTAGCAAAAGGATAGAGGGACTGGTAAAGTCAAGACATATGGGAAACAAAAGTCTGTGCGGCATGGACCACATCTGCAGTTCGCGGGTGGGGTGGCCTCAGCACATAGTCAGCGGCTGATGCTGTTCATCTTATTTTAGACTGGTTTCGACAGTCAAACGCTGTCAATCCTGTTCTTAAATCTTCCAATAACAAAGTGCCAAGATGTTGTGTTGAAATTAGTGCCATTATTAGCAAAGCTGAACTGACTACTAGGTGTGCCAAAACTGTAGTAGCAACTAGTAGACTAGATAACAGTGAGGATATTGTAAGATTAGTAAAGGGAAATTATTCTCGCAGGAATGACCAGTCCAAAAAGAATGTTGAGAAACAACCTGTGAAAGAGAAAGTGGGATACAAACAAGATTGTATGGAGAAGTTCTCTGAATTAAAAGGGAAATGTTACTGGTGTGGAAGCTCTTTACACTTAGCACATGATAAGAAATTTCCAGCCTTAGGTCAGAGGTGTGCTAATTGCAAAGTGTCTGGTCATTATGCACGCGTTTGCCGCAAATCTAAGTCAGGAAGTGTGTGGTGGACGAGTATGAACACAGAGATGAGAGTCTTAATTCTGATGGGGAAGAGAACAAAGTCCTCTGTCTACGTGAAGAGGGTAGTGATACAAATTCCAAGCAAAGGAAAAAAACAGTTTGTGAAATTGTAGCGGGAGGTGTACCAGTGACCCTTATGGCTGATTCAGGCTCACCTTACACCATCTTCAACAAAAACATGTGGGAAGAAATATTTTGTGGGAACATTGGTGGAGAGTTAAAAAACCCTGATGTGCATTGATGGAACTAGGTAAATAAAAAAAATTTGGAACCCCCTAATATTCATGCTAATAAACTAATGTTATTAATTGTTTGACCGACTAATCAACATTTTATATAAGTGGTAACTGCAATTTATGTGCAAGGTTAACCTATTTAAAATTGTAAAAGTGAAATAATATTAATATAATGGTTTGCATACTAATTAGAGTGAAATTGCATGATTTGTGCTATGTAGTAAAATGTTTTGTGGCAAAAAAATGCAGATGGTAAGTAAACATGGCTTTAAATGTCGTTTTAGCTAGGTAACACCTAATTGGGGTATTTAGAATGATGGGTGGGAAACAGAAAGGGTTATTTTCTTTCTTTTAATTAGGATTGTGTTTGTTTTCATGATAGTTCGTTCGGGCCTGCTAGGCCGTGCTGTAAAAATGGCTGCTGAGGCAGATGGGCCTAATGCGCAGACGCAAAGATGGCTTCCAAGCGAAAGAAAGCCGCAGAAACATGTCACGTGGGTGCGAGTCGAGCACAGAGTGAGAAGTGTCAAGGTCGGACTGACCTGACATGAGGGGTATGCCAAGAAAGACTCAGCGTGAATACGTGAGAACAGGGGACGAGTAGCCGTGAATTAACAATGGACTGTTTAAAATAAGTTGCGAGAAAGAAGAAACATTTAATGAACTGTCAATCGGTTTGCTATTACCCAAAAGCCGTGTGAAAGGATAAAATCATAAACAATTTCAGAACCGGTTTGAATAAGGAGGGCGATGAGGGGATGCTTGCCACCCCTCCAATGGACCAATTAGCGTGATTCTCGCCCCCAAAAATTGCAACTTTATGTTTAGTAAGCTAGTAGTAGGGTATAAGAGGACCTACTCTTAAGTAGGAGGCGCTATTCATGCATAATTTTTGAGCACTGAACATTGATGCTGAAGAAACTGATGCTATTTTCTATAGGCCATTTTCTAATAGAAACTTTCATTTTTGAACTCTAAACTTGACTGGGGAAAGGAACGAGACCGATGCGGGAAATCTGTATAGGAGGTCCGTCGAGGAGGCCTGTTTAGCGGGACAGACAGTCAGTTTTGGGAATTCCATGCTGTGATTATCTGCTTTGGTGAACTTTTATTCTTCATCTAAAAGGGGTATGCATAAAATTATTTCTAAAGTTTATTTCTTATAATGATATTGAAATGTATTAAAACGATTAATAAAATTGAATCTTATTCATGCATTTAAAGAAAGTAGATAAACTTTATTATAATTAAAACTACGAGTCTGTGGTTCTTTAGCTCAATAATAAGTGTAATGTTTTAATAGGTTTGAATGTGATTGAGCTGGTCTTAATCACCATCAACTTATTCTACTAGTTGGTCCTTCGACCAAAGAGCGAAATACCTTGATGTCTTAGAACCGACAGGATTAAAACTGATTATGTATAATGTTTAAGAAAATATCTTGTCAATTTTAATAAGGTATCCCGTTCCTCCAGCAAAACATATTCTTCTCTTTGGTAGTAGTGGATGTGACCCAGGGAAACAAATTGAGAGAGTGTATGGTTATGCGGTGTTATGGGCCCCACCGTCATAAGGTATAGTTGTTGTGTGTGATCTTTTACCTGGAGGTTATGTCCAAAAGAGAAGAATTTATATTAGTCGCGCTGGATCAGCATCCTGTAAGTTATACTGGTGAACCCATTGACTTACTGGGATAACGTAAACTCACTTTCGAGTTCAAAGAAAGGCAGGCAGTTTGTAAACTGTATGCATCTGTTTTTGGTCCTTGCGTGTTAGGTTGGTGGGATCAAGGTGAGTTAGGAATACTACTTGATCCCAACAGCACAGATCCTGTGTTAAGTGTGAAGACAGAGGGCGAAGATCTGTGTGAAGAATCCGTGATGAAATTCCCTAATGTGTTCTCAGGAAGCATTGGTGAACTCAGAGGATTCTCACATAAAATAGTATTGAAGGAGAATGCATGTCCTTGCATCCACAAAGTAAGAAACATTCCCATGAGTGTCAAGGATGAAGTAGTCAATGAGATCCAGAAACTGGTGGACAACGGGATAATTGAGCGTGTGGAGTCATATGATTGGGTCGCCCCTTGTTGTAGCACGCAAGGCCAACGGCCAGGTCTGTTTATGTGTGGACTTAAGAGAACTCAATAAGAATATCTTTGAGGATGTATTTCCACTTCCTAGAATTTCTGAATTGTTATCTGCTACTAGGAACATGGAATGGTTCTCCACGATAGACCTAACCTCTGCATACCACCAAGTGCCTCTCCATAAAAGTAGTAAACATTTAACCGCTTTTGTCACCCCTATTGGTACCTTCCAGTTTAGGCGGGTTCCTTTCGGTTTGGCATCGGCTGCTGCCATATTCCAACGTCTCATGCACTTAATATTTAAGGACATGAAGAACGTAGTGTTTTTCCAGGATGATATCCTCTTTATGGGAAAGGAAAGAGAGGAACATGATAAGGTTTTGTCCGAAGTTCTGAGAACTTTGGATAAGAATGGTCTAACTGCAGAAAAGTCCAAATGCAAACTTGCAAGGAAGAGCGTAACATACTTAGGGCATGAGATAAGCTCATTAGGAATCTGCCCAAAGTCTGAATTAGTTGACGCCATCAAGGAAGCACCTGCACCCCAAAATAAAGATGAGGTCAGGTCTTTCCTAGGTTTGGCTGAATTTTACTCGAAATTTGTTTACAACTTTGCTAACAAAATGTTTTGTATTAGGCAACTGCTAAAAAAGGAAGTGTTTTTGAATGGTCTAAAGAATGTCAGTTGAGAATGGAATGCATCAAAAAATATATTTGTTCTGCCCCAGCACTCCAAGGATTTGATCCCAAACTTAAAAGCTTTATCACGACTGACACAAGTGGGAGAGGCCTGGGAGCTGTCTTGTCCCAGATGCGAGAGAACGGAACTGAAAGCGTGATTGTGTTCGCATCTAGGGCTCTTACACCCACTGAGGAAAAGTATTCCGTGATTGAGAGAGAAGCTCTCGGGTGTGTCTGGGGAGTCAAGCACTTTAGACAATATGTATGGGGAACGTGTGTCACAGTGAGAACAGACCACAAACCGCTGACTAAAGTCCTCACATCCCAAGGATTGAACAATGTATCTCCCAAAATGTCTTGTATGTCAGTACAACTGTTGGATTTTGTGTATGAAATTAAATATGTGCCAGGGGTTCGTAATAGAATCGCAGATTTCCTGAGCAGGTGTCCTTTACCAGCAGGGGTGGGCGGAATTTGCGTAGTTGTTGTGTGTGATCTTTTACCTGGAGGTTATGTCCAAAAGAGAAGAATTTATATTAGTCGCGCTGGATCAGATTTCTTGGTAGCAGAGTTATGGTTACTATAGATTAGTTTGGTGATTATTGATTATTGATTATTTCATGTCTAACACTTCATGTCGAATTGTGTTATGTTATATGTATGTCGGAAATTTTGAAGCTTCCGGGAAGTAGGAAGTAGACACGTGTGGCAAGAGAAGTCACATGGAATAGTGCATTGTCTGATTTTTCAAATTAGTGATAACACAGGTTGTGTTATGATAGGGACATTTTCTGTATAAAACGTGTATGAGTGAAATAGCAACAGGTTTTCTTGTGAAACTCTGGCCTTAATTCTCAGGAGCAGTGTAGTCTCCACATGTGTTTTATCCCCAGAGAAACGGGTTTACCCCTTGTTTGAAAGAAGGGTAAGATAGAGGGAAGTGCTACACTTATCGAACAAAACAGTATTCTTGTAAGATAGAGTAAGCTATCTCTTTTGTTTAGCGAAAACAGACAATGGAAATGTGTTTTATGTCGTAACTAATAAAATATAGTCAAGAACAAACTGCCGATAAATTTTGTAAAGGAGGGGTCAGGAGTAGAACTGACGTTGACAAAAGACCGCGCAGGGATTGGCCAGTGTTCGGGAACACGAAAAACGCCCTGATTGGTGCGTTAGTGTGAGACGCGCTGGGATAGGTCTGAAGAGCAGTGACGTAGAGGCTTCGGAATGGTGCGTTAGTGTGAGACGCGCTGGGATAGGTCCGAATAGCACATAGAGAACAGAGCAGAGTTGTGAGTTTGCTGAAGGGAAAGAATTGTGAAATATGGCTTATTATGAGTATTGTAAAGAGAAACCGTCATGGATGGCGAAAATTAAGAACTTCTTTAAGAAGGACAAAAAGGTAGTGACTAGAGAGGGACAGGTAATTCCTCCGCCGAAAACGCCAGCTTCTCATATGATGCTGAAATATGGTTACCATACTTGCATTTGGTTAGAAGATTGGACAAAATATACTCAGAATGATGGAGTATTGGCTTTTCCACAGAATGGTTCATTTAGCATAGCTGTACTTCGAAATTTGAGAGAGAAAATGATGAAACTTGAGCCAAGACCTAGACCGACTCAGTTTGAAGCGTTAGGTGAGTGGGAAGACGAAATGTATGAATGAGAAAGATACAGAGGTGCAAAGAATTATAGTTTAGTTCCTGGAAGATTATGGGGAGTGAATCACGAGGACAGGATGAAGCGTTGGAGATATGCTAACATGACAGAGGGTTTGTTTCCAGCCTTAACAGTTGAAGAGGGTACATGAAGGAAGTGTACAGAGAAAAAGAAACATACAATTACAGAGAGGTACGGGTATGGAGGTAGCGAGACAGAGGATGAATTGCTGGAAGATATTAACAGAAAACCACCTCCATATCAACAGAATTCTGCGGTGGTGACACCCAATGCACCGCCAATGGAAACTGGTAGGAATAAAAGTCCAGAACGAAGATACGATATAAATAGGTCAAATGAACAGTTAGAAACTCCACAAAGTGAAAAGTCTGACAGTGGCAATGCAGCTGAATTAGCAAAAACCACAAGAGAATTAACTGAGAAAATAAGAGAGTTAACAATGAACATGGAAGCTGTGACTGTGCCAGTGACAATAGGACCTGTAATACCAGTTTTTGAGAACCAGAGAATAGATGAGCATTCCTTAACCATCCCGATGAACTCAAATATGCAGAGAATGAGAGAAGGGATAAATACAGAAACTGGAGTGGCAAGAGATTTTGTCAGCTCGTATAGACCGAGTCCGCCTACCAACCTGACAGTAAATGAGAGTGAGATAAAAAGGATTCCTATGGGAACTGAGTCTGCATCAGAAACGCCAGAGAGGAACAAAAATTGGATAGAACTAAATAGTACGCCTGTAGGTCCAACTCCAGAAGAATTAAACGAGTGGATGAGAAATTTACAAAAGAAAGAAACAGAACCGCAACCATTGGATGTAATAAGGCTAAAGATAGATATTGAAGAGTTGATTTTAGGGACTATTGGTACAGAAAAATTGAAAACCTACCAGGATGATGAGATAATGTTCTTGTGTAAGAGCATTACTTGGAGAGCTAGAAATTTACATGAGAAATTGGAAGAGGTAGCGAATGAGTTAGGAGTAGAATTTGTAAAAGTCAGGAGTTTGCAGAAACCGTATAGGGTAGATTTTTGTGAGAAAGTTATAGAAAATCTGAACACATCAGGACGATTAACCCAGATAAAAGAACTGATCATTTTGTTGAGAAAATGGGGTGATGTGGACAGATGGAGGAGCAGGTGGAGCAAAAGAAATGAGAGAACAACCGACAAAGCGTCTTTGGCTTTTGCGGTGACAGACAAGGAATCAGTCGTACGGGAGTATCCAGTGAGAGAAACCCCAGGAGGTAGTTATGTGCATGTTCCATGGTCCAGACAAGATATATTGTCATTTACAAATGACTTTCCAAAATTGAGAGAAAAACCTGTAGAGTGGTACAGACAAGTGGAAAGGTTTGTTAAGGTTTCAAAAGTGTTGTGGGTAGATTTGGATGGATTATTTGACATTGTAGTACCAGCAGATTTATGGACAGAATGCAAGATTACCATTGATTGGCCGACGGTAGAATATCCTAGAGACGCAAAAACAGGAGCGCCAGGACCAGAAGTAATGAGGAAGTATGAGCAGGTTATTACATTTTTGAAAAACAAAATTCCACCCAAAGAAACTGATTGGGTAAAGATTGACAGAACTACGCAAGAGAGTAAGGAGTCTGTACATGCCTATTGTGAAAGGCTACTTTTGGTTTTCAAACAGTATAGCGGTTATGAGACTCTGAGTGAGAAGGACATGAGTCATTTTGTATATAGATTTGTTTATGGACTGAGACCAGAAATAAGTGAAATGATTAAGTAGCACATGTTATGCTGGCAGAACAGTACAGTGGATGAGGTGCTGAGATATGCTAAATATTGTAGCGATGATATTGAGTGTAGACAGCGTAAATTAAAAGAAAAGGCAATGTGGGCACAAGTGAAGGTTGCAGAAAAACAAGAAGCTCAATTGAATAATCAGATTAATGAGACAGGACAGACTAAATCCAAACCGAATATAGGTAAAGGAAAAGGTCAAGTAAGTATAGAAGAGGCAAAGAAAAAGTGGCCATGCCACAATTGCGGAAAATTAGGGCATTGGAGAAACAAGTGTAAATTTCCTCCAAAAACTAATACGGAAAATCAATCATTAAATCCACAGGTGCAGAGTGAGGTGAGTTACCAACAGCTGCAGCAACCGCAGGTAGTTACTCAACAGAGTCAGGTGCCACAACCACCACTTCCCAAGAGTGTAAATCCTCAGAGATACAGTGCAGAGACAGGATTCTACGGAGGAGAGCCGGTAACACAATTGCCGCGCGCAGCTGCGATATCGCAGTATTGGTTACGACAGGATGGGAATGACTCGGATGAAAGTTTATGACGGTGCCTAGGAGAGGAGGAAGAGTGCGTACTTGGCGCAACTCTAGAGGTAGATCAGTCAGGTCCATTTGTGGATGGAGAAGTGAATGGTGCAAATGTAACATTCCTTGTGGACACTGGAGCTACCCGTTCTACTGTTAGATCAGTGGAAATACCAAACCTTCCTCTCTCAGGTGAACATATACAAGTTGTAGGTGTTTCAAACCAGCAGATTAGGGCGCCTCTTACCAAGTTAGTAGAGGTGAAAGTTGGACCATTCAGAGAAATGCACCGATTTGTGGTGTGCGATTGCAGTCCAGTAAACTTACTAGGACGCGATCTACTTTGTAAAATGAATTGTACCATTTATTGTACCCCGGATGGGATTGCATTTCAGACACCAGATGAAGATGTACTGTATAAAATGACAATGGCAGAACTAGAACCAGGAATGATATGTTTCCTGTGTTTGATGTAGAGAAAATCCCAATTGAGTTAAAAGAAACAGTCAAACCTGAGGTATGGGATTTTACAGGCGAAGACATTGGGTTAATGAGAGGAGTAGACCCTGTAAAAATAACTGTAAGAGAAGGAACAAATTATCCAAATACTCCGCAATATAAATTGACGCCGGAAATTATCGAAGGAATAACGCCTGTAATCAATAAAATGATTGAACAGGGAATCTTGAAAGAAATAATGAGCAGTCCATGTAATTCACCTATAATGGGTCTGAAAAAGCCAAATGGGACATATAGGATAGTGCAAGATTTACGAAAAGTCAATAAAATTGTTGTTCCTTGTTGTCCAATTGTACCAAACCCTGCTGTAATACTGTACCAGATTCCACGCGATGCAGAATGGTACACAGTTATTGATTTGTGCCATGCGTTTTTCTCTATTCCGTTACACCCAGATAGCCAGCCATTATTTGCGTTCCGGTTCGGAGAGCGTATTTTGGCATGGTGCCGAATTCCTCAAGGGTATACTGAAAGTCCCTCAATCTTTAATCAGATCCTAAAGAAATCGTTAGAAAATTTAAAAATGCCTGAAAAATCTGTGATGGTTCAATACATTGATCACCTGTTAGTGGCATCAAAAACCAAAGAAGCATGTGTTACCGACACAATTGCTTTGTTGAACCACTTACCTGAAGGTGGACATAAAGTGTCTCCGTCTAAATTACAGTTTTGTCAACAATAGGTTCAATACCTAGGTCACAAGATTGAAAAGGGAGTGCGAAAGGTAACGACAGAGAGAATAAAGATTATCCGAGGAATGAGAGCTCCAATGACACAAAGAGAGGTGAGAATGTTCCTTGGAATGGTTGGGTATTGTCGACAGTGGCTAAGTGGATTTTCATTAATTGCAAAACCTTTACAGCGATTGACGAAAAGGGATGTTAAAGATCCGTTTGAATTGAATGACGAAGAAATGAAAGCCTTCAAAGAACTATAAACAAGACTGTGTGAAGCACCGGCACTGGGAATGCCTGACTATGAAAAAGAATTTGAGCTGGACTGTAGTGAGAGAGATGGATGTGCACTTTCAGTTTTGGTGCAAAGACATGGAAAAATGAAAAGACCTATTGCATATTTTTCAGCTGTTTTAGACCCAGTGGCAAAGGCGTTGCCTGGATGTCTGAAAGCAGTAGCTGCTACTTGTGTGAGTCTGGAACAAAGTGAAGGCATAGTGATGGGATATCCATTGAGAGTGTATGTTCCACACTCTGTTGAAATTCTCTTGACAAGAACCAAAACTCAATACATGACACATAGTCGGCTGACTAGGTATGAAAAAGTGATCTTGAGTGCAGACAATGTAACCATTGACAGATGCACAAGCGTGAATCCTTCGACATCATTGCCGGATGAAGGGAGTGTGGTAGACAAAGATGAAGTTGATCATAATTGCTTGGATGTACTTGAATATTGTACGAAACCAAGGCCGGACATTAAGGACGAGCCTTTAAAAGAATCAGATTATGTGATGTTTGTGGATGGTTCATGCCTGAGGACAAGTGAAGGAGTTTTGAGTGCGGCGTATGCTGTGTGTACAGTAGCTGCAATAATGGAAGCATCTTGTTTGAGAGGGATACGTTCCGCCCAAGTGGCTGAGCTGATTGCTCTGATTCAAGCGTGCAAATTGGGAAAGAATGTCCGAATTACAGTGATCACAGATAGCCAGTATGGCTTCGGAGTGGTCCATGATTTTGGGCAGATCTGGTCCCAGAGAGGTTTCTTGACGTCTGCAGGAACTCCAATTAGAAATGGTGAGTTTGTGAAGAAATTGCTTGAGGCGATACAGCTGCCTAAACAGATTGCAGTGGTGAAGTGTGCTGCGCACAAAAATGAGGCGGATTACATAACCGAGGGCAATAGATATGCCGACGAGATAGCTCAATATTGTGCTAAAAATGTGGTCTCATTGAATAGAAGAAGAGAAAGAGAGCATGTTCCATGACCCTTGCTGTTTACTAACATTGTTGAAACATGGGATGAGGTAAGACAATTACAGGAAGCAGCAAACGATGAGGAGAAAGATGGTTGGATAAAAGCAGGATGCAGGAAAAGGGAGGAAGATGACGTTTGGGTTTATAGAGATGAAAGACCAGTTATGCCTGATAGCATGATTTCTAACATGGCACAGATGTACCATGGACAAGCTCATATTGGAAGGGATGCCATGATCCGACTTTTCAGACAAACTTGGTATAACCCAAAATTCAGAGCCATAGCTGAGAGTCTTTGTCAAAGATGTCTTACTTGCCAACACATAAATCCAGGAAGGAAAACAGTAGTGAGTCTGGGAACAATAGGGCGAGAGGGAGGTCCTTTTACCAGAATGCAGCTTGACTTTAACGAAATGCCCCCAAGCAATAGACTAAAGTATGTCCTTGTGATCGTTTGTTTGTTTTCTCGTTGGGTGGAAGCCTATCCGACAAGAAGGAATGATGGAGTTACTGTAGCCAAGCTCTTGCTAAGAGAATTCATTCCAAGGTATGGTTTTCCAGTAACGATTGAAACAGATAGAGGAACACATTTTCAAAATGAATTAATTCAATTGATATGTGAAGCTCTTGACATTCAACAGAAATTGCACTGTGCATACAGACCAGAGGCTTCTGGAGTAGTAGAACAAGTGAATGGAACAATAAAGAATAGGTTAGGGAAAATGTGTCAAGCCACAGGACTCAAATGGCCCGATGCCCTACCATTGGTGCTAATGACTATCAGAAGCATACCTGACAGGAAAACAGGTCTGAGTCCCCACGAGATAATTATGGGACGAGCAATGAGACAAGCACATGTACCTGTCAACAAACTGCTGACTATAACTGATGATCTTGTGTTGGATTATTGCAAAGGATTGGCTGATGTGGTGCATTCTGTGTTTCATCAGGTTGGACCGGATGCGACCACTCTTGAAAGAAAACCAGCTCATGATTTGAGTCCAGGAGACTAGGTCCGCATAAAAGTCCACAGAAGAAGAAACTGTCTGGTTCCTCGCTGGGATAAACCACGACAAGTGATCCTGGTGACAACAACTGCTGTCAAATGTGCAGGAGTGAAAAACTGGATGCATGCCAGCCATACTATCAGAGTTCCAGATCCTGAAGCTCAACCTGTAAGTCGACATCTGGAGATATCTGATACCGGTTCAGCATCAGATGCAGAAGTCGAAACAAACAGGGTTCCAGAACTTGAAGATCGACCTGTAAGTCGACATCTGGAAGACCCAGGTACAAATTTGGCAACAGAAGAAGAAATTGAAATAACAAAGGTTCCAGAACTTGAAGATCGACCTGTAAGTCGACATCTGAAAATATCAGATACTAGTTCAGCATCTGAAACAGACCAATTGAACTGTAGCGAAAAGCTAAAGAATAACTGGAAAAATGACATTATAAAAGAAGAAACTGAACCAAGAGATGGTGACACTGAGCAACCAAGCACAAGCTATGGTAGATTTCCTTCAAAAAGTGTCGAAATAGACGAGGGAAGGATAGATTCGGACAGAGAAATAGAAGAAGAATCGGAAGAGCCCCGAGGAGCAATAGGGACAGAACAACAAATAAATGAACAGGGAAATTTAGAAGCAGATAGTGAGATCAATGAGAATCCGGAAGAAACTCGAGGAGGGATAGAAACAAGTGTCCAAACAGAAAAGACACAAGAAGGCTCAGATTTGGATAATGAAGGTGAAATCATAAAGTTCAAAATAAGAGGAAGTGAAATAAGGTCTGAAACAGAATCAGAAGAAAGTGAAGAAGAAAGAAAACAGAGACTAGGACCAAGAAAAAGAACCTGGAGAGCTGAAGGAGAGGAAAAGGAAAGTGAACCGAAAAGGCAGAGAAAAGGAGACAATTGGCCCCACGAAGTCAAAAGATTGAGATACAAAATAATAAACTTAAATAGAGATAATGCAGAACAAGCAAATGAGATAACAAGTCAAAGAGAACAAGGAACACAAAGTGGAAAACAATTGCAGAAAACTAAAAGAGTGAAGAAACCTAATTTGAAATATAAGTCACCTGAGTGGCTATACATCGCATTGACTGACATCAAAGAAGAAGATAACACTCACGAGAGCCCAGAAGAAAGCTGCAAGCAAGTGGCTGAAAGTGAAGTGCAACAAGGTTAAAGAAATTAAAGAGAAAAACCGGACTGGACAAAGAAACCTGAACAAGACAAGGAAGAGTTCTGAAAAGAACTAAAGAAAGTACCAAAAGAGACAAAGTGAAAGGGTAGAGTGGCTGAAACGTCATTCTGAGGTGTGGTGACACATTTTTCTGTACATATATAAATAATTAGGTAATAGAACAAAGTGGTAGACACAGAGAATAGAAAATCTAAATGTGAGTTTTTACGTAGATGGTGTAGAATGTGTTTCTTTTGTACAGGATTATTAATGTTTGTTTGGCTCATTTTAGCAATCACCATTCCAATTAGATTAGCTGTAGAAGAAACGTCCATATTAGAAAATAACACGAAAAAGGATAAAGAAGTTAACACACAGAATACAGCAACATTGATCGATAATGCTGAGTTACATAAGGATAGATCCATAACTGATTTTTCAAAGAACGTTTTCACAAAATTGTTATATGAATATGTAGAAACAATGGATGTGAGGGATTGTTATGTTTGTATGCAACTACCAGCGTCTGTTACAGAAGGTGAGACCTATCATCACCTTTGTTTGATGTATGGGATAACATGTAGCGTTTTAGCCAGTTTATTTTACAAAACAGGTAGATTAGAATATTATTATACTGACATAAATAAGATTTTTGCAAAGATTCCTATAATTCCTGAATTGAATAAGGTGAAAGAAGCAAGAATGTTTGGTGAATTTTTCTTAGAAAATAAAGATTTAACATTAGAGTACATAACTAGGTACAATCTTACCTGTGAATTAAAGAAAGAAGAAAAGGTATTTTTAGAGATGGTAGAAAACAGGAGAATTAAGTTTCAAAGAAAAGTGATAGAAGAGGAGACAAAAACACCCCTTTGGGCGTTTGAAAGAAAAAATAATGCTAAGAAAGAGACAAATGCAGCTATGAAATTAGATTGGCCCCAACAGGGAAAGTTGTGCATTAGTAGAAATAGAACTAGGTATGATAACTATTTTGTGGGTTCCAGTGACTGCCGAGACAATTACAAAATTTTAGGAGGATGGGGATTCAAAGGAGGAAAAGATCCAATATTTCCAGGGATCTATTATATTTGTGGGAACAGGGCTTATTACAGGTTGCCGGACCATTGATATGGGTCATGCTATCTAGGCCTGGTCTTTCCAAAGATTTTTCATGTGGAGACAGGAGAGAAAGGAACACACGGAATGGGTGAAACATTTACATGTAGAAAAAGGGAAAGTTTTACAGAAATAGTTGGTGACATTTTTGGAGCAATGATACCAGCAGTGGGTATATCTTTGAATGCATTTAAAATTCGGAAATTGTCCAAAGTAGTAGACCGTTTATCAACGAATACTGCTGGAGGGTTCTTGATGGTAAATACCGAGATGGTTGCCATGAGAGCTATGGTGATGCAAAATCGACTTGCCCTTGACATTCTTTTGGCAAAAGAGGGTGGAGTCTGTGGAATGCTGAAAGTCCAACATTGTTGCACTTACATTCCAGATAAAAGTGAAAATATACCAAAGTATATAAAGAATATTACAAATTTGCACAAAGAACTTGCTCCACTGGAGGTTGAAAGTGCCTGGGAGAAACTTGGTAAGAGTTTTTCCGCAATACCAAAATGGTTCACTGAAATAGGTAGTTCTATTGTAGGGAAAGTTTTAATATCAGCAACAGTAGTAATAATAGTGATGTTATCAGTGAAATTTGTTGTTATATGTGTTAAAAGGAGAAAAAGACACAATAAAATAAAAAGAGAGAACAAGATAAATAAAGAAAGAGAACGAGAATTGGGAGAAATAGAACTAGAGGAACTAAAAGAAAACATGTATGAGAGAACAAAAAGACAAGATGAAAGGGACACTAATGTTTGAACTAACAAAAGCAAGTGGACAAGAAACATTCTATCTGAAAATTTGTGTAACATGGGTTTTTGTGGTGATATTAAAAATCACCAAAGGGGGAGTTGATGGAGCGAGGTAAATAAAAAACAATTGGAACCCCCTAATATTCATGCTAATAAACTAATGTTATTAATTGTTTGACCGACTAATCAACATTTTATATAAGTGGTAACTGCAATTTATGTGCAAGGTTAACCTATTTACAATTGTAAAAGTGAAATAATATTAATATAATGGTTTGCGTACTAATTAGAGTGAAATTGCATGATTTGTGCTATGTAGTAAAATGTTTTGTGGCAAAAGAATGCAGATGGTAAGTAAACATGGCTTTAAATGTCGTTTTTGCTAGGTAACACCTAATTGGGGTACTTAGAATGACGGGTGGGAAACAGAAAGGCTTATTTTCTTTCTTTTAATTTTGATTGTGTTTGTTTTCATGATAGTTCGTTCGGGCCTGCTAGGCCGTGCTGTAAAAATGGCTGCTGAGGCAGATGGGCCTAATGCGCAGACGCAAAGATGGCTTCCAAGCGAAAGAAAGCCGCAGAAACATGTCACGTGGGTGCGAGTCGAGCACAGAGTGAGAAGTGTCAAGGTCAGACTGACCTGACATGAGGGGTATGCCAAGAAAGACTCAGCGTGAATCCGTGAGAACAGGGGACGAGTAGCCGTGAATTAACAATGGACTGTTTAAAATAAGTTGCGAGAAAGAAGAAACATTTAATGAACTGTCAATCGGATTGCTATTACCCAAAAGCTGTGTGAAAGGATAAAATCATAAACAATTTCAGAACCGGTTTGAACAAGGAGGGCAATGAGGTGATGCTTGCCACCCCTCCAATGGACCAATTAGCGTGATTCTCGCCCCCAAAAATTGCAACTTTATGTTTAGTAAGCTAGTAGTAGGGTATAAGAGGACCTACTCTCCTAAATCCTGGAGCGACGCAACCATTTGTATTATATTAAAGCCTGGGAAGGATCCTAAGATATGCGAGTCCTATAGACCTATCTCGATGTTAAACAGTACCTATAAAATTTTCACTCAAATATTAGCAAAAAGATTGGGGAGGTGGGCAGGTTGCCTAATTCATCAGGATCAGAAAGGTTTCATAAGGGGCAGACAGATTCAGGAACTCACACATGAACTAATAGGGGCAATAGACCTGGCGGTTGAGGAGAAGCTCCCTTATCGATAATCACTTTCGATGCCGCTAAGGCATTTGATAGGGTTAGCTGGAGTTTTTACACAATACCTTGGAGGCTTATAAACTGGGTAGCAATTTTGTAAGAGCAGTAAGAGTTCTATATAGATCCCCAACCTCATGTGTACTAGTTAATGGGTCCCTTACAGATAAGATATATATAGAAAGAGGAACTAGGCAGGGTGCCCTCTTTCTCCCCTGCTCTTCAACTTTTATATAGAACCCTTAGCTAGCGCCTTGAGAGCAAATTTACATATATCCCCTTTCAGGTATGGGAATTGGGTGAAAAAGGTCGCACTATATGCGGATGATTTAATGGTATTCACAGATGATCTGAATGCTTCTCTTCCAAGAATAATAGAAACATTATCAGGCTATCAGATAAATCAACAAAAGACTGAGATCATGTGTTGGAATACTCAGAGTAATGACCCTTTGATAAAACACCAAATAAGATATCTAGGGATTTTGATTGTGGGAGAGGTTAAGAGGATTCCTCAAATTAATTTTAATAAAATTCAAACGCAGTCCAGAAAACTTCTCAATGCATGGAAGAGCCTCCCGCTGTCATTCCTGGGTCGTTCGAATTTGGTAAAGATGATGATTTTACCTAGATTTACGTATATTTTTAACACGATACCACTTGAGTTTAAAAAAGAATGGGTTAGTAAAATGCAGGGTGACATCAGCAGTTTTATATGAGCCTCGAGAGGGGCTAGAATCTCGTGGAAAAAAATAAGGAGAAAACAGGAGCACGGTGGAATAGCTAGCCCGGATCTGTTCCAATATTATAGGGCCTTTCATTTCAAAAATTTTAGAGTATTATTTAAGGATTATAGCTCTTATCCATGTTATATGCAAGCAATGATAGGCCCAGCAGGAAGCCATTTTTTGTACAAATTCGGCCACACAAAATTTTTTAAGCAAATCAAGCTAAAATTTTTGGGTGCGGCTATCAGATTGTGGGTTCAGATAAGACGTCTGTGGAAGATTCCTTATTATTGTCAACATGCTCCAATCTGGGATTCGCCTGGAACGCCGGAATGCCTAAAGGATGTGTTATCAGTACCGTTGAGAGAAGCCGGAGTACTGGAATGGGGTCAGATATTGTCTGGGTCCACAATTATTGACTGGGAGCAGTTATCAGTACTGTCTAACAGAGGCTTGTCTAAGTTTAAATATTACCAACTTACAAGCTGGGCAAAATCCTTGGGAAAAGACGGGGTAGGAAATCCAGAACTGGAGTCGAAATTCCAAGTACAATTCGGGAAGAAAGAGGTAGCTTTTTGGTATTGGGCGCTTATCAATGAAGGACGAGAGGAATTCACCCTTCCCATCGAGATCTGGGGGAAAGCACTGCCTACGCTGGATGTATCCTTATTATGGCAAGTATCTGCGGCTGCATGTGGGGTTGTCATTAAATCTGCACCTCTCAAAAAGAATTATCTATTTACTTTGCATAGAGCATATTGGACTCCCAAGAAGCTGTCAAAACTGAAAAAAGGAGAGGTGAAACGATGTCCTAAATGTGATGAAGAACGAGCCGATGACATCCATATGTTTTGGCAGTGCCCCCGACTCCAGATCTTTTGGGAAAAAGTGGGTAAGACACTCTCTGAGGTATTCCATCAAGTAATACAGGTAAGCGCCCAATTAGTATTGTTTGGGGTGGAGCTGGATGACAGTGGAAGACCCAAATTTAGTAAAAAACAAAGAAATCTACTCTTTTTACTGATACTGCTTGCTAGACGTGAGATATGTATTAAATGGGTTAAGCCTGTGTCACCTACAGAAGAAGAATGGCTGAATTCCGTGTTTAGAATAAATCTGCTCGATAGAGCAGGTGCACTTACTAAAAGATTAGAATTTTGGAATATCTGGGAACAGTATTGGTCTGGTAAAACGCTATAATGAGGTCTGTTACTGATCTGATCAAATCTAATTAAGTCCAATGATTAAGCGCACCAACAGTCAAGAAAGGTGAGATGGTGGTACAGGTTTTGACCCCTCTCAAAAAGGAGTGGGTAAGTTCCGTATGAGATGCCTGTTGGCTAGTGAGATACCCCCACGCAGGAACTGGAGTTGACTCTAGTGTGGCGGGGAAAAACAGAGGGGAAGAAAAGGCTCTCTAAACGCGGTAAATCTTGCCAAATATACTCTCTCTTTTTGCGTGATGAGGACTAAAAAAAAAAAAAAAAATAAATAAAAAAAAAATAAGAGGACCTACTCTTAAGTAGTAGGCGCTATTCATGCATAATTTTTGAGCACTGAACATTGATGCTGAAGAAACTGATGCTATTTTCTATAGGCCATTTTCTAATAGAAACTTTCATTTTTGAACTCTAAACTTGACTGGGGAAAGGAACGAGACCGATGCGGGAAATCTGTATAGGAGGTCCGTCGAGGAGGCCTGTTTAGCGGGACAGACAGTCAGTTTTGGGAATTCCATGCTGTGATTATCTGCTTTGGTGAACTTTTATTCTTCATCTAAAAGGGGTATGCATAAAATTATTTCTAAAGTTTATTTCTTATAATGATATTGAAATGTATTAAAACGATTAATAAAATTGAATCTTATTCATGCATTTAAAGAAAGTAGATAAACTTTATTATAATTAAAACTACGAGTCTGTGGTTCTTTAGCTCAATAATAAGTGTAATGTTTTAATAGGTTTGAATGTGATTGAGCTGGTCTTAATCACCATCAACTTATTCTACTAGTTGGTCCTTCGACCAAAGAGCGAAATACCTTGATGTCTTAGAACCGACAGGATTAAAACTGATTATGTATAATGTTTAAGAAAATATCTTGTCAATTTTAATAAGGTATCCCGTTCCTCCAGCAAAACATATTCTTCTCTTTGGTAGTAGTGGATGTGACCCAGGGAAACAAATTGAGAGAGTGTATGGTTATGCGGTGTTATGGGCCCCACCGTCATAAGGTATAGTTGTTGTGTGTGATCTTTTACCTGGAGGTTATGTCCAAAAGAGAAGAATTTATATTAGTCGCGCTGGATCAGCATCCTGTAAGTTATACTGGTGAACCCATTGACTTACTGGGATAACGTAAACTCACTTTCGAGTTCAAAGAAAGGCAGGCAGTTTGTAAACTGTATGCATCTGTTTTTGGTCCTTGCGTGTTAGGTTGGTGGGATCAAGGTGAGTTAGGAATACTACTTGATCCCAACAGCACAGATCCTGTGTTAAGTGTGAAGACAGAGGGCGAAGATCTGTGTGAAGAATCCGTGATGAAATTCCCTAATGTGTTCTCAGGAAGCATTGGTGAACTCAGAGGATTCTCACATAAAATAGTATTGAAGGAGAATGCATGTCCTTGCATCCACAAAGTAAGAAACATTCCCATGAGTGTCAAGGATGAAGTAGTCAATGAGATCCAGAAACTGGTGGACAACGGGATAATTGAGCGTGTGGAGTCATATGATTGGGTCGCCCCCTTGTTGTAGCACGCAAGGCCAACGGCCAGGTCTGTTTATGTGTGGACTTAAGAGAACTCAATAAGAATATCTTTGAGGATGTATTTCCACTTCCTAGAATTTCTGAATTGTTATCTGCTACTAGGAACATGGAATGGTTCTCCACGATAGACCTAACCTCTGCATACCACCAAGTGCCTCTCCATAAAAGTAGTAAACATTTAACCGCTTTTGTCACCCCTATTGGTACCTTCCAGTTTAGGCGGGTTCCTTTCGGTTTGGCATCGGCTGCTGCCATATTCCAACGTCTCATGCACTTAATATTTAAGGACATGAAGAACGTAGTGTTTTTCCAGGATGATATCCTCTTTATGGGAAAGGAAAGAGAGGAACATGATAAGGTTTTGTCCGAAGTTCTGAGAACTTTGGATAAGAATGGTCTAACTGCAGAAAAGTCCAAATGCAAACTTGCAAGGAAGAGCGTAACATACTTAGGGCATGAGATAAGCTCATTAGGAATCTGCCCAAAGTCTGAATTAGTTGACGCCATCAAGGAAGCACCTGCACCCCAAAATAAAGATGAGGTCAGGTCTTTCCTAGGTTTGGCTGAATTTTACTCGAAATTTGTTTACAACTTTGCTAACAAAATGTTTTGTATTAGGCAACTGCTAAAAAAGGAAGTGTTTTTGAATGGTCTAAAGAATGTCAGTTGAGAATGGAATGCATCAAAAAATATATTTGTTCTGCCCCAGCACTCCAAGGATTTGATCCCAAACTTAAAAGCTTTATCACGACTGACACAAGTGGGAGAGGCCTGGGAGCTGTCTTGTCCCAGATGCGAGAGAACGGAACTGAAAGCGTGATTGTGTTCGCATCTAGGGCTCTTACACCCACTGAGGAAAAGTATTCCGTGATTGAGAGAGAAGCTCTCGGGTGTGTCTGGGGAGTCAAGCACTTTAGACAATATGTATGGGGAACGTGTGTCACAGTGAGAACAGACCACAAACCGCTGACTAAAGTCCTCACATCCCAAGGATTGAACAATGTATCTCCCAAAATGTCTTGTATGTCAGTACAACTGTTGGATTTTGTGTATGAAATTAAATATGTGCCAGGGGTTCGTAATAGAATCGCAGATTTCCTGAGTAGGTGTCCTTTACCAGCAGGGGTGGGCGGAATTTGCGTAGTCGCGCTACGCAAAGTTCAGCGAAATGGCAAAAAATCTCTGCGTGCACGCGGAATTCCGCGAGCTTGCGGAGTTGCTTGTTCCGCCCGTTTCACTACAGCTGTAACTTTGCCACCGTGCCGGAAAGGCGCAGGGGTCCTTTGAGTAAGCTGTCCATCATAGTGGAGAAAGGGCGGGAAGACGTTGCATACCGCTAGTGTATGTGGGGCGGGGCCAAACGGGGGGGGGGAGCTTCTAGTCCAGTTCACATGCCTCTTGTTTATAAAGGGTCAGAGCAGGATCACAGCGGCAGACAAGGAGAAGGAACCTCCTGGTCACAGGAACTACACGAGGATTGCGCTCGAGAAAATCAAGGATGCAAAGACCTCCATCAAGGATTACAGCTAACTTTTCAGGCTGGAAATGGGAAGAAGGCACATCTGCTTAACCACGCTCACAAATTCTACACGAGGATTGCGCTCGAGAAAATCAAGGATGCAAAGACCTCCATCAAGGATCACAGCTATCTTTTCAGGATGGAAATGGAGAGAAGGCACATCTGGCAGAGTTGTCTCCAGTGGCCTGTGTGTCTGTAACTTTGCCACCGCGCCGGAAAGGCGCAGGGGTCCTTTGAGTAAGCTGTCCATCATAGTGGGGAAAGGGCGGGAAGACGTTGTATACCGCTAGTGTATGTGGGGCAGGGCCAAACGGGGGGGGCTTCTAGTCCAGTTCACATGCCTCTTGTTTATAAAGGGTCAGAGCAGGATCACAGCGGCAGACAAGGAGAAGGAACCTCCTGGTCACAGGAACTACACGAGGATTGCGCTCGAGAAAATCAAGGATGCAAAGACCTCCATCAAGGATTACAGCTAACTTTTCAGGCTGGAAATGGGAAGAAGGCACGTCTGCTTAACCACGCTCACGAATTCTACACGAGGATTGCGCTCGAGAAAATCAAGGATGCAAAGACCTCCATCAAGGATTACAGCTAACTTTTCAGGCAGGAAATGGGAAGAAGGCATGTCTGCTTAACCACGCTCACGAATTCTACACGAGGATTGCGCTCAAGAAAATCAAGGATGCAAAGACCTCCATCAAGGATTACAGCTACACTTTACAGGCTGGAAATGGGAAGAAGGCACGTCTGCTTAACCACGCTCACGAATTCTACACGAGGATTGCGCTCGAGAAAATCAAGGATGCAAAGACCTCCATCAAGGATCACAGCTATCTTTTCAGGGTGGAAATGGAGAGAAGGCACATCTGCTTAGCCACAACCTCGCTCACGAATTTTTGGGCTGATTAATGCGTTACAGAATTTGAGCTTCGAGTCGGGCACCTGCTTTATTTACATCTGTAAGTGCTTCCTGTTGAGGTTTAATTTTTGTGACAGGAGCCTCGTGCCAGAATGAATCCTGCCCTGCATATTTATCCAAGCAGATGCCACCGTTTTGTGCAATACCTCTACTCACCATGCTCACGAATTCCGCCACGCCGCGGATCGCGGAATTTTCGGCAATTCCGCGTTCCGCGCGGAATTGCCGAAATTTAGCAAATTCCGCGAGCGGAGCGGAATTCACCACCACCCTTATTTACCAGTTGGTGAAGAAACAAAGAATGAATGGGACGAGTGGTTAGTGGCAACAATATTTGGGAATGAGTTAGTAAGCATTTCTCATGAAGATTGGATTGGTAACATTTCTCGTGATGAGGATTTGAGTGCAGTTATTCACAAAGGATGGCCTGAGAAAACTTGCTTACGTAATCATTTGAGTCCTTTTTGGGAAGTAAGAAATGAGTTATCTAGAGAAGAAGAACTGTTACTCAGGGGTGGCAAATTGGTTCCACCAAAAATATTCTGTGACAAGCTGATCAACCTTTGCCATGAAGGACACCTAGGCATTGTAAAAAGCAAGTGTAGAGTTAAACAATCATACCGGTGGCCTGGAGTGGACAGGGATATGGAAAGGGTCGTCCGTGAGTGTGTTGAATGCATCAATTCAGATAAAAGTTTAATCACTTTCAAACCAACCATATAGTGGTCCCTAGCATGCCGTGGTAAAGGGTTGGTATTGACATTTTTGGTCCAGTGAGGGGCATGGATGGGATACAAAAATACGTTTTTGTGATGATTGATCACTTTTCTAAGTGGCCAGAGTTCAAGATAGTGGAGAAGGCAGATACAGAGAACTTGTTGTGTTTTTTAGGAAAAGTATTTGGACGGGAAGGTCTACCTAAGGTCTTAGTTTCAGACAATGGAGGACAGTTTGTCGAAGACTACTTCAAGAAATTTATAAGAGAAACAGGAATTGTGCAAAGGACTACTTCTCTTTACCACTCAGAAGGGAATTGAAGCGTTGAGCGCTTCAACAGGGTGATAAAAGGAATTATCGAATTGGCGTACAGTAATGGGAAGGATTGCGAGGATGAGTTGAGGATGATGGTGAGTGCATACAGAATTACCCAGTGTCAGTCCACTGGACATTCCCCATTTGAACTGATGAGAGGGAGATCTCCACGTACCAAGGATAATATGGGGTGGTTGAAGTGCACTAAAATTGTCTCTTGGTCTGTGAAGGATGTGAAGAAGTCTCTTGAGATTAAGCAGGGCAATATAAAAAAATAAGTAGTTTGAGGCACATAAGGCAAGAAGAGTGAACTTGCAGGTGGGTGATATCGTTAAAATAAAGAAAGGGAGATTGACACGTAAGGGGGAGAGCAAGTACTCTTCCCCTCTTAAAGTAGTAAAGATACTTTGCAACTCTGCGCTGCTAAGTGATGGCAAAGTATGGAACGCAAATAGAATTGCATTATTCAAGGGATCTGTCAAGGATGATAAAGAGGAGGAAGTGATTGGTAAAGAGGCACAGGTTAGGAATTATAATTGGGTGGAAGATGTGGTGTCGACAAAGGAAGTGAGTCAACCCAATGCACTAGCCAATGAACAAGTCCAGGTGCTGGACGGTCCTAGTAAGGGACCAAAATCTAATTTCAGTGCTGTTTTAATTTTATTCACTTTGTTCGTATTCTTTTAGATATGTCTTTCTCTTTGAATTAATCTCTTTATTTCTATTTTGTAAGGAGGGGTAAGTGTTGTGTTGGTACTCGAGCCTTCCCTGGGCTCGTGGGATTCTAGAGCGCGAGCTGTGCTCGGGCTGTGGAATGTGATGAGGGAGGTCTTGGGACGGAGCTGTGAGCAGACGGTTGTACGGGGGCTCTTCTTTGTTGTTGGGATTTAAGTTCAAGAATAAAGCAAGTAACTTCAAGATCTGTGTATGTCCTTGCTTTACAACGCTAGAGGCACCCAGCACCCCTGTGTCTTGTTAGAAAAGATTTAGTTAAAGTCCTTGCCAAAGAATTTCAAATGCGTTGCAGCTATTTTAAGGAAGTGACTAGGACATTACTATTCATTAAAAGGGTAATTTCTTAAATCTCCTTACATCAACATAACTGCTTTGTTCTACCCGATATGAAATGTCACTCAAAGGGGCACACATAGGAATTAAAATATCCCACATAAGTCTGCTACAATTAGGGCACGAGTCGGGGGTACACGCTGGTGGACGGCGTCCACCCACTTTTTTCAAAGGGTGAACGCCGTCCACCCTGCCAAGAATTTGGGCCCCACTGAATAATGTGCTGAACTCGTGAACTTGGTGTAATTTCCAAACACCGGGACACTTTCAGCAGCGCCTGCACGTTGTCTGCTTTCCATCTGCAACAAGCAACAACGTGCAGGCAGGGAGGGGCATTCTTATTTTAGACTCCAGCTGGGCCTATAACAAAGGCCGAATTTGAGGGGTCATCAGGCCTCCTTTTGTTCGAGTCTCTTGGCTGGGAGCAGTCAGGAGCCTCACACCTGATGCAAATGATGCGGAGGGGAAACAACACACCTTGTTAGCACTTCACACATAGTTAAGAGAGGCAGCTTTTCACTTTGTTCAGTCCCTGTTTAAGAGATATGCATGCACTGTAAGAATAGCAGATGTGTTGGTCTTTCCCAGTATTTACACAAAGCAAATTGCATTTATATAGAGCTTACTTTCCCTGACGAGGCGTTGAAATAATTGAAGTACCACTATTTATTCTTGTATAGCCCTACTCATTCCAATGCAGGGTATCAGAGCACTTTACATCAACATGTGCATATTACATGTACAATAAATTATATAAGTTTGTAAATGAATGTACAGGATGCGTTACATAAAACTGGTGGATTGCAAGGTGTAGAAGTCACATATCATCTTCCATAGCTCACTGTGCTATTGTCCTCGCAATGCGCTCAAACGTACACACGAAAGACCTGCTAAACATATATGTGAGTGCTTTAGATCTGATGTCACTTCTTGTGATGCCACTTCCTGTAAAGTCGTGGCTTGTGATGCCACTTTCTATGATGTCAATTTCTGTGATGCCATGTGTGATGTCGTGCGCCGTGATGTCACTTGGATACTGCCAAACTAGGTCAGTCCCCCCACTTCTTGTTTTAGGACTTGTGCCCTGGCTGTAATGTCCTTCGTAAGCGAACAGAACACTTTGTTGGTTTTGTTTATGGATACGTGCCAAGAGACCTGATTGTTAAGCCAAAACGAGTTTATTTTAGCGATCTCCTTCTTAAAATTGCCTCTGCAACAATGTATGTCAATCTTAAAATTGCCTCTGCAACAATGTATATCAATGGGCAAGATGAAAAAATCTCCCTCTTTCTGGTTTCAAAATGTAGGCATGTATGTGCCTGACTTTTATCATTAGCTGTACCTTCTACATTTTACTCCGAAATACGTAGGGTTGTGTTTACGTCTCTACGTTATACATTTGCTGAATGGATATTATACACAAACTTCAAAGAAAATTGAGACGAGTTTCTTCTGCTCCTATTTCACGTATGAATACATCACAGAAGGGGCAGATCGCGAATGTCTCGATTGGGTAGACAAAAGAGTCGCGGGGGAAAAACACATTTTTAAATAAATCTGTACTCCGGACTATTTTACTCCGGAAATTCTACATATGGACCGGTCCGCTTCTTTGGCAGCTGCCATGTTAATGGCAGGCAATGTGTTGGAGCAGACCGCAGAATCTTTCTCCTCCTCCACTACTCCCATCTACGTCCTCTCACACCTCAACTCACATGCTACATTGCGGGGAAATCTCTATTTCTCACGCCACTCCTCAGCTTGTTTCAAGACGCTCGGGTTTTGTAAAATACGCATAACCAGATAGTGCAGTCTTGCCCACAGCTGTCAAAGGCGACTGCCATCTTAGAGTCAGGCAAAGCTCGCAGCGTGTTTCAAGGTCTGTGACCCGGAAACAGAATGGTGCGCACTTAGCACGTTGTACGAGTGCTGGACGGAGTGAACTGGGAGGAAAGCAGCATTGGCTGCTGTGCCCCCCTAACGGCGAGGAACCATGGCGGGGATATTGTTTGAAGATATCTTTGATGTGAAGGATATAGACCCGGAAGGGAGGAAGTTCGACCGAGGTGGGAAGGTTTAACCTCATGTCGCTAACTTATCTGCACATGCGAGAGACTGCTTTATCATTTCCCAAAGCGTGATCAGCACCCCGAGAGTCAGACCTATCCAAGCCCTTCCCGAGTGTCCCACCCATTAGTTGTTCTCCGTGCCTTTGCTAATACGCTTGTCTCACCCCATCCTCTCCAAATGTAGTCTGCTATGTATCATTGATACTCAGGTTATCTTGTTGTCCAGCATTGGTGAGGATTCTCTAGATTGTTACTCCTGCATAGCTGCCAAGGTTTCAGATTGCTACGTGTGACATTTTCATAATTACAGTGTAATTATGAGTGACGTTTCATCGAGTATGAGTGACAAGCAAAAATCAAGCAATGAAGACGAGGTAAACATAAAATTTCAGAAATTGGACCCATTTAGGCTAAGAGAAACTCTAAGAAGATAATTACAATGAAATTATGAAACTGTCACACATAGCAATCTGAAACCATGGCAGCTATGGTGATTTAACCACTCGGTGCATTCTGGGAGCTGTAGTCTTGATATGCCTCAGTGGACCACTTTGTATAAACACACTTGAAAACAAAGATACCTAAAACGAAAGCCTTGGATAGTAAACATGGTGTCCTGCTCTTTTTTTTAGAGGAATGGGACACATTTTTCATTATTCAGACGGAGTACGAGATAAAGGCGGAAAAAGAAAGGATAGGAAAACTGTAAAAAAGGAGAAAGCATAAACGAAAATGAACCTATAAGAGGGAGATAAAGAGACAAGAAGTGTTGGGGGAGTGGGGTGGAAAAACAGGCATTAGTTATCAGTTTAGGCACTCCAGCATTCGGCTGCTCCTGCAGTGGGCCCCTACGAAAATCTTTGGGCCCCTGTACTTGTTATTTTTTTAATTAGGCACTGTCATTCTTTACCTCTCATTTCCAAGAGTTGACAGTCCATGCTTCCCTAGTTCAGCGCGTCCCTCGAGGCCTTGTGGATAATTTGTCCTCGCTCCCTGGGAGGCCTGACCTTCATAGGTGCTCTGTGTTAACTCCTTCCCGAGATTATATTGGGCTCCCCTATCACTGTCTTTGTCTGCTGATCTTTTAAGTACGATGTGGCACGCCTGCGAGTTCTGGAGCTTCCCGCCCCTGGGTTTGTTTCCTGGTTTTGGAGGCCTCGTTCCCTGGCTGCAGCTGCCAACTCGGTCTTCAAGGCGCACTAGGATTGTGGGAAATCACGCCTTGCAGCTCGTGGCTCGCTGGTGCCGTGTATAAGGCCACCTCAAGAAGCATGCAAAGCAGGAGAGAAGGAATGTGCGGGGGAGGGGAGGTCCAGAGAAGGGAGACTTCGGCAGAGATTCACAATCCTGGGAGTGTCTGTCATGGACATCCCCACAGCGGACGCCATTGTGCTGTCTTTGCTGCAGCTCAGTCTCACTCGAGCAAAAATTAGTTATTGCTCAGCCGCCCAAAAATGAGGAATTTCTGTCAGCCATGCCACAACTCTGTGACTAACTGCGCCGAAAACAGTTGAGCAGCAGCATAAGCAACTAGGATTAGTAATGAGACACTTACTTTTGCAGCAGCTGCTGCCAACGAGCCTGCTCCTGCGCCTTGTAGCCGCAACGACTCGAACTGATGGGCCACCCTGCAGCGATGACTTTCCCCTGAAGCAGCTCCGACCGTGGTCCAGGCCTCGAGTCGAGGACAGTGCCAACGCGGCATTTGATAATGGCCTCAGTGCTGCTGGACACGCTGCAGGTTGCAGTGTCTGCTGAGGCACTGTTACTTTGGTGGCAGACGGGTTGGGGATGACAGCGTCGGCACACTACGGTACTTAATGGTCAGACGCAAGTGAACAGTTATGCGCGGTGTGAGCACTCAGCAGAAACGGTCTGCGCACCCTCGCGGCGCGGGTGAATTAGTTACATTGTAACCTCACCTGCCTGAGCCCTGTGCGAGTTGAGCCAGCCCCCCAAACAAGCCTGCAAGCTGCGCGCTGTCAGCTTTCTGTCTGTAGTGTTAATTTACAGCGCTCCGGTTTGTTTTGAGAGCCCAGGAGGCGCTATATAAATGCGTGACTTTCCATTTCAGTGCGGTGATGCGGACCACCACACTGAAATGCGTTAGTCTAACGCCTGATGCGTGATACTTGGCAGGCCTGCTCCTGTTACAGTTCTAATTCCCTTTTGTAAAGACGTTGCTGACACCAGACTTTGTAATAAGTATACATTATTCTTCCAGTACCCCGACACAGCAGCTGGGAACTATGCGTCCGTCCCGTCCGGTAGCCTCTAAGCATCTCACCATCATTCATCCCCAAGGTTGCAAATCCGAACCGATTGACACCACAATATTAATTGCGCGAATGTTGGACGTCACAACACATACCTCATTTTTCAACAGAAAATTAAATTTCATATAATAGAATTACAGTAAATAAAGATACAACCTAAATAGTATAAATTCACAAGCTAAAGTTGCTATAATATACCCACATTATAAATTATTACAATATACAATAATTACATTTCTGCAAACTATGGATAACAAAATGCCCTTCAAGTTGCTTAATCACATAAAGTCACACAACTTGTTGGGTTTCTTCACTACACGCTCATATTTACTCTGTTCTCAATTAGCGGATGTATTTAATTGTGTGTATTTACTAATATGAACATCACGCGACACTGATTCCTCCCCAACGTCCACATCGTTACTGGACCTTTGATCGCATCCACCACAATCAATTAATTCATCAGTTCTATCCATTTCTTGCCTTGTAGGATTCTGTTGCCCTCTGACACCATCTTCCTTATTCTGCACTACACACTTTTCCATCATTCAACAGCACAGAATTAGAATATAGTTCCTCAACAACTAATGGTAGTGAAAAACGGGTTTGGTCCTTCTTTAAAATGCACTCCTTTTTACGCTCACTTTGTTGTCAACCTTAATGCGCACAGATTTGCTTCCATGTTTTGCATCATATTTCTTGCACAAATCCTGTGCATGCTTCAACTTCCTTTTAACCACACCAGATGGCCAATTTGTTTTTTTAGCTGTAACCATCCACCCTACGTTATCCTTAGTAATAGGTGTTGTTCCCCTCATTATATCAAAAAGGCTAAGGCCAGTGGATTCACATTGAGTAATTCTGTAAACCCAAATATTGTGTACTAACTCTTTCCTCCAGTCCAGGTCATTGTTGTTTGCTAGTTGTACTATGCCTTCAATAGCACGGTTAAACCTTCCAACGACACTATTACCAGCCGGATGGTACAATTAAGTGGTCTTGTGTGAAATGCCACTACTCGCAAAACAAGCATTGGCATAGGCAATAGGTCTCGCCTTTGGGACCTTATAAGTGTTTAGCCATGCAACAGTTGATGTTGTTGCACCAAGGATATTGTGCTGCATAACTAAATACTTATAAGGTCCCAAAGGCGAGACCTATTGTCTATGCCAATGCTTGTCTGACTAGGCAAACTTGATGGCTGTCTCTTAGATGCTGGAGACATTTGACTTGAAAAGGGACAGGAGACCCTTACAATCCTGCCCTGATGCGATGGGTTCAGCTATCAGAATTTTCAGTTCCGCTTTATTGGAATATCATGCAGAATTCATTTGTTGAGTTTCATGCTACATTGTTATGATTTGCAAAGTTGTTTCTTAACTCATGTTTGCACCAGTAATGGCCCTATTGCATATTTCTATGTAGATGTTGCACTGTGTTGGAAACGGCAGCAGCAGCCACAGGTTCCCAGGTGTAAGCCTGGAATACCTTCTGCATTCCAAAAATCTGAAAATTTACTCTGAACGTAATGGAAAACCAAAAGGAGTAAATTGTTTTTTCTAATAATAATCAGGCTCTGTAAGAGGTGTATTAGGCAGTGAAAGGCTCATTATGATGACACATATCCGAACCTGCGCTGAAATAGACAGAAATTGTGATAATGACAGGGCATCATTATCGTTGCAATGATCATTGACCATGTGTGGTTTCCTACTGGGAGTCAAGGGAAGGCACGAGAACAAATGGTGCCAAAAATTAGTCATGGGAAGTAAACACATGCATTCATCCACCGTTGCAACTATTGTCGCCAACAGTCTCGAGGAACCTTCTCTTTTTTTTTTTATTATAAAACAAGGGCAGTATAGATATAACATAAAGTACTATATTTTGCACGAGTTTTGTAAACCTCGAAAATTTGAGATAGTATTTTAACAAACATGCTATAGTCATACAAATAACAATGCATGCGTAAGTATAGGCTCAAAAGCACCAAACAATACTACTAAGTTCAAGGCCCGTCATATCGCGGAAAGAAATCTGCTAGCCTCTTCCCATTATGTCGAGCTCGGTCATTTTCAGCTTCATAACATACAATGCATGATGTTCTGATGCCATCATGTGGCCACTTTTGATATTGCAAGCATCGGTATAAACACACTGGCATGTTAATGCTTTCAGTCGTGCTTGTGCTGGCATCCACGACAGCGAGAAGCGGTGCGCAGGCCATATGTTTTCAATTAGCATGCGCGCCGCTGCTCGATCCCGCAAGGTGGATGCCAGCACAAGCACGTGTGCGCTTGTAAAGGAGCCGACCGATTTCTAAAGGTCATCTCCTAGAGCAGCGCATGCACGCTGCCTAGGCGAGACCTAAAAATTCTCGAATGTTTCTGAAGTGAACTGAGGCCATTTGTCACTAATGATGCTTATAGGTAATCCCTTTCAAAAATACTTTTTGTAAAAAAACGTATTTTTCAAACGTCAGTTTTGTTGACAATATCCACTTCGGGCCTCTTAGAAAAATGGACCACCTGGTCAACAACATACTTCTGTTCAGTCATCCCAAATAGGACCTGCAATGCCTACTCTCTCCCAAGGCATACTGGGACTAGTATTAGGAAGTAATGGCGGTGTTTTTAAGGCGTTGCATAACAAAGGACCAAAGACGCTGCAGGCCAGATTAAGGAAATATACTCCCGGCAGGTTTCTTTTGCTCAACCACACTTAATTATGTCCATGAACAGAGATCAATAAAGTGCGGCAGGGAGGAGGCGCCTTCACTGTGAAAGCGGCGCAGCTATGGAACAAGCTACCAGTCTCAGTAAGATCTCAATCTGATCTGTTTAAGTTTAGGAAGGCCCTGCAAACTTGGCTCTTCCCTCATTAACTATTGAGATGAAACTCTGTTTCTCCGATGCAATACTTTCTTTTCGTTTCTTATACCCCTATTAATGAGTCTTTCGGCCATCCAGCGCCAGGATACCATTCTGGTCATAGTGCGCTCTATAAATAACAGATACATACGTACATGCATGCATAAAGGTAGCGTGTGTTTTGTCCGAAAGTTCACAAGCTAAACAATTCCTCACTTTTCTTTCAATTTCTAAATCCAACCTGGCCACCAACATGAACATTTTACTCTACTCTTTGTTTTTCCAATGCCTAAATGCCCTTCATGCATATATCCAGAATTTTAGATCTTAAGCATATTGGAGGAATCACTTTACTGTTTCTTATCACTAACCCTCCTTCAAAGGACAGTTCATGCAAAATTCTGTTTGCACAAACATTTTCTCAGGCCAACCTTCACTGATCCTTCTGCTCACTTCAACCAGCGTTTCATCCGTACTCTGGGCTTGTGTCCTTTCCTCCTCAGAAATGATAGGTTCTTAAGGAACATTAGCTAAACAAAAAGCAACCAGATACATTTCACATCCTTCTTTCAAAGGTAACGGCATGCGACTTAAAAAATCTGCAACCACATTCCTTATCCCAGGCACATACTGTATCTCATAATTGTAGTCTAACAATCTTACTTACATTCGTGCAAGACTGGGTGAAGCATTATGCAAACTTTTAGTAATCAATATTTTCTTGAGCAGTTTATGATCAATCCGTAACGTAATTTCATAGCCCCAAATGTACTGTCTGAAATGTTCCAGACCCCAAACACAAGCTAGTGCCTCTCGTTCAGTTACAGAGTATTTCTCCTCAGTAGGAGTAATTGAATGTGGTGCAAAACCTATGGTCCTTTCCAAACCATTTAAATCCTTCTGGGTTAACACATTCTGAAACCCCTCCCACTAGCATCAGTGGTGCCTACACTATGTAAGGTGGGATGAAAACCATGCAAGGGTGGAGCATCGCAAATGTCTTTTTTGATATCCACAAATGCCTTTTCACATATCTCCGACCATTCAAATTTATTTTTCATTTTGAGTAGTTGTCTTAAAATATAGGTTTTCGTAGAGAAATCTTGAGCAAACTTGGCGTAGAATTCTACCAAACCTAAAAATGCCCATACATCATCTTTGTTTTTAGGCACTGGAGCTTCTTTGATAACATCTAACAATTCTTGTTTAGGTTTGATACCCTTTCCTGTTATCCCATGGCCTAAGTAAGTGACTTTCTTCTCTGCAAATCTACACTTACTCAATTCAGCAGTAAGACCCTTTTCCTCCAGAATCTTCATCAATTGTGAGAATTTGCAATCATGTTCCTTTATGCTCTTCCCCATTACCTTGATATCATCCTGAACTATTAACAGGTCACTTGTGTCTTTAAAGATTACCTGCATTAAACTCTGAAACATGGCTGCTGCGGAGAATGTGAAACAACCAAATGTTGTCACAAATGGATCCAAATCTGTCACATACAATTTCCCTAAAGTTTCTCTCTTCTGAAATTTAACAATTCTCTGTTCCCAATCATAACAATAGGCTCTCCGGTGAATGTTTTGGGTGAAATATCTGACGTTTTTAAATTGTCACTTACTTCTGGTACAAATTATTCCTGTCACACCTCCTCATTCACAATGGTATAAGACAATCCCGAGTCTGCCACAGTGGAGATTTCAACACCCCAATAGACATTTCGCAGAAAGGTTTCTTCCTTATACTCTTCACACACAAAATGTCTTCATCCACATTCAGTACACATAAATTCAGATCCTCTTCATCCGAGAAACTAGATTGAACCTCACCCTTCGGATCTACACATTTTACAACAGTCTTTCCTCGTCTTCTTCTGACACACTTTGTAAAAATGACCAATGAGACCACATTTTGAACATTTCACATGAGACCACATTTTGAACATTTATGCTTTCGTGCTGGTCAACTTTTACCGTTGGCTAAGTTATATTTGCTACCACATCTAAAACATTTTTTCCCACTCAACATTTTAGATTTATTTACACTGTTAGTTTTACTAAAATCTATCTCCTCCAAAGACTTGCAAAAAGGAATTTTCACATTATTTACCCTGGTTACAACAGAACTTTCATCCTCTGTACTCTTTGCTTTCTCCTCAGACAAAACAGCCTTAGCACATCTCCCTGTTAATTCAGCATTCTTGACAATATCTATTACTTCTTGAAGAGATGATTTTCCCTTAGCCCAAAGCTTATCCTGTATATTGGGATTTGCTGCCTACATTACTATCAGACTTTGTAATAAGTATACTTTATACTTCCAATACCCTGACACAGCAACTGGGTACTATGCGTCCGACCTGTCCGGAATTTTCTTGAAAGAAACTTTCAATTCACGAGAAATGAATAAAGGTCCACAAGCCAACGCCAAAAGTCAACCTTTCAACCTCCAAGATGTTATAACCCCAACATTCTATACGTTACCCCTTTGATGCATGCCTAGAATTCCACTGCACTGTGACGTACAATAACTCGAAAAACAATCTGCTGCACGTACTTACCCCATGCAACTCAGCCTCTAAGCATCTCCCACCCGTCATCCATACCCAAGGTTCCAAATCCGAACCGTCTGGCATCAGAATACCAATTGCGCAAATGTACGATGCCTCGTAGATTCATACATATCACCCACAAAATGCTAGGACGCCACAACACCCGTGAACCTTTCTTATTATTTTATTGTAGCTTTTACAGAGTCTGGTGCTGATGTGTGTTTCAGACGTTTGTGTTTGTTGTCTGCCGGTTTGGGTTTTTACAATGGAACGATCCCTATGTAGGAGTTATATGGACAGTGGATGACATGCTTAATTGTCTGTTTCTGTATTTGAGGGCGGATGGGTATCATGATCTTGTCTTTATCGGTGTGTTATATGTGGGTGTCCTTGTAGTAGTGTCTGACTATACTGGGTCTAGCCTCGTCCCAAATGTGTGTTTTTGTTTGACGTTTTGCCATTGTCATGTATGTATATGTTATCTCTATAGTGTGAACCCAGCCAAAGTGGAACGCTGTTCATGGCAAGCTTTAAGTTAGTGAGTAATAGGAGCGGAAGCTGAATTGTGGCCATTTAATGCATTATGATATAGTATTCTTCAAAGAGGTGAATCTTCAACTCTTTACTACATTGTAGCAGCATTGGGGTAGTTCTCAACCAATAACGGGGTGTTGTTCCAGATACTGGGTGCACAGTTGGAAAAGGCCTGTTATCTTGTTTTTTCTTTTTTACACTTCTTAGTCTGCAGTCTGATGTTGTCCTGGCTGCTGGTGTACTGAGAACCACCAAAGATGGTGAGCTTTTCTGCAAGATAAGCAGGAGTTACTTGGTGTTACGGCTTTATAACACATTTCTGTTTGTGTCACCGTCATAGCATCAGTATGTAGGTGTCTTTGCAGTGGTCGCACTTGACCACTGCACTTATGAGTTATGACCAGTTCTGCTCCATTCCTCTTCAACAATTTATATTTGTACATTCATTCCATTAAAAAGCTTTGATTGAAGGGCCTTTTTGCTAACAATGAAACACTCCCCAACCACAAACATACACACATTTGCCTGTCATGCTTCCCATGACTTTACATCTGACACCACACTTCACCTTACAATTGACATCATCAGTGATATTACAAAAGATGCTCAATGCCCCTAAACCCCAGAATGTACTAGGCTGGCCATCTTCGTTTGGGAGCAGGGGTTGGTCTTTGCATAGGTGTGCAAACTTGTTATGCCCATTTTGGTGGTGGCAAGTGGGCTCTCACCATAGTTTTGCTGCATTAGCTTATTGCCTGTGACATCGCTAAACCCAGCATGACCAGACATGACCCCGACAATTCCCAGTAGTGTCTAGATACCTTCAGCTATACTCAGTAAGCTTTCATGCAAGCCATTCACACAAGTCCAGTGCTGTTTACCTATCATACCCACCAATACACTCACAGCTCTGTCTTTCCATTCTGCATGGATGCCTCCGTTTTCAGCCGCATCCATGTTGTGCCCCCAGAACCCAGCCTTTTGCTGTGCATGGCAGGAACTGGACATCTTCCAGGATCCACAAATATCTGACAACATTGTTCTGCCACAACTAGTCAATTTGCTGATTCCGGCCAAGAGGAGAAAATGATCCCACGTCCACTTGGATGCAATTTTTGTTTTTGTAAAATCTATATTCATATCCGCTGGTCTCAGTAGAACAGTTTGTTTTGGTGTGTGGGGGGTTAATCTCAAATCCATTGAGTTCATGTGGTTTAGAGGCTAATGCTTAGGTCTTCAGTGTAACTGAGAGTGCTAACCTTTGTGAAAACATCTGTGTAACTGTGTCCCCTTTCCCCTCAGTTTCCCGTCTACATTGTGAGAGTGAGTCATTTAAGATGGACCTTATTTTGGATGTGAACATACAAATATATCCAGTGGACCTTGGTGAGTTCATTGACTGTTATATCTCCTTCATTTGTTAACTACAATGTGTGTTCTTCTTTCCCTATGCTCCTCTCTGCATCCTAATGAGTTGGGGTGTTAAAAATGTAATTGGGACTGACTATGAATGCAGAAGGGTTGGCTGTTAACAGTATTTTACACAGCCACTAACATTTCAATTTGAACTTGATATGCTTAGCAAGGATGTCATTAAACAATTCGTAAGATGCTTATTGTCCTCTTAGAATGTGGAGCTGGCTGCTTGGATTTACAGCTGTGGGTACTGTATAGTCCTATTCCAACCCTGGGTTTTGCATACTCACCTGGACTTTCTCTCGATGGATGACCCCGCCCACACACACAGAAAACATTTATGCATTTGATTTCCTACTTAAAATGACTTGATTTTAATCTGGTTGTCTATTTTGACTTTACTTTTGTTGGGTACTATTACTGCCAAGGTTTCTCTAGACCTAGTGTAGTTGAAATATTTTTGCAGCAGATTTCAAGTATTTGGTGTCTGACGACACCTCAGAATTGATGGATGACTGCATATTTAGTAGGAGGGCACACATATGAAAGTACCAGAAGCCACTTTGCAATGCCAACAGTCCTGTATATCAACTATTTGGTCCTTCTGAAGATTGACTAGAGTCCAGAAATTGCCCTGGATTGGGTGAGAGCAGCCGATGGAGAGGACTGTATTGCTGTTGCAGTTTTCGTCAGGGAGTTAGGGTGAAAGTTCCATCTTACGACTGAAGTTCAGTTCTCCACAAAGCTCTTAATGCGTGTTATCTCAATTTACAATATAATTAACCAGCGCAGTGACCAGATTGCATGTCGTCTTTCAGCCATGGTAAAAATAGTGAGGTGCAGTATCTTACTTGTAGGGTAAATCACTGCTTAGGACATGTTTGAATTGATGTTTATCTATGAAATGTCATCGCGGACACTAACGGCTTGCCTTCTATATACATTGTTTAAGACCATTCTCAAGCTTTTCCCTGTTCCTTTGAATTGTGATACATTTATTTAAATATCTGAGAAGAGAAAAGGAAGCATATTGTGCAGTTTACTAATATACTGTATTAGATTTGTATTTGTCTAATGCATAATATCCCTGAGGGTGTGCCAAAGCACATGGGTTAATAGCATTTTCACTACTTTCCCTCTTCTCCTCCATGCAATGTTTTTAGGTGACCATTGTTTTTTTTTTTCTAAGTTGGGTCTTTTCTAAACCGGAATACATATTCCGTTTTCTGATAGTTCTAGAGGTTTAGTTGGAACAGGATGTGTATTTTCATTAAAAGCCTTGTGCCTTCAGTTTGGGCCTGAAAACAATATTCATTCAAGTGTATTGGCTCAGATTTATTTTTCTTTAGTATCTACTCTGGCACATCTATGTTGAAAGATATTGTTTTCAGCAGCCCTGAAACTTAAGTCACAGACATAGAATAATTGTATATCATCATCAATATTGGTTGTGATGTTTCTTTCACATTATCGTATGGTTTTACTGCAGACTTAACTTGAGTGCAAAAGAGCAGTGCACACATTAAGAACAAGCATTGGCATAGCCAATTGGTCTCGCCTTTGGTACCTTATAAGTGTTTAGCCAGTGCTTGTTTGCTCCTGACCCAGAATTTAGCAGCCCCTACTATCAGAGTTATGATGGCAGGAATGGATCACAGGTCCGGCAAAACCATCAGTTGAAGCATCGAAATAAGGCGCAGTCTGGTTTGAATACAAAGAGGGTACAGAATTTCCTTAGAAACATTTACTATTTATGTGACTGAAAGGTATTTGATAACAGTTGAAAGAGGGCTGTTCCAACCCACTTTACGCACAAAACATATAAATTCTCGATAGTCTTGAAAAACATGAACCTCACACAGAATAAAGAACTGATTCACAAGCAAGACATACCAAAGTGTGTTCTTAACCCACAAGCAGAATGCAAGGGGTATTTAACTTTTTAGGTCTCGCCTACGCAGCGCAGGCAAAAAGACCTTTTGCACTCGATTCGGCTTTTCAGCCAAAAACGTGCACGCGTTCCATTGCCTTCAATGGCAACGCGTGCACGTTTGGCGATTCACTTGCGGGAGCGAGCAGCTGGCGCCATATGGTAGCAATTATCGCTCCTGGCGCCGCTCGCTCCCGCAAGGGAATCGCACTCCCCCCACCCCTCCCTCCCCTTTCACTTTTGCGGCCACGGCGCGGGGCCGCACTTGTGTTTTAGTGCTTGTTTGTCTTGACGCTTCCAAAGCTTTCTTCCAAGTGGGGTAATTCTCAACTTTGTAACAAACTTATGATAGGTTTTGAGCTCCACAAATATTGATTCTAGGAAATGGCATGCTGCCTTTGCTGTGATGTCAAGAGAAGCACTATTTTCAGTTTTTGCTTTTTTGACTTTTTGATGAAGCATTTATTGAATGTCTGCCCTTAAGGACGTCTTATGAGGAAAATTATTGTAACAGTGTGATCTGGCATTTTATTCTCTTTTACGGCTAATGGACATTTCTTTGTTCCCCACTTTTTTATTGCCACAGTACCTAAACCCTGTGAAGCAAATGTTAACGTCATTGTGATTCAAAACACTGACAAAGTAGCCTCCCTCAAGCAGCGAATGGATGCCTCAAAGGGTTCGCGAGGTACAAACAGAAACCCGAGAACTGATGGAAACGTGAGATGTTTGGTGCCGTGTCAATGGCTCGCGCTCTCTGTACTTTATAGCCGATTGTTAGGTGTGGCAGCAAACTGCAACTGTTGGGCCTGATGAAAATCGAGGAGGAAGGGCTTGGGGAGAGAACCGCAGGGAGAGGTTGATGGAGCAATCGGCAGAAGTGGCGGGGAGGAGACGAGAAAGTTCAACAAGGAGGAGCAGGGTAGAGAGACGTAAGCAAGGGAGACAGCTGGAAACACATGCCCTCTCATGCAGTGCTTAAGTTAAACGAAAAAAGTCGTTCCCTAAAAGCGAACATAGGAAACATAAAAGCCAACCAATCAAAAAGGTGCTAAAGATGCTATCAGGGTTGGATTCGGATTAAAAATCGGCCCGGGCACGCTAAAAAAAAAAGTGACCCACATTTGCATATTGCCTTTCCGCAAAACACTGCTTCGGCGAAATTTTATTTAAAAAAAAGGGGGGGGGAGGGAGGAGGGTAAAAAAAATGCAGGGATTAGTTTACACTGGTGAAACACCTGAAAACAAGTAAGGCCACTTCTGCTCAGGCCCCCTGCCCCCGCTCAGTATGCACACATTAATTAGCCGGCCCAGTGAGAGAAAGGGAGTGACACCTCTGCCCTGATAAAAGGGAGGCGATGGACGCCCATCTGCCTCCAGAAAGGCCACTCAGGCACCCACTGGGCCGGTGGCGGTATCCGGACAACGCAGAAACCACCCAAATCAGCCCCCCAGACTGCTCAAAAAAGCAGCCCACAGCTAGAACTGGACACCGGCCCCTCGGGCATTGCCCAAGTGCCCGCGTTACCAATTCGACCCTGGATGCTATGCCCCATGGGAGGAACAAACCACAAGATGGACAGGCTGAAGCAAGGAAAGCCATTGAACAGAATACAAGCAAAAACAAGCATTGGCATAGCCAATAGGTCTCGCTTTTGGGACCTTATAAGTATTTAGTTATGCAGCACAATATCCTTGGTGCAACAACATCAACTGTTGTATGGCTAAACACTTATAAGGTCCCAAAGGCGAGACCTATTGGCTATGCCAATGCTTGTTTTTATACACTGCAATAATTGGCGCTTTCTCGAACACCTTCACATTCCAGTCGACAATCGAATGGAAAATCATGGAAATGGACATGAATTGAGTTAACTGATGAGGATTCCCTTTGCTGTGCTTAAAAAAGTCCTATGTAGCTACACCTTCAGAAGGTAAAGCATACAAGCCTAATAAACCGACGAGACATGAGTAAAACGTATTGTTAGCCTAATGTACTGTGTGGTTTGGTCTATTTGAGTTCCACCATGAAATTTGGGTTACATTGAAACACAAGATGAAAACCGCACCAACCGTTACTCCATGTGTCAGAAAATGTACTGAGTACTTTAAATAAAGGTTTTATAACGTAATGCTCTAGCAAAAGAAACTTCCCAGCCAGACGCATAGATGTAAAATAATGTCCAAAGTTGTATGTGGTCAGCTACCAACCTGAGATGCTTCACTGACGACAATGCATAGTGTAAAAACAACCTTTCAATATGACAATGAACATTAAAATACTCGCTGGGAACACATTTATTTACTCAAATCCAAAAATTACAATTTAGAGAGAATTGAATGATGGTGCCGTTCGAGTTGAGGAGAATAAAAATAAGATGCCAGTTGTTGTCTGTATTTTTTAGGACATGCCTATATTTTGTAGGACATGCCATATCGATGTCCTATCTACCTTGGTAGCATAGGGGGCACATCCAAGCCACTTGTCACATTAACTCTAAGTGAAAACTGAGGTGCTGATGAGGGTTCAAGCAGCAGAACGTGGCCTATGAAACAAGTGTTCCTTGTGATATTCTGCCATAATCCGTCATTTTATGAATGACCAGTGAAGATGAGTAAGTACATATGCAGAGACCCTTTTGTGGACTTTGGATATTATCTAACTGGAAGTGTTGCGTAAACAGGGTGTCAATTGCAACTATAACTGGTTTTAAAGATCAGCGAAAAACAAAAATTATTCTTACGTGGACCCTCCACTGCTGTTACTCGCACCATCTTCATTACTATTGCCATTCATTGCAGATCATCAGGGATTACAAATATCCGATTTAAATCCTCGAAGTCAACTGAAATCTTAAATCCCAATCCAGAGTCCCATGGGGAATAGAAGTTGTAAGTCCGCTTCTTCGACAAACTGACAAACGAGAGGCTGCTCCGGCTGACTGAAATTTGAAATTTAAAAAAGAAGAAAATGTAAGAGCTTTATTATTCCCTACACTCGCCAAATGCTTATTAAAATCAATTAGAAGCTGATGGAACTCTATGCTACATTTGCAGGCTGAATAATGCCAACGATCTGGTGAGAAATGTTCTTATACAGCAATAGGCCGCCTGACTGACCTGCAGGCAAGGGTTTTTCATACTATTTTAATGCATCAATTATGCTATTTTCGGTGTCGGCAAATTATGACAGTTTGTAGGGAGAATGGGCTCTGTACAACTGTTCACCACTATTACTTTTGGAATTGGCAGCTGTATGCAACAATGAGAAAAGACTGGAAATTAGTTTGGTTCCCTCGGCTGAGCACATTGTATGTTCTACATATCAAATGCATCTGTGGCCTTCCTGCCAACGGGTATGTGTACCAGCTAAACGATAAATTGTAACAGTTTGCAACACCCCAGAATGACACTTTTCACCCGTTACACAGACCCTTTAATGTGGACGCCTGCTGCGCATTACCAAGAACAAGTGGTCGTGTGCTATTAGTATCACGCGCAACAAGACTCGGGAGATATTTCATTGCTGAATAGATTTGTGAAAGGGGTGATTCGTTGTTTATGGTTTAACATTTTCCTAATCGTAGTGGGATTAGCCTCTTGTGTTGCCACAGTACGATTCATGACGCGTGTATGTGTAAACAAAGGGTTAGAATGTTACTCATGTCGAGTACGTTAATGTTGTTTGTAGGGCGATGGGTAACTGCGTTTTTTTCACTCAGTGCTTCAACTTTCTCTTCCTATGATATCTGTTTCTTTAAAGCACTGCAATGAAAACAAAATACAGGGGTAGAAGGGCTCAGTTCTGAAAGTCCTTGTTCAGTCTAAACTAGGCATGCAGATTCACCTTTATTCACATTCTAAGGTTCAGTCCGTCCTGGCTTTCTCATAATTGTTTAATATCCATCGCCACTTCACCTTACTGGCAGGCGCTGCCCACGTTCCCCGGCATACTTGAGGAGCATGGGTTCCGACTATGCCTTAGGGGGGCAAGTGCACTGCAGGGTGCCGATCAGTCACTAGCAGTCTGTTGTAGAGAGAAGAAGGACACTTCTTAGTAAGTTACAAGATAGGTTTATTAAGATAGCACAGCAGAGCGTTACACCTCGCCAGCTGACCAGACCCTCAACTGACAAGTGTGGAACCTTCAAGTACAAAGTAGAATGCACATAGGTTTACTGGGAGGCTTAAGAGGTGTGAACATAGAGAAAGGTCTAATGACCATAGACGGCCATATTGCGAGGAGTATAAGTTTACTAAACATCTTCCTCCTTTACATGGAAAAGCAAATAAACGCACGAAACATAAAAGGAAAGGATAAAGCATGGAAGATAGCAACAATTAACATCAAGATAAATAGGAGGTCAGCGACCTCATGGACTTCCAGATGATGAAGGCGAAGAAGCATTTCGTTTCGGGTCAAGGGTGAAGAAAGAAACAGGATTATCATGACCACCTACTCCCCTTCGATTGACAAAACAGGAAGAGACAGTCTACTCTCTGCAATCCGTCGTTGACCAGCAAAAACAGGTCCTTGTCCGACGTGGCTTCCCGCTCATGGTTGAAGATTGAACAATTCAATAAGTGCCTCCAACGCTCAAAAAGTTCTGGAAGGATGTTCCCGAAGAAAAAGTTGAAACCAGTACTCTTACAGTCCAAGTTGAGGTTCTGGACCAGGTGTCTCGATTCTGGTTCTCTTTCTCTGGTTGTGGGCCTCTTGATGTGGTTCGGGCCTCTAGGTTTCTTTTATTTTTCTTCTTATACTTTTCTGTGGACTATCTGTCTCAGTACTGTGGGCTATGAGGCCCGGTTCTAGTCACGGAACATTCGTCCTGGTTCTGAGAACCACTGTGTCACGATTTACTGTCGTGGTACTGGAACTTTTGTCCTGGTTCAGGGAACCACTCTGTCACGAATCTCGGTCATGTCCCCACCTAGTCCTGGGATCTCCTTTGACCACTCCCGGTACTGATTCTGGGGCCTTTGTCCCCTTCCGGTCCTGGGACGTCCTTTGTCCTCTCCCGGTACTGATTCTGGGACATCCTTTGTCCCCTTCTAGTTCTGCCTGTCCTGGGACTTCCTTTGTCCTCTCCCGGTTCCTGATTCTGCCGGTCCTGGGACATGCTTTGTCCTCTCCCGGTCCTGGTTCTGCCGGTCCTGGGACCTTTGTCCTCTCCCGGTCCTGGTTCAAGGGTTCAACAGATGCTTCCATGCTCTCGCTTAAAGATTTCTGAATTCAATGTTCACGAAGAAATAGATGAAGCTGTGTTTGATTCTCTTTCTTCGGTTCTGGGCTTCTTGCTGTAGTTCTGGGCCCTTTATTTTTTTTTTTCTCCATTTTTCTGGTTATGGACTCTTTGTCTAGGTCCTGCAGGCTCTGAGACCCCGTCCTAGTTGCGGGACCTTCTTCCCGGTTCTGGACCCACTGGGACCTTTGTCCTGGTTCTGGGAACCTTTGTGTCACAATTCTCTGTCGTGGTGCTGGGAACTTTGTCCCCTCTTGGACGTCCTTAGTCCACTCCTCGTTCAGGGACAACTTTTGTCCCCTCTTGGACAACCCTTGTCCCCTCTTGGACGACCTTTGTCCACTCCTTGTTCTGGGGCGACCTTTGTCCCCTCTTGGACGAGCATTGTCCACTCCTTGTTCTGGGGCAACCCTTGTCCCCTCTTGTACTAGTTCTGTAACCATTGTCCATTGCCAGTTCTGGGACGTTTGTCCCCTCCATTTTCTGGTTCTGGGACCTTTGTCCTCTACTGGTTCTGGGACCTTTGTCCCCTCCTGATTCTCTGTCCTGGTTAAGAGCTCTTTGACCAGCTTCCAGATGTGGGACATTTGTCCCTGTTCCGGGTCCTCTGACTCGCTTCTGTTCGCCGTCACTGTCATGGGCACGGTCATGGGCTCTTCTCTTTGTGGGACCTCTGTCCACTCTTTGTCCACTACCGGGCTCTGTGCCACGGTTCTCTGACTCTAGTTATGAGTTCAGGCTCTTAATCTCGGTTCTCTGACTCTAGTTATGGGCTCTTTGACCCCATCGTGGGCTCCATGTCCCGTTTCTGCCCTTGTTTCCTTGCGAATTTTATATTGTGTTGAAGAGACTACTGCTAGAATGATGTGTCCGTCTCAAGAAAAGTCACTTTATTGCATTAAAAAAAAACGAAGAGTAGCTGAGACACTATTGTACTGGAGACATTTAAATTGTTCATATCCAATAGCGAGATTTACACCCGGATTCAGTGAACATTTTTGCACAGCTGTGAAACTGATCCTTCTTCTCAACATACCCTTGGGTTAGTTCCAGACACTTCTGTCGTAAAGGTCTCAGTTCTTTTATAACAGGAGCTAAGGCTGACTTCTTTTCATCTATCATTGCATTCAGCTTTTTTTTCCTACCATGTCAGACATGTCGTCTCGGGTTTGGCCTCTCACTTCATCCATTTCGCTTCTCAATGTCAATACCCTCACTTGATCTTATTGCGCGTCGCTATATCCAGATAAGCCTCACTCTTGTACAATTGCCAGCAGCTGCAGCTGCACAGGCTCTAGTCACTGTTTCAGGATATCCTCTGTTCTCTGGAGAACACGATGCTCTGCTTTAAGCTCTGCCAGCTCTTGACTTTTTTTTTTTTTTTTTAAAGTATGTAGTCTTCCCACGGAGTTTACTCACATACAGTTTGAACGTATCGCCCTTTAGAACCTCAGACCATCGAAATACAGGGCCTCATTTGCTTTGTGGAGTATTTCCTTCTCCACATTAACCAGCACTTGCAGTTCTTCAGTCTTTGCTTCTTCCTTCCGGGGTCACTGTCACTTGGGTTAATGATGTTTGCATTAATTACATGGATCTTTGCTTCAAGTTCGTTGAGCACAGATTGGTCTGTTGCTGGTTCAGTTACAACTTTTTGTAGGAAATGCAAGACTTGCTTTTTGCTGTCCAACTCTCTGGGAAGTTTCTCAGCAGGCATGTGAGGATTAAGTATTATCTCTTCTTCCACCTTTTCATCAAACTTCTCGGCTCGCATCCTCAACTGCATGAAGTATGTCTCTTAGCTGATGTTGTGCTCTACAACTGCTGTTCTGCATGACACAACTGATTCTTCTACTCTTGTTTCTGAGGCTCTTCTTTCTCCTTCTCAAGGCGCAGCTGTCTGGCTATCTCAAGCATCTGCTGATGATTTTGTACACTCAGCACTTTCTTCTTAAGACGCTCCACTCTCTTTATCAGCTGGACCTTCTCCTCATCCATGGTACTGATGTCCCTACAGCTGGACCTTCTCCTCATCCATGGTACCGATGTCCCTACTTATTTCTGCAAAAGACCATCAGAGGCCTTCAGTTGTTCACGCTTCTTGTGCACGTTTTGCAGCCTACCATGAATTGCTCGTTTGTGTCAGCCACCACTTCATCTTGAAGAAGATCAACAGGGACCTCTAACTTGACAAGAAAACGTGCCAGGTGCCTTCTCTTTTCCAATAGGTTATGGGCTCTATGCTCCAGTTTAAGGCTCTAAGCCCCGGTTCTAGGCTTTCCTGGTTCTGGATTTACTCTGGCTTGGCACCTGTTGTTCTAGGTCAACTGACCTGCTTCTGGTTCTTGACTTTCCCGATTCTACCTTCTCATTTTCACCCCAAATGCTTCAGTTTTGTTCTGGCTTGCAAAACCGATCCATATTGTGACCATCCTATTCTTGATTTTATGAAAAGGAGCCACACATTGCATACTTCCAAAGTCCACAAGGTGGCACTGTTGTCAAGAGTTTCACACTGTTACAGCACAACATCCAATTAATTATGATTATATGTCCAAGTTGCAACGACGTGTCTCACAAAGCTATTTGATTTATTCTTGGAATGAACAACATCTTTGCATATGATCGGAATTGGAAGGGCATTTCTGCGTGCAGCATGAATATAAACTGGCGGGTACCGTCAATTCTTAATAACAGTGTGTCAGCTTACAATCTCACCGCGCATCGCATCGGTACAGCTTGTGCTTTGATTTCACCTTAATGTTATACCAGCTTCATGGTGTCTCTTGCCTTTAGGAATACGGAAGCAAATTCTCTAGTGGAGATGACTTGTTGGGTCTCCGTTCCTGGGCAGTAATGTCTATGTGCACTATGCTTAATGCGCCGCTACTCCCTTTCCAACATTTAATACACATCGGAGTACAAAGTGATTATCGCCTGATAAATGCCTCGGAGAAGTATTTTCGGAATGTCCATTTGTCTGCTAACAGGATTAACAGGTGATCAGTGTACTCGTGTGGGCGTCCGTCATGCGGCGTCTCATGAAACTGACATGGGCCTTCACCAGATTCGTGTAACCATGAAAAAAGGAAGAGACGCGCACAACATAACGCGCTGAACGCTCTTCTCGGGCCGCGCTGGTAACCAAGGCAACACAAACGCTCATGACGTGCCTCCAAGAACGCACTGTCGCTAGTACGAGCGGAAATTCTGCCACGTCATCAGAGCAAGGATTACAGCACAGGGGAAGGATCTCTCTGCCCCACGACGGTAAGGCGGAGTTTCTAGACACGCTTAACTTCTCTCTTCACCCGTCTCTCCAATCCCGAGTTCCCTCACTCTCGGCTGCTTCTGAAATTATTCACCGCACATTCCACGCCTGTCACACGATCTGAACGATTGCTCTCACAGCTTTCCTCCACTGCGCATCCCAATTACTCCAATGTGATGTCTTTCAACAGTACAGACATACGCTCGCTCTAAATTAACTCTGTTTCAATTATCTCTTCACTTTCCACCCTTGCGAACCGCTTTTTGCGAACCGCTTTTCTGACCTGTCACTTTCCTTTCACCGTCGTGTCAATTCCCTTTGCTGAAGAGAGTTCTTGGCTGCGCCTTCAACCGTAGGCAGATCGTCTTAACTCACGGTTGACAGGAATTGGGGTACTTGTGACAGGTTTCTGCTTATTTTCGTTTCGTTTTTTTTTTTCAAGTTTTCTCGCGTTACTCAGGTTACCAGTTTCTTTTTTCCTTGTTTCTTGGTGCAGTTGGGTGGCACGCAGTCTTGGGTTCTTGGTGCGAGGTGCTGCTCGGACTGCGCTGTGCTTCCTCCTTGGTCTGGTCAGCCAAATCGTCGCCAAAAATGTAGAGAGAAGCAGGACACTTCTTAGTAAGTTACAAGATAGGTTTATTAAGATAGCACAGCAGAGCGTTACACCTCGCCAGCTAACCAGACCCTCAACTGACAAGTGTGGAACCTTCAAGTACAAAGTAGAATGCACATAGGTTTACTGGGAGGCTTAAGAGGCGTGAACATAGAGAAAGGTCTAATGACCAAAGACGGCCATATTGCGAGGAGTATAAGTTTACTACACAGTCGCTGGTCCAGTGGCCAGTGCGGCACATTGGTCGGGTTCACTCAAACCCGACTCAAGATTTCACTGGTCGTTCTGAAGATGGCCAGCACTGGTCAAGATTGAGCTGCCCCTCGACCGTAGCTATTCTGGTTGTCTCCCTGAGTAGACTGGGCTCCGCACTAGAAACAAAGAAGGTGGCAGACTGTTCCTGGGAGAGCATGCGGACACCCTGACAGAGAGAGATGGACACGGGTGGCAGAGGCCCTTGTGTTCCTCCCGATCACAGACCACGGATCAGCGGAATGCATGCCTTCCATTGTAATGAGGTGCGAGCTACTGCTGTTGTCTACGAACCACACCAACCATCCCTGGTCCAGTCAATGCCCCTGACTTCCCTGCAGAGTCCCTCCCATATCCCCTTGCTGCTCACCCCAGCACTCTAGCTGTCAGCGCCCGGCAACAGCCACCATGAAACAAACGATACCTGTACCGAAGTAGGCAACAGAATCCCGGCCGAAACGTCATACAGGAGCTCTACGACCTGAGTGAGACTGAAGGGGCAGCGGCGAGCTTAGGCCTTGTATCCCGCGAGAGCGTGCAGTTCGTCGCAAGACATGATGTTCCATTGGAAGGCGACAGGGTGCATTGTAGAGGGGAGGAAACAAGGGCACTGAGGCAAGTTGAAACAAGTCACTTCATAGCCAGCTGTGTTGTGTGTGTATACTGTGTTTTCTGCAGATCCCCGCCCCTGCTGACATCTCTGTGCAGTCACGGGTAGGAGGGGCGCTGACTGCATTATCACTGCTTGCAGCTGCCCCCCACCACCCCCACCCCAGATAACATACCATTGGGATCACAAATCAAGCAGGGGATCATAGTACAAAGAAACAGTGGCTACCTGGTCCTAGTCCTAGCTCCTCAGCAAAGTTTGCACAGCTTCTTGGTGGGAACTGTAGTTTGTTACTTAGCAAGTGAAAACCACGTTGGGTGCAGCAGAAGAACGGGGTAGTAATCTGTGGCTAAATGGGCGTTGCCCTTTGCTCTTATTTTTGTACCCGTTAGGGTTACTCCAAGGTTGCGCAGTGGGTAAGCCGATGGTGCCTTTACCGTCATGTTGTGTAATAAATAAATGCCTCAAGCACATTCCGTCCTGCTTGCAGCCCGCTAAAAAAATAATTACCTCATACACGTTCGTGCTACGTGCAATTAGAACACACAACCTTTTTCACCCGTCCACCTCCCCAAGAGATCAGGAGGCCTCTGACGCAACTGGAAAGTGGTAACACGCTGACAACAGCGACGTAAGTTGGTGATCAACATACCGTGATGGCCATTCATAACAACTTAAAGCTTCGGCTGACCAAAACAGATCCTGGCAGCGGCGACAGAGGCAAAAATTCAAATCCCACATGTTTATATCCAGACGCAGCCAAAGTAAACAGCCTCTAGTGCTTCTTTTGTTTTTCTCCTATTGCCAAAGTACTGACCTGCTCCTTTTTTTTTTTTTTTTAAGGTGACAAGTTTCGGCTAGTTATTGCCAGTACTCTTTATGAAGATGGCAGTCTTGATGATGGGGAATACAACCCGATCGATGACCGGCCATCCAGGTAATGCGCTGAGATTATTCTTTATTCAGTGCTGCATAACACCTTCCAAACCCTGCCACAGGATATCCTAAAACACCACACCATATAACAATATACTGCTAGATGGAATGTCCCATTCTGTGTTGCTCAAAACATCACCTCTCATACCAACATCACAACCCAAGGGGCACCTCAACATAACACTCTTCTCCATATCCTCACAAACCCACATTTCTCTATTCCATAATATTACATACCTCACAATAAAACACACCATAAATGTCCACATCACACCAACACTCTTCACCACATCACACCAACACTCTTAACCACATCACACCATGTGCTCTTTTCGATACCATGTCAACTAATACTACATCACACTGAATAACTTTTTAAAAAGCCATGCTACATCACACCTTCATTATTTCACACTCCACACCGCTCTGTACCACACCACTTAAACCAACACTACTCACAATTGCCACCCCAGAAAACCTACATCTCCACACAACAATCGCTCCCTGATTACAGTAAATGTACCGTAATGAGATATGGTTTTAGGCTGGACTGGTTCTAATTTCGTTTCCATAATCAATCATTCTCTCTCTTAATCTTTGCTCTTCCCAGTTACACCCATCCCCACATCTAGATGTCACTCAAGCTCAGTCCTATTGCCTCTTCCCTGTATACACCACCCCATTGGTTAACCTCATATTCTTTGTTATTTTATACCATATGTATGCTGAAGACACCCAGATATTTTCTTATTTGCGATCATTCTTCCCAGTACTCATGAATTTAGTCTCTGTTTAGTAGCAATCTGAAGTTAGTCATCGCTCAGAGCAGTCATTCTTAACTCCACCAAAACTGAGAATATTCCCTTGCATCTATGGCACAAGGCTTACAACTGACTCCAACAGCTTGCTCCAATTTCCCCACAATAACCTAACCCTCGCCTGCTAGAGCCCCTGGCATGCTCAATGGCAAAATCTACCCCGATCTTTCATTTTACACAGGCAAAGGCTCTTAATGATCGACTTACTATGAGCACAATTGACTTATGTAGCAAGCTTTTTGTTCTTAGTGCCACGTTACACATCCACCTGTCCCTAGGTGGATAAGGCTATCAACTTTGTCACCTGATCCTACCCTTCCTGGGCATACAGCCTCTATCCACACTAACTTGACGGCCTGCCTATTGAGCACAAACATAGTAATTTAGGTGATCTGGGGCACAGCACCAACCTAAATCTTACAAAAATTCACACGATTAACTCTCAACCCACAATCTGAGATTCTAAACCCTTGAATGTAATATGTAGTGTTATTTTCGTTTCTCTAGCACACGTTCTTCTGTTTGTATAGCCTTGTGCCTTTGGCAGTCTGATGCCTTCCCATATGGTTCCGGGTGTTCCATCTCATTGATCTGTTATTCCATGTTACATGATGTATTGCCACTTTTTGGTTACATGGCTATGGTTGATTTATTGGTGAGGTGGGACTTCGAAAAGGTATCTCTGCACTTGAGGCTGAAGAAAGGTTGCCCTGAGTGTTGGATGCCTTTATGGCATACACAGAAGGATTTGAAAATATTCCTTTTGTGTCCAGGAAACCAGTCCAGTTTCTGTAGATACCCAGAAGTATGTGCATGGAGACACAGATACTGGATAAGCCTGGCTTCTATAATCCTAATGGCTTGGGTGTTGTGAAACCTAACTGGCGTCATGGGGAGTCCCCTGTAAATTTTGCACTCGTGTCTAAGGAACCAATCCTTAAGATTTGGACACTTTACTTCGAGGTACCGTTGAGCAGGAAATTGTGCTGCTGTACAAAATCAGAATATTTTCCTTTTTAATGACCAATTTGAAGCTGCACGAGGGTGGCTTTTTTACAGAAAGACCTGGTCAACTCAACTGAAAAGAGCTGTTGTGACCCAGTCCAATTCTTTTTTGATATAACATTTGACCTCAACACCAGATTCCCTTAATTTTATTACATTTTACGCATTACATTCTTTTTTTAATTGATTTTTGTTTTACACCATACAAGCAGTATGCTATCCACTGTAATCACATTGCAATAAAATCAAACCATGCGGCTGGTATTAGGCTAATCAGTGTGCAGTTGGTCACTAGCGACATTTTTACAACATACGTAATAGAGAAAATGTAAAAATGAGAAAAAAATAGAAAGAAAACAGTAAGCCATTGTACACTTTTTAACTTATTACACCAATGTATTTTGTCATTAATTGCCACCACTAGGGTTCACCCTCCTGGACTTCCCACGCCCCGAACCCTGACATTTCTTTCGGCATATTTGGGAGTTGCAATTCTTCTTTTGCCACTTACCTTATTACATACCAGACAGTGACTGCTGTAACTGTCAGGACCCACCTTGGCCACACATTGGGCCAGATGTACTAAGGTTCCCCGTTTGCATTTCTTAAATAGCGACTTCGTAGGAATCGCTATTTTAAGAAATGCAAAAGTATATGTATAAAACTTGCAATTTCCTAATAGTGATTCCTACAGATTTGGAATCAATATTAGGGAATTGCAAATAGGAAATACCATTGCATTCCGTACCATCGGCAAAATTGGAAATTGTTTGCATTTTCTAAATTGTGTTTTCCTAATAAGAAATCGCAATTTAAGAAATGCAAAGCCATGGTGCCTCTGGACTTAAGGCCTCCCTGGAGGCACCTCGAATTTCCTAGTGCACATATGCCCTAGGGGCACATGTGCACTTCATGTTACAAAAAAAACCTGCATTTTTTTATTTTGCACATGGTTACAATCGACTTGAAGTCGATAGTAATTGCATTTCATAAATGCCCAATTCGCATTTAGGAAATGCTTTGTACATGTGCTGTAAGAATCGCAAATAGGTAATCCCTATTTACGATTCTAAAATCGCAGTCTCAATTTACGATTTCTACTGTGTAGAAATCGCAGATTGCGACCGGTTTTGGCCCTTTGTACATCTGAAAAGGCCATTTAGCATTTAATGGCCCGAAATAGCAATTCAGGCCGTTAAGAAATGCTAAATGACTTTGTACATCTGGGCCATGGTCCTTCACAGTGTATATGGACATGTCCTCACTTTTGTTATTAGTATTTACTTTACAAGCAACCATCATCATGTTGCATAACCCTCAGAGCCTGCACCCCCTTTTTTTGGCTCATGTTATCACATTCGTCCAGATCGCGCACTCACACTAGCCATGTTTCACAGCGGCCTAGTATCAGAATAGTCAGTTAACAATCTGATCATCTCTGCCCACACCTGAAGTTCGTCCATCAATTTGTCTAGTTAGCCTAATTAGGGATTCCTCTGCCGCTGCCCGTTCCGCCATGTCTCTAGTCCATCTATCAATGGCTGGAGGTTGGACCCCAGCCAGTGAATGCCTTTTCTGCATTTTGCGAGCACCAAACCCAACAACATTCTTATAATTTTAAATAAATTTCTTTTGACGATTTGCATTATTTATTCTCTTAACTATATTGTTGCTTTAGTCATTTGTCAAACGCCTGCTAATAATAGTGGGAAACCTTTTTTTTTTTTTTTTTTTTTTTGCTTGAGCATGTTTTACTTCCAAAAATCAGTTTACCTAATGGGAGTCACAATATTTTGCGTTTGTGGGAACTCTGGTCACAGCTCACATGAATTCTTTGACGTCTCTGTACTCTAGCTTAACAATACATGCCCCATACATGGTTATTGGCAACAGCACACTTTCTTATGTTAAAATAAAAATTAAAGTGGTATATACAGTGGTTGGAAATGAACTGAGATGCTTGTTTTAATTATTAATTGCAGCCTTTGAGTTGTAAATTGATTTTATTTTAAATACTGATTAAATATGTTTTCTATTATCTGCCTTTTAAAGTCCCTTTTTTTCTAGGAAAATTATTTGGTATTCCTTTGCTTATTCATTTGCTTATCCGCACATGGTGCTTTGTTCTTTTATTTCTGGGTTAAAGTAAAAAAAAAATAGAAATCCTTTAAAGGGTCCTTGTTCGATCCAGATCTGTAAGAAGGCTCAGATTTGCAAGCTTTGGTGGTATTTGTGAATGTTGTCAAATTGTGTCTTCTCATCTGCTCTGTAAAACTGTTTTTGTTTGTTCACAGGGCTGATCAGTTTGAATATGTGATGTATGGAAAGGTGTACAGGATAGAAGGTGATGAAACATCAACTGAAGCTGCCACCCGCCTGTGAGTTTTGAATATTCAGAAACAGTACTAGACTCTGACCCTTGTAAAGGCTTGTACATCTGACCTGCAGGCTGTTGTTATTTTCCTGTATTGCTTCTCCCTCCAGCTTTGTCATCCTGGTCATTCAGCCTATTGCCTCTCAGCGCTGTGTTGCTAATTTCCGAATTCCCTGTGTTCCCATCCCCTTAACATTTCTGTTGCCCTTCATGTCCCAGATTCTTTCTCTACCCTGGGCCCATCATCCTGATCTTCTCCCATCTTAGTTTCTCCCTTTTATAGGGCTAATTGTAATAACCTGCAACATCACAAAACCTCAAAAAAAATAGGAAATCCACAAAATTAAACTTGTTATGCTAGCTTTATTAGAGCTCGGGATTTGCAGAAATTGAGAGAGTGGGGGTTTGTTAGGAGAGAAAGTTGAGACGGTAGAACAGAGAGAGATGGGTCATGTACATTTATGGGGATGCCAAAGGTGCAAGAAACTAAGCATCTATAAAAGAGCAACCTCGCAGTGTGTTATAGATCATGTTCAATGGCAAGTACCTAATTTAGCGTGCACATGCACTACAGGCAAACATGGAACAGTGTAGAGAATTTGCTAGTAGGGCACATTAGTGTTGAGGTCACCCCCTTTTTGACCAATTATGTAACACAAACACACTGAGGAGTAGGTGATCTGTGAAAAGGCAAGAAAAAAGCTGAGGTGAATTTTGATAGCCGGCCTTTTGGCTTGAATGTAATGATTGAGGCTTATATCAACCTCTCATTGCATCCATTTATTGAATCCAGATCTGTATTAATAGATCATGTTACAGATACAGAATGTGTCCCTACAGGAGGAATGAAAAATTAAGCAAATATGTGCTTCTCTTTTTAACCCCGCCTTCCCCGGGAAGTTCTGATCTTTGTCTGTATTGGTTGCAGTGAAGACCATTACTTTGGTCTTTGCAACCTCTGACTTTTCTATCATGTTTTTAGCTGTTCATCTGGTCTGTTAAGTAGTGAAGGTAGGACGTGAAAGGTGTCGGTCTTGCCTGAGCTACCACTTCACCTAGGTTTCAGCTTCACTAAAGACTGAATTTTCCAAAGATGATAGGAAGCGTTTGTGATACGTAAGCATTAGGGACATAATAATAAAAAGTAGTATTCAATAGTTTATTGTTTGCACATAATGAGCCCACCTCAAGTATTGCTTCAATGTCATTGGACAATTGACCAGTCTATTGTTTTTGTTACATGCCAGAATATTGTGTGTATGTAATAATATGACAGGGCAGTACAGAATTATGCGGCAAACAAAACTGAATTAAGCAGCATGCGATGCAGTTACAGGCTAATTCTGCTGCAAATTTAGTGGCATTAGTATCTTGTTAATGCGACATAACACTGTTACTGATAATGGGAATCTTATTGATTCATAAAATATATGCTTCTTAAGAAAAAAACGAAATCCAATTCTGCAGAAATATTTCAGTGTTATGCATGGAAGCACACAGGTTTGCATAAAAAGACGATGTTCATCTTTCACACAAACCTACATGTGCACACTACTTGTAACAAAAGTAGTGCTTTTTTAGGTCGAGCCTAGAGTAGCGCGCAAGCGCTGCATCTGGCGAAGACTTTATGTAGGGGGTTTGAAAAAGCTGACCAGACGCTCGTGCGTCATGGCCTTTTCCCTGCGGTTACCCGCACGGGCGCCATGTGGTTTCAATTATCGTGCCCTGACACGGGCGCGATAATTAAAACCAGATGTTTCGCTGTGGCGCGCGCGCACCACTCGCGTCGCCCCCCCTCCCCGCTCGTGCCTTCAAATGCTTGTTCTTCTAGTGAAGCACAGCGCGCTGGCCCCTCCTCCCAGTCTGGTCTTCGCAGCCTAGTGGTAGAATTTGTGTCCCGCTAAAGCCTCGTTTTAGGACTTGTACCTTGAGTACACCGCCATGATTTATGTTTGCGACTGTGAAAGCGCGCGTGTCCCCAACGGCTAGACGGCTACTTGCCCAAATTTCTGCATCGACTAGTATTGTAAAGAGTTCCAGTGACGTCACAGCTTCACGTTTGAATCCTTTCCCGGGTCTCTTCAGCACAGGAGAGCGTGCAGTGAGACATGGGAGTCTAGGCAATGTGCATGTGCGCCATCGCTGGGTCGCTGGACAAGGGCTGCGGCGAGTGCACGCAGAAGGCGTGGCATAGCAAGCTTGTGCTAGCCCTGGGTCTGAATCCCAGTGCCCCGTCTTCTTCTCCCCCAGCTTGCGCCGCCCACCACCCTCCGTCTGTATGGAGGTAGCGCCGGTTCGCAGGCGCCACTATTAGTTAACATGGCTGCAGGGGAACGATGGGGTTCTGGAGGCGGTCGGGTGTTCGTATTTGACTGTCACCTGGAACAGACCGACAGCGCGGAGCGGGCGCTGGAGGTGGCGGGAGGTAGCGGTTACTGGGACTTCAGAGCCGCTGTGTGTCAGGTAACTGGGAGTTACGGGGGCAGCATCTCTGTGTCACTGGGGTAGCTTTATGAGCAGCGCCCTCTGCAAGGTCGGCTCCCACGCTTTGACAGCTTCGACCTTAGGAAGGTGCACCCCTTGAGCTGGTGGTGTGCGACTCCCTGCCTGAGCATCCAGTTTGTCTAATGTTACTGTCGTTTCGGTGCAGTTTTATTGTGTTTCCATGCAGACTAGATGCAAATTCAAAGTATTCCTCTTGAGGCGTGGGCAGTGCATCCTTACATGAGTACTGCACCTCCCAAGTTCCCGTAGCAACTTTCTGTACACCGTGGCCATTGTATTGCTGTATAAAAGGCCCTTCCAGCAAAATGCTCTCTTACAGACACACGGCACAAGTCTCCAGGGGCTGCCTGGACCTGTGTAAATTTCTATATGTGCATAGAACCTTCCTTTGCACCTCTTGGCCTCGTGACCTCTCCCAACTCTAGTGCCAACAACTCCTCGAAGCGCTATATGAATGTAATTACAATCCAATCAACAGCAATGTATCATTTTCAGGAAGTGGTGTGGGTTTGTTATACCACTTCGTCCATTTCCCAATAACTGAGAAAGGTTTTCATCAACTAAAACCTTAGAAATGCAACGCCATGTAGAAGTGACATTTATGCTTTACATGACCAGAAAGAAGGCATGTGGGATCTCCTCTTCCCTAGCTATATTAACTGCATTCTAGGCCAATAGGGTGTGCCATAGTCATCAGCCCCAGCGTTCATCAGAGCACAATAAAAAAAAAACAAGCATTGGCATAGCCAATAGGTCTCGCTTTTGGGACCTTATAAGTGTTTAGCCATGCAACAGTTGATGTTGTTGCACCAAGGATATTGTGCTGCATAACTAAATACTTATAAGGTCCCAAAAGCGAGACCTATTGGCTATGCCAATGCTTGTTTTCTTTGCATGGGAACTGTGTTTTAAAAATCTGGCTCCTCGGTTTTGGCTTTATTCTGTGTTCTCACAGTGGGGCTCCTGGAAGCGCCTGATTCTGTTACTGATTCCACCGAGGGAGCAGCACCTCAAGATCAAGTGCATAAAAAGAGATGCAAAATTTTGGATATACTGAATGCCATTTGGAATGAATGCTGCTTTGAGGACATAATGCTGTGACGTGAATTTAGTCAACCACAAAATAAAATCTTTCCATGTCTGTTGGGGTTAAGGGGGCATAGTGGAGTTGATTATGGTATTCCGGGCTATGTTTGTTTAAGAAAGATGCGTCTGTTAAAAAATGCACTGAATATATGATGAGATTTAAGGCAGAGTGCAGAGTTGCGGAATCCCAAGCACCTTCAATAAGAAATATCCATGAATCAAAAAAGTGAAGTTCCTTTCCAGAAATTTTTCGACTATAAACCACTTCATTAAACACATTGTAGAGGAAAGCATTTTAATAATTTTGTGAGGTTCTTTTACTTGCCAGTAGTTTAGCAGTCTACTCCCAAACAAGCTCCACCATGGATGGATGGAGACTATTCCGTCCTGGATAAAAGCCAGCCAGGACACTGCATAGGCGAGAGCTGGCTGTGTGCTCATTTTACAGAAGCAAGGCATGAGATGTAGAGAATTGCAGCATTTCCCCATTTCTCCAAGCCTAGCATGCATAAGCCTATCAAAAATCTTAAGTGTTTAAGCTGGGCTTCTGCATAGGGATGTCCCCTTGGCTAAGACGGGTTGTGGTAGAGAGCGGTGTCGCCTGCCTCTTGTTATTGAGAGCGCACAGCCTCCAGTCTCTTTCCCTAGTGTGGGGAAAAAGTGTGTCTTTAAACTCAAGTAACTGAGAGAATGCAGTAAAAAGCCTAATTAAATATTCTCTTCCCACACAGAGAGAGAGAGAGAGAGAGAGAGAAAATCTTACATTTTTATTACAATGACTTTTATTGTAAGGGTCTGCCATTTCTGAAATCCAAAATGAACAACCATACTCGTTCAAGATTTACCACCTCTTGAGAAGCCTACCTGCACTAGGAAAGCCCACATTGGTGGCATGACTGGTGGCATGACGTTTGCTGCCGAGCTTAAATTGTAGAATAGTTTTTTTTTTTATTCGGGCGGAAAGATCCTAATTCCACTGAGAATCCCCATTAAAAGCATTACTTCTCAATTAAAAATCATTGCTCAATCTGATTCAGGCTTCCGCCTTTTAGGGCGACTCGGTACCATGAGGAATCGGAGAGAAAGAGCACTTAAAGATCCTTTAGCATCACAGGCCATACGTGTGGAAGTCTAGTATGCAAAGACTGCATATCACAAGCACCAACCTACACACGTGTTACAGAGCTCCACTAAAAATAGACATGATAATAGTGTTCAGATGTAAAGTGTCCTTATAAGCAACACCATAAACGCACCTGGACTGCAGACCTAAGCGGAACACGTCCTGAATTGAAATACAGATTATAGATATTAGCATCAACTCACAAAACATTCCAGTTGTACCACAGTGGCTGCCAGCGAGACTTACAAACTCTGAAATCCGCGAAACACATCCTATTGCAGCATCAATAATACTACTGTTTTTTTTTATAAATGGTTGTGCTCTCCGTCGAGTTTCACCACTCCACAGCTTCCTTCTTTGGTTTGGTTTCACCCCAACCTCTTCAGAATTCCCTCTTACCTATCTAAGTCAGGCATACACTGCTTCGATTAATCTGTTAATTTGGCAAAGCTTGGTCCCTTCTCACCTGCAATCCCTCATTAAAGTGCTTATTAAAATATTGTACAATAAGTTGATCTGTTATTAATTGGTCACTGTATTAGTGTGCGTGAACCATCTCCTTAAAGGATAGCCATAAATATATCAATACTCTCAAATTCTTTGTGACCTCGAGTAAAACGTGTAATTTCATGAACACTTTGAAATTTTCTAAAGATGTCTCTCGACGTTTTTTACTAGGTGTGCCTCAAGCATCATTTCTTATAATTAAAACTTGTGGCCAGTCCTAATGCGTCACTAGTGGCGCCTTTTTCCTTCGTGTCTCTAAAATGATTTCCCTGCAGACCTTAGATAGCTTTCAGTATTCTAGCACCACTTCTGCCAGGTTATTGGAGCCTTCTCTGTGCTCCTTAGAAATGGTGTTGGTGGCTTGGCTGATTGTATCTGATCACCCTGCATAATACTAGCCTTCTGTTTCCTTGTTTACAAATGTTCATACTTCACTCCTGTGTAGAGGGGGCAAGACCAACACTCCAGCAACAGTTACTTTCAAGTGTGTGCCATTATAATGTCCCAGAATGCATTCGGGTGTTATAAATCCCAACATATTCTCAGATTATTTTTCAATGGTCAAATACAGTTGAAGGCCCATCACTTTTTATGCTAATTCAAGCAAGTTATCTTCTGGCATATTAATGTCTGATGTAGACTTTCTTTGTAGTTATCCGGGTCTTAAGAGCAAGCTTTGTAGAAATATTTTGTATTGTGCCTTGTCAAGTTGTTCCACTAACATATTTATGCCTCCCAGTTTTTGCTAATCTTACCGTATTTAACCACGTCTGTTTTGTGTTTAGTGAGAATTGAAATTTCTACCTGTATATTTCCACATATATTTAACTGAGGTGTGCACTCGAACCTGGATGTTTGTTGGGTTTTAGCACCATGAGCAGCAATACATAATGCAACATTAAAAGGAGAACATTAGCATCATATTAGAAACACTTGCAAGTTTACTGCTATTTCGGAAAATCTCAGCCCTTTTTTATCCCTTCCTATTGTGCCGGCTTGCCTAGATATTGGGTTGGTTGCTATGATTGACAGCATGGACACCCTAAAAACAAGGCCTAATTTATGGATCTTTACTTTGTAAGAGAAGTACAGAAAACGCATTGCTTTCAGTTTGTATATCTGATTCATATTTCATACTTGGTTCAAATACCCCATAGAAGCGTGGAGATCTCCCCCTTACGCAAGATTTGGGCTCCATGGAGTTATCTCTATAATTTGATGAAGAAATGTTATCGTCCACAAAAAAGGTAACGCTTAGAAGGTGGGGCCTACATAATAATTTGAACTGACGGGTGATGTTTGGGAGGAAGAGACTTAGTAGATTTTTGTACCTACAGACAAAAAAATTACCAAACTGAACATCTCTGCTTTTACGCAGCCTTCTCTGCCCAGGGACAATAAATATTGTGAGCATGAGGGCATGGTGCAAGATGGTCAGACTGCTAAAAACATAACAAAAATTGCCCTTAACAATGACTGATTTGCGGTATGAAAATGCACCTGATTATCACCAGTCCTTCAGAGATTGTGGAGGAAAAGAAAAGAATTCAGGAAAGCTTCCCAAGCAGTTTGATCCTAAACAGAATAATTTGCTTTAAATGGGGTCAGTGGCTGTAAATATTTACTCTCAAGTTTTGGGATCCACCCACTCGCAGTGAGCCATTTTTAGAAGAACACTTAAATCTGAGAAATGTGCCCATGGTGACAAAGTGCTCCTCCAACAAAAAATTAAAATGTATGTTCAATTTTGAACCAAAACAATTCCACAAAGAAGTTTTAGTGTAGGATAAAAAAACACTAACCGCATAGACCTGTATGATTAATTGGAATGCAGAACTAAATCGGCCAAACTATAATGCTTCCTATTCATTTTGAGGATTAGTGAGCTTTCTTTCACTGCTGAGATGGAGAAGTAATTTGATGATATATTAAAGAATGGCTCCCTTTCGCACTCTTATATAGTATTTTTCCTTTTCCAGATCAGCGTACGTTTCCTACGGTGGGCTGCTGATGAGGCTGCAAGGTGATGCCAACAATCTTCATGGTTTTGAGGTGGATTCCCGTGTTTATCTTCTGATGAAGAAGCTTGCTTTTTAATTCCAGCTGACTAGGGCGTCTGAGGATGATGGTGTTGATTTTAGACATTTCTAAGAGACTATTAAGGAACAGACCCGCTCTGAGAGACTCTTAAGGCCACAGGATTGCTGTGATTCTAGATCGCACGTGGTGAAATCGATGCAGTTTCCATGTACATGCAGAAGGACACTACTTTCCACAAAGTGTTGACAGTGTTTAATGGAGATTTACTCACTGTGTGGTATTATCTAACTACAATACTGCAATGAAAACACAGCCTTTCGTTGTATGTTTGCTCTATGCTTCAAACAAAAGGTATTTCTTTTTCAATTCCCCACTTCCCTTTCTTTTTCTGCAGGAGTCCAAATGTTTTTTACATGATGATATGGTTTAGTTTAAATATTTTGTTTACGAATGGGAAGACACTCGATTTTGGTATTTCAAATTGTACAAAAATGTTTTAGAAGTGGGTGTAATATTTCCTTTTGTGAATAAAAACTACTTTTACCGAAGTGCGAAATTTAATCACAGTAGATGAGAGTGGTGGATAAACTTTACACTGCCCATAAAACGTGAATTGGACTTCCTTATGTTAACTGATTTGGAAAACATCTCGTTTCATATTGCAAATATATTCACCTATATGTGCTGCATCCTAGGGTGGGCTGACCATTAAATGCAAAATGGAACTATTGAAATAAGGGAGAATTTTGTATGCCTTTGAATCTAAGTGTTAGTGCGTTTTATCAAACACACAAAAGATGATGAGAGGACTGCTTGCAATACCACTAACCACTGGTAATCGCTTAGGGTAGCATTCCAGCGCATTGTTCTTTTGCCCACCATGTTTGACCCATACATATGCAATTAGTCTTGACCCTGCTCCAGTAGGAACAGTCTAACCCAAACTGCCAGTCTAGGTACTCCCTGAATCCGAGTTCAAGTAACCCACCACAGTGTGCACGGAACCCGCGTCTGGTCATGCCCTTGCCACTCAGGGTGGTACATTAAACTCACAAAAGGTGATGGGAGAAATGCTTGGAGTAAGTCTAACCAGTGGCAATTGCTATGGCTATCTTTCCAACCCATACCAATTCGGGCTGGGCTGTTTTTATTGGAGCTGTGTCAAGACTGGTATGCATGTGGCTGGGTCCAAACTGAAGTGGCAAAAGAAGGATAGGTTGGAATGCTACTCTGCGCAATAAACATTTACCTTGGGAGTAGACCAATCTCACCAGAGAGTGCTTTAATCAATAAGCAGTCCTGTCAGATAGCACATGCTCTTCATGATCTATTCATCGGGGTAGGTTCTGCGAGTAAAAACCTAAGAAGTGTTGAACTAAGGTTACAACATTTAAAATCCAATTGTACCTTTCCTTCAGAAAAAATCCTATTTTCCTGTGATGTGATTAAAACTAAAAAAAGATTTCTCTACTCCTCAAGTACACCTTGCTACTAGGAAAATCCGTCCTGTTATATTAAAATTCTATTCAGTGGTTACATTTTTAGATCTCACCTGAGACCGCACAAGCACTGTTGCTTGAGAGGTATATTGTTAGCTTAAAGAAGGCCTTGAGCCTGCCCATGGCTTGCCATTGGTTGGCTTCATTGGTAGCTCTTACTTGAAGCCTCCTGTTTGGTCAGCAGATGCCAGCTTCACTTCCTCTTCGTTTGTTTTTCTCCCTCCCCAGGAGCATGGCCCAAGTACTGCTTCCTTTCTATGTAAGTGTCCTTCCGATGCTGGTGGTTTCTGGCCTGGGCTACTATCTTTCTTTTACTTGCATCACTCACTAAGAGTGCATGTTTTTGCAGGCCAACTTCCCTTCTCCCCTGTCCCATGTCGTTGCTTTCCCTAACCCTATTCTCTCGTTCTTGCTTGCCCCTTCTTCCTGCCATAAAACAAAATTGTAGGACATGGACTCATCATAGCACTTTCTTTCCTAACTTTTAGTCCTGCTGCACAGCAGCTGCTCTGCAGTATAAAAAGGCTAAAACACATTGACAAAGCCAATATTCCATTTAGGGGTGACATAATTTGTTTTTTTTCCTTTTTATCTTATTGTTATAGAATATACTTGCAATAGAATACCATTGCAGAAACTTGCCATAGTCAGATCTATTAGCTTAGTTAATGCTTCTTTTTTCATGCCAGCGTGTACCTAGCAGCTTATTAGAGTTAATGGCTCCTCTGAGAGAGCAAGCCCCAACCTGGATGGATGTGTGGTGAAATGACTAAGGAACTCATTCATAGTGTCAGTCTGCGAAAAAACATTGCTGTATCTTTTGTTTTTGTAAGTGTTGTTTATTGTCATTTGAAATTTGATCTTGCCTATCACATCCAAATATTGGAATAGCGAATTCTCTGGCCACACAGTATCTATACAGAACATGAAATGTGGTACTCCTAAGTCATAACATAAGCAACAAAAACAGAATCTAGATTGCAGCATCCCTTTCAATTCCCCTTCCTATGCAATCCTTCCCCCGCATCCTCCTGCATTTTACTATGCCCCTCCAGAGCTCGTGTTGGGATTATCATGTTTCGAATTCAAAATAATTTGTCACTTTATCCAGGTTCCGTAATGTGCGGCCTCGCGCCATTTATTCCAGTGGACTATGTTGTTAGTCAAAAAGTTTCAAAACTTGTAATCTTAGTTCTCTCCCTGCAGTCTGTCTACATATAACCCCTCACTGGCTGCCACACTTCCAGTAAGTTGTCTCTGTTTTAAACAGGTTATTTGGGAGGCTCGATCGCCGTTGTTTCCCTAAGCTTGGTGTACTATGTATGCACTGTTGGTACTGATGTTTGTTTCCAAAATCTAGTTACATTAATAGTTAAAAATGCAAGTTCATTCGCTACCTGTCAGTGCCCCCCAGGTGTCTGGTATAATTACTATTGTTATTGATTTATTCTTTGGTATGGGGAATTGCACAATCTGCCCTTTATGGCTATCAGTACTTATTTCCCATGTATTGTCAATTTAGGACAAGCCCACCAAGTATATATGGGGTTCTCCCAATCCCCTCCATTCCATCCCATGGTACAACTTATGTATCTGATCGTTGTGGGTCATATACCACTTTGTCTTTACTTTCATTGAGGGAGGATTTCCTGTGTACTACAGATTTATTTTCTGCTTTTGCGTCCCTCTAAACCTCTTACCATGACTTTTACTACAAAGAATTGCCCAGCCTGGGATCTTATTTTTTCATGTAACCCACTGACGTTGGATATTTGAGTGCACTATGTGTCTATGTCCTGATGTTTCAACCTCAGCCCAGGATGACTGGACTCTTAGCCGCATTGTAAGCTACACCAGGTGGCACATGCAGGCTTTTCAATGGAAGCTGACGTTCCATTGGGTCTAACATCAAGAAAATCTGACAGATGTCATCCAGATCTCAGAAGAGATGGCTCACAATCTGCAGCGGTGGCTGTTTGACCAAAGTTGGACCATCAACAGGCCCTAACCCTTCCTCATCCAGAGCTTATGGTGGTGTCCGATGCTTCCCTGCTGCCGTGGGAAAATCATATGGGGAGTTGGAAATCAGAGGAAACCGGTCTCTCTCAGAAGCTTGACTCCACATCAATCTGTTGGAGTTGCAGGCCATTCTTCTGACTCTGAAGGACTTCCTGTCTTCCATCAGAGAGAGGCTAGTGCAAGTTCTCACGGACAACTCTACAGCCATGTGGTATTGTAACAAGCAGGGCAGGGTGGGGTTCTTGCTCTATGCCAAGAGGCTCTGGCTTCAGAGGTTGTTTGGAATGCCAGGGTATTTCTCTGATTGTGAACCACCGGCCAGGGTCCCTGAATGGCAGAGGGCAGGAGGTGAGCTGACCGTGTCAAGCAGATCACGAGTGGCATCTACATCTTGAGGTATCACAGGAAATCTTCCAACAGTGGAGAGAACCCTTGCAAGTTTGCCAGCGTCAAGAACATGCAATGTTTAAAGCCTCGCACATCGGAGTTTCTGCAAAAACACTTCTTGTGATGCATTCCAGCTGGAATGGGACTCCTGTACATCTTCCTGGTGGAAAAAGATCCAGAACGACAATGTATCCTAGAGGCTCCGGATTGGGCCAGGAGAGTGTGGCACCTACACCTTTTGGCCATGAGCATCTGTCCTCAGATCAAAGTACCACTTCAGGAGGATCTTCTGCCGTAGCAACATGGCAGCGCAATGTACACCTGCATGCATGGAGATTGAGCAGCGATAATTATCTACATTTGATCTGCCCCCCCCCCCTCCTACAAGCAAATCTGTTGGACGTCCTTTTGTTTATTTTATCTTTGACCTTCCAAGGCCAGTGGGCACTGTTCAAGGTTAGATCTAGCTAGGATAAAGCATAGAGAAAAGTAAAGGTTATTAAATGAACAAAATAGTAAAAATATTGTATGTCAAATAGTAATGAACTTTTTTTTATAAACAAAATGAAATGCTACAGCACTATTGTTAGAGCTCAGTACTGGTTCTCAGACATGGATTACTTGATTGTACAAAAAGTAAGGGATTTTGTCAGTTGTACCGTATGCGACAAAACTAAACTAGTTAAGGAAGCTCCATTGTCCACTAGTTTGCTGCCAATCAGTTCAAGCAACAAACCCTTCCTGAGCATTATGAGACCGCTTAAACATAACCAAATGTAAGAAGGTACATGTTATTCTTTGTGGACTAGCAATATCACTCAGTAGTGGCCACGTGGTAAATAACGTCACCATTGTTATGCTGATTCATTTCTTAAGCAATATATTTTTTATTGGGAAATCCCAGAATCCCTAGTGACCAACAATATGGTATAATTTTACATTTGAGTACAAAAGCATTCCTACAGAAGATATGTGTGTGTCATACAAGAACAGTATTTTATTGTCCAAGAGCAAAGAAATTGCTGTAAAGAGTAATCAGGATGATTAAGGAATGCATTTCGATGACAACTGTAAAGCCGGTTGAACGGTCACTTCAAAACGTTTTGTAGCCCTATCATCCCTCTCCCAAAGTGTTTTCTTCGGTTGCATCACTCAGATTGCGACAATTAGGAACAAAAATGAACTCCATGGGGCCATATGTATCATTCTAGGTTTTGCGATTCTCAAATAGCGATTTTTTGCGAATCGCTATTTGAGAATCGCACAACGAGATGTATGTAGGATTTGCTAAAAAGTTTGCGAATCCTACATATTCCTTATTTGCGAATCGCAAATTGCGATTCGCAATTAAGGAAGGCCTCCCCATTCATTCCTATGGGCCTAGAGGCCCATAGGAATGAATGGGAAGACATTCTCAATTTGCGATTAGCAATTAGAGAATCGCAAATTGAGAATGCAATTTCAAGGTTGCAAGGGTGTCAAAAGGACACCCTGTTGCACCCCTGAAATAAGCATGGGTGCACATGTGGCGCACATACATGTGCGCCACATTGCACTTTGAAAAATGCAAAAATGTGCATTTTTCCCAAAAATTGCATATTACCACCAACTTAAAGTTGGTGGTAATTTGCGATTCCTTAAGGCCAATTTGCACTTTTTTGGTGCTTCTTACATTGCATTTAAGGAATCGCAATTTGCGATTCCTTAAATGCATTCGCAAAATAGGGAATCGCAAATTTTGCGATTCCTTATTTTGCGAGGCAGTTTGTCATTCATACATACCACTCACCCAAATTGCGATCGCAAACGCTGAAATTCTGCGAATTTCAGCATTTGCGATCGCAATTTCGTTTCATACATATGGCCCTATATCATTGAATGGAGGTAACCCTGTATGGGTTCAAAGCGAGAAGGTGTGTTGAAGTAGGATCCTCACAATAAGCACGCCAAAGGTTTGAAGAACAATCCTTTTATTGAAGAGAAAGTATCCAAGGTAAGGAGCCCATCGACCAGTGTCCACCTTGTTCTGCTTTTCTAAGATAACTGCCTAATGGACAACTGTTCTCCAAGCCAGGAACGCAGAACCTGGGAACATGCTTGGAAGATGCACTCAAGATAATATACAATATAAGGAACACTGAGTGCAGAATATAAGAAAAATATGACCACGCAGAATACAGAATATAAGAAAAACATGACATCACACCAAGGATACCACAAGGTGTTAAATAAAATAATATTGTCATGAGCAGATTACAAAATGCAGTAAGGTGTGTGGTGAAACGCAATGTTGTGATAGAAAATGGCAGGCTGTTGAAGGGTTTCAGGCTTTCTTTTTGGTTCTTTGTGTCTCAGCATATCCTCATCTCACACAATTGTTTCCCAGCATTGATAAAGCGGGAAAAGAAATTGATGCACACTACTGTGGAGTACAGTCTATGCGATAAGCAGTTGTTGGCAGTTCCATTAAGGAGATGTGTTGTAATTTCTGAAATTCGTATTCTAGTTTTCCTTCTGTGAAAGGACGTTTATGGTGGATATGTGAAAATATATATTATCTTACTGCATTAATACTTTTTGTGATATGTTCCCTTCCCCTCAATATCGCCTTTGTGTCTTCCTCCCAGCCTCCCCTCTACCTTTTGGGTCATCTTAGAATGGACGTGTAGATTTACTACTAGTAAATTTACTATTTCTGTTGAGCAACTTTACTACTATGGGCTATTCACAAAATCTGAGTGTAAAGTTATTCAAAAGTGTAGACTTGCATGTCTCCACCCCCGAATCAGAGGATGGAGACAGATTTATGAGTGAAAAGTTATTGATCCCAAAAAAGAGCAGTAGTAAGTCCAGCAACACACATGGCCAACCACTGATACTTCAACACCATTTAGTAGATAACTCTGTATGCAGGGACTGAAAATTGAACCCCGTGGAAAATAATGTTAAATTAAATTGAATTATTTTGACTTAATAAAAAAAATAACGAAATAAAAAGCATTAATAACTTAATTTAATTATTTTGAATGTATTAAATTAACTTAAATTCCTGCCTAAAGTAAAAAAAATATTTTTTATTATGTATTAATAATTATTAAAAGTGATGTTTAGAATTAAACATAAATATATTCTAATACAAATGAATGCTATATTGTTTTTAATTAAAAAGGGTTATAAAAATGTTAAGTAAAATAAAAAATGTTTATTAATTTTTTTACATTAAATCACATTTATTTGTAAGTATTTTAACTTAATTTAACATTATTCCCAATGGGAATTTATTTTAACTTTCTGCCGCCTTTATTTTCTATGGGAGAATTCTGCAGTACCATAGGTTGGCCATGTGTGAGGCTGGACTTTCTCAAGCTCTGGGCTGGAGTACTTGTACTACTGTTTTGTGTCCTTTTTAGGTCGAGCCTGAGCCAGCGCGCATGCGCTGCTCTGCGAGGCTTCTTGTAAGTACTCTAAACTTCTCCGTGTGGGTCTGACTCCTCCCACACATAGGATTGGCTTTTGCGTGTGTCTTTCACTAATGAAAGCACGCAAATGGCTAAAGGCGGGTGCATGTCCCACCTTCTTTTTTAATGTTCACTCCCACGGCGCTTTGCTCTCGGGAGCGAGCAGCGGCGCGCAGGGTGGCAGCTGCATTCCTCGTGGATCAGGTTACTATTTAAACACAACGCGCCGTGCGTTTTCATTCCAGCTGTCTTTGTCGTGCAGGTCACTGCCCCCTCAACCGTGCTTCGTGTTCCCGATCTCTCCTCCATTTGTTTTTATACCGCCGCTATTCTGGTTTGTTTTTGTTTTTTGCGGATTTATATAGCGCGAACTCGACCGGAAGGTATTAGAGCGCTTTACATAAGCATGAGTTATGTTACACATGGACACATTCATTTTTGGTAGGCACGGGGAGATTACCTGATTTGCCCAGGATGCGAAACCTACACCGAGGCTCGAACTTGGTTTCAGTGACCCAGTTCTCCCCTGGTGAGTGAGGGCAGCATGGCGTGAGGTTACCCGAGGCTGTGGTGTAGTGAGCAGACGGAACTACCCGCCTATAAAACACATTAATCTTTGGGTAAAGTGGAATATTTATTTAACGGGGTTAATGCAGGGCGCTGGTTGTGAGGCTGGTTGGATCGCTGCAGGCGCCAGAGCAGACAAAGCCAGGAGATGCTGGCATGCGTCCACCGCTATTTGCTGATTCAGAAGTCTGTCTCCTGCACGCGCTGCCTGTCCCCCCATTAGGGGCGGTAACAGGTCCTCTTGGCTGGCCCCCGGTCCCTGGAGAACTGTGTTTATCGGCGCAGCAACAGCACCAGCCCCTCCGCCCCTTGTGCAAAACGGAGGGGGAGGGGGGAGGGGGGTGGGCAGAAAGAGGGAGAATGACAGATGAGCACCACCTTTTCTTGGGGTGATATGGAAACAGCCCCTCCGTTGCTTAAGGGCAGGTGGGGAGTGAAAAAGCTTGAGGCCCCAACTCTGAGTGAACCACTGGGGGATTACACAGCGCCTGACCCCCTCCCTCGCTCCAGTATGGGCAAAAAGCAGCAGGCAGCTCTTCCTTCATAATCCTGATAGGGGTGGTGGAGTCTAAAATGGGGCACGGCCTACCCTGCAATACTGCTTACGGGTAGTTTCTTTAGATGTACCAACTACCAGGACAGGACCTTTGAATAGAAGGTCAGGCAGAGATTTGTGTCAAGGGCACCTGCCATGTTTCTGACTCTGTCCCCGCACTCCCAGCCTTTCAAAGACCTCTGCGTGTCTGAACTGTCCCTGTTGCTTAGAAGAGGGGATAGACACAACAGTTGCATTATCCGTATCCCAAACTGCAACTGGAGCGTGGCACGTTGAAAGCAAGCCAAAACTTGAAATGGGCTCCCCAGGTTCAAAGCCGGCATTTCGAGACCGTATGTGACATTCCCCACCAAAAGCAATCCGAAGAATCAAACCAGAAAGTCAGACACGCCAAAGACTTCAAAGTCCTGAGCAACTGAACTACCCAACACCAGCCCCACTGGCTCTGCACAACGCAAAAGCCACTCAACATTCTTAATATGGCATTTCCTTTTTTTTTTTTTTAGCATATTTGCATGGTTTTTTCAGTGTCCTTCCTCCTGTGTATGCATGTGCTGCATGGCTAAACACTTACAAGGTCCCAAAGGCGAGACCTATTGGCTATGCCAATGCTTATTGGCTGTAGAAGTGTATCTTGTGAATGACAAAGGGCTCACTATTTTGTAGGTGGGTGCTGGTCATCCCTAAACTCCTCCCTAACCCTCTCTAAACCTCTTGTTACCACTCCCATTTATTAGTAAGTATGCTCTTTTTTTCCCAGCCACTCCCCCAGGTCCCTCCTCATTTACTACTTAGGGGCTGATTGCTATGTCGGACGGACCGGAATCCGTCCGACATCGCTCTAGAAATGGAACCGAACGACCTCCTGTAGTCGGTTCCAGCCCAGCTACGGTCGCAATCCTATACTTTGCTATGAGAGCATGCATTCGGAACGGAATGCATGCTCTCATAGCAAAGAGCAGGGGTGCAGTTCGTCCCTGCAACCGTGGCAGGTACCTCAAGGTGCCTGCCACCAGGTGCAGGGATCAACAGGGGGGCACCATAGGTGCCCCCTAGTCCGCCAGACGGCGGCCTTGCTCCCTTGGGGGCCCTGCTGGGTGCCCCCAAAGACAGTTTCCCAATGCCTTTCTGTGTTAGAAAGGCCGGCACAGAAAGGCAGTGGGAAACTGCCATCGTAATCCCTCGGCTGGAAAGACCCAGCCGAGGTATTGCTGAAGGCCTTCCAAATTGCGGACGGGCTCTCCGAGCCCATCGTCAGCCATTCCGAACTCCTGTTTGTAATAATTTCCGACCGACTCCATCAAAATGGGTCGGTCAGAAATTATTACTAACAGGAGATTACGATGCGTTAAGGATGGCTCCGACCAAGGGTCGGAGCCATTCCTTACCGCATCGTAATTGGGCCCTTAGTAGTAAACTTACATGTATGATGATCACGCCGTAGAAAAGATGGTGTAGGTGAAGATTTACACTTGTATATTTGGGAATTGCATTTTGTTATAAGTAGTACCACTGTAGTACGACTTTATGTACTACAAAATGCAGTTTGTGAATTGGCCCTCAGGGTTCTTCTCAAAGCTTTTGGCTTTCCTCGCATCACAGCCAGGGCAGAAGGGAGAGTTGAAAAAGAAGAGAGTTTAAAATAGCCAGTTCACAAAGAAAGTACTAAAACTTTACGCATAAATGGTGCAACCTTACTTCTTATGCAATTCACATATAATCCCTGTAGTGCGTCTGGAAAGCTGCACCACACACAGGTTTGTAGTCACACTAATAGGAATGCTATGTGATATTTCCCCTGGATTCTCTGTGCATAGTTCTCAATTTTGCACAATTAACTCGACTGGGAAATAGAGCCCACTATAAAAATTCACGTGTTCATTTTTTTTTCTCTGCTGGAAAACGTTTTTCCCTTGGGGGAAAGCCCTTTCCCTATACCCCCACCAAATCTGGTTGTGATTTTTACATCTTCCCATCCTGGAAGGCAAGTAACACCCAACCTTAAATGGAGTAAATCTCAAACCAGCTCCATAGTTTGAATTGGTTGGATCAGTGTTTGGGAGTGGCCACAAAAGTAGAAATTGATAGGTGTTCCCAAACTTACGAGGCATACCAGATCTTGCCTCACACACTGCCCACCTGTTTCATGAGATTTACTACTGCACATTTCTCTGCACTCCAAGGCTCGCATTACAGGTTCAGGGCTCATTTCTGACCCTTGTGTAAACAGATCCGTGATAATCATCACATGTCGCAATTTTCCCATGCTAGATGCTGACATGTCAATTCTGCTGAATTTATTGGGAGACAAAGCCAGGAAATAAGGTAAAACACATGGGATTCAGTGTGTTAAAAATTGATTCTGCATGATATTTGCTGGTGAACCCTCTAGTAAATGCCTTCAAAATTACTGATTAGGCTGCAAGCTTCAGTTGCTGTGGTAGTCTTGAATTGCTGAAAAAATCTTGAGCAAATAATGTTTGATGATAGGTAGGAAACATCTGTATTTTGAAAGAAATATGACAAACTTGGCTACAGTAAAAACTGCAGGAAGAGCAGATATCAAAGAAGGATACCAGCAACAGAAAAGTATAATAAAACAAATGAAAAAGGGGACTGGCGGGCAGAAGCACACATCTTGGTAGAGAGGTTTGGTGAGGAACCAATATGAGGAAATGCCACAAAGTAGCTGCAAAATTTCTGACTGGAAGAATCACAGTTGCGTAGCACCCGAGAGGTCGGTGACTCCTTATATAGTATGTCAGCAGCTTCAGCATTTGTGATCCTGACACTCCACAAATGCACGAAGCAGAAACCATTCCAGGACACACATGCAAGCCACCGATGCTGGCATCCTTCTCATTGGATTCTTCCTCTGTCCGCATGAGCAAGAAGGGGAAGGGTCCTACTATCGTACACGTGCTACACACACACACGTGCTACACCCACCACCACCACGAGATACACATGTTAGCAGAAGATTCTGGCCATCGTCTTGACTATGGGACTTTACACAAGAAGGCTTGTTGTCCACACTCTTGCTGACACAGATAAAAAGGTCGTCGCCACTGCCACAACTCGGGTTTAGCTTTGTGTGCTAAACCCAGGGCAAGAAGAGTGTGCTTGGACCCCTCCAGATCACAGGACAGCACCAGGACTTCGCAAAGTTGTACAGATTCCTAAGCCTCAGAGCTCACACGTGATGATAGGCCCACAATAGGTCAGAAAGTCAAAATACCAGTCAGACATGCGGTAGGCACTGAGGGAAGAGGAACATGCACATATACTATGCAGGGAACATTCACCGTCACAACAGTAAAATTACCATAGCCAGAATAATGAGCAAGGTTTGCAAACTAGTGTAGCAGGAGGGAGGTGTAGGAGCCTAAGAAGCTGTAGTGGAGAAGTAATGCATAAGGCAAACAAAATGTATGGGACCTGTAATGTGTAGGGCGCAAAGGACATATTATAGGACAGAGGGAATGTTAGAGTTCGTCCTAGTGCAGAACTCTCCAACTCCATTAGCTTGCCTGCTTCTGAGAGGTGGGAGAAGCACTGAAGGCTCAAGCCAGATTCCTGGCAGTGGCTCAGCTCAAGGCCCTCTTTCACCCTTTCCTTTGGCTCCTGCCTGCCACCCAGCCTCAAACCTCATGCTTAAAGAATTAAAGGCAAAACATTAACACTTGATGTAAACCGTGTTGCGTATCCTGGGACTCTGGCCCAGGTTATTGTAGCCCCACATAACCCACTGAGCATACCTGCTGATGTGGTGTCCGTGCTTTCTGGGTTACTAACAGTCCCGTAAAGGGTTCATGGACACAGCGGTAACTGAAACACAATTTCGATCTTTACAATACAACGCTCAAGTACTGCACTAAGAAAAGACATTAATGTTTAAAAGTGTTTTATTTGAAAAGCCTTGTCCTGTTGTTTAGTACTTCAGTTATGACCACAGAATATAATTGAAACAGCACTTATGCATGTTGCTAGCAGCGAAAATAAAATGAACAGTTCTAGCATAATTAGCTGGTTCTGAGCAGCTTATCACCCTAAAACTACTTCTAGGCACCACAGTAGGGTAGCATGGAGTAGCTAATGTGCCTCTAGAGCTTCTTGAGGCCCAGGGTACTGCATACCTGTTCACGTCAGATCAGCTGTGGTTATCAGACTTCAGCCAAGAGAGAGTGTTCCCTCAAAAGGAAAACACATGATCAGCTGGGCTCAGCTCCTCATCTCTGTATTGACTCTTGGCATAAGAATGAATGCTACAGCAGTCTGGTACGACCTCTTGTGCTAACCTGGTGTGAAGGCTTCCTAACTTCAGTGGTCAACTCATGGGGTTTTTAAAGGGTTGAACACTGACTTTTAGTCTACATTGTGGGACTTTCCAGTATTCTAAGACATAACCGGTGTGAACCAGCATGATGAAAATATGTGAACTCTGACTACATATTTATTCTACACGCCTATTGTCAAACCTTCAAACGCATATTGCATAGCTTGTAGCATAGATAGAGCACAGCTTGTGACAGACTTGTGTCACCTTATGTGATAGCAAATTCATTTTTTAGATGAATTAACACATTCACAAGTTCTGCGGAACAAAATGACATGCTGAATATAGAACAAAGGCAGACAGGCTAACTTAACGTGCTCGAAATGGAGTGTGCTGTTATGACAGCAGAAAATAGAAAGAAATACCCAACTAGTGGCTGAATTGTGCAATGTGAAACCAGAAAACCTGGGAACAATCCTGCCTTCCTAGCTTGACCAACCTGTGTGATCCTAAGCAAATATTTTATTTCACAATACTTCTTTTTATTTCATTATTGCAAATGAGGGCACCTTGAAATATGTGCGTCTAGGATGTGTGCTGTCTAAAACCTTCATATGTTTGATTTAAAATACTTTAATGTTGCTCCATCCATAATGAAAATCTAGGCCTCATGAATACTAACTTGCCTTCATTCACTAAAGGCACTGTCATCAGGGTAGAGGGATAATGAATGTTTCTCAGTACATGTTTAAAAACAATCACTTTTTTTTAAATGCTGCTCAATGCAGTGATATCACATGATGTACTAAGATGAAACGCTTTCAGAAGTTAAGTAAATACTGACAAAAAATGTTTTTGTTGAGGAGACGTCATATTTCTGCATGATGTTTATTGCATAATTTAGAGCCAAACATGTCAATGCTCGGCTCTTGCACAGGATCTTAGAGCCAAGCCAGACCCTTGAGTCATCTCTCCAATTTAATTTGTTGGCTCGCCCACCTGTTCCGCTTCATACCGGTCATCTCACATGCATTTAACGAGTCTCACCCGCTTTTCTGGTCTTGCATACTAGACCGCGCATTCGCTGTCTGTTGCAAGACGAATTGTTAGCTTACAGTTGGCTTGGAGCCCGCCCATTGCTTACTATTGGTTGGCTTCATTGTCATTCTCATTTGCTTGCCTCTTATTAAATAGCTCGTGTGTGCTTTACTTCCTGTTCTTGTGTTTGTCTCTGCCTAGATCGTGCACACATTACTTGTGTCCATTCAATGGCTCGTTTTTAAGGTTGTACGTTTTTCTTTTTGTTTAGGCACTCCATGAGTGTTGTTGTGTTTTCAAGCTAGTTCCCTAGTGTGCTCCTCTTCCCACCATTGCGCTTTGTGTTGTGCTGTCTCTCTCTTGCCCGTGTGTATGAAAGTGGGTTTCTGTTGCAGTAACCCCCCCCCCCCACTTTTTGCCTGATATCTGATGCTAACTTGACTGAGTGTGTGCTGGGATCCTGCTAACCAGGCTCCAGCACCTGTGTTCTCCACCTAAACTGTACCATTGTTTCCACAATTGGCACACCTCTGGCCACATATAAGTACCTTGTGAAAGGAACCAGTGGTACCAAGGGCCTTGTGACCAGAGCGGGCCCCTTAGGGCTCCAGCATGTTTTGTGCCACCCTAAAGTACCCCACACCAAAAACATACATCCTGCCATTGCAGGCTATGTATTGTGGTGTAGCTAAACTAAAAGAGTCAACATGGCACAAATACCTGGGTGCCATGCCTACACACCACTGCCTGTGGCATAGGTAAGTCAGCCCTAAGGCAAGATGCACTATACCACCGATAAGGGCATAGCTGCATGAGCAATATGCCTCTACAGTGTCTGAGTCATTCTTAGACACTGTAAGTGCAGTGAAGCCATTTTGAGTACATGGGCTGGGAGTTATGTCAACACAAATTTCACAACTCCATGGTGGCTTTACTGAAGACTGAGGAGGTTGGTATCAAACTTCTCAGCATAATAAACCCCCACTGATGACAGTGTTGGATTTATTATAAAATGCACTCAAACTGCATCTTAGAGATGCCCCCTGAAAAACCACCACCTTCTAGTGTATTGGCTGTCTGGTCCCCACCAGCCAGCCACCACCAGACAGGTTTCTGAACCCATGGGGTGAGAGCCTTTGTGCTCTCAGAGATCAGAAACAAAGCCTGCTCTGGGTGGAGGTGCTGAACACCTCCCTCTTGCAGGAACTGCAACACTTTGAGATAAGTCTCAAAGGCTCCCACCTATTTTATGCTGATTTGGGCTGCGTAAACTTGTGGAGATACCCGCCCCCCTGTCCTAACTCCACTTTTTGACGGCTGGACAGGCTGCAAAATTAGTAAGCAGAGAAGGAGTGTCCACTTTGGCTTGGCACACCCCTAGGGTGGCCAGGAGCTGAGGTGAACCTCTCTCCTCAGAATTCTCCATCTCGGTTTGGAGAATTAGGCCCAATAGGGATACGGATGTGCCCCTCTCCCCAAAGGGAGGGGCACCCTAAGGGTGTAGTCACCCATGGGGACAGTAGCCATTGGCTACTGCCTCCCAACCTCAGTAACACCCTTAAATTTTGTATTTAAGGGCTCCCCTGAACCCTCTTCCTCAGATTATGACGACCTAAGAAGAAGAAGGACCGAAGAGCCGTGTAGCAGCGAAGGAGGAAGACGACAACTGACTTGACCCCAGCCCTACCAGCCTGTCTCCCGCTTCAAGGACCCTGCTCACAGAAAGTGGCGTGTCCTGCAGCCAGCACCCTCCAAGAACCCCGGAGACCTGAACTACCTTTGACAAAGACTCTTTTCTCCCGTGGACACCGAATTTGTCCACAAAGAAACCACCCCAAGGGCCCCAGATCCAGGTGGATCCGCGACACTTGCATTACGCTGCACTTGACGCCCTCTACCTGAGTCCAGGTGGCCCAACGATCCAGTGACGTCGACCCAGTGATCCTGAACTGAGATCCAGCGTTGGACAACCTCTCCTGAATTTCCTCACGACGCCTGCAGCCTCATCTTGAAGGGTCCCCAGACTGCAACTGGATTCGGTGAGAGAAACCCGACGCCTAAAGACACGGCTGCACCCGCCGCCCCCAGGCCTTGGAGTGCTCAACCAGCCGTGTCCCGGCATCCCCCACTGTCCAATTTACCTCTCCAGTCATTTGATTCCTTCATCCAGTCTTCTGGAACAAGCCTGCAGCCGTTTTCTCCAACCGAGGAACTCCATTGATTTCTACAGGGCACCTCACGCCTCCTTTGCACCCTGCACTTAGCCGCCCCTGTGCCACTGGTGGTGAAGTCTTAGTGCTACTTGGGGGCCCCTTCAGTGCTGGCCTCAACCCCCAGGGCATGAGTCTCTGAACCACAGGTACTTCTCTGCAACCAGTGCCTCTTCAAGGTGCCCCCAGTTTCCATAGGCTAACATTGGGCCCAGTGACCTCTGCACCCGGCCGCCCCAGTGCTGTTGGTGGTGCAGTACCTACCTTGGTCCAACCCTTACCCAGTGTTAGTCAAACCTTCCGAAGACAGAACTTGTAAGGTGAGTGCTTACCTGAAAATGACTTACCTGTCTTTCCTCCCATAGGATTGCATTGGTTTCTCTGTATTGCACTAAGTGTTGATTCTGAAAATAATACAAAGTATCTTCTTTGACATTGAAAAGTATTACATGCACCTGTAAAGTATCTTGACTGCTTACACAAACATTTGCCAACTGTATATTGAAAGTATTGCATTTCTGAAAAGTCTACTTACCTGTAACTGAGTTCCACTTGGTTCCTAAAATAAAAGTAACTAACATAAAATGTTTACAAACATTGGCCTGGAGTTAGTCATTGAGTGTGTGTTCTTGCCTTGTATGAGTATGTACAACAAATGCATTTACACTACCCTCTGATAAACCTAACTGCTCAACTCGGCCACCACTAAATTGAGAGTAAGGTATTATCTACTTTAACCTCTGCTAGACCATTGGGGACTTACTGGACTTTGTGCAGACTATATCTCTTTTTGATATACTATATACAGAGCCAGCTTCCTACACCCGGTGTTTCTCCCATGCCTGCAACTGCTGCTCTCTTGCCTCTTTACACCTGTGTTGCTTCTACCCCACCCTTTGTTGCTCTCCATCCCCTAACCAAGCCTCAGAGTCCACCTGCCCTCGGTATTGCTGCTGCCCCTCCCCCACGCTCCATGTTGCTGTCTCTCACCTCTGTTTCTCCCTTTGCGCTCGACTCCCAGAGAAACTGAGGATATTTGGATCTGATTTGCCAGGGATCAAATGACCTGCATATCTTTTGGATCAACTTTGTGGGGGAGGAACATTTGCAGCTCCACGTCTGAAGAGGTGCGGTGGCACCAAGAGCCCCGGGAGCTCCAGTTATGGCTGCGGTGTCCCAGTTGAGGAAGTAAGGCCCTCAGCTTTCTTTCAATGAAGTGCACTACTTAACTCTTTGACACATAACACCAGCTGTGCACCTGCCTTTACAGAGATGCTGCACAGTGAGTGCTACTGAGGAGCAGAGCTGTTGCTCCTTTCTGCTCCACAAGTTTTAGATTTGACTCAAAGGATTTCAGTTATATGATATCACAATCTTTAGTTCCCACCTTCGAGACAGCTTTTATCTGTGAAAGCCTGTTGTGGGCCACTGTGCTTCAAATGGGATGAATAAGGTGGGGTCATGACCTTAGTATTTCAGGGCATGGCTTAAAACATTAACTAGAATTCTGTGCTTAACAAAGCATGCTGCCTAACCAGCAATTGTGTACCTCTTTATGAGTTTTCTGCTATTTCAACCACCAATATTACACAACAACAAAGATATGCCTAAAACAAGTCTGGACCTATTGGCTTAGTGAGTGCTTATTAGCATTTGATAAAAATGAGTAATAACAAAGATGTATAAGTAAAAATTTAGACATGGTAGATACAATTTGTACATATATGACCATCACTATGCGTGTATTGGAGAGAGGACAACGATTTGATAAAGATATAATCTGATCACTTGTATGACCTGCTCATTCACATTGCCTTCAGCCTGAACTCCAGAGCTCTCAATTGTACCCCATTATGAACATCTCACTTCTAAGCACTGACAAAATGCCTCCACAGACTTTAATAGATTTGCCCGCTTTTCAAACCTATATGAAATATGGGGGACTCAGGGGCCCCACCTCACATTCTGCAGTGCGGGCTCAATTTGTGTTACGCCACTGTCTTAAACGCCAGACTTCACCCGCATTTTGAGGCAAGAGGGTAACAGGTATACTGCGTCACAAAGTGGTGGCCAAAGACATGTCTTGGAGTAGTGGAGGCTATCAATGCTTAAGACTGACATTTTGAAGAGAAAGGGACTAGACTTTGAAGCAATTATCTGCTACATATTACTTTTTTCGGCAGTTTTATATTGTCGCTAACTTGACCCCAAGGTATCGGAGCCGTTTACACAAGCACCAGTTACATTAATCAACGATGCATTCATTATTATGGACTCAGAGATTAAGTGATTTGTAATTGTAATTGCATTTATATAGCGCTTACTACCCCTGACGAGGCATTGAAGCTCTTTTCGGCGAGTAGCACACTACTCCAGAACCCAAAAAGGATTTGTGATGAGTTAGTATAGGGAAATAGGAAATTTATTTGAGCGGTGGACATGCGAGTCTGTAATTTGGGTTTAAAAGGACAGTGGAGAGATAAAATAGGGAGTGCTTTGCATTTATATAGTGCTTGGTACCCCTGATGAGGCATCAAAGTGCTTTTCGAGGAGTAGCATGCTACTCAGGAATCCAAACAGGATTAGTGGTGAATTAGTATAGGGAAATATTAAATTAATTTGAGTGGTGGACATGTGAGTCTGTTAGTTGGATTTAACAGGATAGTGAAGGGATAGAAGAGGGAAGGATCTAGAAAATGTTTATTTGGAGATCATAGCAGCAGGAGGAGGGTTGGGATGAGTGGGGGGTCAGAGGGAAGGGTTTAGAAAGGCTTGTTTGGGAGATCTGAATAGCAAAACAGGTTTGAGGTGATGCAAGTGAGGTGTAGAGGAGAGCAGAGTCTAGAAAGGGTTATTTTGGGGATCATAGTAACGGAAGAGTCTAGAAAAGGTTATTTTTGGGGATCATAGTAGTCGTAGAGTGGAGGTATAGGATATATTGAGAGATGTATAGGGTGAGAAATAGGGTAGTGCATTGGAGAGAGTAGTAGATTGAGGTTTGGGATGAGTCAGAGTTGAGGTAGTGGATATATTGAGAGGTATGGGGTGAGATATAGGGTAGTGCATTGGAGATGCTGAATTAGGTGTAAAGTAATGAATATAAAGATACATAAGTACATTGAAGGTGTATATGTATAAGTAAGGTAATATATCTAGATTTAAGGTGTATTAAATAAACTCTGACTTTTAAGTGATGCTTTGCTTTAAGCTGATTTGTGTATATATATATTCCCCCAATAGTGAAGCAATTGTAGATGAATAGTTATTTTAAAAAAATATGTATTTATGCAGTGACCTATATACATGTCAAACATAGAATACAACCATAAGTAAAATATGTACATTTGTTAAGCGGAACTAATGGAAATCTATATATTTATAAACAAGATTATACACATTTATACAAAGAAATACACATATCTAGGTACACGTATATAATCCAAATAACTGCTTATATACACAGGAATAAGCTGTATATTTATGTTTGAGTATGGTGGTTATGTGAGAAGAGCTAACGCTTGAGTAGTAATGCCAATGAACATATATTATACACGGACAGCAAATGCTGCTCCCAGTACTGTAGATAAAATGTTATTAATTGCCCAGAATCGCAGGCTGTTTGAGAGGACGCCGAGACTCGAACCCGGTTCCCGGTTTCAAAGACGCCAGCTCTGTCCGTATTGCCACATATTAACGCTGAAGCATTTTAAAAACGCTTTTCGGAATAAGTATTTTTAGAGGATGCGTTCAGGAAAGTAAAATCATTAAAGGCCCACTAAAAAACTTTACTTTTCGTCTTTTCGTTGGGTGTTAAAAGGATACTTTCACTTAAGCGTAGGGCGCTGGAGCACCGCAGTGAATGAAATCAAACAATCGGGTGAATAAGGTTCGCGGAGAGAAAGGCTTTTTCTAGAAGATCAGATGGTACGTGGGCGGCGATTGGCTGCCGCCCACCCTATCAGTGATCAACTGTCTGAAATAACAAATACAGAGTCTCCGTGCTGGGGAAGGTGATGGCCGTTTGGACAAGGCAGAGTCCTGTCCCCTCCTGCTCTAGGTGTGCTGCTACGGGGTGGGAGCAGGAGGGAGGGCTCAGAGAGGGGAGGGTATGAGCCAGGCACTCTGAGCCACGCAGCAGGGGAGAGAAGCTCGGCTGAGGTCAGGGGCAGGTGCTCTGAACCTACCTGTGGGGGAAGGAAGGGGGCTGGGGGACAGGTATATAGGAGAGGGGGGAGCTGCGGTTGAGGGAGAGAGTTTAAAGACATTTCCCATGATAGGACGGTCGGGGGAAACCTCTGCAGCTGAGGAATGAGGCTGCCAGGTGCTCTATACCTGCCAACGGAAAAGAAGGCTTTCCCACGCGGAGTTAGATAGCAGGTACACAGGGTCAGCCAGTGGGAGAGGGGGCGCCCTGGGGTGCACTGTCAAAGGCGTGTCAGTGGCAGAAGTGGAGAGCGACAGCCGAGCAGGGGTACTGATCCACTAAGGCTGAGCTAGGGGTGTAAAGAAATGGGACTTTACCGTACCAGAAAGCAGAGAAAAGAGGAGAAAGGTGTGTTAGGGGGAAGGTAAACACAGGGGGCGTCATTAGGAAAGGGCAGGGAGTTGTGAAAAGAGGAGTATAGCCTGGAGTGGAGAAAGAGAAGCGATAGCCTCGTGCATACAAGAGAGCCGGGGTCGAGGACGGAAAAAGGAGACTAGGAGAGTGCAGACTTACTTGGGAGCCAAGGAGGCAAGCGGATACTCCCCGATCCATGTCTCACCAGGTCACGACTGGAATAAGAGAGAGAAATAGATAGTCTCTTCGAGAGGCAGAGAGACAAAAAGCAAGGGAGGCTAAAGGGGCTGAAAGCTTGTAAAGAAAAGGATAGCAGGGAAGAAACCACAAGGGTGCAGGCAGCTAAAGAGTGGAGGGAACTCTCTTGGAGGCTAAAAGCTGAAGGATAGCTGAGGCTGGTGCGGAAAAACTTACAGGAAATGTGCAAGGCATTTGAGAGACTTGTAGGGACATATAGTCGAGACGTCAGGTTGGAGTAGAAAGTGACTGTAGAATAGAAGACATTGAGAGGGGTGTTGCATACCCTGAGTAAAGTCCACCAAACGAAAGCAAAATCATAATGGGATATAAACCAAAAAAGATCATTGGACTTGAGTAGAGTAGGACATGAAGGGATAAGAAAAAACTGAGGCAGTCAGTTCCCATCAAGAGCCGCCTGTAGAAGAAAGGTGTTGACGTTTGCACTCAAGTCAAGGCCAGTGCTGGAGTCACCTTGAACGGAGGTCGCCCTAGTTCTCAAATTCGCAGTCGGACTGGTCAGATTAGGCTGTTTAGGGATTCAGCAGCCTTGCTAACAGAAGTAAGGGGTATTTCTCCCTATTGTAGTGTTACTTGGTCAGTACAGCTCTGACCCCAGGAGACATTCAGTATGATCCTGACCGCAGCGCTCTGATGCCGCAGACTGCCATTTTAACCCTTACCCCAGCAAAGTCTCACCCGAACCCCAGCGAGTCATTAAGTATCTAGGTATCGATCATTTAGCCTCAAAACCCAACACGGACTGACCTGGACCCTAACCACAGGCAGAATGTTACCCCTGCCACAAGCCACTGTGACCTAGACAGCTGCTGTCAACAGCCGGAACCAGGTCCCAGACATCATTTAGTTTGACCCAGATATCAGTCATCCTGCTGTATAACCCACCATCCTACTCGACTACTGAGGCTCAAACCCTCAATCAGTCTGACCTGGAACCTAGCTGCAAGTCTTTCCTCCTGGATCCAAGCCATTGATTAGTTTGAACAAGGCCCCGACTGCTTACCAATCTGAGCCATACCTCAGAGTCTGGCAAGTGTCATCAGACTATCGGCTTCTGGCTAGTTGGTGAACGTGGTGCCACACCCAGGCTGCTTGTCAGTCTGATCTGGACTTTACTCACTGGACATTTTGTTCCCAGCCCACCTGCTAGTCAATCTAACATGCACCTAAGTCATTAGTAAGCCACAAGTAAACCGCAGCAATCAGTAATTCTGAGCTGAACTTCATCCACTCGTCGATCTATCCTAACCACATTCCAGTCACTAGTCGATCTAATCTGAACTAAACTCATTAAGTTTTACTAGTCATGAGTCACTAATCGGCTTGATCTGATCTCTAGTTTAATGCTGACCATGGAGAGCTGGAAGTCTGGCCTGACCTCCATCTAAGGCGCAGATTGCTGACCAGCCAGCCCCAGCCTCATTCCAAAGTACAATGTCATCCGAGAGGTAGTGACTGGTTACTTCGAAACAAATCCAGACTAGTCTAATCTTGACCCCTATGGTAAGCAAATGAGCCCCAGACAACTGCCATCATTATTTATAACCCAAACCTTAACTTTGTTCGACTGCGACCCCACCTATAGGCCGTTGTGACCCGCACCCTAGCCCCAGGCCAGATTCCCTGGGGCGTCTATTACTGGAGTGGAGTGACCAAGGTCCACTGTTGGCGTCAGAAGGCGAGCCTGAGGCCTGATGGATTTTCAGAAGAAACGGAAGCTCACCAATATCACCATTGGCATCATCTTCCTCCTTGGGGGCATCGAGTACGGTAAAGAATATTCACTTTATTTTTACAAGAGTGGGCGGTCCGGAGAATAGTAGCAATAAACAGCACACAGCACTGCTAGATGTTTGCTTTTTATGACTCCTAAAATTCCATATTTTTGTGAGAGGTCTCAGTGGACAGCTATTCATAACAAACACCAGCATCGTTGCAGTCAGATGGCAGCCTCAGTTCAGAAGCATTTGTCTGAATGGGTATGCTCTAATAAGGAGGTAGTAGAGGCCAGAAACCGTTTTATTAAACCTATTGTTTTTAGATATAACCTCTTGACCTCTATAGATTTGATTGCTTTTTTGAAATCACCACCGAACAAATTTGTCTGTTATAAATTGTATAAATTCATGAAATCTGTTTTACCCATGTTTTAAATGAAATTTTTAATAACATGTCAGCTGAAGAATTTTATAAAAAGTGTTGGAATCATGTATTTATCTCTATTGCTGATCTCGTAAGACATCTAAATCAATAACATTGAAATTGAATGGCCATGCTGGTTTGGCCTCATTTCCACTTCAGATGTGTCCTTAACAAAGTCGACAAGAGACACATGCACATGAAGAATTAACTGTACCATATAGAAATGAACCACTCACAAAGAGGCTATAGTTAAATGGAAATGAAACACAATCTCCTCCTTGAACTTATCTTTCAGAGACTGGCCAAGAATTTGATCAACATAGGATGTTTTCCCCTTTTCATGCAGGGCTTTAAAGGTCCATCTAGAGAATGATGTCATGCTAGGTTTTTGAAACCTAACCTAATGATGATATTAAACCAAGGGATACTCCACAACCCGTATTGATGTTTGTGAATGATGCAAGATTGGATAAGAAGACAATAATTTTTCTTTTCACTACGCGCCCCCTTAAAAGACATAGAAAAGTGAGTCTGTCTGACTAGAATGTGGCCAGATGGGTGCCTCTGAGCAGTGGCTGGGTGGGCCTGAAGTCCATAGGGACATACAGGGTTATGGTTTTCTCTCATCTCAGCCTAGTGTGAACAGCACTTACTGAACTTGTATTTAACCTATTTGAAACCAGCACCTTTCCTCGTATTTCGAATTAAATCTGTAAATTCTAAAGTCTCTTTTTGAAGAAACTTAAGTCTGTGGTCATTTTGTTTCTTGTGAATTGCGCATTTGACATACAAGGGAATTGAGGCATAGTAGAAGAAGAGAAGTAATACTTTATTGTTGATTAATAAAAATCATTACTAACAAAGTATATATAAAAACATTAAATTGTGCATAAACACAACAAAACATTATATAGTGTAAAATAGTACCGAAGATACGTTATATTTCAATTCAGTGATCACACCATAGTTAAGCAGCATTTTCAGGATTTGTCAACCCACTCAGCCCCGATATTGCAGTTTCCCTCTTCTTTGATGACTGGATGTAGGTGAAAGGGATGTCAAAGTTCAAGGAAGACAGAAGCAGAAACAAACATGAATGAAACTTGACAGTTGCTTTGTCGGAACTATGCCCTACTCCGAGCCTAAAGCCACGAAATGAATGTCTTTGTGAAAAAAACGTTTTAGAATCTCTTTTCTAAAATGCATTGTATTCGAGTCACTACATTTTATTGCTTGTTGGTAAACTGGCTGATTATAAACCAAGATACAGAGAATAAATCCTCTGCCAAATGCACACCATGCAGTTGGATAGTGAGACCAGGATCTTCACCCCCCCCAGTATACAAGTTCTTCATTATCACACCTTTATCAGATCTGAAGCTAAAACTCCTCACCAGTTTCAGCTTTACTGCTAGCTGCGATGAAGAATGAATACATTTACTAGTCGTTGATTAAAATAGTGCAGTATATACAAACGGATCCAAATACACTACAAAAATAGTATACTATTTCATACAATCTATTACAAGTATATACATTTTTAATTGTTTATATGAGATTTGACATTTCGACTAAAGCACACTCATAATTTGTCAAAATATTTTGATACAGTATCGTATACTTTACAGCCCCACTTATTAATTTGCCTTCTGGGGATTTAAAACTGGCAGTAATTGCGCCTTCACGGGTTATTATATCTAAAAGATAAAAGATTGGAGATACAAACTGCTTACTTTCACTTAAAAAAAAAAAAATGGTCAGCAACATATAAAATTAACTATTTTTGGGGTTTGGCCTGAGACCGCACATGTACTGTCGGGGAAATCTTTTGTTCACAAAAGAAAAAGTTTAAAACTGATTTAGAGCCCGTCCATTACTTACCTTCGACGTCGCTCTTGCTTCCTATTGGTCAGCGCCTCCTGCTTCTTCCTGGGGCATCCGTGTTTGTCCCTGCAGTGGAGGATGGACCTAGTACAACTTCCTGTCTGTGTTTTACCACTGGGCGCACCCCCCGCAGATACTTTCAATTAAAAAACCAAACCTTTTACCATTGTAAGAGTGCATGTGTCTACAGTCCCTGTCCCTTCCCCACTCCTTCCTCGTGTTGTTTGTCTTCCCCTGCACCCTCCTACTGCTGTCTGTTGTTGCTCTCTCCCTCACACCTACCATCGTGTTGTTTCCCCACCCCCCTCTCGCTGTCGTTGTTGTTCCCTCCTCCCCCACACCTCCCTCATTTTGCTTGCCCCCACGCTTTTTAAAAACATTTTACACAGCAGCACAGGTATGACGTCACAAAACAAAAGTGCTATGATGCAGTCAACGCTGGACACGTCATAGTGCTTTTTTTATTTAACTTTAAGCCATGTTGCACCGCATCCTGCGCTGCTGAACAATGTCTAAAAAACATTGACCAAGCCAATAGGTCTCGAGTAGAAAAAAACCATTTGCTTTGCCGATGTCTTTTATGCTTGCAGAATTTGAAACTTCTCCTAACTCGAATAATTGGAAACAAAAAAGTTGGATTTTTAACTCCAAAGAGGTAGCAAGCTCGTGATATGGTTGAGACTTGTTTACCTCTTAACTGCCTAGTACCAATTATTTGTATGCCCTATATTTTAAAGTTTTAAAATTCGGTTTGAATTGATTTGCGGTTGACGTATCGCCTGAAAATATTTTTAAACGTTTGTATGAGAGATTCTGCTTCCATGGTGCTTCCATGCGATGTTCTTGAAGCACTGAATTGATGGTGGTATGCCAAGATGTTAGAGTAATTTGGCAAATTGACTTCCCTGCTGAGAGCACCTTTAAATTTATAAGGACATTTCAATTTAAACCAATACTTAGCATGGTTGCATTAAATGCCAATAGACCAATTAATTTAAAATGTAAGCAAATTTGAGAATGGTTTGTCGATTGAGATAATTGTAAGGCTAATCTGTATAACTTGCTCTGTGCCTTGTTTTAACCAGGTGTTGAATTGATCTAGAAATGTCTCCAATTCATAGATTAGCAATTGAAGTAATTTTACCTTTATTATATTAAGGCATGAGGAGATCTTTTTGCTTGAAACTCCAATCCCAGTTATTTGTAAGATCTGGTGCTATTAACAAATTTTCCCTCTAAGCTCCAGATACACTAAAGACTCTGGCAGTAAGTGCAATTCATTATTTTTGCTTTACCATGGTTTATCTTAAGGTTATTTGAACTGCAAAATGTACCCATTTTATTTAGTGTATGTTTTATGCCGAATCTTGTGTAATCTAGAAGTATTGTACTGCCAGCAAACTGCAGTATAAACAATGGACGTCCATTTGGAGGTCAAGCTCGAGAATTACTTCATACTTTTTCAATCTGAAATAAATAAGCAAGGATGTTTTTTAGCATCCCTTTTAAGACCTTTTTAAAAATGTATATTGGCAGTCAAAGTCAAGTTGAAGCCCAGTTCCACTTGAATACAGTTGTTGGAATATAAGGCGGTTATTACTTTCAATTATTTGCTAAGAATGCCAATTTGGCTAGTTTTACCCAAAACAAGCCACTTGAAATGCTTTCTTAAAGTCAGTAAAGCAGTCATGTAAATAACTTTCTTTTAGTAATGATTTGTACAACATTAGAGACAGGGCTATAATGTGATTGGTGATTCCACAGTCAGCCCTGTACCTGGTTTGAATATTAGAATATAGTGTATTGCCCAATTTTGCAATTCTAAGAACAACCTTGTATTATTCTTAAAGTCAACGTCGAGTAGAGCCATAAGTCTGTAACATGCAAGATCTAACTTGTGTCCTTTCCTTGCCATGATTAATACACAATTCTTCTTGTGTAGCAGTTCTTGAATAGTTGCTTTCGTAGATTCTTGACAGTAGCTGGGTGTTGCTTTGTGGATTTTGGCTGGCAATCAGTTCGGGCCTGCTGCAGCATCTTTGGTGCTTTTATTTATCACTGCCAAGATTTGTTCCGGGGTTATCCAAATAGGTGATCTCAAATTAGACATTTATGGATAATTTGTTATTACTGTCCATTTGTTGTTAACATGCACTACTTGCAAACCATCTGGTATCTGATATTGCGACAATGGCAATAGATCGTTACAGTTTGTTACTTCAGGCTTATACAGTGACTGTATCATTGGTACCTGCAGAGTTGCCATTTGAGGTATTTATTTTATTGAGCCAGAAGCTTAATTCTTTGGTGTTTCAGGAATAGCAATCTTTACGTAAGACCATACAATGTTTCTTTTGTGGCTCTTTTTGCTTCCTACGTTAGTTTCTTACAATAGTGCAGATGTACTTAGATTTCTTAAATGAGATCCCCCTGCTTGTTTTGCACATTGACAGTGTGATTTGTCTTGCTAAGCTTCTTTTCTCCTGCCTTAGCTCCATGGTGGATCATTTATAGGTGATCTTATGGTTGTTAGTTGAAAGGTGGATTTTGTTCGAGTGCACGGCAGCTCTTATCAAATTGATCAATTGCCCTAATGTTTGTGAATCCTACAGCTCTGCATTTACTGCAGTGTCAGTGGGAAAATCGAAAATATTAGGGGCTGCATATTCAATCAATTTTTCTGATTTCACGATGTGGCAGTATTCCACTTTATTCTTCTTACCCTATGGAGTCATCTATGTTACAGATAGCCATGATACTTGGAGTCAAATACTCCTTTTGTTTTTAGGATCATTGATTAATTGGGGATTGGAGTTAAACTCCGGTGAATCTTAACCGTTTGAAATTATAATTATTTATGTATTTATTGGACAGTTATTTAAAACCGTTAGAAAGCGTAATGCAGAAAGAACATATCGTTCAGAGGAGGACTGGTCAAGTTAAAAACATGCAATGAAATGATTTCAATTATTCCCTTAATCTAGGTCGTAAATAGATATAACAGTTTAAATTACATCACAGAGGAGAGGTTACATAACAACTCAACAGGAAATAAGCTTAGAGGCTGTACGGAGTTTCCTTCAATTTCCCAACCTCAGGATCGATCTCTAAAGTAAAAACTGCTATTGTTGGTGTGAGTTGCCTCACCGGAGATTGATTACTTAAAAATGGTTCGAGTGAGTAAAAGGACAGTGCTTTCCATTTCTACAGTTTGGTATCACGAGGCTTACAAAGTGATTGTACTCTTTATACTAGCGTGCTAAGGGGAAAAGCTCACTGTTGCCCCATCTCGCCAACGCCTGCTGGACGTTGGTAATCGGTGCTGATTAACAGTCTACGAAGCACTGAGGTTCGGTAGCGTTGACTTGAATTTAGTATCATTTATTGTGCCTTGGGTTATTCTGAAGCACCCTCCAGTAACCTTATAGCATACTGCATGAACGTCAGAAATCTGGCTGCAAGCTGGGCCGTCTGCGGCAATAGGCAGGCAGTAGTTGCTTCCCAGCGTGATTTTATTTGAAGTTTTTTTTATTTTTTATCAATCGTTTGAAAAACATTCACCAGTCCAATTGAAGTGACAGAGCTCCCTTTCTCGTTCTTGCTATACGAGTGCAACATATCAAATTGTCTCATGGAAATAGACCTTTAAGTCCCCGCAGCTTCATATCTAGGAGGGAGTTGGAAAGAAATGTGCCCAGTCGGTCTTTTCTTTAGGGAAAAATTGCTTGCTCTGGAATGTTCCATAATACATCTTCTTGTGGCCATAGATTCTTCAATCTCTTAAGCGTTCCATTTAAATTAAAATCTCCGGTTGGTGAGGTGCCACTACTATTTTGAGAAGATAGAGCAGTTCATAAATACTTGATTCATTTGGTGACATTTTACTATCATTGGCCTGATCCATGCTGAAGGTAGAATGATTAATATGAACAATTCTGAAGAACGCAGTAGCTTCTTTGTTAGTTTTAATGTTACTGCTGGTAGCTACGAGATCCCAGTATCCACTGTTCCAGGTTTTATGTGTAGTTCAATTGAAACAAAGGTTGCTTGGCCCCAACTGGTCCACCTATTGACGAAAGCTTGATTGCTGGACTATGAAATGTTTCATAGCCAGGGAGGGTTGGAGTATCTAGGTTTTTGATTTCTTGTAGGCATATGATGTTGAAGCTTGAGACATACATTCTTGCATCGTCTTCTCCCTGAAGTTCGTTCAAGTTTGCTACATTCAAGGGAAATAGTTTTCTTGAATCAATTTTGTTGAATTGTCCAAGCTGTTGCTTTGTTTTGCAGATTTTAGGAGCGATAAAAGGAATTCGACTGAGGTGATGAGAGATACCCTTATTGGACAGTGCTGCTGTTGCGGGCCAGACTTGCTGGGGAGAATTATTTGTTAAACTCTACATTGGCGATTTTCTAGTTCGGTAATTTGAACATAATTTCATCTCCTATGCATTTTATTGATTGTGGGCCTTCTGCAGTTTTGACAAGTTCCACTTTCGAGTTTTGATGAGTTTGCATGAACTTTTGTTCCATCCTAGGCTCGTGGAAGTTTGCTCCCCTCTCATAAATTGTTTTTAATTTCTCTGCAAATCCGGTTACTGTTTCCCAACGTCCTGTTGATTCTTGTCATTGTGTTTAGGTTTAGTCTTCAATACCAATGCAAGTTGATGCTGTTTGTACAGACGTCATTGAGAGCTCTTTGAATAAATATTTGTGTCTCTTGCTTTGATGTTTATGTTCCTTCGTATTTAGGTAAGTTGATTTTTTTTTTTTTGCATTGATGCTCGCTGAGCACGCTTCTTTTGAACCAGCGTTTTGAACGAATGGTCAAGATTATAGTTCCATCCTGAATTAGACAAGTTAATGAGCACAAATAGATTTTGGTGTGGAGATCAAGGAGTCACTAATTTAAAGGTTTTTGTTTTTTGTGCCCAAACTATTTTACTTGGGTTAGCTAATTCCACCTGCAGGTATGCCAAAATGAAGAAGTTAAATATCAGCTCATTTGCCTAATACAATACAAGAGCGGGTGCGATGTGCGATGCAGCAAGGACCACAGCAGAGAAACGAGGAAAGTGAAGTCTATTTATTTACACGCATCAGAACATAAGCACAAAATAATTTTGGTATTGTCAGTGTTCAATCTACTATATATTCTGTCTCTTATTCACATTTATAATATTTGCAATAAATTAATGGGTCCAGTTGCCCTCCTACTTGATTCGCGAATCCTCAATGTCTTATTGACGTGGTTGAGACTATACAGCCACAGGTTTGCGTCTGGCAGTCTGCTCGCAGCAGGAAAAAGCAGTGAAAGCTGTTCTGTTTACATCTCGGGCAGCAGAATAGTTGGTGGTAGTGAGTTTTCAAAATTGAATTCCTCTTGTGCGATGAGCTCACCACTTGGTGGCTTGATCTCTGCACCCCGTAGGGTTGTCTCTTTGAGCAAGGTCCTGCCTAGTGACAGGAAGCTTCAGCGTAGCAGCGCCGCGGACCATAGCACTATAACGCTACAGGCAGGGCGTTGACAGGAGCAAGCATGTCAACCAAACAATCATGGTGGAATGAGGATGATTAGCTCCTTCCACAGTGTCGTTTCTTCATCACTTAACATCGTACTAGGCTTGGGTGGAGTTTGCGGAGTTCTGCTCCGCGGAACGCCGCCAAGTGCTGAAAAAACTTCGCCGCGCTCCTAGGATTTCCACGAGTGGCAGAGTCTAATAAGTCGTGCTGCTCGCTCTGATGTTTAGCGCCGGGAGCTTGTCCACGCTGTAAAATCGTCATGAACGGCACTACACGTCGCACGAGAGGCCACTGCTTCTTTATGCCGCTTGAGTAGATATTCTACTCGAGTGGCAGCTTCCTCAACACGAGCGGTCACAATCTGAGAAATCTCGCCGGGAGGAGGTCTAGCGCGTGTTTTTTCCTGCTTGCCAACTTAACGTTGCGATCTATGCGAGAGAAAAAAAACTCCGCTCCGCGTCACTTCGCAAAGTTTTGCGAAACTCCACGCAGAGCGGGCAAAACTCAGCGAACTCCATCGGCAGAGCGTAATTCTTCGCCCAACCCTACATCGTACTGTGATGAAGGTATAATGGTAGCCTCATCAAAAGGGACATGCTTCCACAGAGTTAAGTAGAGGCAATAGTTTCTGGGCTTATGTCTGACAAACCCAAATTAAGCCTTAATACACCTTCCAGAGGTACCACTGATGGCACCTAAAGAGCAGGATTTAGTTTGGCTCAAGGATCAAGGAAACAGATAATACATGACTTCAGTATATCTCATGATCATGTGTCTACTCCATTGAAAATTGGGAGGCTAGAGTCAACAGGGTGGTTAGATGCCGATAAGGGGAAGGCAGGAACTATTTCATTCTTAATCCGCAGGATCTATTACGGCCCCAGCCCCAAACTCTGGATTTAAAAGTTTGAAAACATTCTTCCTGAACTGTATGATCAACATCTAACTACAACTGTGTATTACATTCTTTCAACTCCAGACTTGTGGTGCGACAGCCTTTCAAGTTGAAGGAGCAGTTCAGTAGAACTTCCTCCCTAGATGAGAGTAACCATCTGTAATTTAAGCGAATATTTAAAACTTGGCTGTGTGGGATTATAGGGCCATTCTGTTTGTTCTCTGCACTAGGAGATGCTTCTATGCCATGCAACTATATTTTATAAGTGACAGTGTGCACTTTAGAAATCCACATAAATGAATGGCAGAGATTCAGAAGCAGGAAGTATGGGATGCATAAAGAAGCTATCAGCATGATGAGCTTCACAGGAAGAGTTATGGATTAGTGATAGAACATTCGTCTCCGAGGTGCGTCCTGAAAACTGCCTTTGACACGTTAAAGGGATGCTAACGAGGTGCTATTTTCCTTTAGTTATCATTATTCCCAACTATTCCTCTGTTGAACTCAATGCACCTATGTGCTGTAATGGCTGGGTTAGTGACTGACAATTTTCATTACTTCGATTCTCCATTCTTCAGCCCAGTCCTTGCTCTAACACCACGTTCCAGAGCCTCAAGAAAGGCACCTTTTGAAAATCTTCAAACTATATAAAAAGTATTGTACATTTTCCCAACTCCCTCTACACACCTCTTTTCCTCCTTGGTATTAGAGACATGGCAACCCAGTGCGAAAAATAAAGCAAATACATTTTTGTCCAGTGTACTAAAATACTACATGTCTCTTGAGTTAAGTAGCGGCCAGTTTTCCTGCTGTGCCTTCATGGGCCTGGAGTGCAAGGCCCTTTTGTGATAGCAAACCCAGTAAACTTTCTTTTGAGACACATTCGGAATTACAAGTAGTATAGCGCATGAAAGGGGCACTCCTCTTCTATTTGGAAAGGAATGTATCGATGGTTTGTGACCACAAGTTGGGGGCGCATAACTTTTGATTGCTTTAGGACCTTCGCGTTGGCATGCTAACTTATTTTTCATAGGCACTTCTGTTGTAGTATGACATCTCCTCCTTTAGAAATCATGTTAGCAGCCTCAAGAAGATTAGAAGAGGGAGGTAGGCAGGATCCAGAGGACCCCTGCATTCTGCATCTAATATCTTTCCAAACAGGAAACTTTTAAAGAAGCACCTGTGCCTTTTTTGAAAAAAGAAAAAAAAATCCATTTGGGAAAGCAAATGCGGGGACGGAGATTTAGTTCCAGGCCTCCATCCCTTCATTTTCATCTAATCACAGAGGGTCCCAAATTCCAACCAGCCTATCTAATATTCATTTGGCACGTTGTCTCGTGGCCATCTGCAAATAGACCATTTGCGATGTGACCTGTTAGGTCATAGTTCGCATCATAAGTTGCATTACCATTTGCAAACTAGTTGTTCTTGAGCATATACAAGTGTTGCCAGCGGTTGTTTTGGTCTGGCATTAAGAACCATGTTAATATTTAATAATAGTACTTGAATTGTAGGTCTGTCCATGTTAGGTGGCCACAACTCTGGTGACTAGAACTCTGGTTTTGCTCCTTAGATCTGGTGATAGTTGCTGTCCATCAATCCTTTTACATGGTGTAAGGTTTCATTAATTGACAGTACTCCTGGGGATCTAGGCATAGGCATAATTATGACTTGAGACCAGATTCTTGTATTAGTTTTAGATTTTGCTTAATATAAATATTAAGTAATGCATGAAGTGACCTTCTGGGGCAGTGGCATGAATCGTAGCATTGATATGACTGGGGATTTGCAGGCAGAATGGATTTGATCAATGACAGAGCTTTGTTTCAATCTCCCATTAGTCTTTGTTGTAAAGTGTGGGACAGTGTGGAATAGTGTTTACAAGTCAATGTAGGTGGAACCCCCAACACCATTCTTTTCCTTGTTCTCGGTGATCATCTACCACTGCTTACAGGAACAACTCTGCCTTGTGCCAGTGAAAGCTCCGTTTTGCTGCAAGTCCAATTTCCCCAATATGGCGGGTATGAATTTCATGAGCATTTGTGAGACTCGCGTATAGGCCTGTTTTAGAAGTACTGTAAAGTACAGTGTGCGCGGATGTATCTTGAACACTTCCTGTAGGACATTTGTGACTATATTACTATTATTTGCTCCGTTAAAGCCTGAAAAGGACTTCAGTTGTTCATTTCTGCTGTTCTGGGTACGTTGGACCATGTCGCTGGAGAGCAAGACATTCAGATTGTTTTTTATGTTCATTCACAATTTAAATAATTCCTTCTTGATTGTGCTTTCAGTGTCCTTTGAGTAAAGTATTTTTTGTGCTTCACATTACCTGCCTGCTATGTTGGTGTAGTCTACTGTAGTTTACTTTCCTCAAACCTCTCTGTCTGGTTTTGTGATCTTCTGTTGTCATTTTACGGAATAAACTAAACCTTTACATTTTGGTGAAATGTCTTTTTCTGTTTTTACTTTTTCTTTCAATGAATAAGAGTGCATATTGCTTACCTAATTTCTGATTCCATTGCTTTTATAAATCGTTACGAGTTATTAAGTCGAGCCTGGGCAGCGCCTGCGCTGCTTGCTCTGTGAGGCATGCTGTATAGGAGTATGTACTAGAAGCCCCTCCCACTCTTCGCCCATATTTGTCATTGGCTTGTGTCATTGTCCTTCATAAATGCTGGCTTCTGATTCGTAAGTAAGCTTGTTAGTCCCTCCTTGGTACCGCCCTGTCTGCATTTTTTACTCCCCATAACGACTGGCTCTTTCACTTCCATTGTTACACGGACTGCGGTATATGTGGGTGAGCACTATTTTGTTTGACTATGGGAACAAACAATGGCGGCTGCTTTTTAGGCCTCGCCTGAGCCAGCGCATGCGCTGCTCTGGCGAGACATTTAGTGAGTGGGCTTTAAAAAGCAGACCACAGCTTTTTGTGTGGCCTAGAGCGTGCGGTTACGCGCACAATTACGAGCAGAGGCACCATCTGGCTTTCCTCTCTCGTCATGGTGCGCGCACACCACTCGCCAGACATGCCTCCTTTTTTTTTAATTTGCAGCGCGAGGCGCGCGTGCTTGCTTTTTTCATGCAGTCCCTCTGGCTTTCCGAGGCACCAGGTTGCCAAATTTGTTCGAACGGTTAAATTCGTCTCCGGAATTCCTTGCAAAACTGCAGACTCCCTTGGTTTTTCCTCTAAGTCTAGGTTTGCCATTTTTTGCACTATCGAACAGCGCCGTAGTAAGTGCTCTCAATCCCGACCACATGTTATGTTTTTACTGGTTTCTCTCTGCCCCAGAGGTGCTTCAGTAGCACCAATCAAGATTTATTTCTCTATTATGGAATTTTCCTGCTGGCTAAAACTTGGTCTCGACTATAAATCGCTGATGGCATTTTAATCAGACTGTCCCAAAACGGGATGAAACTGGTGAAGTGCTTGCTGACTTTTCCGCCAGACCTTATCTGACAACGCTGTGTTTAAGCGGGTGTGTGTGGGGGGGGGGGGGCTCATACTATATCCATTCTTAAAGTGCTTCTGAAGAGAGGAAGGGCAGTGATGAGGTCATTCGTGAACCTTTACACCTCCTATTATGAAGCAGTGTCGATATGCGAGTAATAATGCTTCTTATTTTAACCCATACATACCTCAATATAGAGGCTGAACCATGAGTACTCGCGGTCAGTCGAGGTTTGACCAAACCCAGCATAGAGACTCATTCTTAAGAACATCGTGGTCTTTATTAGACCCTTGTATTGTGCTTTGTGATCTACTTTGTGTGTAGGTATCGTAAAATCTTGAAAATATTATGAAAAGCTTGTGCCTAACCCGTGAGCCAGTGTGTTTCGCTCCTGTTCCTACATGTTGGTGGGTCATTTACTACAGCAGGGTATATGAAAGCATACCAGAGACGCGCATTCAAGTCAGGGTGAGTTGTAATGGTACTGAATTTCTTTCTGAACTAGAGTGTAAATCTGGGTGTCTTGATTCATAGATTCTCGGATGTAAACAAGACTTCCTACCAATAAGGGGAGGAGGCATGGCAAATGTACCACACTCTGTAGTAACTTGGCAGTGTTTATGCTTAATGATATTGTAGTAATTTGAGTTCTGACCTTAATATGTGCAAAGATTAGTGCACAATAAACTTTAGCACACTCCTCAATGATGGCTCACACTCTTTCCTATCAACAGGCACCCTGGGACGACTACTCACTCTTTGGAAATCAGAGCACCCTATCTATACTGGAGTTGCAGTACAAGGCTTTCAGTGCACCTGTGCCCTTTCTTCCTGGTTTTTGGCTGTATCATTATCGACATATGGTTAGGATTTTATGTTGGTACTTCCATACTGAATCTGATTAGCGGTCCTATTGGAGCTGCTAAACATGAGGACTAGAGACCTTCTCTGCATATTTGGCACTATTTTAGAGAATAGCCTTTCCCGCTCATTAATATCCTCTTAAACTCCTCTGTTTTTGTCCCTGGTCCTTACAGCCTTCGGTGAAGAGCCAAAAGTCTAGAAGATTATCAAAAAGTGGCTGGTCCTCTTCACCTTTTTTGTTTCTTTTTCTTCTGCATGTCTTGGGTAGTACTAGAAACATGCACTCTACTTTTTGCTTTTGTTTCATTTGGTTCGGTCTCATATTTCATTGCTTTTTGCCAGCCTGCATTGTGTGGTTGTTATTACTCTGACATCAGTTTCTTAGCCCTGCACAACAGACGGCAAGTACTATTAATCTCTTGTCATTTAGTTCTTGATTTTTTCTCTGTGAACATTAAGTTGTTGCTTGAATATTCACATAAGAAATGTGCCGAATCCACTCAGAGCTCAGTTTCTCGATACATTCAGTATTCTTTGCCAACCATTGTTAGCGACTCCAAGTGCAGTTTTGCTCTCGCTTGACAAGAAGGCACATTATGGCAGTGACAGTAAGTTTGACAAGTCTAAGTGAAAATCTACAACACATCACCTGCAGAGAAAACGGTCACACTAACCAGAGAAAAGGAAAATGACCAAACTCAGAAATATTTTGGTGTCCTAACAGGGCCAACCTAGTGGAAATCGGACATAAGAGCACGTATATTGATGCATGTGACTGGGCTCCAGGTTTTATGTTCTGGCACCCTGCATACATTTCCATCACAGATTATTGCACCTTTGAAGGGGTGCTGGTAAGTGACTGTAGAGGGAACGGCTGGAGTGGACAGAAAGGTGAAATAAATGAGGTCATATGTTTACTTGATGCAACTTTCAATGTAGATCCGTGCTACATTTTCTGTTGCACACTGATCTTGAACACAGATCTGGTCAACTCCTCTAATTCTGGCATAATGCCCAGGATTCACAGAGAACTTCGTTTGCAAGTATTCTAAATGTCTGATTACCCAGCCCGCTTCTGATTTTTGCTTAAATGTACAATTTGTGCAAAAGAAGACGATTCTAATACCAAAGGTAAACAAGCATTGACATAGCCAATAGGTCTCGCCTTTGGGACCTTATGTGTTTAGCCATGCAACAGTTTATGTTCTTGCACCAAGGATATTGTGCTGCATAACTAAATACTTATAAGGTCCCAAAAGCGAGACCTATTGGCTATGCCAATGCTTGTTTGTATTTGCAGCGCGCCCACTGCTTTTCCTATAGAGCGCTATGCCGCTCTAACTTTAAAAGCGGCTGTCCCCTACCCCCACAGCACTCACGGCACTATGGCGAAGCTTTTTTTATTTTTTATTATTACTTTTTAGAAAAACGCGGCGACCGCTTCAGGGACACCGCACGCTCTTTCACCTTTTTATTTTTAAAAAAAACATTTGCATGCTGAGCGCCGCACCCGCGTTAGGGACACCGCGCTCTACAATACAATAGGTCTTGCTTTTGCTAAAGTTTGACCTATTGGTATTGTAAATGACAATGCCTTTTAATATTGTAAAAGGCATTGCCATTTACAATACCAATAGCTTAAAATCTCGCTATTGCGAGACCTATTGCATTGTAAATGCTTGTTGTTTTTTTTGGTGTGTTTCATATAGAGCGAACTCGACCAAAGATATCTGGTATCAGAGCGCTTTACATGAGCACCAGTTTCGTTACAGATGGACACATTAATTTTTGTTAGGCACGGGGAGATTAAGTGATTTGCCCAGAATCACAGGATGTTGAGCGTCCCTGCCGAGACTCAAACCCGGTTCCCCAGCTGTGAGGTCGACCACTCTAGCTGTTGTCCCACATCATCTCCCTCTTCCTTCTCTTTTCTAGTACAACTTTCCTAGTTATATGATTTTAGCAAAGCATACATCTAACTGGATGTCCATGGTAAATTTTACGTTGTTGTGCTACAAGGGATATTTGTTTTAGGTCTGGCACCAGACACTTTTAAGAATACCTTGCATCCAGGCCATGATTATTGAACATGATTAGGCCTATTGGTGCATCGAGACACGCAACATAGAGACTTAAAACAGATAAGCATTTAAAACTACTCTGACATTCAGTAACAAGTGTTTCCAATAATTATATTAGAAATCCTAAATTTGACCTAAAAAAAATCTACGTTTATTGCGTAAACCTTGTTAGAACTAAGGTCACAAGCAGTGCAACATATATATAAATGCAATCTTCTCCATATGGGTTGGTATTTATGAATAAAGTGAGTAATGTCTAAGGGGAAAATATTTTAGAGTGTAAGCACTCGTAGAGAAGTCGGGTCTTCGTGACTGACTTCGCTCAAAAGAGCAGGTCAGAAGTTATGAGGTATATATTGTATAGACATTTGACTGTCACAAACTATGCCATTACTGACCCAGTGTGAAAAGTAAAACAATGAGTGTTTGTTGATGCAACATTTTGCAGTTTTTAGCTCTTCTTTAAAACCATCTTAAAACTGCTATGGCCTCAACCTAAGATAAATTATGCAAAAGGATGGTGAGTAGAATGCTTGAATTAATCTCCGCCACCAGCGATTACTCGGGCCGCATCCCAGTCCATCGTTACTTTGCACACCATACCACCTCAGTTTGGACCCAGCCATATGGAAATCAATCTTAACCCTGCTCCAATAGCAGCAATGCAGCCCAAACTGCTGTGTCAGGTTCACCTGGAACCAGAACACAAGAAGGGCAAGGCCGGTTTCGTCCTGATTGGGGCTCTTCAGCTGGGCGTAGCTTGGTTCCAGTGGCACAGTGAGGCCAGGACCCACTACTGGGCCTCCCGTCACGTTTAGGGCATCACACTAAGTGTGCAAAAAGGTGAAGGATATAATGGTTGAATTAGTCTTGGCCACTGGTAAATTACCTAGGCCGTATTCCAGTCCGTCGTTATTTTCCAGTTTTGGGCTGCTTGTGTTGTGATTCAGGGAGTACCGGCCTTAGAGTTCGGGCTGCACTGTTTCCATTGGGGTAGGGTCAGGACTGATTTGCATATGGCTTTGTTCAAACTGAGGTGGTATGGTGTGCAAAATAACAATAGAATGGGATATGGCATGAGTAATTCTAAGTGGCTGAGATTATTTCAAGCATTCTATCCATTCTTTTTTGTATTCTTCAGGGTGACACCCTCAGTTAGATGGTATGCCCAGACATGGGTTCCGTGCACACTGTGCCACTGGAACCAAGCCATTCCTAACTGATGAGCCCTAATAATGGAGAAACCGGCCTTGGTTGCATATGTTCTGGCTCAGGGAGGACATGGGTTGGCAGTTCGGGCTGGACTTGTTCCCATTGGAGCAGCGTCAAGACTGATTTGCACTGGTTGGGTCCAAACTTAGGTGGCATGGGGTATAAAGGAAGGATGGACTAGGATGCTGCCTGACTAATTACTAGTGGTTGAGATAGATTCAAGCATTCCATCCATCACTTTTTTTGTATACTTCACAGTGACACATTCAGCAGCATCTGCACATTTTCTGCTTTCCATTCAGATCAGTAACCTGCAGGTAGCAGGGGGGCTTTCTTATTTTCACTTCAGCTGGGCCCACAACAAAGACCTGATTTAAAGGGCCACTAGCCCTTTTTTGTTTGAGTATCATATTGGCTGGGAGCTACATGGAGCTTAACACCTAGATGCCAGTGCAGTGGAGGGAACCACAGCTTATCACTTTACACATTCTTAAGAGAAAGTATCATTTGGAGGCAGGTTATTGACTTTGTCAGCATCCCTATGTAAGAGATATACATGCACTGAAGGAATGTCAGATATATATGTCTGTATGAGTAAATGCACAAATAACGATTTAAATACCACTTAATCATTTTTTGTTATTTCATTTTTCTATAGCGCTACTCATCCAAGTTTCGGGTGTTGGAACACTTTATTTCAAATACGTTATTAAGAGACCATAAACCATGCAAGTCTGCAAATCAGTGTACAGGAAATGTTACATAAAACAATGTGGATCACAAGGTGTAGGAGTCCATATTTGAAGGTATCATATGTTAAGGGTGTATGGTTGAGAGGAACAAAGTCAGGATTTGAAGCGTAATACGGGGGATGGGGCTGTCTGTACTAATAAGACTTTATTACCCAAAGAATCCTGTTTTAGAAACCTTAGAATAAAGACAAATTGAGAAAACAACAAGAGGATTCTAAACCATACCTTGCGGTTTGCATGCAGCTCTTTGATGCTGGTTCATAGCTCTCTCTGTTATATTGATAGGATTGCAAAATTATGAACTGCAGGTAACAAAAGGAGATCTGTGTCAAAAGCAGTAACGTACTTAACTTAAATTGCAAGCTAGACCTATTGGCTTTCTCAGTGGAGGTTTTCCACCACTAAGGCAATGTGGGAGGTACTCCTCTCCTGTAGTCCATTCAGTGATGTGGGGAATGGCCTATGGGTCTTGTCTGTGTGTTAGCGTACAGTGCTCGCAGTCAGTGTACCTCTGACCATGGGAATGGTGAATGGTGTACTAGAGTTGACTATGAAGAGCACTCTTGATTCTCTCTATCTGTTAAACCAAGACATTTTTTTCTGTCTCCTGTTTAGCTGTGATTCTGCCCACCATCTGGTCTTACCTGCAGACTCTGGATGCTGAACCCTATTTCTTGGGCCTGGGACTCTCAGCCTTTAGTTTCAGTGGTCTGCTGGCAGGACCTTTATTTGGCCATTGGTCTGATCGAACGGGACGCACCAAAGCTGTAATCCTCTTTGCCAACATGTTTGAGATAGCAGGTGAGCAGCCCTCCTCCATGTCTGGATCACATTGTTTCATTCAGTTTTCAAAAATTAGATGGCAAGAGACCAAATTCATGGTGTGTCCTTAATAAATGCTAGCATTCATTCGAGTTCTTTTTCCTGTTTAAGTGACATGATGTACATAGGTTTGAATGACCAAGTGGAATCCTTCCTTCCTCCTAACACACTGGTGAAGTAGAGGATCTTGCCTTTATTGTTCTGATAAACTCTGATTTTCAGTTGGAATGTCTTGGGAACGGTACTGTCCCTTCACGTAACTTCCCCCATGTCTCTGAAATAAGTGACCCCTGGATAATGCTTCTAAAATAGATATTTGAATGCAATACTGCTTCGATAGGCGACTTTTCACCCTTATAATTTCTTTGATTTATGCATCGTTTTCACCCCAGAACTGCTGCAATTTAGAAAAGAGTTGAAGACTTACAATTTTAAATAATACTACATCACAATGCATTAACCGACCATAACCCACCTACCTCTCATATCACTCTTTGGCTTTATGCTTGTCATTGCCCATGTACAGTGCTGCACTACCTTTTGGCTGTTCGCACTATAAAAATAGCAAATATATACATTCATACATTTATTTCTTACCTTCAATAATGCTTTCTCAGGTAGCTACTATATGCTTATTCAAAATATTTTACCTTGGCAGAATCTCCAGGTGTCTGCTGAATTTTGGGAGTCTCAAGGCGTCTGCTGCTGAATAAGGTTGCCTTTATCTTGCAGCTCCTGCTACTGTTGCATAGGGTTTTTAATTCATAGATCTGCCTCTGACACATTCCCACCAAGACAAATTAGCAAATAAGCATTTTTCACATTGTTTGCTGTCAGCCTTCTGCAAACACATCAACGAAACCAATTACACATTCAGCATCATCTTGTTCTTTAATTTGATCATCTTCAACCATTAGAAATCTAGATAAAATAATCGCCTCCGCATTCTTTACGCCTGGTGCATGCACAATGTCGAAATAAAATTCTTGTAATCTGGATAACAACCGTATCACTGGGAAGCTTTGCCCATACCTCTTTCGCCAAGAAGATATTTTAGTGCTTTATGATCATAAATATCTTGCCCCACATATACGTTCCAAGGTGTACTGTTGCCCACACACAAGCCAGTGCCTCTCATTCTATGATGTAATAGTGTATCTCAGCCGTACACAAGCACCTAGAATTGAAAGCCACAGTACATTCTTCACTGCCAACCCTCTGACTTGATAATGTTCCTATGCCAATTAAACCGGCATCCACATGATAATATATCATTCACCTTCTTGTGAAGATTTCAAGACTGGTGCCTCAACAATTAACTGCTTGGTCCTCTTGAAAGCTTGAGCTCTCTCTTTTTACCTCAAGCAAAGGACACTTATTTTCAAGGGTTCTTTGACAATGCAAACGCTTCCATGAATCACTAATGATATTCATATAATACTAGGAGAGATTTTACTTGATCTGCACTTGTGTGAGCATCCACCTCCGTGATAACTTATTCCGTGCTTCCCTGGAATCTATAAGACTTTATCAACAATGCTACTATATTCTTCCTTAGTACCCGCATGGATCAGGATATCATCCTGCAAAGCGTGTACTCCACCTACCCCTTGGGACAAATTAAACAACAGTTTTTTAAATACTGGTGCCGCAGCTGCTAATCTGAATGTCACCCTACGAAAATGGCAGTAAGCCTCAACAGGAGTCAAGAACATGGTTAGAGACTTTGACTTGTCACACAGTGTGATCTGATGGTATTTCAACATCAGGTCGGTAGCTGACATGTAGAGTGCATTACCCACCTCCACAAAGGTTTTCAAAATCTTTGGTACCAGATCACAACAAAATAAAAATAAATTATTTAAAAACTTGAGCTCAGCACACAAACTCATTTCTGCAACTCCACCACTGTGGGAGAAAACTCACTCAAAGGAGTCCACTGGCTGGGTGACTGAGCCTTTTTCTAATTGATTTAGGTGTTCCGTAAGTGCGACCTTATGCTCAGTAGACTACTACTTACTGTTTGGAGTACTGGCACAGGAGAATCTTTAAACACAATTTTGTTAATGAAACCTTTGACAATCCCAATCTGTCTTCAAAAACATTATTATGAGCATCCAACAATTATTGGAGGTCACAGTTTTACAGAGCTAAGAGGGAGATTCTACAATATGTGTCTGACTCAACACAATTCAAAATATCCTTGATGTCACCAACGTAGAATTTTATACCCTTTCTTCTACTCAGACTTTTGTGTAAATTTTCTGATACTTATGCAAAAACTGCTCCTAAAAAAACATATCAATCCTGCATCCCCTGAGTGCTAGGGATTCACATCTGAAGAATTTAGAGCCGTATCCAGCCTTTTTTGCCAAATGGCTGATCAGATGTAATGGTGCTCAGTGACCCTGAATCAGCAGTAACTTCTAATGTGGTTTTTAAAAAAGAAATTACACAAATAGGATCTGCCTTCTTGTTAACATCATACTCTGCTTGGACAGTCAGTACCAGGTTACATTTGTCCATGTGCTGCACTAGAGATTCTGCCTGCAAAGTGTTAATTTGTATCGTTGTTGATAGGCTATGCGCCGTGGAAAATTAAGCCATCTTTCTACATTTGTTGCAGGATTTATTCCTTGCAGGACAACTAATCGAATTGGCCACATAGTACCAATACCCACATCTGTATCAATAGCTTTGCTTCTGGGTTAGTTTCTCGTTTTTGTTATGTTCCTCCATGCTTTGACTCTCCTTGAGTGTATTGACCACCAACCCAAGTGAAGACGGAAATCCAGATGAGTCCTGCTTATTAAGCTCTCTAATAGGCATTTACAGACGTTTGATATATTTAGTTTTAATAATTTCTGCTAATGTGAAGATCCTACTACATAACTGCCCCTGTGCCTTCGAATCATAGCACCTCATTACAATTTGATCACACAAGTATTGGTCCTTCAAACTGACCGGGGATACCAGAATTCGTAGCTCAACATAACATTCTCCTAATTGCTCAAGAGCCTCATTGTATTCATTCCACTGTCCAACGTAACCACTGCCAAGTTCTACCACAAGAATATGGTTGAATATACATTGACCTTCTGCTCCCAAGCAACTATAATTCAGAGTGAATTTTCACTTGTTATTAATTTTAGGTCATGCCTGCTGACAGCACGTGCCCTGTCGCTGTGAGTGGTATTGTTTACAATAAAGGATGTGGAACTCCCCTGCTCCCTCACTGCTTACCGTTTATTGTCTTCATTGTCACTTTTCGTTGTTTCCTCTTAATTGGCTAGCGCCTGATAACCTTCATTTCCTTTTCTTTCTCTGGAGCATGGACCAAGCACAGATTGATTAGTATATTTCTGCTTTTCCACTGTGATTGAGGTACTATTTCTTCTACCTACCCATTCTCTGAGTTGCTCCCCCCACACCCCTCCCCATCGTTGTTGCTTGCTCGTACCCCCACCCCCTTCCCTTCTCATTGCTTTCCGTCCCGCACAAAGAAAGCGATACGACGCAGTGCCAGCGCTCGCCATGTCATGCCACTTTTTTCAAACTTTACTTTTAGACAGGTTTCACAGGCACGCTGCTGTACAACACGGCTAAAATACATTAGTAAAGCCAATAGCTCTTGCATAGGTGAAACCTATTTTCTTTGCCAATGCTTGTTTACCATCAGTTACTATGAGTTCTCTCTCAAATCCCTTGTGCCATTGTTTCCAACCCATGCCAGAGTTACTTGGTAGTACTGAATAAAAACCCTGAAGATGCACATACACCATGCATTGCAAAACCATCTGTAGTGCAATTGCAGGATCTTTGGCAAGAATAAATGCAAATGAAAGATGCAAAAATGTACAGCTGTCCTGATAAATTACTTATACAACTTAAAAAGTTCTGAGATTACTTTGAGCTGCTGGATAGTGTTGAAGCATGCTGTTATGCTGATCATAAAGATTGAGGAGCTGCTTTAGGGCAACAAAGTTTACGAAAGTGCTTGAAGTGACATGCTAGAGAGGAGAACTCCAAATGATACCATGTCACTTCATTTGTCCATAAAAGCTCCAGACCACAGTGCATGAAATATTCACTCACAAGCTTCTTTCTCGTTCTTACCTGTTTTACTCTTTAGTAACCTCTCGCATGTTTTAAAGCTGGAAGCTTTTACTCTACCCTCTCGCTGGACCAGCGTTGACAGTACTGATCGCTGTAGGCTGCATCACCATCAAGTCTGAGACGCAAAGTGTCACACTGCAAAATGCGCGCAGCGTGTAGAAACCTAGGACGCAAGACATTCTTGCGTGCAAAAGTTCACAAACAGTACTATAAGAAGGGCTTCCTAAAAGCAGTGATCGCATGGGTGATGTCTATACTGACCAGTTTCCTCACTCCATAGGGTCCAGGATAAAAAGAGAATGCCATTAACATTGAGAACAGATTGTATTACTTAGGAGAACATTCATTGGCAGAATAAGGCAGGGAGTTGAGTGATCAGACTTAAATACCCAACAGTGCTGCTTTGTAAAGGCAGAAATGTAGACCAAGTCACTACCTGACAAATGGCAATGACATGAACCCCTCTTGAGCACAAATGCACCCCTTAGCAGGTAGTTTCTGATCCGCAGCTCAACCTGTGTGGAGATTGCCTGCTTTATCTCTGCTCCGTCAGCCATTTGTCTTGAAAAAGAAATGGGCACTTGCTCATCCAGACATTAGTCCTGAGAACTGGATTCTTCTGGCAAAGCCTCAACTTCAGAAATCTCCTTGTTCAAGAAAGAATGTACTCCCAACATCACCATTATAGTCAGAAGGGTGGATTAAAAAATAAAGCATGAAATTCTCCTATTCATGTTGAACTGTAGCATTTTTGTAGCACTTCACATCTGTAGTGATGCCCTGAATTGAATCTAGTTGTTGGGGTTTAGAAAATGTTTAGGTCTACATATGTTATCTCTTTGTATTGTTTAGACTAGAAGTTATCCTGCTTGTTGTTCAGATGACCATGTTGGTATCCACCAGTTATAATTAAATATATTTCCAGATTTTATTCCAATAATTGGGCTTTTTTGGTCATGCTATTTGCTTTCTGATGTTATATTTTGTGTTGCCAACCAAGGAAGCCATTTTATTATTCTTACTGCTTATTGTTGTTTGATTAACATGATGTATTACTTTAAATTTAGCCATGCATTATTTTATGGCTCCTGACCCGATATAAATGTTTAAAAAAATAGTGTAATCGAGTGTCGAAAAACCATGCCTCATCAACTGTGTGTAAGAGATGCAAGTATAGTCTTCTTTTTCATTGTGTCCTCAGTCTAAACTGCCTCATTTTTAGTTTGAATTTCTGTGATCGATGGGCGTATGTTTAACCTGGCGCTTAACATGGTTGATTTGCCCATGTGTCCCAATTTTCGGTAGACTGTGGGTGTGTCTGTTGCATCTTAGTGGGAAGGAGGCCACCACAGGATGTACAAGACATGAGTTTTGTTGGCTTTATCTCAAGTAATGATATACTTAGCTTATTGTGCCCCTTAAGAACAATTTGTGCACTAGGGCTGTTGATGGAGTTCAGTGTGATATAGGTGTTGATCAGAACAATCTTCTAATCTCTGATAATATTCTACGAGTCCTACCCACTACTACTCATCCAGATCTGGAGCAATTTATTTAATAATTAACTTTTTCTTAGTGCGCTAAATGAAACCAAATGATCTTAAGGTACAGACAGACATGAGCAAACTAGAGTTGTCTGAAGTTCTTGAGTTTGTGGATGATCATCAGAGGAGCACGCACAGACCAGCAAGGGCAACCAATCATCTTGCTTAAGAGAGGGTTGTTTTTGGGAAGGACGGACACTTACAGGGGTTTGCGAAAAAGGGAAAGCATAAGAGAGACAGATTGGGAGGAACAGTGTTTAAAGTTGTGAGTGCTTCGGCTGAGAAACATTTATTCAGTGGTGGTCGAGATGCGAAGAGGAGGTAAAGAGTGGATGCTGATAATACCTGATTGTGGTCCGTTGTGCTGTTTTGGCAGCTGTAGTTGTGATGCCATCTAGGGAGCTGGTGGGTATGCACTACGTCTTGATGTGCCAAGGCTTCCTGACAGAGACATTAATGTGCAGGGCTGTGAGCGATCCCATCTCGTCATCAACAACGGGATAAATTGATGCCTCGGGCAGCACTTGCTTCCCATATGCTCCTGCTAGCAACCTGCAGGTCTTTTCTGTGAGCCCTTTCATTACTCAAACATGTTAAGAGGTGTTAAGTGAGGCCAAGATATTTATTGACTACAACCGTCTGCAAAGTTCACAGAGCAAATGATATCTCCTTAGTGGTGCAGCCTTAACCGTCGAATAAAGCAAAGACAAAGATTCCCGCCAAACTTGCTCATTGACTACCCCTGGTAGATCTTTCTTTCAGTGTTGATGAGGGGGACCTGCCTTTCCATCTAGTGCGGTGATAAATGTCCAGTACCACTGGGACACTTCTTTCCTAAGTTGTGTCTTTGTTCCCATCCGAACAAAGAAGGCCTCTAGGTCTGCATATATTTGAATTTAGAGTTTTAAGTTTTAAGTTAGCAAACTCGGGCCAAGATATCAACGCCTCTCCCCTTCTGAAAGCCCCCCAAGTGGGATAATACCCCCCCTTGCAGAGGGCGGCTGTTTGTCCTTGAGTCACTCAGGTGTACTAGAGGAGTCCCAGACTGGCGAGGGGTCTGCATAATAGTGGATGCCTAAAACCTTCCTGATATATGCCCAAACGTTTTCAGCAGCCGTAAGTACTTTCAACTTAACCCATTAGAAAAATGTGGGTCTCGGAATTTGAACAAGAAGTTTAGCAGCCCCAGATGTTGCAGCATGGAGCTAAACAGGCATCCCATGTAGGAGTTATCAAATTCACCAGCCAGTGCACTAAAACTCTTAAATTGGAAGGCATAATAGTAAAAAATAAAGTCTGCGAGAGCCAGTCCTTCATGTTCTTACTTTCACCTCAGCTTCTTCCAGAATATTCTCTACCCCTTGGAAGCCCAAATAAAATTACTAATCATACCCTGCAGTTTTTGTAGTGCCTTTAAAGAAAGAGAGAGCAGTATTGTGTTGAACAAAATAGTTAGTTTAGAGTGCACCAGCATTTTAACCATGTCAACCATCCCATTTGTGCCGATCGGGAGATTCCCCCATTCTCTAAAAAGAGAACTGATCTCGCTACTCGCTCTAGCTAGGTTTGCTGCTGCTAGTTCCTCAAGACATTCTGTACTATTTACACCGAGATACCTTTTATGGGTTTAGGCCTGATATTGTATGAGTGTGGCCTCTCCCTTCTTGGCCAAATGCATCACTTCTGTCTCTCACTTATTAACTAGGTATCCAGATAGTTTCCCAAAGTCTTCAGCAAGTTACCCCAGCCTGGAAACTGCAGTCTCTGGGTTTACAGTATATAATAATATGTCATCTGTATACAAAGCTAGCTTGGTTGATTAGTCCTGCGGCCTTAGTGGGAATAATTGTGTCGTCCTGGCGTATTAGTTGGCCAAGCGGCTCAATATATAAATCAAAATGAATCTGAGACAGGGGGCACCACTGCCTTGTACCTCTCGATATCTGAAAAGGAGTGGCAAGATCCCCATTTGCCATAATCATAGCTGTTGGAGCTCAATATAGGGTTTTTATGGTACTAATCTTATTACTACTAAACCCATAATGCCGAGATACCTCCAACAGATACTTCTAATTGACCCTATAAGATGCTTTAGCCGCATCGATTGTGGCGATTGTTAAAGGGGAAATTAAAAGTTTCCGCCATAGGGGGGCGTGGCCGACTGCCGAGCATGGCAGACGTGGGCTGAAGGAGCTCCGTGCCAAGCCCCGATACTACGCCAAGAATCCTGTCAGTAACTGGACCGACTGGGTTCGAACACAGCGCCGTGGGTAGCGGAACACCTGTGGCACCAGCGATCCTGAAACGGAGTGTCCAGCTCCTGTTTAGAGCAACTGAAAGCAGCCGCTCCTGAGGCCGACGGAGAGGAAATGGGCGGAATGCTGAATGCGACCGGAGGGCATGGTGTGTAGCGACGGTGAGAGGACACACTCGACTTGCGCCTGCATTGATTAGCTGATTTCTTTAAAAAACAAAACGCCCGCACCGAGTGTGAGAATCTCGGCGTGAACGCGATGAATACCCGGCTTGGCGATGCATGTATGCCTGACGAGGTAGCAACAAGATGGCGGAGGGCAGCGCTTGATTGCAGCGGATCATTACCGGAATCTGGGAAGCCGTCGATGTGCTGCGTGGATCCCCTCCCTCGTTGGCAGTAACCACAAAAGGCACACGGTGAGGACTGCGGTTGGGGTATTGCTCAATATCGACGAGCTGGGAATGCACTCGACGGGGCTCATTTCTGCTGCGTCATAGACTGGAGATTTAAGCGAGGGGACAAGAATAGGGAAATACATGGAGCTGTCCGACTGACCTTTTGACTGGGACACCGATCGCCACTTTCGACAGGAAGCGCCTGACATTTCCACTGCTTGTGGCTGTGATACGGAGGAGGAGACGCTGTCGCACTGGCATAGGAAGTGGCCACAGACCGCGCGCATTATAACGGATGGAGGATATAAGGAGGCACAACTGGCAATAACGGGTCTCGCTGCGGTGGATCGGAGGAGGGACTACACCGCGGGCCCCTTATGGTGACAATTCCAGGAGCATATAATACTGCGCCATAACTGTGACACAAGCCCATATTGGTATTCATTGCCAGACACGGTGAGGAGCCAACCAGCGGGGGATACTGTGGTCTGAGGTACCGAATGTTGGCAGAGGCGAACTAGATACAATACGGTACAGTGGGTGCAAATCACGACACCACCCATGCGCGGCAGCATTATCCTCATAGTACAGTCTACATACTGAGGCATGATACGATCCCTGAGCACGTAGGCGTCGGACACCTGAGGCCCCCCTGGTGTCCTGGCCTAGGACACGTCGGTGATAAAGTCCTCTCTGCCTGCGCCAACACATATGAGGAAGGGACTAGACCATTGGAAATATATCCCAGCGATACCCCAACGTGAGGGGCGTGTAGTGAGCTTCCCCACTCGTGAAATCGGAGCAGGTTAGCGTGTGTGATCGCTGCTCCTATACATCATGGGTCGTGTCAAGACTAAGCAACCTGATCCAGCTGCCGTTGATGACACGCATTCCATGACGGGCGGTGTACTGTCGCAGAGTTCTGACACTGATGTGGTGCCGCTAACTGGGACTGAACGACACGCTGACAAATTGGACTTAATACTAAAAGAAATCAGGGACTCACGAGTGGCGATTGAGGCGCAAATAGGGTCGCTATCTACTAGCCTTAACCTTTTACAGGCGGATCACAAAAAACTGGCGGACAAAGTGAAGTCGAATAAACTTGCCTTAGATGATCTGATCCCACAACAAAATATACACACCTCCCAAATGGAACAACTGCAACGTCAGCTCCGAGGCTTGCAGGATCGAGTAGATGATGCAGAAGGGCGATCCCGCCGCAATAATGTTCGCATACTCGGAATACCGGAGAGAAGCGAGGGGTCTAACCCCACCCAGTTTGTGGAAAGATGTCTGCGTGAAAATGTGGCAAGAGATGGCCTTACAGATCTTTACAGAGTGGAACGGGCGCACAGGGTGCCGCCCAGACCTCCCCATCCAGGGGCGCCACCCATTGATAGCGCGCATCCTGAAATATAAGGACTGGGACACGATCCTGCGTGCTGCAAGAGAGAACACTCCCATCCGCTTTGAAAACAAAACAATTTCCCTATATCCAGATTTCATACTGGCGGTGCAGACAGCGAGGGCCACTTTTCAGGATGTTAAAAAGAAACTGAGAGCACGCAACCTGAGATATGCTCTACTTTTTCCGGCCCGGTTGAAAGTCATTTTTGGCCAAAAATCTATATTTTTTGATAATCCCGAGGAGGTGGCAGACTGGTTGGAAATTACCTTTACGCCTACAGTGTCCCAGAACTCGCTCCCGTTGGGTCAGCCAACACGACCCTTGTCGCAACGAGAAGCTGCAGCCAGCCTGGATGAGCATCGGCGCAAAGCAGGTGATACTAGTGTGAGCCCATCCTTGGAGCAGATCTCGAATAGCCAAAGAGATGCCCTTCTGACAGCGGCGGCCCTGGCGGAACACGATGCCCAGAACCGAGTGGTGTCTACACAATCCTCAGATGCTGCCACAGTTCGTTCTGAATCGGATACCAGTTTGACATTGTTTCCATCAGTTACTGCTCAGACTGCGAATGATTATTAGAGTGGTGTGATGGGCCCTCCAGAAATTGGTGATGTATGAAGTGTTACTCAGGGTGCTTAACTGTACAACATAGGGATGGAAGGTCCAGTTACCATTATATGATGATGGGGCTTGTGTTGGAACGATGTAAACAAGGTCACTACACACAGGGTAATGTGTGTTAAGAATGGGGTAGTTGCCGCCCCCCCCCTTTTGGCGACTGCACTATGGTCTTTTCTGATTAGAGTTCCTGTTGAACTTGCTTTTATGGTTTGGTCCTCTGCTGTTTTCCGGGGGAACCTAGTATTGGGGAGTTCTGATGGTTCTGCAGGCTCGGCTACAGATTACATGTCACCAGATAGTCCTAGAACCCTATATGCTCAGGGTCGATCACTCCGCTTGAGATCTGATGGCATCCCCTAACAGGTATCTATACAGCTCATGGAATATAAGAGGACTGGGTTCCGTTCATAAAAGGCATAGATTACTGGCGCAGCTTAACAGAAGGAAAATTAGTATTGCATTCCTTCAGGAAACCCACTTAAGCCATGCTGAAGCAATTAAACTACAAAAGAAATGGAGGGGACAATTGTTTTTCACATCCTACTCGGCCTTTGCACGTGGGGCCGCGATCTGGGTTAGAAGTAATACCCCTTTTAAGTTATTGGAGCAAAAGGTTGATTTAAATGGCAGGTATGTCTTAATACATGGGTTACTAGATGGGGAACACATTGTGATGGGAAGCATATATGCTCCAAACACCGATCAGGACAAATTTCTGGGAGCCGTTAGCACGGTTTTAACGGGATGGGAAGAATATCCCAGGGTGTTGGGTGGCGATTTCAATGCAGTGCTTGATGTTGATTTAGACAGGTCGCACCCCCCTTTATACAACACGGAAAGTAAAAAATTGGCGGAAGCACTCAAAGGGTGAGCAGAGGGATGGGGGATGGGGGACGCATGGCGTATGGCACATCCCAATAGCAGGGAATACTCCTTCTACTCACCACCTCATAGGTTACATACCCGCATTGACAGAATATTTTGCTCCTTGACTTTACTTGGCTTAGTAAGCGATTCAACACACCTGGGCAAAACATTATCGGATCACAATCCCGTAGAACTTACCTTACGATGGGGCAGGATCCCTACTCCGGTACCGACTTGGAGGCTGCAACCCCTGTTGTTAGAAGACTCGGTCTTTCGTAGCACACTATCCACAGCCATAGACAATTATTTTTCTGACAATGCGGATACAGCAAGCACGCGTCAAATTGAATGGGATGCCTTTAAGACCGTAATAAGGGGGGTAGCGATTAGTATGAAAGCGGGAGCACGGCTCGCACTCATTGAACAACTTACAGAGGTCGACAACCGCTTGGGTAGATTAGAACAGGAAACTGCACAGAACGATACACAACGGGCACAATTACAAGAAGCACATATAAAATACGCAGAACTTTTAGAAGACCTACGTATACTAGACTATCGTCTTTACACTCAGAAACAACATGCCACGGCGAATAGAGCTGGCCCCCTTCTTGCTAAAATTATTAAAGACGCCCCAGCGGTTTCCCCTATTCTAGAAATTCGGAATATGGAGGGCGACACAGTTAGTACCCAACTAGAAATAAACACTGCTTTTAAAAGCTACTACGAGAAATTATATGAGAAACCGGCAGACTTTAAAGATGTAGATTTTGAGCCCTTCTTTGACGGTCTGCAGCTCCCACAATTATTGAGAAACCACAAAGAGGAACTAGAACTGCCGGTAACTAGCGTGGAAATACGGCGGGCGATCAAAGATCTGCCTCGTAATAAAGCACCAGGGAGTGATGTTCTGCCTATCGAATTTTATGCAACCTACTCTGATTTGCTGGTACCTCATTTACAACGGCTATATCAGACATCATTGGATGCTGATGCGCTCCCCCTTACAACAATGCAGGCGACTGTGGTCTCGCTCCTGAAGCCAGGCCGTGATGGTGTGGACATGGCGGGATATAGGCCACTCTCCCTTCTTAACACGGACTATAAAATATTGAGTAAATTGTTGGCGACCAGACTTTGCCAGTATATACCGCAGTTGATACATACTGATCAATGCGGATTTGTGCCGGGCAGAAGCACAGCGCTTAATATTAGGAGGTTGCACCAAATCATGACATGTACACCGACAACGGACAAGGCAAGGGGATGCATTTCGCTTGATCTACGACAAGCTTTTGACTCCCTACACTGGCAATATATGTTTTATACCCTTTCCAGGTTTGGCATACCAGCAACATATACACAGTGGGTGCGACTGCTGTATTTGAACCCCACAGCGCGAGCACGTACGGGACAGCACATCTCACAGCAGTACAGTGTTGCTTGGGGTACCAGACAGGGATGTCCGCTTTCGCCATTATTATTTATTTTAGCTTTGGAGCCTCTTTTACATAAACTCCGGAATACGATGGGACACAAGGGAATTGTAATGGGACACGGTACACATTTCGTCTCTGCATATGCGGATGACCTAATATTATATTTCAAAAACTTGGATGAGGATTCGGAACCCATTCCCTCTACCTTTTGACACGTTCCAGAGATTATCAGGTCTCTCGATCAATGAAAACAAGTCCTATGCCTATTTTTTCACTGATAACACACGTAGCGGTTCCCTATGCTTTGGGAAGTGGAAATTTCAGATAGCACCTGATACTTTCAGATATCTAGGAATCCAAATATATAGGGACACAATAGACCTGCTCGATGGTAACTTAAACCGTGCTATAACCGCGCTCAAACCCCAAATAAGATTCTGGACTTCCCTGCCCATATCGGTGGCTGGTAGGGTGGCCATTGCCAAAATGGTAATGCTCCCTAGGATGTTATATTATTTTGCTAACTTGCCCATAATTGTCCCAGCATAGATATTTAAATTGTTGACCTCCTTATTAATTGAACTGATCTGGGGAACAGGCATTACGAAAATGCAATTAGGCACACAACAAGGGGGAATGGGGGCCCCGGATCTGAAGGCGTATTGTTATGCAAGCCAACTGCAGTGGCTGGCGTACTGGGTGGCAGGCCGTAATCTTCAGGAGATAGATATGACTAGCCAGGCATGGGAAAGAGGAGACTTACATAAACTCTTATTGCCCAATAGCAAGATCCCTTCGACGGCGCCCCACTTATTGCGAATTGCGTTGTTGTACTGGAGAAGTGCTTTGAGATGCACCAAAAAGATAGCCCCGTATGCTCCTACAATTCCCCTTTTGGGAATTCCCTCCCAGTCGGGTACTGTTACTAGTCGACGACTGTTGGCTTGGGGAGACGCGGGAGTGAACACGATTGGTATGTTCTTTTTGGATGGTACCCTAATGCCCCATGACGTCTTTGTTCAAGAGCATGGAGTGCCGCCTACATTGTTCCTCTTATATGCTAGTATTTCTCGATACATACACACCACTTGGGCCACGGAGGGGCTAGAACCAGAAGCGCACGCCCTGCTCACTATGTAATATTTAATGGGGAATGGGAGTCATTTGACGAAGTGGCTTTATAGAGGGATTCGTACGATAGCAGCGGTGCCGCTTCAACCTCTCCGCAGCAAATGGGACAGGGATGTGGGGCGCGCGCTTACTGATAAAGAGTGGAACGTCATGTTGGGATACCCGAAAAAGGTATCTAGAAATCCTAAATTCAAATTTATACAGCTTATGCTCTTACACAAGGCTTATCTGACTCCACGCAGACTGAGTTCCATGTTTCCAGACGTAGCGGATAGTTGCCCCCGCTGTCATTCACCGGATGCGGGTCTCATACATATGCTATGGAGCTGCCCGAGACTACGACACTATTGGGCGTCCGTAAGTACGATACTGAAGGATATCGCCCCAGTGCGGAACAATGACTTGATGGAGTACTGTCTATTAGGGTTGGGTACCAAAGGGAAGAAGGGAAACCCGATTAACAAATTTGCTAATCTTGCCCTTTTACTAACTAAGCGCAACATTACCATGCGGTGGAAGACCGCTAAAACACCATCATTACAGGAATGGCACAATGAAATGGTTAGATGGGGCAGGGCGGAGGGTGCTGAGCTGCAGAGAGAAGAACACAGGGGACTGCGTAAAAAGCCAATTTCTGTGGACTGGAATATGTTGTTAGAAGAATTTGTTGCTGTTGATATGCAAAGGTACTAACGGACTACATATTTACCCCCTCAAGTCTTTCCATGAAACACTGGCAGCAGGATGGGCTGTAATATGTCTTTATTATGCAAAGTAATTTACTGTTACTGTGGGGAGATTTGGATTTCTATGGAAATGCGACATTATAATAGACACACTGAGGGTGTGGTACTTTGGCTGAGTCTGCAGGGGGTGGGGGCGGGCATAGAGGTAGTTAGTTAAGTTTTTGGGAAAAAGAAACGAAATCACCAGGAATTGTTATATTACTTACTTGTCTAATATGAAGTAGCCCACAAAGGTTGGATCATATAGAATACCGGCTGCAAAGCACTCTAGAAATGGAGTTCTGTACACTTGTTTTGATGTTAACTGCTGATCAGTTCTGTATATGAGCACTGTTTTGCTATCAGACTGCACCGTCATTCTTGTGAACGTTTATATGATGACATGTATGCGTATAACTTAATGTCTTCTGGTTTCATCTTTGATATGCAAAATCAATCAAATATGTTTAAAAAAAAAAAAAAAAGTTTCCACCATATCGATTGTGGCTATTAAGCAGTGTGTCAATTTGTGGCGCAGTCTCCCGGGAACAAAACTTTCTGGTCTATATGTATTAAATCTGGGATAACCCGTGAAAGCCTTTTAGCCAAAGTCCTGGTGAAGATTTTATAATCTCAATTAAGGAGGGATATCGGCCTGTAGGAGTCCGCAAACTTGGGTTTCTTGCTGGGTTTAAGGATCATTACTATGGTAGCTTCATACCATGAGGGTGGGATTGCCTTGCCATTCACAGGGCTTATTGTTCGCCAGCCAAGCTCGCCAAGATAGCTCCTGGGCGGCAGGTGTACAAGAAGTGTGTCGAGAAGGAGGCAAACGACAAGCACGTTTGTGAACGGCCCATTATTGGAAGAAAGTGAGCAAGGCCATAACCGAAATTCTCGGTCATGAAATCGAGGTAAGCTGCCCCTTGATAGTGTTTGAAGTGGATAACTATCTTCATGCCCAGCAACGCAAGGAACAAGCCTCATTTTTATTTTTTCTGATTTTATTGGCTAGAAGGGAAATGTGTAAACAGTGGGTGGGTACGGTCTCTCCAGCAGTAGAGGAATGGACTAGTTTGTTTAATTTATACTGCGGCCTAGAAATGTCCCGTAAAAAGGCTTCAGTTGAGAGAAGATGGAACCTCTTTTTGGTCCGGCCAATGAAAACCTGACAGTCCGATGGTTACACCGTAGCCCCCCTGCTGAGTGCAAGATAGGAAATGGACAGGTAGATATTCAACAAAAGGCTAACCAGGCATGAAAGCTGAAGTGACATCCCCTCACTCATTTGAGCTGGGTGGTGAGATGATGACAAAAAAAAGCTAAGGTCACAGATCAGTGATAATACACAGTGTTTTTTTTGTAAATCTTCTCCTCTGTCCCATTTAGACGGCATTCTATGCATCGTCTTCCCCAATCCTCTCTGTTTAATTATTTATGTGATACAGACACAGGTTTGCATGAAGGTAGAGCAGATCTGCATGTCTTGTGAGGGTTCCTCTTTTCTCAGAATTGTTCTTAACCTGGTAGAATTTGAAACTAATATACTGACCTGGGAATACTAGAACTAGCTTGGAATGTAAATTTTGGGGTAAAAAAAACCACTGAAGTAGCCCAGTGTGTTATTTATTCTGATACTGCTTGATATGCGTTAAACAATGCATTAACACACATACCGACATAACTGTGCTACTGCACATCGCACAGGCAGACCTGCTCATCCTGCTGAAGGCTCTCATCGCCTGCAGTGCTGACACTTCATGTCCAGCCTGTAGTTCTCAGCATTCCTGCTCTGCCCACTGTTGGCTCATTTTTCATGGCACTGGTTTTGGGAATAATGTTTGTAGAATTTGGACTAATAATCTTTTATGTATGTATCTGGGTCAACTTCAGTTAATATTGTGAAACTGTTATATTGATTATGTACATGAAGTGAGATATTTTTAGCCACACTGATGGGGTTACTTTTGTTTGATTTCATCTGTGATGGAGGTCGATTGATGTCACTTGCAGTGATGTCATTTTGCTTCCTGTAATGTCATTAATGGTCACATGCCGTGCGATGTATTGATACATAATGTTGATGGTATATAAATGTAATGGACAAGAACATTAACATTCGTTATTTTATCATGTGTTCTTTGTATATGTTTTATGGCAGACATGCTGAATAAAGTTGATCTTGACTAACTATAGAGTTAATGTGATGGTGACTTCAGACATGCATATCCTATACTAACTTCGCTTTTCCTATAGACCATCCTGTTGTTAATCCCACCAACATATCCTCCTACTTTCATTTCTGCAGGTAATTTCATGTACTTCATGGGTTTTTCCAAATGGCTCCTTCTGGCCAGTCGGCTTGTGGCAGGTAAGGAAGAGAGAGTGTTGTGGGAGGTGGGAGGGTGGTGGGGAGAAGGGGGGCAATTCATGAAATGTTTGTTCAAAAGTCTTCACCTCAGTAAACATATATCAATCCCTCTTGTAGCCGGGGATCAGTAAGTACTCCACTACAATGTATCCTTCCTATGGACTAGGATCAGGAAGTATTCAGCTGCAGTGACTCCCTTTTGTGTGCTTTGATCTGGAAGTATTTAACTGCAGAGACTCACTTGTGGCCTGGGAACAACAAGTGTTGAGCTAAAGGTGAATCCCTTGGGATTACCAGCTTGATTGTCTGTAGTGATCATCCTGTCTGGGTCTGATGGGGTTCTCCTAGAGCGATTTCCTCATTTGGCTTGGGTTCAACCGTGATCCATGCTAATAATCATATTCATGGTAATAGTTGCTGATCCTAAGCTATATTAATTGAATGGTCTTTAAACAGTGATGACAGGTTCTATTAATACCTTTCTCAGTGGAAATAATTTAATTGACGTGCAAAGGATGAGATGCATAATGTACCAGCCAAAATTCAAACCTGCACATGCTGCTCCAGCAGATGCATTTTCCTGCTGCTCTGTATTACAGGCTTTTTGGGAGTGTTTCCCCTCTGGCTTTTGGTTGGCAAGCTTTCATAGCTGGGACAAAGAGTTTGTTGTTGCATTCTTCTATTCCCTCATCTGGTCTGGCATCAGCTGGTGTTCCCTTGGCACCATGATACCTGCTCTGAGTTCCACGTCTAATTTGGGCAGCAGGTGTTCAACTGTATTGACCCCTTCCTGTGTTTGGGACCCCCATTTTACCCTATAGGCTTGTTTCCAAGTCTGTGCTTTCTAAACTTTTTTAGTTCTTGCTATGTGACATGTGCCTCATATTTTCAGGAATCGGGACGGGAGCAGGTGCCTCCATCTTTGGTTACTTGACACTTTCTACCAGTTCCCAAGAGCGAGCTACGGTGTTTGCAATGGTCATGGCCTGCAGGCAGGCGGGTCTATTGTTTGGTGAGACTTCTTCCTTGCACTGCCTGTCGCCTGTTTGTAACCATTTTTGTAGAGAATGCCTTGATTCTTTTTGTTGAGTTTGTCTAGGTTATTGGTCATGCATATACTGCTTATTGGAGTGGTCCTACTCTATACCTTCAAATAAAGTTGAGTAATCAAAGCAAAAGTAGCGAGAAATAATATAATTTAAGAAAAAAATATTTTCATGTAAACAAGGGTTCATGCAGGATTAGAAGCAAAAGAAAAGTTTCATCAAAGGTGGGTTTTACAAACAATATTTTCTTAAAGATTAATTTGGTCCAATATTTGCTCAGGCTATATTGCATTATTTTCCAATTTGGTAGAACTATTCTCTGTATATAAAAGATGTTTTTATTTAGTTTGCTAAAGAATTGAGTCGCCAATCTTAGTGTTTGACCTGCATATAAACAGCCCAGCTTGAATTGCCAGGCCACGACCCCTCTCAAAGGGAAAAGAAGTAGCTTCTGGTATGTTTTACGTGGGATGTTTTTATATATAAAAAGTCTCTAATATGAACAACCCAGGGTGTCCTCTCAGTTGTGTCTAAACCGCTACTGCATCACCTTCCTTTGCTTAAAGAGCCTCATCACTGAGTGCATCTTGCTGTTCATTTGGCACAGCTATCTCAGGATCCATGGTTTGGTGTACCGGAGGGATAAAGATTGATTCTCCGTAATCTGCTTGTCTACCATTGGGAGGTAGGCCATCTTGGTGGCCATCCTGTTTTACATTCTCCTTTTGCCTGTTACTTATCACTAGTTCTTTCTGTCCTCTAGGCCCGGCCTTTAATCTGTTCCTGCGCTTCTGTAACTTTCGTCTGGGTCCGTTTGAGGTGAACAAATTCACGTCACCTGGGGTAAGTTCAACGTTTTCTTACATTTGTTGGATGTTATGAGAGTAACTTCATAAAGATGTGGAAAGAGCGAACTGAGGTGATGTGATAGCAGAGCAGACTGATCAGTGACGAAGTGGGAAAACTGAAAGATAAATCAAAGATGAACAAATACAATGATTTGTGGAGGAGGTCCAAACGGCTGGACAGAAGGCAATGCTTGATGGTGGATGGAGAGCTCCCATACTGGAAACAGGCGCATCTCAGGGGCGGCATTTCCACTTGCTCGGCTGTCAAGCTCGTACCACCTTCACCTTTGACATTTCTGCAGTTTACATTATTTTCCTATGCAGAGAGCTCAGGAATCTTCTGGATTCTTTGTTTAACTAGCCAACTGGTTCCAATCACTAAGTAGCAAAATATATAGTAGCAAGTACGATACGTGGGAAGTTATTATTCATACAAAGTCTCTAATATGAACAACCCAGGGTGTCCTCTCAGTTGTGTCTTAACTGCTACTGCATCACCTTCCTTTGCGTTGCCAACTGTTCAGCCCATTCTTTCTGCATGTGCTTTGTGGCCCGGTCAGTTTCTGCGCATCTAAGCTTGTATATGTGTTTTTTTGTTCTAGCTGAAAATGTAGTATCTTGCCTTTCTTCTCTAGAAGGATTTTGTTTAACAGTATTTTTGGGAGCCATGAATACACTAAAATCTGTTCAGTTTTTTTGGCTTGACCTCGACTGTCGAGTGAGGTGAAGATTATTTGCTATGTAATTATAACAATGTTTGTAAAGTTGATTATGGCGCAATGGCTGTTTTTGAAGATGGCATGAAGACATCAGTGGGAGGAAGGGAATCACTAGGAAGAATCTCTACAAATTCCGCATTTCCCCCACTCCTACATTTACACAACTCACTAGACAGTAGGCAAGCAGATGGCCTACTTACACAACCACAGTTATCCAGATCATTTGGTTCAAAACTGTTTGACTTTCAAGAACATATAGATCATCAAGAAAGACTTGAGCCAAAAACAGACATCCTCTCTCTCACCTACAGCTGCATGGTGTGATTCAGTTTGATGCTGAGGGTAGTATGTGGTGCTTATGGAGCAAGGCATCTTCTGCTTGCCACTACCATTATGTGTAATGACATATGAGTCTGTATAGTTGTCCAGTTTGGGATAGATATTAGACTGTATTGGATACCTGGTGGAAAATGGGTAGTGAAGCAAAGATGGCAAAAGTAGGAGACAAAAGCAAGGTTTACATTTTATCTGAAAGTGATTTTTGAAGATTTGTGGGCAAGTGACGGCTGGCATGTGCGAAGGAGATCGTTAAATGCAGGAAGTCAAAATGGATATCGAACATGATTCAGGTGATGTGAGGTCATTTGTAGAATTATTCCGGTATTGCTGTATCCTTAGTTTTCAACAAAAGTGGCTTGATACTAAAGACATTGTGTTTTTTGATTTCTCTTCATATCAGGATCTTTTTTAAATCTTACAATAGAGCAAGCATTCTGTGTGGCCATAGAGTGATGAAGGGTTCCGTGGTAAGTTAAAAGGACTCAAGAACTTGTCAAACCTGGATAACTGATAATTCAGTTTATATCGTACAACGCTTTACTGTAGTCAAGTGCCTCTTTTTGACATGGTCACCCCCAGTTTTTGCCTGGTAAATGGTGTGATTTCGACTGGAAATTCACTATGTTCCTGCTAACCAGGCCCCCAGTGCCAGATCACTTACCCAAAAACTGTACAATTGCTCCCCCCGATTGGCAATACCTTTAGCTTTTTCTATAAGCCCCTAGTAAATGATACCCCTGGTACCTAGGGCCTGAGGTACTAAAGAGGGTCCCCAAGGGCTGCAGCATGAATTGTGCCATCCTAAGGGACCCCTCACCAAACTCATGCAGGGCTGCCATCGCAGGCTGTGTTTTGATGCAAACGTTAAAACACAACATGACACTCACCCCTGTGTGCCATATCCCCTAACACTGCATGTAATATTTGTAAGTCACCCCTTCAGCAGGCCTTACAGCCCTAAAGCAGGGTGCCTTACATTACATGTGAGGACATATCTGCATGAACAGATATGCCCCTGTGTGGGTCCGTTCCACTGCTTCCAGTACAAGTGACCAGGGAATCCATTTTAACCCATATGCTGGACACTGGTGAAAACAAGCTCCCCAGCTAGATGATGACTTCACTGAAAATAGGGATGTTTGGTTTCAAACCTATCGTATTCACAAACCCACCCTGATTCCAGTGGTGGATTTGTGAATTCCTGCACAAAGAGGGCACCTTAGAGGTGCCTTCTAAAAACCTACCAGCCTCTGGTGTGTTGACAGACTGGTATCTGCCAGCCTACCACCCGAGACAGATTTCTGACCTCCCAGGGTGAGGGCCTTTGCTCTCAGGAGGTGTTATGTTCCATGTAGGTACCCCAATATAGGCTCAGGTAGCAATCTACCCTTTCTCCTATATTCTCCCCTACCATTACACTACATAACGGTTCTTGGGACTGACCTTTTACCTAGTTACTGTACTGCTAACAGGACGTGGGGTTTTCACTGAAAACTAGCCTCATCCTTTATGCATGAGGATTCTTGGAAACTCAGCAGGACTACCATCTCCTGCATAATAACTATGTATAAGGGTCATTCCTTCCGTCATCATAAGTCCGACATGACACAGCAAGGTAGAACCCCTGAGGGTACCACTTTGGGTATATAAACCCATATCTTGCTGAGGTAGTCAGAGGAGAAAAGGACTTCCATGCTGACACACTGACGCGAGACGCTGAGGTTCCTGAACGCAGACACTCCAGCTCACAGTGGTCTGACATCCCTTGCGGGGTGTCCATCTCGAGACCAAGATGGGGTCCCACAGTCTCTCACTTCAGGTAATGGGGTTGACTTTATCCTAGAGGGATTCTTGGCTTTACACCTACATACATGCTAGGTACACTTAGGTACATCTAGTTAGGGTCGCATCGTAGGAGTACGCATTTTACTGTCATGTATTTTTATACTTGCCTGTATTCATCGCTTTAGCACTATGGTAGAAATCTACCATCCTTTCACTCTGTTGGTGCTTATAATCATTTATATCTATTTCTGTATTATGGTTGGTTCAGCACACCTATTTTACACTAGAATAACGTTGGTTCAATAAATGCTTATTGGAAAACGTCCCTACCGTTTATTCTGTGTATCTCTCTGAGACAAAGTGAGCACGAGTGACTGAGCGAAAAGTATCGCACTGTTTTCACGATCCTGAGGGATCAGGGTTGTCCTGTTCGATAGTTGCCAAGAACTATTCTCTCCTTGGTAAGAGGGGTTATTAGTGGCACTGTGAGCTAGCTGGTATACAGGCGAACATACTTGGTGGGAGTGTCTAGAATCAGTCTGGACACCAATCCTACAGTGCATGTTGTCTAAACGCGCAGATCCTGTATAGGTTTATAGAAACTACACGACAGAGGTCAGAAGCAAAGCCTGCATGGGAAGATGGTGTTAACACCCCCTCCCTCAGGATGACCTGCTGATTAGCATTCCAAGGCAGAGGAGCCTCAAAGAAGCTACCGCCTTTGAAAGGTGAATCTGGCTCCCGTCACATGAGAGGAAGCCGACCCCCCCCCCCCCCTTGTCATGAGCCCTTTAGCACCTGGACAGGCGGGAAAATTAGTCAGGTAGACGTGCCCACCCACAGGCTAGCATCACCCCTAAGGTGGGCTAACTGAAGTGGACACAGCTTTACAGAGTTGGCCATCTTTGTAATGGCAAATTTAGGAATTCTGGGACAGGGTTATACCCACTTCCCACATGAAGTGGTCATACAGGGGGCATTGTGACCCCAAGTGTAAATAGTCAATTGGCTACTACCCTACACAGCAAACATAAGGAGATGCTGGACGGAGCACTGAAACTTTTCAGACACTCACCCCCAGATCTGGGTTGAATCCATCATCGTTCTTTAGCTCACTTCGCCACCCCAGTTCAGACCCAGCCATATGCAAATCAGTCTTGACCCTGTTCCTCAATGGAACAGTCCACCCCGAACTGCCAAGCCAGGTCTTCCTTGCACTGGAAACAAGCATCCTGGGACCGGTTTCGGGGTAACACCCTTCATCAGCCAGGCTAGCTTGAATCCAGTGGCAAAGCAAACACAAGGAGATGATGGACGGAGCGCTGAAACTTTCCAGACACTCCCACCCCCCCTGCCCCCCCTGTCACAGATCTGGGTTGAAACCATCATCATACCCTACATCAGAGGTCTTCAATCTGTGGGGTGCGACCCCCAGGGGGGCTGTGGAGTCCTAGGAAGGGGGTCACGCATTCTCCAGCTTCACTTGTGCCTGCAATCCAAAACGTTTGCTTTCCTTTTGGAAAAAGACTGTTGTCCTGGGACTGCTAATTTAGATCGTTATCGGCTGAAGTTTCATTAATTGAGTCTCTAGTGATGTGAAAAGCTTTCGTGCCAGGGTGCCTGCTTTCCTGAATGAAATGGAAATGTCCCTATCAGTTAATCTGCAAATGAACAGGGTGCAAAGAGTTAACAACTGGGCTGTGAAGTGCTTGCTTTTAATTTTAACTGCATTTACACAGCCCTAAGTACCCCATAAGAGTATGTAAAAAAAATTGCATTACATACACTATGGTATCACAAAAATCTACATTGTAGAAGCACTATTTTATTGTAAAACTATTTGCACATGTGTAATACAAGTATAAAATAATGACTTACACATTCACAGTGCTTTCTGTCATAGGCTGTGACCTCATAGCACTAGAAATACACGTCACTATTCTCCACTGCACCAATCGAGATTTAATTCTGTGACTTTCTGGTAACACATAGACCTCTGCAGTGCATTAATTAATAGAGGTTTCATAATGTACTACAGTTCATTTCCCACTGAGTAACAACTTTTTACATTTATTTTTCATTACGCTGCCCTTCATTTTATTTGTAAATACCTGATGGTGAAAGACCTAAAAAAACGTACAGAATATTTTGGGGCTTATGTATAAGAGTCTTGCATTGCCAGAGCATCACTTTTTTTGACGCTCTGGTGGCGCAGGCATCTCAACCATACTTGTGAGGCGCTGCAAAGTCTCCCTGCATGGCTTTGCATGACCTCATAGATATGGTGTAAGACATAACAGCGCAAGTCACTGCGTTGCCTTACTCTGCGTCAAGGAGGTATTCTGTGTGCTTTGCGTGGGGTTCCCACGCAACACCCATGGATTTTGATGCTGCCCCATATTTACAAAAGCAAGTAAACCCGGGGCAGCTCCAAAAACTGATGCCTCCCCAGCTGAGGCGTAACAAGGAAAAATGTTTTCATTTCTCCTCGTTCTTTCCTCTTTCCATGTGTGCTGCATTCTGCAGCTCACATAGAAAGAAGAAAATGCCTCTCTGGATTGTTTTTGTGAAGGAAGGTGTCCCTTCCTGTACAAAAACAATCCTGCCTATGTTGGTGCTATGCAGCAATTTGTGCGCCAACGCAAGGGAAAAGGACAGGAATGCACAGTATTTCATAAATACAGTGCATTCCAGCCCTTTCACATTGGCATAGGGCAGCGCAGCCCTACGCCAATTCCTCATAAATGAGGCCCTTTGTTTTTAGCTACACCTTTGACTACACCCCACGCTCACTGACCTTTGGTTTGCTAAACACTGTTTAATATTTCCCCACCGTAAAAAGGATTTGCTGTGGGAATTTGGGGCGTTTATGGTTGTTGATAGTTGTCGATGATGAGGAGTACCAGGTTCTAGAAATTTTTGAGAGAAGGGGGTCCTTACGCCTAAAAAGTTTGACAAGGGGGTCTCTGCATCAGAAAGTTTGAAGACCTCTGCCCTACATTTTCCTAACTATCTAATAGAGACTGTTAGTTGTAGATTCTTTACCTTAGAAGTTCCCCCAGGTGTCCGTCTGGCTCCAGAGATATTTTTTCTTCAGTGGTACCCCTACGCATCGTTAGGTAGCGTCAGTCGGTTCTGCGACCATCGTTGGTGTCGCGGGCACCGGGATGATGTCGTGGGACCTACATTGACGCCGCCCATGCGCGCTGACGCCAGTTCTTTCTTATTCCGCGCCAGCCTAGCGCAGATCCTGAGGAAACTACCCCATGCCACTTTTTGGCTGACTTGTTTCGACTTTTTCTCGACATCTTTTTCAAGTCGTAGATTCCTGATGCGTCGAGGATGTCCCAACGAAGGACTGGCTTCAAGCCCTGCGGTTCCTGCCACCGGATGATGTCCGAGATGGAACCGCACCTCGTGTGCCTTTGGTGTCTGGAGCGCGACCATGCCCCGAAGTCATGCTCCGAGTGCCGGGCCATGAACCCGAAGGCTTTGTGGGAGCTGTCCTGAAAGCTGCTGGAGGCCCGGCGCCCTGCTCCCCATCGCTCCCATTCACATTCAAGGAGAAGGTCTTGAACGGTCCCGGAGCCCACACTCCTCGCTCTCCAAGTCGTCGGAGAGATCTTCAGGTAAGTCAGGGAAGCACAAAAAAAAGTCGAAACACAGGCGTTCGACTTCTCCCCGTTGGTCGGCCAACGCGATGCGGGATCACGATCATCACTGCTCGAAGGCTCGGTCTACGGAGACTACTTCTGAGACTGCTCCGCGCCTCCCTCCCTTTCCGGGAGTCTGAGCGTCTCCTGCTCAAATCCAGAAGTTCTATGAGCCCTTGTACCACATATTTGGGCAGCCTGGCTCCACTTGTGCGCCTTCGGGACCTGCAGTGTCGGTCGGGCCCTGGGACATCAACGCCGGAGGGTCTCCGCGGATTCCGGCCTGGATCCGGATTGATGGCGCTTGATCTCACTTGTCCTTCCCCGATGGCGACTCTCCCGGTGTCGACTGTGCCCCCGGTCGGTGCTGACCTCATCCCCGAAGTGGACACGGAGCCGGACTGACATCAGTTGACGTCGATTCAGGTGCCGGAAGGGACTTTCATCCCTGTGTTAATTCCTGGTGTTCCTTTTGGCCCAGAAGGTGAGGAAGAGGACTGGGAGGGGCCGCTGGACCCTTTAACTGACCAGCTTGAGGAACCGGACTGGAGAATAGACATGGGTGATGCCAGTGGTCTGGACACTTCCCCTGACACTGGCCTGCTTTCTCCCCCTACCGTGGCTACAGAGGAGGGAGCTTCCTATGCTGAGATGGTGGTGAGGGCAGCCGAGGTCCTCGGCCCGAGCTCTCTACGAAGGTGTTCAGGACTAACCTCCCGACAGAGGTGCATCAGACTGCACTTCCTCTTCTGAACCCCTTTTGCCGTTCAATGAAGCCCTCACTGACATCCTTATGGGCACTTGGTCCAAGCCCAGCACAGGGGCTCCTGTGGATAGAATGATTGCCTGCCGCCACCACCCCGGGCGGCCCAGCGTTCCTGACCAAACACCCCTCCCCTGAGAGCTTGGTAGTCCAAGCCTCTTCATCAAAAGGCGCATTCCCTTCTGCTCCCTCAGATCGGGAATCCAAGAAGCTGGACCATCTTGGGAAGATGATGTTCTCTTCCTCCAGCTTGGCGTTGCTTAGCTGGATTAGTTAACTGGTGTTTAACTTTCGATTGTCTACCTTGCCTCCGACTCTGCAGGACACCACGATATTGGTGTCTGGAGCCCAAAATACCGAATGGAGTGAGTTTTTCCCTTCAGTTAGGTGAGTCATCTTCTGTATATTTAACCCCCCCTTTTTTAGGGAATGCCTTTTTACTTTTCCACCAGTCTCTCTTTTAGCCGTAATTTTAATCCAGTCTCCCCCTTTTAATTACACTTTTACCTAGGGGTCAGACTTTAATCCTAGTTTGCTCACTAGATGGACAACTGTTATGAGGATGTTGGGTTGATTTGACCTGTCTGCAAGATGGAAGTATCTTGTGACTACATACTGTTTTTCTTGTTATTCCCCTTGTGTAGGTTACCACTAGGATTGGCGGGACTCTGCGCTTGCACCCATGAAGTGTGGTAGGTAGGAGTCTCCCTTCCCATCACCACGTGTAGATAGCATAAATAATAGGTCCTGATGAAATGCAATGGATCAGTAGTGACCACAATGCATGAAACATGTCGACCACACTTTGAGAGAGGAGCTAAGCTCCACTGGACCATAGAGCCAGAGAGCGGCCACTCTGTTTGCTTTTAAGAAGGTGGATAACCACCTTAATAAATAGTTTATTTGGATTATCCAACCTTTTTTAACGTCACCCACCCACATCACATCTACACTGTTTTTTAGGGCCCTCACACCCACGCACCATACGGCTGGAACTTAAGATCTCCGCGAAAGAGCCCCTTTACGGGTGCCCGTTGGGTATTGCAGCGCCGACCCGACGAGGAGCAAGTCCAGATGATGAAGCATGACACCTAGCTTGCTGGGTGTGTGAGGACTCTAGTTCCGACAAGGAGAATTCCCTTCCCCTCCTTAAAACGTTGTCCGCCCTGGGGAACAGCATACTCTTTATGTAATGTTTTGACTGGGCACGTATGCTGGACCCCGTTAACAAGCCCTACAGTCCCCCTTCTTTGCTAGAGATACTTGCACGGGTGACCCCCGTGGGACAGTAGTAATTAGGTTACCATACAGTGTGAGTTACACGTATTGGCCCAACAAATTGCACGCTATACCACCCTCTAGATTCTAAGTGGATAGCTGGGTTTCCTACTAGAGATGGAGGATACCCCGGGACTCGGCTTCAATGAGGAAGCCATAGCTGACATTTTAAGAACAGCCCCCTCCCTTCTCAGGGCAGGGGGGGCTGTGGCCTCAGGGTCACAGTCCGAAGACTGGACGTCGATTGCGGCGCTGAAAAGAGAATGGTTGAAAGTCACTCTGCATGGAGCTCTCATGACAGAGTATTTACGAGCGAATATTGCACCCCATGGCCTCATTGTCAACATCTTGCCCAGAATCTTTCTGGAAGATGGGCCCTTCAAAAAAGACTGGTGCCAAGTATCCTGGAAATGCACCAAAGACCTACTGGTCCTAATTATTAACACCGCCAAGAGGCTGGCGGATGCACTTCTCGCCAGAATTCAGGTAGCTGAAGCTGCATTGAAATCCTCTATCCCTAAAACGGCCTTTACCTCCAAGCTAACGGGAATAAACAACGAGATCGCTGAAAACAGGGAGTACCTCCTCAAACAGAAGGTTACTAAACTGCAGAAAGATGTAGCTAAGTTTGACAAGGAGAAAGTTTATCCTTACTTGAAGGATGACTACGCTGCACCGAGGAGTAGTTACTCCTCTGATGAAAGCTCTGACAACAGCATGAGGGGATCCTCGAACAGCGATTCGAGTACTGGTAGCTGGGGCAACTACAACCAACGCAGACCTAACTACCAGCCCTACCCCAACTATAACAATGGTCCGGCCTTTCAAGGACCTGTTCCACCACTGTGGCAATACCCGATATATCCTCAGGGCCCACCACAATACTTCCCTATGAGTAACCCCCCTTTTTTAGGCAGAGGTTGGGGCAGAGGAAGAAGGCGAAGAAGAGGAGCACAGAAGGGAGTTCAATGGCAAGACCAAACCCCACACTCATTAGAGACCAGGAGTGTGAGCAAGGGAAAAAGGGCTTAGTAGTTAATCTCTCGAATAGGAACCTGACCAGCACGGAAATGTTAGTCCTGGAGAAAGGCCTTGGATTTATCCCGACCCCCCAACTTGATAAATTTAGTGAGATGTGTGAAGTACAAAAATTCTTCAGGAAAGTGCGCCTCAAGGCCTTCTTTCAAGACAGGGTTTCGCCTGAGTGCGGTGACTCTGGTCTTCGCAACCCTTCCACATTTACACCAAACAATAGTATGATTCCACCTGAGATCTTGACTTTTGAAAGGGCGGTACTCAGAGTTATCCGGTTCCCCGAGGAATAACCCATTCCACAACCTCTCTAACGATGAAAGGAATGCTGCCATGACATTGGCTACTGATACCAGCATCACCATCAAGCAGGCCGACAAGGGCGGGGCAACTGTCATTCAGTCTACTGCAGACTATGACAGAGAATGTAGACGCCAGCTTGGGAATACCCAACATTACACTCCCTTGGCGGTAGACCCCACACCTAGACTCGCATCAGAGATAGCGACAATGGTTCTTGAGGCTGAAAACAATGGCTGGATCACAAAGAAGGAGGCGGACTTCCTTATAGTAAAAGAGCCTAAGACACCGTATTTCTATACCCTCCCCAAGATCCACAAAAACACAACACCGGTCCCAGTGAGGCCTATAGTGTCAGGCATTGGGTCTTTGCTGGAACCACTGTCAAGGTTTTGCGACCACTTCCTCCAGCCCCTGGTGAGAAAAATACCATCATTCGTGCAGGACACAACAGACGTACTACGTATTATTGACAACACTGAGAGCCTTAACGAGGTTAACCTTCTAGTGACACTTGACGTGGAAGCGTTATACACTAACATTCCACAACGAGCGACCCTGGATGCCATTGAGGTCAGTCTGCTGAAGGAAGAATGGGATTCACCAACTCCGGTCTCCTTCATAATGGGGTGTGCCGCTTTAGCACTAACGGAAAACGTTTTTGAATATGAGACACAACTATTTCATCAGTCCCAGGGTACTTCCATGGGGAGTACCTTCGCCCCAAGTGTGGCCTGCCTGTACATGGCAACTTTTGAAGAGGAGGTCATCATGAACCCAAACAACCCCTATAGAAACAACCTGACACTATGGAAAAGATTCATAGATGACATCCTCATTCTCTGGAGGGGAGACATGGCAACGTGTGAGGCATTCTGCCAATGGATCAACACACAGAATGTGTTTCTCAAATTCACACACACCGTATCAGATACGAGTATCCCCTTCCTTGATCTAAGGATAAGACTTACCAATGAGGGACTTAGTACGACCCTGTACAGAAAAGAGACAGACAGGAATAGTCTCCTGCTATACGGTAGTCACCATCCGATGGCTCTCAGGAACAACCTACCGTTTGGTCAGTTCCTCCGTATCAGGAGGAACTGTAGTACCTTGACTGACTACAAGACAGAGGCCCAACTCCTACAACAGAACCTTAGGGAGAGGGGATACCCGGCACGTCAGGTCAGGAACTCCTACAAGAGGGCCATGAACAACCCACAGGAATCTTTACTCCATGGTGCTACTAGAGAGCAGACTGAAAGTTTTAACGTGTGTCACATCATTCACATCCCATTCTACACTAATCAAGAGGATTATTAACAAACACTGGGGAATAGTAAACACAGGAGATCTGAACCTCCCGAGACCCAGGTTTGCTTTCAAACGCACGCAAAATCTCAAAGACATCCTAATACACACCAGGCCCAAGGCTAAGGAACCACTGACCCAGAGGACTTTATGGGACCTCCCGCCTGTAACAGGGCACTACCCCTGTGGCACTTGCTCAGTGTGTGAGCAAACTAGATCCGTCAAGGAGATCGCATTGACTGACACATTCACATGGAGGCTGAAGCGGCATACCAACTGTAATACATCTAAGTGCATATACATGTTGGCTTGTCCTTGTGACAAGAAATATATAGGAATGACGATGAGGGCTGTGAAGGTACGCATCACTGAACACAAAAGCAATGTTAGATGCATGAAAGCAACCACCAAAATGTACACACACTGCAAAGAGCTTAACCATTCAGCAGAATCCCTTAAGTGGGTGGTCCTTGAAGCACACCCCAAGATCACACAACAGGCCCTTTTAAAATAGAACAGAGATGGGTGCACCGTCTCTCTACCAACTCACATGGTCTCAATGATGACATTCCCTGGGCCATTTTGGCGAGGAGATAGTTGCATCTCTACTCTTCGCAGTAGCCCCTGACATTGTTTAGCGCCACTACTAGTTGACAACTGGATGGGGGCATACTCGAAACATGACAGCTGTAACACACGAGTTCCCCATATTTATTTTATTTTACTGGATGCACACAATGACCTGGTAGTACACGGGTAACAGCTAGTGATTTTACCTGTGACTGCATACTCTCTTTGCACACTCTAAGATGGCCGCTGTGTGTTCTGGGCCGGTGTACTCGAGGCAGCTGAGACGCCCACTGTACCACGTGACACTACGTAGCGTGACGCCGACCCCTTTGTAACGGGCCGCGGGAAGCTAGGAATACCTATAAATCACCACCTTGATGGTAGTACGGGTATGATCCGGCTTTTGCGGCTCGGCGCGCGGGAGGTTTACCGGCACACGTCCAGCGTGGACAGGTGAGTGAGGGTGCCGCTTTGGGGTGACCACATAATTATCCACATTGGCGTACGGACCGAGTGGGTCCAGTATGGAAGGGGTACTAGGACGTCCTGTTTACACCAATCCTCCTGCCGCGGCCATGTGTGTGACTCACGGCCTATGTGGCTCCCGGGTCGCACTTGCGGCAAAGGCAGGGCGGGCTGCCTTCGTCCCCTTGGGTTGCAGGTAAACCAGTCCTCGATGCCACAAACCGTAAATGCTTCATTGGGGGTGGCCGCTACGTATGGCCGCAGTGACAGGGGAGGGGTGGGCAGTGTGCTCACAGCTTCTCCCCCATACATGGACACCAGCTTCAGCTGTGTTCCATTGCTTAGCTGGATTAGTTAACCGGTGTTTAACTTTCGAATGTCTACCTTGCCTCCGACTCTGCAGGACACCACGATATTGGTGTCTGGAGCCCAAAATACCGAATGGAGTGAGTTTTTCCCTTCAGTTAGGTGAGTCATCTTCTGTATATTTGACCCCCCCCCCTTTTTTAGGGAATGCCTTTTTACTTTTCCACCAGTCTCTCTTTTAGCCGTAATTTTAATCCAGTCTCCCCTTTTAATTACGCTTTACCTAGGGGTCAGACTTTAATCCTAGTTTGCTCACTAGATGGACAACTGTTATGAGGATGTTGGGTTGATTTGACCTGTCTGCAAGATGGAAGTATCTAGTGACTACATACTGTTTTTCTTGTTATTCCCCTTGTGTAGGTTACCACTAGGATTGGCGGGACTCTGCGCTCGCACCCATGAAGTGTGGTAGGTAGGAGTCTCCCTTCCCATCACCACGTGTAGATAGCATAAATAATAGGTCCTGATGAAATGCAATGGATCAGTAGTGACCACAATGCATGAAACATGTCGACCACACTTTGAGAGATGAGCTAAGCTCCACTGGACCATAGAGCCAGAGAGCGGCCACTCTGTTTGCTTTTAAGAAGGTGGATAACCACCTTAATAAATAGTTTATTTGGATTATCCAACCTTTTTTAACGTCACCCACCCACATCACATCTACACTGTTTTTTAGGGCCCTCACACCCACGCACCATACGGCTGGAACTAAAGATCTCCGCGAAAGAGCCCCTTTACGGGTGCCCGTTGGGTATTGCAGTGCCGACCCGACGAGGAGCAAGTCCAGATGATGAAGCATGACACCTAGCTTGCTGGGTGTGTGAGGACTCTAGTTCCAACAAGGAGAATTCCCTTCCCCTCCTTAAAACGTTGTCCGCCCTGGGGAACAGCATACTCTTTATGTAATGTTTTGGCGTTGCTCCCATATTATCTGGGATACGGTCACGCAGGTGCTGCCTCCGTGCGCGGAGGAGGCCCGGGCCGTTCTCTCTCAAGCAGTTGCAGACAGGAGAGACTCAGCCAAATTCACCATACGATGTGGACTGAATCACTGGGCAGAACGATTGCCACGTTGGTAGCTGTTAGACGCTATGCCTGGTTGAGGACTTCTTCCTTCTCAGGGGAAGTCCAGTCTTACTTGATGGACATACCCTTTGATGGCACTCGCCTTTTTGACGACAAGGCAGACTCCGCGCTTGATCGCTTGAAGGATTCTCGAGCTGCGCCCAGATCCTTGGGCCTCGCGGCTACCTCACGTCCACCTCAGTCTGCCTTTCGTGGCTATGGAAGGGGCGCCCAGCCACGTCTTCACACAAACTGTTAAGCCTCTGCATGGCCGCAGACGTGGGACCCAGCGTCCTCGTGGGTCAAGGAGCCAGCGGGTGGGCCAGTCCACCCTGCCCCCCCCCCGCCACAGCCTCCAATCCTTCCTAGTCTGACGTTTCAGGCCCATCAACAGCCAGTTGGAGGAAGGATCCGCCATCACATCCTCCACTGGCAATCCATCACGTCGGACAGTTGGGTTCTGCAAATAGTCCGAAGGGGCTACTCCGTCTCTCCATGCCACCTTCTTACGATTGCATGACGGAGAATCATTTGGCACTTCTCCGCCAGGACGTATGGGCTCTCTTGGCCAAGGGAGCTATAGAGAGGGTCCCTGTGACAGAAGTAGGTTGTGGTTGTTATTCCTGCAACTTTCTGGTACCCAAGAAGGATAAATGCATGCGTTCTATCTTAGACCTCCGGGCCATCAGCTTCTTCCTCCGGAAGGAGAAGTTCAAAATGCTCAACCTAGCCCAAGTTCTGTCTGCACTCGACCCAGGAGACTGGCTGGTGGCGTTGGAATTGCAGGACGCTTATTTTCATATCCCTGTCCTGCTGGCCCACAGACTTAACCTTCGGTTCACGGTGGCCCACAAGCACTTTCAGTTCACCGGGCTCCCCTTTGGCCTTACCAGTTCCCCTCGGGTGTTCACAAAGGTGATAGCGGTGGTCGCAGCTCATCTGCGCAGATCAGGGGTTCTAGTCTTCCCCTATCTCGACGACTGGCTGTTGAAGGCGGGCTCGCCCCAGGCTGTCTTCTCCCACCTCCAGACTACGGCGGACCTCCATCATTCGCTGGGGTTCACTATCAACATGCCGAAGTCACACCTGACTCCCTGTCAGACGCTCCCTTTCATCGGGCGGTTCTGGACACAGTGCAGTTTCGGGCCTATACTCCCGAGCCGCGAGTCTGGGATATTCGGGCTATGATACCGATGTTTCAGCCTGTATCCCGGATTTCGGTGAGAATGACTCGGAGGCTACTGGGCCTCATAACCTCCTGCATTCTGCTGGTGGATCATGCCAGATGGCATATGCGAGCCCTGCAGTGGGACCTGAAGTTCCAGTGGGTGCAGCATCAGGGGAATCTTTCCGACTACGTCCAGATCTCGGAGGGAACTGCGCACCAACTGCAGTGGTGGCTAACTAACCAAGATTGCGTCAGAGGCAGATCCCTCTCCCTTCCCCAACCAAATCTTGCAGTGGTGACGAATGCGTTACTTCTGGGATGGGGTGGCCACCTGGGAGAGGCAGAGATCAGAGGCGTCTGGTCTCCGGCGAAGTCCGGCCTTCATATCAACCTTTTTGGAGCTCTGGGCGATCAGACTGGCACTAAAAGCATTCCTTCCCTCTCTCGGGGGGAGGGGAAAGTGGTGCAGGTGTTCACCGACAACACCACCGCCATGTGGTACTGCAACAAATAGGGCAGGGTGGAGTCGTGGACCCTTTGTCGAGAGGCTCTCCGCCTTTGGACATGGCTGGAACATCAGGACATGACCCTGGTGGTTCAACACCTGGCGGGCACCCTGAACGCCAAGGCGGACGAACTCAGCCGTCGGTGCCTAGTCGATCATGAATGACGTCTCCATCCGGAGGTGGCGCAAGGTCTCTTTCAGTGGTGGGGAGAGCCTTGGTTAGATCTGTTCACCTCTGAAGAGAACGCGCAATGTCACCAGTTTTGCGCATTGGAGTTTCCAAGGCGGCGCTCACTTGGCGACGCTTTTCATTGCGACTGGAGCTTCGGCCTCCTGTACACCTTTCCTCCTGTACCACTTCTGCCCAGAGTGCTCAAGAAGATCAAGCGCAACCGGGCTCAAGTCATTCTTGCAGCTTCGGATTGGGCACGAAGAGTCTGGTACCCTACCTTCTGAGCATGGCTATTGATCCTCTGATCAGACTACCCCTTCGAGAGGATCTTCTGTTGCAGCAGCAGGGGAGGGTTCTTCACCCAAACTTCTCCAGTCTCCACCTCCTTGCGTGGAGATTGAGTGGCGGCAGTTGACCGCTTTCAACCTTCCCCCCCGAAGTCTGTGATGTTATCTTGTTAGCCAGGCGTCCCTCTATTTAAATGGTATACTCCTGTAGATGGAACAAATTTGTGGCATGGTGCACAGCAAAGGCTGTTGATCCCCTTTCTGCTCCTCTTTCGGAGGTTCTCTTGTATATACTTTCTTTGGCCCAGCAGGGATCTGCCTTGGGCACTCTTAAAGGATATCTTGTAGCCATCTCTTCTTTTCTTGGGCTGCCAAATCAGCCTCCTTTATTCAAATCTCCTATCGTTAACAGATTCTTTAAGGGCCTTACTCATCTGCTCCCTCCATCTCCTTTTGTAATGCCCCAATGGGACTTAAATCTGGTTCTCACCTTTCTTATGTGTGCTCCCTTTGAGCCGCTTCATAACTGTCCCCTCAGATTGCTGACTCTCAAAACTGCCTTTCTTGTTGCCATCACCTCTGCTCACAGGGTGAGCGAGCTGCAGGCTTTATCTTCTGAACCCCCTTTTCTATCTGAATAAAGTGGTGTTTCGGACCAAGCCTTTTCTTTCCTTTCCATCCTTATGTCGTCACGCCTTTTCATGTGGGACAATCTTTCATTCTGCCCACCTTTTATACACCCCCACATCCCTCCAAGGAGAAGGAGAGACTCCACCGTCTGGACTCAAAACGTGCATTGTCTTTTTTTTCTTGACCGCACAAAAGACTTCCTGGTGGATGATCAACTCTTCATTGGCTAAGTGGGTGCCAAGAAAGGTTGGGCTGTTGAAAAACGGACCATCTCCCAATGGGTTGTCCTTTGCATCAAAATATGCTATGCTTTGGCAAAAAAGGACCTTCCTGTTGGGTTGCATGCTCATTCCACCAGAGCAATGGCGGAAACCATGGCATTAGCACATGGAATTCCAGTCTTTGACATCTGTCAGGCAACAACGTGGACATCCCTGCACACGTTTACCAGACACTACTGCCTGGATTGCCAAGCTCGGAGGGATGGGTACTTTGCCCGTTCGGTCCTCCAGAACTTTCTGGTTTGATCTTGGTTCCGGGGATGGTATTGCTGAGGTATCTATTCTTAGGTAAGGAATCTACAACCAACAGTCTCTATCAGATGAATAAGTTACTTACCTTCGGTAACAATGTATCTGGTAGAGCCATATGTTGTATATTCCTTACCGCCCCACCCATCCCCCCCCCCCTCTGCGAATTGATTTCTAGGGATAGGGACTCCCCTAACGGGCCCTAGTTTTTGATGCACCAGTGGTCAGTGTCTTCCATGGCTCTGCACTTCTGGCGTTAAGAACTGACGTCAGTGCGCATGGGTAGCTATTTAGGTCCCACAACGTCCTCATGGTGCCGACGACGGACGCGGAGCCGATTGATGCCACCTAACGACGTGCAGGGGTACTGCTGAAGAAAAAATCTCTGGATCCAGACTGACGCCTGGGTGAAATTCTAAGGTAAGGAATCTACAACTAACATATGTCTCTACCCGATGCATCATTACCGAAGGTAAATAACTTGTTCATTTAGCGGAGCCCCTGGCACCAGAGAATCAGATTCTGCCGACCTGAAAGAAGGGTGTGAGGAGTCGACGCTGCAAGAACAGAAGACCCAGCAACTGACTTGGCGCCAACCCTGGCGGCCTCCCTGCTGACTTTGACAGTTGTGCCAAAAGACGACTTGTCCTGCAGGGAGAGCTGCCAGCACTTCACCCAGGAACCAAGGCATCTCGAGAAGTAGAGTACCTGCTTCACTGCATCCTGCAGGCATCCAAAGACTCCTGAGAGGACTTTGTGACCACAGAAACCCAACGCCTAAAGCCACCACTGCACCCGTCGCTCCAAGCCCGAGTTGAAGTGGGGCAACTGTGTCATCGTGGTCCCCCAGCTCTCCAGAGACCAAGACCACTGTGGTTTCACCCCCACGGAACTCTCCGACGTCGACTGCAGCTTCTGCACGCAGGCCTCCCTCTACGCGACTACTCCGGTAAGAAAAACCTGCCACCTAAGGACACCTCTGCACCTGTTGCCACTGGGCTGTGGAGAAGAGGACCGAAGGTGTGTGTACGTCCCTAAGCATCATGAGACCTGAGCCCCCTGTTGGTTCAGCCCGACTGGCCTCCCAGTCAACACCTGCAGCCTCTTTTCGCAAAGACCGATCCCCATAGAGTAACATTGGGTACCCGACGCTGTTTGGCACCTCTGCACCCGGCCGCCCTAGTGCCGCTGGTAGTATATTGCTGGTGCTGCCTTGGACCTTGCCCTCCTCCCTCCCCCCCTCACCTTAACTCCTGGAGATTGGTCCCGTAAGCCGCTGTACTGTACCTGAATGCCGCACTTGCTCCTCCTCCCATAGGTTAACGTTGCAACTTCTCAAAATTGCACTAAGTGTCGACTTTTTTTTAACTCAAAAGTATTTCACTTGAAAAACATACTTACCTGAACGAATTGATTCTGGTGCCTAAACATATATAAAGATAGTGGTTATTTTTTATAAATTGGTGTGGATCTCCTTATTGAGTCGTATGCATCACTTATTGACTTTTGTGTGTATTTGCCGATGTCTTGCACTCTTCTCTGATCAGCCTAAGGTTACTCGACTACACTACCCGCTAGAAGAGCACCTTGGGATTCGTCCACTCATAAGGGAACCCCTGGATTCTTTACACGATCTATCTCATTTTGCTATATCATATAAAGAGCCAGCTTCCAAAACTTAACATAAAATCCTGAAGCCAGTCATCTTGTGAGTGGTGTTGTCAGTTTCCATCTACACAGTATATGTATCCTTGCCACGACTACTGTAGAGTCGATCAATCATTTCTAGCATTGACTCTTGGGGTCTCTAGTGTATCATGTGGGAGCGCCAGAATGGGTGACTAGTAAACATTTAGCCAGAAGACTGTGAGAGAGGGCCAAAACCAGGCAACGTGGACAAAAGGTCAGTCGGGCAAAACACTCCTCCAGCTTCGAGACACTTGGCTTATGTTTTCTCAGAGGATTGTGTGGGTTCTAGCTCCAAAAATTAAATAATTTGAAGAAGCTGAATTTCAAGCAGGCCTCTCTCAGCAATTCTGTCCAGTCTTCCTTAGTGGGCTCTTTTAGCAGTGTGTCCTACCATTTATCTTTAAGAAAGTTCATAGTTACTTGGAGTGCTTTTCTTTCACAAGACTCCATATAAGCCATAGGCGGACTACTCTGAAATTTCCGTACCTGTTCATATATACATTTATTTGAGAATTGGGACTAACAAGGGGCATCTTAACAAGTCTACACTATATGCAATTTTCAACAGTGTTTGTTTCCTGTGTTGTTTTCAGTGTATGTTGTATTCGTCCTTCGATGTATCGAAGGGTTTGAGGGTGCCCGCTGCCATGGTCTGCACAATGGACTTTATGCCATTTGAGAGCCTGGCTCGCTAGTGAAACAACCAGCCACCTGTCTGCAATTTGGCGTTATTCCTTAGACATGCCTCCAGATGTAAAAATCCATCATCTTCAATTCTCAATGGGTATTATTGCTGATCAGGCCCATATCCATGAGAATTGGGGTATTTGGGTCTCGTAAGAGTATTTTGAAGCCATTTAGGATAACGGAGCAAGTTGGACCATTTATGAAGCGCTGTTCCATTAGAATTTAATCATGTATTTCGAGTGTGGTGAAAAAATTTATTCCAGTGGGATGTCTCAATGACGACTTGCGAGAAGTGAGTACTGCCATTCATATTGTGTGCAGGATGCCTCATGGTAGTGAAAAAAAGACCACACACTTGGGCATGTGAACCGAAGTATGTTTAAAAGAATGTGCCACCACTTGTTGTTTTTTTTCAGTTGCATAGGCTGAAGGACATGCTGCCCTTTGTTCCCAAAGCTGGCTTTAGGCACTTTGGTGAACCCCAGTTTTGATTGCTGTAATGGGCCATGTTCTGGATGCATGCAAGAACTGACACAGCTCTCAGAGATGGCTCCAAACACATCAGGTAATTTAACGGTGTCTCGGATGTACATCCAGATGTCTGGTCTTGAGAATTCTCTCAATTGACTACTAATGGCCACCAGGATAAAGTTCTAAATTGAGTTACTCGCCTAATTTCCTAACTAAATACTTAGAATACAGTTTACCACAAGACATTAAGTCAGATAACTTTGGTTTACAGATGATGTTCACATTTATCAGGGTGCATTGTGGGTTATTGTGTAACTTTTTGTCTCTCCACCTCTGGCTACTTAGGAGTTTTACACATTGTTGAAGATATTTCTTTTGCCTGGTTTCTACTTATTTTACCCTCTTCTTGTCTTGCTGGTCCTACCTAAGATAGGTGATAAATGCCTTAAGGTGTTTCAATCGGTAGGAGTTGCCTGATGGACCTTTCTTCACCCATCCGATCTTAACAAACATAGAAACTACTGAGCAAGACAGTGTCATGAACAAAGTGAAACCCCGATGTCTCTGGTACTGCGGATACTAGCAGTCACTCAGTCTCGCATTACCTTCCGTCACATCACTGGTAGGCTCCAGTGATGCCTTCATTGGGTGAAGATGGTGAGGGGAGTCAAAGTAGTCATGTCTTTTGTGGCAGTTGCTGGCATGAACAAAATTCTTAGAGCCAGGGAAAGTACCACAAAGACATCTGAATGTTCTTGAGAGAAGTCTTCAAGGCTTGCCATCATGTGTGTGCAATGCCTCTTGCCTTTTTCCTTTTTGAAGATAAAATGAGTTTTCTGGAGTTGATGGCAGGTGTGCACTACCTTTCATAGAATGTCTTCACACACCCATATTTCTTTAACACCGCCGTGTCCGACCTGTACAGCATTCCTTGGATGGATTAGTTTGTGCAAAATATCTCCTTCCAAAAGACACACTCTCAAGTGGACACAAGCTTTGTCATAGCAATCGCTGTACACTGGTTGAGGTTCAATTCTGCCAGTGCCATTGCCAAGGATGCTCATGCACCAAAAAAGAACTGATTTTCGGTCAAATAGGCACCACTTGAGACTCAAGAACTTTGAGCCATACTGCATGCACGGATTAAGAATTGTCTTCCAGAGCAATCACTGGGACCTAGATTTGTGTGTGAAGACAACAAAAGAACAAATGTCTGCTGTTCCCAGTCAGGATGAGCTTTAACATGTTTGGCCAGTGACTTTATTTAGTGGTGACCTCCTCCTGTAAAATAATAGTGGAACTTTTTGCTTGAAGTACCAGAGCTTCTAAATAGTTCACAATGACTTATCTGAATTTAAAAGGTTGAACAGCGTGCTGCAGTTTGAATTGGTCCTAGAGTCTGCAGAAGAGTTTAACTCGCCGTTACTGTTGTATCACATGCCGAAGCACTGGCAGACCATCAGGTTTTCCATCTTGTGACTCTTCTTCAATGAGGCAGCAGATCAATCTCTAGGATTACTGCTGTTCCACTGACTCCTTATCTCACAGGACTTGCCCTTCTGGACCTGGCCCCATTATCAGGGTGCCACAGCTTCAACTTCTAATTGTTCTCTCTACACTCACCATAATCAGCCCCTGAATCCTCGTTTTTTCTGGCAACTTAGAATATTTACTCATTGTCCAAGAGGGATGCTCTGTAATTGTGTTGGGCTTTCTGATGGATGAAACCATGATGGCGGTGGCTGATGCTGCGTACTGTCCACGATTGCCTAGAAGTTGTGCGTAATTGAAGGATTCTCGGCTAGTTTAGTTTCTCCTGCCTGAATTACCTCTATCATGTGGATCATACGGCTGAAGCAATGCAGCAGAAGAGTACCCCTCTAGTGAAGAATCTTCTAGCAAAGACTTTACAACTGACTCAGCAAATTTGAGCATTTTCTGATACCACCCAACTCTAAATCAGACTCTGTTTATTTGTTCCCGTTCTCTCTGCCTTTTGTTATTGGCCTGTAATGGCATGTCCAAGCTTGTATCCTCATAGTCTCTGCTTTCTAAGTTTCTGCTCAGTGTCAGTATGTCTTCTGCACGTCTGTACCACTTCAGTCCTCTTCTCTCTCTTCAGGGCTGATTTACTGAAATAATAATTTTTCTAAAATTCCACAACAACAAACAAGTGGTACAATGCGCAAATATCTGGATGCAGTGCATCTAGCACTCAAGCTGTTGATTATAATCAATAATGAGATACTGCATGGTGTCGTCCTTAATCAAAGATACTTTTATCCGCAGCTGTTCCATCGTGGATGCTAATAATCTCATCCGTATTATCCATTAAGTGACTCAGCTCAGGAATAATCAAACATGATATGTTTCAATGATCCGAATACAATAGACAAAGCCAGAGTCACATATACATTGTAAGATTGCCTAATATAGGCATAAGTGCAATATATTCAAGGTGCACACATCCAGGTGTGGTGTGTAGTCCATTGGATTGAATAAGACCACTGTTGACATTAATGTAATCTAACAAGAACATTATAAAACAGACAAAAAAAGAACCAATAAAACAACAAAAAAGGAGATGGGAAAAGGAGAAAGAAGGAAGCAGCACAATCTCCAAATCGCTTTATATGGGTAACACTAGTTTGTGTGGCTATTTCCCACTAAGGGATGCTCGAGGCTAGTTACCTCCCCCAACCAACAGTGTCCACATGGGGAAACTGGATGGGGGAGGTCCCCTGATTCACTATGGGTATCAGGGTCGCAATTACTCAGATGTGTGGCTTCAGGGCTGATTTGGGATGGATACTATATCTGGAATACAATTTACTGGTGGGAATTCATTCAGCATGGTGATAGCATGGTTGAGGAGATTCCACTGCTGTATTCTCCTACGCATCCTCCTGTAACCAAAATTGGTTGCTATCACCCACATCTAAATCTGGACTTTTGTTGCTCCTCTGCGTGTTTTTAATATGCACCTTTTATGCTTGCCATACTCTATTTTTATATGTCAGTCACTTTGACACATTATCCTCTTCCTTTCTCTCTTTGATGCATACCTGCACATTGTGTCTGTCTCCTGCTCACCTGGCTTTCTTATCCCCCTGCTTGTTTCTCTTTTTTGTGACCCTCTGTCTCGCACTCTCCCCAGCTCTTCATGTGCCTTCTCTGGACCCTGCTGCAGTTCCTGGTGGTGTTCATGTACTATGATCTCAAACCCTTGACACCGGCAGACCCAGACCTGAAACAGGAAGAGGAGGAGCCACTTCTGAAGCAAGACATTGGTCAGGAACAAGCTGACATCTCAAACTATGGCAGTGTGAATGCGGAGCAGGAGCAACTTATCTCTGGAACTATTGATCCGCACTCGGCTGATGAGTACCGCTACGTTCCAAATGGGCACGAGGAAGATGATGGTGCCAATGGCAACCTGTTGCACAGGTTCAGCTACATGAAACGTAAGTGTGGCAAGCCTAGCTTCAGGATTCTCTATCTGGGTTTTTTTTTTTTGTGTTTTTATATAGCGCGAACTAGACCCGCGACATCGGGTATCAGAGCGCTTTACATGAGTACCAGTTTCGTTACAGAAGGACACATTCATTTTTGTTAGGCACGGGGAGATTGTGATTTGCCCAGAATCACAGGATGTTGAGCGTCGTTGCCGAGACTCGAACCCGGTTCCCCAGCTTCGAAGTCGACCGCTCTAGCCGTAAGGCTACATCCTCTCTCCATAAAAAACCTTGGAGTGGTGAGCAAAAATCAACAGAGTTATGGGTTACCTATTGTTTGCAGTGAGAAAATCTGTTCAGTTTTTTGTATGATAATTCTGGTTGCCAAGGATAATTTGTTTTTGACGCAGATTCTTGTCTTCTCGGCACATCAGGTAGCATGGGTGGATGTTCTATGAACCGTACTTGGCCTTGGTGGATTCAGATGATTGGCGTAACAAATTGTAGAAACCCATCGCTAGGACTAGTGGCGAGATACACTAAACTAGTGTCTGGAAAGCCCAAGGCTGTTTTGTGAATGTTAGTCCTCTGTTTTGATTGGGTCAGTGGGCAAAAAACGATGGGCTGGAATGCAAAAAATATCGGTGGATAAGATTCATTCAAAAATTCCTCATCAATATTTTGGTTTCCTTAGTTAGAAATCCTAAGTGCTATGGGTTTGCCTGGACATGTGACCCTTGGCTCACTCTATCGTACGACTCACAGTTTAGGCTGAAGTAGTCTGGGGTTTCTTGTAGTCCTGTTCAGAGGGGCTGTAACACCGATTTGTTCCTATTGTTGGAGAATCAAGGCTGATTTGCAAATGGTTGTTACTTGTCTGGATTTTCATAGTGGCCAAAACAACATGATGGGCTGTAATGTAGTCCAGAGTAGTTGCCAATGGCAATTCAATCATCACTTTTTCATTCTACTTTGTTGGGCATCACTCACTGTAGTTAGCTCAGTCTGCAGCTTGGGCTGAACTTGGCCTTCAGGTTTCTTTCATCCATCGGGTCAACTGTGAACAAGACAGGTTCTCCCACTTTCCGTGCCTCTCGGGGTTCGGAGTTGGTCTTCTGTATTGATTACTCACCTACACACGTCACTTGTCCTTGCTGGTGTACTACCATGGATGAGTTACTGTAAAGTCTTTCTATAGAGACCTTCGAGCCAAAGCGATAGCCAAGATACAAATGGTCAAAATAGGACCTTTCATTTGCTACTGGCCACGTAGAGAAAAGGGGGCTTTGCCTGTTCTTCTTACACAACTTGTCGCATATTACATGACTAGATACTAAGTCTTTCTTCACAGGCCGCTTCTCTTGGCGAGATGCCTGCGGAGTGGTGGGAGATCACTGCATTCACATTGCACCATCTATTGTACCTCTGTGCTGCCTCCTCTTGTGACGATGGACCACAGAAAATATTTCTAAGGACTGAAACCCTTCCTATTCTTAAAAACATTTGGACTGAACACTGTTCCTTGGGCCGAGCACCAGTGCAGGTTCCATTTTGTATCCAAGCACCATTTTCGGGTTTCATGAACCACTCTTGGTGTCAATGTGGCATTGCTGTTTTTGTTTGAATGTGATTTTCTTGTTCGCATGTTCATTTTGGAGGAATGTTTTTACTTCTGTAGATGGTGTGACTGTGAGCACAGCTGCTTGATTTTTGTCTGCCATTATTGTGCTGTTCTTCACTCTTGAGAATTACGGATACCATTTACTGGGCTTTTTTGCTTGATAGTCAAAATATGTGCATGATCACTTTTGATTATTTGCTTAGTGTTCTAGAATGAAGAGTTTGTCTGTGGTTTTGTGTAGTTCCAGAGGTGCGGAATTAGTCTGTTCTACACAACTTAATGGAATGCCTAGATTTACGCCCCTAATGTTTGAGAGAACCTGTGTGAGATACTGGTGCATATAGTGGGTTGGATAATTTTGTGTGTGATATAGTTTTTCATCTACCTATTGTTCTACCTGTGTCTAGGCCATATATGGTGCAAGGTAAGTGATTGTTCATCAGGGTGAATTTAGTTCTCGGTGCTTTTACCTGTGCGCATAGATCATTCATGTTCACAGGAGTGTGCCTGAGAGTGTGATATTCATATTCTGAGAGGCCAGTGTGTTGTGTGTCATAGGCGATTGTGCATCTGTGACGTGGCACAGTAGTTTGCGTAACATCCGGAATGCAGAGCACCTCAGTGCACTATATATATATATAAAAGTGCTATGGGCACAGGAACACTTTTGACTTTGAAAACTTTGAAAGAGTCGGAGTTGGACTCAAGACTCTGACCTCTAGTGGGCCCTAACCTGAACGTCGTCTATCGTGAATGGGATGTAACCAGTACTAATAGAGAGAGGGAAGTGAGATTCAGGGACCTGCTTGTATAGCACTAGAGTACTGACCTCAGCACGACTGTGTATTATTTGTGTATTAATTGTATATGCAGTATTTTACATGGTGTTCGAATATAAATACTAATTTTTTTCATAAAACCAATTATTTGTCTGGGCAATCATTTATTGCTGCTATTGAGCGTATTTTGAGGTGTGAGCCTGTGTTCACACCCTTCATGTACTTCCCGAGAAGCCTTGGACTGCTCAACGTACTACTGAAATTCAAGTGCTGAAGGGGTACTTGGCCCCGTTGCTTGCTCAGGACCCATAGTGGATTGGCCCCAGAACATCGGGATTAAAAAGCCTCAACCCACACAGTTGGGCCCAGTTGTTCCTGCTTGCCCAGTGGTACTCTGAAAGGGGTTCTGACAGGCTGTCTGACTGATCAGACCTGCTTTCAGAATACTGTGAGCCAGGGTGCAGGTTGCAACAGTGTCAAGTGGCTTCTGCCTGGGCACAAGTTAAAGAGCCATTGCTCAGTATGGAGAGACGCAAACACAATACACTACTTGCATTATGCTTGGTGTCTCTGCTGTCATCCCGGAATTATAGCAATATATGAAGATGGATACAAGGAAAAGCTACAGTTGCAGCAGCAACTTGGGTACTCTTAGCCTCGCTGTTCACAGCTACTGCTCTCAGCTCCCATTTAAATGAAGTAACATCCAACTGGTCAGCTGTAGATAAGGGACTGAGGAGTAAACATCTCGGTGAGACAAGAGAATGAGTGCATTATGTTTTCATCTTCTACCTCACTGGTGATTAGCTTAGATTCTGTTGCTGCCACTAGTGGTAGTGTTAGCTCTAGATGAGAATGGGATTTAGGACTGAACATACACATGTTCATCTTTGTTTTCAACAGTCAACACTGGATAACTCAAGGTCCCAGCATTTTGTCTTGAGCACTGATGGATACTAGATTAGTTTGGGATTGACTCATAAGCTCCCACTCCATGAAGATATCTGTGAAAGACTAGTAATTGACTGACCCATTATGCATGTCTGATCAATTGCTCAAGGTCACTCCCTAGATCATTTCGAAATTCAAAGTTCCCTCTGAGCCAGTGTATGATCAACGTGGTGCTGCCCTGATGTGCATGTATTTACAGATCATCTGACAGTGACATTGGTGTGTAGATAGTATGATCTCTGACGCTCTGTGTTTTCTTTGTGTGCTGGTTTTTGGCTGCTCTCCACTGACCTAGCCCAAGTTGGTAAAACATATTATGGCACTCTCTGCTTGTGAGCCTGGACTCTGAGAAGCTGTGGGTCTTTTGCCTTTCCCACGATCTTCAAATTGTCTTGTGTCACTGTAAAACTGGGCCTACATCTCCCACTCCTATCCAAATCAGACGCTATAGGGCCTCGACTCTCATTGTGTACCTGTATACCTGCCTGCCGTAGTGTTCACTCACCTCATGGGGAAAGTGCTACATTTCCTCTGCCATACCGATAGATTTTCAGCTTCTCTTGGATGTACCCCATGGTATTTGCCTCTTGATCACTCTTCTCATCTTGGATTTGCACAATGTATTGCACTGTATCTCTCTCTGCTATAACTTAACCCCTGTTGAACTCACTCTATATTCCTGTCTAGTCTGATGCCCACACACTTGGTCTCTTCTGGAGTCTCCTACTTTTAAAGACTGCTTTGATTCAGCTTCTCATGAGTACCCACTTTTGGAGGAGATTGCCTTTCCCTTGAATCTTTCTTGGGTAAAACTCTTCCTCTCTTTTGCTACACCCCCACCCACCTACCAGGATTGTTCCTTGTGACTAGGCCTTTTTACCTTTTACCCCCACCTGTGGTAATATACCTTCATGTCTCTCGTTATATTTAATCTCCATATCTCTTGCCCTCTTTGGAACTCTCCAGATCCTTCTAGTCTGAACTGACTTTTTTTAGGATTCTACTTTTTAAATTCCTGAATGACTGTGCTGCTGTTTGACTCACATTTTCACTCTGCCAGTGGTTTTCTTTGTGGAGCTGGACATGTATGTAGTCTTCCCCCTCCCACCCTGAGGATTCTTCTTCCTACTTCTAGCAGCAAAGTAGCAGTGGAAAGGTTGCTTTTCTCCCTTGCACATGTGACTTGAGCATTGTTTCTACCTCTGAACCCTTTTCCTTTGGGTATATTGTTTTGTTTCCACTTGTGTTAACCTTTTATCTGCTGCGCTGTCTCCTGCTGCACGTTTTGGATTTGTATTCAGTGTGATTGAATCTGATCTTACATAAATAGTGCAATGTGAGAAGGTGGTTCTGACCATCTAATCCACCTTTTGTTATGCTTTTGGATCACATTGTTTTTGACCTTTTACTGTGGGAAAGCCTCATAACCTGGGACTCACCCACGGTAAACTCATGGTAAAATGGACAGCGCATGTTTACCTCCAGTGTCCGCCTTTTAAGATAATGCTGCTGCGACGCAGCCAGGGTAAGGTGCATTGGGTTGGTTACATGTGGACATGTGTGCATATGTATGTGCACACGTGTGAGGGCTGCGCGTGGGAGTTTCCTGTTGTGCGCGACCCAGGAACTGCACACAGATAGCCTGGTGCAGAAGGGACTATGCAGAGTTCGATGGTGGAATAGGCCTTACAATGTGGGTGTGCGCCTGTAGTGAATGTCAGTTTGCTTTACTGTCTTGTCTGTAGTGACATTCCATTATACTTCTATGGGGAAAGGCTGCCTTAGTGTGCAGCTCCAGTCCCCTGGGGGCCACAGACTCTAGGGTTGCACCATTGTACACTGTAATCTGTGGGAAAAGAAAAATTCCGTAAAGTCCTGTACAGCTTATGGGTAATCCAGGAATGTCATATTTCTCTGCCTCCGCTCAGGATCAGAGTCCAGGCCTTTTGTGACCCCGCTAGGCTGGGTTAATTACTTTCCTCTCCAGCTTGAGGAACTAAGGCCTTACCCATCAAAGGAAGCAATTAGCAGTGCTTAAGTCCACACTGAAGGAGGGGTTGGATGAACTACTCTGCATCAATGATCCAGCTGTCATCCTGTGCCAGGAATAGGGCCTGCCCCAGGCCACTTAACAAAGGAGGGAGTCCAGACCTTTGGAGCCAAACCAGAGGGGTGCTCCTTTGAAGATTTGATGGGGGAAGGCCCTGGCAGTGATGTCAGCGAGGGGTGGAGCTGAGACCCCCAGAGCACATGTGAGAAGTGACTCCTGGGTGATGCCATCTTGAGCTATCCCAGACGCGGGGCAGGGAGGTTGGACCCGGGGCGGAGAGATATGGCACATCAGGATAGTCCAGGCGCACAGCCCTACTGGCACCTTCCGCCCCCACTTAAAAAGTCCTGCTCAGGGGAGAGAGCTCTCTTGGATGTGCTTTCCTGCGAAACACTGGACTAGGAGGCCGGCGCCATGGACAGTTGGACAGTTGGAAGGAAGAACCCCCCTGATTGCCCTCTGGCCCCAGAACTCTGACTGACCCCAGGACCAGTGAGGCACTCCCCAGGACCAGGAAAGCTGGTCCCCTTACAGCTCATGAGAACCGGTTTGGAGGAAAGACTGGCTTTCTGTGCAGGGAGGAGAGAAGACCAGTAGAAGAGCAAAAGCAAAAGGCTGGAGCAGGGAGCCAGTGAAACCAGCTCCCTGCCAAGTTTGTCCCCCTTTAAGGCCAGCCAGGAGCAAAAACGAGACCAAGATGGTCAAAATTGGCCCAACGAGGTACGAGTTATTCACGTTTAAAGTTTTGGTGTCCTCTGCCCTTTTTCTTTATCCGCGATGAAGCACGTGGGGCTTCTCTGCCGTTTTCCGTCCTGCCTCCAGGGCGGACTAGGGCCCGGAGGCTCCCCCCAGTAAGAACAATATGCTGGAAAGCGCTGTCACGCTGTCACTGCGAGTGTGAAATTGGGGCCCAGGACCCTATCCCTGGGCCCTGAGAAGACGTGGGTGATGAGGGAGCGCCGTCGCACTCCATCAGTGAAGAGGAGGGGGCCCAGGACCCCATCCTTGGGCCTGAGAAGATGGTGGTGAGAGAGTATTGTTGCGCTCCCCCACGAAGGCGGGAGGTGGCACAAGACCCCATTCCTGAATCCCTTGCAGAGGTCACTAGCGAGAGAGCACTATCGCGCCCTCTCACAATCCCAAAACTGGGCCCAGGAACCCATCCTTGGGCCCGATGCCGGCGGAGAAGAAGGGATCCCGCATGACTGGCCTTCTGAGACGCTTCTTCCCGCAGGAGTGGGCAGACAATCAAGAACTGCCAGCTACCGCGGCTGCACACGGGAGTGTAGTCCACGTAGAGGGCCGGCTCGGGGCAGCCTGGGGTGGGCTCAAGGCTGTCCTGCACCAGTAGCTGCACTGGGGTGTCCATGGGGACTTGGCACACCGTGTAAGAGAACGCAGTGCGAGGCCGCTTCAAAAGAAAAGAAATCTGAAGGAGGAAACTAACGCAGCTCTCCCCAAACCAGCGGGAGAGCCGCTGCTCTGATTCTCATGAAAAAGCACAGAGAAGCACCCCATAATGCCCTAAGGGCCCGGCTGCATTTTGCCATTGGAAACACTCGTTTTGGTTTGTGGTGACCCCAGGAGAGCGGGGCCACCACCAAAAATAGCTTTAACGTGCGGTGGGGAGCTGCAGGAGCAGTACAGCTTCCCCCTCTCCCCCAAAGGATGCCCAGATCCCCTCCCTAAGTGAGGTGGGACTCTAAGAGAAACACCTTCCCAGGATTTCCCAGTGTTTTTCAAGCCTTCCCTAGGCTGAAGCTTTGGCTCTACAGCTGGGAAGGCTGTGCTCTCTGGCGGCAAAGATTATGGCTGCACTGCTTGGTGGCCTAAAATTGGATTAATATGAAGGTTCAATTGGTAAACACCCTCTAGGGGTGAAAGCTGGTAGTTGCACCTGTGTGTATTTACAGAAATTATGTCCTTTAGGGACTATGTGTAACCTGCAGTATTTTATGCTTAATGTTTATGAAAGTGTATGCTGCAAACACCCTCTAGGGGTGAATTATTATAATTGCAAAGTGGTGCAATTATAAAGGTGATGCCCTTTAGGGGCTGTGATTATATTGTGTTATTCATGTTGACAGTTATGATGAGTACGCAACACTGATTCTTGCTAATGCTTTATTTAAATGATGAGACTGACAGCCGCTCGTGATTAATGTTTGCATGCTTTATTGCCAGTATTAAGTGCCCTTAATCATGGTTATATGTAATTATTCCATTTATTCCTATGGTGAAATGCTTGTTCAATTAATGAGGTTGACAGCTGCTCACTTTGATGCCAGTATTAAGTGCCCCTTCTCCAAGTTAGGTTCAACCCTTGGCATTTAGTGAAAAGATAATGTTTAGACATGTGAGTTGTGGTACTAGACCCCCCACCCCCCGTAGGGAGGGGTAAGAATTTTTATGCAATGTAATCAAGAAGTTTTTCCATCAGCTTGTGTATACTTGTAAATTGCTGCATAGTATTGAGTAATGTGTCATAAATGTACTTTTCCTTTTTCCAAAGAAAAGGCACAGACTGGACGATCATTTATTGAGAGTTATTAGTGGGTGTCTGTGAATGGTGATTACTAGCCCACACCACCTCCCTTGAATAGGCCTTGGACTGCTCTGCAACGCTACCCTATGAGAGTCTAGCACTACAATGCGGTGTTTGTTGACCCATTACTTGTGCAGGCTACACAACTAATGACACATTTTCTAACATCAATAAAGAAGTAGTACGTGGTTCCTCGGTGAATACAGAGTATTTATAGCAGGTCGTGAAAGGAAGGGGGTTCTTCCTTTCGGAACTGGTGCCCTCACACACCCAGCAAGCTAGGTGTCATGCTTCATCATCTGGGCCTGCTCCTCGTCGGGTCGGCGCTGCAATACCCGACGGGCACCCAAAAAGGGGCTCTTTATCGGAGATCTTTTGTTCCTTGCCGGTGGGTGCCGTGGGTGTAAGGGCCCTTTTGATTGTGTGGATGTAGTAGTTAAAACAAGTCAGGGTGCCTTATGGAACATATTTTATTCTTGGTAGGCCCCCTGCCTGATTTAAAATCCCGGATCCAGCGGAGAGGGGTAGGTCAACCACACGGCTTTCATTGAAAGCAGACACATAACTTGTCCACGGCCCGCTGGATACTGACGAGGGACGATTCAATTAGTGATTGGGTCGTCCATAGAAACAACGGGCGCACAACCCGCTTATCCAAGAGTGGTAGGTAGTTCACCACACCACTGGGTGTAGATAGACTCACTTTACGGTCCTGAAAAATCGCCTTTGATCTTTAAGACAACAATGGCGAGAAACATGTTGACCCACTAGGAATTGAGCGCCCTGATCTTGACCCATTATAGTCAGATAGACGCCTCTCCTTTTTCTATTTTAAATCAGGCAGGGGGCCTACCAAGAATAAAATATGTTCCATAAGGCACCCTGACTTGTTTTAACTACTACATCCACACAATCAAAAGGGCCCTTACACCCACGGCACCCACCGGCAAGGAACAAAAGATCTCCGATAAAGAGCCCCTTTTTGGGTGCCCGTCGGGTATTGCAGTGCCGACCTGACGAGGAGCAGGCCCAGATGATGAAGCATGACACCTAGCTTGCTGGGTGTGTGAGGGCACCAGTTCCGAAAGGAAGAATCCCCTTCCTTTCACGACCTGCAATAAATACTCTGTATTCACCGAGGAACCACGTACTTCTTCTTTATTGATTATCGAGGGCATGTACGTTGGACCTTTCCAAAAGCCCATTGTCCCCATCCTTTTGTAAAAAACATTTTCTAACATGCAATAAACAATAAAAACTATTTAAACAATCTAAAAAACAATTACAGAAAATATTTACATAAAACAGTGCCACCAAACCCCCAAACATTCATCCATTCAAAAAAACAATCACTCTAACTCGTACTACAAACACTACTCACTCCTCCCCAGGTTCCTCATGACAACACAAAGGGGGAGTTGGGGGAATTCCCATCTTACAACAATGTGTCCTGGCCAAGGGAGTGGACACACAGTCAACGCACGTTTCGGTGGCTTCAGTAACTCACAACCACCTTCTTCAGGACCTCTTCCTTCATTTTACAGCATGGTGTATTCGCTGTTTATAAAAGGTCATTATTTGGAACCCTTGAGGGGGACGTCGACAACATATTTGAGGCTATGCTGACGGAAGATCTTGTCACAAGTAACATTAAGGAACCCTCGTGTTAACACAACTATTGGACCTGCACCAACCCCATTTGATTATAAGCTAAAGAAAATTGTTTTTGAGATTGATTAAATTATCATGATGGAATATTGTATTATTGATGTAATATCGGATTCAATCACATTGAATGTACATATTTATGGAATTCATTTATTGTTTTGTTATGAATTTTGCATGACTAAAATTAATACAATAACAATTAAACATTCTTAAAATTGTGGTGGGTCAGTAATAATTTGCAGATTGATTCATTGTAAATAATTTGGCTAGTAAGTTTCTTTATATATATACTGATCTGTTTCCCCCGAGCTGCTAAGTAATTGTTTGGGTGTTCCCTTTATAGCAGAGCTCTTTACTCCATCACCATCATGCTGACAGAAACCTTGTTTGTCTCTTGTTGCAGAGTATCTGAAAGAAGAGGTTGTGGTGGTCCTCACAGCTCAGTTTGTGACTCTTTTTAACCAGACTGCTCTGGAGGTGAGTGAAAGGCAAAGGCGGAGTATGGCAAAGTCAGGCACTGGAGTAATGCAGATCAGTGAAGCGCAGTACAAGATACTTCTTTTATGCCAGATCAGAGAGAAATTTTTAAAGTTCATACGTGAATGCATTATTAGTCTCTCCACTCATTGTCATTCCAGCTACAACGCTACTTCAAATCCCCGGTTGTTTTCGCTCCATGTTTTTTCTGGTGACATGTACAGTCATTTTCTGCTGTCCACGTTGCTGATTCTGGCAGGACTCCTCGAGGAAACCAACTTTTGCTACTTCCGAATGACCAGCCGGGTCTGGTGGCTTAGTGGACTAATGCATCCACTGTAGGGACCTGTGTTCAACCTCATGGTCACAGGTTCAAATCCCGGTGGGCCCGCTCCGCCTTTCATCTTTCTGAGGTCAATAACATGAGTACCATTGATTTGGGTAACTATAATCATCTGTTATTCAGTGCCAAGATACCCTTGGGTGAACGTGCGCTTTACAGATACAAATGTTATGTTAGTCACCAGTACTTCTTTTTCCTCAGAGTATATGAAAATAGGTGTAGGAATTGCACGTTCATTAAGTTCTTTGTGGCCCGTCACATGCAGGTTTGGGCCCTGTCCTCTGCTTGTTTATGAAAGCTTCACAGTAAGATTGCACACTCCCTCTTATTAGCATCTCTAAATGCAAACCTGTTTAGAAAGCTCTGTTACTCAGGACCATGCATCATCTCCCCAGCCATTCTCTTTGTACACAAATCCTGGCCCCTGAAAAGCACCTCTGTGTAGCTCGCATGCACAGGGTACATTGGGAGACATTTTGCTAGGCCTCGGGTGGCATCCTAGTCTGCCTGCTGTGGTTAATCTTTGTGCAAATACTTACTATTCACAGGGGCTCTGGGGATACATATAGAACATGCCTCTTAGCTCCCTGTCTGAAACCATTACTTACACAGGTCATGAATCACATGGTCAATCAAGGTAGGTTCCTTGTCCGCAGGACTGTCCTTTGGCACAATCGTAAGGTATATCATCACCCTTCAGTAGCCATGGTTTGGGATCTGGGACAGGCATACAGTTGTGAACCGCCACCCTGATAATTTCAATAACAATTCTAGTCCAGTATACCATAGATGTCTTTACCTGTTTCAGTGTTAATACTTTAGATAACTAGTCTGCTACTATTGGGGCGATTTATATTCTGAGTTTGATATGTGCCTTGTCGGCCAGTATTCATGGGGCCTCCATCAGTTTACGTAGCAAATGCTTCCAGTCTTGCCTTCCTTACCACCAAATTTGTTATTTTAGCAGTTTTTGCTGCTAAGGTTTGCGTGGAGGCTAACATTACTTTACCAATGCTTTTATTCATTCAGGGTCTACTTTTACCAGGATGTGTAGCAACCACAGATGACCTAATAAAAATGGTCCATGCACTCCTGAGCCTTTGGGCCTAAAGCTCTCGCTCTAAGTGTGCTTGCAGTATAGAGAGGTCTTTCTCCCAGAGCCACTGTTTCTGGGCCTAGGGTGTCAGAGTGTGCACAAGAAAATACTGTGAGGGGTGGGGTGGGCTAGGTGTTAGGGTAGGGGGGCGGTACAGCCACTCTCTGGACAGCTCCCCAGAACCACAAAACTCTCCTGGTGCATCTGTTATTTATCTTTTTTTTTCTACGCACATAATCACAGTCCAGACCACAGGTATAGTTCTGGCTCAAATGCAAAAGCCCACTGAAATTTACCAGTTCTAGTTACCAATGCATGCAACACACACACCAGAACTTGCATCACCCACCCATGCTCAAAACACCAGTTTGCCAACAGAACAAAAGGAAAGAAAAGAGCTATCAAGAGAACAACATGGCTTGAGGCATGAGTTGTGTGTGTTGTGGACATTGCACATTATAACTGGTGAGATGTTCCCTCTGAATACCGAAACCACAATATTGATGGGACACAGTATTGAGGACAGAATACCCCCCCCAAAAAAAAAACTAAAATTCGACATATAAGTAGGTCTATATTTTCTATACCTAACTCCTCATATATGTACCTCCTCAGTATAAACATCTTCAAGGTACGTAGACGTGGAGTTAGTAATGGTAAATCTACGCTTCCCTATATGCACTTACCTTTCGATAGTTTGTCCCTCTGTATACTGTCCCCGATATTCTTGTATCATGATATTGGTGGGGTCGATATTCAGCAGTGTAACCAACTGGCGAATTTGAATGATTTTCCACATTTGAGCAATAACCATAGCTCAGTTTATAACTGTGTCTTTTTTAATGATTAGAATGGGATTTCAAACTCCAATTTTGGCTAACCTTTTGAAATATTTGAAGTTTATCAAATTCGGGATGCCGTCTTGGGCTGTACATGTAGTTACACAAGCAAAGTGAAGTGTAGCTTGATCAATGATTTCATGTTTTTTAGGACGGTATTCATTCTATGTTCATTTAATTAATTGGTAACATTTCGTAACAACACTCAAAAGGAAAATGGAGAGTCTCATTTGGCTATGAGGTCATCCAGTTTTTTTTTTTTTTGTGGACCATTAAGGTGGTAGATTTTGGCTATCCTAAGCTCTGGTAGCCCTCCCTCTAGTGGTGACACTTCTAGCCTTCCCATCAGCCTTAATGCATGACTTAGTGTGCTTGAGCTGCTAGTATTTAAATGCCTGGGTGCTTTGTAACCTGTATTTAGTTTTCAATTGTGTAAATGGTACTTAACATGTACCAGCTGAAGTCTATTCATTCAGGTTAACAATATTACGGTGCCCTATACTAAACAAACATGAAAAGCGCGCATGCTCAGACTAGACAACGCCATAGTGTGCACTTCGTAGCTGTGCTTAGCCACTCCTTTAATACACAGATTCCATCAGTAGTTTAGAGTACAAGTGGTGCACACGACGAGCCGTAAAACATATATCTTAACTGTCCTGAAATGCACCAGTTAGGGGGCTTTTGAAAAAAACAATAGTGCTATAGAAAATGCTTATCTTTATTGTGAGTGATCATCTCTATTACACGACAATATGCCTTCCGGCATAATTGAGGAATTATTAAGGTATTTTGTATAGTGTAATCCTTTGTTTCCATTTAAAAAAGATCCTCAACTGATGTTTTTCACTACCTTCCTGCTACCGCAAAGGTTGCCACTTTGTAGCACTTTTAGCAACAAGTGTTCCTATTAGTTGACCAAGTTACACCTATTTTATCAGCTTCGGAAGGATGAAATCCTCAGATGACCCTGCTGGGAATCAATCAAGTGTCCTACAGGTTACACATGGATCCCTGCACAAAGCAGCACTGTATTACAAGTAACCATCTACATACAGATAAATGTTATGAAATTAATGGAATGTTGCACAGAATGCTCTTTCTTCAACCGAATGATAGGATGCAATGTTTTTTTTGTTGACTTTCCAGTCATCTGTTGTTCATACAGTGTTGCTAGTTGGGAATGGCCTCAAAACGACGGGAAGAAAATAAAACCTTTTCATTTACTTTTTTAGGAATGCAGAATCATCATTTGCAGAGCGTTTCTGTCATGCCACGTTTCTGTTTTGGATCCCTAAGTACCTTGGATTTGGAGTCTGCAACCATTTTATAGGGGAAGTGTTCACAATACCCGTGCTGTTCATTTGTGCAAGATGGCAGTTACCATCACTTCTGACTTCAGTCCTGTGGAGGGCCTGAAAATAGCCCACGTCAGTGGTGTTAATGATTAAAATGAAACGATTAGGCAGAAGCCGCGCAGCTGCTCGTCCCCGTGAAACATGAGATTTAAAGGCACGACAAAATGTGGGTGACCAGTTCTGAATAGCCTTGAATGGGCCAGGGCTTTTCCTTGGGTGAGCCTGTCCACCTTCTAGACCCGGCCTTGGTGTAGTCGAGAGCAAAAAGGATTTTGGCGTGCCTGCCGCTGAGTGTGCACCTTCTGTGTCTTGGAGTCCATGGCGACTGCCCAGCTCCCCCATGGTCTGTTTGCAAAACATGCAGAGTTAAATATAGACGCTCCGGAGACGTATTCCCTCATTTGGTCTTGGCCCCGCTAACAATCGCGTCTCCTGCCCCTCAAAGTGTAGATAAAATCTCTCATGATAGCTGAAGATGTCAGACTGCTGAGCACGTTCGCCAGGCACCTAAGATTTAACAAGTAAGAGTTGCAGTACATGTGACTGGCCACCGGAGGGTAGTGTAATCTCTATCTACGATTTAGCATTCACAGAGCGAACCACTAGCAGGTTACATCAGTTCTTTCCTGCAGATTCTTATTCCAGTCTCTCTCATGGGTATTGTATTGTAATTGCATTTATATAGCGCTTACTACCCCTGACGATGCGTCGAAGCGCTACTCAAACATTTGCCCCAGGGCCACAAAGTACGGTCTGTGGTGTGACCGAGGGCCGCACAGCAGCAGAGTGGCGGTAGGGGGTCTGGGTGGGTCAGGGATTGTGTAAGAAGGTCTAAAAAATGTTTTAAATAAACGGGCAAACATTTATTTGCAGGTTAATAAATGCTTACCTGTTTACTTAACATTTTTTTTTAATATTAGTGTTCAGCAACTAAACAGGGGGGGGGGGAGTGGGTGCATGTAAAGGTCGAGAGGGCCGCAAGCGCCCACCTGGTCCTACTTTAAGTATCACTGCACGGTCTAGATGGAACCAGCCGCGGTCCATGCAGGTAACAGCGGTGGGGCGGTGGGGCTGCGTTGGGGGGGATTTCGAGGGACGATGCCGAGGGAAAATTATTTATTTATTTAATTTTCCCTCTGCATCGTCCCTCGAAATCCCCCCCCCACGCGGCCCCACCGCTGTTGCCTGCACGGACCGCAGCTGGATGGAACGTGATTTTGAGACACAAGACTGACCTGAGGGGGCACAATTGGTTTATTGTGCAGGTGGTTGAGCGCCAAGAAACAGTTTAGTTTGTGCTGTGCACTAGTTAAATAGTCCACATTGTTATCCCTAATCATAGTCATTAAAATTATTTTCATTCTCAAAAACAACTTTTAAAATGTATGCTGTTCAGGTTAGCAGCGACCACGGGTAAGCACCTCTTCACAGAATGACAGCCTAGAAAATGTGCAATTGGCAAACAAGCACATATGTTTGCATGAAATTAGGGATCCCCCTCGAACACTGAAAGACCGTCACTCACGCCCTGGTCACCAGCAGACTCGACTACGGCAATGCACTCTACGCCGGAATAAACAAAAACCTCACCCGCAAGCTACAGAACATCCAGAACGCCGCCGCAAGACTGGTCCTCAACCTGCCAAAACACTGCCACATCTCCCAGCACCTGCGCACACTCCTCTGGCTCCCCGTCGAGGCGAGAATCACCTTCAAGATGCTCACCCACGCACACAAGGCCCTCCACGGCACTGGACCAGCATACCTGAACAGCCGACTCAAATTCCACGCACCCCAAAGGACCCTACGATCAGCCCAGCTCTCCTACGCCGTGGTCCCCCGCACCAGAAAGACCAGATCGGGAGGCCGCTCCTTCTCCTTCCTCGCGGCCAAAGCATGGAACGCCCTTCCGCTCCACCTCAGACAGACAACATCGCTCCCCATCTTCGCAAGAAACCTCAAAACCTGGCTCTTCGACAGACCCCCTCCTTGATGGAATGGAACCTGCATGCCCCCCCCACCCCTAGCGCCTTGAGACCCTTACGGGTGAGTAGTCGCGCTTTAACAAACCCCTGATTGATCGATTGAATTGTAACTTGTACAGTTAAGAATGATGTTCCTTAAGACTAAAGTGATAAAGCAGTATTGTGTCTTGTTTTTGTTTTTTAAATGAATTATAGGTGTTGGATATGGTTTTAAGATATTGGATTATATATGCAGAGCAGGAGAATCCTGCTTGTAACTAATTCAAAACGCTGTGCAGTGTTCATAAATCTAATCATGGTTGTGCAACGGCAAACCTGGATAAACTTTATCGACCCAACCCTGCACACAAAAATGAGAAGTTTCTCTACAAAGCACCTAATTACATACCTGTAGACCTAACCCAGCTCCTGCTCAACGCTTTATCGTGACTCCCCTTCGCCTCTCCTGCTGACACATTTCCAGACACACGCTCTTCTCAACTCCAACTTCCACACCTCCTACCCCTACTAACCTGCACTCAGGGACTATAAGTACAACCCCCATCACGGTGCTCCCATCTTCCCAAACTTACCTCTCATCTCCTACCCTTCCCAAAATGGCCCACCAAATCACTTTTTATCTCAACTGGCTAGCGCTTATATTCTACCCCCAGGCACTGTTCTGGGACATGACTGAGATTGCCACCCCACTTAGCCTCAACTACAACTCACTGGCTTACCTCCACCCATCCGGATTACACACAGATCAATCCCTCATATGGTGCCCCACCTTCTCACACCAACTTGCAATTCTCTCTCTCTCTCTCTCTCTCTCTCTCTCTCTCTCTCTCTCTCTCTCTCTCTCTCTCTCTCTCTCTTTCTCTCTTTCTCTCGCTCTCTCTCTCTCTCTCTCCGCATTCTCCCCACACAATGAGAACTTTCTGGTACATATCTGCTCGCCATGCTCCTTACTGTTACCTACACAATGCTCCTTACCGTTACCTACACACATGACCAACCTTGCCTAATGTGTTTCTCTCCTTACAACACCCTCCACTCCAACTACAGTCCCTAGATCTCTCACAATACGTACCACCTCATGATCTGACACCTTCCCTCACCACCTTGCACCCTTCCTCTCCTTGCTACACAAGAACAATTCTCCATGCATATCGAATGCCCTCCTGAACAACTAATACCCCCCCCACCCGTCCCCCTCACCTTACCGGTATCCATGTTCTTGAATGACCAATCTCACCTAAATCTGCCTGTCTCCTATTACCCATCCCCCTCAATTACTCAGACTACAGTCCCTTGGTTATCACATAGTTTAATCCTTCTCCTCACATGACATCGACCCACAACAATTGGCACCCCTCCCCACCTCGATCAGCCACCACCATGAGGACCGGCCACCTACCATAAACCCACTTAGCACACTCCGTGCACACCATCCCACTATATCATTCTCTTACACACCACCTTGCACTCCTCACCTACTTGATCATTCACACAAGAAGATCTCTCCTTCACACCGAAAACCCACCAAAAATACTCCACCCCAATTAACCATCATAATTAAGGCCACCCATCTCAAACTTACTGATGACACTCAATATGCACCATCCCACTGTATGATTCCCTTGCACTCCTCACCGCCTCTATCATCCACACAATGAGTTCTCTTCCTACAAAGCAAAAGCCCACCAAATCTACTCCCTTCCCCCACACCCTGCAAATACCTACACACTTCAATGAGGACTTCACCCAATGTTGCACTGCCCCTACAACACTCGGGGCACTCCCTAGCCAATGAAAAACTTAAATCAATCCCAATGCACCAACTGGATGAACTAACCTCTCACAGCGAATGTCGGACCAGCACCTCACAGCACAACACTGGTCCACAATGGTCCTCGACTCTCAAATAGTATCTATGACCATCATACTCCAATGACTAAAGCTCTAAATGATCACTAGAACAATTCTTCCTACGTAGCGCCGCATCCCCTAGTACACAATCTAGATCTCAACTCTAAGTTCAACCAGCTTAATGTTAATATAGCCCACATAATCTCTGGGCTGGCCACTCTCTTAGACTCTCTACAGCCCTGCTGAGTGCACACTGTACAATCACTCAGTACCAGGGAGCAGTCTTCTACCTTGCCCCAAAATATTCCTACCCATGTCTCCCAGGCTAATATCGTCAACTTACTTGTATTACAACACACCAGTATCCTCAGCCTCCTCTACTCCCTCAACTACCACTACTCTAGACAACTCAAACCAGACCAGACTTGGTCCAAACATCAGACCCATCCAAAGCAGACACTGGCCAACAGGAGCATCATTCCTCTTACAACCAAACTACTGGCAGCACTCGCACCAAATCAGTCACCCTGGCTTTACCATGTATGCTGTAATTATAGATCAGCAATGATGCACAAACTGGAATTTTCAGACACTCTCACACGCTATAACCTTTGCCTATTACTCTTTAAAGGGGCCTGGTTTAATATATATTGATAAATATTACAAAGCACAACACATGCCCAGCACAACACATGCCCAAGGACGTCTGTAAGAACTGCAATATGGTAGAGAGAGAGTGAAATGAACTAGAGAGTGGTGGAGTAAAGTCAGGTTTTGAGGTGTTTCCTAAAGATGCTCAGATTCGGCTGACCTCTTAGATGCTTGGGCAGCTGATTCCACTGCAAGCAGAAAGAATAAACCAAGCGCCTCCACCCCAAGAAACATTTTTGGTTTTGAGAAAGATTAACTTTTTTGATATTGCAAAATGCAGACATCTGCTTGTGGTGTACCACAGAAATATTTCCTTTAAGTACTCCAGGCCGGTATCATGGAGAGCTTTGTGCACTGTGCATAGTGCTTTGAAGGCTGCTCTCTTTTTTACCGGAAGCCGGTGAAGCTCCTCCAGTGCCTTCGGAATATTCTTGGGAAGCCTTGCAGCTGCATTTAATGACACATCCCACAATGTTTGATCATCTACTTCCTCTAAACTACTCCATCATTGGACACAACTGTATAGGGAGAGGCATTGCAGCAGTGTTCAGAGACTCATTACGATGCAGAGAGATACCCAGTTGCTCTTTTTCCACATTCCGGTGCCTAACTCAGGACCTATCTGTGCATCACCCTCCAGGTGATAATGCATCCTCTATCAAGGAGTACATGGACCTGCAAATGACCAATCAACTCAAAGCTACAAAGTGATCTTTCTAGAAGACGTTAAAGTTCATTGGGGCATCACAGAAGACTCTGCAGTCAATCAGTTTGCCTCCTTTCTTTCTGGAAACAATCTAATCTAACATAACCTAAAACCAACAAACACGAAAGGTTCCAAGCTCTACTTAATCTCCAAAGAACACCTGCTCTTAGTGAATGAATCCATACTGGTAGATTGGTCTGATCATTTCCTTATTCCTTTCTATTTGCGACTCTCTCATTCTGTTACCATGGGCCAATCGGAAAGAGCCAGAATCTGGTTTAGCGACACCAAGAACATTGACATCAGCATACTTTGCAATCCTGCACAGCAGGTATTAACGCCCGTCACAGATGTTAACGACTCGAGTGCAAACTGTTTTGACCATCTTTCAGATCTGCTTGATGAGGTAGCTTCACAGCAAATAGAAAATACCTAAACCATCAGCTCTGTGGCTTAACAATGCCGCCTTGTATGAGGAAAGGAAATCCTTGAGAATACTAGGGTTGAAATGGAGACAGTCGCCCTCCACCACTAAACTCGCATGTCTTGGAAATGCAAGATCGCTGTGCAAAAGACATATCTGTTGTGAAAAGACAAATCACTTTAGATCCCATCTTGACTTGGCCAAGAATCTACTGAAGCAACTCTTTGATCTGGTCAAAACCTCTAACAACCCCTCCATATCCAAATCATCAAATTTGATGACCCACCCTTAAAAGCAGAAGAGTTTGTACAGTTCTTTGATTCCAAAGTAAAATCGTTTCTTTACCAAGGCGACTGTCCTACCCCGGTGTGCAAATCCAAGAACACAGAACACTTGTCAACTATTGGACATAATTAGAGAGGAAGATTTACTTACAATTATCATGAAGACTAAACCTTCAAACCACTTTGCGGACCATATCCAGAGTAACCTTGCCAAACGTACATGCTCCTCTATACACACATGTTCCCTACTGGACAAAATTAGTGAGTCTCATTCTCTGCCAAGGAACATTTCCTGACTGTCTCAAAACTGGACAAGTCACCCCACTCCTCAAAAACCCTTCTTCAGATGCGAATAATCAAAAGAATTTCTGCCATATCTGCAACCTGCGTTTCCTTGCAAAAATAATCAAAAGGTATGTAGCTGAACCACTCAACCGTCACATGAAAGACCGCAACCTCCTTGTTGAATACCAATCCAGCTTCAGTCAGGGCTGCAGCACCGAACCAAGACTACTACAGGTGGTCGACTATGCTCTCCGAGTCCTAGATTCAGGCAACTCCTGCCCCCTGATTCTTCTCAATTTATCATCAGCCTTGGATACAGTCAATGACCTTGCACTTATTGACGCACTCAAAAATTGAGTGGGAATTGATGGTGTGGTCCCGAAATTATTTGAATTATTCCTCATGGGTAGGTGCAGAGGATAAAAATTGATGACAGTTTCTTAACACCAGTCGCCCTTGTTCATGGGGTCTTACAGGAAATCTATTCTTGCTCAGACCTTATTCAACCTATATATTGAGCCTCGTGGAGGCCTACTAAGATAGGCAGGGATCTTCTATCGTCAATATGCAGATGACACTCAAATGTATTTAAAGGTCTCCTCTCCAAGGAACATCTCGTACCTTGCTTTCACTCTAAACTCAGTTCCAAACTGGATGTCCTCTCATAATTTAAAACAGAACCCTTCCAAGAATGAAATCATCCTTATTTCTTCTTCGAAATCACCACTTCTGATACAATCCTGGATGGACACACTCAACATTCTTAATAGCAAACCCCCCATTATTTACAGTTGCATATCACTAGGAGCTATCCTAAACAAAAGGCTCAACGTATAATCTCAAATAGGCACCATGGCCAGAAATGCTTGATGTCAACTGTCTCCCCTCTGGAGAATCCGCCACAGCATTCCAGAGTAATATCTGAAATCTCTTGCTCAATCACTGGTGCTCTCTAGAATCAATTATTGTAACTCTTTTCTGATTGGTCTTTCCAAGATCCATCTCGCCTGTCTGCAATCAATTTTACATTATGGAGCATGCCTCGTCTATACTGCCAAAAGGAATGACCACATCTCACCTATATTGGTCACTCTCTGTTGGCTGCCCATGTAATCAAGGTCCATATAAAAGACTGCACCAATAAGGCCCTACACACATCCTCTCCCCGTTAAATGGCAGACAAACTTAAGCTATATGGAGGCACTAGACCATAGCAAAACATGAAAGCAGTGGGTCAAAAGTGGGCAGTTGGAACTATATTCGTGACAGCGAGTCCTACATATGCTATTTTTACATAGTGCAGCCCGAGGATAATCTAAGACCTAATCAAAGGTTTCTTTTATGGAGTATCCAGAAAAATTTGTAGATGTTGCAGCTAGTTGCGAATGATGGAAGAGTATTGAAACCCTCAGGTCGAACAAATGAACGTAGTGTTGGAAGTGCCACGCCCTCGAGAGGAACTCAGTTTTGGACCAATTAAAGGCCATTCTGCTTGACCTGCTCAGTTGAAAATGTCTGCTTCATTGTCATGGCTCTGTATATATCTGGTATCCAAGACTGTAGACCTTACTGTCCCAGCAACGATGGCCGTTTGTCTGGTAAAGAGAAGACATTCAGGCTTGTTAGGAATTTTTGGAAGAAACAGTCCAACTTAAAGCTGCTGACCATGGCCTGATTAAAAAGGAAGACAATCATTGTAGTAGATCACAATGCTACGCTCTGGAAAAGAAAGGACAATTTTTGTATTTAGAAGTCAGTACTAAGGTAACCTGGTTTCTGTAAGAAATACCTTTGCTCAAACTGGGGTCTCATTACGACGTCGGGCGGAAAGCCTCCGCCTGACAGTCGGAATTTCCTAGACTGCGTCTGAACCCTTCTGACTGACTCGATTGGTTTAGAATCCGCCGGACAGATTACGATGTTCGCGGTCGGAAAATAAACCGCACAATTATTCTGAATCAGTTCCAACTGGCTCTCAAAGTATCCGTGTCGGTCGGAAACGCATCGTGCACCTCTACAAACAGCGTTTCCGACTGACCGATTATGATGTCGATTTCCAACAGCCTTTCCGAGTCGGCCTGTCTGACACGAAACCCTGGGGTGCCTGCGACAGGGTGCATGGTTTTCCGCATACTCCCCATTTCCCCATAGGAGCCTGTGTTGTCAGGCAGAACACGGGCTCCCATAGTGAACAATGGTACTCAGACCGAACACTGTTCGGTCGCATCGTAATAGGTCAGGCGGAACCGTCGACCGCGAGTCGGTCGGTTCCCGAATCCAAGACGGTGTCTGGCGGAAAGTTTCCACCCGATATCATAATGAGGCCCTTAGTTACTTGCCCTATGAAGCAAGTCTCTTTCTCACAGAAGATATCTGTGTGGCATGTGTACAACAGATAACCAAACAACAATGCAGTTAATATAGAAATTCCTTAAAGGTCCTTACTAAATTAGTAGGAAGATAAATGTGAGGGAAAATAGTAAAACAAAAACTATTAATAAAACTGTAGTAGGAAATGGGATTGTTAAGTTATGGGGGAAGAATGGCCAACTTGAGCTTTTGCTCCCAAAACCACCAAAGAATCTTAAGACAAACTGGAAATGCAATTGGTAAATGGTAAAAAATTAACAGAAACAAAGGTAAAATTAGGAAATAAAAAACCTAAGATTTCAAAGCTTTATTAGATTAAATGAGAAAATAATAAGGAGCAAAATGCCAGAGAAATGAAGATAGTCGCATGCATGGATAAAAAGTTATATCCTAATCACAAATCATTCCATTAAAATAATCGGGAACCAGAAATCAGTGTTAATTCCTTGGGGTCTGTGTGAGTAAGTGACGGCAAGGACATAGTTGATTTCAGGAGTTTTTCCAGTTGCAGTCGGACAGGGAACCACCAGACACTACTTGAAGAAGAACTTCCAACACTCTTAGGAAAGTTATAGAACAGAATGTTTTTCCTCTGAGAGTTCTTCAGCACGAAATGCTACAGCTTGTTACACCCAGGAGATCTTTAAGAGTATCTTGTTATAGACTCTGGGCAAGTGAAAGTCGTTAGTTCAAATGTTTAATTAACCTTTGGATTTGTCAACTTTTATGGGGTTGAAAGTCTCTAGCGATCCAATACTGGATTTTACATTTCATAAATGGACTATCAGACATGAGTATCAAAGGTATAGTGGCCCTCCGGTTCTCCTCCTTTCTTACAGACCGTACTCCGTCTCTGTGGCCATTCAGCCATTTTGTTCTACCACTTATCACATTACCAGCGGGGTACTCCAAGGGTCATCACTCCCGTCCATATTTCAAATTTACATACGTCTTCTGGTCCTTCTAATCAGATCGTCTGGCAGTAGTTCTGTTTCTTATGCGGATGAAAAACATCTGATCTGTCTGGACTATTGCACTCCAGATTCAGCAACCAGACTTACCACCAGCCTATAAAAATGTCCAAGCTTAGAAATTCAGCAGTTTTCTGACCCTTTATGCTAGCAAGTTTGAGATCTTACTTTGTGGGTCTCTTATTGCCTGGTGGACCAGTTCTTTCTGGAACTTCTCCTCTACCTGCTATGGAAATGAAAACTTTAAGAGTTTTGCTAAATTAAGGCTTTTCTCCCCCCCCCACCCCCAGATGAGGGTTGTTTTTACAGTCTACTTTAATTTTTCAAAAGCTGCTGAGAAGTGTCCTCCCTTATTTCCTCAGCCAACTGCATGCACATGTGGCCTCTGCCTGTATCCCATATAGGCTTGATTAGTATGGTATTATTTACCTGGACCTCCATGAGGCATAAGCCAAACTTCAAAGGATCCAAAACCATCAGTGCTTCTAGTTTGTATCATGCTTATAAAGCTTGAGTTAAGCTTCATTGACTTCTAGTTAAAGAAAGGAACTTATATATTATTTTGTGGATTGTTTTATTGACACCATGGGAGTGTTTTTCCTTGCAAATAGTATTTTTGAGAATGTTGTAGTATTGAAATTGTACTAATTTCATTACCTCTGCCTTCTCTTTTACAGACTATGGTGACACCCCTTGCACAGCGCTATTTGAACTTCGGAGAACTGCAGAACAGTATCATGTACTTTCTCTGTGGAGTGGAGGTAGGTTCCAGAGCATTTTTAAACTTGTAAAAGGTGCATTATGTCCCTTGAATAGGATAACAGTAGTTTCCATAGTTTTGCTGAATAGCCAATGAATCTGAGTGTGATATATATATATATATATATATATATATATATATATATATATATATATATATATATATATTGCACGGACGTTATAGTTAGGCTCAGATTTCACTTTTACACAATCAGCGAACATCAGCAGTTATAGTTACCTGAGCTAGCTTATGCCCCCGCAATGCACTGCTTATGACCTCACATATTACATCACTCATGACATGGTCCGTGACATCACTGATGACATCATCCTGTGACTTCTAAGTGTTTCGTAAACATTTTTGAGACTTAAAGATATACACTAAGCTACAGCATAAGTTAAATTACTATTCTTTCTAGTAATTAGTCATACTATTTCTAACACATCTCATCTGAGTGACTGTATCAGTGTGTGAGTGGATGTCTGAGTGGCTGTATGGGCATGTGAGTAGGTGTGAGAGTGGCTGTATGGATGTGTTAGTGGGTGTGTGAGTATCTGTATGGGTGAGTGAGTGACTGTGTGTGCGGCTGTTGGAGAGTGAGGGGTGAGTTAGTGGCTGCATAGGTGTGTGAGTGGATATGAGTGGCTGTATGGGTGACTGAGTAGCTGTGTCAGTGGCTGCATGGGTGAGGGAGTGGGTGTGCGAGTGCCTGTATGGCTGAGTGAGCAGATGTTTGAGTGTGTGTATAGGTGAGTGGGCGTGAGTGGCTGTTTTGGAGAGTGACTGTGTGAGTGGCTGTAAGAGTCAACGAGTGGGTGTGTGAATGGTTGTCTGGATGTGTGAATGGGTAAGTAAGTGGCTCTGTGGGTGTGTGTGTGTGATTGTATGGGTAAGTGAGTGGGTGTGTCAGTATCTGTGTTCGTGTGTGAGTGGTTGTATGGGTGAATGTGGGTGTGTGAGCATCTGTATGGGTGAGTGAGTGGCTGTATGAGTGAGTGGCTACATGAGTGGGTGTGTGAGTGGCTCTATGCATAAGTCAGTGGGTGTATGAGTATTTGTATGGGTTTTGTAAATGGTTGAGTGGGCATGTGAGTGTACAAGGTTGTATAGGGGTTTGAGTTGGGTGTGTGAGTGGTTCCGTGGATGATATTAGTGATGCCATCAGTGATGTCATTTGAGATATCACTGATGTCACTGACCATGTCAAGAGCGATGTAATATGTGAGGTCATGAGCAGTGCCTTGTGGAGGCATAAGTTATAGTTAGCTCAGGTAACTATAACTGCTTAATTTCACTGATTTTATACAAGTGAAATCTGAGGCTAACTATAACAGGCCTGTAATCTTTGATTTGTTTCAGTGAATAAATCCTATAGTTTGATGTTCTGCAAGGCCGAGACATTGGCAGACCTATTGTACCTTCTCTGCATGTGATGTCTTTGAAGTCATGGTCCTGTCTTCCCTGTGCCAGGTAGTTTATGATACATGCATCTTCTCTGCATAGTATAGTGTTGCTATCTCAGCACGTCAGTGTTCTTTGCTGAAGTATTCAAGTCATGGCTCCTCTCTTTTCTCCCTCAGGTGATTGCAGGTTTCTTCTTTGTGCGCTGCCTGAGCACCAGATTTGCAGACCGTGTGATCCTTGTGGCCGGATTAGTGATTTGCAACATTTCCTGTGTCTGGTGCCTCATATTCATGGCGAACCCCAAAGGTAAAGAGCTCTCTGGAACTCCGATCTTACTATGAGCACAAGTTGGTCTGGCTTACTTCAGTTTACTGCCCTACTTCCCACACTAAGCAATGCCACCTGTAAGTGAGGGAATTAGAAGACTATACTCTGGACTCTCCATCACCCAGAGAGAAGTAGAAGAAGGTTGCCAAGGTTAGGTGTGGGGCTGAAAGGTCAATGTGACAGCAGACAGGCAGCCTATGTGAAGTGTCCCATCATCGGGATCCCCTCACCCCTACTACCTTAGTCCCAGCGCAGCTACTATACTAGTAATATTATTACCAGCACTCATCAGTGGGCTCCTGTTCTAGCACCAGAGCTGCAGTACTTGGTGTGGGACAGTAGCTCAGCAAAGCCGCTTTACCTTTACTGTGGCGGAAACAGCACCTCTCAGCTTCTCATACATGTAGTGGGGCTGTACGTGTATCAGTGCTCAGCAGGGCTTCTAATTGTAGTATCAGTACCAGTATTGGTACTTCTCAGGCTCAGGAAGTCTGCTATACTATTAATGGGCCAGCACTTCTCTGCACTGCTACTGGGGCAGTACCAGCCATTCCTCCCAGTACTGCAGTACTTACTGGAGCAGTTACACTGTCTGGAGCCTCTGGTGGAAGCTGCCATTCAGTAATTGCACCTACCACTCCATTCTTTTCACATGTATAATACAAATTTCAAAATATTACTGGCCTGATTCACAAAGAAAATTGCTCCAATATGGTGGTTCATATGTTTGGAACCGATTTCTGACTTTCTTCGTATACACAAAGGACTTCAGAAGTCCTTCTGAAAGCTGTGGCTGTTGCAGCTTTCCAGGAGCGCTCAGATGCTTAAATTGTCATGCTTTTAGAACAGTAGCAGACTCATAGTTGCAAATGGCTAACACTTGCTAAGTTTGTTTTCTATTTCTACACAATAAATATTTCCCTGTTAAGAAACTTCTCCCCATTCCTAACAATTTTGAGCATGTTCCCTCTGCCTTCGCACACTGAGAACAGTTTTACTTCTCCCTTAAATGGAGTAAGCCTACCATTTTCGGGTTGGAAACTAGCTTTAAAAACTTTCAAGTTTGTGGGTAGTCACCTTTTGTGGGTGTAACCAGGCTAGAAAGTGCAACCTGTGCTTTGAGCAGAATTACTCATACTTAACTTTACACCATACTGGCAAATGTTAGTGAAATTTTACAGGAATGCTGCTGTTTGTACGACTAAGTGTCAAATAGGTGCGTAACAATCATTGTGAATCTAGGCCTTTGTTTCATGCAAAAATAAGACAGATACACGCATTGGTTATGGCTATGTAACAACTAGGTGTTAACAGAGCCTGGACCAGTCTGTATTACAATAGTGATAGGCGCATGGGATTGCCTCACAGTTCATCCAACCCCGTGCATGCTGACCCTCCCCCCCCCCCCATCCCCCCTTAACTGCTGTGCAGAAAAAGGTGCTGATGCTGCGAGGGAGCCCCATGGCTTTCTGTGTGCATTTATGCCACTTTTCCATCAATGTGAATGTCAGGCCGGTTCCCTAAGTGGGGAAATACAGGGGACGGGAAACGGCCTTTACAACGTGGGCTTAGCCATGCGTGCCGTTTCCCCGCAAGCCGAACCATGCATATGCCTTAACCACGCATATGCCTTAACCACGCATATGCCTTAACCACGCATATGCCTTAACCACGCATATGCCTTAACCACGCATATGCCTTAACACATGCGTAGTTAAGGCAAGGCATAGTCTAGATGCATGAATGGGTGGGGAGAAGAACAGGAAGCATTGGGACAGAAGGCTCGACGCAGATAGGTAAGAGGGCCGGGTTTTGGGGTGGAATAGTTTTTAGAGTGGGGGGGGGTTACTGTGAGTGATGGCTGAGGATGTCTACTGTGCCTGTGATTTGTTTGGAGGCAATAGATCCACAGGAAGGGTATTTTTGGGCCTAGTTTGGAAATGGCAAAACCCCTGCATTGGGGCCTATGGAAAGGAGTGGTTTTGCGCGTTTTTGGGGTCTGATTGGAGGGTGTTCCAGGTGGTTCAGAGTGGATTGGTTGGATGGGCGAGTAGCTGGTATAGTCTAGTTTTGATTTTATCACACATATTCCTTTACCGCGCATGCCTTTACAACAATACTCATTGAAAAGGCATGATTGCTAAAGACATGCGTGATAAAGGAATGCATGGTTAAGACGCATTCGTGGTTGGGACCGTGTTATAGAGGCATGCGTGGTTCAGCCACGCATGCCTATGTCAAAGAACCGCAGGGGCCATATCTCTCTCTATATGATGAAAATGTCAGGGTTTCTAATAATCCGCATTCAAGTTACACATATTCGGCATCAGAAAATGGGGGGCACTTAAGGGTCCTTGACTTTCTTTTTTTTTTTTTATATTTCTTTTTATTAAACAGCTCGACCAAATGCACATCAAGTAATACAAGCAGGTATTTCCATCTTTCCTCAACGACATTCCATACAATTCAAAATAATACACAGTTATACAGTTGGTAGATCAAGGGGATGCGTGTGTTTCAGTTCCTCTCAAGCGGTCCGGTGGATCACAGATGTCCCCCCTATAGTGATTCCAAGCGTCCCATACCCTGCTCCACTTCCCGGGACATCCCCTGGCAATGTATACCGACTTCTCCCTAAACATACACCAATCTAAATCCTCTGCCCACTTCTCAGTCCGGGGTGGCTGGCTAGCCCCCCACAGTTGGGCGATATTACGCTCGCCACCATGTATGCCAGAGTAGCCCATTGTGTTGTGTAGGTGTTAAGGTCTGTCGGCTCCCAGATATTTAGGAGGCATCTATGGGCCTCTGGCTGCAGGTCTATCCCTAGGACCGCCCTCAGAGTGTGGTGGATCTCCCCCCAATATGTTTGTATGCTTTGGCAGCTCCACAGTATATGCATAAATGTCCCCAGTTCCCCACAGCCCCTTCTGCACTCTCCACTGTCCGAGCGACCCATTCGAACCAGACTGGGTCCTGTGATATATATTCTATGTAGTACCTTTAACTGCACCAACCTCAGCCTCGTCCGTATAGCCACCACCCGCGGGGAGGAGACCGCCTCCTGCCAATCCTCTTCGTCCAGTTCAAGGCCATCTTCATTCCAGTGTCTTTTTATATTAAGCAATGGATCGTCCATATTGTTTATTAGTTTCCTATATATCAGAGAAGTGGTCTTCTCCGGAAGATGTCCATCTAGCACCCTATCCTCTAGGGGAGAAGCGTCCGGAAGAGCAGTGCCCCTAGGGATATGTGTAAGCAGCGCATGCCGGACCTGGAGGAGCGGAAGTGCTCGCTATCGTTCAAGTTGTACTGCAGCTTGAGTGAGTCAAATGTATGTATTGTTCCCTCTCCCCAGACGTCTTTTATTCGTGAGATCCCGATTAGGTCCCACTTATCAAATCCCTTGGACTTCCAGAGGCTTCCCAATTTCTCCGAATTCCAAAGTGGGGTGGCTAGTGTAAATTTGCCTTCCCATTTGAGGTGCCTGTTGGCCGCATGCCATACCTGGACGGCATGGACCGTGGGTCCTGTGAGCTGGAATCTGCGGGGCCTAGCATATAGCGCTCTGGTGTATTCTCCCCCGGGGAGCTGCCACCTATCCATAGCATACCCGGGATCATTTAGCTGTCCGTAAATCCCGTGATTGACTGCCGCAAGTTGGGATGCCCAGTAGTATTTCCGTAGATCTGGCAGCCCTATTCCTCCGTCGTACCAATTAAGAGTAAGCTTGGAGAACGCCATACGGGGTTTACCATCCCAAAGGAGCTGTCTCTGGAGAGACTCAATTTCCCTAAAATAAGATGCAGGGACCGGATCCATCGTGTTTTGGAGCACGTACAAGAACCGAGGCAAAGCCATCATTTTAAATAGTACTGCCCTACCCAACATGGAGAGCGGAAGGGCCTTCCAGCCATCACGTCATTCCTAAGTCGCAACAGGAGAGGGCTCAGATTGTTGGTATAGCGAAGTTTCGAGTCTAATGTTATGTAAATGCCAAGATACCTAAAGCCTTCGAGGGCTATTTGAATCGGGCAATTGCCTGGAATGACCGGCGGGTCACCTCTCAGGACATATAACACCGATTTGGACCAATTTATCGCAAAACCTGAGTATCTGCTAAAGATTGCCAACACATCCAAAAACCGGATCAGCGACCCTCTTGGGTTGGTGAGATAGAGTAAGACGTCGTCGGCGTACAGAGAGATTTTATCTTCCCATTCTGACGACCATCGCAGTCCACGGATAGAACGGTCCTGTCTGACCCAAGCCACGAACGGCTCCAGGGCCAGCGCAAAAAGGAGCGGGGACAGGGGACAACCCTGTCTAGTGCCCCTGCTCAGACAGAAATCGGGGGACTTGCGATTGTTTACCACCACTCTGGCCATCGGATCGGAGTACAGAAGGCGTATCCAACCCGTGAATTCCGGACCGAAATCCAGTTTGTCCAGTACTGCAAATAGATAAGGCCATTCAACCATGTCAAATGCCATGGTGGCATCTAGTGACACAATTGCCGCCGGTTCCATAATTGTGGGAGTTCTACCCAGTACTCTGTGTAACCGTCTCAAATTGAGGGCGGTATTGCGGTGCGGCATAAATCCCGATTGATCCGGATGGATTAGGGTGGTGATAACTTTTGTCAGTCGGGTTGCCAGTAACTTCGCAAGGACTTTGGGTTCTACGTTTAGCAATGAAATGGGCCTATAGGACGGGCAACTTGTTCTAGGCTTGCCTTCCTTGTATATGACCACAATGTTGGCCACACGTTGGTCATATGGGAGTTGCCCCTTTTCTCTGCTGTCTTCGAACATGGACCGGATATATGGGGCGAGTCTATCGGATCTCAGTTTATAAAGCTTGACTGGAATGCCATTGGGCCCCGAGGCCTTCCCGGAATGCACTCCCCTGATAGCCTGCGCCACCTCATCGTCCGTGAGTGGGGATTCCAGATAGGCTCTGTTTTCATCTGCTAGGACTGGCAACTGGATATCTCTAATCATCTCCCTGTTATCCGCTTCTGTAAATTTTCCCGCCGTACTATACACCGCGCAGTAGTGTTGTGCAAACGCATCTGCTATAGCCTGCGGGTCCGTGATGGTGCTGGAATCCTCCCCCCGTATTTCAGGTACCAGTCTCGACCCCCATTCCCTTCTATCCAGCCAAGCGATCAGCTTTCCCGCTTTATCTCCGTGTTCATATATTCTGCTCTGAACCTCTCTGCTCTGCGTCCTGGCTCTATCTCATGCAATACTATTGAACTCGTCTTGCCATAACTTCAAATGGTGAAGACCCTCAGGGGTCACCGCCCGAGCCATTTCCTCTTCTAATTTTAACACTTCCTCTTCTGCTTTTTCCAGTTCAGCCTGCCGTTCTCTCTTCTTCCCCGCAATCAAAGAGACAGTCTCCCCCCGAATAACAGTTTTATATGCCTCCCACAGCGTCTGCGCTGAGTCCACCGTTGCCTGGTTCTCCAGGAAGTACCTGTCAGTAGCCGTGATTATGCTCTTCTTTGTGGAGGGGTCTCTCAAATGCCAAGGGTTGATGGGGGCTATCCTACCTGCATTCATCTGATCAAATTCCATGCTAAGCCATACAGGGGAGTGATCCGAGATACCTCTACCCAGATGGCGAACCTCCCGGAGGGCATGAGCCTGTGCGGCCGGGACAAGTACATAGTCTATTCTCGACAAACTTTGGTGTGCACATGACACGTGTGTGTATACTGCGCCTTGCCTGGGTTGCATATCCGCCAGCCATCCACCAGCCCCATTGTGTCCAAATAATCGGGTAGCCACCTTTGTACGGGTCTTAGTGTGCGAGCCGGAAATCTGTCTATTTCCCCGTCTATTACCGCGTTAAACTCTCCTCCCAGCACCATGTGGCCTAAGGGGAGCGTCAAATAAATTGAACCTAAGTCCTGAAATGTGTCGGGCTGCAAGCCAGGTGGCACATAGATTGAAACAAACGTGGCTGTTTTCCCCTCCCATTGTCCCGATATCCCGACATATCTACCCCGCTTGTCGGACCATGTGGCCTGTACTAGAAGGGGGAATGAGTTTTTAACCAATATACCAACCCCCCTTGACCCCGTGGTAAATCCCGCGTGCGCCACAAGTTTATAACCTCCTTTATGAAGGGCCATGCACTTATTCCCAATTAAATGTGTTTCTTGCAGAAGAACCACATCCGGGACGTGTCGTCTGATAAACTGAGTTACCATCCCCCTCTTTATTTTGTCCCCCAGTCCGTTGACATTCCAACTCATCACGCTAATCCCCGATCTCCGTCTAACGTTCGCCATAAAACTGGTGTAGAAATGGCACCTGCATTGCATTTTCACTCGATGTTGTCGAAACAATTAAGCCTACAAACAGTCTTACAAACAAAGTGGCTTTAAACACAGTGTTCGCAACATATCCCCCCCTCCCTGCACCCCTGCTCGTGGCATTTGCCCATCCCCAACTGGCAGAGTGCCTGTCGCCCCACACACTAAATCTACTATTTAACTAAAGGTAGTAAAGAGGAGGAAGGCCGGTGCCCCGTCTCCCCCCCCCCCCCAACCCAATACAAAATGATCTCCATAGAAGCCAACTCCCTCCATTATCATTATCATGTCACTTATAAAGCGCACTACATACCCGCGAGGGTCTCAAGGCGCTGGGGGAAGAGGGGGGTGGTGCTGCTACTGATCGAAGAGCCAGGTCTTGAGGAGTCTTCTGAAGGCCAGTAGGTCTTGGGTCTGTCGGAGGTTGGTGGGGAGGGTGTTCCAGGTCTTGGCGGCGAGGTGGGAGAAGGATCTGCCGCCGGCGGTCGTTTTCCGGATGCGGGGGACTGTGGCGAGGGCGAGGCTGGTCGAGCGGAGCTGGCGGGTGGGGGTGTAGAAGCTGAGTCGTCTGTTGAGGTAGGCTGGTCCGGAGTTGTGGAGTGCTTTGTGTGCGTGGGTGAGGAGCTTGAAGGTTATCCTCTTGTTGACAGGGAGCCAGTGCAGGTCTCTCAGGTGGGGTGTGATGTGGCTGCGTCGGGGGATGTCGAGGATAAGACGTGCAGAGGCGTTCTGGATGCGTTGCAGCCGTCTCAGGAGCTTAGCCGTCGTTCCTGCGTAGAGGGCGTTTCCGTAGTCCAGCCTGCTGGTGACGAGGGCCTGGGTGACTGTTTTTCTTGTTTCGGTGGGGATCCACTTGAAGATCCTGCGGAGCATTCGGAGGATGTTGAAGCAGGATGAGGAAACGGCGTTGACCTGCTTAGTCATGGAGAGGGTGGGGTCGAGGATGACCCCTAGGTTGCGTACGTGGTCGGTGGGTGGCGGGGCTGTTCCCAGTGATGTTGGCCACCAGGAGTCGTCCCAGGCTGAAGGGTTGGAACCAAGGATGAGGACCTCCGTCTTGTCCGAGTTCAGCTTCAGGCGGCTGGTCCTCATCCATTCGGCGACGGCCTTCATTCCTTCGTGGAGGTGGGCTTTGGCGGTGTGAGGGTCTTTGGTGAGGGAGAGGATCAGCTGGGTGTCGTCGGCGTAGGAGATGATGTTGAGGTTGTGCTGTCGGGCGACGTGGGCGAGGGGTGCCATGTAGATGTTGAACAGCGTTGGGTTGAGGGAGGAGCCTTGGGGTACGCCGCAGATGATCTTGGTGGCCTTGGATCGGAAGGGGGCGAGGCGGACGCTTTGTGTTCTGCCGGGAAGGAAGGATGTGGTCCAGTCCAGGGCCTTCTCTTGGATCCCGGCGTCGTGAAGGCGTGTTCGTAGTGTGTGGTGGCAGACCGTGTCGAAGGCGGCTGATAGGTCCAGGAGGATGAGGGCTGCTGTTTCTCCGTTGTCTAGCAGGGTCCTGATGTCATCGGTGGCGGCGATGAGGGCGGATTCGGTGCTGTGGTTGCTGCGGAAGCCGGACTGGGAAGGGTCCAGGATGTTGTTCTCCTCGAGGTAGCGGGTCAGTTGTTTGTTGACGGTTTTCTCGGTGACCTTCGCGGGGAACGGGAGCAGAGAGATGGGTCGGAAGTTCTTGAGGTCCTTGGGGTCTGCCTTGGGTTTCTTGAGTAAGGCGGTGATCTCGGCATGCTTCCAGCTTTCCGGGAAGGTTGCTGTCTCGAAGGAGATGTTGATTATTTTCCGGAGATGGGGCGCGATGGCTGTACTGGCTTTGTTGAAGATGTCTTAGTCTTAGTTGTCCCTGGGGTTGTGCGGCCTCCAATCTATGGGTCGAGACCCCAATACCTGACAATGTACATTAGTCCCAAGTGTTGTGTCTCCGCTCTCATTCCTGCGCCTGCAGTGTGTCTCCTCCGCCCCGGTCCCGCTCTCCCGACACACCAGTGGGACGATTGTCGATCCAGTCCGAAGCCGCCTCCGGGTTATCGAAGAACCAGGCTCTCCCCCCGACCTCCACTCTCAGCCGCGCCGGAAACATGGCATATTTCAATCCCTTGTTCCTTAGTTTTTCCTTTACTCCGAGAAAGCTCCGGCGTTGTTTCTGCACTATTTGCGTGAAGTCTGGGAAGAAAGAGAGGGTAGCATTCTCGTACCTCAGAGGGGGTCCCAAACGGGCCGCCTGCAGGAAATTCAACACCCTGGCAATCATCGGACGCGGAGGCGCACCAGGCTTGGGGCGGCCTCCCGGGACTCTATGCGCCCGCTCAACTGTGAAGAAGTTACTCAGTCCCTTGGGCTTGAGATGCGTGAGGATAAGGTCTTCAACAAACAGGTCTGGGGCTGGACCTTCAGATTTTTCGGGCACCCCCAGAATTCGTACGTTATTTCGCCGGGCCCTTCCTTCGTACTCATCCAGCTTACGCATGGTCAGGTCTTGAGATGTTTTAAGTTCCCGCACTTCCTGTTGGAGCAACGCCACATCGTCGGTCAGACTGGCAGTCTTTATATCTAGGGATTGGACCTTTTCATTGACTTTAGTAAGGTCTGCTCTAATAAGATTGACCTCTATAGTGACCGTGTCTAACTTATTGTCGAGCGACTCCATTTTCTGTCCCAGTGATGATTTGACCCCCTCTATTGCTGCCATCACATCGAGCAGCGTCGGTTCAAGTGTAGGACCAGAGGAGTCGCCCCCTGCCGGCAGAGTGTGTCGTAAGTCTGTAGGGGAACCCTTGGGCATCGTGTATCTGTCCAATTTGTTGGTCTGGACTTGTCTTACCCCCTAAGATGATCTCGGCTGGTGCCTGTCCACCTCCGGCTTAGTCGCCATCTGACGAGCTGTGATCGTGGCACGCCAACGCCGTCTCCCTCGCGGAATGTGTTTTACTGTTCTCGGCCGATTCTTCCGTGGCAGGCTATCAGTGTCTTTACTGCTCCGCCAGTGTCCACCAGGACAGGTCAAAGCGGGGGCCGGTCAAGTCCCCTCGCAATGCAGCTATCTCAGTCTCGAAAAGCGATCTATGCGCTGCGGATCTGGTACCCACCGTGCTCCGTGGCCAGTATTCCCCCTGTCAACGATTTTCCTCCTCACAGCTCCCCAAGCAGATCTGCAGGCACTCTGGGTCCAGAAGTAGCTGCCGATGGGGCCACCAGTCGTCCCCCACCACCCCCCCCCTGGGGCTCTAATCTCGCGACAGGGCTTTCTACTGCATACAGCCCGAGCGGCCGTCCTCTCGGTCATCTGAGCCTGCCCTCCGTCTCAATTGCCCGCAGGAGGAAGGAGGGGGGGGGGGGAAAGGGCACGCACGCAGCAGCCCCCCCCTCACCCCCGCAACCCCGGCAGGATATTCTCACGGTGGCCGTATTGCCGCCTCGCAGCCTGTTTCGGCGTCGCGGTGCCTGTCTCTTTTTATTCCATATACGGAGGGACGGGGGGACGGGGGGGCCTCACCAACACGTCCCCGCTCGTCTTCTCCGCCTCTAATCTTCCGCCGCGACCGCCGTCCGACGCGCCCCAGGGAATGGGGCGAGAACGGCGACCTTCGGTCGGCAACCCCAGCGCCGTGTAGCTGCGTCCCGGCCACAGCCCAAACTTGAGTCCCCGGCTCCGCGGAGGCCGCAATGCGTGGCGATGGTATCTCCGGTCTCCGGTGTCACAGAGGGACCGGAGCTGTCGCCGGGAGCGTCTCTATTGCTCCGCCGTCGAGTGGCACGCTTCAGTGCCAGGATAAGTAACAGGATCTTTGGGCTGGGGGACGGGCACTACGGAGCCGAGGTCTTACGCGGCCATCTTGGACCGGCGCGTGGCTCCTCCCTCCGGTCCTTGACTTCCTTAGTAGACGGGGCAAGTGTTTTCAAATTTAACTCGATGGAGGGTGTGTGGGGTGTCTAGGTAGGTAAAGTATAAAATACAAATAATAAAAAATAATGTCCTAACCAAGGCTTGTACGTTCAGAGCACTTGCAATAAGAACTATTATATATAATATATTTACAATGTAAACAGTTCAGGTCAATCAATCAGCGGTTTATGAAGGGCGCTACTCACGCGTGAGGGTCTCAAAGTGCTGGTGGGGGGGTGGGGGTGCAGCTCTGGATCAGTCGAAGAGCCAGGTCTTGAGGCTCTTCCTGAAAGTGTGCAGAGTGGGGAAGCGTCTGATGTTGACTGGGAGCTCGTTCCAGGTCTTTGCTGCGACGTAGGAGAAGGCTCTTACGCCTGCTCTGGTTCTGCGGATGCGCGGGGTCTCTGCCAGTGCAAGGTCGGCGGAGCGGAGGTTCCTTTTGGGTACGTGGAAGGAGACTCTTTCGTTGATGTATTTGGGTCCGATGTTGTGGAGGGATTTGTAGGCGTGTGTGAGTAGCTTGAAGGTTACTCTCTTCTCAATGGGGAGCCAGTGGAGGTCTCGTAGGTGCTGGGTCATGTGCTCGTGTCGTGGGGTTCTGAGGATGAGTCTGGCTGCCGTGTTCTGGATGGTTTGGAGCTTGTGTAGCAGGGTTTTGTTGATTCCGGCGTAGAGGGCGTTACCGTAGTCCAGTCTGCTGGTTATGAGTGTGTGGATGACGGTCTTTCTGCATTCGGGGGGGGATCCACTTGAAGGTCTTGCGGAGGATGCGGAGGGAGTTGAAGCAGGTTGAGGCGACGGCATTGATCTGGCGAGTCATGGTGAGGGAGGAGTCTAGAATGATGCCGAGGTTTCGGGCGTGGTCTGATGAAGTGGGTGGGTTTCCGAGGGCGGAAGGCCACCAGGTGTTGTCCCAGGCGGTGGAGGAGGGTCCAAGGACGAGAACCTCTGTCTTCTCCGAGTTGAGCTTAAGGCAGCAGCTGTTCATCCAGGCTGCGACGTCTTTCATTCCTTCCTGGAAGCTGAGTCTGGTGTCTTCGGGGTTCTTCGTGAGGGAGAGGATGAGCTGGGTGTCGTCGGCGTAGGAAACTATGCTGTCTAACGATGGCGGCGAGGGACGCCATGTAGATGTTGAAGAGCGTGGGGCTGAGCGAGGATCCTTGGGGTACTCCGCAGTTGATCTCTGTGGGTTCGGAGAGGAAGGGTGGGAGTCTGATCCTATGGGTTCTGCCGGTGAGGAAGGAGCGGATCCATTCAAGGGCGGTTCCCCGTATGCCGGCGTCGTGGAGTCTGGCGGCAAGAGTGCAGTGGGAGACGGTGTCGAAGGCTGCAGAGAGGTCTAGTAGGATGAGGGCCGCAGTGTGGCCCTGGTCGAGTAGCATGCGGATGTCATCGGTGGCGGCGAGGAGGGCGGTCTCGGTGCTGTGGTTGCTGCGGAATCCGGACTTGGAGGAGTCGAGGATGGCGTTCTCTTCGATGAAGGTGGTCAGCTGGGTGTTGACGAATCTCTCAGTGACTTTGGCTGCGAAGGGAAGGAGAGAGATGGGCCGGTAGTTTTTCAGGTCGTTGGGTCGGCCGAGGGTTTCTTGAGGAGGGGCATGACCTCTGCCCGCTTCCAGTCGTCGGGGAAGATGCCGGATTCGAAGGAGGCGTTAATGGTCCTGCATAGTTTGGGTGCTATGGCGGCGGTGGCTCTGTGGTAGATGTGCGGCGGGCTGGGGTCCGTGGGGGCTCCTGAGTGGGTGTTCTTCATGGTTGTGGCGGTGTCTTCGGTGGTAGCCGGTTTCCAGGTGGTGATGGTGGGCTGCTTGTCGGTGGTGGAGGGGAGAGTGGTGTCTGGAGTCTGTTCACTGAAGTTGTCCTAGTGGGCCTGATTTTTAGGTGGAAGTAGGAGCTGAGCTTGTTGCAGAGGTCCTGGGATGGTGTGACGTCCGTGGCTTCGCTGGGGGATTTGGTGAACTGCTGTATGACGTTGAGTTCTTTTGCATTACTGGCATTGGTGTGGATTTTGTTCTTGATAAAAGTCCTCTTGGTGTCTCTTATGCGCTGGTGGTATTCAGTCATGGCGTTCCTGTAGGTGTTCTGGTCTTCGGTGGTTTTCCTGTACCTCCAGAGTTTCTCGAGGCGTCTGCAGGAGCGCCTGGCTTCTTGGAGGTCGGTGGTGAACCAGGTGGCCTTCAGGGGGCGTTGTCTGACGGGGTGGCGAAGGGGTGCGAGCTTGTCTGCGCAGCTGGTGATCCAGCGGTGTAGTTCTTTGGCTGCAGAGTTGGCGTCGGTCGTGGTGGAGAGGGGGTCGTGGAGGAGGGTTGTGTTGAGGTGTTCCTCTGTGACCTTGCTCCAGTTCCTTTGTGGCGGGTGCGGGGCGGGCTTGGGTGCAGTGGTGGTGTTGAAGGTGAAGTGTACACAGTGGTGGTCAGTCCATAGGGGCTGCGTGGTGTGGCTGAAGTGGATGTTTGTCCTTCCTGTGAAGATGGGGTCGAGGATGTGTGCGGCTCTGTGGGTGGGGGTGGTGACGAGCGGCTTTAGTCCGGGGTTGGCGAGGTTGTCCAGGAGGGTGGTGGAGTCGGGGTCGCTGCGGTTGTCGAGGTGGAAGTTCAGGTCTCCGATGAGAATGTAGTCCGTGGAGGCGATGGCGTGGGGTGCGACGAGGCCGGCAATGGTGGTGGCGGGAGAGGCGCAAGGCCCAGGGGGTCTGTAGGGCGAGGGTCCCGCGCAGGGTGGTTCTAGGGCTGGTCTGGATCTGGAAGTGGAGGTGCTTAGTGTTGGAGAGGGGGTCGCTCGTGCTGGACGTGGAGAGTCGGAGGGAGCTCTTGTGCGCAATGGCGAGTCCTCCTTCTGGGCGGTGAAGGCGGTCCTTTCTCTGGATCTTGTATCTGTCGGGGATGGCGGTGGCGATGTCGGTGGCGGTCCATGTTTCCGTGAAGAAGGCGACGTCTGGCGAGAGGGTGTCGAGCAGGTCCCAGATCTCCACGGCGTGTCTGTGTAAGGAGCGCACGTTAAGGAGGATGCACGTCAGGGCTTCGGTGGTACGGGCGTCCGGCGTGGGTTCAGCAGTCGTGGGGGGGCTGTCGATGGCGAAGGATTGTCGGCAGTGTAGGCAGGAGAACTGGCCGTGGGTGGTGTTCGCATCGATCTCTGGCAGTTGTTGTTCCTTTCGGGGTTGAGTGCGAGGAGGGCGGCGGAGTTGTAGCGGTTGGAGGTCGTAGATCCAGGGTTTCTGTCGCTGGCCGCGGTCGGGTCGCAGACGGGCGGAGACGGGTGTAGACGGGCTTGCATTTGGCGCGCCAGCGGCGCGCCCACTGCGTGCGGTCGCCATTAAGTAGGGGGGGAGGGAAGCGCAGCTGGGAGGCGGGAACTGGCAGGGGGGATGGGCCGCGGGGGCGGCGGCGGGAAGGGCACGGAGGGCAAATGGGCAAAGAAAACGGCCAAACAACAACGAAGGACACGGTACAACCACTGGCACAATAAGACAGGCACACCAAAGACACAGGCACAATAAGGAATACAGGCACAACAGAGATACAGGCACAATAAAGAATACGGGCACAACAAAGATACAGTGAAGAGGCTGGAAGGAAGGCAGAAAACGGGCACAGAGAGGCAGAAAAACAGCACAAAGACAGACACAGAGAGCAGCGGCCAGCAGAAGAGCAAGGCTCTCCCACTGGACCACCAGGGATGAGGCGCAGGCAGGAGCCTGCGGGTGGAGGAGGGCCTCGAACACCTACCTGAGCAGCAGCGCCCAGAGCACGGTGGCACTTAGCAGCGATGCTGCGGGGGGAGAGCAGGTCTCTGACCAGGTCCAGTAAGGAATTATTTGCCACGGTAAAAAAACTAACTAATGTCAATGCTAACAAACAGATAGACGGGAGCATGGAATTTTGTAATACTCTAGGTCAGTTCTTCGTGGATAAAGTTAAGACCGTGTATGAGTCTTTCATTATGACCAACAAACCTGATACTCCACTTCCATTTTCAGAATATAAACTGGGCCTGCCTATAGATAGCTCCAATACGGGGTTTCATTTCTGGCCTCCATCAATGGAACAGATTAAACAGGTGGTAATGACAACGAGGTCTGGTGGCCTAACAGACCCTTGTCCACCCAAGGTGATGCACCTATTTCCAGATTTATTAAGCGAACAACTATTCCTGGTGTTCACTAAGATAATTGCATCGAGTTGCTACCCTGATGCCTGGAAAAAGACCGCAGTCCTCCCATTACTTAAGAAGCCAAATCTTGACCTACAGGATCCCGGGAATTACAGACCCATTTCAAAAATCCCTTTTCCAGCTAAAGTACTGGAAAAACTATTGAATAAACAATTGTCTAACTATTTAAACTCCGTAAATGCCCTAGACCACTCACAGTATGGGTTTCGGGAACAACATGGAACCGAAACTGCCCTGATTATGGCTGCGGAAGAACTCAGGAGTGTACTGGATGCTGGAGGGAAGGCTGCCTTGATCCTTTTGGATCTTTCAGCAGCCTTCGACACGGTAAACCATGGCACACTCCTGACCCGACTAGCCGAAGTAGGAGTTCAAGAGAAGGCACTTAAGCTTCTATCCTCTTATCTAACAAACAGAACTTTCTCAGTTAGATTGGGAGATGCTGCTTCTAAACTTTTAATTCTCCTTGTGGCGTACCTCAGGGGTCTTCGTTGAGCCCCACCCTTTTCAATGTATATGTTGCCCCGCTAGCGGCTATAATAAGGAATTGTGGTTTTCTACCAGTCTCCTACGCAGATGATACTCAAATTGTGGTAGCAATCACAAACAATACTGATGAGACAGCAGGTAGATTTAATAATTGCATGAGTCAGATCACTCACTGGATGCAATATAATTGCCTGAAATTGAATGGTGATAAAACCGAGGTTATGCTGCTTGGGACTGATATGAATTTCTGGTCCCCTAAATGGTGGCCAGATAGCCTAGGCGACTGCCCATCCCCAGTGGACAAAGTAAGAAACTTGGGAGTATTGCTGGACAATAAACTATCTTTGGGTCCCCAGATAAACAAACTCTCTTCCTCGGTGTGGTACATCCTCAAACTAGTAAAGAAACTATCACCTTTTATTCCCCAGATTCTCGCAAAATATTAGTAACTGCACTGGTCTTATCCAGGTTGGATTATGGTAATGCACTGTATGCAGGGTTACAAATTCAACATCTAAGAAAATTACAGCGCCTACAGAACACTGCAGCTAGGCTGGTGATGGACATTCCCAGATATGAACCAGTTGCCCACAGATTGGGAACTCTCCATTGGCTACCTATTGAAAAAAGGATCAAGTTTAAGTCAGTCTGCCTGGCCTATAAAGCCCTTCATGGAATAGGATCCCATTTCTTAAAAACTCATTTGAAACCTTATGAGCCATCCAGGAGACTGAGATCTAGCCAGGCAAAATTAATTCAGGTTCCAAAATTTAAGCAAGTAAGGTGGGGAGGGAGAAGCTTCCTTCTTCAGGCGGCTAAGACTTGGAACCTTCTCCCTGTCACAATTAAAAACAGCGCGTCGCTACTTTCATTTAGGAAGGAGGTGAAAACATGGTTGTTTACTTTGTAGTTGGTATCATTCTTCGGCAGACCTAGTCTTTTTACAACGATTAGCGCCAAGACGCCTTTGGGCATTCGTGCGCTTTACAAATATACAAATCAAATCAAATCAATATAAAGTACCAAGCAGAAGATAAAAACGGACCAACATAACACTCAATATACCATATACATAATGTTCAAATGAGTCCCTGCGTCCACTAGCAGGTTGGCAATCTCGAGCAGCGCTAATGTAATCACAATACACTTCTCTAACACCAGAGCCAATGGCTGAGCACTTCGAGTGGTTTGCAGGCACTTCTGATGATCACAAATCTTGGAACAAATTTAGAAAAATCTGCAAACAGAAAAGCCAAAGCAGTATTCGGAGTTTGCAGACAGCTGTTGTTCTCAAAGCTCCACAGACACTGGAAACAAAATGCCCAGTTGTATATCCTTACATCTAAAATGGGATCATTTGTACCTCAAGTGAATTACATGAGTTTGCAAACTTAGATGTTTGCGAATGTCAAAGTAATGTAATAAATTACAATTACAAAAGAAACAATTGATGGACGGAATGCTGGACAATGCAAACATTCACCCCCAGTCACAAGGATCTGGGTTAAATCCATCATTCTTTTGCTCACCACACCACCCCAGTTTGGACCCAGTCATATGCAAATCAGTCTTGACCCTGTTCCTTGTGGGAACAGTCCAGCCCGAACTGCCAAGCCAGGTCCTCCCTGGACCGGAAACAAGCATCCTGGGACCGGTTTCAGGGCATCACCCTTCTTCAGCCAGGCTAGCTTGAATCCAGTGGTGTAGTGAGCACGGGACCCACGTCTGGGCATACCCTTCCCACTTAGGGCGACAAATGCAAAAGAAACAATTGATGGACGGAATGCTGGACAATGCAAACATTCACCCCCAGTCACAAGGATCTGGGTTAAATCCATCATTCTTTTGCTCACCACACCACCCCAGTTTGGACCCAGCCATATGCAAATCAGTCTTGACCCTGTTCCTTGTGGGAACAGTCCAGCCCGAACTGCCAAGCCAGGTCCTCCCTGGACCGGAAACAAGCATCCTGGGACCGGTTTCAGGGCATCACCCTTCTTCAGCCAGGCTAGCTTGAATCCAGTGGTGTAGTGAGCACGGGACCCACGTCTGGGCATACCCTTCCCACTTAGGGCGACAAATGCAAAAGAAACAATTGATGGACGGAATGCTGGACAATGCAAACATTCACCCCCAGTCACAAGGATCTGGGTTAAATCCATCATTCTTTAGCTCACCACACCACCCCAGTTTGGACCCAGCCATATGCAAATCAGTCTTGACCCTGTTCCTTGTGGGAACAGTCCAGCCCGAACTGCCAAGCCAGGTCCTCCCTGGACCGGAAACAAGCATCCTGGGACCGGTTTCAGGGCATCACCCTTCTTCAGCCAGGCTAGCTTGAATCCAGTGGTGTAGTGAGCACGGGACCCACGTCTGGGCATACCCTTCCCACTTAGGGCGACAAATGCAAAAGAAACAATTGATGGACGGAATGCTGGACAATGCAAACATTCACCCCCAGTCACAAGGATCTGGGTTAAATCCATCATTCTTTTGCTCACCACACCACCCCAGTTTGGACCCAGCCATATGCAAATCAGTCTTGACCCTGTTCCTTGTGGGAACAGTCCAGCCCGAACTGCCAAGCCAGGTCCTCCCTGGACCGGAAACAAGCATCCTGGGACCGGTTTCAGGGCATCACCCTTCTTCAGCCAGGCTAGCTTGAATCCAGTGGTGTAGTGAGCACGGGACCCACGTCTGGGCATACCCTTCCCACTTAGGGCGACAAATGCAAAAGAAACAATTGATGGACGGAATGCTGGACAATGCAAACATTCACCCCCAGTCACAAGGATCTGGGTTAAATCCATCATTCTTTTGCTCACCACACCACCCCAGTTTGGACCCAGCCAAATGCAAATCAGTCTTGACCCTGTTCCTTGTGGGAACAGTCCAGCCCGAACTGCCAAGCCAGGTCCTCCCTGGACCGGAAACAAGCATCCTGGGACCGGTTTCAGGGCATTACCCTTCTTCAGCCAGGCTAGCTTGAATCCAGTGGTGTAGTGAGCACGGGACCCACGTCTGGGCATACCCTTCCCACTTAGGGCGACAAATGCAAAAGAAACAATTGATGGACGGAATGCTGGACAATGCAAACATTCACCCCCAGTCACAAGGATCTGGGTTAAATCCATCATTCTTTTGCTCACCACACCACCCCAGTTTGGACCCAGCCATATGCAAATCAGTCTTGACCCTGTTCCTTGTGGGAACAGTCCAGCCCGAACTGCCAAGCCAGGTCCTCCCTGGACCGGAAACAAGCATCCTGGGACTGGTTTCAGGGCATCACCCTTCTTCAGCCAGGCTAGCTTGAATCCAGTGGTGTAGTGAGCACGGGACCCACGTCTGGGCATACCCTTCCCACTTAGGGTGTCAAATGCAAAAGAAACAATTGATGGACGGAATGCTGGACAATGCAAACATTCACCCCCAGTCACAAGGATCTGGGTTAAATCCATCATTCTTTTGCTCACCACACCACCCCAGTTTGGACCCAGCCATATGCAAATCAGTCTTGACCCTGTTCCTTGTGGGAACAGTCCAGCCCGAACTGCCAAGCCAGGTCCTCCCTGGCCGGAAACAAGCATCCTGGGACCGGTTTCAGGGCATCACCCTTCTTCAGCCAGGCTAGCTTGAATCCAGTGGTGTAGTGAGCACGGGACCCACGTCTGGGCATACCCTTCCCACTTAGGGCGACAAATGCAAAAGAAACAATTGATGGACGGGATGCTGGACAATGTAAACATTCACCCCCAGTCACAAGGATCTGGGTTAAATCCATCATTCTTTTGCTCACCACACCACCCCAGTTTGGACCCAGCCATATGCAAATCAGTCTTGACCCTGTTCCTTGTGGGAACAGTCCAGCCCGAACTGCCAAGCCAGGTCCTCCCTGGACCGGAAACAAGCATCCTGGGACCGGTTTCAGGGCATCACCCTTCTTCAGCCAGGCTAGCTTGAATCCAGTGGTGTAGTGAGCAAGGGACCCACGTCTGGGCATACCCTTCCCACTTAGGGCGACAAATGCAAAAGAAACAATTGATGGACGGAATGCTGGACAATGCAAACATTCACCCCCAGTCACAAGGATCTGGGTTAAATCCATCATTCTTTTGCTCACCACACCACCCCAGTTTGGACCCAGCCATATGCAAATCAGTCTTGACCCTGTTCCTTGTGGGAACAGTCCAGCCCGAACTGCCAAGCCAGGTCCTCCCTGGACCGGAAACAAGCATCCTGGGACCGGTTTCAGGGCATCACCCTTCTTCAGCCAGGCTAGCTTGAATCCAGTGGTGTAGTGAGCACGGGACCCACGTCTGGGCATACCCTTCCCACTTAGGGCGACAAATGCAAAAGAAACAATTGATGGACGGAATGCTGGACAATGCAAACATTCACCCCCAGTCACAAGGATCTGGGTTAAATCCATCATTCTTTTGCTCACCACACCACCCCAGTTTGGACCCAGCCATATGCAAATCAGTCTTGACCCTGTTCCTTGTGGGAACAGTCCAGCTCGAACTGCCAAGCCAGGTCCTCCCTGGACCGGAAACAAGCATCCTGGGACCGGTTTCAGGGCATCACCCTTCTTCAGCCAGGCTAGCTTGAATCCAGTGGTGTAGTGAGCACGGGACCCACGTCTGGGCATACCCTTCCCACTTAGGGCGACAAATGCAAAAGAAACAATTGATGGACGGAATGCTGGACAATGCAAACATTCACCCCCAGTCACAAGGATCTGGGTTAAATCCATCATTCTTTTGCTCACCACACCACCCCAGTTTGGACCCAGCCATATGCAAATCAGTCTTGACCCTGTTCCTTGTGGGAACAGTCCAGCCCGAACTGCCAAGCCAGGTCCTCCCTGGACCGGAAACAAGCATCCTGGGACCGGTTTCAGGGCATCACCCTTCTTCAGCCAGGCTAGCTTGAATCCAGTGGTGTAGTGAGCACGGGACCCACGTCTGGGCATACCCTTCCCACTTAGGGCGACAAATGCAAAAGAAACAATTGATGGACGGAATGCTGGACAATGCAAACATTCACCCCCAGTCACAAGGATCTGGGTTAAATCCATCATTCTTTTGCTCACCACACCACCCCAGTTTGGACCCAGCCATATGCAAATCAGTCTTGACCCTGTTCCTTGTGGGAACAGTCCAGCCCGAACTGCCAAGCCAGGTCCTCCCTGGACCGGAAACAAGCATCCTGGGACCGGTTTCAGGGCATCACCCTTCTTCAGCCAGGCTAGCTTGAATCCAGTGGTGTAGTGAGCACGGGACCCACGTCTGTTCATACCCTTCCCACTTAGGGCGACAAATGCAAAAGAAACAATTGATGGACGGAATGCTGGACAATGCAAACATTCACCCCCAGTCACAAGGATCTGGGTTAAATCCATCATTCTTTTGCTCACCACACCACCCCAGTTTGGACCCAGCCATATGCAAATCAGTCTTGACCCTGTTCCTTGTGGGAACAGTCCAGCCCGAACTGCCAAGCCAGGTCCTCCCTGGACCGGAAACAAGCATCCTGGGACCGGTTTCAGGGCATCACCCTTCTTCAGCCAGGCTAGCTTGAATCCAGTGGTGTAGTGAGCACGGGACCCACGTCTGGGCATACCCTTCCCACTTAGGGCGACAAATGCAAAAGAAACAATTGATGGACGGAATGCTGGACAATGCAAACATTCACCCCCAGTCACAAGGATCTGGGTTAAATCCATCATTCTTTAGCTCACCACACCACCCCAGTTTGGACCCAGCCATATGCAAATCAGTCTTGACCCTGTTCCTTGTGGGAACAGTCCAGCCCGAACTGCCAAGCCAGGTCCTCCCTGGACCGGAAACAAGCATCCTGGGACCGGTTTCAGGGCATCACCCTTCTTCAGCCAGGCTAGCTTGAATCCAGTGGTGTAGTGAGCACGGGACCCACGTCTGGGCATACCCTTCCCACTTAGGGCGACAAATGCAAAAGAAACAATTGATGGACGGAATGCTGGACAATGCAAACATTCACCCCCAGTCACAAGGATCTGGGTTAAATCCATCATTCTTTTGCTCACCACACCACCCCAGTTTGGACCCAGCCATATGCAAATCAGTCTTGACCCTGTTCCTTGTGGGAACAGTCCAGCCCGAACTGCCAAGCCAGGTCCTCCCTGGACCGGAAACAAGCATCCTGGGACCGGTTTCAGGGCATCACCCTTCTTCAGCCAGGCTAGCTTGAATCCAGTGGTGTAGTGAGCACGGGACCCACGTCTGGGCATACCCTTCCCACTTAGGGCGACAAATGCAAAAGAAACAATTGATGGACGGAATGCTGGACAATGCAAACATTCACCCCCAGTCACAAGGATCTGGGTTAAATCCATCATTCTTTTGCTTTTGTATAAATTACAATTACAACAGTATCAGAGGTGCAATGAAATGCAAGGAAACTGTATTTCAAAGCGTATGTTTGGGTATTGTAGAGATAACACTGACTCAGGGGTGCCAGTTGGCACCGAGTTAACTGCCCAGGAGCACAAGGTGCTCAGAGTGACTCACCAAGGTCCCTGGTCCTGACTAGCAGAGTACCAAGTGGGTGCTGGTGTGCCATGCTTGGCTAAGCCAAAGGAAGCTATGAAGAAGGAAACTGCAATAAAAGCTGCTGGAAAAAGGGGTGTGCTTGCCAGGCTTATCTGAAAGAGACACTTTAGTGATAGATTCCTTACCTTAGAATATCCCCAGGCGTCAGACTGGATCCGGAAAGTTTTCGTCAGCAGTACCCCTGCGCGTCGGTAGATGTCGTCGTGCGGCTCCGCGTACGTCGCTGGCGTCGTAGCCGCCGAGATGACGTCGTCGGAGCTACTTAGACGCGCCCACGCGTGCTGACGTCAGTTCTTTCTTTTTCTGCGCCAGCTAGCGCAGATCCAAGAGAGAGCGGTACTCCTAGTTAATATTTTAACTTGGTTTCTGAGAACTTGTTTCTCTTGTTTTGTCGAGTACTCGACTTCTGGTGCAGTAGGGATGCCCGGGTTTAAGTCCTGTAGGGACTGCCGTCGGAACATGTCGGTGGCGGACCCGCATGACGTGTGTCTCTTCTGCTTGGGGCACGCCCATGACCCCGAGGCGTGCCCCGATTTGTCGGGCCATGGCGCCGAAGGCTTTGCGGGAGCGTTCCCGAAAGTTGTTGGAGGCCCGGCAATCGGTTCCGCGCCGCTCGAGGTCCCGCTCCCGTGGGAGGTCGAGGGACAGGTCGCGGGGCCGACACCATCGTTCGTCGGAATCGGGGACAGGTATGTCACGGCGCCATAAGAAGTCGAAGAAGCGACGTCGCTCTTAGTCTACCCCTCACCGTTCAGGGGACGTGGTGCAGGGGGCGGGTGGTCACTCCCCCGCGGCTCCGATGGAGCCTCCGTTGTTGCCTGCGGCCTACCCGCCTTTCCCGGGCCCGCACGCGACTCTGGAAGAAATACAGGTATTCCTGTCGGCCATGGGCCGTTATTTGCCCCATCGGGTCCTGCCGGAGCGCCTTCGGGCCCCGTGGACCCGTTGGATGGTTCTGCCCCCGTGCCGCCGCCTTTAGCCCCGGCTACCCCGGCAAGATACCCTGCGGCGCCGTCGGCTCCGGCCTCGGCGCAGCCTCCGGGCCCGACGCCGGACACGATGCCGTTGCTTATGGGGCCGGACTACGTCGAGCCTGGATTGGTCTCTTATCCTCCGATTCCAATTCCAGGTGGGAGTTTTTTCCCTTTCCCCGTCCTTACCAGCCTCTTAAACAGCCGGTGGACGAAGGGGAGTACCGGGAAGGGTCTGAGGACCCTCTCGCAGCTCAATGCGAGGATGCCTCGGAGTGGGAGGGTGATATGGAAGGTCCAGGTGATCTGGATTTCTCTCCACACCCTGGTACACTGTCCCCTGCTTCCGTGGCTACGGAGGAGGTTGGGACTTTTTCTGTGGTGTTGCGTAGGGCGGCTGAGGCTCTTAACCTCGAGCTCCCATTTGTGCCTATCAGGACCAATCTCCTGACTGAGGTGCTGCAGCCAGCGACCTCCTCTGCGGAGCCGCTACTGCCCTTTAAGGACGTGCTTATAGACATTCTGTTAAGCACCTGGACCAAGCCTAACACAGGGGTTCCTGTGGATAAGAGTGTGGCACGACGCCATCGCCCGGCCCTGGGCGACCCCAGTTTTCTCACGCAACACCCAACGCCTGAGAGTTTGGTTGTCCAGGCCTCTGCCTCTCCGAGCGCATTCCCTTCCGCACCTCTGGACAAGGAATCTAAAAAACTGGAGCAGTTTGGGAAAAAGATTTTCACCTCTGCCAGTTCCGGGTTGCGGGCGGTGAATACTGCGTGCCTGTTGGGCCGCTATTCCCATTCTGTGTGGGACACCGTAGCACAGGTGCTGCCTCAGTGTCCAGTGGAAGCTCGGGCGGTGCTCTCCCAAGCCATTATCGAGGGGAGAGATGCTGCTAAATTCACTATCCGTTGTGGACTTGACACAGCCGACTCTCTCGTCAGGGCACTTTCCACAACAGTGGCGCTACGCCGTTACGCTTGGCTCAGAACTACTGGCTTCTCCGGGGATGTGCAGAACACTTTGTTGGATATGCCTTTTGATGGCACACGCCTCTTTGGTGACAAGGCGGATAGCACTTTGGAGCGCTTTAAAGACTCCCGGGCTACGGCCCAGTCCTTGGGTCTTGCCACCACGCGCGCTCCCGTAGGGTCTGCTTTTCGCTCCTTTCGAGGTCAGGGTCGAGGCACCCAAACGCGTTCCTTTCAGAGCCGCCGGCCTGCGCAGCCGCAGTCTCAGCGCAGCCGAGGTCGGGGGGCCGGCCGAGGTGGGTCACGGGCCAGCGGGCGGGTCAGTCCACCACCGCCCCTGCCACCACTGCCTCAAAACCTTCCTAGTCCGGTGTTTCAGGCCCACCAGACGCCAGTGGGCGACAGGATTCGCCATCACCTCCCCCACTGGCGTACCATCACTTCGGACAGGTGGGTTCTGCAGATAGTCCGACGGGGCTACTCCCTCCCCTTCCAGTCTACCCCTCCAGCCATGCCGCCTCAGTACCACCGCATGTCGGGGGATCACTTGGCACTTCTCCAGCAGGAAGTTGCTGCCCTCTTGGCCAAGGGGGCCATGGAGCAGGTTCCGACGCCAGAAGTAGGTCGTGGCTGTTACTCCCACTACTTCCTGGTTCCAAAGAAGGACAAGGGTCTGCGTCCTATCTTAGATCTCCGGAACGTCAATCGCTTCCTCCGGAAGGAGAAGTTCAAGATGCTCACGCTTGCTCAGGTCTTGTCTGCCCTAGACCCGCAAGACTAGATGGTAGCGTTGGACTTGCAGGATGCTTATTTTCATATCCCCATCCTGCCGGCCCACCGGCGTTACCTACGGTTCACGGTAGGCCACAAGCACTTACAGTTCACCGTGCTCCCTTTCGGCCTTACCAGCGCCCCTCGGGTGTTCACAAAAGTGATGGCGGTGGTCGCAGCTCATCTGCGCAGATCAGGGGATTCAGTCTTCCCCCTATCTCGACGACTGGCTGTTGAAGGCGGGCTCGCCCCGGGCAGTCGTCTCCCACCTCCAGACTACGGCCGACCTCCTGCATTCGCTGGGGTTTTCCATCAACGTGCCGAAGTCGCATCTGATTCCCTCTCAGAAGCTCCTCTTCATCGGAGCGGTTCTGGACACGGCGCACTTTCGGGTTTATCCTCCCGAACAGCGAGTCCGGGACATTCGGACTATGATTCCGATCTTTCAGCCCTGGTCCTGGGTTTCGGTCAGGAAGACCCTGAGGCTGCTGGGCCTCATGGCCTCCTGCATCCTGCTGATCAATCATGACAGATGGCATATGCGGGCTCTGCAGTGGGACCTGAAGTTCCAGTGGACGCAGCATCGGGGAAACCTGTCCGACTACGTCCAGATCTCGGAGGTCACTGCACAGGACTTGCAGTGGTGGCTCACGGACCAGCGTTGGGTCAGCAGCAGATCCCTCTCCCTTCCCCAACCGGAGCACACAGTGGTGACGGATGCGTCCCTCCTGGGATGGGGCGGCCACATGGGAGAGGCGGAGATCAGAGGCCTCTGGTCTCCGGCGGAGTCCAAGCTCCATATCAACCTTTTGGGGCTCAGGGGGATCCTATTTGCACTGAAAGCATTCCTTCCCTCTGTCAAGGGGAGAGTAGTGCAGGTGGTCACAGACAACACCACCGCCATGTGGTACTGCAACAAGCAAGGCGGGGAGGGGTCGTGGACCCTATGTCAGGAGGCTCTGCGTCTCTGGACGTGGCTGGAACGTCAAGGCATTTCCTTGGTGGTTCAACACCTGGCAGGTTCCCTGAACGCCAGGGCGGACGAACTCAGCCGCAGGTGCATGTTGGATCACGAATGGCGTCTTTACTCGGAGGTGGCACAAGGTCTCTTTCAACAGTGGGGAGAACCTTGGTTAGATCTATTCACCACCGAAGAGAACGCGCAATGTCAGCGGTTCTGCGCGTTGGAGTTTCCAAGGCGGCACTCGCTCGGCGACGCTTTTCGTTGCGAGTGGAGTTCCGGTCTGTTGTACGCCTTTCCGCCTATACCACTTCTGCCCAGAGTGCTGAAGATCATCAGGCGCGACCGGGCCCAAATTATTCTTGTGGCACCGGACTGGGCTCGAAGAGTTTGGTATCCCGAGCTACTCAGTATGAGCGTGGAGCCCCCGATCCGGCTGCCTCTTCGGGAGGATCTTCTGTCGCAGCAACAGAGGACGGTCCTCCACCCGAACCTGTCCAGCCTCCACCTCCTTGCGTGGAGATTGAGCGGCTATAGCTGATTCCATTTGACTTGCCTCCTGAAGTCTGTAATGTGATTCTGGCAGCCAGACGTCCCTCAACTAAAACTGTATACGCCTGCCGGTGGAACAAATTTGTGGCATGGTGCACAGCGAAGGCTGTAGATCCCCTTTCTGCCCCTCTTTCTGAGGTCCTCTTGTTCCTTCTCTCTTTGGCCCAGCAGGGCTCTGCTCTGGGCACTATCAAGGGCTACCTTTCTGCTCTTTCAGCCTTTCTTAGGCTGCCTGATCAGCCCTCTCTTTTCAAGTCCCCTGTTGTCAATAGATTTCTCAAAGGCATTACTCACCTTTTCCCTCCTATTCCTTTTGTGATGCCTCAGTGGGACTTGAACCTGGTTCTCACATACTTAATGTGCGCTCCCTTTGAGCCTCTTCATAACTGTCCTTTGCGGTTATTGACTTTGAAAACTGTCTTCCTGGTGGCCATCACCTCCGCTAGGCATGTCAGTGAGCTCCAGGCTCTTAGTTGTGTAAACCTCCTTTCATGGCGATTCATCCGGACAAGGTTGTGCTTCGGCCACGTCCCTCCTTTCTGCCAAAAGTAGTCTCTGCCTTTCATCTCGGGCAAACTGTCACTCTGCCTACTTTCTTTCCGCCTCCTCACCCTTCCAGGTAGGAAGAGAGGCTCCACCGTCTGGACCCAAAACGTGCGCTTTCATTCTATCTCAACCGCACACAACAGTTCCGGGTGGATGACCAGCTCTTTGTTGGCTACATGGGCGCCAAGAAAGGCCGTGCTGTGCACAAGCGGACTATCTCCCGATGGGTTGTCTTGTGTATTAAAGCCTGTTACTCTCTTGCTAAAAAGGAACCTCCGGTAGGGCTGCGCGCCCATTCTACCAGGGCGACAGCTGCTACTACAGCATTGGGACGCGGTGTCCCCCTGCAAAATATCTGTCAGGCAGCTACGTGGGCCTCGCTGCATACTTTCACTAAGCACTATTGCCTTGACAGTCAAGTCCGGAGAGACAGCTTCTTTGGCTGGTCGGTTCTCTGTGACTTTCTGGTGTGATTTCACTTCGCAGACCCACCACCGGGGATGGTATTGCTTGGGTATGTATTCTAAGGTAAGGAATCTATCACTAACGTGTCTCTTTCAGATGCACAAGTTACTTACTTGTGTTACGATATATCTGTAAGAGACATTAGTTAGTGATGGATTCCTTACCGCCCGCCCATCCTCCCCGTTCTGCGAACTGTTCTCTAGGGTACAGGTCATCCCTTTCAGGGCCCTAGTTCTATTGCACCAGTAGTCGGTCTCTGGCATGGCTCTGCGTTCCTGGCGCGGAAAAGTCATTTACAGAACTGACATCCGCGCGCGTGGGCGCGTCTAAGTAGCTCGGGCGTCATCTCGGCGGCAGCCTACTCCAGACCCAGGGGGTAGGTCCTGTATAGTACCAGGTGCACAGCTAGGTATTTTTGCATGGTCTCCCAGAGAGGAGGCTGTGGAGTTGCCTGATTTTTTTTTTTTTTTTTTGGACCTTACTGACTCATGGTGGTTGCACTTTTACATTGCCTTACTTCTAACAAACTTGTGGCCTTGCCATATTGTATTGTAATAACATTCATGTAGCTCTTATTTTCCCTGGTAAGGCGTTGAAGCACTTGACGGCTGGTAGCTTGGATGTGGATTGATAGTCTGCTTTCCCTGAGAGGTCACAAACAATGCACCTCCCTCCTCGAGAGTGTGATAACTTTACCAAAATTCTCCTTGAGGAAAATGATGGCCTCTTCCCCTCCCAGGGGATGGTGTTCGGCCCAGAAGCTCTAATTCCTGAACCAGTACATCAAAATCCCTATTCTGAGTAAAATGAATGTCAGTAGCCAATAGCTAGGGTTATAACAGCTGCACTCACAAGAGGCTGATGCCAAAAGAGATCTAGAATATTTAATAGCAATCAGCAGAACCCCATACAGTGTGTTCGGTTGGCTGTGCTCTGAAGTACAGGGCTCAAATGTGTGCCTTTTATACATCAGGTTAAACAAAATCAAAGCATGCACGTGCATAGACAGTATTTTTCCATCATTATAATTTTTCTTAGGGAAAGTGTTTAGATATCTCTGCACCTGTGCCGTCTGTGTGGGTGGTGAACCTGGAGGGGTGCTGGAGAGAGGACAGTAAGGCTAACAGTCCCAAGTTCGCACTACAGTCAACATTCCTATGGGAGGCGGGAAAGATGCAGATGTGAAGAGCGCAGAGGAAGTCTTGGCACATCCTGGCACCGCAGCCAGTGGCATCTGCAGAAACACATCCCAGAGCTGTAGGGAGGGGGCAGGAGTGGGCTGGGCCTTGTTCTGCAAGGAGACGGAGGATAAGGTTGGACACTATTTCAACAACATAAAAATCTTAAACCTGATGCATGATTATACAGTGATATATAATATGAAATTACTATGAAAGACTACAAGAGTGCAGAACGAATGGATGCAAATCAGTGGATGGTGGGAGAACCTGGAAAAAAAGAGAAACCAAAAGAGTCAGTTGACGGTCGCGAGGTTGAAGTGAGTACTGACAATTTAAATGTTCCGCCATCGTAAGGAACCCTCTCAACCTGGATGCAGAAATATCAATCTTTTGGAGTCTCTACTATGCCATGCCACTTCATCTGGAAGGAGACATTTTAGGCTATCACAGGGAGAAAACACAAGCAATGAGCACAGCGTGGCAGTGAAACAGACGTCATTATTTGTTGCACTTCAAACTTCCGGCCACCTCTGTGTCTCCTATGACACCTGTATTTAAACAGAGAGAGACCCCTTGTCAGCAACCAAGGGAGTGGAGTACTATCAGTACCAAAAAACAAGTTGTCCCTTGATTCACTCAATCAACACGAACACCCTATGAATAGTGGAGTTCTCAATTCATAAAAAGCACATAGATAAACTTAAAAAAATGTTTTTACTCAAAATCCCTGAAACACTCAAACAATGATCCCACTATAACATACAGTGCAAAAAGGTCAATTGATTTCTTTAGTACATGTAAATATTATTAAAACACAATTTATATAATAAAACACCTATAATAAAATACAATGCATCAGTTCAACATAAATTAAAAACAATATAATTCATCAAGTCCGGACATAACATAACATCTTATAACACTTTTACCACAGAGACCTAAAAAATAGGGAAAAGAACAATGATAGACAGTGTACTTTGTCTTTTAGCTCAACAATTCCCTAGGAATAATTTTAGCAAGATTAGCCTGGATACATGTACTCTATTTTGTATCTACAGGTCCAACTTGTCCTTGGGATAATGTACAGAAATGCGTCGACGCTTTTCGATGGGTATCTGATTATTCCATCTTTATCAAGACAGTCATTATGTTCACTTTTCTTTGTGGTATATTTGATTGTTATACCCTGTATGAACAAGTATAAAAAAATATATATTTAAAACCTTAAAGTGATTCTACTATACACAAAATTTACAGTGACATTCTACTATCACAACTCATGATTCCATAATTCATTTTATATATGCTCACATGTACTACGACTCAATTTAATCTCCTTATACGATATGCTCATGCCTTTTACATCAAATATATTTCTCCAATTGTCTACACTGCATATCAACATTTCATAAGGGTATTTACAGCTTATCCCTTCTAAGCATCACATTACTCCTGCTTACAACCTTCAAAAAAAAGAAAGGAAGGAGACAGTTTTTGCTAAAGCACTTCTGAAGCTACCCCACATTTGTGTACAGTTTCTAGGTCCAAAAAACACTCCACAATAGCCCGCTGTGTAACAAATAAATACACCTAAGGTATTACACTCTCCCTCCTACAAATAACCCACTTGTCTAGGGGAGTAGAGACCACTCCTGGCATTATGTGCCATACTTTGCTGTTGGTATATTTTCGTATTCAAACTCAATTGGAAAATACCTATCTAGATCACTAAATTCATTTGTATCCCTGCACAGGGCGTTCTCTTTGTTCTCACCTGAATGAAAGAGTTGATGTTTGCACTTATTCTTATACTTCTTTTGCAGATTCGAAGAATGGTCTATTAATGGACCCCTAGTAAATAGAGAGTATTTTGTATATTACTATTACTATACCAGAGGATGTCTGCCATATAATCTAACTCAACACACTGCAGTGCCTCTCCTCCTATATATTTTTTGTCGTACCTTCTTAACTTGACTTGAATAATCCCCGTTTCCCAACTGCCGAATATTCTTGAACGGTTCAATCCGGAACCCCAGATTTCTAGTTCTGTGTCCAAAAATTCACATATGTAGTCCAAGGTAGAGGGGCTTAAGTACATACACCTCCTCACCTACCGATGCGCTTACGTCGCACTCTAAAATAAAGAAACAACCCCATTGTATTACACCCATGAATGTAAGAGATGGAAATTCATTTAGATAGGCTGTTCGTATGTCTATCCCATCTATTTTATAGGATTCCTTTCTCACCTTATCCGCTCATGGATTCCCCGTCCTACTTCCTCCTTTTGGAAAATGTGAATGGGAGACCACTGCATTGTCCTCGTTTAAATACTGTCTCGCGATCTCTCATTGGTTCCTACAAACCACATGGCCCGCATGCACTGCTTGTGCTGATCTGCCACTCCTAACCCAGAAGCTAATTCTATGGTTTTCATGGATTTTAGCAACAGCTTTGTTTATTTGTATAAATACAACTTTATTGGTTTCGTATACGTACATCTAATCGAAAAAGGGTCTCAGAGGATCCCATACATCTTCGTGAATAATAACACCAGCTTTGTTTATTTGTGCAAACACAACTTTGTTTGTTTGTATAGATACATCTAATTCCAGCAGGGTTTCAAGGGAACCCATACATATAATTGCAGTACATTCATGAATATAGCCAATACTGCTAGATTTTACTCGCAGAATTGATCTATTTATACCCAATAGTATACTTTAATCAATGTCTAATTTCTGATCGCTGTCTCAGGGCCACTCGAATCACTAGTGGGAGACACTTGCACTGGACACTTTACTCTCCCATTAATTCTAGCCAACGCTTATAAATTCATGTCTAATTTTACAACCTACCTAATCTCTGACCTGGATGCAGAAATATCAATCTTTTGGAGTCTGTACTATGCCATGCCACTTCATCTGGAAGGAGACATTTTAGGCTATCACAGGGAGAAAACACAAGCAATGAGCACAGCGTGGCAGTGAAACCGACGTCATTATTTGTTGCACTTCAAACTTCCGGCCACCTCTGTTTCTCCTATGACACCTCACAGGTCTAGATCAGAGGAGCCCAATGCGGAATCATGAGCCTGGCTTTAGGAACCAAGAGCGAAACACAAGTCTGTCTGCCACACAGGCATCTGCATCCAGCAGCTGGAAGCCAGAGATCTAGGGGGCGCGAGCCTGGGCCTTCGATCCTGAGGAAGCGAGAGAGCTGGGAGTACGAGCCTGGACCTTCGATCCTGAGGAAGCGAGGGAGCTTGGGGGCGCGAGCCTGGGCCTTCAATACTGAGGAAGCGAGAGAGCTGGGGGCGCGAGCCTGGGCCTTCGATCCTGAGGAAGCAAGAGAGCTGGGGGGCGTGAGCCTGGGCCTTCAATACTGAGGAAGCGAGAGAACTGGGAGTACGAGCCTGGGCCTTCAATACTGAGGAAGCGAGAGAGCTGGGAGTACGAGCCTGGGCCTTCGATCCTGAGGAAGCGAGAGAGCTGGGAGTACGAGCCTGGGCCTTCGATCCTGAGGAAGCGAGAGAGCTGGGGAGGCGCGAGCCTGGGCCTTCAATACTGAGGAAGCGAGGGAGCTGGGGGGAGCCAGCCTGGGCCTTCAATACTGAGGAAGCGAGGGAGCTGGGGGGAGCCAGCCTGGGCCTTCAATACTGAGGAAGCGAGAGAGCTGGGGGGCGTGAGCCTGGGCCTTCAATACTGAGGAAGCGAGAGAGCTAGGGGACGCGAGCCTGGGCCTTCAATATTGCGGAAGCGAGAGAGCTGGGGGCGCGAGCCTGGGCCTTCAATATTGAGGAAGTGAGAGAGCTAGGGGAAGCGAGCCTGGGCCTTCAATACTGAGGAAGCGAGAGAGCTGGGGGGCGCAAGCCTGGGCCCTCAATACTGAAGAACTGACGTGAATAGGATTCTAGTTCGGGAAGGGGTTTGGAGTTGACTTGATATTCATCCATGGTGTTGGAGGACCGGTTTGTGGCGGATGAAGAGGCGGATGAAGAGGCGAGGGAGGAAGTCTTCTCAGCAGTGGTGGCATGTCATAGGTTAATAGGCTTCTGTCTTGTTGCCCATCTGCCCTTCTTCAGCATAAATCATCATGGTTAGCACTAGGTTAGTGGCCTTCATCTGACATTTTGCTATTCGATTCTGAGTATACCATCAGTTGGTGGTTAGTTACAGTTCTTACTGAGCATGGTCCTGATTGAGGCCTTCGAGGTGAAGGAACACTCCCTGGCTGCTTATCTCATTCCATCCTTTCTGGGGATCCTGCACTGTGGCCAATAAGGTTGGCCGAACTACCCATGCCATCCCGAAGGGCATTGGTAGGTATCTGCATTGGCCAAGCTGCGTAATAGGTTCAGAGGTTTGCATCTGATCAGGCTCGTCAGAAGATTGTATGGGACCTACTTCTGGAGAAAGTCCCTCTGTGGTTTTCTGGCTCCACAATCATCCGATTCAGAACAGAAACAATATACTTTTGGAGACTATTTTAACATATTGCGCCACCTAGTGGTCACTGCCGTTACCGAGGGAAACATGGCTTTAAAAGAGCCTGTTTAAGAGCACACAGGCAGCCTCCTCTTGATGTCTACGAGTGTTCATAATGCGCCCTCAGTGGTTATATACTATATTGTATATACTGTATATACTATATTCCATAACACCCGTGCGTGCCCGCCTGCACGTAGCTGTGTCACGTGGGCCAACTAGCTCTCGGATGGTGGTGCACGCTCACATTTTAATTTCCCATAACTAATAACTTGCTCCTGTTGCTTCTCGCGATCCCTCTGATGCCCTGCGCCTGCTTTATTGTACATCAGGTTAAACATTGCTGAATGATGAACCGGCTTCGAGGTAAACCTGGCAGCGCTGGGGTGGGGACTTCCTCCCTCCCCTTCTGACAGATAAGCCTTGCTGCCTTCCTGGTGGTAAGAACGCCTCACCTGTGCCCCCTACAATCTCCAGTGGAAAATGAGCAGAAACTTCCTGGTGGTAAGAACGCCTCACCTGTGCCCCTTACAATCTCCAGTGGAAAATGAGCAGCAACAGATCAAGCCTCCCAGGGGATTTTTCTCTGGAAACGGTTTGCTTAGTTGTGCCACTCACACCCTGCCCTCAGTCCATGGATTGATCATCATCTTCATTCATTTATTGTTACGAACTACCAATACAATATAATGTACAAGTCATTTACATCGTGCATATCCAGTTTGGATTAAATTGCATACAAGTATGAAAATACAGGGTAAAAAGAAAAACCCTTCTATAATAGAGGGAAAAAAGTATAACACAAGTCCTAGAGATTTAACCGAAAAAGTGGGCGCTGTCCTTCCTCTAGGGTCGTTTCCTTCCATAGGGAATGAGCCACGTGAGACTCTGGCAGGCGTTCCTTTTTTTTTTTAGACAAACAGAGGACGCGCCCCCTAATCCTTCATATGTCTCTCTTCAAAAAGATAGGCCTCGAGAGTTTGGATTTGGGAGGCGATAGGAAATATGATAAACTGTGGGTCAGTTTATGGAAGAAAACCCAGGGATGGGCTAAAGAGGTAGAATGCTTTATTAGGAAATGAAGCTGTTTTGATTGATTCGTTCTTTGTATGAATGAAATGTGGAGTTTTTAATGTAGTTTTGTTTATGGATTTATTCTGTGATGAAATGTGATTTGAGTAAGTATTTATATTGCTAATGTATGAATATAACGATTTGATGCTTTTATCGCAATTTTGGATCTCAATAAAAAAACAAAATAAAAAATAAAGTTTGGATGCAGGGGACAGAGTAGAAAGATGTGTCTGAAGGAGTGTTACTAACACTCACAGCAAGGGGACAGGGCTTGTTCAGGCTGGTCTTTCCATCTATCCATCAAAGCGGCCAATGTAAAGGCGCCCAACCAGAACATGGGGTGCAGCCTACTCATTGCGGGGGAGGGGTGACAACTCCCCCAGATTTGATTCATCACCACAGTCCAGCTCCAACCCCCCCGCAAGTAATACTGGCCATTTAACTGTAATAGGTGTTTTCATATAGCAGCAGTTTCTGTTTCTCCCACTAGGCCACCATTAGCATCTCCATTGGAAGCATACACTCCGCATAAGCCACAAATAGTCCAAGTAAGGATGTAGCTCCACCTTACAGAACTGGGGAATATTGGAGGGAAAATAGCCTCTCTGATCTGAGCTTTGGAAACCCTGTCAAAGGGACTGAGCCAAAGTCTGACCCGAAACAATAGTGACTTGAGGCCAACTACCAGATTGATGCCACTCAGGGCTAGTGACAACATCAACGGGACTGCTAAGAACACACTCCTTTGCCCCATAAATAATGTCTGCAGCTGGATTAAAATGAAACCATGTAAACAGCATGGCTCCCAGCATGGCACCAGATCCTAGGCCAGGATCACTGGGGAGGCCTCCTTGGGGTGTTGGGCCATGTACCATCAGATGTTTGTGCAGTGGTTGTTTTACTTGTTGGAATCTGGAAGTCTTCCGGATACAGAAAAAGTACTGCCTAGATATTCATTAAATGGGACAACCACCATTTTGTCCTCTCCTACCCCACATCCTCGTTTCAAATATTAGTTTGGTCCCATACTCTTGACTTTAACGCCTTAGCTGCTGAAGCTTTTCCCGCCCAGTACTGAGCCATTTGTTTAATGTTTGGGTCACGCTTAAGCCTTCACAACTTTTTTTCCCCCACAAACGTTATCCATGCGAAAGTTGCATCCCTTTTATTCCCCCCCCGTGCTCGGGATTCTAAAGTACCCAGGCTTTGAGTATTCTGCTAAAGGCAACCAAAAAAAGACCAAAATAGCAAAATGATGGTTTGTTTTTGAAAAATGTGAAAAAATTTCTATTCAAGAAAGCATATTTTTTTCTAAAATTAGCATCTACAAAAGTTTGCTGTGATAAAATCACTAATTACCCAGCCTTCAGAAACAACAAAAATGACCACAGTGTTTGCATTTTTCTAAGTGGTAGTCTGTTTTCTTCTATTTTTTTTTTTTAATAGTTTCAACCAACTTGTAGTTTGTGATGGAAACATGTTTCCTACATGTTTCTGAAACCTAGGCAAAATTCAGCAAAGATTCATATATGTAGATCGCTGATGGATTACCCAAAGAAACTAGTTGTTGAAATAAAGAAAAATGAAAAAATATAGAACTAGCTAAGTGTTTTTATATGTGTTTTTTTTGCCCTGATGGCTGATTTATAAAAGTAATCTGTAAGATGTTTCATGTGGCAGAGATATGTAGTGTTTGTTGGTTTCACAAAAACATGTGGTACCCAGAGCCAACAACGGAGCTGCAGATTATGATGTTTTTTATTGGGCACCGATTATGCCTCAATTCAGATGGTAAAATTTAATGAAAAATGGGTATGAAGGAAGCCTATGCATTTTTAAAATGTGAAAAAGATAGTTTAGTGGTGATTTGTACAACTCTGAATTTGGAGTTACCATGCAATCCTCTGATTCACAAGTCATTTTGCAAAATGTGTTCTTACTTGCACACTGACTTATATTTGGAGTAGAAAATGGAGAACTATTCAATGATAATAACACATCTTCTACTCCTGCTAAAAAGGATACCCGACTTGTGTGTGATCTAGCATCATCCTCCAGGAAAGGGCTAAGGGTGCGTTTTGTTCTGTGTTGATCTACACAGGAGCGGCCCGTGCAGGTAAGGGGAGAGGGGGGGAGATTCGACAGATCACGACAAGGGAAAATGAATTATTTATTTAATTTTCCCTCATCGCCGTCTATTAAATCCCCCCCGCTCTTACCTGCACGGGACGCTCCTGGATCTACTACCTCCCTGCAGAGGCGGCCGGAGTGGTGTTCTGTATTTTTGCCTTCCCATAGATCAGGTCTTTGTCTCTCTGGTTACTTCGGTGACATAGGGCCTGATTTAGATCTTGGCGAACAGGTTACTCCGTCACAACAGTGATGGATAGCCCGTCCTCCGAAATATAAATCCCATTATATCCTATGGGATTTATATATCGGCGTACGGGATATCCGTCACCGTTGTGATGGAGTAACATGTCCGACAAGATCGAAACCAGACCTGTAGACACAATATGCATATCGTAGACAATGACTTTTGTCCTGATAGTAGCAAAGTGAGTGGAGGAACAAACTGATGTTTATTGATATTTTTTTTTCTTTCCATTTGTTGCAGGCAGTTTTGCTATTTTACTGACTGAGTTCATAGTGGGGGTGTTCCTGCAGGTTTTGGGACTCCCATTTGTTGCTGTCTCCCAAGTGTCCCTCTTCTCAAAAGTCACATCAGAAAAAACACAAGGTGAGTTTCTTATCTAAAATATCTTGTACGTTTGTTCTGGTTCCTGTTATTTTTTTCCTAACTTAGGTCTTTTTCTGATTTTCCTTTACTTCTCTATTTCTCTTATTTTACTCTTCTCTTTCCTGTTTCTCTCATTTCTTATTTCTTTAGTTTTTTCAGTGCTCTCTGCTTTGGTATTTCTTTCATTCCTTGTTCCTTCTCTTGTTTTGTCTTTTGCTCCTGCTTTTTTCTCCATTTCATTGTATGTTTCAACTTACTTCCGGTTTTGTCTCTCAATCTTTTTCTCCCACTATTTTTTCTCCCCACACAGGTTTTTCTACTTATCAATCCTTTCTCTTGCGCTTCATTTTTTTACAATTCTCCCCTTTGCCTCTCTCCTTTTGTTCTTTTTCCTTTTTGATTTTTATTTCTTCTATTGCCTGTTTTCTTTATTCCCACGTGTGGCATTTGTTTTCATTGTTTGGCATTTCTTTAACACCGCCCCTAATTAAACCATTACATTACAGCTGCTCAATAACCTTCTCTTAACATCATCATTATGCCACTTAAACCTTGTCCGCTCATAATCCCAGTTCTCCAAGTCTCTGAGCTCTGCTTTTAATCAGTTAAGATACTTGCTGCAATCACACTGTGAGCTGTTGAGCATTATAAATGAACGATTTGCCTTTTCAACACAGTTGCTTTTTCTTTGTTCTGCTTTAGTGGCTATTTGCACAGTTAAACTCTTTGCAAATATCAAGCAGTTCCAAATTTCCCATAACTTTCCTAAGGGCGGGTTGTCGTACCTGGTTTACTTCTCAAGTGGAGTAGGTGCCAGGATTACTAGGTTTTTGCCTGCAGCAGAGTTGTTAGGGCAGCACTTTGGACAATGCAAAATGACAGCTTTTTAAATCTTTCTTAAAATACTAGAGAAATGTTTAATGTTCTCTAAAATATTTCAGAACTGGAGTTAGAATATTAAATAAGGCTCCTGACTACATTGGGGAAACTTGCACTTTCACAATAATTTAGGTTTAGCGATAGAACAGTACATTTGACCTTTGAGTGCCCGCCACACCCACTGCTGCCCTGAGGGTGCAACACATAGAAACACAACGGCTGCTCCTCTGCCTAAGCAGAACCTTCTTGGTTAGGAAGTGCCACTTACATACATCTATTACCATGTTGGTCTCGTTAGAAATGTTTAAACTGCCTTCAATTTAGATCATATCTCACATTGAAACTTTCGGATGGCTGGCGGCAGGTACGACATGGA